>CM059015.1:12652271-14148104 GCA_030272315.1 Paspalum vaginatum
AAAACTCCTAAGACAAACACCCCAAAGCCACGCCATACTAATGATAGTCCATGTGAAACTGGGCAGAATGTTTCCATCCTGCAGGATGAGGTAACTTGCATTAGCTTATATCTGGATCATTGTGGTGTACCGAAATTGCTAGGTCAAAGTATAAAGAAGTTTCTGAAAATACACAAGTAGGCATACAAGGAGATGAAACTGAAAGTAATATGCACCTAGCTATTTGTTTAGAACCTCTCACTAAAACCAGTGGGGAACTATACTAGTGATCGGGTAGAGATCAATTCATAATTATATTCCAAAATCATCGCCAATCAATACTAATAATAGTCTTTAGATGAGTTTGTGTAATGTTTCTTTTTATTGAAGTATGGATCATTTGCCTCGGAAGATTTTTATTTTTGAGTGAGTGGCCACGAGATGGCTATTTCATTGATACAGAAGAGAGTATCCTTGAAAAATATGTGCACTACTCTTTTTGGCATGATAGATAAAAGCTTATATGCTTGCAATTCCCATTGGTGAATTAGTGCCAAAGTATTGTCTTCATTGGTGCATTGCCAAACTTTTGTTTTCATGACCATGTCTGTGGTTTTGATACACCTACTACTGCAGGAGGAAGGAGAGCCTACCATGCCTATTGTTAGCCTGGAGGATGATGCCGTGAACCCTGCATGGTGTGCTGGAACGGAAGAACAGCAGGCTGTTGGAGAGCCATCTCGAGCTCAGCCTAACTCAGACGAACCTCTGTATTGTCGTGAAGACCCAAACTCTTTAAATGACGAAGCATTTCCTTTGGACTACCCCATCCTGTCACAGTACAGGAATGAGGTACTTGACAGGAACCTGAACACAGTTTATGGGTTGCCTGATCTCCATAATGTGGACCTTGTCACACCCCCAGATCTTCAGCTTTGTGTAAGCTTATCCTTCTGGTATTCTCATGCCAAATATATTTGCTAATTGCTGACAAATGTGATCATATTATTTCTTTCGTATTGCGACAGGACCTGCAGTTCGGTTCTCAGGAAAGCTTTGGCAGCTGGCTGGATCGCAGCTAGGATGATAGAGTCTGGAGTTGTTTGTTAGACCTGCTTGATCAAGGATTCAAGGGGCGTCTTTTTGCACAGGATATGGTGACCGGTGGCAAGTAGCAAGAGGCAACTGTTTTGGGGCTTAGCAGAGTGAGAGAGGTTGTTAGTAATGGTGATCAAACGGTTTTTGGAAGCCATGAACCTCCCCCATTCTAGCTCTTTTATCTCTTTTCTTAGAACAAATGAAACCTTTAATTGCTAGCCTGGCTACGGGGAAACTAGCCTTGATGTCAAGTTGCGTATTTCGTGAAATGGTTGATGCAAACATGTGTTGTCCCGTTTTATGTAAGGTTGGTGCCTTGAAATCTAAGGTTCTCTGACAATGAAAAACTGGGTAGAGAATTGCAGGGCACCTGGATCGGCTGATCCACCACAATCGAGGTTGTGCCATCTGCCATGGAGGTCCACCCTGGTATAAACTCGGGTGCAAAATTATGGTCTTTATACATGAACGAGGCCGACGCCTGCGCGTTGCAATGGGTCAAAACATACCCCCATGTGCATATCTTTGTAAATACGTGTGATCGTTCCTAGCAGTCCATCGTGGCCAAAGGAAAACACATACCGGGAACGAATTGTTTTGGTGTCATAGGGGACACGACACGACTAGCAACAACAGCCTGTACGAGTCGCTCTGCAAGAACTCCGATTCCTGCCTTCATCCAGAGATGGGACCTCTCACTCACCGTCACCTTCTTTGATGCTCTAAAGTCTAAACATAGACGACGTTTGAATTTGAACACGTTTACCAATTACCACCAATTGGGGCTCGCGTGGTTGCCTCACCCTACACAAAGAAGTACAGCAGCTGCTTCAAAAAACCTCTCGTGGAGTTTTTTCGCCTATGCAGATTGAAGCATGCTCTCAGTTTTTTTTTTTTTTTTTGCTACTTAAAAACAATCAGAGCACAATGTCACTGAGTTGGCAGAGGTCTTCAACTCATGTTTTTGCACTAATGCACCCCTTGTGCCTAACTTGTCCCCAAATCGCATATTTTAAACCTATCCGGTTTTTTTAAGACTGACATACCCCCCAAACCGCATATTTTAAACCTATCCGGAATTAAGCCTGACATACTACCTGTTTGGTTTTACGCCGCAGCTGCCTCGCCGCTTATCAGGCACGCCGCAGGACCGAACGATGCTGTTTGGTTTTAGCACTCATCTCCGGCACGCCGCACCCATCTGACAGCGTCGTAGCTTGTTTTCCGCACCGCAGCTCGCCTAACTTGGGGCGCTGAATTTGAGCGCCTCATTTGCGGCGCGCCGGAGCTAAGGTTGTGGTAACTAAGTGCACAATCCAAACAGCCCCTAGCTTCAAGGCGGCGCGCCGGAGCTAAGGTTGCGGACTTGCGGTAACTAAGTGCACAATCCAAACAGCCCCTGAGCTTCAAAACTTAGGGAAAAAAAGAGTTGGTGGGAAGTGAAGCTTGGAAGAAATGCTGGGACCGGCACAGAGCCATGTCCATTCTGGATTATATATAAGGGCTTCGGGTAGGGCCCAGGGACCCAAACCTATTTGCAATCCCAAAGTCTGGCTTCGGGCAAGGGCCGAGGGACCAAGACCTGTTTGTGTCAGGGACCCACAAGACGACCTTGCAAACCCAAAGGGGGTGAGGCAGCCTTCTTCAGGGAGCAGTGATGCAAGGGCGCTGGATGATCCAGGCCGAAACCTCGCCGCAACCCGGAGGAGGGCCTAAACCGCCCTACCGGCGGCCAGTGGCCAAGCTGGGCTGGCGATCCCGCGCGCGACAGGCCGCAGCAATTGCAAACCAACCCCACTTCCTTCTTGCCAACTCTTTACCCTCCGAAGCTGGAGTAACAGGCGGGAGCTACCGAGCCTGGCGAGTTCGTTGGACAGGCAGCGTTCTTTTGTGGCGGCTCCCAAACGGTTTGGACGGCGGTTCGGTACTAAAAAAAAAAAAGGCGTGCGACGGCTATTTCGTTTCTCGGTCTTAATTTTTTGGCGGTCTGGCAACGGATGAGATGGGCCGTCGTCTTCACGTCGAAGATTAATACAGATCCGTCGACCATGGCTAGCCGCTACCTTGCGCTCCGTGTTCCTCGCACGGCAAAGCATGCCCTGACTCTTCTTATAACACTCATGCTCGATCGCCATTCGCCGACTAGGCAATCGATAGATCAGCTGGGCGGCTGGACTGGACAGATCGAGCTGTTGGCCTGCTGTATGCCTGTATATATACAACTCATGTACTCAAGCCTGAAGTGCTATACGATGTGATACGGGCTTTCCTATCCTTTAGGAGCGCCATAGGCGACAAGCAGCAACAAGGATAGGAGCAGAGATACGAACGAAAAATGATGGAGCCATTTATGTGTGGGCTTTGCTAGATGTGGCTTTGGCCTGTGGGTGCATGTCAACTGAGAGAGAGAGAGAGATCCACATCCGAATTCAGTCATCAGACGAATCTGCATGTTATCTCATCATCTCGCACTGCCGAGTGGGTGGTTCTCCACCCTTTTCCAGGATTTACACCTGTGTGGTCCGTCGACGATCGGTCACTGCGCTGAGCAGGAGTGCCCATAAGATGTCTGGGAGTTTTTGGGACCGTTGAGCATCAAATTAGGCAGACTTGCTGCTGGCCACTCACCAGACTGTTCAGTGGGCAAGACCGGATAGTTCGGTAGAAAGTACCTGGGCGTTCATTTTCATGCGACCTACTCTAACAGCTCTAACCAACCTCGTAAATAAATTGGACCTCACCTTAGATTGAGAATCAAATATTAAATGTGGTAGATAATATCCAATAAACAAATGAATTCGGCAGAAACAGTTAGAAAACATGTAAGCTTTACATCGCGTAAAGCTAAACAATGTAAACGTGGGCCTGAGATCTATCTGTTAGAATCGATTTCAGGCTTTGGAAAGGAGACGTCCTGACCAAGCCCAGATCTAGAATCAGGCCTTGATCGGAGGCCCAAATCCCATTGGTTGTGGCCTCCTTTCACCCTGTACCGCTATAAAAGAGAAACGCAGAGGGCACGCAAACCAACGTTCGTCGTGCCTCCTCGGACCACACAGAAACCCTAGGCGTGATCACCTAGGTGCGGGAGTGGAGGGAAACACCGCCACCGCAGTCCCTGTTCAAGCTGGCGCCGCCGCTGCCGCCGCCCCATGGACGACAACAGTGCAAGGGAAACCCCGTTGCCTACGCGCACCGGTCAAGCCTCCTCGTTCGTCCCCGAAGGTACTTCTCGTTGTCTATCCCTCCCTTTTTCTCTAGATCAAGAGATGCATCCACGAACTCATCACATGAACATAAGAACCCTAGTGGTAGGGTTACGGGCACTAGATCCATGACCTAAAAATCTTTCAATGGCATCAGAGCCTGTCGGTGCCCACCCTAACCATAGATCGACCAATGGGTCAAGAATTGAGAAGATTTAGACAATAAAAGACCGGAACTTGAGCTTTTGGCTCGGATCCAGAAGAAATAGAAGAAAGGAAAGGGGATTTATCACCTAACCCTAACCCTAGAAACCCCACCTGCTCGCCTAAAAACCCTGTACATGGGAGAGAGCCTCACCGGGCCATTGTCGCCGTTGCCGGCGTTTTGAGCGCAGAAGGCGGCCGTCCCGGCGTTGGCCGCGTGGGGCCAAGAGGCACCCCCCGGCTACCGCTCGACGGCGGCGCGCTCAACCACGAGGGAGCGCGCGCGCCGGCAAGGGGACACGAGGTGGCGCCGACCACCGGCCGCGCTGTGGGAGACCGGAGCAGAGGAAAACAGGTGCGGCTCGGGGGAGGAAGAAGACAGGCAGCGAGCAGACCCGCTGCCGAGAGGCCGCGCCGGTCGTGCCAGCCATGCCTAGCTCGTCTGCCGGCGAGGGCCTGCGTCGGGGCACCATCCACCTTGCTGGTTCGCTCCGCCGCTAGAGAGAGAAGAGAGAAGAGGCTGTGGCGGGGGTTGGGGAAAGAAAATGAACTAGGGTTTTGAGGGCGGCCGAATTTTTCGGTGCTATATACCCCATCATGAGCGACGTAGACCGTCATATCGGAACCAACCATCCACATCGCGGCAGCGCCCCCCCCCCCCCCGTGACCCGGGCTGGGCCGAGTGTGCGGCCCAGGCCCAAGTTTGCTGTGGCCTAAGTGCGCAGGGAGGTGAGGCCCTAGGCCACAGACGCCGATGGGCCATTTTTTGGGCCGTTTTCGGCCGAATGAACATCACACAAAGTTTTTTCCTGTTTTTAGAATATGCGCATGTACTTTTTTGTTTGATATATGCACTTAAGCAATGATTTAGATTAATTTTTCTCAGAGCTGAGAATAAGATACAGAACATAGAATTTTTGTTTCCACTGCAAAGATAAAGTTTTATATGTATTTTCTATTGATAATTTGAAACCAACATGGATAATTAATAGAGAAATGCATGATTACAATAGAAATATGGCATTGTCGTTAATTTTAACCAACGTTAAAATTTGAACGATGAGCCATCAAGATTGAGTTTTGATTAGCTTTATTTTCATCCAACGATGAATTTAGAATATAAAATTGCATTTGATTATGTTTTATTTTTTGACCAACGTTGAATTTAATTCGTGCAAGAAACTTTTGATTCAGAAAATTGAAGAGATTGTTATCTCTGACAAGAGAATTTCTGTGTGTATTTTTTAAAACTTGACCAACGTTAAGTTTAACTCATGCAGAATACTTGTTTTAGAAAGCATGATTGTTGAGCGTGTTTTATTCTTAACCAACATTAAGTTTAATTCATGCAAAGTATTTGTTTCAGAGAGAATGATTTTGAGCATGTTTTAATCTTGACCAACGTTGAGTTTAATTCATGCAAGACACATGTTTTCAGAGACAATATTTTGAACCTATCCTGATTTTATTATTATTTTGCTATGAAGGCTCGAGTGATATTACGACCCTCAGAGAGCTGGGGATCAAAGAACCGCTAAATGGGGGTGAAAGCTCCAGTTGGTATGAGAAAGAAGACATGGTGAGGGCTCTAAGTGAACTAGAGGTAGCACAACAGAACAACAGCTCCAAGAGAAAGATAAGACCTTTTCCAATTCCCGTACACGCTTGTATGGACTGCAAGAAGAAGGGACACTATAAGACTAATTGCCCAAATCTTATCGGGATTCTGTGAGAAGGTGCTGCTGAGAGTAGCAACAAGAAGAATTTCTTTTAGAAATTGATAAGAATTAGATGGTGGTTTTGTACGTTAGAGATATTTTATTGTTTCCTCTCGTGGAGAAACATGATTTTCATTCATTGCCATTTTGAGAACATTATTCAGTGTAATAATGGGAATGAGTCTGGCCTTCCGACGAGATATGATTAATTTGCTTTCCATGTGCGATGTGTTGTGAATGAGATAAATGAATTCGAAAGAATGTGAGTCTCACCATCTGATGAGACATACTCTCTTTGCCTAACCAGTGCAAAGTTGAAAAGACAAAGAGACATCCGTTGTTATAAGAAAGAAACGATACGGTGGAGAAACTTTCATCGAAATTTTGTCTTTTGCTTTGGCCACATTTTGAGGGGAAGAATTAGAAAGTTTGTTTAATTAAAACAAAAAACTCTCCATCCACCAGACTTCATACACATAGAATAATGCATTGATTGCATAGAAGAACTTTACAAGAGCATGTTTTAAAGATTAACCCATCCACCAGACTTCATAGACATAGAATAATGCATTGATTGCATAGAAGAACTTTACAAGAGCACGTTTTAAAGATTAAAAAGGAGTAAGATTCGATCGTGGGGGAGTACTACGGTCGTTTATACACCATATTGACAATTTTCAGGAACCTCTTTTGCAAGGTGTTTGTGAGAGAATGACTAAGATTCTTGGTATGTCACACCAGGCAAACTTGTGGGTGGAGGCATTCAAAGCCTCCATCCACATACCTAACCAGATTTCAAGTGCATGAGTACTTAAGATACCGACTAAGATAAAGAGAATGTCCACGATAAACTATTTGCAGTGTTGGGCTATTTATTTGACACTAAGACAGTGAGTTGCCACTCCGTTGGCTATTAACTCTGCTCAAAGGAGATTATATGAGAAGACATTAAGGTGCCATTCCATTGGCTAACTAGAAAAATGAAGTGTTTCATTTTTCACTTATCAAGATAGACATTTGAACTGCATAGAAACAAGATATGTAGTGTTTTCTAGACAATGACTAGATCTGGGGGAGCATGGTATTCTGAGAAATGAACCTTAAGGAGTACATGATGTACATCCTAATTCCTATGGTTGAAGAACCATATTTCTCGGTACCTGCTGAGGTTGCACCTCTAGTTCATATGACTGTAGTTGCGATCACTGCTGTGAATGTTGGTTCGTTAAGCATAATAATGAACGAACAAGAATGTTTTGACTCATAGTGTCTGAGTCTCTAACTCTTACTGTGGGTAAGACTATAGCTGATGATCCACCACCAAAACAGCCAAACATAAATATAATGAGACGTGCTTATAAGAAAGTTAGAGATCCATGATCCCTAACGACTATGAGACATATGTCAGACATACCCTCAGAGGGAGATCCCTACTGGTATAAGAAAGACACAAGAAATCCCAACTCTTACGAATGGTTGACGCCATACATGATGAAATTAGATATGAGTTTGAATTTAGTATGGAACTTAGAATAAATTCCTAAAGGAGCCAAGACAGTAGGCCATTTTTTTTGTCTAGAAGATTAAGAGAGACTCCAAAAGGAATAAAGAAACATAGAAAGGCTCGTGACAACAAGCCTCATAGAAACAAGAAGTTACTATGGTGAAACATTCTTTTCGTTTTCACCAAAAGATCCTTTTAGAATCATTATTGTAAGTGCGACAAGACTCCTTTGTGGTTTTGGTGTTGAGTGACAACGCGATTAAAGGTCTAATTTCTTTGTGAGATGTTTTGACAAGTTTCTACAGGTGTACTATTTAGTGTCAAATGTAATAAAATGAACTGAAATGTATATATCTATGAATGAGCATGAATCACTCATACGTTGAATAATGTGGTTCCCACTGTATATCTATCACACATTGATTCCGTGTGGACACAAGCAGTATTTCTAGTCACGGATTATTCATGTGTGGACACCATGACATTGCCTAAGTGCAGGACTTCACTGGTGTTCCTTTATTGATGCACTTTGAAGCATTTGGCTTTCATATTGAGAAAAGTGACTTGGATTCTATCTCTTCCATTTGGACGTCACTACTTAAATTGGATCTCTCATATAACGAGTGTCGGATCATGAATACACACTATTGCATATCAAAGCCAAGTATAATCAAGATCAAGTGAATTGAATGGATAATGAGTAAATGTGCTCCATCTACCTAATTGAAGAGGTTCTCTAAATTGAAGTCCAACTATTCAGCTCAAAGAGGATTGCTCGCAAAGGAAGAAGTTTGGCTTGGCTATCCCTCTCTCTATTAATATATTTCAAGACGGCATTATTCTTCAAGTCATGACTCAAGTGGATTTCATCTAGATTTACATTTATCTTGAGTATAGATATGCCGTACTATCAAGAGGGAAACGAAGCTCGGAAGTCACTAGTCAACATGTGCTCATAGCTAGTTTCAGAGAGTACCGAGCCATTGTATCTCGTGTAGTGCATATGGCATAGAGTGTGGCATATCCTTTGTGGAAATTGTCATGTCCTTAATGTGAGAGCTCTCTGATTTTTTTTTGTGCTTTATCTCCTAGTTAGGTGTATCTCTAATGGGGATAACACCTACACTTTGCTCATCTAGTGATCTAGCCTCAGTGCCTTAGCCTTCTGGTCAGGGAACCCCTCACCGGACTGTCCGATGAGCTCTACCGGACTATCCGGTAGAGGGGTTTGAACCCCAACGGCTAGTCAACCTCTACCGGACTATCCGGTAGGGCTCACCGGACTGTCCGGTGATGGTCTGACACAGGGCAACGGCTAGTTTTGTGGGGTTGGGTATTTATACCCCCCCCACTCACCTCTAGTTGGGATTGCTGCTCTCCTCCATGTCCATATTCATCCAGAGGCTCTTAGAAACACTCCCCAACACTCTTTTTGTGAGATTGAGCTAAACTTGTGAGATTCTTGAGTTGGGAGAGAATTTGTGAGATTGTGTGAGCTGCATTGTGAGCACCTAGCTTCTGAGCACAGTTGGCGAGCATTTCTGGGAAGCGTTTTGTTACTCTTGGAGGTTTTCTCCTAGACGGCGAGAGCGACCCGAAGGACACCTGGCTTGTGGGTGCCACTTCTCTTGTAGGTGATTACCTTCGCTCTTCGGAGCATTTGCAGTGAGCACCTTCATAGCCTTGGTGGTTGTAAAGGAGATGCCGTGAGTTGAAAAAGACTCAAGCTTTTGGTGGGCGCTTCAACGGGGACGTACGGACACTTGCGGGTGTGCCCGAACCTCAGGAATAAAATCCTTTGTCGTGTGTGCTGTGCCCCTGCTGGGAGACCCAAGCTTTGTGCCTGTGGTTGTTTTATTTACTTGCATTATATTATTGATTCCGCTATTTTAGTATTTGTGTGCAAGTTTTCTTCGTGAGTGTAGGGATAATGTGTTGTTGATCTCATCATCAACATATAAACATATTACACAGCTCCATATAGCTCGATAAGTATTTACTCACATATTTACACTTGTGGGGGTTTGGTCTCTGTGTGACACCAGACTATCTGGTGATACCGGACTGTCCGGTAGGACCCACCAGGACCCACCGGACTATCCGGTGTGAGGGCTGACAGTTTGTTTTAAGTAGTATAAATTTTTCAGTTACACCTATTCTCCCCCCTCTAGGCGACATCAGGATCCTTTCAATTATGACTCTAATTGCTTATTGGATTCAGAATTACATCAAACAGATGTTTAGACTGCACTCCTGATTGGAGAGCATAAAGAAAACACTTATAAGGCTCAACACAAAGTTTTGGTCATGAAAGAAAAGGACATTAAAAGAAGGGTTGCCACTTAAATAGATTCATTTATGGGTTGATGTAAGCTTCTAGGTATTAGTACCTAAAGTTTGGATAAGACCATAGAAGGAGGACAATTGCATTTATGCAAAGATTAAAGAATTGGAAGTAGAACTTCCTAATGCTATATGTGAATTATTTTCTACTGGCTAGCAATGATGAGCATTTATCGCTAAAGACAAAGAAATTCCTTGTCCTCAGAATCATGATACGAAAGATGTGAGATTGGCACCCTATGTCCTGAGGATTCAAATCCACAAAGACAGAAACAAGAGTATACTAGAACATGTCCTGAAAAGACATAGTATGTAAGCCTGTTATACAGTGTCTGCTCCAATAGTCAAGGGCAATAGATCAGATAAAAGTATCACAAGAACATGCGATAGATGAGATGAAATTGACATAAGAATATGCGATAGATTAGATGGAATTAATTCCATATGCTTCAACGATCAGAGGCAAAATGTGTGCTCAAATATGCACTCGCCTTGACTTGACTTTTATGACCAGGATACTTGACAGATATCAAGTGAATCCAGTGAGGAGCACTAGGTGATAGAAAGCTTTGGGGTTCTCGCAAAAGAAAAAAAGAAGACCTCATGATGATTTATAGAAAAGACAGATGCCCTATAGATTTTTGGGCTATAAAGATATAGTCTGGACATGGCGTAGAGCTATTGTGAAGTCCGATACGTGCTTACTCTAGTATCAGGAGGTATGCTATAGAAAAGAGCTGCAAATGGTCAGTTATTACATGGTCGACAATGTACACTGAACCTTGTAGCTTATCACGAGGCAACGGGGCAGACAATATGGCTATAAGAAATTGTACCCGAATTAAGAGTGGTTTACATTTTAAAAATACCACTTAATACATACTGCGACAATGAGTTGGCAGTGTATTATACTATCACAACAAGAAGTCAAGTGTGGCCGCCATGCACATCGATATTGAGATTTATGTTGTGAAAGAGAAAAATCCAAAGTTAGACAATTGAGAATGAGCACATGATAGTTGAGAGGATGCTCGTGAATCCTCTTACTAAGGTATTCCACCCAGCGTGTTCAAAGAATACGTAGCCGACATTTTGGGATTACTAGAAAACCTACGATTCTGGATTTAAGGCTATTCGAACAACCGTTTCAAAGAAAGAAATAAAAGTTTTTTTTATCCTGAGATAGAAAGAGATAGAGCACAGAAGTTATAGAAACTAGAAAGACCGAGATCAAGTGGGAGAATGTTAGAATTGATCTCGGGCTTTGGAAAAGAGACGTGATGACCAAGCCTAGATTTAGAATCAGGCCTTGATCGGAGGCCCAAACCCCCATTGGTTGTGGCCCCCTTTCACTCCATACCGCTATAAAAGAGAAACTCAGAGGGCACGCGAACCAACGTTCGTCGTGCCTCCTCGGACCACACATAAACCCTAGGCGCGATCACCTAGGTGCAGGAGTGGAGGGAAACGCCGCCACCGCAGTCCCTGTTCATGCTGGCGCCGCTGCTGCCGCCGCCCCATGGACTATGACAGTGCAAGGGAAACCCCGTTGCCTACGCACACCGGTCAAGCCTCCTCGTTCATCCCCGAAGGTACTGCTCGCTGTCTATCCCTCCCTTTTTCTCTAGATCAAGAGATGCATCCACGAACTCATCACATGAACATAAGAACTCTAGTGGTAGGGTTACGGGCACTAGATCCACGACCTACAAATCTTTCACTATCGAGACCGTTAGTTTAGTTAATATGATGAGAATTTATCTAAAAGTGGGTAAACCATTTGGTATGTGAACATTAGGTAGGTGCAAAACATTATCTCCTAAACTCTCTCTTTTATATTCTCTCTATTCCAATTTATATGTGGTTTGAATTTTTTTACACAAAGTTTGACTTATTTGTCTTAATAAAAAAAATTCATAATTATCATTTATTTTCATTGTGAATTTGTTTAGCATATAATATACTTCAACTACAACTTGATTTTTTTCTATATTTCTGTTAATTTTTTGAATAAGACGAGCTGCTAAAACTTAGTGTCAAATAAATCAAACGATTTATAAATTGAGACGGAGAGAATAGCATAGATGCATCCCTTGTACCTAACTTGTCCCCTTATCGCACATTTGAAACCTATCCGGATTTAAGACTGATACATACCTGACGATTAGAGCTTCAAACTTAGACGCGAGAAAAGAAAAAGAGTTGGTGGGAAGGAAAGCTGCCAACAATGCTGGGGACTGGGCACAGGACCAAGTTAAGTTAAACACCCGCCCAATTTCAACTCACGTCAGGCATTATTATATCTTACTTTATATAAGGGTCGCGCGCGACAGGCCGCAGCAATTGCAAACCAACCCCCTTCTTGCCAACGCTTTACCCTCCGAAGCTGGAGTAACAGGCGGGAGCTACCGAGCCTGGCGAGTTCGTCGGACAGGCAGCGTTCTTTTGTGCCGGCTCCCAATTCCCAAACGGTTTGGCCGGCGGTTCGGTACTAAAAAAAAAAAAAAAAGGCGGGCGACGGCTGTTTCGCTTCTCGGTCCTAATTTTCGTTTGGCGGTCTGGCAGGTGCCTTGCAACGGAACCTTCGAAGCCCGCCAAAAAAAAGAAAGGCCGAAAGGATCGGATCGGAGGCCATCGGATGAGATGGGCCGTCTTTCGGAGCACGCGCACGGGATCGTTCTCTCTCGAGGAAAGACGGGAGATGTGGTGTGCGTGCGTGTGTTTGCTTCGTGCAGTGCTATTCATTCAGTTGTTCTATGATTGTGTACGTGTACGTCCTATGTGCCCCATTCCTCCATCTATCCACACCAACCCCTGCTCGATCGGCTGGGTTTCTCGGGACACCGGGCTGCGCCCTGACCCTCCCTGGGGCCTCATTTGCTCGTCCCCTCCTCCTTCCTTGATGATTCATCAGACGAGTCTCCATGTAATCTGATCATCTTGCACTGTACTGCCGAGTGGGTGGTTCTCCATCATTTTCCTGGATTTAGACCTGTGTGGTCGTGGGCTCGTGGCTCTCGGCAGGATCGTCGTCGATCGGTCACCGCGCTGCGCTGAGCAGGAGTACTGCGTCCTCTCCTGACGACGACACGCATGTTGGAGAGCCACTAGTTTGTGGCCTTCTGCACTCCTGTGATGCGAGACAGCAATGGGCGACGCTCTCACGCGCGCGTGCGCGTAGTGAAAGCGAGGCTCAGCTGCCGCCCCCAACCCCCACCAAACCCCGTCGGCCGGCTTGCCATGTCGCTGGACGCCTCTGGCGACCGAGGCAGCTTGCCAGCTTCCATGCTCCGCTGCCGCCTGCCGCGCGCGCCGACGGCGGCGTGCGTGTCGCTGTCGTCTGGGCTGGCTTCTGTATGCGCAGTGGTGTATACTAGGACGTGTACCCTGGTGTCCCTGATCGCAATGCACCGCGAGAAGCACCCGGCGGATCGGATCCGCGCGCGTGCTGACGGCTGATCCATAAAAGAGCATCCTGTATTCCTGTTCACAGTAGCCGCACGTACGTACCCGCACGCGCGCCGGCAGGACGATGCATGCGGAGCGCCCCGGGCTGGCACGACGGCGACGGCTCAGGGGCACAGAGACATGGCCGCGCCTGCCGCGCGCTAGCTGTCCGGTGTGCGTGTCCTGCGTCCCCATGCGCGCGTGCTCCCGGAACGGCTCACATGTACTGTACGTACGGCCCTGCAAGGCGCTGTGCTGTCGCGGATGATTGCACCGGCGGTGACACGACAAGTCGACGACGACTCATCGGCCATGCCCTGCCGGCTGCCGCCCTGCACGCGCTCTGCGGCGACGTATCCGTGGACGATGACGACGGCGTCGATCTGAGCCGGATCGCGCACGCAGATCACGCCGCCCAGGCCACACTGGTGCGAACTGTTGTCAACTGCATGCGAGTGCGCGATCCTGCTCGTCAGCTAGCGATCCCCATCGCCTGCCTGCGATGCATGCATGCTGGATTGCTGGTGACTGGTGAGCACGGCATGCATGCCCCCGGCCGGACGATCGGTCAGACGAAGCGACGAGGAAGCTTCGGTGCGAACGCTGCCCCGCCGGTCGCCGTGCTGCCCGGCCGGCCGCCGACGTGCGTCGCTGTCACCGGAAGGCCGGCCGGGGGCCCGTCCTCCGGCGGCATCCAGATCCAGGCTGGCTCCATGCGTCCGTAGCAGCACTGAACCAATGCAGAGTGCACTGCTCTGCACTGACAATCACATGCTGGTGAACCAATGCAGAGTGCTCTGCTCCGACGGCCGTGCACAGACGACACTCGGTGTGCGGCTGCCGAGCGGCGTGGCACGGTCGATGATGACGGCGTGCCGCTGTAGCCTGCAGCCCTGCAGGCAACTCGATACCTCGAGTCCACGATCGATGGCTGGCCATCATGGCCGGCGACGCTCGGCTTGCCGGTTCCAGTGCACGCAAGTTTGGCGACACAAGCAAAACGTCGAAGATGCCTCATGGCCACGATTTTTTTTTTTTTGAGACTTCACTGCATGGCTTCCGGCCTGTTTGCAACATAGGAATGCAAAACGCAGGAATAGACGAAAACAAAAAATAAGAAAGGAATGAATGTGTAAAACAGAGCCATGAAAAACACAGGAATTTTGAAAAATTTGGTGTTTGAAACACAGAAATTTGAATAGCACATGAATTTAGAGGTTAGTGATAGATACAATTGTTTGCATTAAAATTAGCAGCAAATATAATTTTTTTTATTCACAACCCATCGGCTCCTTTCCCCACTCCGACCCGCCCACCGCTGCCGCCTCCATGTCTGCCGTCGCCGCGCCTTCCCCGCTGCGCAGCCGGTCTCCTTCCCTTCCCCACCGCAGCCATTGCGCAGTCTCCACCTCTCCCTCTCCCGCCGGCACCTCCTCGCCTCAACGGTCCTGCCTCCGGCCGACGCGCGCGAGCCTCCTCACCATGGCCGCGCGCCTCGTCCCCGCCATGGCCACGTGCCTCGTCCTCGCCATGGCCCCGGTCGTCCTCGCCATGGCCGGATCTGGAGAGAGGAGGCGCCGCCCGCGTGGCCGCCGCCGCACCGCCCGTCTCCGGTGAGGGCCGCATGGGCTTCCTCTTTCTCCACCCCGCCGCCCGTCTCCGGTGAGGGCCTGAGCACTTGATGTCTTGATTAGTGCCTTGATTAGTGCCTGAGCACCCGCACGAGCTGCAAGAAAGATTTCCATGAGCTCACACCTCATTCTTTCATTCCTCCAAAAGTACAGGTTTCCTAGCATTTCCTTTGGAAAGGTTTGCTCCATTTCCTTTGCTCCAAACGATGCCACAGGGGAAAAACCTATAGGAACTCAATTCCTTTGATTCTACTACGTTTTTCCTATGAACCAAACAGGCCCTACATATGTGACGAGTGACGGCTGCGAGAGCTGCCACGTCGGCATGGGCATTAGCCATGGGGTTGGTCCAAAGTCAGGAAAAACTGCACACGGCCCGGCCCAGTGGGCCAAGTTTGGTAGACCTCCTTTTCGTTGTGTGGGAGCAGGCTTCTTAGACTTTGGGTAGAGTGCTCTACTCATTTTCGTCTTCCTCTAAAAAAAGATCATTTTTCTTCTTCTTTCCCTTCAAAAAGAAATACGCATCCTCTAAAATGAATTGCCTTGCCTCAAGAAAAAAGAGAGAGTGGTAATTTAATGTTTTTCGTCTATGTCAGAAAGGATAGGCATTTGGACCACTTGTGTGATTGGGAACCCCTGTTGCGATATTCCACAGTGAAGAAATGGCACCATCAGCATAATGTGCTTGTCCCCTATAATTTAGACATGTATTGAACAATCGTACACATACCACGTCCGAAATAAAAGGTGTTGCTCAAATGTTAAAGCTACCAGAAAATAGATAAATGGAGGTGTGAGTTCGAGAGAAAATAATTAAAAACAAAAAAACAAAGGCACCATGCTTCTTGACCTCTAGCTTCTACATGAACTAGGATTCACACATTTGAGTCTAAAATACGAGGTATTAAGTCAAGGATTTAAACTCAAAAATAGTATAGTTTTGTATCATCGTAAAAGGTATAGTTTTATCAAACTCAAAAGCTAAGCGGAGAGGGCTTAAAAATAAACTTTGCTAAAACGGAAATATGCGACCCCCACTATTTCTAAAAAGGAAGAATGGCCCATTTACCATATGTAAACATTCCCTACAAATAGAATATTTGATCTTACCATTAAAAATGTTGATTTGTATATTTTACGCCTAACAAAAGGTAACTTTTGTAGTTTATGAAGCAAACATTCTCTAAATTTGTATCTAAATTACCCATCTCTAGTGCTATGATAGACGGTAAAAAATAAACCTTATATTTGTAGTTAAATTACCTACCATTGCTATAATGTTAGATAATCTAAACTAACCCCTTGAATTTTATCTAAATTACCCATGCCTGTCGTTACTAAAGATAAAAGGCAACTACCAAACCTGCCTCTAAGTTACTTATCATGAAAGTTCTGATGCTGTTCTCCAATTTGGTGCTTTTCCTATCGATGAAAAATATATCAAGCAACACGATAAAATATTTACGACAACCGGCCTATTGTCAAATATTGTTTTTAGATGTGCAAAATTTGTCAAGAGGAGAGACAAAGAAATTGAGATATATCTGTGTTGGTTACATGCAAATTGAGCTCAAGCAGGAGGCGCCATGTTGACAAGCTGAGCGAGTGGTTTGGGAGTCCATATTTGATTAGCAACATTACCGGATGATTAAGATTTTTCATCCACTTACTTATTTATTGTGTGACACGATACTTTAGGAGTCCATGCTCATTTTTATTTAGTGCTTGCGTGCACAACAGGGCCTTTTCGGTTTGAGTCAGACTTTATTAGTTTCCCACCTGGTCCACGCCTGTTCCAGTCAGGTCAGGCTTCGGGTGCCTGCGTGCACCCTGTACGTCCATGTTAGAGAAGATTTGATTATTTTGTTGCCGCTGTTCTCCTCGAGGGTTTCTTCGAAGAACACGAGAGGACGTCTCCTCTCATCTGGCTTGCCGATCCTTTTGGATTGTAGTGATAGTGCGATCAGTCTGCTGTTTGGGCACGAATCGGATTATTGCTGGAATTCCCCTTCTTCAGATCGTGGTTCGTGGCCACGGGTGAAAGAACTTATCTAGCGTTTGGGTTTGCATGTCTTGTAAGCTGATTTCTTCTACTATAAATTTCTAGTTGTGTTTGATTGATCAACAGAATTATTCTTGGATATTGGAATTTCATAGTCCTGTCTTGCCGTGAGATTACCGTGAGATTTATATATTTGAGCTACCCTTGCCGGTGACACTTGATTCACTCGTTGGATTCATTTTTGTATATCTTTTCTACCGTGAGGGTTCAATATCCAACTAATTTCATCTCTAGCATATGTGGTATAGCTGTTACTTGGATGATCTAATCTGGCCAAGGATCGGAAGTGCTAGAAATAGATATCATTCTGTTCCTTCAAGATTAAGGGACTAAAACATCTACTTGAGATGCGAGATTGCTTTGGCGCTCACTTAAACATTGCTAGGCTCTTGCTCGGTTTTCAGAGTATTTGTGACTTGCACCTGTTATTATTCGTTTGAGGCTCTTGGTAACATTCTATTTATATTGGACTGCTCTTTTGCTCGTGCTGGAAAAACTATAGCCAAATATTTGTTTCTAGTACCGTGAAAGATCGGGGAAATATTTGGACAGTGTAGGCGTGCCTTTATCACAACGTATGATATTGTAAAAAGAAAATAAAATAACCAAAAATAGACATGTGCGTGTGTGTTTAAAAATTACCAACTTCTTCCACTAATAAATCTATCCCCCAATTTCTAACACATTTGAGTTCTAGGACTCAACACGTGCGAGACTATAGGTTGATGTATTAGTACTCTAAATGTTTGTAGTAACAAAAACTTTTTGACAATATCATTGTACTAGTCGGCCGTGGTATCAATTGGCACACTCCAATGATCTTGGGTCAATGACATTGAGTGGAATCATCATCACAGCTTTGCTTACTCTACTATCAACTTCAAGGTTGTTATATTAATTTGTCCTAAGATGGATGGGGCTGTTTGGTTGCCCGGCTAGCGGGCCGGCCAGCCCACCCCAGGACGTGGCCCATTGTTTGGCAAAGGAACCACTTCCTGTAGCCCGGCTCTGAGTGTGCAAGGAGAGGCCCACGGGGTGGCTCTGGGCGAACGGCCGAATCGGCCGTTCTATCCTGGCCACGCCCTGCTGGGCTCTCGTGAGCCCCGCGACGGCCTTCGGTGGCTATTCCCTTGCACATCGCGGAGCTTGGGTTTCCCTTGCTCCCATTTGCGCCGTCGTTTTTTGCCTCTCATCTCCTCCCTCCCCTCTCCTCTCTCAGGTCTCCCCTCCCCTCTCCTCCGCACTGCGCTCCTCCCTCACAGTCACCGTCGGCGACCCTTCCTCGCTCCTTGTTCGCGGTAGGTGCAGGTTCGTGATGACCTTCTTCTGCTCCTCTCCTCCCCTCTGACCTCGATGTTTCGCATGCATGTCCTCCGTGGTGATTCTTTGCCGATCTATGTTCTTTGTTACGATGTTGTTACTATTACATCATTTTCCCTATGATATCCTACTTGATCTATGATATGGACTTGCATTGCTTCTATCTGTTGCTAGATATGAGGATGGTTTTACCAGATCTGCATTCTTGTGGTGTAGATCTATTGAACTGATGTTATGTTCTTGCCATTTTTTGTCGATTTGGTCTGATTTAAGGTAGAATGGTCAATGATGTCGAAAAATAATGAGCATTGCTATTAGGTTCTGTGATGAGCTAGTCATATGAATTTCTTTTGCTTGGTCAATGATTACACATGAGCAATGGGAGGCCAACCTCGGTTGTAGCAGCCTTGCTCAAGTGATATTATGCTATGACATACTAGTCCAGTAGATTTGCCCATCCCCTAGGGTACTCTCCTCTCTAATCTGATCTTTCTTCTCTCCCCTCTCTAATCTGATCTTTCTTCTCTCCAACTAGAATGGATGAACAATCTCAACGCCGTCTTGTTCGAAGGGGTGCAGCAGTAGTTGTGGTTCTTGCAGCTTGGATGTTTGTGAGATTTTGGTTGCGTTCCCTGTCGAACCGGCGCATCTCCTATGCTCCTCTGGCAGCTAGAGATGAAATTAGACAGCATAACCTCATGTTCATTTACAATTCAGACGACACAAGGTGCATTGATCTGTTGGGAATGAAGAGGGCCCCTTTCTTTCAGCTCTGTGACCTCTTCCGCACTAGAGAGTTGTTGAAGGATACCATACATAGTTCGGTGGGGGAACAAGTTGCCATGTTCCTTCATGTGGTCGGTCACAACCAGAGATTTAGAGTAATTGGGCTATCCTTTAGGAGGTCCACAGAAACTATTGGCCGTTTCTTTCGCGAGGTTCTATTTGCTGTTGGTGAACTAAGGAATGAGATGATCCTTCCACCCTCCTCTGCTACCCCAACTAAAATACTGCACAGTCCAAGATGGAACCCTTTCTTCAAGGCTAGCCATAATTATGTTCTGTCCACTTATGTTTGACACCCAACCATACCTTGTAATTGAGCATATGTTGCACTCTTTTAGGACTGTGTAGGTGCTATTGATGGGACTCATGTTCTAGCTAGAGTTCCAGCTAGTGAGAAGGCAGCATTTTTAGGAAGAAAGCACACCACAACTCAGAATGTTATGGCAGCAGTTGATTTTGATCTCAGATTTACTTATGTGCTTGCTGGGTGGGAGGGTTCAGCCCATGATGCTTGTGTTTTTGCTGATGCATTGGAGAGGGATGATGGACTTAGAGTTCCCCAAGGTAACTAGAGCCCATAGAAACCACTAATACTTGACAATTTCTTAGCTATGTCTGATAATTTCTCATCATCCTAGGGAAGTACTTCCTGGTTGATGCTGGTTATGCAGCCAAGCCAGGATTTCTACCACCTTACAGACCCACAAGGTACCATCTAAGAGAATTTGAAACTAGGAGGCCTCAGAATCCTAAAGAGTTATTCAACCTAAGACACTCAGCCTTAAGGGTCACTGTGGAGAGGACCTTTGGTGCTTTGAAGAATAGGTTCAAAATATTGTACAACAAGCCCTTCCATCCCTTTCCAACTCAAGTGAAGCTTATCCTAGCCTGCTACACCCTTCATAACTGGACCTTGTGTGGCGGAACCGCCGATTTAATCCGGACTAAGCACACCTGCCACCTCTGGCTTGCAGTGCGGTTAGACCGAACTAAACCCGGTCGTCCGTCGAGAGTCGTTCGACTCCCGATATTACCTTTTCCCAGAGGAACCGACATCATACACATCTGACTCACGATGGAGCCACAACAGATACATCATCACAGGCAGTTGAATAGCGGGAAATTAAGCTTTATTACAAACCAGCTTTTACATAAAGTACTAGTTCAACATAATATCATAAGGTGGCAAGTTTGAAAGTTTCTCGCAGCGGAAAATATAAGTTTTTAGGTCACCATGTTGTCACCAAAAGATTTGCATTGGAGGTACAACATCGAGCCCACCGATGTTGCCCTCATGCCACTCAGTCACTTCATCCTAAATGAGGGCATGCCCCGCCTCCAACACAGGTGCACACCATGAATTCCATACCTGCGCTCAAAATGTGGGGGCAAACCCTGAGTACTAATTACTCAGTAGGTCTTAATGGATTTGGCTTACGGCTGACGCGAAGCAGCTTACTAGCAAGTGGATCCTTAGCTTTTAGTTTTTAACAGTAACTTAATTAATATAAACAACAAGTTCATTGTCTGTATGATTGCCAACATAATAGTAAATTTCCGTAAGGTAACAACTCAGTTCAAACATGTAGTATTCCAAAACCAGGAGTATTAAAATACCGAGAGTTTAAGTAGTTACTACGTTGCCCGACAGTGATATTGGCATTCCCACACCTGGTGGGCATCAGCGATTCGAATCGATTTTAATTCCCGGGAATAACTATCATGCCAGGGGTATATGCTTACTAGCCATCGCGTTCCCACATATAGCCCCAATCTTAACCTGCCTCGTCCCAAGTTCGATTCACTCCCGCCTAGCCCCCGGGTTGTGCCCCCATGACGAGCCTGCCGACATCTCGGTCTCCCCGTCATGAGTACCAAGCTCCCCCGGGCCACCTTCCTCTCAACCAGCGGGTAGGAACGTGTCTCTGTGCTTCGGACGAGCCCAGGAAAGACTTTTCCGGTCCCATTCCCCGGATAAGCACTTTAGCAATGTTATGCCGATCAGCAGACGAACAGCGGACAGGCCTTAAACGACTCGGGCGGAGTCCGGGTGCAACATCATGAATAGTAAATACTGAAATAAAATCTCCGCCCGGTCTCCATTTACTTCATGAGCAACAATTACAGGTGATATAACTGTAAGCTTTTGTGATTTTGGAAACACCTACGTGACGAGTCCACACACTCGTGTCTACTCGTACCTAGCAATTTCTAGGCATACTCGTCCTACGAACTCTATGTATAGGTGCTAGGGCCAGGGCGGCCAGGAAGTCTAATGCAATTGGTTCCAAGCAACTCCTAATGCATATGCGTAATCATCAAGTATAATTTATTTGCTGGGTAGAGTATGGTCCTGCCTACTTTCTTCACTAGGGTCAGTAGCTTCCTCTGGAACGTAGTCGGGTTCCTGCTGCTGGCCCTCTGGTTCCTGGTGCAACTCCTCTTCTGGCTCCTCCGCGACGGTTTGGTTCGGCGATGGTTCTTCGGTCGCGGACTCTATATGTATGACATGATGCAATTGGAGCATGTATTAGTGCAATGTTTGCTTTATGAAGTAAGCGTAATGCAGTAAATCAGTGAACTTATGATTCATGGTATAGAGTTATGCATATTGGGGCGAAAGTTGTTTCGTACTAAGAAATCGTACAAGCCATCATCTACGACAGCTTAGCTTGTCACATAAAATAACGTGGGGTGTGCGTAGTGAGATAGCATCGCTCCATGTGAAATGACCGAAGTTTACATAAAGATGCATTATTTCTACCAGTTCCAATTAGAGTCAAAACCTTACATGCATCATCTCCAATTCTAGCAAATTACTTCATAACTATAGCTTATATCAAACTTAAAGTCATTTTGAAACATTATTCACCACATTACTCTTTTTCTTAAGTTTAAAATGTACTTAATGCAAGACAAGGGCAAAATAGTAATTCAACAGCAAGTGCTAGGGCCAACAATTTTTATACAGAACCTATACATGATAACAAAGTCCTTGTCCAAATTTGGCTATTTTTGGAGATCATTTAGTCCTTATTTCCTATTTATTAGGGTTTTACATGTTTGAATAAAGACAGGGGCAAAACTGTCCTTTCCTACTCAACCATCATACCCATCCTGTAGATCTATTTATTAGGAACACAATGCAACAAAGTTTGCTATTTTTGGATTTTTATACACTTTACTATGATTTTTCAAAGTTTCAGCCTTTTTAAAAGCATTTTAACCGAAATTAAACAGATCCAGGACCTATCTGTAAATATCCATAGCTTCTGGGGGTTCCTGTGCAAGATTTACAAGACTCAGTACACAGTGCCCGGTACGGAAACATAAAACTGTTAAACTCGGAGGGCGATAGCGCAAAATGTCCGTCTTCCTCCTCCCGTCGTCTTCCTCCTCGCGACGGGAGGGGGAACTCCGGCGGCGCGCGGTCAATCCCGGCCCTGCGGGGCTCGGAAGCTCGCCGCGGAGTGTCGGGGAGAGAGAGAAGAGGACGGGGAACTTTACCCACTACCTCAGACGGCGGGGGAGATCGCGGGGAGGGTCGGCGACGAGTGCCCCTGGCCGGCGAGGTCCGGCGGTGCAATACGCCGGGGGGAAAAGGGCTTCGGGCGACGCGGTCTAGGTGGGAAGGTAGAGTCGAGGGCGGCGAAGCTCGGCGCGGTGACGGTTGAGCTCGGGAGTGGACGGAAGTGGCTGGGGGCGAGCTCGCAGTTCTCCGGCAATGGCGGACGCGCGGAAAGGAAAGGGGAAAAACCAGAGAGCGCGAGCGCGTGGAGGAGAGCTCGAGAAATAGGCTCGGCCTCGCCCTCGCCCCGGTGGCGCGCCGTGCGCGCTGTCCGCGCGCGGCAGGGGCGCGTGGCCGCGGCGGCCGGGAAGGCCGGCGCGTGGCCACGGCCGCTCGGCGCGCAGCGCCGCGTGGGCGCGCGCTTCGGGGAGAGAAGAGGGAGGCGCGTGGGTGAACCCGGTCTATGGACCACGGTGGCTGACAGGTGGGTCCAACCCCAGAATTAGAGAGTACGGTGTATAGACTCGGTGCATCGAGCGAGGGAGCGGAAAAATCATCCGTGCGCTGGCGCGGGCGGGGCTGACAGGTGGGTCCCACTGGTCATAGAGACGAGATTTAAAAGAAAATCGAAAAAGATAAAACCCCCCTTTGACCAGCTGACCTGGTTTCTGAATTTCGCAAATTTGACCAATTTAGGAGCCGAATTTGAAAAATACCCAATTGAATGAAATGTTGTACATTTTGAAACCTACAACTTTGTCAAAAGGACATATACCAAATTCCAAATATAAAATGATTTAAATTTGAAATTAACTTGCTGACTCCTGTTTGACCATTTAAAACCCCCAACTTGGAAATTATAAAAGTCCATTTTAGGTACATTTTCATGAAAGGTGAAATATACCAATGTTGCATAGAATCTCATGATCTACAACTTTGGTATTCATGACATGGCAAGATTTTGAATTTTGTTTCACAAAATTTTGAAATTACCAACCAGGGCTGAATTTGGCAGAAGTCACATTTTCACATAAAATGACCCAAAACTAGATTTCAACATTCATGCATGCCAAAACACAATATACCAAAGTCATTCCTTATGGCATTGCCTACAAGTTTGGTATGTAAGGTTTTATAAAAATCCCAATGGTATTAAAGTTATATCCGCAAAACAACCACAGTTTTTCTGAAAACTAAGTTTAGTTGCTCAATTGACCTAGTTTATGCATGCTTTTCAAGATAAAATGCCTTTGAAAAGATGTCATTATGCTAATGTTTTTAGTGTAATGCATTTGAGATGCCTAGGGCATCACAACCCACCCCCCTTAAAGAAATCTCGTCCCGAGATTTTTGATGTGACATGGTTGGTGAAGTTGGTTGTAGTTAATGTTGTGTTCATGTATTGAGTTTAGATCCTAAAGTTAAGCTGTTGTAACATACCGATTGGAAGTGGACGGTAGAAACCCAGGATACTTAGTGTGCAGGTACTCTTCTTGCTCCCAAGTGGCTTCTTCTTCGGAGTGATTACTCCATTGAACTTTGTAAAAGTTGATTGTTTTCCGACGGGTTGATCTTTGTTTTTGATCGAGGATTTTTATAGGATGTTCTTCGTATGTGAGATCTGGTTCAATCTGAACTTTAGAGTTATCTACCACTTTCTCCGGCACTCTTAAGCACTTCTTTAGTTGTGAGACGTGAAACACATTATGAACTGCAGCCAGATGTGGTGGTAGTTCTAACCGATAAGCGACGGCTCCGCACTTTTCAATGATCTTGAATGGACCGACGTACCTTGGTGCTAACTTCCCTTTCACCCCAAACCGTTGTATCCCTTTCATTGGAGATACTTTGAGATACACATGATCCCCCTCATCAAAGACTAGTGGTCTCCTTCTTTTATTCGAGTAGCTTTTCTGTCTGGACTGTGCTCTTTTGAGATGGTGGTGTATGAGTTTCACTTGTTCTTCGGCTTCTATCACTAAATCAGGGCCAAAGGTAATACGCTCTCCTGGTTCGGACCAGTTTAGCGGTGTTCTACACCTCCTACCATAAAGAGCCTCGAAAGGAGCCATTTCTAGGCTCTTTTGGTAGCTATTGTTATAAGCGAACTCCGCCAGGGGAAGGCATTCATCCCATTTGGTGGAATATGTTAGTGTACAAGCCCTTAACATATCTTCTAGAATTTGATTTACTCTTTCTACCTGACCACTGGTTTGAGGGTGATATGCTGAACTTCGAATCACAGTGGTTCCGAGAGCGGATTGCAAATGTTCCCAAAAGCGGGACACAAATATCGAACCTCGATCGGAAGTGATGGTCTTGGGTACCCCATGTAGGGAAATAACCCGTGCAATATATAGCTCTGCATAGGTGGCGGCAGTATAATGAGTCTTGACGGGTAAGAAGTGTGCCGACTTGGTGAGCCGATCGACAATCACCCATATAGAATCATATCCCTTTTGGGTACGCGGCAAACCCACAACAAAATCCATGTGTATATCCTCCCATTTCCATGCTGGAACATCCAGTGGCTGAAGAATTCCAGCGGCCTTTAAGTGATCAGCTTTTACTTTCTTGCACACGTCGCACTCAGACACATACTTGGCGATTTCTCGTTTCATGCGGGTCCACCAAAACTTTTGCTTCAAGTCTTGGTACATCTTATTGCTGCCTGGATGTATCGTGAGTATTGAAGTGTGCGCTTCGTCCAGTATTCTCTTCCTCAACTCCATGTCCTTGGGTACCACTAGACGATTCTTGAACCACAGGACGCCTTGGTCATCAAGTGTGAAACACGCCTTCTTCTTTTCACTAATACCTTCACGGATATGTGCCATACCCTTATCTTGCTTCTGAGCTTCTATGACTTGTGCCTTGATGGTGGGTTCAATAATGATATTATAGAGTTCTGTATGCTGTCCCGGAGGTGTTTCAATGTCATTCATCTCACAGCAGATCACTCTTGCTGTAGGTCGGGCTTCTATCATATTGCAATGGACTTTGCGGCTTAAGGCGTCGGCCACTACATTGGCCTTGCCCGGATGGTAATGTATCTCCAGATCATAGTCTTTTATCAACTCTAACCATCGTCTCTGCCTCATATTGATTTCGGGTTGTGTGAAAATATATTTGAGACTCTTATGGTCAGTGTAGATGTGACATGTGTTGCCTAACAGATAGTGTCTCCAAATTTTTAGTGCATGAACGACTGCAGCTAACTCAAGGTCATGTGTTGGATAGTTTACTTCATGTTTTCTCAATTGACGGGAGGCATAAGCAATCACTCTTCCTTCTTGCATCAGGACACAGCCAAGCCCATTACCGGAGGCATCACAGTACACCTCAAAAGGCTTGGTAATATCTGGTTGAGCTAGCACTGGTGCTGAGGTTAACAATTTCTTCAATGTTTGGAAAGCTTCTTCACAATTCGGATTCCAAATGAACTTTGCATTTTTCTTGGTCAATGAGGTCATGGGTTTTGCAATTTTGGAGAAATCTTTGATAAAGCGGCGGTAGTAGCCCGCTAAACCAAGAAAACTCCGGATTTCAGTCACGGTCTCTGGTTGCTTCCAATTTAACACATCTTCTACTTTGTTAGGGTCAACTGCGACTCCCTTTTCAGATAGTACGTGACCCAAGAAACTCACTTCTTTCAGCCAGAATGCACACTTGCTAAACTTGGCATAAAGCTTATGCTCTCTGAGCCGAGTGAGCACGATTCTTAAATGTTCTTTATGTTCTTCTTCATTTTTGGAGTAGATCAGTATGTCATCTATGAATACCACCACGAACTTATCAAGTTCATTCATAAACACCGAGTTCATCATATACATGAAGAAAGCCGGTGCGTTGGTTAGTCCAAATGACATGACCAAGTACTCATACAAGCCGTATCTGGTAGAGAATGCTGTCTTGGGTATATCCTCTTCTTTAATCTTCATCTGATAGTAGCCAGACCTTAGGTCAATTTTAGAAAAGACCTTAGCCCCAGCTAACTGATCAAATAGAATGTCAATGTGTGGCAGTGGGTATTTATTTTTGACGGTCACTGCATTCAGTGGCCGATAGTCAACACACAATCTTTTCCCACCATGATCCTTTTTCTCAACAAAGAGAGCTGGACAACCCCACGGTGATGAACTAGGCCTAATGAACCCTTTGTCTAATTGTTCTTGTAGCTGTGTTTTCAATTCCTTCAAATCATCAGGTGGCATCCTGTATGGTCTTTTTGATACAGGTGCCGTGCCTGGAACGAGTTCAATGGTAAACTCTACATCTCGTTTTGGTGGTAATCCAGGAAGTTCTTCCGGAAACACGTCCGGAAATTCACACACTACTGGTATCTTCTTAACTTCTTGTATTTCAGTCGCATTAACTGTGGGGGTCATGTGTTTTTGGTTTGGCATGTGTATCAGCATAGCCTTGCCGTTAATGCCTGACCTTAATTGTATTGTCCTGCTGCCAACGTCCAGGACTGCATCGTGTTCTTTCATCCAATTCATACCTAAAATAATATCAATCCCCTGGTGTGGTAGTACCACGGGGTTGATGATATAATTTTCTGTGCCAATGCTCAGCTTAAGTTGTCTAACCCCCAAACTGGTTTCAATAGGTGATCCCGGTGCTGTAATTTGATAGTTTTCTTTCAACTTGTACATTTTTATCCCATGCCTCAATGCATATGTTTTACTGATAAAAGTATGTGTAGCCCCAGAATCAAATAACACGACGGTCGGTTGACCATTGATCATGAACGTACCAGCAAGCACCGGTTCTCCGGCGGAAATCTGATCCATGTGCACATAGTGCACACGACCCATCTTGGGCATGGGTCCCCTCGGCTTGCTCTGTTGACTTCCACCAGCTGGGGTAGGACCCTGTATCTTACGGGGTGCCCTACAGTCACGACTGAAGTGACCTATCTTGCCGCAATTGAAGCACGGAGCACCCGGCCCTGGGACGATGGGAGCACGGGGAGCTGGCAACTGTGCGGGTGCTCGATAAAGGGGGTACTGTTGCTGCGGTGCCGCCCGATGGATCCACCTTGGTTGGTTGGGTCGGACCACATAGCGAGACTGCTGATAATTTTGCTGTTGAGGCTTGTATGCGGTCTTCTGCTTCTGGGAAGGGCCCGTTGCTGATGTGTTAGCTATCCTTTTGCGCTTCTGATCCTCGTTAGCAGCACGGAGACGATTCTCCATGTCGAGAGCAGTGTCTACCAGCTCAGTAAAGCTCTGGTAGCGTCGTGCCAGGTGAGTCCGGAGGGTAGGGTCAAGGCCCTCTAGGAGTCTCTCGGCCCGCTCTGGCTCAGTAGCAACATCTCTCGGAGCATACTGAGAGAGATGGATAAAAGTCTGCACATACTGCATGACGGTCCTGCTACCCTGCTTGAGGTCTCGGAACTCACGTCGCTTTTGTTCCATCAAACTTGCCGGGATGTAGTGGGCCCGGAAAGCCTGACGGAACTCCTCCCATGTGGGTTCATGGCCCTCCTCCTGCATGGCGAGGAAAGTGGCGTACCACGCCCCCGCAGGCCCATGAAGAAGCTGAGCAGCAAATCGAGCCTTCTCTTGCTCATTGATCCCTGGCAGAAGAGTGAACTTGGACTGGACAGTACGAAGCCAGTCATCTGCCGCCAGTGGCTCGGGGCAATTGGTGAAAACCGGGGGTCGCAGCCCTTCGAAATCCTGGTAGGTAATGCCACGTGGCCGATATTCCCGTGGTTGTTGTTGCCCACGGGCCTGGCGGTCTTCTGCTAGTAAACGGATCAACTCAGCTTGTTGGACCACCAAGGTGGCCAGCTCTGGCGGGGGTGGAGCGCCTTGCGCTGACTGCCCCGATGACTGACCAGTACGAGTGTTCACCATCTGCAAAATGGAGTCATACGGGTTTAGTCCAATAGCCCTTGCGCAAAGACATGGTGATAGAAAGATCTTAGGGCTATAAACAATTTGTGAGTACAGGCAAAATTATAGCAAAACAGTTAGACTCCATCTCGCAAGGCCAAGCTTAAAGGCATCATTTCACATTGTCCAAGCGCATTCAGCAGCTACTACAACCATACTTATAGGGTCTTAGTAAACTAAGGGTTTACTTAGTACATAGGTGGTTCATCTCGTCACATCGGAACACTAGCTTAAGGTTCTACATCGGGTTACATGCCGTACATCAGTGAGTTCTCTCGACTTCACCATTGTTTAGTACAGTCATGGCAAAATGCACGGAGCGGTATAATACAAAACATCGCTCATAACGTGCACCGTTTACAAAAAGCTTCACCACACAGAGCTATTGTCAAACTCTCTAACGCCCGTTACGCGCGTCAGACACCATGCTGCCCTCATCTTCCACCACAGGGGCAACTGAAGGGTCCTGCTCGTACTGTGCCAGGCGCTGCTGTGCCTCGGCCAACTCCGCCTCCAGCTCCTCAATACGGTCCTGTGCATACATGTGCTGGTCGCGGTAGTGGGCGACACGGTCCTCGGCACAGAGGTACATCCCGTGTACGCTATGAGCAAACTGCATGGTCGCAGCATAGGGCCTGGTGTCAATCCGCTCCTCCAGCATGTTGTGACGACGGAGCCACTCGTCGTCGTAGCCGTCGGTGGGGAGGTAGCGCAGCACTGACATCCCTGCTGCACCCGAGGAGCTGAGTGAGGTGATGGCTGCTAGAGTGACCTTGTCGTAAGCATCCTCCTCATTGGCCCCGTAGACGGTGATCGTCTGCCGGATCGCGGTGTGCCTCGAAGGAAGGACAACACTGGCCATGCAGTGTCCCTCCGCGTGCACGGTCTGCACGGAGAAGAAGGGGCACGGTCTGCGCCTCATCTCACGCAGAGCCCGACAAAGGATCTGCGCAAGGCCGTTCTCCTCACGGCAACGGGTGTGGACCATCCCATTCTCAAGCTGAGGAGGGGTGTGGGTCACTGGTGGGAGGGGAGCAGCCCTTCCCTCCTGTACGCGGAGTCCCCTCGCACTGGTGGCCTTACGAGCGGTTTGCTTGGTCCTGGCCATCTGCTTTTAAATAAGAGACCTTAATCAGTGATAGTCATAGGTTGCATATACTTTTAACGATTAAGTGGGTGATGGGTGCGGAAAACATCATTGGACTTTCATTTCACTTATTTGACTTTTAACAATAATCCCCCAAGCATGAACAAGTAAAAGTAAACATGATGCATGACTCGTCCTATTCGTTCTCACATCACACACCTTATGTATAATGTATATATATAACGAGTATCCGGTGACATATATGCACGGCACTCTCTAATGCAACTAGTCGTTCTCTATTCGTTCTTAATTTCGCACGTGGTTAGTGTACCTGCAGAAAAATGCATGCTCATACCATCATCATTACCATGACCAATCATTACCACTCTAACTCTAGAAGTGGCATCCACGATTTTCTTTAAGCTACGTCTGGTGGACGACGTAGTGGCGCCATTTCTCTCAACACACCCAGTCTTCCTCCAGTACTGGGGAATTGCTGGGGAGAGAAACGGTGGCCAACAAGATTTAGCTATAATTTTGGTTGAAGGAAAAGTGGTCACGAAACACTTCAATGGCGTGACCACCCCCCTTAAAGAATTCTGCCCTATCAGCATGAATGCAGGGTTCGCAACAGTCCGCAAAGCCCAATAGCGCTCCACCAGTACTGGGGATAGCTATGGCCGAAATGTTGCTTCCCAAAGCGCCGAACATGCATATGAGTTCTATCTAGGTCAGAATGTTAGCGATGTCACCTGGTATTTCACTAACATCCTTAATATGGGCATATCGATACTCTCATTTTTCAAATACTTCAAAAAAAGGGTTTTCGAAAATAGGTTTGCAAATCAAAACCGGATGATATGTCTGTTGTCTGTGTATGATCGGCTCTGATACCAGCTGTGGCGGAACCGCCGATTTAATCCGGACTAAGCACACCTGCCACCTCTGGCTTGCAGTGCGGTTAGACCGAACTAAACCCGGTCGTCCGTCGAGAGTCGTTCGACTCCCGATATTACCTTTTCCCAGAGGAACCGACATCATACACATCTGACTCACGATGGAGCCACAACAGATACATCATCACAGGCAGTTGAATAGCGGGAAATTAAGCTTTATTACAAACCAGCTTTTACATAAAGTACTAGTTCAACATAATATCATAAGGTGGCAAGTTTGAAAGTTTCTCGCAGCGGAAAATATAAGTTTTTAGGTCACCATATTGTCACCAAAAGATTTGCATTGGAGGTACAACATCGAGCCCACCGATGTTGCCCTCATGCCACTCAGTCACTTCATCCTAAATGAGGGCATGCCCCGCCTCCAACACAGGTGCACACCATGAATTCCATACCTGCGCTCAAAATGTGGGGGCAAACCCTGAGTACTAATTACTCAGTAGGTCTTAATGGATTTGGCTTACGGCTGACGCGAAGCAGCTTACTAGCAAGTGGATCCTTAGCTTTTAGTTTTTAACAGTAACTTAATTAATATAAACAACAAGTTCATTGTCTGTATGATTGCCAACATAATAGTAAATTTCCGTAAGGTAACAACTCAGTTCAAACATGTAGTATTCCAAAACCAGGAGTATTAAAATACCGAGAGTTTAAGTAGTTACTACGTTGCCCGACAGTGATATTGGCATTCCCACACCTGGTGGGCATCAGCGATTCGAATCGATTTTAATTCCCGGGAATAACTATCATGCCAGGGGTATATGCTTACTAGCCATCGCGTTCCCACATATAGCCCCAATCTTAACCTGCCTCGTCCCAAGTTCGATTCACTCCCGCCTAGCCCCCGGGTTGTGCCCCCATGACGAGCCTGCCGACATCTCGGTCTCCCCGTCATGAGTACCAAGCTCCCCCGGGCCACCTTCCTCTCAACCAGCGGGTAGGAACGTGTCTCTGTGCTTCGGACGAGCCCAGGAAAGACTTTTCCGGTCCCATTCCCCGGATAATCACTTTAGCAATGTTATGCCGATCAGCAGACGAACAGCGAACGGGCCTTAAACGACTCGGGCGGAGTCCGGGTGCAACATCATGAATAGTAAATACTGAAATAAAATCTCCGCCCGGTCTCCATTTACTTCATGAGCAACAATTACAGGTGATATAACTGTAAGCTTTTGTGATTTTGGAAACACCTACGTGACGAGTCCACACACTCGTGTCTACTCGTACCTAGCAATTTCTAGGCATACTCGTGCTACGAACTCTATGTATAGGTGCTAGGGCCAGGGCGGCCAGGAAGTCTAATGCAATTGGTTCCAAGCAACTCCTAATGCATATGCGTAATCATCAAGTATAATTTATTTGCTGGGTAGAGTATGGTCATGCCTACCTTCTTCACTAGGGTCAGTAGCTTCCTCTGGAACGTAGTCGGGTTCCTGCTGCTGGCCCTCTGGTTCCTGGTGCAACTCCTCTTCTGGCTCCTCCGCGACGGTTTGGTTCGGCGATGGTTCTTCGGTCGCGGACTCTATATGTATGACATGATGCAATTGGAGCATGTATTAGTGCAATGCTTGCTTTATGAAGTAAGCGTAATGCAGTAAATCAGTGAGCTTATGATTCATGGTATAGAGTTATGCATATTGGGGCGAAAGTTGTTTCGTACTAAGAAATCGTACAAGCCATCATCTACGACAGCTTAGCTTGTCACATAAAATAACGTGGGGTGTGCGTAGTGAGATAGCATCGCTCCATGTGAAATGATCGAAGTTTACATAAAGATGCATTATTTCTACCAGTTCCAATTAGAGTCAAAACCTTACATGCATCATCTCCAATTCTAGCAAATTACTTCATAACTATAGCTTATATCAAACTTAAAGTCATTTTGAAACATTATTCACCACATTACTCTTTTTCTTAAGTTTAAAATGTACTTAATGCAAGACAAGGGCAAAATAGTAATTCAACAGCAAGTGCTAGGGCCAACAATTTTTATACAGAACCTATACATGATAACAAAGTCCTTGTCCAAATTTGGCTATTTTTGGAGATCATTTAGTCCTTATTTCCTATTTATTAGGGTTTTACATGTTTGAATAAAGACAGGGGCAAAACTGTCCTTTCCTACTCAACCATCATACCCATCCTGTAGATCTATTTATTAGGAACACAATGCAACAAAGTTTGCTATTTTTGGATTTTTATACACTTTACTATGATTTTTCAAAGTTTCAGCCTTTTTAAAAGCATTTTAACCGAAATTAAACAGATCCAGGACCTATCTGTAAATATCCATAGCTTCTGGGGGTTCCTGTGCAAGATTTACAAGACTCAGTACACAGTGCCCGGTACGGAAACATAAAACTGTTAAACTCGGAGGGCGATAGCGCAAAATGTCCGTCTTCCTCCTCCCGTCATCTTCCTCCTCGCGACGGGAGGGGGAACTCCGGCGGCGCGCGGTCAATCCCGGCCCTGCGGGGCTCGGAAGCTCGCCGCGGAGTGTCGGGGAGAGAGAGAAGAGGACGGGGAACTTTACCCACTACCTCAGACGGCGGGGGAGATCGCGGGGAGGGTCGGCGACGAGTGCCCCTGGCCGGCGAGGTCCGGCGGTGCAATACGCCGGGGGAAAAGGGCTTCGGGCGACGCGGTCTAGGTGGGAAGGTAGAGTCGAGGGCGGCGAAGCTCGGCGCGGTGACGGTTGAGCTCGGGAGTGGACGGAAGTGGCTGGGGGCGAGCTCGCAGTTCTCCGGCAATGGCGGACGCGCGGAAAGGAAAGGGGAAAAACCAGAGAGCGCGAGCGCGTGGAGGAGAGCTCGAGAAATAGGCTCGGCCTCGCCCTCGCCCCGGTGGCGCGCCGTGCGCGCTGTCCGCGCGCGGCAGGGGCGCGTGGCCGCGGCGGCCGGGAAGGCCGGCGCGTGGCCACGGCCGCTCGGCGCGCAGCGCCGCGTGGGCGCGCGCTTCGGGGAGAGAAGAGGGAGGCGCGTGGGTGAACCCGGTCTATGGACCACGGTGGCTGACAGGTGGGTCCAACCCCAGAATTAGAGAGTACGGTGTATAGACTCGGTGCATCGAGCGAGGGAGCGGAAAAATCATCCGTGCGCTGGCGCGGGCGGGGCTGACAGGTGGGTCCCACTGGTCATAGAGACGAGATTTAAAAGAAAATCGAAAAAGATAAAACCCCCCTTTGACCAGCTGACCTGGTTTCTGAATTTCGCAAATTTGACCAATTTAGGAGCCGAATTTGAAAAATACCCAATTGAATGAAATGTTGTACATTTTGAAACCTACAACTTTGTCAAAAGGACCTATACCAAATTCCAAATATAAAATGATTTAAATTTGAAATTAACTTGCTGACTCCTGTTTGACCATTTAAAACCCCCAACTTGGAAATTATAAAAGTCCATTTTAGGTACATTTTCATGAAAGGTGAAATATACCAATGTTGCATAGAATCTCATGATCTACAACTTTGGTATTCATGACATGGCAAGATTTTGAATTTTGTTTCACAAAATTTTGAAATTACCAACCAGGGCTGAATTTGGCAGAAGTCACATTTTCACATAAAATGACCCAAAACTAGATTTCAACATTCATGCATGCCAAAACACAATATACCAAAGTCATTCCTTATGGCATTGCCTACAAGTTTGGTATGTAAGGTTTTATAAAAATCCCAATGGTATTAAAGTTATATCCGCAAAACAACCACAGTTTTTCTGAAAACTAAGTTTAGTTGCTCAATTGACCTAGTTTATGCATGCTTTTCAAGATAAAATGCCTTTGAAAAGATGTCATTATGCTAATGTTTTTAGTGTAATGCATTTGAGATGCCTAGGGCATCACACCTTGAGGCATGGAGTTGATGAACATGTGCCCTCTGAGGCTTCCTGGGAAGGCAATCAAGAACAAGATCCAGGCAGTGATGAGAACAACCCAGATAATTTTGCCTGGGTTGCCATGAGAGACATGTTGGCTGACCAGATGTGGGTTGCAAGGGCTGGGCAATCTACTAGTGTCATTTGATGATGTAGCACTCATGTATGAGACCAATGTTAATGATTTGACATTTATTATGTACTATTATGGATAGCTGCTCTGAGAATCTAGTAGCAATGCATTGAATGTTATGTTAATTCCTCTGAGACCATTCAACATATCTGTATTTCTTGATCTTTGTTTGAATTATGAGTGCTATTGCCTAAGACTTTTGAACCAAAAATATTTTAGGCTATGGACCTAGGAGACAATGACATGGTTGAGGAGGTGGGGCAGGAGGAAGGGAATGGAGGGCCAGTACCTAGGTTCCACTGAGGTGCTGCTAGGTCTGGTTTTATCTTGAGAAGGTTTGCTGACATGGTTAGTGAAGAGCAAAGGACTGACAAGGGGTTTAAATAGGTGCAGTGCAATGCAGTTGCCAAAGACCTATTAGAGTTTGCTGGGTCCCTGTCAGTGGTACTCAGGTGTACAACCACCTTAAGAAGTGGAGGGCTAAGTGGGGTAAGATCTGTAGGCTCAAAAATCTGAGTGGTGCACTTTGGGATGACAACAATTTCATGATGTTAGGGACTGTACCAATTTGCACTGCTACTATCTGCCACCTTTTGCACTATCTGCTAATTGACTTGTACACATTCTGCTAACTGTAGGCTCATCCTAAGGATGCTGACTTCCTGAACACACTCCTACTTCACTACCAACCCATGGAAGCCATTTTTGGTGGAGGGGTAGCAACTGGTAGATATGCTATGAGGTCAAATGAACCACGTGAGATTCTTTCTGAAGCTGAGACAATTAACTTGGATGCTGACACTCCCATCCAAGTTGAGGAATAGACCTTTCATTCAGAGACCAAGCCCAAGGTTGAACCTACCAAGAGAGGCAAAAGAAAGAGGGTAGCAGATGATGAGGTTATACTTACGTGTGGCCTCACAGATGCTATCAAGGGCTTTACTGCTACTATGAGTGATGCCATTCCTGGGTTGTATCAAGCTGTGATGAACTGTCCTGGTTACACAAGGGAGACTCTCATGGCAGCGCTGAAGCATCTCACTGAGAAGAAGGCTAATGGGCTGATGTTTGTGGAGATGACACCAGAGGATAGGGACCTATGGCTGAGGACCTACCTGGCCAAAAACTACTACATGTAGACTGCAATAGTTTAACCACCAGACCACTTTTGTAGAGTTTCTGACCAAACTTAGATTGTGGGTTTAGATGACATTTGGCTCTGATCTACACCTAACAAATCTGACCACACTTAGTTGTACTCGACAGAAATTACTGGTTCTTTGAATCAGTTCTTTTGTAAGTAATTGTAGTGCTTAGGACTGCAGACTCATTGACAGTAGTCAGATCTACGATGAATGTCAGGAAATGTTTATCCTGTGCTGGTTGGAGGCTTGGATGGTGGGAAATTGAAGAACTGTGAGCTGAGACTCGATGTCATTTCTTAGTTGGAAAAAAACTTGCTATTCCATTCATGCTTGTTGGCTGTGATGATAGAAATGTTGGCTGTGATGATTTCACTGTTGCTGTTATTCGACCTATTATTATTGTTGTTGGTTGTGATGGTTTCCTAGAGCACCCATGTGTATTATTTGACTTGTTATTTCTGTCGGCCTGTGATGATTGACACAAATTGATGATGAGGAGCACTCATGCGGGTTTATCAGCCTTGAGTTCTGTTATTTCGGTGTTTGCTTCTGTTCTGGTGTTTTTGCATCTGTCCAGCTGCTGTTTTGTGCAAATGCCGTGCTGCTGTTTATCTTTCTGCCGTGTTTCTTCTAGGCTGTCGTGTGTCTGTGAGTCTGCACCTGATTTTTGCCAAACATGAGTGCTCCTATACATCAAATGATGATCACTGTCAGTAATTTGAGGCCAACATCACCAAAAATAATGCCTTGGTATGTTTTTTAGGTTGAATCATGCCTTGGTATGTTGTTTTCCGTGGGCACAAGCCTGGGATTTACAACGAATGGTCACTGTGCAATGAACAAGTCTCTGGATTCAAGAATTCGTCCTTCAAGAGATATGCATCTGGGTGAGCTGCATTAGATGCATTCGCCCTGTACTTAGGAACAAGAATAGATTATGGAGGTGTGGAGGACTGCTCAAAACTCATGACCAAAGACTTAGCTAGAAATAAGAGATGGGGGATCAAAGATTGTATCATTGTTATCCAGTTCGTTGTAATTGTAGTCTTGGCCTATTATGCTATCTGATTAACTAAAAAGATCAACTTCGCTTGTTGTATGGTCCTTGCTGTAATCAGTGACATGTTACGACTGACTATTGAATGCTAATGATGCCAATTGTCAATGTTTATTCATGGTTATTGAGGTATATCGCAACATTATAATGATTCATCACTAGTTGGTAGTCCCAAAAGCGTTTTTGGAACCCATCACAACTTGGGTTGCCAGGGACTTAGCCATTTTGGCAAAAGAGGTTGAAGCTCACAGAATCTGTCCGGACAACCAAACAGAGGCTAACTTGAGCCAAGAGTCCAATACAGGCAACCAAATAAAATCTCTTGCTGGACGAGCTACGCAAGGAATGGAACCAAACACAAGCCAACAAAAGATGCTGGCCCGAGGGAGCCTACCCCCAGCTAGGCTGGCCAGGGATCGGATGCGGGCTATGGTTAAACTTGCAACCAAACACACCCAACATGTGCAAGCAAGGCTCCCCTGCTCCCAAACAACATAATGGAGTCGTCCTCTCCTCTCTCGAAGAACACAATGGAAGAGAAGTTGAGAAGTGCCTTAACGTGGCAACTTGGAGCGATCCTAACTCCTAAGATATCCGGATCGGAATCTATCAAACCCACCACCAGAATGCTTCAACAATAAACAATCACGGAGAAATCCAAAAAGAGTCCTGCCCGCCTTGGTTCTGGAGGGAAATCTCGCAAGTTGTTGCTGCAGACTACCGGCTCTGATCTGCAGGGACAATCAAAAGGACCGAATGATCTGCATGCATGTATTCTCAAACGATTCGAGACTAAAAACACACAGAGAGAGAAGGCATACATCACAGTGATCTATTGGCATATACAGTACTAGCGAGTACAGTAGTACAGAATTTGTCAACATTACATTACATGGGCAGTGTCACTGTCATGTCACCCCGCGCGCCTTTAATTATTCGAGGCACTGCCCAAGCTTTTCTCGGCAAGGAGATCGCCGCGCCAGTTTATGGCAGATAAACAATGCGATTATGTGCGGTCTGTGTTCACCAAAGTTGATACGGCGCAGATTAGAATAACACAGACGCCAGGGACATGTTAATCTGGCAGAAAAAAAAAAGGTGATCTAGCTACCTGTTAATGGACAATGGAGTGACAGCGTTGTGCTACCACTTTTGATCCATCTGACCTAGGGTGACCAAAGGCATATAATCGCTGGGTAGGCTAATCGTTGTTTAATGATGGCGCTATCATCTGCAACCAAGTGTGCCCAGATGAACAACGTCATGTCAGACGCGAGCGTTCATGTGACGGGCACGCCCACCTGGCAAGTTGGCAAGGCCAACAGCGAGTATTGTTCGGCCGTCCGATGTGAGATTGACTCTAGCAGATCATATATATTATCTATAATATAAAACGATAACGCAGTCTAATGCAAATAAAAAAATGTGATTGATAGTAGGATGCGTTGGAAATGGCTCGAGGCAGGGCCCAACGGCGCAGCAAAAGCATGTTCCCACGGAGAGGCCGGCCGAGGCTGTGTGCTTGTAGCCGCTTGTTGGGCGTAGCTGTCGATGCCGGCCACCGGGGAGGCCACCCGGCAGGGAGGGTGGCCCGCCGCGTCCAAGTGGTAGCTGCCCCTGACGCTGCCCAATTGCAGTGGTACTAAATACTTGTCTCGCGGCTCTCGCCTTGAAAAGGATCGGCCATGGTTTTTGGTTGTTGTAGGCACATTTAGGATGAAATACCGCGATAGGATCAAGATCAGCAACGGCAACACTGTGCTTGGACTTTGAGATCGAGCCTTCGGTTGGCCGTATGATACTACAGCCTTGTGGTCCTGTTGGTCCAAGTTGCAGGTTTGATTCTATGGTTTGATGACACAAAAACTTTTCAGATTTGGCATCCCTGAAAAAAAATCCTATGGAATCTCGGCGCTCTGGATAGATTATTGGGCTCTTAGGCTATCTCCAATCGAGCATCCAAAAGGACTGTCTATATAGTACAAAACGACACTGCAGCACTACTGTAGATAGAGTGAAAAATATGTGGAAATAATGATAGGCAATGGGAATAGACGCTCTGCTGGAGATGGTCTTATCGAAGACGACGGTGGAGTAACTGTAGCAACATTTTTGTCATCTGAATTCTAATGCATCATGGAAAGAGGATGACTCAACAGCTGGGATTTCATCTACATCGTGTAAAAACAAACAAGAAATTGCTATCGTGTTCCTGCATGCTACCGCGCGCCAGGAACAGGAACTGGATGGATGAAATGGTGACAGAGACCTTCAATTCACTCCATCGTCGATCCAGCTGTGCAGTGTGGATATCTACTTATTACGCTGGACTGATCATATGAGCCGGTCACACTTCAAATTAAGATGCGGATCTTAGCGGAAAGCGACCTCAAAGGCACCTCCTAGTTTAGCCTATCCTCATTCTAGATGGATGGAAGCGGTGGAGACGAGAGTGCTGCCTTTTGCTTTTTCTTCAATCAGAGAGTACTTGGGGCCTCTCTAATTCTACTGCTTTTTACCAAGCCAGAGCTGCATCTGAAAACTTATGAAAAAAAGGGTGAAGATCGAGTTCTGATGCAGACACACATGCTTATCGTGTAAGAAATTCATGCCAGAGGCATGTAGTACACTAGTACTCCTAGTAAACACTAGCATCCTAGTAGACAATCAAGTGTTAACTTTTGAAAGTTAAGCAGACAATCAAGAGTTGCCAAACTGCCTTTGCGCACAAGGGGAAGGGACAGATCGACAGCATGCAGAATATATTCACTGCATCAACCGCGTCAGGTCAGATTGAGTGACCCCCGCCGTTTCTGCCGAGACACGCGCAGCGGCAGACGACAAATCTGGGCGACCCCGTCGATCAGTCTCCAAATCGACAGCAAGGATCGTGTCGCCAACGCATCCATCCATATGATCCATCCATAGCTAGCACGAAAACACATAGTAAAAGCGACCGGATCGGTGTAGTAGATCGAGCTAGCGACGCACGGTGCAGGCAGCCTCGGCGACAACGATCGCATCCGGGCATCCGGCGATCGATCGAGAAGCATCAGAGAAGGTCTTGGGCAACAGGTAGCGGCGGCATATATAGTTACTAGCTGATACCCCGCAGTCGCTGCGGGAATTTTTTAAGTAATTTAGAAAATATTTTAACATGAATCTAATCTAATATTGTAATGTCCTTAGCAATTGTGGTCACAAAAAATACAGTCCAGTAGTAGTTTTACCAATGAAGTTTCATTTTTTTTTTCAGCCTTTTGCAACAAATTGATCAATCTCTAAAACATGCTACGCCAAGAAACTGAAGAACATGATGCAGCAATTAAATCATATAAACAAAGTGCAGATATGTGATGCTATAGTCACCGTGGTAATCTGGTAGATAGACACATAAGATATGTGTGGTTCCTCCTTTGTGAACTAAGCATCTAGAGATGCTTTTTGTTGCGTCATTGCATCACTGAATTCCCAATTTCTATTATGATTTGCTCGACATTACTTTACATTGCATCATCAGGTCCTTGCAGTAGTGCTGCATCTTGCGCATAAACACACGTCCAGAACTCCAGATCTCTTCATCAGGGCTTCCTTAGTGCATCCCAAGCCTGAACCACAGTTGCCGCTTCCCTTTCTCCGTGATGTTTTCCATGTCCTTACTCTACTTTTGCAAGGTCTTGCCTTCAACAAATCAGAGAGAATACATGTTACACCATATAAAACGTAGAAAAACACTTGGTCACCGACCTCTTGCGCTGCCTATGCCTATAGTCGCAGCCATGATGGGGCACGGGGCAGACCTTGCGCATGACGTTGTCATTATGCGGCCTACATGAGAGAGGCCGAGGCTGAGATTGAACTGGCTGGGAGACAGGATGACGGTCATCAAGGCCACACAGTGGGGGCATCATGGCCAGCGGAGGAGGAGAAGGCGCCGATACGATGGAGGAGGTGGACGAAAGGGCATCGCATCGCCACGATATCGCATCGGATGCATGCCCTACCCCTTGGATGTACGCGTTTGCCGGGGTGCTTCGGGGACAGAAGGCCATACAACAGGGACAGCCAGGCGACCGGCCTGGATGGAGTCGGGCGTGTGTGCACACGCGGATCCTGACCCCACCCCACCCCACCCATCACCCATGTCTGGTCGTGTTCGTCAGTCGTCAACCTCGAGTAGGCAAGGCCGGCACCCTTGCCGCTTTCAGTACACGTCGCTCGACTCTCGGTCCAGCACTCCAGCCTTGATGCTTTATCAGATGGAAAGGTCATGGTTACCATTTCTGAAAACTAAAACGATCGCAAACTGCACGTCTATGAAACTATGCGTGTTGAAATGGAGAAAACAAATTAATGCTAATAGCTCGCTTGTATAATCGGTTGCTTTGACTGAGCTTTTTTTTTTAAATTTAATTCGGTGTGGCATATTATAAGGTTTACCCTACCTTGATAATTAAACCGTAGGTGCTACACAATGTGAGAGCGGCACATTGGGTTTATATAAATTATATCGTATACGTCAGGAAAACTTCTTTTCAGGGTTTGTTGAGTTCTTTGGTTATTTTTTCTTTCAATAAAGGAATAAATGTTCAGCCCTCGTTTTCCACACACACACACACACTAGTATTAAGTTAGTTTTTAAATTATTTATTTATGTTTTTTAATTTAATAGTCTAATAAGATTTATATAAGCTGTCCTATTATTATAGCCTTTGACAAGTTAATGGTACGAACTAGGTGCACGTACACCACAATAATTCTTTCTTCTGCTGTTCTGCACATGCCCATGCACCAGCACACCGTACCTCTTTTACAGATCACGCATAAACCACAGTGCTACAGGCCATGGAAACAACCTGTGACAGCATTTTTGTGCTCGGGTTTTGCCTGGGATCCTGTTTACATCTCAAAAAAAAAACCTTCGATCGAATCACAGAAAGGCCCTCAATGGAATGCACTGATAAAAACTATTTATATGTGGTCCTAAAGATGCCCAGTCGGTGGATAAAACTCAACAAGCATATAATCCTGCAGTCCAGCGAGACTAAACGTACTCATCTTTTGTACTTATGCTGTTGGTCATGTCCAGTTGCACGTACAGTACAACATATTGTTTTCTGTTCCTTGTGCACATGCACTTGCTCTGTGCTTTTGCAAGAAGCTGATTTTTTCCCCCGTAATAATGCCCTGCTAGAAGCCAGGGAAACAACCTGTGGGTGGCCATAGTGATGAGCTGAGTTTTGCACAGGATCGGATCTTTCTTAAACAAAAGGCCAAAACAGTTAGAGCTTTTTTGAAACACAGAAATTTCACAGGATTGTCACAAGAATTTCACAGGAATCAATTTAAAAACACAGGAAAAACGTAGGAATAGAAAAAACGGCAATAGAAATCAACGATACTCCGTACTACTTAGCTAATAGTTATGCATATAAAACTCAAAAGAAATCCTAAAGCTGACCAAATGAGAACACCAGGTCGACAGACCTGTTGGAACTTTTGGCCTGCCATGCTGGAAGCTCGGAATATCTTATTAGCTCCCAATGGCTTGTAACCATGGTAGCCTCACTCTAATTCCTAACATTGTTGTGTAAACCTGTTATACAAAAGGTGGTCACATCTAGCTGCACGTACATTTTGATACCTTAATTTTCTTTCATGTGCACATGCAGCTGAAGCTCCAGGAGAACATGAACAACCTGTGACCAGGGCGTTCTGCCTGGGATCTTGCTTACAACCCCAGAGTAATTAACCATAAAAAACCACAAATGATGCTGCTAATTTACACGTGTGGTCCTGAACCAATTAAACCCGGCCCTGTTGGAGAGTTCAGATTGCAGGCTGTGAGATCAAAAGCTGACGCTCCTGATTGAATCGATGGCGTTTTTGCTTGGCCTATTGTCTGCCTCCCTGCGCCCCCTGTCGATCGATCTGGGGTGTGTGCGTGCGACTGCGGCGGTGCATGCAGTGTGTTCCCTGGGGTGCTAGGCAAGACAAATCCTGGTGTCATTTGATTAATTTCCAGTTGCCTTGGTGGTGGTGTCTGAGGCGACTAATTTGCAGCTTAGGGATGCAAGCGGGATCACGTTTGGCAAAAAACTATTTTTCCGTTCGTTTCGTGGGTATTTAATTATGTTGTTAAGCTCACTAGCAGTCCCACTTACATCTCTATTGCAGCTTATCGGTATGCGCGTTATTTCCGGGCCTAGTCGCTGATTAAGGCAATGATCAGCAGTAACAGGAGCAACAGGCACATGAGGTTCGAGCTTCAGAAGTACAGAGATGCAGTCAAAATCTTACATTACCTAGACCGAGACCGACTGAAATCTGGCACCGACCTTTTTCAATCTCATGACCTTCCCCTCCTCTGTTCTTATGACGATGCAGCCTAGATTCCTACTAGCTAGTGGCCAAGTGGACATTGATTTCTAGAATTCGTAATCTGGGTACAGCTCGTCCAATGTTCGAGAAACATATATAGTCACTTAGGCCATTTTCACCGTTTTCAGTAAGAGTTTCATTCTAGTTTCATTCTCATTAAATACCATGACACATCATTAAATTTAGTGATATGGCAGAGTAATTACGAAGAAAGATAGAGAAAATTTTATGAGATGGAAGAAAAATTCATCTAGATGGAACTTAGCTTGCAGCATTACTTAAACAAAATCTGACGTGTCACTCTAGGTAACTGTGTCATGAAACTCTCTACTAGGAATGGTCTTATAAGAGAAAAGGTTAATAATAGAGCACACTATAAGCCATATGACATCATCACGTCACACGTAGCCAACTAAAAGCTCATTCATACAATAACTGTATTTTGATGTAAGTTGCACATTTAATAGCTAGCCCACCTTTTACTCTCACAGATTGTCTTGGAGTCCGTGAGCAGCCTGCTTTGAGCTGACTATAAGTAAACAATCCGATTTTTTTTTCTTCATTTATTTTTCTTCTACGCCACCACAAATCTGATGCGGCATCCCTCACAGCCTGTCTACGTCATTTTATTATGCTCGCTCTAAGATTGAGGCAAATAGCATACAACGACATTCCACGTTGATTGGATCAGCAAAGATGCTGCTTGAGATCCAAAGAGCTTAACCCTGGTAGGCGTGTCATAGATCTGGCAAACAGTGGCAGATGGAGCTGACTCACCCCCATATCCCTGGCATGCATGGAGATGGAGCCAGGCAGCCAGCATAGGCAGCCCGGCCGCCGGCACGCAGCGTCGACAGCACCAGATGCCTTGTGCCTGTGGTCCTCCAACCCTCACTCACTCACGCACTCACCAGCGATGAAGACGACGCTGCATCGTCGCGCGGGTCACCTGGAGCCCTCCCCGGAGGGAGAGATCCAGTAGTCATCGCTTCGTCTTGCTGATGGGTGATTAGCTGGGTGCGATGGCTGGCTGTCTGCCCTGTCTGCTTGTCTGCCTCGCGGCGGCTTAAGGCGAGTAGGTCACTGCCTGTCCTGCCTCTGCCTGCCACAGATCGATCCATCGATCCAGATCGATCGCCGTGTTGCGACTTGCGAGCGTACGCGTACGTTCTTGTCGCCCCGGGCGTCGTCGTCTTCCGGCGAGCGCCCGTGTGCGCCGTCGCTGTCCTGTCCCCGCGCGCGGGCGATGGAGGCGCGCCACCGGCTGGCGAGCTGCGCGTACGTGCGTCGTGGCTGCGCGGCGCCGTGGGCAGGTGTCGCGTCGCCCGTGCAGGTGCAGGTGGTGGTTCTGGGGTTCGTTTCGGGTCTTGGTGCGCGGAGGACAATCAGAGGTTGATGATGGACGGGTGGATGCGAGCGTTTAGCCCTAGCACTGCTGCTTTTTTTTTTTTTTTTTGAGATGGTGGCACTGCTGCTGCTTTAATTCCGTCGTCGTGTCCGTCCGCCATGGATCTGACGGCTTGGACTTCATGCGTGGCTTGGCCCATGGTTGATGGTCCTCCATCCTTTATACAGCAATGGCCCGACACCTACAGCTGTTGTGTTAAAATTAAAGAAAACACATGCATAAGCATGTTCCCCCAAAGAACGTTTATCATCCTCGAATATAAAAAACGTAACGTGTGTTTCACATGCTCCGTGACCCGTATATATCTATTCTTGCATTTGAAGCAGCGCTTTTCCTCTTATTTGGAGGAAAACCCGCAAATACCTCGTTCGGTTTGAGAGGTACCGAGGTGGGTGGGGGGGGTTAAATCTTTTCATATTCAAATTTGATTAGTTGGGATGGAATCCTGCCCAATCCTCTCCACTATATGTGTAATCACTTAAAGACGCGTGGTTTAAGAGCTAACCTGTAATCATAGATGGCGCAACATGAGTTCGTTGCATGAATTTTGTTTAGCAACTTTATCCCTCATCCAATGTTAGTACCTTTGACGCATAGAAATGATATGGGATATTATCATATAACTAAGAGGCATAAACGTTCTTCTAGAAACAAAGACAAGATTGTTGACTTCCCCCAGCAAACAAAAGGCTATAGAAAAAGGTGTGCTCGAAGGTGTGACCAACCTGTGAGTGTTGCCTTTAGACTGTATTACTGAAGGACGGAATCTATATTGTATATTGTAGTAACATTGTATACTGCGTGCAGTTTGAATTGGATGGTGGGATTATCCTTTTGCTGGAATCAGCCTTGCCTGCCACCTGATGTTACTAGTCACATCACTATAGTACATTACGCAGTTTTAAATGGGAATTTCATTTGGGTTTCATTCTCATTGAATGCTACAACACATCAGCATATTTGATGACATGGCAATATAGTTACGACGAGAGGAATATAGAGAGTTACGTTCGGATGAAACCTATGATACACGGTTATCTGAAAACCCTTTCACAAAAGAAGAAGCATGAAGTTCAAGTGGAGAAGACAAAATAATACCTACGGTAATTTAATGAATGCTCGCAGCCAATGAGGGAGCCATATTTTCTTAAGATTGTCATAACTACATGTTGTACTAAAGAACCACAGTATGACAATGCAAGGTACAAGACATGTAAATTTTTTATGTTTTTTTATTTTTGAAGACAGTGCTTTAGGACAAGTCCCAACATATATCTAACATGAGAAACCAATTGGTAAGTCATGTAAATGAGGTAATTTTGTGCGTAATGAGTCAAATTATCATGTATAAAGTATATTAATATTGTTTGAAATATTTAAAGCTAAAGGAACTTATTAAGGTCCTCAAAGTATATAAAAATTGTTGCTCAAAGTAAACAACAATCCCCATCGGCATCGCATCTTCCTATTACAGACTAGTTGAACTAAATAATGAAAAAACTAATTAATAAATTGCCAAGTCCTAATCCTAAATAAGACCATGGAAGGCTTAGCTTCTATGTATACTCCCTTCCATCATTAACATATGGCGTTTTTAGTGTAGTTTGAACTAAAAACCATCATATATTAATGATTAAATTAAAAATAAATATCTAAAAGAAGAGAAACCAATTTTGAAAACATGTGATAGTGATGTAGCCACTCGAATTGTGCCGGCATTAGCACATGCCAGTTTTTCTCTTATTTTGAGTGAAAAGGAGCAAACGAGCAATAATGCCACCTTAACTGATTGCTGTACCCCTGCACCCTGCCCCGGAGAAAAAATTTCTCTCAAGACGTGACGCGTGTCTTGGAGCAATGCCTGGATGAGCCGACCCATATGCTAGTGATGAGCAACAAGCTAAACAAGCCATCGATGGCCAGAGAGAAAAAGGAGCCGATGCTGACCTGTTCTTGTTTAGTGGTTGCTGACCCAGCAACATGAGCGGAGGTCCTATCATCCCATCATCATGCCGTATATATCCTCCCCACGCACGACCTAACAGAGGGGATCTTTCAGGTAAAAGGCTAAAAAAGAAAACACTTGTGATATCTGCCTCTGCCTGCCGTGTGTTCGATTCGATCTCGATTCCATCCAGGAGGATTTCCCATGCCTGTTCGTGTCTCCATTTTGTTTACTCCGCGAGGAGCAAATTGATTGCCAAGTGGATGGCAGTCACAGGCTGATTGGATTTTTTTTTTTTAGAAATAGAGATGGTGCATGGTGAACTCAATCATCATCATCATCATCTCATCATCGTCGCTGAGAATGAAATTGAGAGCGTGCTGTTCGTTTTTGTTCCTTAATCTAAAAAAATGTTTTTGTTCATCGTTGCCGAAAGCTCAATCAGTTACAGATACGAGGGGTTAGTAGCCTGTGCAATTTCTATCTTTTATTGCGACCACTGAAATTATAACTACATGCAAGGTACATTTTGCCTTGGAAGAACTGTAAACTGAACAGAGGAGGAAGATGAAGAAGTAGTGCTAGAAGAGACAAACAAATCACTCTCAGAAAAAAAAAAGAACAAAAAACTCGCCACTAGTGGCTGACGCCGCTTCTGCTGCCGAGCGGCCACAGCTTGCTGAGCATCCGCTTCGGCTTCCCGGCGGGCATGGCGCAGAACGCCCTGAACCGCAGCGACGCGCTGCGCGCCAGCCTGGCCTTGCGCGCGAACTCGTCGGCGTCGCGGTCCTCGTCCTCGTCCTCCGCCAGCTTCATCCGCAGCGTGGCGATCTTGGACGCCGCGCGGCGGAGGCCCTCCACGCTCCAGTCGTCGCCGGGGGACGCGCCGGCGGCCAGCGCGCGGAGCCGCTGCTCGTCCACGCGGTCCGCCTCCTCGTCCTCCGATGAACCGGACGTCTTGGACAGCAGCGCCCGGATGTTGCTCGGCAGCTCCGACGCCGCCACGGCGTGCCCGCCCGACGCCAGCGCCGCCGCTCGCGCGTGCTCGAAGAAGAGCACCTGCACGACCACGCGCAGTGGCAGCAGCTCGTTCTGCGCCGCGTGCGTGCACGCCTTCTCCGACAGCTTCCGGCAGTTGAGCACCCGGCACAGCCGCTTTCTCGCCGTTTTGCTCATCTCCGGATGAACCTAAATTAGTTAACCCAAAAAAGCAAAGATTAATTACTACACACAATGTTTATTAATCCCACCCACAAGACTAATATCATCACCACATACTATGTAATCCAAAGATAGTACGTAGTAGTTTTTTAATGGCGATGGAAACGCAAGAGGTACCAAAAAAAAAGAAAAAGAAAAAGAAACTACCTTGAGGTATGTGTCGACGACTTTGTAGAGGCCATCGTGCTCCGGCCGGGCGCTGTCTGGCACGGCCTCGGCAATGGCGAGCAGCTTGTCCAGCGGCATGTTGGGGTCCCTAGCCACCTCAATCAAGAAACCGTCCACCAACTTGCCCACCCGCGCCAGCGCGCCCTGCGACACGGGTGCGGCCGACAAGGACCGTCGCGTGCCGTCGAAGCTGACGCTCTCCGCCGAGCGCGACCGCCGGTGGCCGCCCGAGTGCGCCGGGAGGCTGTCGTCCGGGCTCCCCGACAGCGCCAGCCGGTGCGGCGCCGGCGCGGCCGCCGCGTACCGCAGCGCGAACTCGTCGAGGATGGCCGCCACGGCGTCCACGTCGTACAGCGTCTCGCTGACGCAGGAGAGCGACGGGACCAGCAGGTCCGCGACGCTGGCCTCCTCGAGCTGCCACGCCACCCTCCGCACCAGCTCCGCCTTGGACGCCACGGACGCGCTCAGGATGTTGGCCGCCTTGAGCAGCTTGAGGAGGAAGCCGCAGGAGACGGCGTCCCTCTCCGCCGGCAGCAGGCTGATGATCTTCTCCAGCAGGAGGCGGTGCCTCGTGGCGATCTGCTTGACGTCCGCCCCATTGCCGGCGTCGCCGTCGAACGGCTGGTCCGCGGCGGGGAGCCCGTGCCCATGCCCATCCTTGGCGGCGACGTTCGGCAGCCAGCGGCGCGCGTACGCCTTGAGCGCGTCGCCGACGGTCTTCTCGTGCACGGCGCCGGTGGCCTTGACGGCCACCATGATGCGCCAGAAGAGGTCGACGCCGAGCTCGGCGATGTCGTGCGCCCACCAGGGCGACGCGGACGTGGACCTGGCCGGCGGCGCGGTGTCCGGGCTGACGATGAGCGCGGCCACGGCGTCGACGCAGCGGGACGTGAGGCCCATGTCCTCGCAGAGCGGGGCGTAGTGGCGCGTGGAGTGGAGCACGCCCAGCGCGTCCTTCCAGCGCCGGAGGAGGCAGGAGGCGAGGAACGTGTCGAGCTTGGCGGCGAGGTTGCCCCTGTCGGCGGCCTCCGACATGCCGAGGTGCGCGGCCGCGCACCGCAGCGGGACCAGGTTGCGCGCGCTCACTGTGACGGTGATGCCATAGCAGAACTTGGCGCAGGACTCGAACGCGTCGGCGCCGCCCGGGAACCCCGGGAGCTCGACGGTGTCGCCGCCGGCGCCGGCGCCGGAGTCGGCGCAGAGCGCTTGCAGGAGCATGCATTTCGAGAGCAGAGGAAACTGCGCGCGACACAGGAACCCATAGAATCTCAGATGTGGCATTCAAGATCAAAGGAACTCAAATAAAATCCATCTTTTTGATCACGATCATGGAGCCTAAAGATTCAGTTCCAGAATCATGATTATGATCCTTGGATTGATTACCTTGTGGAGATGATACACGCAGTTATCCACGAGGATCTGCAGGTCGGTGGCCACCTCCGTGGAGACAGACCTGGACGCAACGCAAGCAGAACACCACCACACGAACGATCAGACAAGACGAACGCCATGGATGGTGGACGCAAAGGCAAGATTGCAATCGCAGGCGGCAAGCACCTCACGGAGTCGGCGGTGAAGAAGGTGTCCGGCCGGGTGCCGAGTTTCATAAACTTCATCGTGGATTCGTGGCCAAGCCCAAGCTCCCCCCACCCTAGCCTCCCTCGATCGCTTTACTAAAACGGGAGTCTGAAAGTTTCAGTGGGGAAGAGAGGGGTTGGTTGCAAACACTCGGCCGCGCCTAGCTTCGCCCTCGGAAATGGCCCCTTTGGTGGCTCTACTTATATCATGGCGAGGTGGTTGGGCGAGGAGAGAGAGAAAGGGCCAGGACCGAACCCAACCCAACCCAATTAGACGTCAGGCAAGGAGTATTTTAAGATGCTAATTGCGCAGTTACTAACAGCGTGTCCGCAGAGACCTTCAGGTTTCATCAGGAGGTATGTAGTTAGGGAATATGCACTGCATACTCTATGTATGCATCAGCATCACTGATGGTCTATTCATTCTCTGATCAGTGCTCCCAGGTCTGCTCTTACAAATTGACGGCGAAGCCTTTTTATTAGCCTATGGAATAAAGATGGCTCTGCATCATCCATCGGCCTAGAATTGGAGGTGGACATGTGAAGCAAGGAGGGACCAGACCAGACCAGACCACCAAGATGGATGCGCTCAGGAACAGTGGGATCTTGATGCAGGCGATCGAATGAGCACGATGGGTGCCCTGCAGGGCCGGGCTGGCACACCGTACCAGTTAATGCGTGTTCTTGTCACAGTACAATGATTAGGTACTGAGACCGAGTCTAACAGGCGAATTGCTGTGTACAGTAAAGAATAGACGTGGTAGTGACACTGTTTATAGAAAGAGTATAATTAGAACAGTAATATACGAGGAGGATAGACTAGCCGCCTTCCCATATGCATGTAGTATGCATATCTACTAAACCTTGCCACCATGGATCAAAAGTTGCAGGCGGTGGAAGCAGGAGCTCTTGGATTGTTTATACCCATAATTAACCTATTAGATGGCTAGGTGTACTAGCAGTAGTCTAATCGATTTCGTTAGCGTTTTTGGCGGCGTCTTTTCGTCAGCGGCTAAGGTTAGGCGGGCTAATGTTTGAGTGTACTTGCTTTGTTAAGTGGAGTACATCGCCTTTGATCGAACAACCCTGTGCTTTTCCCCGCCACTAAATTAAAGACGCACAGGCGGTGCTGGGCCCGCGAGAATGAAAAATACTAGGGGGGGAAAAAGGATAATTGGACCTTGGGCCGTCGGGTTTGTGCATCTTCTTGCGCCCAAAAGTTTAGGCCTTGGGACTAGAAAAATACGGTACCACCTTTTTGGTTTAATACCAGCAGAAGTTTCTGTTTATACATTACTATACTAGTAGCACATTAAAAAATGGTGACCTTTTGTGTCGCTCGCATAGACAGGGGTATGGTGCTTAAAATTTTTAAACTCACCGGTGCATTTTTTTTTTTGTTATATGCTTATTGCCTACTTGCCTGGACGATATATGTCTCGATATTTGCCTTTTCTGCATTCGGCTTATCAGTAGGAGAATTGATTATAGATAATCTATCATATACTAACACTTGGCTTTCAGTGCACAATCTGATACTGCACTGCTACTAGGTATTCACAGTTTTCCAACTTCCAACAACATGCCAAAGCGTATGCATGTAATCATGATTCAGGCATTGTTAACCTCTCCGCGTGCATCAGGCTCTCTTGTCTCTTGCTATCAATCAACACCGGCCATGCAAGTATCGGATCAAGCGCCTGCATACCACTTGGTACTTGCCTCTTTCAGGGGAAAAAAACAAAAACAAAATCCGAGCTCACACTCCCATGTCCAATAGTCCAATAGTATGGCGAGGTGCTGACCTGAGATCGATCTGCTAGTCCGAGGGTTTGTTTGACTTTGACCTGGGTGTTGTTCAAAGCCTCAGACCACGGCAACATGTAGTTAACTTGCTGTCATGCGTGGCCGGACCATCGCATCGGCGAACGAGACGATTGTTCAGAATGGAAAAATGCAGGTGCTGCTGGCAGATACTCCTACCTACGTAGACCACTGAAGATCTCTATGGGGAATGGCTGGTTTATAGTTAATTTGAGGGCGACATTAACGCAGCACATGTAATGATGATTACGTATAGGATTAGGAGCCCAGGACCCAGGTGGGCATCATTGCAGGGTGGCACGTAGTACCAAAGTTGCACTCTGTTTGGACTTTGGATCATCTAATATCAGGTTCGCGACCACCACCTCCCTTCTCATAAGCAAATCACCCCACACTCAGCGAGCTGCGCCGTATCGAGTGGGCCAGCTTGGTGGCGGCCCAATTCGCCATCTGTTTGCATAGGCACAGCCCATTCATGAGTAAAGAAGCACATGCACATAGATGAGCACATATATAATCGGCAGTAGGACATCCAACAGGTGGACATTTTCTGGACCTTGCATTGTCATGTAAGTACAGTAGTGTGATGATGCTACATTGCTACTTCACCTCTTCTGGCACTTGCCACTGGAGACTGGTTCAACCAAGACCACAAGAGCACGCATGCCATTGACTGGGCCGACAGATTGGCTTAGCGGGCCGTCGGCAGCAGTACAAAAGCTAAAGGGTAGTGAAGCTGGAGGAGAGGCATCGAACAGAACGCGTGGAACTCTCTTCCGTATACCGTATGTGGTATGGCTATCCAGCGACTCTAGTTGCTCTTGTTGTTCCTCCCTCACATTCCAGTTCTTCCGTATGTGGTATGCCTATCCCTTTGCTTTGCTACTCCCAGTCCTAGCCCACGATTCCAGCAGCTATCAGTTTGTAAGTTTTTTTTTTAACGAACGACACGAGACTGTGCTCCATTTCTATTAAAGAGAAGAAAGACAAGTAGGGGACCCTGGGAGGTCTTTACAAAACGTACACAAATTAAGGATTTACAAAAGGAGGCAAAAGCGCGGTTAGGTGCTTAGCACCTGCAAGGCCCCACAGCCTCACCTCCTCCTTGATGGCGACCACCAAGTCAGGAACGGACCTCCCTCTCCTCTGGAAGATGCGGGCGTTTCTCTCCAACCAGATTTGCCATACTGACCAGAAGTAAAATGGAGCGCATCCCTCTTCTCGGTGCTGTAGAGAAACCAACTGTGAACCACCATTGATTGACTGATTTCGAAGCAAGCCAAGAGTTAGGTGCTAGAGGGGCGATGGAGAGCCACGAAGCCATGGACTCCCAAATTCTCCTGGAATATCGACACTCAGCGATTAGGTGATGCGCTGTCTCGGGCTGATACCTACAAAGAGGACAAACAGGATCATGTGGCCAACCCCGTTTAGCAAGTCAATCGGACGTCCAAACCCGGTTTCGGATGACGAGCCACGCGAAGATCTTGCACTTGGAAGGTCCCCAAGGCTTCCAAATTAGGGCCTTAAGATTGAAGTTTGAATGACCCACGAACTGTGCTCGATAGGCAGAAGCCGCCGAGTAAACTCCAGAGGCATTAAATTTCCAAACGATGCGGTCTGCAGTGTTTTGCACTAGAGAGACTGATTAGGTGATGACCCAGAGTTCCACGAACTGCTTCAGATGCTCAGCTGTACGGATTTGTTGGAGGTCCACTAGCTGCACCCAAGCCTGCTCGGTCAAGGCATCCCGTAGGGACCATTTGCATTTACTGGAAGCCGCATAAATGTTATGTTAGGTGCAATGTCCTTAGGCCGTCGTCCCTTGGCCCATGCACAATGCCAGAAGGAAGTTCTTGCACCATCCCCAATAATGATTCTGGTAGCAGCAGCAAACAAGAGTTTGTCGTGTCATTGCAAGGGATTTCCATACCGCCTAAGGCGCATTCGGCATTTCCCATTGCTGCCATAACCAGCGAAGCCGCATAGCCCTTGCAAACCGGTCGATGTCAAGGACGCCAAGTCCCCCAAGGTCTAAAGGTCTTGCCACAGTTGGCCAGTTAACCTTACACTTGCCTCCTGTGAGGTTCTCATGTCCCGCCCAAAGAAAGTGTTTTCTTAATCTGTCAAATTCTTCGCGCACCTCTCTTGGCACGTTAACGACCGTTAGCATGTGCACCGGCTGTGAGGACAGCACTGATTTGACCAATACGAGTCTACCAGCATGTGAGAGGTTTCGACCGTGCCAACTCGATAGCTTGCAGTTTGCCTTGTCCAAGAGGTATTGGAAATCCACCTTTTTAAGTCTCATGACCGTCAGCGGGATTCCAAGGTACCTGATGGGAAAGCTTGTTCTTGATGCGGGGAAGGCAGCCAGGACCTCATCCAGGTTTAGAGCAGCACAGTTAATGGGCACAATTGAGGATTTTTTGATATTTGTACGCAGTCCAGTCGCTTCCCCAAAGCGGTGCAAGAGAGCTGCAAGGGTGTCCAACTCTCTCCTATCCGGCCTGATGAAGATGATGGCATCATCCGCATACATAGAGGTTTGGAGGCGCGTTCTGACCCTTGAGACCCTGGACAAGATTCCAGCCTCGGTGGCCGCATGGAGTATACGTTGTAGAGGGTCAATGGCAAGAACAAACAGGAGTGGCGAGAGGGGGTCTCCTTGCCTAAGGTCCCTGCCGTGAATGATCGGTTGCCCGGGGATACCATTGAGAAGCGCCTGAGATGTAGAGGTGGCTAGCAATGATGCAACCCAATCACACCAAGCAGAAGGGAAGCCGAGGCGACCCATAAGGTCAAGGAGATAATCCCATCTAACGGAGTCGAAGGCCTTCGAGATATCAAGTTTGACAAGGAGCATGGGTGTCTTATTGCGGTGGTATCTCCTAGCCATGTTGCAGACATATAGAAAGTTGTCGTGAATGCTTCGACCCTTTACAAACGCAGATTGATTCTTGGATATTATGTCCCTCATGGATGGTGCTAGCCGCAGCGAGAGAAGCTTCGTGAAGAGCTTTGCAACACTATGAATGAGACTGATTGGTCTGTAACTACGCAATATTATCAACGCCATCATTCTTGGGCAGCAAAACTATGTTAGCCCTATTCAGCAAGTCGAAGTTAAGGAAGCGCTGGCTGTGAAGAGAGTTCATGACCGCCACTAGATCGGCCTTAATGATTGGCCAGCAAGACCTGTAAAAGGAGCCCGTGAACCCATCTGGACCAGGCGCCTTGTCAGGAGGAATCTGCTTGATTGCCTCAAGCAGCTCGCTTTCGGAGAATGGGGTCTCTAGGTGAGTTAGCTCAAAAGTCGGAACGCCTAAGGCGCCCCAATTAAGATCAGCCCTCCTTGGGCCAGGGTCACCTAACACAGCACCAAAGTGATCCTGAATTAGCGTCTCCTTGTCCTCATGAGAGGTCGCCCTAGACGCCACCTTGGTTCAGCTTATAGATGTAATTTTTCCTTTTTCGAGCATTTATCTTGGAATGGAAAAATTTAGTATTCGCGTCCCCCACCTTGAGAGAAGTAATTCTGGATGCCTATCTCTTAAGGGCTCTCTCGATGATGGCAAGTGCAGTCACTCGCCGTTTCAGCCCTTTCCTCAAGGTGTGCTCGGCATCGGAGAGCTCCCTAGACTCTTGAGCAGCATCCAACCGTTGAATCACATCCAGCGCCATTAGGAATTTGAATCAGTTTGTAAGTTGAGTGTATAATCAGAGCAGCTCATCTTGTTCGTGCACTGAATTGGTGTGACTAGCCAAGGAACCTCACAACGCACAATGCCAAGAACAAACCACCTACGCGACCAACGAAGGCTCGACGAAGAGTGCAACGCAACACAACAGATAATAACGGCTTCTCTATATTGCCTGAAAGGTGCGTGCATCGTGTGTGCGCGCGCGCATGATAATGGCAGCCCGCTCCAATTTTGCAGACACAAGTACAATTACTATCGGGCGAAGCCCTGTGATCTGGGACTGGTAAAATATGGGTGCTCCATTTTATTTTCCGTGATCTGCCTTAGTGCCCTTATGAAGCCAGCGGGCAGAGACAAGTCCTGCTTGCAGCGCTAATTGTTAGAAATGCTACAAACCAAATAAAAATATCGAGAAGTGAGGTGGTGGAGATCGAGAAGTGACCTCAAACCAAACACCGTGGAAAAGTACGAGATCTCTCCCTCGCTTTTTAGTCGTGATGAGATGCATGGGAAGAGCGGAGCCGGCAATCGATGCGTAGTGCATGTCACTACTACAGAATCGCTTTGTAATAGCGCCTCCTCTTTTCTGTTAGAAGTGGTTGAAAGAACTCTATTGTATTGTACAGTATCTGATATATATTCAATTTGACATACAGATTAACTAATTATGCACCTCGTAGTAGATGTTGCCTATCCAGATATGTAGTGTCAAAAGGCCGACGGTTCAAAAGCACGCATCAAAGCCCGCAACTTAGGCCCGGCCTAGCCCAATGTCCAGCGGGCTTAGGATTAGACTACCATGGGGTCCATGCCTGTGCAGCAAAGTCAGCACAACGAGCCGGCCCAACATGCATGGCCCGTTTTTTTTTTTTTCAGCAGGTGCTTGGGAGGATGTTGCGTGGGGTTTGAACCCCAACCGGAGCATATCTCTGCAAAACTCTCTACGAAACGAATCCAAAACCAAATCGCGGGCGACCAATAAGGCCACGTCATCCGTTAATCCATTAACTGTCGGATCTGGTGAAGAAGCGACGTGAGCCGTCCGATGCGGATCGGTGCGGGTTTGTGACCTGTTAACGCACTAACGCAAACGCTCGCAAAATCTCCCGAACCCGCTCGTCCCCTCGTCCTTCCCTTGAGGCCGTGACCACGTGCGCCGCCCACGCTCTCTGCGGCTCCGCCTCTCCCGCTTCGGTCGAGCCCTGCCCCGTTTCTCCCTCGCCGTCGCTGACTGCACGACCTCCTCCCTCGTCCTTGGTCCTTGCCTCTTCACCACCTGCGCATCCTATGGCGACTCCACCTCTCCCTCTCCAGTCACGTGCTCTGTCGCGTCTCGCTCGCCGGCCACGTGACCAGAGCCCCCGCCTCCATATGCTCCGGCCTGCTGGCAGCGTTGCTGGCTAGTAGAGACAAGCTCCCCTCCTGCTAAGAAGCATCACCCAGGTACGCATCCCTCTCCTACTGTCTCATAATTGGGGTGATACCGTCACGGCGTCACACAAATCATGGCACCGAGCAACCCAAACCAACCACATGGAAAGACAAGCCAACCCAATCTTGCAATTCTGAACATTGAGATTTATTGTGTGTACTATGCAAATCAGATTCTCTGTTGCAAACTTGCGGTAACACACTGTGCTTCTAGGTCCCCAAGGTGTTTGATAAAATGTCACTACTGAAATCAGTGTCTTTTTATTGTAGGAAAAATGTCCATATCTTGCTACAAACGGATGGTATTTTCATTTCTCCATGCAGATGTTGCTATTTGATGTTGTCACGTGATTTGGCTTTGCAAGTGAAGGCATTCAATTATTGTCAAACATGGTAACTACTCAATTTTAAGCGAATTCATTTATGACTCTTGGCCATGGGATATCCTTTCTGGAGAAACACTGTCATCACTCCCCCGCTGCTTTGCGTGGTTTCCATACTACAGCAAAAAAATTCAATTTTTTTACTTTGACAAGCGGAGAGTAACTGGTTAGAGGATGGTATCCTTTCAGATAATAGTTTCCTTATGCTTCTTAAAAGGCAATTCCCAGCAAATAGCTTTAATGTTGTGCAACAAAGATCTGGGGAAGGACTCCCTGGCTATACCAGGCTGAGGAAAACAATACAAACAAACAGTTTAATTTTCTATCCCTTTCTTAGAAAAAAAGGTGCTCTAGAACTTTGCCAGGAAGACATGAGAAATGTTGATGGGCTGGGGAACAATGCTGCTAGCAAGGAACAGTTTGATCAGGGAGGATATTAATTTTTTACTAAAGGCTCCTTTGTTTTCTGATATGCATCTTTCACCCCTTGCTCTTTCAAGACAACAGGGATTTTACTTGTCCCAGGGATAGGAAGTATGTCAGTAAAAGGAGTTAATTACCAAAAAACAAGAGTAAATTCTCTTTGGGTTAATGGGGATCGACTATAAATTCGTTGACAAAAAATCTACGCTGGTTGAAATCCAGTTATGCCTAAAAATCAAAGAATTTATCCCATTATTTTTTTGGACAGAAAATGTCTGATCCATAGAAATAGAGGATAAATAGAAATGAAAATTTTCATCTCTACCTCAAATAATCCGAACTAATATCTAATTCTTGCCATGTTGTGCACTTCATTCGTGAAGAGCTATATCAGAAGCGGGAAGAAAAACAAGACTGGTAGAGCCTTCTTTGTCATTGACAAGGGGTCCAAACAAGAGGAGCAAAAGGTAAATATCATGTCTCCTTATTATGTTTTATTGCTAATCGAAAGAGATCTACAGTCAATAAAATATTCAAACCCTAACAGCTAAACAAATGATTTTTCCTAACCCAAGCTTCGTCTCAAAAGATAGATGTCCTATTGCATATCACTAAAATTTCAATTCGTAGAACTAAGTATAACGGTAAGAACTATACTAGCATATCTAGAATTTTAAGCCATTTTCTTGCTAAAATGGTATGCACAGCAACCATTACAGCTCATAGTAGACAAGAACAACGATTTGATGAGTACTAATTCTAAAAACAAAATATTTATGCCTCGGGAGCTCCATAATCTAAGTTTGGTTAGTTTCAAGAAAAGTCTCGGTTGTCTTACTCTTACACAAGAACTATCAAGTCTGATAGCTCGCTAAACTTTGATGATGTTGTTAATTTGTTGACTGTCAAATTTTAAATTTAGAGTCTTGCAGCAGATATACCATCGGTAGGACTTTAGATTGTTGTTGACAACGGATATGCAGTGATGTAGCCACTGAAGATTGACAACTTTGCATGCTTCACAATGTTGGTTTCTCAGTTGGAGCTGCAGAATGGGTGGAAGATTACCGAAGCAAGTGAAGTATACATTTAATTGGTGTGTATCATCAGTATTCCACTACATCATCCTAGCTACAGGATTAGTATCTATACAACATAATGATATCTCTACACACTTTTATTGTGCTCCTCAACAAATCAATCATTCTCCATCATCCTATTATGTTTAATGGCATTTTGAATATGTGACATTTTCATTGTTATTATTTCTTGCATTTTTGCACTATGAATACATGGATCATGTATTTTCCGGCGAATAGTCTGTTTATTGCATCAAATATATCCTATTTCCATATAACGGAGTTTTAAATGTTCTTGCATCAAAAAAGAATTCACCTACGAGCTAAATCATATAGAAAGATGAGTTAATTGGGTCTATAACAACTGCACATTTATAACAAATAAAAACTGACCTGTTTAAATGGGTGCACAGCAAGGCCGTGGGGTTTTCTAGTTTTAGCATATTTCTCCACTTAATTTGGCGCCCAATCCAGGGCCTATCTATGACATGGTTGGCGCAATGTTGTGACCCCCGCGCTAGCACGGACGGCCCTGGTTCCTTTGGTGGGCCTACCGTACCTAGTGCTGGGCCATGTGATAACCCATTTGAACACCTATATATAGAACAACCTATCCCACCTCTTCACTACGGTCTACGGCTTAGAAGCTTGAAGTATATTTGTTGGCTCGTGAGCTTGATTTAAGCATGTTGTTAGTTTACAAAATAAAAATTTCCCACGACATGTGTTTAGATGACATATGCACCCTGTTTGGATGTAGGTATTGGAGTTTGGAATCTGGAATTGGAATCTGGTTTCCTGAATTATGTTGTTCGGTTGCCTCTGGAATTTAAAGTTTTGGAATCAGAACAACCCAATTCATTGGTATTGGACTATAACTAAAAGTTGTCTTTTCCAATTCAGAGCTTGGCAGCTCAATATTGAGTGGAATTAGATTCCAGCTAGCAATTCCTTTATACCCAACAATAGATTTGGAATTGCAACCGATTCCAATATCGACCCGATTTGGTATTGAACTCAATTCAATTCCTACCGTTTCGAATATCTATATCCAAATGGATCATAAGGAATTCTCTCCTTATCGTGGCTGAATGCAGCCATAAAAACTAGGAGGGGTTCTCCAATTCCTTGTTCCTCTCCTTTGTTCCTCCATCCTTCTACACTCGTTTCTTCTTCCTCTCCCTTGTTGTTCTTCCTTCTTCCTAGAAAACGCAGAGGGGGTCCATGATCATTGTCCATTAGCGTTCCTTTTCTTTTCTTATTTTTGTTTCTTTGCTACGTATCGGTCAGATAGACAAGACATGTAACACAATGTTACATCATGACGTGCACATGTTTGCTGTTTGAAATTCACTAGCTACGCTATGGATATATTTACTCCTTTTTTTTCTTCAAAAGATTGATAATGTCCTGAGCCTTGAAAGGTGTCTACTCTACCATCGATTAATTACTCTCTATTTTCTTGGATGCATGCATAGCATTAGCATCCAACCACAAGCAATCTTGTCCCTGAATCGCTATGGTTTACCCTAAATTGTTTGCTGATTCGAATTACATCTTTTTTATTGTCCTCTCACTCTCAGGATGATCGTGTACTGAGGTTCTAATAATATTGAAGGGTGGCACTGTATTATTTTCGTGGTAGCTACTATATGAGTAGGAGTATGATATGACAACCATACGTGCAGCCGAAATACGCAGCCGTGCGCTGTACACGTCTACACCGGCCCACGCAGCAGCGTACCCCAGATGCATAAACGGCGCGCGCAACTCGCCATGCATGCATGCATGCATGCGGGCGGCCACGGCCACGGCACTGGCACTGCACGCTCGCACCGGATGGCATGCATGCAAAGCACGAGTCAGAATCGCACGCGCGCCGGCCCATCCTATCCTACATTCCTACGGGTTGGTTGGTTGGTTGCTTTGGGGGAAGGCGGCCAGGTGTGCAATGCGATGCGACCTGCGGCGCCGAGCGATGGTTTCCACGGCTCGCTCTCGGATCGCCTTCCACGTCCACCGTCCATCCATCCAGCGGCCAGCGCGAGGATCGCACACAGAGACACACAGGGCTCTGCCTGCCTGCCTGCCTGCCTGTGTGACTGTGCAGAAACCGTAGCCAATGGACAGGGTTGCAGAGGCAGCAGGGCGGCCAGGCATGTCGTACCGCACACCGCACAGGTCCATTGAAGGCGGAGCGCAGAGGACAAGGGGGCGAGCGAGGGGGACATCTTCTGCCCCAGAGGACAGTGCTAGAGTGCCAGTGCCGCCAGCAGAATCGTTCTGCTGCATTGCGTGCACCCTCTGACCTGATGCCAGCAGCTTTGTATTCTCGGGGCAGATTAGTATTGGAATCTTTGTCCTACCCGGTTTTATCCGCGGAGCAAATCGCTAGAGCGACAATACCCGCGGCCAGATCAGCGGAAATAGTGACGGTGTTCTATTCCACGGTAAAGACCGAGGCTGATGTCACTTAAGAGTGCGTGTTGCACACCACCCGCGCGCACTGTAGATAGAAATGTAGTTTGAAATACAGATGGTTGCAATCACGGTTCATCTTTCCAGTCGCAAACACCAGAATTTCGGACCTGAGATTTCCATTTCTAGTATTGATCGGAATGCGGCTTTCAGTATAGAAAGTGGTGAAAGTGGTGGATTCCGGTTCCTAATTTTAAAATATGTGAGTCAAATTTTTTAGTTGAACCGAAATCTTTTGCTATAGTGAAATGGTAATGGTGAACTCTAAGCGGGATAGGCTGCTGGTGACGACAGACCAAACTCCACTTTGTATCCACTGCATCTACATCGTTTTGCACCACCACTCTATATACGTTGCATCGAAAATGTTTTGCACATTGTTTTATTATACGTCTTGACAATAGCTTAAGAATGACAGCCGAAGAAAACCATGTTCAGTCGACGAAGGCTCCGAGTAGAAGAACCGGGGATTCAATGGAGACCACTGCCTGCAGATGGCGCCGCCTTCCAGCGCCAGATCGCTTGCTTTGCCTGCGTCGCCAGCGGCAAAAATCGTCCGCCATGATTCTCGGCCGGGTCATCAAGCATTGCTGCTGCTGCGTGGCGTGGCATGGCCAGGGCATGGCTTCTCTCAAGTTTGAACGTGGGGTCGCATTACATACGCTGTCTCCCCCAGGTCCCATGGCCGATCCTGCGATCCCCGATCCTCCGTGCACGGCGTGCCTGCAGCTGCAGTTCGCGTGTGCCATGCTGCTGTTCCTGTTCGCTAGCTTTCGAAGATTTTTAATTGTTGACGTTGTTGGCCTCGCGCTGCACTGCACGGCTGCACCTGGCGGGAGCTGGGCCGCCGGATACGTAAAAACGCGCTGCCAACAGGCGGAGGAGAGAGACGGCGCACAGGCATATGCAGCCCGGCGCGGAGCCCCGGCGGCCGGCACGGAGGAGGGCGCGCACGTCGCCGGGACGGACGGGCGGGCGGACGTGCGCGGCGCGGCTCGCCCGGATCTCCGGTGCGCCGCGCGCCCCCTACTCCGCTGCCCCCCCGATCCCCCAGCTCCTGTTGCCCGGGCGCCGCGCGCGGGGGCAAGGGCGGGCGTACGGGCGGGGCCCGGCACAGCGGCAGGGCGGGGGAAGCTGCTGCGGCCGCTCGTAGTACGTACTAGTCCGCCGGGAGACACGACGGAAACGACGCGCACTGTGCGTGCCGCCACGCGCCACGGCCTGCGGCCTGCAGCAAAGCCCGCATGCGGCATGCATTCGCGCGGGCGCGGCGTTCCGGCGGCACGGCGGAGGCACAGGAGGAGGCTAGCAGTAGCAGAAGGCTGCTGTGCTACGCGAACAGGCCGCAGGCGTGCTGCCTGCCTTGCCTCTTGTTTGATCTGTACGGCCGGCATGCACGGGGAGAATGTAGAAAACGTTCTTGGACGGACAGAGAACGAAAGGAAGGCGTCGGCGTCTGCGTGTCCGGTACTGTCGGGGGTGCCGCACAGGCACAGCACAGCAGGCGGGCAGAAGGGCGCCAGGGCCTCACGTAGTACAACGTCTCTCATTCTTTCTCCGCCTTTTCACCGACAACGCCTTAACTCCCACAGAACTGGCCTTCACCCTTGGCTGTAGCCGGCCGGCTGCCAGAGCATGCAGCATGGCATGGGGGGGATGAGAAGGAGACACACGGGACGCCTGGCTGTCCCGTCACCGGCCCTTTCCGTTCCCGGAAACACTGTGGTAATCCGGCCGGCCGGCCGGCCGGAGTCGTTGCGGCCACCGGCGCCGGCAGCAGATCCGGCTGCTGGCCCCTTTTCCGCGGAGCACCAACTTCGTAGTCCGCGCCGCGCTCTCCTCCACAGCGGAGCAGGGGGGGACAGCGGATTTATCACCCACGCACAAGCCCGGCCTGCGCTGCGCACGCTTGACATGTACGCAGCCGTGCACGCCGCCGGATCGAGGCGCTGACTCCAGGCTCCGGCCGACACTGCGTCGGTCGCGTCGGGTCTCCGCCCGCCTCCGGTTGTAGTTGTACTGTAGTATTTGTATTTTGTATACGACTAACATCTACGACGAGCAAGCGGCAAGCGGTGGTGCGACACGCCCCAAATCCAATCCGGGCAACAACACGCCTCGTTTTCTATATATTTATCCCGCAAAAAAAACTGCAAACAGAATGAATACTAGGACGGTCAGTACATATGAAAATGCGACGGGAGTGTGTTTGAATGTTTCATATTGGTTGAGCATTTTCCATTTTTTTTTAAGTTTGGGATCTTTTTCTAACCGCATTGATGGCTTCCTTTATTCATCTATCCATCTGCATTATAAAAAAAGGGAGTTTTAGCAACACCATTTATCACCAAACGAAAACATACGTACCTCACATTTGGCCCAAGGTGAAAAAGATCTAAATGGTTAGAAATAGCTTAAAACAGATAGAAAGAAAATATTTCCACTATTTAATCTTTTATTTACGAATCTGCGTGAATCTGAGTTTCTGCCTCATAGGCTTGAATTTGTTCTTTTAGATTGTTTATTTTTTTAGTTGTACTACTTAGTGTATCAAGTGTCAATCTAGTGTCTGGAAATTTTTAGTATGAAGAATGCCAATCTAGTTATTTTCTACATTGCCAGTGTAGAAAGAAGGTGCGGTGAATGAAGAATGTCAATGCAGTACATATGAAAATGCGACGGTGTGTATTTGAATGTTTTTTGTATTGGTTGCGCATTTTCCCTTTTTTAAAGTTGGGACATTTTTTTTAACCACATTGATGGCTTTCTTTGCTCATCTATCTAAATGGTAAAAGAGTGAGTTTTGCAATATCCTTTTTCATCCAAGGAAAACCTCTATACCGCCTCACATTTGGCCCACTGTACAAGGTAGAAAAAATTGGAATGATCAGAAAGAGCCTAAAACTAACATGAAAAAAAATATTTCCATCATTTAATCCTTTATTTTTTCACCTCGTTTATACATATACCCACAAGTTACTTTTTTTTCTTGGAATAAATAATAAAAAAAGACATCAATCAAGCTTGCCTTTTCGCTCTTTCACTGCGATCCGCGTAGAACCGTCAAATAAACATGTTGATACATGGTTCAAAACGTGTGTGGCTCATGGCTCATCAGCTCGCTCGGCTCGAGGCCAACTTGGCTTGGCTCGTTACAATAGGCGGTGTGGTGATTGGGTCTATGCGAACGTGTGTTTGTATCAAGGGGTGTAAATGGTATGGATATTATCCGCTCCTATCTGATCAGTTTAAAAGGGTTAAAATCTGACCCGTGTCCGAATCCGGATATTCAGTATTCAATCAGTATCCGCATCTGAGTCCTCAAAGTTCGATAAATATGATATCGATAACCATGTAAGTCTTATCTGACATATTTGATCAATATCAGTATCCGATCTGAATCTGAAGAAAAAGAATGAAAACAAATATGGTACAGGGAATATCCGTCCGTATTCGATTCGATCACACCCCTATTTGTGCCTTTGAGGATTGAGTTTTTTTTTTTAGATTCTTTTTTTAGTTGTACTACTTAGAGTATGAAAAGTGTCAATCTAGTGTTTGTAAATTTTTCGTAGGAAGAGTGCCAATCTAGTTATTTTAGGGAGTTATCTTCTACATTGCACCAGAACCAATGAAAATTAGGGAACGTATATGTTAATTAATCATAACAGTAATTTATTCTAAAAAGTTAAATTGGTACTATTCATGAGACAGATGTAGTATTTTCAGTACATATGTGTTGCTTTCAACCATAAGGACACTTTATCTTTTTGTCAATCATGCAAGAAAGCTTGTGACTTCCCTATAAGTTTACAGTAAACTTTGGTTTCCATTATGTTTATGAGATAGTAATGTAATTAAGGTTGGATCCATGCTATAAGTCATTATTGTTTAGTTCTAGAGTCGGTCTTTGCATTTTGAATAAGACGAACAAGAAATTAAATTTGTTGAAAACGGTGTTGAATAGAAACAATATCACATGACATAATTCATGCCTAGGTCCGATCCATGCACGGAGACAACTGGGCTGGGAGGGGCAAAACGCCCCTACGATTCTTGCAAGTTGTAACACTAAATGTAATAATGTGCATGTTTTGGTCCGTATAAATGGCTACAAATTACTGTCCCTAATGCCACCAAAATGTAGTTTTCATGCCACCAGCATCAAGTTTAATTTCTAACTATTCGTACCTACCGCTTCAGGTGTTGGTCTGTTTGTTTGAAATTAAACCATAAAGCAGCTAACGCCAAAAATCAAAATGCTGAACTTGATAGGTGCCATGCCCCACTTTACGGAAGGCGCTTAGATCATTCTTAATGCAGTGTTTCGTGTCTGTATTTCCAAGGCGCCGTATATAAGCAAAAGAGTGTGATCTGCGTCTTCGACGTAGTTTTTCCTATTGGGAACGTTATTGGGGTAGCGCTTGTCCCTCGTCAAGCGAAAGCTTTGGATTGATGATGGCAACGCTTCGAGGGTCACTTCCTTTGTTGATGGCATCATCATCTTTCTCTCCTTCTGTATGGCTTCACTCTTAGGCATGCAATAGCTTTAGTTGTAGAGGAGACCCACTAGGTAGCATAGGTAGTCCCCCGACTGCCATAGAATTTGACCCAAAACACTGCATCCCTTAGTCCAAGCTCACAAAATCAATCATTCGTATTGTTTTTACTGGATTTTATATTGATTTTTTACCATGACTGCCTAGGATCAAATCCTACGTCCGCCACTGTTTGGTTGTTTGGGTTGGTGCTATGGCGTTAGGTGGCTTCTTTCTTTATATTTCTTTACCCATAGGTTGCATCGCTGTAGTTGTAATTTGCTAAATTCTTAATACAAAGACGTGCTTCGCACGGTCGACAAAATAAAAGAGTGCAATTCATGAATGAAATAGCCTCTCGCAATGCATTGTTTCATTTGGTGTTGTTTCCTATACAACATTCAAGACACAACCATCTTGAAAATAGTGTATACATAGTTTCATCATCACCAAACCGTGATCATCTCTTTTCTCATAAATACTATGCAATATCATTGCAATCGTTGATGTGGCACCGTAATGTTATAAAAGTCTAATGAGCCTTTCAATTGAGAATGGCCTTTGGTACCACAAAGCTTTTGATATATACATGGAACTTTGGTGGTCCATTTATAACACTGAGATTGTTTTTAAAAACACCACAATATAGACGCATACCATTTGCAACCTATGAGAATAAAAAATACAAGAAAGTTTGAATGCAACATAGAAAGAAAACAAGAATTAGAAAATAAATAGACGCCGATAAATTTTCCAAAAAATAATTAGACCTCATGTCATAGAACATTCAAAACTTCAATGCATTGAGTCATTCCGTAGAGATTTGATAGAATTTGTAGCAGCTCTGTCCAATGTTCCAAAAAGAAAACAATGAAACAAATCCCTATAAGCTTTCAACTCTCTATCATTCTCCCTTATTTCTTAAGAGACATGATTCGTCTGCATTTTTCAATCCCCTCCCGGACGACCCGTTCCGGTGTAATTGTCCAATTTACGGAGACTAATTATTTGGCAAATTTAAAAAGAACATTAGCGTTTGAATTGCACACAACTGTCATGCAAGTCTCTATGAAGTTCAATTTGTGACCAAGCTCACGCATCTGAACAAATGCATGCAGAGGTTCCCAAAATAAATCACAATTTCAGAGGCCCCCAAACCCCAACATAGATCAATCGCATTGAGAAAACTGAATATATACACACTGATAAAATGAACAAGAAACGCTTTGAAATCCATCGACAACAGGCTTTGATTCCATGTGATGATCAACACAAATCCTCCGATCCCATGTGAACAACTACATACCACACCGCCAGGACGCCACGCACACCATATCGATCAACCAGCTGATGAATGCTACTACTAGATGATAGATGATTAGGCTGCCATGGAATCAGGCAAGCAATGGTGAACCCAACCAAAAGCACCAAATCAATGGCTTCATGCCCCACTCGCGCGGGATCCATGCACGCACGCATGCCGCATCGCGGCGCGCTCGCCGGAGACAAGCCCATCAGCCCCTGCGTCCACGGCGCGCGGGGGCGGACGGCGCGGCCACGACCTCCACGAACGCCGGGTACTGGATCATGTCCTGGAGCAGGCCCTGCTGCATCATCGGATGCTCGCCCATCTCGTAGTCGTAGACGTCGCCGCCCGCGTAAGGCTGCGCAACGACGAACGCCTCGTGCCTCTCCTGCTTGATCGGCGCGGCTGCGCAGGTGGCGCCGGCGCCGGCGCGCGGGCGCGTGAAAGGGTAGAAGCCGTGCAGCGCGTCCTGCAGCAGACCGGCGTCCGCGGGCTCGCTCCGCAGGAGGCCGCCCCAGTCGTCCATGTCCTCGTCCACTACTCCGGGGGGCGAGGCGACAGAGGCCGGCACCGCCATGGTCATCGTGGCACCCGCCGCCGGAGCCGGCGCCGGCGGTTTCGAGGGAGCGAAGTTGACGCTGCCGTGGCCGTGGCCTGCTTGGTGGAGGAAGCGGCCGCCGTGGTGGGCGGAGGAGCTCATGATCAGGTTGTGCAGGAGGAAGGGGTTGAGCGGGTGCGCCCCCGCCGCCGGCCAGCAGTATCCCGCGGCGGCGGGGAAGTTGGTGCGCGCCTTGTTGCCGCGCATGGCGCGCGCGGCGACGTCGTAGGCGCAGGCGGCCTGCTCGGCTGTGTCGAAGGTGCCGAGCCACCGCCGCTCCTTGGACATGGGGTCCCGGATCTCCGCCGCGAACCGGCCCCACGGCCGGCGCCGCACGCCGCGGTACCGCGCGCCCTTGGGGAACGCGGCGCCGTCGCCGTCCTCGTCCCTGAGCGGGGCCGGCGAGGGGCGCTTGCTCCGGTGGGCGTGGGAGTAGAGGTGCGCGCTGGCCACGTCCTCCATGGCTGGCTGGAGGCGGACCGCTCCGCAGGCGAAGTGATCGATCGAGATGGCTTCGTGGCGGTGCAGCTGCTGGGCGAGTGAGGATGTGTGGGGATCGGAGTGGAGTGCGTGCGCTACTTATAGAGGGTGGAGGGGAAGCGCGAGAGGCAGGGCAAAGGCTGTCCATGCGCTGAGGCAATGCCAATGGTCCACTGCCATGTCCCATGGGGTCCAGGCCCATATACCATAGGTGGGGTTTGATGATCTGTGGACTATTGGAGCGGTTTGTTCAAGCACATGAGAAACGGTTCGCTTCTGTAGTAAAACATTTTCCCACTTTCAGTACTGGTACCTGCCTAAACTCACGCACTGCTGCTTAATCCACCCAGCTAAAGTTTAGCCCATTTGTTGTTTGGATCCCAGCTAAAGTTTAGCTCATAGATACAGAAAAAGACATCTATACACCTCATTTCCCTGCCCTTTGTCCTCTCCCTCCGCCAGGCTCCTCTCTCTCTCGATTCGTTAACAATGGGGAAATTTTCAACACTAGCGCCGGCTCCTCTCCTCCCTCTCCCTCTCCCTCTCCCTCGCCGCGGCCCTCTCCTCCCCTCCCTCTTCTCCTGCTCCTCCACCTCTCCTGCTCCCTCGACTACCGGTGGGAACTCGCGGCGGCGCGGCTCCGATGCTAGAGGTCGCTGTGGCCCGACACGGCACGAGAGATCGCGGGGTCGAGGCGCCACCGGCGAGAGGCGGTGCGGCCATGGGGTCGCTCCGCCTCCACCGTGGAACTGCTCATCGGCGGCCGATGCGCCATGGAGGAGACGAGGACGCGGCAGCGAGCAGGAAGAGGACGAGGATACGGAGGCGTGGGGAGGAGCCGCCGGCGCAGAGGAGGCCACCGTCGGCGCGCGGGGAGGAGCCGTCGGAGAGGCGCGGGGAGGGGTCGGCGAGACGAGGAGAGAAATGGGGAGGGAGACAGATGTGAGAGAGAAGGGGAGGGAGGGAGAGTGTGGGGCGCGGATGAGGAGAGAGAGTGCGGGGTGGGGAAGGGTAAGGGGTGGAAAAGTAGTCACTTTGGCCACTTTTAGCTCCAATTAGCTACCCTTGGCCAGCTAGTGGTTTGAGGGGGGTTAATTTTTATCTTGACTCCATTTAACTACCCTGTTTGGATTCTCAAGTGGCTAAAATGAGGGAGCTAATTTTTAGCTGGTGGATCCAAACAGGACCAAATCGAACAGGTTAACTATCTCACTGACTATTTTACATAATCTGGCACCTCATTTTCGTACGCGCTCTCAATACAAAAATGCACGATCTGATCCGCTGTACTTAGTCCAACAGTACTTATTTTTACTAGCATTTTTAATCAAAAAATATTCAGAAATGTTGTAAAAGTAAATAAACTTCGTGTTTTATAACTAAAGTTTATAATGTATAAATTAGGGAAGAAAAAATAACGCTTATTTATGAATGAGAAAATACATGTGCTTAATTTTGTTTATATGTAACTGGCTTGCTCGGTGTCAGAATCGAGAAAATCATGAGAATCGATTCCTCTCATCCGAAAGGATTCTTTCGGTTTAGGAAATATTAGAATTTGCTATCCTATAGCGCGTTTCATGTCTTCCTTATGTGCCTAAACAATATTTTTATTTGGATCCACCCAGTTGTTAGTAGCTGCTAATGAATCAACTAACATGAATGTACAATCTATTAGCACATATTGAGACATCCCGTAATGGTAGCCGTCGACGGGGTCGACAGTCGAGATACCTGCGTAGGTATCCTAAGGGGATGAAGTTGCGTAGGGACGTAGGTACTTCTGTCGTGCACGAATGGATCATGTTGGGTAAGAGGGATTCAGATAGGTTCGGGCCACTGAAATGGTGTAACACCTATGTCTTCTGTGGTGTTTCTTACTCTCTGCCTGAGATGAGTAATACAAACCAAGTCTACCCTAAGTCTGGTAACTCAGCTGTGGAGTGTATGGATTTTCTTAGGGTGATCTTTTGCTCCGGAGCACTACTACTTCCTTTTATAGGCTAAAGGAAGGATCCTAATCCAAAGTAGGTCACATCGTACCATTACAGTGGTGGTTTTAATAAACGATATTACTCGGTATGGCCTTGGTTCCAGTGGATGAGGCCCGTCTTGTCCACCGCCCCCTATACAGTGCTCTTGACCTGTTGAAGGGTGTGACCGAGGCACGGGCGCGTCCGAGGCACGGGCGCGTCCGCGTGCCTGTATGCGGGGCATGTGGCGAGGTTAACAGTTGATCTTGCGCACACGCTCCGTCAGGGGGCTCTGTGTGCCCACCAAACGGAGGAGGTAGCTACTGCCCCGTCCCAGTCTGCCCTGCCGGACAGTGATGAGATCCATGCACATTGCGTCGCGGCGAGCGAGTGGCCCCTTTTGACCCGCGCACCTGCCGCATTTAATGCGATAGGTGGTGGCTTCCTTCGCTTGGAAGGGAACTCTCCCGAGGCTTACGCTCCAAGCCTCAGGAGAGCTCGGGGTTAAACCCCGAGCCATCGTGACGTCTGCCAACGCCGGGTGGTTCCTGCACCAACCTAGGAGACTGGCATGCCCGAACAGTAGGTCTTGCGGGCCTTCCTGATGAAGGTGGATTGATGCTTATTTTGCCTCTAGTGCTTTTCCAAAGTGAGGAGGTGCTTAGGGTACATCTCGGGATACGGGTCCCCCTTGTTGCCAACAGTGGCCAGCTACCGTTACGGCTGTCCTTAACTAGTTGAGAAGGCCGCCATTTGTAGGAAATGGCTAACAACTTTTTGGTTACAAATCTAAATAGATCCTCCGTATTACTCAATCCATTCACGAATCACTAAATAAGAATGTGTTTAATGATGAGGTAGGATGAGGTCGCTCCATCCTATTATTTCATATGTTTCAATTTCTATAAATACCGCTAAGTTCAACTATTTGATCCCATCTTCACATGCAAAGTGTCGGCATCATCCCTCCCCCACTAAGTTCCAATCTAAATAAGCAAAGTATCCACATCATCCCACATTAAGGGAAACCAACATACATCTCCAATAGTTTTAATATAAATTTTATGGTGGTTGGAAAAAATAGGAGTCGTCCGTCAGAGAAGATCTAACGAGTCTAAAAACAGGCAGGTGCAACGGTACCGGTATACAACGGTACCAAATAGGAAGGTCGGTACCAAAAAGTGGTGAGACCGGTACCCTATGTTTTTTTAAAAAAAATTCTACAAAAGGCATAAATGGTTTTAATATTTAAAAATGGTGGTACCGTCTCGCACCGGTAGGGTACAGTTTCAACCACTATAAAATCTCTCTAGTTTTAAGCATTCTAGAAAAAAATCTTTAAGAAGAAATGATTGTGATATCTAAATAATAATTTTGCTTCTTCTAAGATTTATACTACCTCCACTTTTCAATTTGACGTTCATCAGCTCAAAATTGAATTGGAGAGCGTCAAACAAACATGAACTGCAGGTAGTATATTTCAATCACCTATCATCTCATTCCTCATCATAAAGTTGTACTGTGATGGCTCAAATGAGTCATATTATTATCTTTTAGATAACATTTTTAGAGTTGTTTAGATCGCATTTGTCGATACAACAATTATTCTATTTCTCATGACCCGATAATAAGGGGTGTTTGGATCCTCTAACTAAAATTTAGTCCCTATCACATCAGATATTTGGACGCTAGTTCGAAATATTAAATATAGTCTAATTATAAAACTAAATACACAGATCAAGACTAAACGACGAGACGAATTTATTAAGCCTAATCAATCTATGAATTAGCAAATATGATGTTACAGTAACCATTCGTTAATCATGAATTAATTAGGCTTAATAAATTTGTCTCGCCGTTTACTCCTCGTCCGCGTAGTTAATTTTCTAATTAAACCATATTTAATACTTTTAACCAGCATCCAAACGTTCGATGTGACGTGTGCTAAATTTTAGTCCCCTGGATCTATACACCCCTAGGCTCCCTTTGGAACGCAGAAATTTCACAAGATTAGCACAAGAATTTCACAGGAATCAGTTCAAAAACACAGAAAAAACGCAGAAATAGAAAAAATTTCTTTTGTTGCAAAGGGGGTCTGAATCTTTGTAGTTGATTTTTGATTGGCAAAACATTATATTGGGCCGCAACACAGAAGCATATGCAGATAAATGCAGTGACGCAAAGTCCAACTCGAAAGCACGCGAATTGAAGCGCAATGAACGAGCACGATCGATCGTGTATCCAGAAACAAGGCGTACAAGCCCTGGCAGCCACGCCCCCACAATAAAAGTGCGGGCAGTTAGTAGAAGGGTGGGTCGTCTGTTACTGTAATTATTCGGGGCTACGAGAAATGAATGCTCCTATACTCTCTCACTGGAGTCGTAGCCGGCCAGCCGCTGCCGGGCGGCCAATGCGCGCGTGGCAGGCTGTTTATGGCATTAATCGCCTCATCATTAGCAGCTCCACCACCTTCCAAACGAGCACGAGGGAGGGTAGTGTAGCTGCCGGCCGCACGCGTACGCTCGCGCCAAGTGCGCGCACGTTACACCGCCGTTTCCCGTAGCATCAGATGGACTAGTATAGCTGTTTTTGCTTTTTAACATGTTTGAACACGCGTTCGATCGCGTCTCTTGTTTTTTCTTTATCTGTGTGTTCTTGAATTGAAATTTGAACGCTGTTCCTCATACAGCTCGTTTCACGAAATTTTGACTTGCTTTACTCCGTTGGCCACTTAATATTTTGTGTTTCTTCATGCATGTACGTGTTAGATTTTAAAGCCCAAACTTGTGTAGCCATAGATAACGTACTCCAATCTATGTTTGAAAATATCTCGGATCTGTTTGAAGCAAAAAATTTAATACCATAGCTTTGGAATACGGTGGTCTATATTGGTTACAACATAACCATACTACTTCTATTTCCTATTCCTATTAAAACCATAGTATTCTAAACTTTCTTGTTTCCATAGTCGTATTATGGTTTTACTAGTCTCTTGTTCACTTAGATAAGGAAAACTTTGGTATAGACTGAAGTTTAGCGGTACTCCAAAAATATCATAATATTGGTAATACCATGGTATGAAAACAAAATTTTATGAAAATCAATCAAACACCCTTTCAGCAAAATATCATAGTATTTTGAAATACCATAGAGTTGCATGGAAACCATAAAATTATAACGCTTCCAAACAGGCCTGTTTTTCCAATTACTTTCTTAGGTTGGAGTGACAATCAATTTTGATAAACTTTTGTGACATAATAGATTTTATACTGTGTAAATTTGGATAAATGTAAAAGAATGCGAGGCCTTTCAACATGCATGTATCGTCCTAGGGTTGTGTGCATCCAACATGTACAAAGGTCGTTGGACATGGTATCAAAATAGATATATCAATTTGATGTAGGAGTAATATTCTTGTTTTGAATAATGCTTCATTTAAAAACACTCTCTCTATTTTTTTATTAACCACATTTTAGTTTAAAAATAAACTAACCGGCAATAAATATTCGAGAACGAAGTTAGTACGTGATAAGAATATAAGATACACATGTAGGGCCATATGACTTTTGGGGAAAAAATCGTATCTCATAATATATAGCATTGCCATTTTAGGCCTATTTTAGAACCCAGAAATTTCAGAAAAATTATGAAAAATTCACACAATACATTTTATAAACAAACATGGAATTAGGGATTTCTTGTGTCATCCGGAGGACTACTGACATGAACTCCTAAATCTCAATTCTCAATCGATCTCAAGCATGGCACTCAAGTCGTCGAACATATTTTGGGGTCGTTTAGCATGGCTCCGACGACAGCGCAGCTCCTGACGAAGCCCTACCAAATGCACCTGCCCAAATCGGCTCCAAAGAAGAAGCTTCTCCAGAGTCGGAGTTCTTTTTACACAGAGAACAAGAGCCACAAAAACGTGACTTTTACCGTCTCTCGCTGGCCATGGCCTACCATTTCCTCCTCCGCCCCTCCTCCCCGTGCGTGCTCGTGCGTGCTGGGGGAAGGCCAGCATCGTAGGGCTCCGCCGTACCGAGCACCACACACACCGTCCGGGCACGCCGCCGCGCTGCCCGCGATGGGACGCGCGTAGGCCATGCCACCGCGCTGTTGTGCTCGGTAGCAGCCGGTTGAAGAACTTTGTTTTTTTTTTTTTTGAAATATCCTTTAGAAACTTTGTAATGTTTATGTTAAGTTATGTGTCTTATAATGTTATTAAAAACCACATTTAGATGTGGTATTTGCAAAATGTTCTATTATTCTCTATAACGTATACTAGAATATATTTCTCCAAGCAAAAAAAAAAGTCTCTATGAACATTTCTCTCGTTCAACTATCCTTCAAATGATAAAATAAGTCGTTTTGTCAAACGATTTCTAGAATGGCTAAAGTTTCTTCCAAGCTGCAAAAAAACAAGAGGAGCCGGAGCCCCTCCAACACGCCCTGAACCCTGATGCCCTTTATCTGGCTCCGATCCATCAGAGAAGAGGCGCATCGACCGGACCGATCGGGATCGAGCGAGCGGAGTAGGCGGTAGCTAGAGGCAGAAACAAAAAGGGAGAGCCTTTTGCATGGCAAAGGCGAGCATCAGAGCTTCCGTCCCGCTCGGCTTCCACTTTCCAGCCTTTTGGACCGTGGTGGTCGTGCATGGTGACAGACGACGACAGAGCCTTGATCTCCTTGTCCCCCTCGTCTCGCTTCCCGGTGCACGGCGCGGCGGCGCAGAGACGACAGAGCGCTAGAGGGAGAAGACGGAGGCGGCCGCCCAGTCTCGCTCCATGCCCGGCCACGGCCAGCAAATAGCTGCACGGAGCATACGCTTGTGCAGATCCATGTAACAACAAGGGGAAGGCGCCAAGCCAAGCCGCCAAGCCATTTATTATGAGCACAGAGCATGCACTTGAGCGGAGGACGGAGGAGAGGAGAGGAGAGGCCGAGAGGCTGCATGCGCTTCTTCTGTTCTTCTTCTTCACTCCCGCGCGTTGCATTGCATGCCGAGCCCTAGCTAGCTAGCTGATGGCGATGCATGCATGCTCGGCAGCAGCACCGTTCCGTTGTTGTGGCTTTGCTGGCTTGCTGCGTAGGTGCACTAGTAGTACTACTACGTACTAGCTAGCTGGCCTAGCTCTGGGTGACTGGGTGTACACGCGTACTGCATTGCGTGTTGGCCTGTCGTGCATGCGCGCGCATGCAGCCATATGCATGCATGCATGCATGCACATCATCGATCAGCACATGCATATACGTACGTACTACGTGTACATAGCTAGGGTTGACTCCGGCCGACGGAGCTGAGCAAGCATCTAGACGTACGTGCAGTTGCAATGAACTACGTGTTCGGTGAGCGCGCAAATCAATCTATCATGCGGCGGCCGGTCGTCAATCCCAATCTGCATGCGTATTATTACACATGCATCCTCGTCCGTGGAGACGAGCTTTTTGGACGTATGTTGCTGTCCTAGCTACTTGTACCACTAGCTGTACATACTCTACGTACGTACGGAGTAGTACTCCTATGTGTTGGTACTAATTAACACGTAGGATCTGTGTTCTCACTTGTTATGCGTAGGGAAGGGTAATCCATAAGCACAAAAATCTATAGCTTATTATATAACCTGGAAAGTAAACAAACACTTTACTCTACTGTACATGTAGCTTATAATCTCTGAATGTCTAAGCTATGATAATCCATAAACAGCTCAACAAAAATGGTGGCTTCGCCTTATTGCCTAGCCATCAATCGCAGTATATATCCACGCTACTTTGAGTTACGTATTTACCAACAAAAAGAAGCCCGTGCTTTTATTGTCACAAGATGGATTAAGCATTTGTAAAAAAAAAAAAAAATAGGTTAACTTTCACACCGCAAACAACCACCTAAGGGTACGTACAATCCAAGCAAGTACATAGACGGGGAAACTTGGAATTGTCAAAAGAGTAAGCATCGTTAGAAAAGTTAATCCATATAATGCAGATATGTACGTACCAAGATTTATCTGCCGAGGGGGGCACAGCACAGGACAGGACCAACATTGTATATTCCCCTGGTCGTTCCTCCGTAGTCTGCAGTCTGCAATACTACAGGGTATAGGGTTAAAAAGGGAAACGGGGAGCAAACCCACCAGAAAAGCCTGGCCGCGCTGTTGGGCCATAAACGGTCGTGCCCTCGCTTTCCCGCTTGCTTGAAGCCAGATGGGGGCCCGCAGGCCTGCCAGCCTCAACAAACGAAACCGGCTGCTCAGATACGCCGCCGTGCCGTCCGCGCCGATCCCGCGACCACGTCCATTCCATCCTCCAGGCGGGCGGGGTGGACTTCTCCGGCTCCGGGTGATGCGGCCACCCACCACGCTCCCGGCACGATCCGGGCCGGCCGACCTGACCGCAGATTCTTCGACCCTGCGCCGGTCGACACACCGCGCACAGGCAGCCACGGCGGACGCGACCGCCTTCACGTCCGGGTCCGCCGCTGTCCCCGCCCTGCCCCCCGCCTTCGCCCCCGCTGGAAGGGACGGACTCCCAGCGCAATTCGAGCAGCGAGTCGCACCAGGCCACAGCAGCAGCAGCAGTGGCCGGGGACTGTCCCGAGGATAGATCTCCTGCCATCGAGCTCAGTCTCAGCACAACGCCATTGACAAGAGGGCAAGAACACAGAGTGCTTCCCGTATCGTTTGCCAGCAGAGGAACTGGACTGAACTGATGAATGCGAATTTATTGGTTTATTTCTATACGATGGCACGCGAGACAGGCGCGCGGCGCAGTAAATTGCTCCCATGAGACCCATGGTTCACCGAAAATACAGGGATAAAAGGCTATTTCCACCATGACTATCTGGACTGGACTGGACCCAAAAGGTTACTCGGTTTTACCCTGCTGATATGTCAACATGTCAGCGACGCAGGAGACCTGGTGATTAGCAGAAACAACGGTTCAGCTACACTTCCGCTCATCTTTGTTGGGGGTAGGTATGGACTATGGGATGCTGCTGCGACTCTTTTTATCGACCGACCATGGTAGAGCCGCAGCACAGCATCAGGGGACAGGGGGGGTGTTCTTTCGGTAGGTATTTGCAACTGCTCCTAGCTCCCTTTCGGGGGCTGTGCTAATAGCACTCGCTGAAGCAGAAAAAGAAGCCCCTTGGCTTGTCTTCCTTCTTGCCCTTTGGTGTGTCGCCGAGGTCGCCTTGAGAAGCCATTAGCGAGCTCGTCCCAGGAGATTCCGGAGGCAGGATTGTGTTCTCCGAACTGAACGTGCGGCGAGGGGCCAAGGTTTCTTGGGGCGAGAGGGTGGATAGGTAATGCAGGAGCATCTGCACTATCTGCGTGAAGTTTGGTCTGTCGTTCGGGTCTTCCTTCCAGCAGGATGTTAGGATTTCTGACAGTTCCGAGGGCAAGTTATCTGCGCTTGGTCTGATGTTCTGCAGAAAATAAGGCTTTCATCTGGTCAAATACAAAATTCATCTAGCCATGCAAGAATTTATTAAAAAAAAAATCATGACCATGCCAGATGATATATGCACAAATAAACGTAGACAAGCAAACACAGCCAAGGATGCTCTCCAACAGCTCTTTTAGATAATGGCTCCTGATTAAAGTATCAGGTCTTACCTTGAAAGCAGCGGCGTAAGCGGCCTGCAGATTAGACATGCCCTCAAAGGGCAGCCTATTGTGAAGGAGTTCCCACAACACAATTGCAAAACTGTAGACATCTACTTTGTGATTGTAGTGCTTCTTTTCTCCATGCCTCAAGGTTACTGTGCTGTACAACTGTTGAGATATTCCAGGATACATTAATAATGACACAGAAAACAGAGTATTCAGAAACTGACAAATATGAATGCAGTAATAGAAACCTCTGGAGCCATCCAACGGTATGTTCCTGTCTCAGCAGTCATCATCTCTGTTAATGTCTCTTCTCTAGCCAAACCAAGATCAACAAGTTTGACTGTTCTCTGGTCTGCAGTTAGCAACAAGTTCTCTGCATAAAGGGAGGGGCAAAAACAAGAGACTCAAAGATCAACATTGTCTGAATAAACATCTGTCAGGTAGATCCTTAAAGAATGACGAGAGAGAAGAATTTTCCTTAGAGAATTAGCCCCCAAAAGATCAATTTTGAATAAGACAAACGATCAAAGATGTGGGAAAAAAGTCAACCCCGTCATGCATTTGTGAACGGAGGGAGTAAATATGCATTGATGGATTCAACATGTCTGATCTGAAATAAGAGAGAAGTACTTTCCTGTTGATTAACAGGACTGTCGCACTGAAATCAATATCTTCAAGCTAAGCTTATGTCACGACTAATCATTAGGTATACTTTATATTTCTCGATGCATTTGGAACAGGAAATGAAAGTAGTCTAGCAAATGTTTTGTTACTTCTTACTTGATAAATTATTCAGTATAATCATGGCAAGGGTTGCAACTTCAACTGTCACACACTATACCAGCTAAATGAATCAATCACCTTCTACCAAAAAGCATACTCCTACTGATTCTTCTTCATATCTCTCTAACGTACTTGTAAATAGTCTATGCATTTTAGTTGCCAACAGCTCAAGACATTTATATTCTACAAAAACTATATGCACTAGAGGCTACCTGTACAATATATTCATGATCAATCATCAACTATCTGATTGATATGCAAGCATTATCTATATTTGTGGCAAGTGTTGTGCTTTTTTATACATCAAACTGAACATGATCAGGTGCTGTTAGCCTGTTGGAACCTCCCTACAAAAGAATCCACTCTTGGGACATGGCTAACAGAATTGAAGCTGCCTAAACATCCATGAGGTTGTCTATAACCCTCAGACTGAGTATATCCACCACATTTGAATTCATCCAAACACATAACAAAGTTAATGGATTCAAACTGGTGTCTGCAACGTCAGGTTCACCAAAAGAACCTCGAACTGCTATGTGCATATCATTTTGTTTTGTTATAACATCATGGCGGGTACCTAGTAAGCTTCCAGATATCTGACATATGAATCATTACTTATCCATCATAGAACTATACCACGCTACAATAGAGAATAGCAAGCAAGGGGGAAAATGGTCCTTAGATAACCATTGTAGGTCAAAGGTTGCCAAAAGAGTGAGTGGAATCTAAAATGTTGACAGTTGGCACTTACCATCTGAACTTCACCTCTGAAGAGAATGGTGGTAACGGAAATAGAATGCATAGTAATCACAATTTATAAACTAAGATGGTGTACATAATGGGGAAAAAAACCTTAACATGAACCAACATATCAGGATATGCCACAAAATTAAAGGACGCACTGCTTTATAACTACAAACTGAAAAGGGCAGCTTCTTTTGAAAAAAAGAATCACTATAACTTTCTACAGTCTCAGAAACAGAAAAAAAAAATGCCATGAAAGTAAAACAGAATGGTGGTAACGGAAATACAATGCATACTAATCACAATTTATAAACTAAGACGGTGTACATAATGGGGAAAAAACCTTAACATGAACCAACAGATCAGAATATGCCACAAAATTGAAGGACACTGCTTTATAACTACCAAAACTGAAAAGGGCAGCTTCTTTTAAAAAAAGAACCACTATAACTTTCTACAGTATCAAAAATAGAAAAAAATGCCATGAAAGTTATATAGAACATATAAAATTGTACAAGAATGTTGTTATATATAAAACTAGCATCTCTTATTCAGTACCAGTGCGAAATTACTACATTATTTACATTTAAGTGAATCCAAATAAGTTCAGATATCATAGCATGTGATAGTGCAAGGAGAAAGAACTTCTTGTCCACAAGTTACTGTAAGTTACATTTCCATCCTGAGCTAGACCCACATGAATACCATCAAAAGATTGATATTCAACTACAAAATTCGCTAATCAACTGTTAAAAAAATAACTAAATAAGTAGATACTGATGGCTAGTTTATTTTCCAAAGGAACAAAGATAGATAACCACATAGCAAACATGGAGAAAAGGAAAAGGTATTATCCACAGTTTGCAGAAATGCTCCTAGTAAGCAGTGAAATTTATTGAGCGCACGAGATGATCAGATCGCAAAATTACATCTTACCAGGCTTAAGATCACGATGAATGATCCCATGTGCATGCAAGCATTCCATAGCTCGCGCAATGTCCAATGCAAACCCCACTGCTACACGAGGCTCAAGGCTCCTAGGCCGGAGACTGACCAAATACTTTCGCAGTGAGCCCCCCACTAGTAGCTCAGTCACCACCACCATGACAGGTTCTAGGCAGGCGCCGATAAACTGTAAACAAGCAGACATAGTTTTCAATACAAATATGCATTAAAACCTCCCTTTCCTCTTGGGTTTCTTCTTGATGAGGAAAGAATCGACATGACTCTGAAAAAGTAGACCTTGACAAGGTTCTTATGTTGCACCCTTGACAGCATGGTCACCTCTCTCAAGAACCTCCCCTGTCTCTTGGTGACCTCCTCAGGGTTGTCCCCTTTGTGCACAATCTTGATAGCAACATTTTGGTTCCTGTACCTGCCAATCCCAGAATCAAATAAATCCTCGATTAGGAGAAAATGGATCAAATGAACCAGGAAATTGGAGGATAGTTAAGAAAGATATGCCTTACTTCCCCTCATAGACCTTTGCATGTGCACCCTCACCGATGCGTGGGCCAACAAAAAGAAGCTTCGGGTCAATGAACCATTTAGGATCGATGGAGAGCCCTTCACCCGTGTAGAACGTACTCCCAGATTCCATCCTTGATGGCGACTATCTGCTTCGGGCCCTTAGGGGTCACAGGACCGCCTTAAAACCTTAAATAAAATATCAACTTTTAGAAAGTAACCAAGTTCTGTTAGAAAGGTATATCAAAGAGAACAGATAGAATACCGCACGGAACATATAGGTGAAAAGGCTGAGATTTTCCGAATTCGACAAATTTTGCTAGAAAGGTATATCAAAGAGCACAAATAGAAAGCCTCACGTAACATATAGGTGAAGAGGTTGGGATTTCACAAAGTCGACAAATATACTTTTAGACAGTACTCGAGGTTTCTTAGGAAGGTATATGAAATAGCACAATTAGAAAACCTCACGGAACATATAGGTGAAAAGGCCGATATTTTTGCTGAAATCGACAAATTTACTTTCAGAAAGTATTCCAAATTTGGTTAGCACATGAGTAGAGCATCTTGCTGCAGATGAGGAGGGTCCTGTATATTCTATGAATTCTGCCTCCCAACAAACAGTAGAAGTAAACAAGGGAAAAATGGTGGAATAGCTCATTAGGTATATATATAATATTTTAAAAAAATGTCAAACACACAGGTCCTTTCGGTTTATACTTTATACCTATATCAGTAGAAGTTCCCTGGCGTGTTCATAATACAGCGGTGCACTCAGATACATGCAAAAGGTCCATCAAATACATGGAGCTTACTAGGTTTACCTACGTCCAAGTCATGGTATGTACATGAGGTCTGGGTATACTTTTATACTGAGTACCTTCCAAAGTCTGGGTATACTTTATATCGAGTACCTTCCAAAAGTAGAGTTTGTTTGCTCACAATAGCTTTGTACGCATTAAGAACACATCATTGGATATGGTTGTGCACTAGAAGATCCTACCTACTTGACAAAAATCTATTTTGAAAGCATTTGTCAGTTGGTAGAGAAGGTACAAACATGGAGCATGTCACTGGAAATGGATACACTAGAGTGATCGTGTGCACTGACTAAATTCCACATCAGCCTCACGCGCCATTGTAGTTTCCTCTGAGCTCATAGAGAAAAAAGAACCAAGTAGAACCTCGACCGCAGCAAAAGTAGAAAGAGTGAATGCTAGAAGCCTAATAAAATTTCATGAGCACTGACAAAAAAAAGTTGCTTGAATGCAGTCTGGCGCAGAACAACTGTAATTTAAAACTAAGCAACTGCGTTTTTGTCATGTATACCAACTATTAGAAAAAGAATTGCCCGTGGCATTGCATCACGAAGAGATCACCTCTTGATGGCAGTGGCGAACGCAGCAAAGTGCATTTTGTAAGAAACAAACAAACAAACTTAGTAGGCATAATACATGTATACGCGCTCGTAATTAGATCAGATCCGAATACAACTAGCTCAAGTTAGGATTCGGATGCTCGATTTCTCGTATCAGGAAGGGAAGCGAAGGGACGAGCGTACCTGGTGGGTGTTCGTCGCCGGCGACGGACCCAACGAAGACCTGGCGAGGAGGCCCGCCCAAGACCTGGGCACCTGTAGAGGGGCCCAACCAAGACCTGGGCACCTGGCGAAGGGCGGCGGCGGCGGCGGCAGTCGCCTAGTCGTCGCCGCGCGAGAGAGCTGAGGCTGTCCGCAGTGGGGGACGCTACGCGGCCCTGCGGTACGCCAAAGCGTACCAATCTGCTGCAGCGGGGTACTGGGAGGAGCTCTACTGCATCATCCCGTGTGCCCTCTCCTACGCCAAATCTGGTGCAGGCGCCGCTCTACGCCATCGCCCTCTCTGTCATCCACGGTAGCAGTGGACGTCTTCCTCGTACCATGTCCCAGACAGAGGCGACGAGGTCGGGCACAGAGGAGAGGGGCGGAGAAGAAAGAGGCTGCGGCGACGCAGTGGAGCAGCCCGGCGGCGGAGCTTGGAGGAGGAGGAGGAGGTGCCGGCGGATCTTGGATGAGGCGCCGGCGGCGGAGCTTGGAGGAGGAGGCCCTTGCGAAGGAGGCGCCGGTGGAGGCGGTCGGGCGGCGCTAGGAGGCGGCCGGAGGGGAGGAGGAGGACAGCTGACTAGCTGAGAGCCCACGCGGGGACAGGGTGAAGAACGGGAGACGAAAAAACGGGGTAAACGCCAGGGCTGTCTGGTTAATCCACTGTGCTCCGCATTGCTGCTCCACACAAGCTACTTCTCTTTCTCTCGGAGAAATGCAAGCGGCTTTACCCACTTTTACCCACTAACCCAGCGGCATTACCACGTTTTAATTTATATGTCATTTGATTTTATATGATCAAATTTAATATTCAAACAATTATAAAAAAATGAAAAATTCAAATCATAGTTAAGTATATTGTATGCTAAACTAAGTCGCAATAAAAATAAATGATAATTATGAAATATTTGAATACAATGGGTAAGTCAAATTTGGTGTCAAAAAATTCAAACAGCAATAAATTGAGACGAAGAGAGTACTTGTTTGTGAGTTTTGCATGGAACCATAAAAAAATGATCTATTTAAGGATCCGTAGACTACTTTTCTGCACATTAAGCGGCTTTTCTGAGTTTATTTACATGTACTTTTTTCACTTAAACAAATATTCAAATATTTTCAAATGGCACCGATTTAAAAAGGTACTCTATTCGTCCCAAATTATATGTTGTTTACTTTTTTGATACAAGATTAATCAACTCATTTTATTAAATTTTGCAAAAATAATGGAAAAAATCAAGTTGTAGTTAAAATATATTACTATATGTTAAACTTAATCACAATGAAAATAAATTATAATTATGAAACTTTTTGAATAAGATGAGTGAATAAAATTAGTGCCAAAAAAGGCAAACCACCTATAATTTAGGATGGCGAGAGTATAATTTAAATGAAAAATATTTTTGTAGGCTATGTTTATAGCGACTATCTTTACAACAACTATATATTTTGGCACCTGTTTTTCTAACAGCTCTATAGTCTATCTATTGGAGGGCATGGGCGTGGCCGTTGGACCATATCGTTTGCCTTGTGGTTTAACTTTTACTTGGAGTATTTCATCGACATTCATCTCTTTTATATTTCGTGCTGGATGATGATGAACAAATCTTTATCGCCACATTACGCATTCTACTTAGCAAATGAGAGCTAGAATTCTCAGGAATATCGTGGTCCAGCACTCTAGTGGCGGAACCGCCGATTTAATTCGGGCTAAGTACACCCGCCACCTCTAGCTTGCAGTGTATTTAGACCAAATCAAACCCGGTCATCCGTCGAGCTACCAAAAAGGGCACTCGATGTATCCATCACCCAGGGATGCTGACATCACACACGTTGAGCTCTCGAAAGAGCCACAACAATTACAACAAGTCATTATTTCATACATAGATTTGTTTGTTACAAAATATTTGTTCAAAATGAAGTACAATCATACTAAAATAGGGTTCCAAAATAACCTCGCAGCGAAAAATCATAACATAATACCGATATACTCTTCCAGCGGAAATAAAGCATCGAACTATAACATTGAGGCCACCATTGTCATTCTCGATCATAAAAATCCTGATATAAAAATATCAACAATGTATGGGTGAGTACGTGAGGTACTCGTAGGACTTACCCGTGGGCGGTTTCAACCCGACACATTTGAGAGTATGCAAGTCTTTTTGTGGACTTGACTCTAACCCACGTAAGCTTAAAGTGAATCCTTACTTTCAAGTATCATTCATTTTTAAAGCATGAGCGTCAATTGATTCATTATAGTTATCATCATGACCCATAATTCATATATCTCATCATCTCAACATATATGTCATCACAAGTCTCTGTTCTTCGGATGGTTCAAGTAAGATTTTCACCGGTCCCATATCCCGGTTAATCATTTTAGCAATGTTATGCCAATCAGCAGCCGAACAGCGGACATGCCTTAAACCGACTCGGGCGGAGTTCACCAAACCATCCACACCATTTTTCATCGTAATATACCCATATCTCCGTCCGGTCTTATCTTTTCATCACAACATATCATATTGCTTTCGCATTTAAATTTTTGTAAAATATTTTGAGTTCTATCATCTCGCGAGTGAATATCTTCACTCGTATTCTACCGTCTAAGCATAGACTTCGATCTATCTATTCTACATAGGATATCAGGTATTTATGCAGGTGAGGTTTCAAACAACTCCTGAACGTAAATGAACAATCAAATAAATGGTGGTGAGATTCCCTAAATGGGTGTACATGCCTAAGGGGCCTACATTTGTTGTTGATACTTGAACAAACTAAACTAAAGTTAGTTTGCCGGGTTGTGGTGTTTTGCCCCAAGCAATTCTTTGATCACTTGGACAACTCCTCCGTCCAAACGCCACTTCAGGGGCCTCCAGGTGGTATTTGGGTCTTAGTTGCTCTTTTGAACACCGTTGTTTGAAGTAGTTCCACGCTTTATCTTCTCCGATCACGTATCTACAATAAACGTCACTATATGAATCATATGAATGATGCAGTGCATGAGATGCATAAAGATCAAGCACTCATAAGAACAAACATTTCAGGGACAAGGACAAATCGAAAGATGTTTGATTTCACTACTTAAGCAAGAATTACTTTTAGCGCCAGTGGCATTAGTACTTTAATAGACCTAGAGCAAGCATTCACTCATGCAAATTATATATATAAACTTATCATGTTACTAATCATAGGGGAGACATGTGACATGTTAAATATCACTTTTCTATATTATCTTAAACGACCATAACATTTGCCATTTTCAAAATACATAAAAAGCAGCAAGCAAAATTACATGAAACTTTATTTCTAGGCTACATTGGATCAAATGGCTACAATATAATTTCTATGGATTTTTCTGGACAAGTTTTATGTAGCATATATTTTCATACTTCTAAAATACACTAAATTCACAGGGGTAAAACAGTAATTTTGCAATGCATGCTAGGTTGTAAAACTCTTGACAGAGCCTAAATACCATGCAATAGCTGAAGTCCAAGTTTCATGATTTTTGGAGTTCATTTTCATTACTTTTGCTATTTATCTCATTTTATCATGCATGCAAGAAACAAAGGGCAAAATAGTCATTTCACGGCCCTAGACCTATTCCATTGTGTAGATCTACTCATAAGCAATCCAACAAAACAAGATTCATATTTTTATGATTTTTCTACTAATTTCTAGAGCATATTAAAGTTCAGATGCCAAATCCGGAATATGTACAAGGCTCGGTGCATAGTTTGTGTAAATCCCACAAAGCATAGGGTTGGATCTGCAAAATGCAAAGGCTTGGGTTAGAATGCGAAACCCTAATAGATCTAGGGGGGTTTTCATAGTTTATGCAAGACACATTAAACTGTAAGGAAATAAGAAATAACTGCAGGGGGATTTTTGAAAACATGGCGCCTCCTTCTTCTACCTTCGGCCGCGCGCAGGGGAGGGAGAGCCATGGGTCGCGCCGGCGGTGTGGGGCCGGGGAGCGGCTGGAGGCACTTGGGGAGGGTGTTCCCGATAACGGGCTACCCGTTCCCAAGACGGAGTGGCGCGAGGAGGTCGGGTCGAGCGGGGAACACGCCGTGAACTCGCTGTGAACCGGCGGCCGTGGACGTGGCGGCGCGTGCCCGATCTACCAACTCCGGCGACGGGAGGGGCCATGGACTGGCGTGCGAGATGTGCGGGGGTGAAGGGAGTCTAGCGGTGGAGGTTGGAGGCGCGGGGAGGCTCTGGTGCTGGCCCTCCACGTTGAGGTCCATGGGGCGGTGGCGCATCCCGGTGGCCGCGCGTGGAGAAAGGTGGAGAAGGCTTTAGCGGCTCCAAGGGTGGGCGGATTCTGTGGGGTGGAGTGGGGCGGAGCGGAGGAGCCCGTTGGTGGGAGCGGAGGCGGTCGGAGAGGGTGGTGGCGTGAGCTCTAGAAGCTCCAGCCATGGGGGACGGCCATGGCGTGCAGCTCTCTACTCTCATGGAGGGGAGGCAGAGGGAGCGGGAGTGCGTAGGAGTGAGGCAGAGGAGAGCCGAGAGGGAACGCGAGTGAAAGGAGGGGCACCGGCTTCCACTTGAAGGAAGGGAGCGGAGGCCAGGGCGAGGTCTGGGCAGCCGGTGCCCATGGCAGCCTCGAGCAGTCCATGCCCGCCGCGTGGGGGGAGCCTGCGCGGGGGAAAAGGAGGGAGGGGCGCCCGTGGACCGAGTTCGCGAGGACCGAGCGGATGACGCGTGGGGTCGGGATGAGGATGGAGAGACACGGTCCAATGAACCAGGTGCAAGGAAGGCATAAATGGTTTTCCAATACCGGGGCCGAACAGCGGTTTTGCGGTCAGCTGGATTCGAGGGCTGACGTGCGGATCCCACTCGTCATAGACACAGAAACAAGAAAATAAAAAGGGAAAAATGATAAACCCAGTTTGATTGGTTAGACCCCCTTTTGAAATTCGTATTTTTGAGGGACTTAATGGCCGATTTAGAGGAAACTCAAAATACAAGAATTGTTAAGAATTTTATACCCTACAACTTTGTTATAAACTTTGACACCATCTTCTATATCAAATTTTGGTCTAAATTTGAATTGAACTTACTGATCCCGGTTTGACCAAGGTTTACTCCAAATTTGAAAATTCAAAAAGTCTATTTTGTGGCCATTTTCATAAGTGCTGCATTATAACAAAGTTGTTCAGTTTTTCATGACCTATAACTTTTATATATAAAGATTTGGATGATAAGGACTTTTAGTTTAGAGAAATTTGAATTCATTAGACACACCTAGTTTTGGCAGATTTCACATGATGTCAGCAAATGACCCAAAACCCTATTCAAACCTCTATGCACGTCACAAATTCAAATACCAAAGTTGTTCATCGTTAAATCCTCTACAAGTTTGGTTTAGCGAGTTAGATCTAGATCACAGTAGGATTTGAACTACAAGCACAAATGTATTCCAAGGTTTGGTAAAACTATAGCTTCAATTTATGTCGAGTCTCCCTTGTTGCAAACTTTTGAATGACCAAAGGATTTCCAATCACTTCGGGACTAGATGCATTTGAAATGTGATAGGTTAAATTTCGTTTCATAGCTAGGTGAATTTTAAATACTTGACCTAGTCAATCACAGAGGCTTTTCCTTTTGAACCGAATTTTTTTGACTCAGTGATCTCTCCCCCTAGTTTGTATTCCTTTCTAAGCATGACTAGATCTTAATTCACCATTAGCTTGTGTCTAAATATGTGTTAGCGCCTTTAAGATGCCGAGGGCATCACACACTCGCCCTTCGATGTATCAATTGTCATAGAGTCGATGGCAGTATGAGAGGCTCTTCCACAATTACGATTGTAATTCAGATACTCCAACCAATAAACCTAGTTTGTTTCTACGTAGACTTGTGATTATCATAGGTTGTTTCTATATAAGTTTGTGGCTAGCAACTTTATGTTAACATTTGATCATTTCTTATTCTTCTTATTCCGTGCAGACGTAGAAGAGGCCCATCCTCTATATTGAATTCACAAACAAAAACCAAAATCCCATTGGCACGTTATGCCTCATCTCCAAACTCCCAGAACATGAGAACAAAGAACAAAAGCCACCGGACACAGATAATGATGAAAAATTATTTTTCTTAAGTGAGGCTCTCTCTGTCTCTTTTCGTAACTACCATGTTATAGCTTTTAATGAGAATATAATTTAAATAAACCCCCTTACGGCAAATTAGCAACCATGAGTAGATTTGGTGGGATAATCCAAACCAATAGTACTAGTACTAGCATATAGTAGCATGCTTGGATTTCTACCGGAAAGTGGCAGTCGGACGAATGAGCCGCGAGCATGCAAAGCAGATTTCAATGTGAGCGTGGTCCGGTGGCAGCGACGCTCACTCGCAGGCAGACGCACGCAGCACTGGTCGTTTTCCTCCCGCGGCCTCGCAAGTCAAAAGTGACCGATGGCTCACAGCAGCCGAATCTTCAGCGATCACCTCAAGTGTAGTAGCTGTTGGTCTCCAAAGATTGTATCGCAATCCAAATCAAAATTCCTGCTGCGTATGGAGACAGACTCGGATTATAAAGGGCGCCCAATTACCGAACTGATTCCACCCACGTCACATTGCACCGCACCCGTCGCTAGGTCAAAACTCAAAAGCGACCTTGTCTTGTGAGTTGTGAGGTCCAGTACATTGTTGAAAAAAACGGAAAATGTTGAAAAAACCCAGCTTGCAATGTTTTCAAGTCCGAGAAGTCAACTCAGAGTCAAGCAAGCGCTGCATAGCAGACCAGCCGTGACTAGTCGAACATACGGGTGTTAAAAAAAACATATTGCCACAACACAAAAATAGAGGGAAGAGGCTTTGAACATTTCAAGAGTTCTAATGCCAACCTTAGCATGAGGTGCTATTACTGACCCATCCTTTTTGCAACCACAGTCCAAACATTCATGGTTTCTTAATCTCACCCCAAACAACCCATTTTGTGATCTTAATCTCATCTCAGCTTGTTTTCTTCAACATCCATGGTTTTAACAGATCACCTCTTGTTATTTTGAGCACCAAAAGAAATCAAGCAGAGCCATGCCTTAGCTCTGCTAGTCGAGTCAGCCAGCGCGACTAGTATCACTAAGCCGACTTCTCAAAGTCGTGGACTGGTCGAGCAGATTTAAAACAATGCATACAGGGGCTAATCTATTTTTACATAACATACTTCGGTTTAACAAAGCTCTCCAAGAGCTCTAGTACAACTGCAGTTTTTTTACCTAGTGGCTATGAGATCATCAGCTCATCGCCGTTTGTACAGGCAAGGTTTCAACTGGGGCCAATCGATGCCCTTTGCCACCGCCTTACATTTTTCCTGCAGGGACATGGTAAGCACATGATTCAGCGTGAATGCCAAGCGATTGGGATAGTTAAGGTATCAAAAGGTAAAGCTAACCTTTTTCCTGAAGTAGAACAGAATGAACATTTTATTTTTCATGTCCTGCAGAAAGGATACCAGCAGTCAATTAGAAAGCACGATACGAAACATTTATTTTCAAGCAAATACAGTATAATCTTCCATAAATACAAAATGCACTGTATATCCGAAATTATGAAGGTACCAGAATGAATGGGACTGAACAAACTTCTAGAGCCCATTACAGACGCTCGCACACATGGCAATCACAATTCAATGCAAACTTTTAGGAACCAACATTACACACAAGCTCCACAGAGAGAGCGGCCAACAAACTGAACCACACTGCAAAGATGCAGTGAGTAAAGCTCCCAAGAGACATAGCCTGCTATTCTGCTATTAATCAATGATTTGAGGCCACATAGCAGAACCATACATTTAGTGACACCACAGGACATAATTACAGCGGCAATACAATGCTTGCCACATGCTGTTTACCACCACACATGCAGTAGCCAGTGTCAGACAACACACAAACCACAACAAATAAGGGCAGCCCCGGTGCATGAGCTCCCGCTTGTGTGGGGTCGGGGGAAGGTCCACTTTGGGGATCTATTGTATGCAGTCTTTTTCTGCATTTCTGCAAAATGTTGTTTCCACGACTTGAACCCATGACCTCCTGGTTACAAAGCAGTATCATTACCACAGCGCCAAGGGCCAACGCTCCCCTTCATTTTACTCTACTGTAAACTAGGAGAAAATAAACAGTGAAAAAAATCGGTCTCCATTTTACTCTACTGTAAGCATGCTATACTAATTTGCAGCCAATAATTACAAGTGGACAAAAATATGAAATCTAAAATTCACAGGCAAACATTTGAGTTGCTGCTTTATCAGCTTTCAGCTCATTAATGGTCATATATAATTATATATACAGATCAGAGGACTGGAGAATAGACTGATTGGGTCCTTAGAGAATCAACACTAGCTAGCACCACTTTTGGTACTGGGTAGGTACTTACCATATACAGCTACCTCATCATAATAATTCAAATCAATAACTAAGCTGAGCTGAGGAAAATACTAAAGATACAAACCTTTGAAACAAGGGAAAAGCCAAGCTGGATGATGGCCTTAGAAAACTTTTCAGGATCAGCGCCTCCATTATTTGGGTCCAGCCTACTTCGCACTTCAGCAATAACAAGCCAACCACTGCATAAGCAAATCAATCAGTAAGAAAACAAGAGGTGCAGGCCCTTTCTCATAACAGTCGCAGAAGCTAATGATTAAGCAGACCTTGACTTAAGAACCCTATTTGCTTCCTCCAAGTAACTTGGATAATTGGTTCCCATCAAAGAAAGACAAAATATTGCAACATCTACAGAGGATGGCTCCAGTGGAGTCTGCATAGATGGAAAAAATATTTAGACCATTTAGTGCTTTGAACAGCAATTGAAGTTTTGGTAACCATTTTTTGGTTTGTAATATTCCTAGTTCGTCCTGGGGAAAACCTTGGTGGAAGAACAGAAGAACCCTACGAATAGCCTGTTTTAAGAGGAAGTCCTATGTTATAAATTAATTTATTTGCCTGACACTAGTATCAGGAATCCTTTTTTTTTCAAAAAAAAGGGAAGTGGTAAAAACCATAGGAGCCTGTTTGATGCTCTGAAAGTCTGAAGGCTAATGCCTAGAAGGCTAGAACATAATCGCCAACAAGAACAATGAACAGTATAATTTGCCGTTCTGACTATTTGGGTCATCTGACACTTCAATATCCTATAATAAATTAGCGAACACGAGACGGGTGCAGTTATGTCATATTAAAGAATATATAAAGCAAAGCTTTTGCTTAGTTGATGCATCTCACCTTATAGCAAGTACATATGTACACTAACTTAGCCACATTATCTTCAATTCATGCATCAAAACTAAATGTTCAATTATTAATAGCTTGCATTAAGAAAATAAGAATAATATATTAATATCATGGAAATATAGCGCTAAAAAATATTTATTCATGTAAAAGCATGAAACAATTGTAGATAAAGTAGTACTCCGTATTCGACTGCAATACTGCAGGTCAATATAAGCAGAAGTTGAAAAGGCCTTGTACAAAAATACTGTCAGCATGTAAACTATTTTTGCTACTGCAATACACCCCCATTGTCCTCAAGCTTACCAAGCACAAGGATGGCCAAGAATTACCAGGAACAGTTAGAAAAATAGCAGAATTTTTTTTAAAAGTAGCCAGTGCTTACATGAGCCATATCACAAGCAATCACTGAAGGATCATCTGAAACAAGATCGATGGAGAAAACCTTGTTCTCCACGTTTTTTGCAACTGCTGCATCCCCTGTGAAATGTGAATGGTATTCTCATAATTGTGTGGTTGTGCCAAGGAAATAAAAAGATGTAAGAGGGAGAAAATTAGCAAAAGCATGAGCTTCATGAAAGTGAGATAAGCCTTTACCACAGCCAAAGTCAGCAACGGTCCATGATGCACTATGACTCTTCAACCAATTGATTATTACATTTACCGGTTGCTCTGGCCAATGAGACATCTGCTCTTGATATCCTGTATGATACTAAAAGAGAGTAAAATGAATTCAAGTATGTAACCTCATTGTTAACTAGTTCCTTGACTCAGAGTGTGCCAAACCCTCTCAGAAAGATTTTTTCAAGATAGAAATAAGGCATATGCAAATTTAAACATACTGAAATTTGAAAAGGTAAAGTACAAAATAAATGCAATGAGCCTGGTATAGATGTACTGCAATTATGATTTTAAGGAGATTAATTATGTACAGTACATCTGCACAATGCCCATTTTTTTGTCAGTTAGAAACAATGTGATGGCAAGATGGAATCTTTCTTTTAGTATTAGCACAAAACAGTAATAAAACAGGAAATGGAATTAAATAACGTACCACATCGAAAAGACTAGGGTCATCTTTGAAGTAGTCAAACGCATCCTGTCCACTGAAAAAGGCAAACAACATATGAGTGAAAATGTGAAACATGAAAACGGGAAGATCTAACAATTAATTATCTCAAGATTTAAAGGCCCATTTACTAATTCAGAACAGTTGCTTTACTGATCATAAGGCAACCCGGCGTACAAGTTCATATGTGGCAGTGTCGACAATAGCAAGTCCAAGAAGGCACAACAAACAGCACAAATATCAATGGCAACGATATTCTACATGGCCTCCATACAGAGTGCAGGAGCCTGTGAGACACCTATGTAAATATCTCAAAATAGGAGTTTAAGACTTAACTATAGTCTAAAATTGTTATATGGGCAGCCCCGGTGCATGACCTCCCGCTTCCGTGGGGTCCGGGGAAGTGTCAGACCCACTTTAAGGTGTATTGTATGTAGCCTTTCCTTGTGCTTGTGCAAGAGGCTGTTTCTACGACTTGAACCCAAGATTGTTATATGGTTCACAGGAATATAGCATTCACGCCAGACAACGCACAAAATGAACCAAAATAAGTGTGTAGAATGTGAACCTGCAAGTGTAAAGCTTCTCGTTTAACATTCTGAAATGGCCACCCGATAACCTTGCACGCATCTAAAGTGTCACCAAACAATAAATCAATTATTTGTTCACAGAAACAGATCAAAGAAAGAAACATAAGTTTCGCAAAGAAGAGGAAAGAAAAAGAAGGTAAACCCATGACTTCATTAGGCCATATAGACGCAAGCCATCTTTAAAAACTCCTACCAGGCTACCATCAAGACTTCACAACATTTGTTAGATTTGTCAATAGCAAAAAAATCTACGCCAAATGTGATATGCTGTGTAAATTAGAGAAATATAATAGACTCAACATAACACAATGGCTTATTGGAGATTTGGGGTTCTCCCTGATTTAGTCATGTTTTTCTGCATCCTCTGGTTAGAATCACCAACAGAATTGCTTTCTTACCGAGCACCAAATATACTGACCACCCCACAGAGCATAAGCTACTGTAAATTCCCACAAAGTTTGCAGTCGCAACCGACGGAGCCTCCGCTGTCCACTCGGCTCCCGAATACTCCCTAAAGCCATAAACTCCTAGGAACCTGTAACCCAAGTAATACGGGTTACCTTATCAAGGAGACTCGAGGTGTTGCCTCTCTTGGGCGTGGTCGCGGCCTGGCCGGCGCCGTCCTTGCGCCGCCGCTTCGCCGGAGGGGAGGACGGCGGTGGGGGTATGGCCTCTGTCCCCGGCGCTTGTTGCGAGGAAGACGAAGGCTTCCGACGGTTCCGGGCGCCTCCTCGCCGACGCCGCCTGCGGCCACCGGCGGCGGACTCCTGGAGTCCCTGCGGAGGCTCCATGGGGGAGCTGGGGACGGCCGGAAGGGGAGAGGGGGACATGGACTGCGCGAGGGTTTTCCGGTTATGGGTTGTGCGGCTGATAATTTGGCCCACTATCACAAAACTTACTTTGCGTCCAGAATGCGGGCCGCCAATACCCCTGCTGGGCCCAATACCGTGCCTTGCCTGGGTTGATTTTTGACACTCCACAAGATGGGCTTCGGGCTTTTTCACCGACCCCAATTTTTTTTTGTGAAGAGACCCTCCGATTGTACGACCCTCCCAAACAAAAAAAAAAAAAGATGGAGCTAGGTTACTGAATTTAACAAGCTGCATGCAAATGGTTGCTACTCTAATCTGGCCCTCCACGACGGCGACCCGGAGTCGCGGTTCAATTGCTTAGCCCAAGCATCCAGGGCAACACCGAGCTTGCACGTCAAGAAGAGCTCTGACCCTGACACGCCTCGCCCTGCCACGCCAAATAATAAAGGCCCTGCCACGCCTCATCGGCACGGTGACAAGCAACCGGATTCAAAGCCGACAAAAACGAAACCCCAAGGGGCCCACCCACCAGTGGCTCGTTGGCGACGCCCGCGGACGCGGTCCAGGAGGCGAGGAGGAGATCCCGACTTGCGCCCAAAGAAGACGGCAGGATTTAGCCGCAGTTTTTTTATTCCACACCCTTATCCATATATAGTCGCTGACACATATACCCCACATGCGGGCCCCACCATGGCACGCGAGGTGAACGGGCCCCCCGCTGATTCGGTTTTTACGGACAGGCCCCTGGACCCGGGGAAAGGCGAGCGGAGGTTCGCTCACTGACGTGTGGGCCGGGCCATCAAGTCTCCCAACTGCACCGCCTAGAGCCCTATCCCTTCGCGTGGAAGCAAGGGGCGTGATAATAAAGAGGGGTTCCGGTGTGCCCAGGCCTTGGCCGCATCGACACTCTCACCACCACCACGGCGCTGCGGCTCACGGCTACGCAGCCCGCTCCCCCCCTCCTCTCTCCCCCGCCGCTAGCACCTAGGATTCGTCCCGAATCGACCGCCGACTGACTCCGCCGCTAGGGTTCGGGCCCGATCGCCACTTCGTCCGCCCGCGGGGGCCGCCGCCGCGATGTCCGACCGGAGCTCGCCGACTGCGCCGACGTTCTTCCCCTTTGGCCCGCAGGCCGAGGCGTGGGACGTCACCTTCAAGGTGAGCCACAGCCGCCCGACTCAAACTCTGTGGTTTTGTACTTGGTGTTCTTGTGCGATTGAAGGGACTGTACTGGCGCTAGGTGTGGGGGAACTGCTCTTGTTGTCCTAGGGTATGATCGTTGGGGTTTCTGTGTCGAATCGCCGGTCGGCCGCGGGCGTAGTGCGGATTTGGGGTTTGATCGACTCAAAAGTGTGTTCTTTCGGTTGTCCTGTGGTGCTAGGGTTTCGTTTCTTCGGGAGGCTACCTGAGTTTGGTAGCAGATGCTCTGGGGAGCATATGCATGTTTTGGTCTGTCCGTGAGCATACGCATGTTTTGGCATGGAGTTTATTTGTGCATACCTTGTTATTAACCACGGTTCTGGAAGGGGATTAATGTTTTATTAGTGTCACGTAATAGCGATGCCTATTTGCCTGTGGGCATATCTGTACGTGCTCTTTAGGGTATTGGTTGTGGATCAAATACTGTATGTATCACGTTAGGCATTGTTGTTGATGAGATGCCCGCTTTGACCTTTCAAAGCAGCTGGAAGAAGAAATCTTTTGGGATAGTGGGAGTACTGTGTGTTTTAGATTGACACCCGGTGATAACAGATGTGTTAGTCTAAAATATGATACTCCATCCCAAATTGTAAGGAGTTCTAGATTTCTACTAGATTCACTCATTAGTCCATGTATGTGTGTATCTAGATTCATCAACATTAATGTGAATGTATATGCGGATAAAAAGAGGGCCAGAACCCCTTATAATTTTGGGACGGAGGGAGTATTATAGAGCCAATCCTGCAGTTTCTAGTGTCATCGGGATAATTTGTTTGTGAAGTGTTCTTGTTGATTTTCGGATCGTGGCAAAATAAAGTTCCTATTAATGCCTAAGAAGGTTTTAGGTATTTTAAAAGGGGATCCTAACGGCTGTTAATGCTAAGTAGTAACTAGTACAGTATACATCATTGCTTCTGTACTTTTGGTTTCAATCTGTCATTTATGTGTTTTAACTTGGAACACCAAATGAAAAAAGATCATGTGAAGTGAGGGTTCAGTCATATAATTGTCTTGAAATGATAATGTTATCCGATCAGACGATTAACTGTTGATCAGGTCTGATTAATTGGTACACAAACAACACATCCCACCGCCACTGCAGTAGGTTCAGTATAGGCAGGGCAGGGAACAAGCAGAAGAGAGCAGAAAGCAGCACGAGGGCAAAGAGCACAAGAAGATAACAGACTACCAAAGATGTGCACTAAGCCACCACTAACCATCATAGGATAATGAGGAGTTGCTCTTGCACTAAGCCACTAACCATCATAGGATAATGAGGAGTTGCTCCTCTTGACGACTGGATCTGGCAGCAGGACTACTGTAGAAGGTGGATCAGGCAACGACAATGCTCCTCCCCTCTGCGCTCCAGGTGGCTGTGCAGCATGCCTCCCCAGCAAGTACTCCAGGCATTGATGGCACACTCGATCGACCGGTGGCCAGCGGGTGGGGGAGCAGGCGGCAGCACACGAGCCCCAAATATTCACGGAAACAGAGCTGGAGGCCGATTTTCCTTCCCTCTATGTACTAAAAAACTAATGGGCCAAAAAGAAGAGCCATAGCCCAGTTGCTTAGGCCCTGGCTGGCATGTTGGGCCAACTACCTAATCACCCAAAAACCCTAATCGGAAGATTAATTTGCACCTAATCGCGATTAATCGAAGGATTGGATACCTGGCTGAGCTTATGTAATCGAGGGTCCTAATCAAGGTTAAGGGACCGGTAAGGCTGATTAATCACGTCTAATCAATTTGACACAACTTCCCAGCCTTATTTTTATGTTTTCTTTAAACAACCCCAACTATTTTTTGTTCCTAGAGAGCTAAGCCTACCCCAGCTTGCTTGGGACTAATAAAATGCTTTGCTGTTGCTAGAGAGATTAAGTCTCAAGGAGTCAGATTAAGTAGCTTTATGCCCCCAGTTTGTCTATTGGTTTATGTTCTCAAATAGGCTAATTCTTGTATTGCTGTTTTGATATGATCTTCTACTACATATTATGTCTTCCTTTACCAATGTCTCTTCCAATTGTAACTTATTATCTATGTCTATTTTGTATTTCAGGTCAAATATGGTGACACGCTTAAAAGGTTTTATGGTCGTGCCAATGGAAGTCATTTTGACATGAACTTATCTGCTTTACGGGCAAAGATAACCACTGCCTTCAAGTTTGGTCCCGATGCTGACTTCATTCTGACTTACACCGATGAGGATGGTGATGTTGTGATGCTAGATGACGATGATGACCTTCGTGATGCAGCTTTGCGCCAGAAATTAAACCCTTTGAGGATTGCTGTTCAACTAAAGATAATTCAACCAACTGAACAAAAAGAAAGACACTCTACACCTGCAAAGTCCACTGGTCAGGATCCACTATCCCAGATAGTGTCTGCTATTGAAGGTTTAAAGCCTGTTCAGGAAGAGAGTCTGGCTCATATTAGATCAGCTATTGGTGAAGCCATCAAGTCTATCCCAGAGCCAATTCCTGATGCCCTTGTGAAACTTTCTCATGAAGTACTCGATGCAGCTCCACCACCACTAGCTGAGCTGATGAAACCTTTTGTACAATTAGTGGCACCAATCAATAGTGGCAATGGCCCATCTGATGTGCATGCCAAAGCTAAAGATGAGCCCAGTGGTGTGTCAGAAACACAGATGCCTGCCAAAGCTAAAGATGAGCCCAATGCTAGAGCAAGTTTGGGTCTTAAGAGTGTGTTAGAAGAGGCTTCTGCTCCTATTGATGGTGTTCCACAGGGTCAACAATCATCAATGTATCCATCTGTTGAGGAGTTATTGTTCCCCAATAATTCAGTTGACAAATCTGTTTGCAAAGGGAGGATTGATACTCAAAGCAAAGGGAAATCTGTTATGTCATCTGCTACTCAACCAGCCCCTCATTCTGTTCCTACTCATATCCCACCTCCGCCACGAAGATTCCAACCACACCCATGGCAATCTGAAGACAATGCAAAATCCATCAATGACTCTAGATGGCGATCTAAAGACAATGCAAAATCCATTAGTGACTCTAGATGGCGCATTCCCATGTATGACATGCCTTGCGCACCACCCCCACGCTGCATGCCGCCTCCACAATTTATTTATCCAGGCCGCTTCTTGTCTCCTGGGCATCCATATGGAGATATTGCTGGTAACATGGAGAACTCAGCACCACGGAGCACCCATCTATGGATTCAGTGTGATGGCTGTGGAGTGCAGCCAGTGGTTGGTCCTCGTTATAAATCTAACGTGTAAGGACTGAAAATTTTCTACTCAACATTTTCTTGATTGCATGCGATGCTGTTAACGCTGACATTTTCCATGTTTGTCCTGCAGGAAAGAAGACTATGATTTGTGCGAGTCCTGTTTCCAGCGAATGGGAAATGAAGTGGAATATACCAAAATAGACAAACCTATTTTACCACACAGATTACCAAGAGATCCTCATCCGGTGAGTATCTCCTTTTGCATGATGTACTGTTGTGTATGACTAAGTTTCCTGGCAGAATTGCTGAGTTAAATCTTCTTTTTTCTTCAGCTCCGGAAGGTGCACCACCCAAGGGTTCTGATGAAGTCAAGAAGGGAGAAACTCGAAAGTCGCTTCATTTTGGATGTTACTGTCCTGGATGGAACACTGATGACACCTTCAACCTCATTCACTAAGATTTGGCGCATGCATAACAATGGGTCTATCGTGTGGCCATTGGGCACACAGCTTATCTGGGTTGGTGGAGATCAGTTTGCATTGCATACCTCTGTTCCATTAGAGGTAGCTAATGCATATTCATACTTTGACAATATTTGTGATTGCTGTTTTGGATTGCAAATTACGCTGGAGATTTTAGAAGCGTATGAATTCTCAGTTGGTGTTTTGTGTTCTGCAGATTCCGTTGAATGGTTTTCCTGTGGACAAGGAGATCGATGTTGCTGTTGATTTTGTGGCACCTACAAGACCAGGGAGGTACATATCTTACTGGAGGTTGGCATCACCTTCTGGTCAGAAATTTGGTCAGCGAGTTTGGGTTCATATCCAGGTTGTTACCAGTATCATTTCTTCTCAAAACATGGATGTTTACTCATGATGATTTCATTTCTCACCTAATGTTCTGAAATGTAACTGCATCTGTAGGTGGAAGACCCTTCTTTTGTTAATGACAACAACAAGAATGCTGCTATTAACCTGAATCTGCCTCCAGAGAGCAATATTGCAAACACAACTAATTTAATTGATGTGAACGTTGAGCCTGTTGACTCGGCCCTTAGCGCAAATGCCAAACGCACTAAAGAGTTCCATTTCTATCCAATTGATGTCCCCGAGCTCAAGAAAACTCAGCCTGTTCCATGTGATGTTCCCTCTGTGTCTGCTGCAATTCCTACAAACACTGCAGCTGATGTTTCCATGTCCACCGCAACCACAAACACTGCAGCTGATGTTCCCATGTCCACCGCAACCGCAGCTGCTTTTGTGCCTATGCCTGAAGTTGTTCCTCCGGCTATACCATCAACTATGCCCATCCTGCCTACAACTATGCCTACAATGCCCACCCTCCCTATAGTGCCCATCCTGCCTACAACTATGCCTACAATGCCCATCCTCCCTACAGTGCCCATCCTGCCTACAACTATGCCTATTTCTGGACCACCTGCACCTGCCCCTCCTGTGTCTGCACCTGTGCCTCCGCCTGTTAGTGCCGTGGTACCTGAGCCTTTGGACATGGATGTGCACAATGAGGAGAAGCTGCTGAGGGAGCTGGAGGAAATGGGCTTTAGGCAGATTGATCTCAACAAGGAAATCCTTAGGCAGAACAATTACAACCTGGAACAGTCTGTTGATGACCTGTGTGGTGTCAACGAATGGGACCCACTACTGGCAGAGCTGGAAGAGAATGGTAAGATAGATGCATCTATCTTATTATTGTGTATATAGTTCCCGCAATTTGCTGCGGACTTCCCTAACTTTTATCGTTTTCTAGGGTTTCGACGACACTGAGATGAACAAGGAGCTGCTTGCAAAGAACGGTGGAAGCATCAAGCGAGCCGTGATGGACCTCATTGCCCGGGAGAAGAAGGACAAGTGAAGATCGTGTGCCTGTGTGCACATAGTTATCCAAATCTAAGTGGTTATGCGTAAATAATGAGACGGCTGGTGCGTCTCAGAGCTTGCTTATGGTCTACTGTTCGCTTCATGCGACTTATTTAGTTATTTATGTCTGTCGTGTGTGTGGTGTCTGGTGTCGATGAACTCGTACGCGCGCCTGTACGGCTGTGCGCCTCGGAAGCAGTTACCTTGCCAGGTAAACTGCTCCTATGGGAAGTATGTGAACCTATATAATCTGATGCATGGACCTATGTTTGTTAATATTAAATGCTCGCTCTTGCCCTTGCAAACTGCCATAATAGTATCTGCTTGGTTTGTTGATTCCGTTTTTTACTCAGTCAGCTTCAGGTAAATCACGTTTGTGGAGCGGTTAGCAGTTGCTCTAATGATAGGTGAAAACATCTGCCCTGCACGCACGAAATCTCCATGGGCTGGAATGACTCCACTGGAATCATGATAAATACGTGATTTTAGTGATTAGCGTTGCCGGTGTAATGATAGAAGCGGATTTGGGTGATTTATGTTGCCCTGTACAATGATAGAACCCTTTGACTACTTCTCCTAGTCTCAACGAAGTGAACCCTGCTTCTCCAGCCTAGCCGCCTAGGGCTCCCAGCTCAGCTCATTTCCAGCCATATTCTATCCCTAGGCCAGCTCGATATCCACCACTATTTATCCAATAAATCTAAATCCATATGTGACTTCGTTCTAAGCCCAACTTATCTAAATTTAGCTATTTTTTAAAATGTACCAAATTAATACACTAATACATATTTTATGTGGATTTAAAAAAATGAATTTGATTTTGTAGATAGTGTATTTTTTTCATAAGCTTTGTTAAATTTAGAGAAAATTGATTTCAGACAAAGAAGCAATCTGTGTAGTCGAAATGAATGAAGTGCTACCAAAGTACAATTGATAAGAAAGATCGTATTTTAGCTGAAGAAATAAACCCATTAAAAAAACAGTAATGGTTACAGTTCTTTTTGAAAAGTGTAGCAGTTACAATTTCCAGTGATGAATCATTAGACAAATTAGAATCCATTCAAACGAGGTCCAATGATCTTGCTCGTGTGCACTCTAAAGTGTCGGGCAAATAAACATCCTGTTCCTGCTGTTGAATTTCCTACGCCAAGTCAGCAACGGTCGGGGTCGGGCGATGGAGGTCCAGCCGCTCACCTTCAGAGCTGCTGCTGCAGGAACTCGTCCTCCTCCGCCACCTTGTCCTGCCCGACTACCTTCACCGTCACGTCCGACACCCAGGTGCTCAACGACGACACGCTCCGCGTCAGCCACTCCCTGGGCGTCGACGCCTTGGGGCTTTCCTCCGCTGCGGCGGCGCGCGACTCCTCGGCGACGGCCTCGGCCCACCGCCTCGCCATGTACTCCTTCACCGCGGCGACGCCGTCGGCGACCACCTCGGGCGGCGGCACGGCGAGCGGGTTCTGGTCCAGGCGGAGCCGCTCCAGCCGGCCGAGCCGGCCGAAGCAGTCCGGCAGCGCGCGGATCTGGTTGTTGCTCAGGTCCAGCTCGCGGAGGCCCGCCAGGTCGCCGAACGAGGGCGGCAGGTCCCTCATGCCGCTGAAGTTGCTGCTCAGGTCCAGCGTCTCCAGAGACGACAGCCGGCCGATGTCGGCCGGCAGGCCGCGGAGCTCGTTGAAGTGCGCGTCCAGGAGGCGCAGGGACCGCATTTCGCAGACCGACGACGGCAGCGACCGCAGCTTGTTGAGGTGCACCCGCAGCGTCTGCAGGTGCACCAGCTCGTGCCCGATGCCCGTCGGAAGGTACACCAGGGAGTTGTAGTTCGCGTCCAGCTCCACCAGCGATCTGAAGTGAAGCTCCGAGTGTGTCGAGCGTTTCTTGATCGAACAAGGAGAAATGAGCTGGCTGGTTGGTTACCTGCATTTCGAGATGGTGTCGGGCAGAACCCTCAGCCGGTTGCCGGAGACGTCGAGAATCTTGAGGTTGGAGAGGAGGCCGATGGAGTCCGGGAGAGAAATCAAGTTGTTGGAAGCGACGCGGAGTTCTTCCAGGTGTTCGAGCCCTCCAATAGCATCGGGGACCACCTGCGAATTCAACCAACATCACCGGTGAAAGCGTGAAGCAGGATGATTGGTTTCCTGGATTTTTTTAGTAGATGAACGCATTTCGATCACTAGCACATTGGTTTGCTGGATCAACAAGCCGCGGACGCCAATCAGCCAGTGTACCATGTAGACGGACGACAGAGACAGAGCAATAGCGGTGGGTGCGTGCGTACGAGTCCCTAACCTTGAGCTGGTTGTGGGAGACGTCGAGCACGAGGAGGCCGCGGATCCGGCCGACGGGCTCCGGCAGGAGGCGCAGCTGCCGGTCGGCGAGGTTCACCCGCTCCACCACCTTATCCTCCCCCGCCTCCTTTAGCACCCGGACCACCTCCTCGTCCACGGCCCCGGACCCCTCCTCCTCTTTGTTACCTTTACCGCCGCCGGCCTCCTGGATGTCCCTCCCGTGCATCGCCATCCGGTACACGCGCTCCAGCTTGTCCTCCGCGTCCCGTAGCAGGGCGCCGTACGACTCGTGCTCCTCCTCCAGCCGCACCACCTCCCGGCTCGCGGCCAGCTTCTCCTCGTCGTCGTCGCCGTCGGCGGCAGCGTCCTAGGAGGAGCGCGCGGGAGGCGTCGACCTGCTCGTGGTCGGGCCGGGGGCCAAGGAGGCGGATCTGGTCGCGCGCGGAGGCGACGTCGGCGACGGCCCGGGTCATGGCGGAGAGCACGGACGGGTGGCGCAGGCCCGGCATGCGCCCCACCAGGTCGATCTCCGCGGCGCCCGACGGCGTGCCGAGGGGACTGCTGCTCGAGGTCGCGCTCGCGCGGGGACGACGACCGCGGCGTCCTCACCGCAGGCAGCGAGGGGAGGCGGGAGAGCACGTAGGCGAGGATCGGGTGCGACTGCGGCGACGGGTCCATGGCGGCGGCGGGCGGCGATCGCGAAATGGCGGGCTTTCGGGTGGGCCCTTGGCGGAACCGGTTGCGCGCAAACGGAACGGAGGGAGACGAGACGAGGAGGATGTGCGTGGGGATTCCGGGCCCGGAAAACCGGGGAGAATTTATGCGAGGTTTCAGCGAACGGCCGCGTGTTGCGGCGCGAGGAGGATTGTGAACTGTGATGGGCCGTTCGGCCGACGGCCGGCAGCGCACCGGACCGGAAGCCCACTGCAGCCCAGTAAGAAGAAGGGCTTCTCGTAATTAGACTAAAAATAGACTCGTGTTTTTCTTATTGAACTCAGTCGAGGCTCCTCCACCGCCGCCGCGGCACCGCGAGTCCTGCGCCCCCCAACTTCCCCAAGCCCCCCCCCAAACCGAAGCGAAGCGGGCATGCTGCAGTTCCCGGCGCTGATGCGGCAGTGGCCGTCGCCGCCGCTGATCCCGGCGTCCACGCTGCTACCCGTGCCGGCTAGCTCTCAGGAGGACGAGCTGCTCCTCGCCATGGCCGAGTCCGAGCTCGAGGATAAGGTGCTCTTCTGCTCTGCTCTCCATTTCCTTCACCAGCGCTCCGTCCCCTCGCCTCCCTTGCTTTCGCCGCCTTACCCACGCGAGGTCACAGGGATGACTGACGCTTCCCTTGGTTTCCTTGCTCTCTCTCGCTCGCCCCTCGCCGCTCAGCTGAACGAGATCCGGAAGACCAACAGCAACCTGGTTATCATCGGAAAGCCCACCGGTGACACCAAGGAGGAGTATGACGCTGAGGTGGAGGACGACGATGCCGACAACGTCGAGGAGTCCGACGGCGACGACTTCGACCAGGAGATCGGCTGACCCGGGCTTCGCTGGTGTCCTGGAGCGTCGCCGTGCCCGCTGCCCAGTCTGTATTTCGCGATCCCTGAATTGATCCTGCTATCTAGATGTGCTGTGTGTCCCTTACCCTATGTTGCTGCTGTCTGTTCTGAGGATCATTGGAGCAAGCCCCTTGTTGTGTGGACACTGTGTATGAAATTAGATTGTGGATGGTACTTGGTGGTAGTATAATATAAACGCAGAGACTAGTTTTCTCACCCTGTGCCAGAGGCTGTTACTTCTTGCAGTATGGTTGTTTATGCCTAATAGACTAACAAGTCCCTGACAAGTTACTTAACACTGTTTGCGTTTTGTGATGTTTTTCTTGTTACGAATTTCCTATATGAAAGTTAGGAAGCCATGCTTTTGCTCTACTTAACGGAATACCCCAGATTGAAGATGGAAGCTATCATTAATACCCAAGATTGCACACACAGCCTTTCTCGGTTGGTTTGAGGTTTCTTCTTACTTCTTAGTTGAAAACTATTGGGGCGGTCTTTTCCCCAACAGCCGAGTAATTCACGGGTATATGGTGATGGTAAGGTGTCATTGACTCAACATCCATGTCATGGAATAATTGGAAACACATATTTCACTATATGAGTAACCTGTTAGAGGAAGTTGGAGTATGAAATGTCCTGGTATTGTGCATGGCTGGATGTATTTTCGATTTGCATTGGCATGCCTGTTGAGAATGGCTAAACTTGAACAATAAAAAGTGGCTTTAATTTTCAGTTATCTAATTTAAATATTTAATTATACCAGTTTTGTTACTGTGTTATTCGGTATGTGTATTCTTAGATGACCCCAAGGTTCCATTATTTATTTAGGGACATTAAACAAGCTGTGCAACGAAGTACGCCATAGTTGAAATTACTAGTTGCTAGTCTTTCACTACGCATTGTTCTTTGTTTCTTTAGTAGTGTAACCAATTAATATTATGTATCTCCTATAATTTTGTATTGTTGTCAATCTTCAACTTGCTTTTTATCCTATAATTTTCTACAGAGAAAAAAAAGGATGACTGCAAATGAAAAAAATTCATGTGATATGATTAAAATTTGCAGGAAGAAATTAACCAATCATTATCTGTTATGTATAATAGCTCTACAAGAAGTTACAGTATTTGACCTTGTGCTAGACACACAAGATAATACAAAAGGTTGAAAACTGGAGTCTGTACCATAATTATTTGCTGGGTACCCTTTTGCTATTCTTTCTAAGTTGCCAAGGAAATGGCTATTTGCTCTTGGAAATTATTGTAAAGTGCTATTGGGACTTTGGAGATCAGCTTATCTCTTCACTTTTGCGAAAAAAAAAACATTTCCCACTCATCAAAATTTATGAAGTGATAACAGTCTGTACCTTAGTAACCAAGTTCCCTGGTCGACGGGGTCGAGAACCGGGAACGTGGTACGCTAATAAATAAGAATTTTTAACACTATGGGGATGAGATTGTTCCTGCGTTCCCCGAACGGAACGAACTTTCCCGGAACGAGGAACGTGGCAAAGTTCCACGTCCCCGATTACTAAGGTCTGTACCACTTAAAAAGCAGTTCATGTATTTCACCATCCACTCACATAAAGTATGCCAGGATCTTGGTTAGGACCATTGTGTAGAATATAGATAGCACAGCACCAACTGGAATTGTGACTAACCAGGAGACTACAATTTCACGAACTGTCTCTGCTCTGACTCTGTTTAGCCCTCTTGCAAATCCAACACCCATCACTGCTCCAACAAGTGTATGTGTGGCTGAAACTGGCAAACCAAGCTTTGATGCAAACAAGACCACTGAAGCTGCTGCAAACTCTGCCGCGAAGCCCCTAGTTGGTGTTAGCTCTGTGATTTTCTTGCCAATTGTTGCTATCACTCTATATCCCCACATTGCAAGACCTGCAACAATTCCAAAACCACCCCAAGCAAGAATTTCAGTAGGTATGACTATCTCAGCGCTGCTTGACACACCTTGAAGAATGGACAAAGCTGCAGCCAGGGGGCCAATGGCATTGGAGACATCATTGCCTCCATGAGCAAATGACATGAAGCATGCTGATAAGACTTGCATATAACCAAATACACCATACACGATCTGCAATTGAGCTCCTCTAGGGCCAGCAATGTTCGAAAGAAATCCAACCTGCTGACCATCTGACTTCTCAGTAGATGCTGTCTTTTCAGCTTCTGAAGACAGTAGCTCACCCAGCTGTTTTTGGATCACTCGGGTAACAATGATGGCTCCCATTGCCCCACAGGATAATGCTTGCAGGAGAGCAATGGGAAAGACCTTACTGAGAGGAAAAGCAGCAAACGAGATTGCAGTGACACCAGTAAACACTGCAATTGGTGCAGCAGCTGCTGCAGCCTGTCCTGGATTTGGCGCACTGTATACAAACTGAAGTTAAACCCGGTCAGTGTGAATTTAACCTTTGCATCTCATCTGGACTTTGGAGCAGTTTTCATGCTCTGTATTTGTGAAATTTAGATGCTATGTTCATTGGTGTATTAGATATCTGCTTCACTGTTGAAAAACCTGCCATTTAGCTTATAGAGGAAATTAATATAGCACTTACCCTGCGTATGCACTTGTAAACAATAAAAGAGACTGCTGCACCCATCAAAGGAGAAATAACCCAAGATGATGATACTCTAGCCAACGAGCTCCAGAAAACTGCATTCACCCCTCCATACACCAGCCCAAAACCAACCATGGCCCCAACAATACAGTGTGTAGTTGAGACAGGCCAGCCATATGACGAAGCAACCTAAGAAACATCACAGATTAGTAAGTGTATATGCTTATAAATGGCATACTTCTTATGCTTTATAAGTGGTAGTACCCTTCAATTCTGAAGACTACAAAAGCTGAAACCTGACAGAGGCATTACATCTGATGATGGTAGAAAATATCTTGGGAAGCATGGTGTTTGTTTTTTATTCTCACACCAACATGTGAAAATCATAGCTTTATTGCTTCCATGGATGTTGACACAATTAATGATACACTAAAACTGTGTTATTCAAGCACACTTCTGCTTGTTAAAAACATTGAGATGCTAGAATCTTCAATTTTGTTCCTTGCTTCTATGTTATTGAATGTCGTGCGATGAGTTACCTTGGTTTGTTTGTTTGTGTACCTACTAAGTACTAACTCGCTGTAACTGGTGAAGTATCAGGCAATTGCCTCTGGCATTGTAAGTTTGCATTAGTGATCATAAGACTATGTATAACTAAACTACTCTCAAAATGCGCGTATAAGATTTGATATACATGTAGCTAAAACCATGATTTAGCCATATCTTTATATCTGTTAAGTTGCTAGTTGCCCTCCCTTTGCAGAGTTGTTTCTACTAGTCGTAATGAAAGATAAATTGTCTGTTAAGTGCTTTCCCTTTCCCTTTTTACTTCCCAGTTCTTACTATGAGCAATAAATGGACTACTGAGTACTAGAGCTATATGTTCCTCAAATTATATTCCATGATTAGATCCGGTTGCTCTGAGAAGTTTTCATTGTAGGCTTCATATTAAAGATGCAGTCAAATGCAAGAATTTGTTTGGCAACATTGAGTAGCTTCTATGAGTGTAAATATTTAAATTCTCAATATTAGGTTGAGCATGCAATTCTAGTATCATAATCATCTGACTGATAGTACTTACTAAACCTTCTGTAATGTAGGTTGAAGTTCAACTGGATGAACTCTCAGTAATTAGGTGATCCTTGTGACCACTGACCACTAGAAGACTGCATGGTATGATTGCCTTTGGTATAGCAGAGCTCGAAAGGATGATGGTACATACCTGCAACCATGTGCCAGCAGCAGCTAGGGAGGACAACAGTCCAGCAAAGAGCAGCGGGTCGTTTCCTTGGAAGACAGATGCAACCAGTATGCCCTTCTGCATGGTGCTGGTGACATGGGTTCCCATAAGGAATGCACCAGAGAACTCTAGCACCGCTGCCGTTAGCACTGCCTGTCGGAGTGTCAAAGCTCCAGATCCCACTGACGTCCCCATGGCATTTGCCACATCATTGGCCCCAATGTTCCATGCCATATAGAACCCTGACAGTATCGTAAAGTATGCCAGTGCACTCATTTTGAAGGTCCCATGACAGACCAGGCAGCGCATCACCAGCGGCACGGTGAGGGCAGCGAATGCAATCATCATGGAGATTGACATCGCCATCCGTGGTGAGATATGGAATGCCTTGGCCATCTCCGACATCTCACTCTCCCCGTTCTGCTCCTCCCTGGCCTCCGTGTCGCCGGCTTTCGCACTGGATCCGTCATCAGCATCGGCGAATGAGGACAGGGTGGCATGAGGGAGGCTGAGGTGTGATCGCAGCGTCTTAATAGTCGTCACTCTGACCGAAGGGAAGCACCTTTGGCCATGAATTCTGGGTGGCAGCTGAGCGATGGGGTGACGGAGCAGGAGAGCGGCTGCCGCAGCTCGCCCTCCTGCTCCAGCATGTGCTCGGGCAATGGAGAAGAAAGGAGAAGATTGAGACATGGAGTGGCAGAAGCAGAAGAGAGGGGTGACGAGTAGGGAGACAGCAAGACTAATGATATGAGATTAAGAGGGAGGAGAGGGGAAGGGGATGGGGACTGGTGGCCGTAGGAGTTTGTGGGAAGAAGCAAGCGTCGTTTTGTGGATGAAGAGGAGGAGCTTGGTTTCTGTGAGGCCCCAGCCCAGGCTGAGACGAATGGGTGGTGGGAAAGAATGAGTGGTAGATTCCTGCCTAATCCATAACTTGGGGTCACAGCTGACCGCCTGACTGTTTTCAGTTGCACGATCGTTTTTAAAGGTATAGTTGGTGCGTCTGTTGCTGTTTGTTCATATACGGCGTAAGCATGGCATTATCATCTTAGTCGCTTTTGAAAATTCATGGATTCTGAAATATTTGTTGTGTACCTTGTGAGGTTTCCTATATGTGGTGCTATCCACTATGCACACTGAGCAAACTGAACTAGCACCGAATCAACTCTTTTTTGTTCTTATTTGCGCCTAGTTTGCTGTTCTTCAGTTTGATAAAAAAATGTTGTACTGTTCATATTGTCACTGTATAGATTATTATCCATAGCCACAAACATTACTGCTGAACAGTGTTTGCAGTGAATTTTCATTGGTAATGTTTACTCTTATAGAGTATTTGCTTTGCTTGGACTGATAATGTGAACAAAAAGGTTCGTGGTCCAAGAATAAAGATGTGCGGTCTCTCAACTCTCATTGGACACGCTGATATGCTTTTTTCATTGAGATAAATGTTAATTCTCCTTTGGTAATATTCAAATGGAGTGTCACTGGCTCAGGACCACAAAAAGGAAAGGAGCTTGTGTGCATCCACAGAGAGAATCAACTTGTGCACCCACAAAAAGAATAGGCGGGGTCTTTGTCATCGAATCAGGTGTGGAATACTTGTGCTTGTCTTCTATTGCAGGCGTGTTCTTCAAGCTGTGCAGAGGACCAGAGGCAGAGGCAGGGCTTGAGCGTCCAGGAGACCAGGATCCGAGACGGTCATGGGCCCAGGGGGTAGCCATTCCTGGGCTTAGGCACAATCAGCACTTTCGTAGCTAGAATTTTTTTATTTTTATATTTATTTAAAACCTTTTTTGCAGAAATAAATTCGTCGTCCAAAAAATTGCACATTTAGGCTTATAACGTAGTTTCAGCCGGTGTTTTTTAAAAAACGCTTATTGAGTAAGCGTTTTTTTAAAAAAACGCCTGACGGGTAAGCGTTATATTTAAAATGCTGGCCCACGGAGCGGTTAGAGCTAGCGTTGGGCGTAGCGCCCAAAAAACGCCGGGCGGGGAAGCGTTTTTTAAAAAACGCTAGCGGGGGGAGCGTTTTTTGGGCCGTAAAGCCTGCGCCCCGGCCTTTCTTTCCTCTTCTCTTTCCTTTCTCCTTCCTTCCTCCCGTTTCTGCGCCGCTCCGCCGCCCCGCCGCCGGGCAGGGAGATGCGGCTAGCCTCCCCGCGCCGTGTAGAGGAGGGGGAGAGGACGAGGTGAGGGCGCTGCGCCGGAGAGGGAGAGAAGCAGGGGGAGGTGAGGGCGCGGTGCTGTAGGAGGAGAGGAGGCAAAGGTGCGGGAGAGGGAGAGAGAGAGGGAGAGGAAGAAGAAGAGGAGGAGGAGGAGGGTTTGTTTCCTCTGATTGCATGTATATTTTCTCGAATTAATGGGATTTTTGAGCAATTTTGTAATCTTAGTAGTAGGTTACATAGTATTAGTATTAGTGTTAGCATTTTAGTATTAGTATTACTATTACTATTATTTTTAGTTGAAATAGTAGTACTAGTTTATTATTAGTTTAATAGTAGTAGTTGTTGAATAATACTGTTAATAGTCGTACAATTTGAATAATGTAGTAACTATTGAGCGTACGAGCTTTAATATTAGTTTCATAAATTCGTATATATGTATAATTGTACTGGTTAAGGATATTTGTACAATAGTATTATCGTAGGTGTTAAATTGCCAAAGTGGTAGTAGACGTACTTAATATTGTTTTGTTTGTTGCATTTTGTCAGACATGTCAAATAAAACATATTTTCAGATATTCTTTGTTGAAGGGGGGATACATTATGGTCAGTTTAGGGTAGATGCCACTGGGTTTCCGTCAATAACAAAAGGGGTTGATAGACCAAGTGAGAGGTCATTCCGTTCATTGTATAATTGGTTGATGAAGTGTTTACTGTTGAATAACGATGAATGGGAATTAACCATCTCAGCGGTGAGCACTAGAACGGATTTCCCTGTATATTGGGAATTAGTTCCAATACAAAATACCAGAGTATGGAAGGCATTTGTTGAGAGAGATACACAGCGTAGTTTACCTCTAATTTTGTTTGTGCAAGCAAACAAGAAAGTGAATGGTGAAACAGAAACCCCACAGGACTTTGAAGAGGCCACAAATGTTGAAGTAGGGGAAAACAATGAGAATAATGATAATGAAATGGTAGCATATATTGATGAGCACGGTGAAGTGAGTAAAACGGTGCGCGAGTTCGCAAGGCCCAGACTGGTATCCCCATCCACTGCAGGAGTTCCCACCAGAGGAAATAGACACGTTTGTTGGAGGACGTAAGCTTAGACCTTACGACGATCGGATTGAGCCCTGGCCAAAATGCAAATGTGGTGAGTATTGTGTCGTGCAGGTCTTCGATAAGTTCCTCCATGGTGGTCGTCGGTTCTACAGGTGCCCTTTTGGCTACTTGAGTGCAAATGTCACTGACACCACAATTAGTTACATAAAAAATTTCTACTTTGTCTAACACTATTTCTCTTTGCAGCACTCCTATGACATAGGAAACTACCGCTTCACAAAGTGGATGGATCCCTCCAACTACGACCATATCGACGACTACATCGGCCACCTCAAAAACAAGATCGACGAGCTCGAGAGCAAAGTCAAGTCTCTGGAGGACGAGACTGAAAAAAACGCATTGGTCGTTGGACTCGAAGATGATCCCATCTGCCCTGACCCGTTCTGCAAGTGCCCGTACCACCCGAGGCCAAGTTGGCCACCTAAGTCCCCGTCCTTTGAAGGTGCAGGCTACTACGATCCTAGAGGCCCCTCCGGAGGTGCGGCCTTCTACGATCCTGGAGACCCGTCGCAGTAATATTCCAACCAGTTCACGTAGAGGAGTCGTTTGTTGTTATTAGGTTTGGTTCCTGGCTTTTAAAATTATCTAAGGCACACCGTTCAAGTACCATCGCAATTGTGTCCGAACTTTTTCTATCGTTCATGCACGTACTAGAGTCTTTGTTCCATCTCACAAATGTAGCCTACTTGTACTTGTTGTATTCATTGTACCGCTGGGATTTCTATTTTATGTGTCATCTATGTGCCTGAAAATTATCTATTTACTATACTTGTGCATGCTATATTTGCAAATGTATCTATTTACCGCACCCTTGTCAATAAACATTCATTCCTTCTTAACTATTACCAAAAATAAAAGGCTTAGCAATTCTAAATAATAGCATTATTAGAAAGCCAAATAACGCTCCCCAAAGAGCGTTTTTTAAATAACGCCCCCCCAGACCGCGTTTTTTAAACAACTCTTTCTAAACCAGCTTTTGGTTGCTAGGGCCTGTTGGCCGACGCCCAGCCGATGCCACGTCTGTAAAACGCCCGCTGGTACGGCGTCATGAGTATAGATTTACAATTTTTTAGACGACGAATTTATTTATGCAAAAAACGTTTTAAATAAATAAAAAAATAAAAAAATTCCTCGTAGCTATGAGCTGGGCCTGTTCCAGTTCAGGCCCCAGAACGGTTTCTGCCAGGGGATTACCCAATGGTGATTCTATTTTGTCCCTGCAAAAAGTTACGCGAATCTCATTGAGCGGATTTCTAGAGGAAGGAATGCTCACTATTTTATGTTGTACAGTGGGAGGAAACTCTCAGCTCTAGAGTACCAAACTAATTCGCTACGAAAACTATACGTCGTTGGCAGTTGGAACTATGGGGTCACATTTCCCTGAACATTATTCTCCGCAAAAAAAAAAAAACTCCGTACAGTTGACCGATCTCAACTATTTTATTTTGTATGCCGTACATTTATGCAAATAATCCCCTACCACTTAAGCTCAAAATAAGATGCTGTGTTAAAAGATACTACACAATTAGTTGCATGCAAAATGAAGTGCTAAGATTGGTTCAGTTATATGACTGCACATAAGTTTTTTTTTCTTGTTTTAGAACACTTTCTCTTCTGATGAAACATTTTTATATTTCGCTGGAACAAATATTTACATGTTCTAAAATATATTTCACTTCAGGTTTATCCTAGGTTAGACAAAACATACTTTTTGAAGTTTATTTAGATAAAAAAAATGTAGGGGTCTGTTGCGTATGAGCCCAATGGGAAGCAAAAAGTTTATTAGCACTCCGAGAAATTGATGAAGTTCATGTCGGTAACCCTATAGTACCTGATCACATTGGACATATTCACCTGTGCTGGGACCCATTATTCGCAGCAGCATGCTCGATAGGGTGCTAGTCGTTTTGAATATGCAAGTGTCATTTAATTTTGTGTTACATGTCTTACTATATTATAAGTATGACATAAATTATATATATATATATTAAAAAAGATGGATGATTCTATATGATGTAACATACTTTATCCGTCCATAAAAGAATGCAATTTTGTAGCTTGTGAGTTACTTCCTCTATTCTCAAATATTTTATTGTGGATGACTTTTTCACAACATTAATCCTAATTGAAAAATTATACAAATTTTTTAAATGCAAGTTATAGTCAAAATGCCTTTAATAATAAAACAAATGATAATTTATGAATACGATGATTGATTAAAGTTCTAAACAAACAGTTGTGGCGAATATCTAAAATCTGAGAGAGTATCTTGTTTAATGGGAATGCTCTTTTTTTTCTTTTAAGGTGTATGTGCATTTAATGATCTGTTTTTAAAAAAAAATCCAAAATGCATGTGCATGGTTAAATAGGACAAGTAGATTATTTCTTCTGACTACTAGTCTGTCTTAAAAATGATATGATTGTAGTTTTTTTTAGGACTAACGTGTTTCCTCCGTAAAAAAAACAAGGCACTTTCAGGCATATTACTAAAGACTTGAAAAGGTTTTCCCTCCATAAAAGAAAGTCGTTCTATAGACCTTTAGATAGATTGATAAAGAGTTGAAATGGCCATTATGCCTCCTCTTAGTTAGGAACTTTTGTTTAGAAGATCATAAGCCACGGTAACATTAGCCATTTCATGGCACTATGTCTAGATGCAACTGCATAACAAAGGGGCGAGGAACTAAATTGGGTGTCATAAGACCATCTCCGGTAAAATATACAAATAGATTTGCGTTGTTCTGGCACTCAGCTGCCCAGGCTCTCCATCGGCTAATTGTATCGGTTTCTATTGGTACTTTGTTATTTTGTTATGCAGAGCACCATTTATAGACATACAAAGTGAAGATGCCAAGGTTTATATAAATCGATGAGTCCGCTATGGCTAGCACTGTACTACTACATTGAAACGGTAAACAGAATATTGTTCGAAATATAGACAGCGGAACCGTGTCACGATGATAATCTCTTTTTCCCCCCGCAGGCCGCAGGCAAATGCCAACAGGCGAAAAGCATCCTTATCCAAAAAAAAAAAGCGAAAAGCACAAGCGACGCGAGCGCCTACCGTACCGGCCGGCCACTGGGCCAGTAGGCCACTACTCCAAAAAGCGAAAAGCAGAGCGCAAAACCCCACAAACCCTGCTCCTCGGCGTCCTTCGTCGTCTCGCCTCCTCGGCTTGTCCGCTCGCCGAGAGCCCGAGACCCACTGCCCACCCCAACCTCCACTCCACGAGCGGCCGTCGTATACCCTGACCCCGGTGGACGAGAAGGGAGGTGGTGGATCGGAGACTGCGGAGGGGCTGGTGCCCGGTGCTGCATGTCAGATAGTGACTGCCGCGGAGTTGGACGAGGGTACGGGGACGGCCAGGTCGCGAAGCCGCTCCAATGGCCGCAGCTGAGGAAAAGGCGCAGGCCGCATCGGCATCCAGCGGCGGCGCCGTGAGGGCAGGGGAGGCCGCCGGGGCCTCGTCGCCCACCACCGCGAAGGGCCCGAACAAAGGTGCGCGTGATCGGATCACTCGTCCTCCCTCCCTCGTCTTCTCTTCCGGGTTGTTGTCCTTTGGGATGCGGGTGTCGTCAATTGTCGCGCTTCAATTTTTTTGGATTTTTGGTCATGCATGTGTGTGGGACATGAATGAGAGAGCAGATCTTAAAGTGACTACTAGTCTAAAAAAATCTGATATAAAGCGACATCTGGGTTTGTGAGAATCTGTCGGGTATGACAAAATTCTGTGCTTATGCATTTGTTTATTATAAGCGCAAGCGCTAAAGCACACGTAATTGTGTGATACCTAATGGAGAAAGACGGCGCAGGTGATGCTGCCACAGCACAGTCCGTTTTTATATTAGGAATGGTATTTATTGCTATGGTTCAGTACTCAGTATGGAATGCTGTTACGATGTGTGGAATATCTGGTTTGGATTCGGGCGATGTGATGAAGGTGTGACGCCATAGCTGATAATTTGAGTAATGAGGCCACCACAATGTTTTCATTGGATCACGTCTCAACCAAAGCAGAGGAATGATACACGGATGACTCACCCACATGCAATGCATATACTTTAATAGTGGAATGTGTGGGTGGTGGGACCAATGGGTATGTTTGCTGCACTAGACATGGTCACGGCCTCACGGGTGCTTTGTGTCCAGTGTCCCAGAGGAGGGTCCATACATGGGGCTACTCTTTCATAGCTGCTTATTTGCTCTACTCTTTCATAGGTGCATATTTTTACGCCTTAATATGTGGTGGTAGAGGTTTTAACTTGTATTAATTTTCATTTAAGTGAATAATAAGAAAACAAGATCAATAAGAAAATGGAAAAATATCAGAAATTAACAGGAATAGTAGGAGCACCTTTGTAAGGACCACTGGGGATTTGGATCACCTGGTTTCTCAGTTGCTACTAAAGGAGCATGTAAAGCTAGTGTGGTGGTACAAATATATCTAACAGCAAGGCTTATAGCTTATTTCATCTGTGTGTATGTTGGCTGGTATCCACTTGCATTTCAGAAGTTTTGTGTAGCTCTATTGACACATCATTTGCACCCTTTTCTCACTAATTGAATGTCCATAAGATTCAGCTGGCGAAAGTTTCCTTACGCCATTCTGTGACAACATGCATATTCAGAATGTCTAAAACTCTAAATCTTCCTGCCTAGCTTAAGTTCTATAATCTATGAAGTCTAATCAAAACCACTATTTACTTCACTGCCCAAATTTGATATCCAATCTGGGGAAAACATTGCAGGAATTCCAATCATGACAAAGGCCCAGAGAAGCCACCCATTGGACCCATTGTCTGCTGCAGAAATTGCTGTGGCCATAGCAACGGTCAGAGCTGCTGGAAGAACTCCTGAGGTTGCCCAACCTGCTACATTATCTCTAAGAATAGGAAGATGGGCTTCAAATTCAAATAAATAATTAAACAATCCACTTTCCAAAATTATAGGTGCGCGACAGTATGCGCTTTGTTGAAGTTGTGCTCCTGGAGCCTGAGAAGAATATTGTGGCATTAGCTGATGCATACTTCTTCCTACCATTCCAACCATCCCTACTTCCTAGAAGCAAAGGTGGTCCCGTCATTCCAAGCAGGTTGCCATCCTAGGAAGGGCCAGGCTTGTTGTGTACAACAAACAAACAAATGAGACTAGTATTTGGGTTGTAGAACTCTCTGAAGTGCATGCTGCTACTAGGGGTGGACATCACAGAGGCAAGGTTATATCATCAGAATTTGTTCCGGATGTTCAACCTGCTATGGTATGTTTATATGGATCTGTTGGGTACCATCGTTTTCCTGTGTTTGATTATTTTGCCCAGTCATTTGAGCCCACCTAGCATTCATTAACATGCATATTTAGCAATGATATGCATTGAAGTTGGGTATTAATGTCATAATTCTTATGCTCCCGCGTTCCAAGTTGTAGGTCACCTTAGCTTTATCCTAAGTCAAACTTCTGTAATTTTGGCCTAGTTTATTGAAAAAGGGTACAAACATCTACAAGATCAAAATGTTTTCATTGAATCCATCATAAAATATGTATTGATAGTTCATTTATTTGGTATTGTAGGTGCAAATATACATTTCTAAAAACTTTTTTTTTGAATTGGGGAAACCCATTTCTATTATTAAGCATAATAGAAATACAAGTTTTGATAGAGAGATAAGACCCTAGCTCTGCGCGAAGTAAAATGCTAAGTCCTTTTAGCCCATGCCACACAAACCTGGACCATTGATCTGCATCAGATCTCTTCGCCCGGGTGATTGGTGGTAGGGAAAAGGAGAAGCAACATAGTCTAATAACTTGGTCAAAGTTAGCGAAACTTAGGACAAAGCTAAAGTGGCCCATAACTGTGAATGAAGGGACTACCATGTTACTGGTAAATTGTGGCATTTTCCAATTGGAACACTGATGTTCACTGCCAGTCTAATGAATTGTGACAACTTACAACAGATTATCATCTATTAGCTAGGCTGTAAAAAATATCATCTCATCTATGAAATGCTAGTCTTAATCCGATACCGATGCATCCTGTAAAAAAAATACCATCTCACCTACTAATTGAGTCAAGTGCTAGGCTTAGTTCGATAGTGCTTGAGTGTTTTGCAGCACACTACTTTGATGGTGCTTTTATGTTTTTCAGGACGCTATGGAATATGCTGAATGTGAAGCTACTGTGAAAAGTTACCCCCCCCCCTTTTATTGAAGCAATGAAGAAAAGAGGAGTAGATGACATGGATCTTGTCATGGTTGATGGATGGTAAGCTAGATATAAATAATTTATGTAATTTGGCATTCTACTAAAATGTTTTTGCTCAGCTCTTGTTGTAATATAATCTTTCCTTTAAATGTGGTATTTTCTAGCTAAAACAACAGGTGTGCCGGCTATCACAGTGATGCTGATGCTCCAAATCGAAGGATTAGGCAAACCTTTGATCTTCTGTAGAACGGAAAGTGATAGCCCTATGGAGAATGGCTATGCACGCCCAGTTGAAGGGATCTATGTTGTTGATATGCAGAACAATATTGTGATAGAGTTTGAAGATCGAAAGTTAGTGCCTCTGCCCCCACCAGATCATTTGAGGAACTACACTCCTGGGGAAACACTGGGTGGTGTTGACCGAAGTGACGTGAAACCTCTTACTATAAATCAACTTGAAGGCCCAAGCTTCCGTATCAATGGCTATTTTGTGGAATGGCAGAAGGTAAAATACTTGTCTAGTGTGGATATTTTTGTTGATTCCAGTATTAAATTAGACCTGATATTGAAATTTACTCTTTCTATGCATCTTACCAGTGGAATTTCCGTATTGGCTTCACCCCTAAAGAGGGTTTAGTTATCCATTCTGTTGCATACATTGATGGGAACCGTGGACGTAGACCTACTGCTTCACAGGTTGAGTTTTATTGAGATGGTTGTTCCTTATGGAGATCCGAATGAACCACATTATCAGGAAGAATGCATTTGACGCTGGAGAAGATGGGCTGGGGAAAAAATGCACACTCTCTTAAGAAGGTTTAGTGTTTGTTTTCTGTATCATAAGCTAACTCGTTTTATTCTGTTAATATATAGTGCAACTATGCAAGAAACTTCCTAGGTGAAATCATGCAAAAATCATTTTGGTTAGTGTGTCGGGCATTCAGTGAACTTGATCCATAAGACCATAATAACCGAGACAAGCCTCAGACTAATAGAAGGCACTCTCATGCAAGTCAAATTATATCAATTGACTAAAATTACCTTTATTAATATGTAGATCACTCATATGAAAATGATATTAGTGGAGTTCTAAAAAAATACTTTCAGAATATTATTTTTCATAGGTTTTACAAAGGTAATGTGATTCAAATTAGTGTTTAAAGTAGTATTTGAAGATTGTTTCGGTGTCCAAACACTTATTTATGACTGAAGCGTCGAGTCCACAAGATAAAACTTGATCTATGTTCAGATAAACAAAAATATCAATTTTATTCAGTATTTCCAGGAACTCCTGCCCTTTTTGTTTCTATTCACGTAATTTGAGTTTGAAACTGAAATAATACTATTCCCATCAATGGCTCTGAGAACATAAGCTCCCATAGAACTTTTGAAATTAATTTTTGTTTTTGCACTAGGCAGGATGATTCCCACAATCCCACGTTTGCATCTAAAAGGTGGTTTGCACTTCGACGTCTAGAATCTGGATATGCCTCCTTTTTTTTGTGTAGACTAACTATACGATCTTATTGATTTGTAGGGATGTGACTGTTTGGGATTTATAAAGTACTTTGATGCACATTTTACAAATTTTAGCTGGTGGTGTGGAGACCATTGAGAATTGTGTTTGTTTACATGAGGAGGACCATGGAATCCTTTGGAGACACCAAGACTGGAGAACTGGGTTAGCGGAAGCAAGACGGTCAAGGAGGCTTACTGTATCATTCATATGCACAATTGCTAACTACGAGTATGGATTTTACTGGCACTTCTATCAGGTGAATGCTAGCTTAACCTATTCTGGTAGCACCTGCCAAGTAAATCACCCCTGAATTGTTCTTTGATCATGATTAGTGAAGCTTGAATCTTACTCATATTATGCAGTGCATTGTACTTTAGCTATCTATGTGCTTATTCCCTTCTTTCTGGCTAAAGGATGGTAAGATAGAAGCAGAGGTAAAGCTTACTGGAATTCTCAGCTTGGGAGCTCTAATGCCCGGGGAACAAAGGAAATATGGCACAACTATTGCACCTGGCTTGTATGCACCGGTTCATCAACATTTTTTGTTGCCCGTATGGACATGGCAGTCGACTGCAAACCCAACGAGCGTTATAATCAGGTAGGTATTTTGTCAACCTTCTCTGATAAGTTTAATCTTGTGATAATCAAAAGTTCCATTGTCAAACATCAGCTATTTCCCCCATAATAAATTAATGATCGGCTATTTTTCTTTGTTTTTTTGCGTTGATTGTTGCATTATTTAATTGACCTATTTCCAGTCCACTATTTATTAATGAACTTATCTGTTATCTGCTTAAAGCTTAAACTGATTTTTAGCCTGCATGCATAAAAGGTCTCTTTCACCCCTGCACTTCATCATTTTGCCAACTACTTTGTATGCTATTGCTTCTCTGGCCAATGTAGGTGGTTGAGGTGAACATTAAAGTTGAAGAGGCAGGCCCAAATAATGTGCACAACAACGCTTTCTATGCCGAAGAAAAACTTTTGAAGTCTGAGTTGGAGGCAATGCGTGATTGCGACCCTTCATCTGTGCGCCACTGGATTGTAAGAATGCATGCTAGATGTTTATCTTCCTTTTCCCTCTGATTTATTTATTTCTGTTATGTAACCACAGACCTACGTAAATGTATATGGATCTCACACTTTGGTGATGATGACTCTGTTTCTTTTTTATGTTGATCAGGTAAGAAACACCAGGAATGTAAACCGTACTGGACAAGCCAACAGGTTACAAGCTCATTCCTGGTTCCAATTGTCTGCCGCTGGCCCTACTCGGAGGCTATGTTCTTGAGAAGAGCTGGGTTCTTAAAGCACAACCTTTGGGTCACATCTTACAAAAACAATGAGATGTTCCCTGGAGGCGAGTTCCCCAATCAGAATCCGCGCATTGACGAGGGTTTAGCTACATGGGTCAAGAAGGATCGGTCCCTGGAGGAAACCAACATTGTTCTCTGGTATGTGATCGCGGCCTTGCTGATTGACATCGATCTGAGTATTTTTTTTTTTGAAGTTCATGAATCCTAAATTACTCTCTGCCTGTAACTACAGTAACTACAGGTACGTTTTCGGTCTCACTCATATCCCAAGGCTGGAGGACTGGCTCGTCATGCCAGGTGGAGCGCATCGGCTTCATGCTCATGGTACCCCTACCCAGGCACCCAGCTCTGTTCTTTCAACGCTCTTCCCTGAGCATTTGGCTATTTGTCCTAGATTCCACCCACCTCATGCATCTGAAGATCGTTTTTGTTTGTCCAGCCCCATGGATTCTTCAACTGCTCGCCTGCTGTTGACTGTTCCTCCTGGAACTGATGCAGACGCAAAGGAAGCTGAGTCGCCAAAGGACATCCATTACCGAGCTGATCTCGAAGCTATGAACTCAGTAGCCTAGTAAAACCTCAATTGGCGCCCACGTTTGATCGTTGTGCCGTGAGGGTGCTCCAATGATAAAAAGTTAAACCGGTGGTAGGTTTTCGCTCGTGTGACGCTTGGTACGCTGCCACAGACTGTTAAAAGTGTGTGGGATTTGGCATGGTCCAACAACAGCCAGTCCCCTACTGGTACAGTGGTACTGGTACTGATTCATCCAGGACTAAGCTGATGAACTATACTGAAATCTGCTCGGGCACTCTCATTGTGCATGTGGATCACGAATTCATGGTTGCTTTGCATCTCTGTACCGAGAGTTTACATTATTACCTGCGAATGGGTCGGCGGTGGCTGGACATGCCCCAATTGCCCAGTCGACAAACATTGGCTGTGTACTGTTCAGTGTCCATGGCCCAGGATTATCGATTCCACCATGCTTTTGGCGGATTATCGATGCGGGGCTCCAGTTAACAGCCTAACCAAGCGTCCAAGCCACTAAGCCAGTACTTGTGCAGTGGTGCTCGACAACAGACGCGCCAAGACAAACAGGAGGGCGGTCGCCAAAGCGCAATTTTACCTGCAGTTCCATGCCGCTCGCCCTTTGTTTACGCCTTCCTATGCGGCTTTGTCGTGCCTCGTGCGGAAACATGTCAGCAGCAAAGTACGGGACGGGATTCAAATCAGATTAGCGCCAAACCTGGGCTGATGTGTAGACGAGGGAAAAATGTGTGGCGCAAAATAATTGGTGCATCATGTTGAGGGAGGGCCTCGGCCGTTGCGGCCGCGATGATTTGGTCTGACGGGATGGGGACTCGTCAAGCCATGGATGGACCCGGCTACTGCTCCGGTTTCAGGTCCTGTCGGCGGCTCGCCGCTGGCATTGGCAACCCGCGCCGGTGGATGCCCACGGGCACGGCCACCCCCACGCCCGCCGACGCGACGCGGGCGCACGGGAGCAGCGTGACCGCCCGGGGGACCGCCAGCGAGCGACGCCGGTGGGTGGGTAGCTACTAGCTAGCGAGGCCCCCGTCCGTCGCGTCTGGGTCGCTCGTCACATGGGCAGGCGCCCCGGATGGCCCGCGGGCGCTGTGTGAGTTGTGCCTCGATCGCAGCCGTCGACGCGCTCACGCACGCGCGGGATGGAGCCTGGGGCCCCGCCGCTAGCGCACGTACCCCACGCACCCCGGCCCGCACCGGCACCGCCATCATCGCGCGGCGCACTCCCGTCCCGTCGCGCCCACGCCCACGCCCTCCGCCTCCTCCCTCCCTCCCTCCCCCATTCCGTGCCCCGCACCGCACTCGCCGCCGGGTTCGCGCGCGCCCCGCCCGCCTCTCCCCCACCCACGGCCCGCTGCGCCCCCGCGCCAAACCCTAGCCTGGGCCGCCGCGCCGCCCCGACGCCGCCGCCGCCACCCCGGGCGGGCCGGCGGCCGCCGCCATCGCCGCGCCGGGATGTCCTGGTGAGGTGCCCATTCCGCCGCGGGGAGTTCGGATTGGTGGTCGAGGTTCGAATTGCGGCCCGACATTTTTTTTTGTTTTCAAATCTCCTGCTGAGGAAGCTCTCGAGCTGGCCGGTTGGAAGCTCGTTTCCGTGGGTAGGAGCTGGAGGCTCTCGCTGAAAGCTTTCGAAATCTCGGCCTGCGAGTTCGAATTTTCCCGGATGGGAGCTCAGGAACTGAGCTGGAAGTTCACCCTTCGACTCGTATTCTTGATCTAGTTTTCTATCTCTAGATGCAATTTCAAAAATGTGTCGGAAGGAGAATGAGAGGTCTGGGGTCAGTGATGGTGCCCGCCGGTTAGCCTTTTAAGCGATGGCCGCCTGAGTAAGTTAATTCACGCCGGGAATACTTCTCTGTCGAAACCCAGCTAAGTAATTCGACATCCGCTCGAGCGTGCTAGGCTAGAAAAACAGCAGCGAGGTACATTCCAGTGATGAGCTGATTGGTGAACTTAGAAACTGTTTGTGCAACCACATAGCAGCTGGGTTTATGCCTTCTAGTAGGGAAAAAGTAGTACTAGAGTGGTGATCCCACTTCCCATTTTCTGTTTGAATTTCTGTTTGGGTTTAGTTCATTGCTACAGATGCATTCACTCTGCCAAAGATTTAATTTAAGAAAAAAACATACTAGTTACTGTATTTAAGAACTTAAGCCAGTGCTCATATGGGATATATAGACTGCAAAAAGGTTAGAGTCTATCAGTTCACTAGTATCACCAAGGAAGATGATCTATACAATTATACATCTTGTTATCATTCCTTGCACTACATACTCAGTCCTATTTGTTTTTTCATAATTTGGCGTGGTCATTCCGTCACTGAAGTCTCTACTCTCTAACCTTTACTGTTTGGTTGATTTTGCTGAAGTTTCTTGCCATGCGCTCACCACTTTTCAATAGCTTGACCTTCCCAAGTAGCAGATAATTAGATGAACAAGACACGTAATCGAAATGGCGTAATCGTTTGCTTGTTGTTATATTACTTCCTTACATTGGTAATCTGTCCAATCGTCCTTAACTTGTTGTTGGAGAATATTGTGTATAGTTTGCTCATGGTTTGTTCTGATGCAGTTTGAGGCATGATCATTGAAGTTCTGATTACAGAAGCTGCCAGGATCGATTGGCTCTCGTAATGGACAAGATACAATCCGATTGCCCTTATCCTGGATGTTTCTTTTGTGTCATGAAGGAGGCAAACCCTAGTAAACGAAGAGCAAGTGTGCTAAAGTTCTTTAGGGAACTTCCTTCCCAAGATGATGATGGTCAAGTCCTCCCCATTAGTGGTCTCTGGAACACAGCGATGGCTCACCCAAATGATCCCGAGTTCATCAACTTGGGCATATTTGAAAGCATGGCAGCTCTTATATGGAAAGGATTGAAAAACAGGCGTTGGCTTGCGCATGATCAGAATATCTACATCCCATATTATGCAGCTCACATAATTGGATCGTATACAATGAATATGGAGGAGTTTGCAGAGCGTGCTGTTCGTGCTGGTGTAATACCTCCATTAGTTGAACTCTTAAGAGGTAGGTTGACGTGGGTTGAGCAAAGGGTTGCTGTTAGAGCTTTGGGGCATTTGGCTACATATCCTAGTACATTTCCTGCAGTTGCTGATCATGGGGAAGTACTTGAACTTGCCATTCAGCTTGCTTCAAGCTCCCTAGAGATTGTGTACTCTCACTTTTACCAGTTTGTGGATCGAAGACTTGGCTACCATTGTGATCTTCTTACTCGTGGCATGGGTGGTGTGGAAATGGAGTCCCGCAAAGCTGAGGAGTGGGCAAGTCAACTGCAGTGCTGGTCTTTGCAACTCACTAACTGCTTTGCATTTAAGCCTGAATTCCTCCATGATATTTGCAAGGCTGATTTTCTAGTCAAGTTACCTGGAATGTGGGGTGGACTTGTAAATGAGAACTCACCTGCCGGTGTTGGTTTACTAAGAACAATCTGCCAGAGCAAGGTTGGCCGAGGTCACGTTGCTAACATACCTGGTACTATTGACGCTTTATGCAACATTGCTCGCTCTTCAGATGACTGGCAATACATGGCAGTTGATTGTCTGATCTGGCTTGTGCAGGATGCAAGTACTTGTCATAAGGTAAGATCTTTTGAAATGCATTCTGCCTGCTCAAATTTCTTGTCTAAGGCCTAAGACATGAAAACTATGAACAGCAGCCTAGAAATGATGACTAGAGTAAAATAAAAAAAAGATACTTGTAAACTGGAAATAAGATTATTTATCCAATCTTTTAAAAGCCAGGTTGGGATTGTTATTCCGCTTTATAATTGGATGTTTCAGGAGTAATTACACATGATTGCTTCCTGAAATAGCATTGTGCTAAAAATGCACACATGTGTTTTTTTCTGGTTCAGTCGAAAACGTATCTATTTGTCAACTGTAGTTTTGTTAGCTCTAGTCACCTAAGTTTTCCTCTCTTTGTGCAGGTGATAGATAAAGTTGCACCAACACTAATAGATTTAGCAGATATTTCTACACTGGGTGATTATAAAAAGCTTGGTGACACAATTGTCACAGTCCTCCAAGAATGTATACAACAGAGTGGGAACTCACGTGGTGCAATTAGTACTCAGACCAAAGCAGAAATTGATGAGCTCTTGAGATCCAAGCAAAGTTTGAAATTGGAAAAGAGTATGCCAAAGGAAGATCTTCATATAAAACAGGCTGCCGCATTGGTTGTAAAGTTGGAAGGCAATTCTCTGTTCTCTTCAGGGAATATTGCAGGAGCTGCAGAGAAATACTCTGAAGCACTTGCACTATGTCCAATGAAGTCTAAGAAAGAGCGGGTGGTGCTTTACAGCAATCGAGCTCAGTGTTATCTTCTCCTGCAGCAGCCATTGTCTGCCATAAGTGATGCTACTCGAGCATTGTGCCTTCATAGTCCTGTGAATCGCCATGCCAAGAGTTTGTGGAGAAGAGCGCAGGCATATGATATGCTTGGTTTTGCAAAAGAGAGCTTGTTGGATGCAATCCTTTTCATAAACGAGTGCTCTCAATCAAATGATCCTGACTTATCTCTGAAGCAAAACAAAGTTCCTGATTATGCTGAGCGGCTGGTGAAGAAGCAGATGCGTGCCGCTTGGCTGTTTAGGGAAGCAGCTCTGAAGCATGGGGGTGTCCATTGTGAGGGAGATGCTAGCGATGCATTTGGTCAAGACGCTGATGACTCTGAGTGGGAAACAGCTAGCGAAAGTGATGCCGATAATGATGTCAGGGGAGAAGCAGATGATGAAACTGAATGGAAGAACGATGGCCACCAGGAAGATTTCTGTGAGAAAAGCTGAGAAATAGGTATGAATTTTTTACATGACAATGACACTATCTTTGCAGCAAGGATTTGTCTCTTGGAAAAGATAATTGCAGCCTCAAACAGTTTCTTTGTTTAAATCCGTTGCTATTTATATTTCACATTTTTGCATGTAACATTGCTTAGCAATTTATGTGTTACCTGTGCACGGCAGGCTGAACTTTTATCTAGAAGGTGTTGCACTGAGCAGCTACAGGGGCAACTGCTGGGCCTTCTGCGCACTATCAAGTGTCAAAGCTTTGTAAAGGAATGATCTGGTGTCATTTTTATTGTCCTCATCAGAACAAGGCTCGATCAAATTCATTCCCTCATCCTCTTGCTGGATCAGTTGAGTTGTGCTTGTGACCGTTTGGTTTGTTCTTCTCAGGTGTCGGTCCCAATGCTTGGTGTTTGTAAAATGTGTTTCGCCATTTTGTCAACTCTTTGGATGAACAAAACTGTGCATTGCATTTTGTTTTGTTTTCTTTTTATTTCTGAAGCTGTGCGAAGAGGCCATAATCCTGGCACTCTTCCGGTCTTCCCTTTCCATGGGACTTGTGTTTGATTGTGAAGGGCAGTTCTCCTTTCTTCAGACTGTACTTGGTTTTTGGGTACACCATGTCAAATGTTATGTGGATAACAAATAGGAGTTTATAGCTTGGGTCCTGGTCCTGCTTGAAATTGATGTGCTGGCGCCTGGGCCTGGGCACTTGCTCGGCATGCCTGCGGCAACCTTTTGCGGGTGTACTTAGAGGTAAGAGCCAGGGGGGGTGCGTGCATGCCGTCATTCTGTGTTTTGCTTTCAACGAGCGCATCGATGTTCTATGTACAATCTTCTCCCTCCTTTATAGGTTAGGTTGTTTGATTTTTTAATACCAAATTTGATTTGTCCGTTTTATTCAAAAGATTTCATAATTATCATTTATTTTTATTGTGATTTAGTTTGGCATATCATATACTTTAACTATGATTTGAATTTTTTTTTCATATTTTCGTAAATTTTTTGAATAAGATGAGTTAGTCAAACTTAGTATTATAAAAACCAAACGATCTATAAATTGAAAAGAATATAGTAGTATAATAAATAGATTGAAGCGTGGATGAATTGTATTGACATTGCTGCACCTTCTCCAATGATTACTCGTACACAAGCAAGACTAGCGGGCTAACCAGAAGATCCAGCAGCAAATCATTTTCCAGCGGACGTCTGGCCCGCTTATATCCCTAAGCAAGAGTTCATTGATGCATCCAGTTTGCTGGTGTGACGAACTGTCACGGTGTCGCTTGCGTCCAAGTTCATAGTACTCGAAGGAGGAGAGGCACCGGTTGAATTGAAACCCAGCAGCATCAGCTAGTTTGTGCCAACAGAGGCAGACCTGCCAATGGGCCGTGGGGCGGTCCGGATAACGGCGCCACGTCGAAACAGTAAGCTCGCGCACCAGACGCCGATGGCGGCGGCCCTTCGCTTTCACAGCGGGCTGGAGGCCACTCACTGGCACTGGCTCCTGCAGCGGCATCCGGCATCCGGCGCGCCACCCAGACCCCGTAGCCCCGTCTGTGATTTTTCCTGTGGTGTTTGATTTGGTCATCCCAAAAGCCCGATTGGAGCACCGCCACCGGTGCACGTACTGCATTTGCGATTTGCTGCAGTACAACAGCATCCAAAGTACTAGAATCCAAGACCATACGTACGGATCGATGCACGATGGCCCGTGCCGTGGCAGAATGCATTGAACCAAACAGGGAGGACGGGGGACAGGGCAGGGCACGGCCGGCCACAGCACATGCGGGCGCAGTGGATCCGTACGCCACAAAGAGCCAACGGAGTCCTGTGTTGCCTACACGTGGAGGGAGGGGAGAGCGGAGAGATCCTCGCCCTCGGCGCAGGGGCAGGGCAGCATTGCTTGCTGCTCGGTGCTCCATGGCCCATGCTGCCGTGCATCGATGATTGATGCCATGCCTGTGTATGGGAACGGATCCGGTGCAAAGCGCTTCGACCATCATTTCGAAGACGGACAGAGCGTGTTAGCCAGCCAGTCCACCGTACCTCCACGGTGATTAGATTAGCTGGTTGTTTACCCAAACCCAGCACCATCTGGGAAGTGGACCACTTGCATTATGATCATCCCTCCGTCCACGAAAGAATGAAATTCTAGCTCTGTCATAAGTCAAATTATCGTAAGTTTGACCGAATTTATATAGAAATGTAATAACATTTATGATATCAAATATTATGATAAAAAAATATATTTCAACAACAATCTAATGATATTAATTTGGTAAAATAAGTTTTAATATATTTTGAGATAAATTTGATCAAAGTTACGATGGTTTGACTTAGGACAAAACTAGGATTTCATTCTTTCATGTACGGAGGGAGTAAAATTTATCCTTTTATCTATGGGTCTCATTGCTTATTTCCAGTGGGAAGTAGCATCAGGTGTTAGTGTTACTGTGTTAGGGCTTACACTGCCGAACTCTCTCAGTCACTCTACAACCAAAACACACCTGCTATTGCGCGCGCGCACCCAGCCCGCCCGGCATAGCCCGTCCTCCTTTATAAGCACGCGCCGCTGCGCCAGGCAATCTCTATCTCCCCATACCATGAACTAGAAGATCTCTCACACACGGATCAGGAGAGATTAGAAAACAAGAACGAGGAGGCGGCTACGCACTAGAGCATCCTGCAGCGTCGTCCAAAATCTACCGCTGCATCCATCGATCTACTCTGTTGGTTGAGTCCTCTCCATGGCCGGGCTGAGTGTTCTCCTGGAGCCCCACAACCACAAGAGGCACCCGGCTGGGAAGCCGCCGGCGCAGATCATCAGCAAGGCCACCCTGGTGATCCACGGCCCCAGGCCGCCTGCCACGACGGCGGCGGCGGTCGCGAGCTCCTTCCTGCAGCGCTGCTGCCTCTGCCACAGGGAGCTCGCCGAGGGCAAGGACATCTACATGTACAGGTACGGTACAGTCCAACAGCACCCTCTGCTGCGGTCGGTCATCATCACGAGCTGATCATATCCTGATCGATCTGCGCGGTGCTAGTGGAAACTTAACTGGCCCTGTCATTATTCCTTTTGTGCGCTTTGTGGTACACGTACGTACGTGTGCTTGACTGGCGTGGCGCGTGCATGCATGCAGGGGCGACCGGGCGTTCTGCAGCGAGGAGTGCCGGTGCCGGCAGATCTTCATGGACGACGAGGACGCCGGCGCCGGAAGCAGCAGCACAACGCGGCGCGCCAGCCGGCGAGTCCCCGGCGGCGGCGGCCGTGTGTCACCGACTGAGCAGAGCACTGTGCTACCTTATTAGCTGCGGGTAATCAACGAGTGGATGAGCACGAGGCCCCTGCTTTAGGAGCACAATGAGAGATCCAAGATCAGAGCATTAGTCAATAATCACGGAGTAGATCAGCGTGGAGCATCTGACAGCTCACCCGCACAAGAAGATACTACTACTAGTAGACTAGTAGTGCGTGGCATCTGGCTCTGACTGGACCTACCGGATAAGATGGCCATGACTTGGAGCCGCTCTTGGGCCCCACCTCATCAAATGGATCGGGATCCAGCGAGTAATTACCGGGGAGCCACCTGTCACGTCTCTCCCCTTGCATAGAGAGATTAGCTTAGGCACGCAAAAAAAAACTAACTACGGTCAATGGTGGATCTCTGCCGTTGAACCTGTGTATGCGCTCTACAATGTCGCCGGCATCTGGTGCCGGCTCTAGGTAGCAATTTTTCCCTCTTTCTTCTCCCACGAACCGAATGTTATTCTTTCGTTCTTGTACAATAGTAATTTTATCGTACCATATGATGGCCTTTAATTACAAAAAGGATTATCTGTATGCTGCATATGGGCTATGGGAGCATTATACTGCGACGTGCCAAGTCACTAAATATTTGTAGACCACCATCAACGTACACCGATTCTACAGGAACCACCGTATCGTCCGCCTGGCCAAGTTTTCAAGAAAGAAGACCAGGCCGAAGGCATAATGGTATGCAGACCTTCTGAAGGCCCAAGTTACAACGACCCCGTCCAGACAGTACACGGCACAAAGAGTCAAAGACGTCATTGGCCAAACTTTTTCTTGCTTTGGTTCGGATGCGCCAGGCCCAACCAACAGTGCAACGGCCAAGACGTCATGGGCCAAACTTTTTTTTGCTTTGGTTGGGGTGCGCCAGGCCCGGCCAGCAGTGCAACGGCTGGGCGACACGCGAGGACCCCAGCGGCAAGCCACTGTGGTGGGTCCTCCTCCACAAAAAATAAATTTAATATCGAAGTGGACACATGGCCCACATATCAGATATTAAACTGATAAGAACAGATACTACACTTGATCTTAGCCAAAAGGCCGAGAAAGGTATGAGTTGCTCGGGTGCCTTGGCCCTAGTTTTATAGATGCATCCCTCCGCGCTCCGCTCTCGCTAGGCGATGCGGGACTAATGTCTGCCGCTGCAACAGACGCCGCGGCTGCGGGCGGAGGGCGGTGGCAGCGAAACCGGGCCTATTCTGTTGTTGGGCCTTTTGTCGCGGCCGGCCCATTTATCGGACGGGAAGAGTCTGTTGACGTTTATGGTCCAGAGCCATATCGATTCGCCGACCGGCTACTCCCATCCGCCTCTCTACTCGCCTGATGCAAGGGCCTCGCCGGCCGGCGACCCCGCCGGCGGGCAGGCTGGTCCCGATGGGATCTACCACGCAGCCGCGGACGAGGATCAGTTTCACTCTCCTCCTGGTTTTGCTCTTGCTCTCGCGGCTCGCCTCAGCTGGTACGAACAGTCGCCTCGCCTGCGAGTACTCGAGATCTCATTTATAGTTTTGTTAATATGTGAAGAGAAGTGCTATCTAAGTTTTCGTGTATGGCGCTAGACTGCTAGAGATTATTGTTGGCTCTTTGGTGGATCCTCGCTGGTGGAGTGGTGCTGTGGTGGTGTATTTGGCCGCTTGGTTGTGTGAACTGTCTAGGTTTAGTTAGTCTTGGAATTAAGAGTTAAAAACTATAGCGAAGGAGAGAGGCAGTTAACAAACGGCTACCTGTGCACATTTTAGCCCTTACTTTGAAGTTATCGTCTGCATTTTGCCATGTTTCATAATTCAGGCTGCAGATGATAGGTTGGAAGAAACTTTTAGATGAGCTATGATCATATCAAGTTAAAAATCGTGTTGTTTCAGGTTTTGTTATATGTAAGTTAGAGCTGTACTGTTACAAGCCTTGTTATATATCAAGTTAAAGCTGTATTGTTACAAGCTTTGTTTACCGTGCTGTCATGTAGTCCAGTTCTTGATACTACCGTCAGTTGTAGTAACAATGATGAGCAATGCAGATGCTATGCTACAGCCTACTATAGCAATGGCTTTGATTATCTTGGTTATATATTAATACTGTGGTTGGCTGGTTGCATATGGATTGCATGCTCCTTGTTAAGATAGATGAGGCATTGAGGCTTGTAGTTACCATGGCTGACTTCTCAGTAAATGAACACTATGGTAGTGATACTCCATTCATTTGTTGTTGTTTTTTTCTTTCCAAAGGACAACCAACTGGTGTATGTGTTTCTCCTGGTGGACGGTTCCCTGCCTTTTCATCTGAAGGAAAACCTCCTGGAAGGGCACCCAAGGGGCGCAGAGATCTAGCAATATGTAGGATATTCCGTCATAATACATGTTGTGACGTTACACAGACATTTCCTGCTCTGGTCTCAGTAAGAAACCTTGCATTAACTGGTGAAGGCAGTCAAGAATGTATTCATTTGTGGGAACTGCTTGAGTGCTCAATATGTGATCCACGAGTGGGTGTCAGGCCAGGACCTCCTGTTGTATGTGCATCATTCTGCAATATGGTCTTCAAAGCTTGTTCAGAGTCATACTTCTCCATCGATATGAAAACACAGGTAAGGACCCTCTGATTACAACTGAGACAACCTGGGTAAGTGGGTACTGATAGCTCAATCATGTTCTGTCACACACGTAGAAGTGTTCTACCTAGATTAAGCTTGATATTTTTATGGTCAGAGCATACACTAAACATCTAGGCTGTTGATTCTGTGGAAGTTCACTTTTCTTGTGCTTGAAGAATTCTGAATATCTAAAGATTTTTTTTTTGTGATGATTTCATGGTTTGGTTCTGAAACATGCTCCTTACTGCTATGTCAGGCCCTATCTCCATGTGGCTTAGGTGACATCCTTTGCGGCAAAGCACATAAATGGGTCTCTAATGGCACAGAGTTATGCCACCTTGCTGGTTTCTCTGTGCAAGTTTCTGAGACAAGCTCTGGTGGAGTTGATGACACTTTCTGCTATGGTGGGAAAGCAAGTTTTGATTCCATCTCCGATTCATGGACTTCTTCAAAAGACCGTCCTACATTGAGTGGCGTGGCTTCATGGGGTGTTCAAGATTTTCAGAGATGGGCAAGAGAAATGCCTGTCAGTGAAAGAGTTTCATGGGCAATTGGAGGAATGGTTCTCACAGCTGGACTTATTTTTATCAGGTCTTTCATGTTTCCTTCTCTCTTTCATATTCTATATGCAGGGGTGAGTAAAACGTAAGTCAATTAGGTAGTAAAGTATCTGCATTACTTGTTGGCCTGTTTGGAAAAGTTTGTTTTTGTATTTTCAGTATAGGCATGTGACAAGAAATTTATAGAAGATGTGCCAACAAGAAAAAGTGCAAAAAGAAACTTTGATTTTGTCCCCCCTTTTTAGTGCAATCTTGCAACTATCTGGCGATGCCTTAAATTGATTCATGCTATGATGTCATGGAAGATTAGAAGCTTGCACTTTGTACCCCTATTTCCTGTGGAAGCTCATACTTCCATTTATCTATGTAGCAAAAGGAAGAGCTACAGCCATCACCAGAAGCAAGCTGCTATTGCTCGCAATATGAGATTGAGAAGGCTGGATTCAAGAGCCAATCCACAGCAACCGAGGCAAAGCTAGGAAGGCATAGGCATTAGCTTTACTCATAGGTAAATCTTGGATTTGTGGGTCTACCTCTTTGTGGATTAGTATATTTAGTCAACTGTGAACAATAGATTGTAGTTCATGTCCTTCCTGGTGCTTAGATACGAGTCATCAGGTACAACCTCTTTGTCATCCTTCTGTGAAAGAAGAGTTTTATAAGTTTTTATAAGTTGTCATTGAGTTTCCTGGAACGCAGGATATATGGTCTGGCTTGAACTCATGTACATATTATTTTGGCAATCATTTTTTCTGCTGACATTGGTATCTGGTTACATTATTGGTGATTTACTTAGGTAGGTGGTAGATGCATGTGTATATCTATGGAAGATCGTCTCTTTCAAAGTATTATATTTTATTTAACCAACTTAATACAGATTCTACAGCCTATATGGCTATATGTTCCAATAAAAGTTTCTAAAAATGGAATGGTAGGTACTCTATCAAAGTGGGTCACATATCTGTAATTCTTTTGCATGGATGATTTGAATTTGAAAGGACATAAATGAAGGAAACCCACGATAATTTATATCTTTTTTTAATTGATTCATCTATCCTAGTTTCATCGTCAAGGTCAAATGGAATCCTGAATATGAAAATTGGATGTGAGATTGGATCGGTACCTATTAAGAAGAATTTGATAAGAACTATTCTTGTTCACTGTTTTGCGATATGACGGATCTGCACTTACTAACTGGATTCTCCACAGTGATATGTGCGTTTACATGAAATTTAAGCAACGAAGATTCCTTCCCAATGTGAGAATTCTTTCGATTGACATAAAGGTTGTCATTTCCCCCAGAAATGTATTATACGCAGAAGAGCCCTCATTAGCTAATCCCATATTTCGAGCTAATGACTGAAGTTTTTTCATTTTGCTGTAATCAAAGAATTGTACAAGAATGTTTAAAAACCGGTGTACATGAGGAACATTCCTATGTTACAGAACCGTGCCTGCTTCAGGTTCAACTGCAAATTGCATGGCCGCGGGTATGTCAGCAAAACATTTAATCGCATCGCTGAGCTGACTGGCTACAAAATCTTGTGAAAACTATAGCGTCCATGAGATCATGAAGGCATGCAACTGCTCTAAGCATCAGATTTCTCAACAAGCTACAGAATTATCATCTGCGGAACCATTTTCACCAATAATCACCGGAAGAACATGTCCCATCTCTGAAATGGTGGAACCTGTTGGTATCTCTGATGGTAATCTCCCCTGAGAACAATCTTTGAAATGAACATGGAGGTAACATGGCAATCCCTGAATATGCAATTACCAATTATGCACAAATTGTTCTTGGCTTGATTGGGCCATTGGGGCCCCAGCTGGGGTGCTGATCAAAGCAAATGCGACAGCCAGCCTCTCACTGCGACTGCGGTGAGAAATAATCAGCTCATTTTCGCTTCTGTCTACATCTTGCAGATCAACCTCTACATTTGGAACATAACCAGCTCTGTTCATCAGATATTCCTTGGATGGCTCTTGTCCCCCGGGTAAGTAACCCGTTGACTAATTCAAATATTTTTAAAACGAAAAATTTGAGGCGAAGATGAAAGCTTGTCGACTGTGAGGCTGAGTTCAAAAGAGCACTTATTTTCTAGTCAAATCAACGTGATTGGCCAGGCTATCGTATTCTACATAACCGTATATCCGTTAAACATTATAGTTTGTCATCTTGTAAACTACGTGAATCACCGATTTTTATGAGAGAGAGATGGTGTGTTTGATTCGACATAACCAAAATTTGGACGTTGACCGAGGGTGAGGACATCGTCTGGATTGATGCCAAAAATTGGCAGGTCCTACGTTCTTTTTTTTTCGCAGCAGCGCGGCCAATTCGTGGCTGGCTGTTTTGGCCCGCCAGTTTGGCACAGCGCAGGGACATCCTTCGGAATTTCAGATGCCCATGAATCCATGATGCAAATTCACAGCTCAAAACCAACAGCGAAAGCATTTATATACGCTTCTTTGTAGCGCAGGATTTTTAACATATAAGAATTCCAAAAGATTTGATAGATGCCAATTCTTTGTCCAAAGACTCAAACATTTTCCATAGGAATTGGGACTTCCTCTTTTTCTTTTTTTTTTCCTTCATCCCAAAAAAGGTCATATGTGGTACAAAATTATAATCATAAATATGGATATAATATAATGCTATCAAATTCGTGTCATGAAAGTTATGCATTGACCCAACAATCACTATATCTTATTAAAAATAAACGGATCGGGTACAGTTTCCACACAAATAAATCTCTCTCTCCATTTCCTTTCCTTGAAATTTTTTTTTTAAGGATTGCCAACAATGTGAGGTTACAATGTTACATAATGCAACCATGGGCTAAATTATGGCGATACATCTGCATTACACCCTCGTCATCAGCTCCGAGGATTCCAGGAATGCCCTGGCAAGTACACAGTCATTTTGCAGTTAACGAGATAAAAGGAATAACCATCCAGCATCCAGGGACATAGCTCATAAGCACCCAGAAATGGGCCCTAAATTAATCCAGTATGCAGGAACTAACATGGAGATCTTAATCTTTATGCGAGTGTGCCAGGTATTGGCTTGTGTATTTGTCCACCTTTGGCCCAGAAGAACCATATTTCTGGTCATAGTACTCCACACATGCAGAACCAACCAATGCAGCTAGGGTCAGAGCCTGCGCATGCAACCTACAATAGTCAACAGTGTATTAGCATGGTATAATCCAGTTAGAAGTCATCTGGAATCGAAGTCAACTTTATTACATCAGCAGCAGTTTCTATATACCACAATACATGAAATGTCTGCGCCCAACAGGCAACAATGGGCACTAGGGATGTTCATCAGTTTGATCGGGTTGCCACTATAGGCAATAGTAATCTAAAAATAATAGCATGGAATTTTTGTTGTTGGATGCTTCATGCTTGTACTAAGTTTTCATTTATACTGTATTTTCAAACCCTCGACCCTTTTCTAAACAGCTCCATTGACTACTCTGAGAAGTTTCAGTGAAGATGGTGCAATGAATTACAAGTACAACGCCACATATGCGCAAAAAAAAAAAGGATCGAAAGAGGTAAATAAATAGCAAAAGATGATATGTGGGACACAAACATATGACGAGCTTAGATCAAAAGTTCAAAACACAATTATCAGAAATGGAGAGGAAGCTTCTAAAAAATCAATATTATTATATCCAAAAAAACCTACGATTATATAGGTTAATATCTTTGAGACATTGTTGCCTACTGCATTAGGTTGAAGATTGCTGCACTCTTCAACAGCCACAGTGAGAAGAAAATTGATAAAGGATTCATGTGTAGTTCTGTGCATCAACTGGCTACATCAAAGGTGGTCACAGCGCTTGCATGGTTGCAGGAACATTGAAGATACTCATATTAGAAATTTGGTACTCTAATCCACTAATTTCACCACCAGAGACCTAAAAACTTGCCAAAAATGGGAGCATAGATTTGGCAGTAGTCTGTTTTGGTCACATTATGGTATGGCACAAAAATGAGAAAGGTCTGCCCAATGTTGGCAGCATGCTGAAGGTACAGTCACATATCAAACATGGTTTGGTGATATGATTATTTTGGCTTTTGGGTGATTCAGCATGAGCACACTGGACTTGTAGGCTAAGAATCAAATCCTGAATGTTCAGCAGCAATTAGCAAATTAGGAGAACTGGCAGCTAAGGGGTGAGCAATTTCACAGGTCAAGAATATCCAACCTAAAATAGTCCAGTCATTCTTATAAGGGATTGGGCAATGGTATTTTCTGAGGTAAAAGCTTTCTAGGCTGGATGGTCCACGAACATAAGCAAATGCATGTGAGCACATGGATAAACAGATAGATCTTGATACTCTTCCAAGTTACAAACCTTACAAGTGACATGAGGTTGCTTAAATTACTATATGCAACTTGTATATCAAACAGATACCAGGAAACTAGCAAGAACCTATCCGGCACCAAATAAACTGCAATATCATTCCCTTTGCATTTGCGTTACCAATGTACGAACCAAACACTGTTTGAATTACTAACAACAGAAAGAAGGGCATAAAATCTTTGTACCCGACAACCAATAAGCTCCTAAACTTTAACTTCCTTGAAGGATGGTCCATAGGATCAAATTACTCCTTAAAGGAATAGCACGATGCTCTTTGTCTAATACTCAACCCTGAACATAAACTGGGAAACTGAACCTTTCCATAGAACTTGCAATAGTTCCGCCTTATAAACCCCACGTCGCTGTGCTTATGCCAAATGTCACTTGCTTTAGAATCACTTGCAGACAATAACAACAAATATAACCAGGAATTTTTCTACAGTAAAAAAATTCCAAAAGTTGGCTGGTCACTCTCCTTTCCCTCAGAACTCTGATGTTAAATAGGCCCTGCCATACCGTGGCTAGTATATGTTTGCAATTATGAAGACATGCATAATACTAAGTTATTGCCTTTAAGAAGTTTCCCTAAACTCACATGGGGAATCTGTCCAGAGTTCATATATATATAGAGAGAGAGAGAGAGAATGTAAGTTGGTTGGATCTGTTCATAATGCACATTAGCTCCTATACGGCTTCTCAGAAAATAATTATAGGCACAAACAAGGAAATATGCCTTTTTTGCAGTTGCAGCGTAGAACCGATATTTTACTAAGAAATTCTCAAAACCAGCTAGCTTGTTGCATCTGCAAGAAAATAACGGATCGAATGTGGTATCTTGCCTGATGCCTATAATAAACGAAGACGCCCCGCTCTGGAATTACAAACGCGCATAAAGTTAAAAGGCGTGAGAACACAAATGAGAAATAAAACAAACCTTGCGTGGATAAGCTTGACGCTAGTCTTCATATTAGGCCGCGACCAATTGTAGGCAATCGAACTGCCGATCCCGGTGACCCAGAGGCAACCTTTTCTCCAACCAAATATCGCAACGATAAGAACACTTTTGCATCCAGTAGAGGGGAGGCAATTAAAAAAAACACACAACAACTGGGTCATAATTCCCAGTATCCAAATTTCGAAACTCCGCTAACAACATAAGAAAAAGGTAGAAGATAAATTGCGGCGGAGATTTGGGATAATCATAGACCAACGCAATCACGCAGAATAGCTAGATCCGGGCGAAGAAAACGAATCCGCTGGAAAACAGAGGAGGCGTACCTACGGCTCGGAGCTTGTTCTCGACGACCCACTTCCTCATGGATTCGATCTTGCTCGGAGTCTCCGCCATTTGCTTCGCCTTCCCCTCTTCTCCTTTCGAATTTCCGGCGTCGGTTTCTTTTCCGTCCTCTTTTTCTCTTGTTCCGATGGGGGAAAGTCTGGTTGGCTCCTTCTTATATACCATAGCATTGTTTGTTTTTAGTCCTTGAAAGATGCTGGAATTAGCTTGAAAGCCGCACGTTTGAAAGGTTGCCTTTGTCCACCTTTTTCTTGCGACCGAAGAAAGAAAGCCGTCGCAAATTTGTACACCAAACCAGCTGCGCTCTGTGTTGTTTTCCTGTTTCGAATCTTTTCCGCATGTGATGACGACATCATTGATCTGTATGAACAACCGGTAGATTTTTCTCGTGGATACTTTATCCGTTCCAAATTTGTCACTTTTTCCTGAGTTGTGTGTTTCTTAATTTTGATCAAGATATTTTATGGTATCAAAACGTGAACTTAAAAATTAATTTGATGTCTGGAGATTCTTTTTGTTCTATAAACTTAGTTAAATGTTTGAGAAACACGACTCGAGATTGACCTAATCATGGGCTATTTGATTTGTCCCTATTTGACCTGATAAACACTCCCGATAAGCACATGTCATGTTTTTTTACCTACAACAATCAAAGTGTACGGCATGGGCCATGATTTTTTTACCAAAATCTAACTCGACCAGATGCGTCCGTGGAGGGTGTGCGGGCCAACTCGACCTAACACTAGGCGCGATCCATTCTAAACAACCATCCACCCGACCATGGCTTAATCGGGCGCTTAAAACAGGTCTACTCAAGACTAAGATAATGCGATGTATACTTGAATTCTTGTTATGTAATAATATAAACATCATCGTCTTAAATGGTCTGTTGACGTTTTACTATTCCTTTTGGTACCTTTGGCACATTGTTAACACCATTCTCCATTTTTCTTGCTCCTTCCTACCGTTGAGGTATTTTTTAGAACAATGGATATTGACTCTTCTGTCTAATTATGTACTAGTTGGTATTTGAAAATAGTAATCTGTTACGTGATCTGGTTGATAAGATGTTAACTTTTTTTTATCTTCGCTTGCATAGGTACTACTTCCAATTTTTTTAATTTGACGTTCATCAGCTCAAAATTGAACTGCAGCGTTAAACAAATATGAACGGAGGGAGTACGTATATAAACTATGTTAATTTTAGCAGAGGGGGAAGGTGTGATTTGTACAAAAAAACACTCGAAGAGAGGAGAAAACCAACGCGAGAACGTCACATTGGGCGGCGGCGGCGCGGTCAAACACCGGTCAGGGCAGACGAACCCAGCGAGACGAGGTACCAACCCGCCTCCCGTGCCGGTCCAACCCACCCGGCCACCCGGCATCGGCAGGCAGGCAGAGGCAGGGGCGCCCTGCACGGGTTGCGGCGGCGGCGCGCCCCGATGTCCTGTACTCCCGTGTGCTTTGGACTCCACGTTCCTGGACGCGGTCGCACCGTCGCAGCCAAGTCGCCGTTGTGCTTTCCCGGCTCGGCTGCTTGGTTCGTCCTTCTCCTTCCGCCAATCAGCCTTCACCGACGCACTTGCAATCCGGTGGGCGATACGCGAACGAGGAAGGATGGTTTTCCGGATGCGGACCGTGTTCCCCAGACCGGCCTTGGTGGGTTAAAAAATATAATCCTCCGTTGCGACGCTGCCGGTTTCGAAGTTTGGCTGTTTTTTTTTCATGAATGAACGTCAACCCCTGATTATAGTTTATAGGTTATGCACCAAAACATTTTCCAATCATTTTTTTCTTTTTTCTAATTATAGGTTGTTTCGATTCAAATCAAAATTGTATCCCTTACGAACAGCACATGCACCTTTGTTTGGATGCCAATTTCGTATTAGAGCATTACAACTACATTTTACAACTACAGGTGGAAGCATCTAAAAAAACGCACTTTGAAAGAAATGTCAAATCCCCTGAAAATAGATGAGTTTCTCTACATTTCCTGAGGGGTTTCTCTTTTTGTGTAAGAGATTGATGTCTATATTAAACTTCTCACCACTCATTAGTCGCATCTTTTTTTCCTATTCCGTCCGAAAACAGCATTCGGTCTCCCAATCTTACCCATAGCAACCTTCCGGCCACGACACCCAAGTTTGATTCACAATTTGATCTTACAATTAATTTAGCAAGTTGAATTATTATTAATCTTATATTACTCCCTCTGTCTAAAAATAAGACTCGAAGTTTTTGACACGGTCTTTAGAGCGGCACTTTGACCATCTATTTCTTTAAAAACGTGACATCAATAAAATATATTATTATATATGAAGTTTTTTTAATGTTAATCTAAGTATATGACATGCATACACTAAAACATATTGATTTGTCTGGCTGCGATCGGAATAGCTAGATGTATGGCTGCACAGTCGAAATGACTACAATTGCAGGCCTCTGCCTCTCAGTATCTCCTGCACAAGCAGCCACAGTGGTAGTGCAACAAAACTGATCTGATCACAACCTATGTCCAAATATTAAATGGTTAACTTCTTCAAAAATGTATATTCTTATTGTTTTGAATTTTGATGGACGGAGCAAAAAAACAAATAGTAGTGAATGATCCATCAATATGATCAAGACGCAAGGTCTTATCAGATGTTTCTATTAATAGATCAAGTTGAATATCAAATTTTAAATAAAAAAGGCAGATCATATTTTTATCTATATTTTAAGCTAAAAATCGCTAGGCTCATTTAGATTGTGACCTATTATCACCTCTAACATGGGTGGACAGAGCTGGGCCTAAAACTTCTTTACACTAGAGACCCATTATTCGGCTAAGGTTGGTGAAGCCCAGACAAAGGCCCAACCCAGGCAGATGCGTCGTCTCGCCACCACTGACCACTCGGGCCGTCGGGCGGCGAACCAATCTCCCCGAAAAACCCATTCCTTCCTCTCCACCGTGAGGCGGAGGCGTAGGGTTTATTGGAGAATGGCGGGAAGAGGGGGAGGCGGCGGGCGCGTCGACTCCTCGCCGGCGATCAAGCCGATTAGCAAGGCGGTGGTGCATCGCATCTGTTCGGGCCAAGTCATCTTCGACCTCTCCTCCGCCATCAAGGAGCTCGTGGAGAACAGCCTCGACGCGGGCGCCACCTCCGTCGAGGTCAGCCTCAAGGCCTACGGCGAGGAGTGGTTCAAGGTCGCCGACAACGGATGCGGCATCTCTCCCGGTAACTTCCAGGTGAGGGAGGCGGCTGCTCCAATGGGAGGGTCGGGGTCCATCATTTCAACTCCCCCCATTTCCTTGCTGTTGGACGTTCTCACCAATTGCTAGTCGCTAATGTCGCTGACACTTTGGTAGGCTCTTGCCCTTAAGCACCACACGTCCAAGATATCAGATTTCTCTGACCTCGGATCCGTGGTTACCTTCGGCTTCCGGGGGGAAGCACTGAGCTCGCTCTGCGCGCTGGGGAAACTGACGGTTGAGACAAGGAGCAAGGATGAGCCCATTGGGACGCATTTGGAGTTCGAGCACTCAGGCGTCGTGCTCAGTGAGAGGAAAGTCGCGCGACAGGTTGGAACCACGGTGGCTGTAGAGAAATTGTTCTCCAACCTGCCGGTCCGGAGCAAGGAGTTTAGCAGGAACATTCGGAAGGAGTACGGAAAAGTGATCTCCCTGCTCAATGTGAGTTTGTCCTTTTCAGTTTCCAAGTTTTGTTGCATGTTTCATGCGGGGAGGTTTCCAAATGATGAAGGTAGATGTTCCCCTGTTCTGTTACTAATTATAGCATCTTACCTGTGTTAGGCGTATGCCTTGATTGCCAAAGGGGTCAGATTACTTTGCACCAACGCTGTTGGCAAAAATTCTAAAACGGTGGTGCTTAGGACCCAAGGAAGCAGTTCAATGAAAGACAATATCATTACCATATTTGGCCTCAACACTTTCAAATGTCTCGAGCCCTTCAGTGTTACCACCTCAGATGGCTGCGAAATAGAGGGCTTTCTTTCAAAACCTGGACCTGGTACTGGTCGAAGTTCAGGAGATAGACAATTTTTCTATGTCAATGGCAGACCTGTTGATATGCCTAAGGTCACAAAACTTGTCAATGAGCTATACAAGAGCTCAAATGCCAAGCAATATCCTGTGGCTATCCTGGATTTTCGTATTCCAACTACATCCTACGATGTGAATGTCGCGCCCGATAAGAGAAAAATTTTCTTCTCGTCTGAGAGTTTGATTCTACAATCTTTAAGGGAAGCTGTTGAAAGTCTGTACTCCCCTCTAAAATGCAGTTTCTCGGTCAATCACATCAAAGTTCCTGAAAAGGAAGAGGATGATGTTATTGATGGACATAATGAAGACACCAATACGATATCAACAGAGAATGGTCCATGTCTTGACAACAGTGATGATAACGAAGAAACAGACAGTGAGGATCAGGTTTATCCAGAGACCCAGAAATTACCTTCTTCAGTGTCAAAGGAAACCGTTGAAGCCAGGTATAGAGATGAGAGCCCCTTGTCAAGAGGCATAGCCACTCAATCTGATAGATCTGCTTGGCTTCCGTCCTTCTCATATGAGCAGCCAAAAAGATTGCCTAAAGAAGGAAAAGGTTACGCATCAAGAACAAATCATTTTAGGACTGGGCTTGCTGCAGAGTCTACTCATTCTGGTACAGTTCAATCTTCTCTTATGAACTTTGTATCACTGAAGAAGCGGAAGCATGAAGACGAATGCAATCTTATTTCTGAAGCTCCAGTGCTGAGAAGAGGGGCATGCTCAGAACAAGTGATGAGGACAAGTTTAGAAGCAAACTTTGTTACACCATACAACCAGAACAACGAAGATGATTGCAGTCTCATTTCTGAAGCTCCAGTGCTGAGACGAGGGACATGCTCAGAACAAGCGAGGAGAACAAGTTTAGAAGACAACTTTGAATCGCCAAATAAGCAGAAGCATGAAAACAACTGCAGTCTTATTTCTGAAACTCCAGTGTTGAGAAGAGGGGCATGCTCAGAACAAGTGAAGTGTAGAAGTTTAGAAGCAAGTTCAGCACCTGCATTAAACTCAAGCACATATAATAGCCCCAAGTTCAATTTACCTCTGGAAATAAACTCTTTAAAACAGCGTCCCGTTCAATCTTTTGGATCTGTGAGAATAGATGTTTCACCACAGCATTGTAAACAACCCAATACTGTGACCCGTGGTGCGGAAGTATCAGGTCCACATGATGTTCACGCTACAGAACTTGATATGGTAGGAAAACTATTTGCAGTTAGATATGCAGCCCTTTCCATCATATTCTGGAGAATAGACTTCTGCCAATACCTTATCTGTGTTCCTGTTCTTTTGTTGCTTGAGCACTTGTTACTCTCGACACTCTTGTTAAATGCTTTGTCTGCTGGTCGTACATTTGGATTTTGTGGCGATTTCTTCATTTGTAAATTAATAAGGCATCATCAATCTACTTTTATTATTGCAGTTCATTTTTTTGTTGTGAAAACAATAATCATTGCTTCTGGAATAGTTTATTTAGTTAGCTATTGACTCAACTTTCGTTTTACTCTCTTCATTGGATGTTGACTGCTGAGTCCAGAGTCCTTGCAGGATGAACAGCATAATCAATGCCATTCAATTTCTGGTGCTCCCAATATGCATTCAGAAGTGGAACATCAGAGTCCATCAACTGATAGTCCTTTGCAAGATGCTCAGGATTATGGTAATGGTGCTGCACTATGTTCTGCATCCGTACAATATCCCATTATTCGATTTACTATTGCTGAGCTTAGGAGAAGAAGAAAGAACGGTTTTATGGTATCACATGCAGATAAAGCATATTCTCTTGAGAAAACAACAAGGTAATATTCTTGCTGTTATCAGAAACATCTATTATCAGGATTTGTGTTACTACCTCCGTAATGCATGGTTTCATTTTGCTAGGTGCTTTAAAGCTGCAACACTGGATATTAAAGTACCCTTTGATGATGAGGCAAAATCAAACTCATTAGCTGCAGCCACTAATGAGTTGGACAGGCTTTTCAGTAAAGATGATTTTGGAGAAATGGAGGTGCTTGGCATAGTTTTACATAATATTACCGCTCATTTAAGGTTCCAAACTATACTGTTAAATGAGGTTGAAAGGAGAGATACCCCTTCCAATAATTTCGTAGAAGGGAGGTATTGAACCCAAGTTGCCTAATCCACCGCTCATAAGCTTGTAAACTCACACCAGGAGACTCCTCAAATTATACTATCAAGATATGTTGGAGTTCATTGTCGGAAGTGCTTTCTGCTCAGTGTCAAATTTGAACATGACAGCACTCATTTCGTTGTTTAACTGATCAGTATTTCCAATTTCTGGAAACTTGGAAAGTAGCTTGCAAGAAAACTAGAAAATGAACATCTAGAACTAAAAATAATTTGTTAGTACTCTTAAGGCTAAAATGGTCATTGCTCTAGCCTAGGGTTTGATGTGTCATGTACTACATATATATAGCCCAATTGGGGTCTGTTCCATACATATAACCATTCATCCTCATCATCTTATTCTGACTATTAAAAACTTTTTTGTTTATTTGCTTGATGTTTTTTTTTCCAAAAGCAGGTAGCCGTATGAAATGTTTTGGTGTATATAATTGTGTTTAAGAACTAACTACTGTATCTTTAGGTTGTTGGGCAATTTAATCTTGGTTTTATCATTGGAAAACTCGACCAGGATCTGTTTATTGTAGATCAGGTATCCTACATACCTTTTGGTGTAATAATGTTGTAATACCATCGTAAAACCCCTGGATATGTGAGTTGCAACTTGCAAGGTGCACGAATTGAAGTTTTTTGTTTTTGTTATTAGCATGCTGCTGATGAGAAGTACAACTTTGAGAGCCTTTCACAATCAACGACTTTAAATATACAACCTCTTCTCCAGTAAGTAAGCGAAGCCATTATTTTTGCCTGCTATTTCTAAATTTCTATACATTGAATTCAATACCTCTGTCACTGTGTGATGTTTGCATGTTTCCAAATTTGGATCCATAATTGGTAACATCATATTTATTTGTGCCATTTGCCACATGCCTCACTTATGATGGGTATTTGTGGTTATTTTCAAATGCAGGCCACTGAGACTTGATCTATCACCAGAGGAAGAAGTAATTGTTTCTATGAACATGAGCACCATCAGGTATTGGATTGTCTTACTGCTTCAGTTTGGCCACCAACTGTAGGACAAATTACTTATGAAAAATATGGATCTTCATGAAGTAGTAATATCCAGTTGCTTATGTAACCAGATTGTTACATGATACATCTAAAAAACTGTACATTTGCTTATTGAAACAACATGCACATTTAATATTTTGTAGTTTGTCTTGTAACATCTATCCATAGTTCTCAACTCATGTTATCGATATATAGTTTTTATCTGTACTTATTTTGATGTTCTCTATTTGTTGCGAAACAAATACACTTTATGATTTGCGTTCCTGTTGTGAAAGTCTGTCTTGAAGTCATATAACTCATGTTATTCATAGACCATTCACTATTTTTTTCTCCCAGAAAAGTTTTTGCTGCATCGGTAATGATGAAATGTCAATTCATTCAACCTCCAACTGTGCCAACTTGTCTTCAATCAATAATTTTGTTCCACTTATTAAATTCCATCTTGAATCATGCAATGTTTTTTCTTTCCTCTAGGCATCTTGTATTGATAATGTATAGTTTCCCTAACAACACTAACAACCAATACTGAGCAAATCTGAGTTGCCTCACATATTTTCTTCCATTTTCTCAACTTTCAGAAAAAATGGTTTTGTTTTGGCAGAAGATTTGCATGCTTCCCCTGGTAACCATTATCTTTTGAAAGCTGTGCCTTTCAGCAAAAATATTACGTTTGGGGTTCAAGGTATTAGTTACTCTCATATGCTGGATACTTTGTTTTTGTGCATATCAAACATGATCTTATCCCGATTCTTGATTTAGATGTAAAGGAGCTGATCTCCATGCTTGCTGATAGTCAAGGAGACTGTTCAATAATCAGTAGCTACAAGCTGGATACAGCTGATTCCATTTGCCCTTCGAGGGTTCGTGCTATGTTGGCTTCTAGGGCTTGTCGAATGTCAACTATGATTGGCGATCCACTGACAAACGCCGAGATGAAGAAGGTAATCACAGATTCAGTTAGCTTTTGATGGAGCTTCTATGCTCTTTAAATTTCATTTCTTCCTTCAGGGTTCAGAAGTATAATGCTTTCATCCCATTTTGTCTCTGCTCACTGAAAGATGAGCATTGCTTTCAAACTACTTAGTAACCTTCCCTTTTGCTTTTGCACTTCAGATACTTAGAAATTTGACAGGATTAAGGTCCCCTTGGAACTGCCCACATGGGAGGCCAACAATGCGTCACCTAGCTGATCTACGAACCATAAATAACAAAGGTAAGAGATAACTCACAATGTATTACCTCTGGCCCTCTGCTCTTCTCTATACGCATGGTTATTTGCATGTTTCAAAGTCCCCATGACTCGTGTTTCTCCTTCAAATGTTGCAAATATTCTGCAGGAACAAATATGGCGTTTTGATGGGGGGGCATCTGATTGGTGGATTATGTCGGGGCCTGTTGTTCCATTATCACGCTTCTCCAGACTCCCAATGGAAGAATGTTTCTAGCCCCCATGGCCAGTAGCTTGTAAATTACGGCCTGTGTAGTTGTGTGTATCTGTGCTGCTTGTAAGTTAATGTTGGCGCCGCTCCAGCCTCCAGGCCTCCGCATGTACGTACCCCTTTAGCCATTTACCTAGGGCGGAATGCAAGGTCGTTTCGATCAACGGACTCTTATGCCGCCTACGATAAAAATATGTTTCGGCATTTACTTATTTATTATCCTCTGTGCAAGGTGTAGGACATCACGTGGCGTTTTGCTTTGGCAAAGAGAAGCTTGTGAATTGGCGAACTCTCTGTATGGTCTTCATCCGTACATCCTCGTTGCCTTGTTGGTCAGGTCCGAGTTCTAAGGTGTCTAGCATCTCTAGCTACATATACCTGACCTATGTAGCTAGTCCAGCTGGGCTGTACGTATACTCCTATGTTTTTTTTTTTTTTTGGCGAAGTATGTGTGCTTGTTTATACGCAATGGGCGAAGGAGTGCAAGAAGCCAAGAACGAGTGCTGGGAGAAGGCGGATTTGACCAAGGCGTGCAATGGTAGGCGCACAACGTCCACCTCGGCGAGCTACTTCTGAATGTGTGATCCCGGCGACACCGACGACATGTGGTGCCTGGGCCAGCAACCACATGATCGTACAAGTGAAATAGCAGTTACTAACAGAGGTTTATGTGTATAAGAGAGATTTAAGGCTGTGCCAGCATGCCAGGAATTGGTGGGCTACATCGATAACTGACCATGCCATCGGATTGGAGACGCAGATGATCGGACAAGTACGACGAGTGTGGTGTTCTTCCACAACGCCAGGAACAAAAATAATGAAATGAACCGAATGAGGGAATGCAATTTATGATAGCCAGTTCTTTTGGGCAGGTTAAATATGCATCACAGTGCTAGGATGCTTACATAGCCTAGGATTTAAAATGTAGGGCAATAAGTATTGTGTCTCCCAATAGATGTACTAGTTTCTGCCTTGCAGACACAAAGACTGAAATAGACAACATCTCCAAAATGACAAATGGGTTACTAAAACAAGTCCAAAAACTCATTAGGTGAGTATCTTGCACAATTTTAACTTTTAAGATAAATCATTGCCTTTGAAAAATGAAAGATAACACACAAACAATTCTGTGGGGAGATATTTAGAAATTATGTTTTGTTAATAATTTTTATGCAGATGTTGCATTTTGTTAGTACTACTCTTTATGGTAAAAAAACTCAAATAACACATGTTTTTAAATTGCTAGTTTTTTTCCTAAGAAGTTTATTTGAGGATTTTGCCACTATTTTTTTACTGAAATATTTTTCCTTGAACACTAGAACATAAACATTCTTCAAAGCAGATATGGATTCTTTAAAAAAGGAGATGGCTATTGCACGCATAGACGTAAAAACGCATGTTCGCACGCGCACTCCAAATCAGAAAAGATTCCCCCCGCAGTGCACAGTCCAAAATCGGAAAAAAATGCCTATTTTAGTAAATTTTCTTCACAGCAAGTTTTTTTTCCCTCCACATAATTTCTGCTCAGGATCAACAAAGCGTTTTCCAATCCACACAAATGAGAAAGAAAAAAAATGCACATGCAGAAATCACAGACATGCAATTATTGTGATTCCTTTAAGCAAAAATACTAGTGTCACTATACAAAACACTAGTATTGTTAGGCAAAAATGCAAAAGGTGTTTTGCCAGATGGAAAAAGCATTTTTGTCTAATGAAAAATGATATTTTGCCTAATGAAAAAATAAAAAAAAATTGCCTAATGGATGGGACGCAGGGAGCGGAGGTGGAGGCTCACCTTCTTCCTCGTGGTTGGAGGAGAAGGCAAGATCGGCGGGCGCCAACGGTGGTGGCCTGTGCGGGGTCACGCTCGGCGTCTAGATCCAACTGTCGTGTGCGGGGAAGGAGGAGCATGCGCGGCGATGACAGACGGCTGGGCAGCACCATGCCGGTAGGGAGGACGAGGCCGTCGCAGGCCTCCCCGATCCCGCTACAGGCGGGGAAGGAGCAGCTGTGCGTGCATGACGACAGTCGGTCAGCGCCATGGCTAGCGGGGAGGACGAGGCAGAGGAGGCAGACGAGGCCGCCGCCGGGCCTCTTCCTCGCCGGGTCCGCCCGCCGGGAGCCGTGTCTTCGCTGGATCCAGCCGCCCTAGGTGCCCCTCCACCAGGTTTGGCCGCTGCGGGCCGCCTCCATGGCCGACGAAGAAAGCGAGAAATGGAGGATAGGACGATGGAGGAGATGAATGCGGTGGAGGAAAAAGAAAGAGGAGAGGGTGGACGATAGCATGGAGACGAGAGAAGCACAAGCGGTGGCGGCGTGGAGTAGAGTGGAGAGAAGCAGAGAGAGGGTGAGGCGAGAGGAAAAAGGAAATGGAAGCGTGCGTGCAAATGGACCACGGTACAGCCACACGTAATAAAGTCTTTAGGTTAAAAAAACGTAGATATGGATTTTTGGTTAAAGAGATTGCCATAACTGAAATAACTGCACTAACCGTTAAATCGCCACCGTTCGAGTAATCCTGCGGCCACCATCACCTGCCTCCGCCGCGGTGCCCACCCAATTCCGAGCGCGCCGTTCTCCTCCCTCGCTCCGCCCTCGAAGCTCCAGACTCCGAGCTCCAAAACCCTAACCATGCAGAAGCAGACGGGCAAGTCCGGTGGGGGCGGCGGCGGCACGCCGGCGAAGCGCGGCCGTCCGTTCGGGAGCACCACCGGCAGCGGAGCCGCGTCCGCAGCCGCCGCCGCCGCGCTCGGCGACCCGGGGGCGCCCGCCGCGCTGGTCGGGCCGTCCCTCCAAGTCCTCTCGGCCCTCTCAGGTAATCCACCCATTCGTCTACTCCTGCAGCTCATCTGAGCTTATGTGGGTTTCTAGGGCGTGAAGCTAGAAGAACTCATGGGTGTTGGTCCTGTGAATTGGTTGCTCCGCATCCGTTCCTTGGGGTAGAATTCTTGGACGCAAATTAGTGGATTTAGACTGTTAATAATACTCTTTTCAGCTGGAGCTGCATGGATCCGTGTATTATGTGCTTGGTACCGGCATTGCCACCTTATTAGGGTCATAATGCCTTGGTGTTGGTGTCTAATATTTTCTCATCTGAGTGCAAGGTTGGTTGACTTAAATAACATTGCTGTGGTATCTTAAGTTGGCAAAGCTGCAAAGGTGAGTGTTAGACCGTGTTTGGCAGGGCTCCGGCTCCTCCAAAAATAGCTCCGGCTCAGGCTTCTCCAGTGAAACAGCTTTCCTGGTGGAGCTGAAGACCTTTAAAAAACATTTGACGAAACGGCTTCTCAACGGCAATAAAGTAATTTAGAGGCACCGAATATATAGGGGAGGCATGAGCTCATGACTGCATGAGAAGCTGGGTGAAGCCACTTTTTTGGGCTTCTCCTTTCTAGGGTAAATTGTTCTCCTATTTTTAAGGGGATTCTTTGGTGAACCCATTTATTTTTGACCCGTTTGGCAGAGTTTTATGAAAAGCTGGTGCAGAATCATTGTGTTGTGTGTAAAATAAAATCTTGGGGGAAAAGGCATTAAGGTTATATGCACAGTGCAGCTGATTTAGCTTAATTTTCTGTTCCATTCAGATCCCAGCTCAAAGGTAACTCCCGAAACTGTCGCACCATGTAGCAAAGTTTGCCCATAATGGGGGAAAAAAAAGTTTGGCCTCACAAACAGACCCTTCATCAGAACAGTGTGCTCCACCTCCAATGCTTAAACACATAATCCGGGTCTGGATGAGTTTATAGAGTTCCAATTGACTTTGAGGCTGACTTTAATATCCTGTTTAGGCATCCTTTGTTTTTTAGCAGGTCGAAGAAAAAAATCAAGAACCTGCTGCTTACTCTCTTCTTTTTTTAGTATTGGAAATGTTTACGTGAAAATGTAATCTGCTTCATTTCTAGTTTGGATTGTGTTGCAAACCAAGTTAGCTGCATTGGTGGAATTGACTGCTAAGGGCGTGTTTGGCACAGCTCCAGCATTAAGAGTTGTTGGAGTTGGGTTAGCTAAGAAAACATGTGAAACTGGACCTAGGACACACTCAGACTCGGGGGGAATCATTTTGTTTCTATTCTACACTGAAAAAAGTAAAAATAAATATATATACCACTTTAATTTGGTTGCAAACGCCATATCTGGTATTCTGGTGCGGTGCTGGGATTTGGAGCTCTGCCAAATGGGGCCTGAGTATGTTGAAAAATTTGAACTTAGATTTTTCTTCATATCTGTGCACATCTCTTGCTTGAGAGTGCATGTAGGTGCAAGCACTTATACAGCTATACTACATGGGTTTATAATACATATGTATGTTTTTTTATTTTTCCGACCATAGAAAACCGTTATTTATTTCATACAGCTGACAAATCATGTCATGCTACAATCATCACCTTTTGTGATCCTGCTCTCAATCATTCAAGACACATTAGAGTCATTATTGTCCCATTTTACTCTTGTTTTGCCTCATTTGTTAGAGATGATACCTCATGTTCTTCACCATGAGCTTGAACTGCACAAGTAAACAACTACCAGCATTGACTAATTGAAAGGATAATTTACGTTTGAGTTTCTTTATGGCTTTCTTCAGATCAGAACAACAAAAGAATTGTCCTTGCATTGCAAAGTGGGTTAAAGTCGGAGATACTCTGGGCACTGAATGCCCTTACAGTACTCTCATTTAAGGAGAAGGATGATCTCCGACGTGATACAACACCTCTTGCCAAAGTTCCTGGGCTCTTAGATGCTCTTCTTCAAGTTGTATGCCCTAAGTTCCCATTTCACCTTACCGGTTTGATTTATCTTTTAATAAATCATGCAATTTACATCTTATTTGAAATTTTACAGTAATCCTGATTCTGTTTGATGCTAATTATATCTGCATTAGAATGCATATGGACTGGATTTTATCAAGCTAGCATCGATCTTTAACAAAAAAAATTGAAGAAAAGAGTTATGATCTCAGGCATACTATGGGATCTGGCATCATTTTCTGTGTTAGGTTTGTAGTGGTAAAATAAAGGCAAAAGTTATATGATTACGGTTCCCAAACTTTCGCTTCTTTAATTTTTATCCACGTTTTTTTTAAAAAGAGCAACGGTAAGGCTGCCATGTCCTAGGATGGATTTGTGGGTTTTGTGATGTGTCAGCAACGTGCTTCCTCCGTTTTTTTTTTGTTTGACGTTCATTAATTCAATTTTGCACTACTCAGCGACATACAAACAAAAACAGAGGTAGTAATTAACTTCTTCCTAGTAAAATCAAAAGAGGTGTTTTATAAAACAGTGTCTCATCTCATCTAATTTATATGTTTGTTACAATGAGATTTTAAAGTCTGCTAAGTAATGTAATGATGTGCCTGTCAATTTCCTCAAAACAAAACTACTATGATTTTGTTTTTGCATTCTGTCTTATGCTTTGATATCTTGTACAGATTGATGAGTGGAGAGATATTGCAATGCCTAAGGACCATACAAAACCACTTAAAGTAAGAACGTTGGGTGCGAACACTACACTCTCAGGCTTTGGTCAGGAGAACATGGAAAAAGTCTACTCTGAAACTGCCACGTATGTCACTAGTCCTACCAGACCCTGACAACTCATCTCAGTATCCATGGCTCTTTCTGACATGCTTATTCTCTTTTAACTTGGTGACTACAGTACCTCTAATGATCAATCAAAGACCGAGGACTCCAGTGTCCCAAAGAAGCGCTCTGCAAGCTTTTGGTTTGATGAGGATGGCTTGTTTAACAACGATGATGAAGGGAGGGCAGAAAGGCAGCAATGCGCTGTTGCAGCTTCCAATATAATCCGCAATTTATCTTTTATGCCAGAAAATGAGACTATCATGGTTCAACATAGGCATTGCTTGGAGACTGTATTTCAGTGCTTAGAAGATCAGAATAGAGGTCAAACTTGAAACATTACCTTCAGTCTTCGTTTTCAAACATGTATCTATCTTTTGCTTTTTTGCGCACTCATCACTAGTATCAGTGACATGTGGGCCATGGACTGACATGTCATTGACACGACGATGACATATAGGGAATTTGGTGATGCAGGAAGAACCATCACTATTATTTAAAGTTTATAGATTAACTTGGTGATGGTCAAATGTGGCTATGTGAATATTTGTCTGCTTTTCAAGTTAATATATTAGTGTTATTTCATGGAAGCATAGATCCTGCTATTCTTTCAAGTTTGAACAGCCTTTAATGTATACTTGGGAACTAACGCAATAATGATATTTATCACTGAACAGAGGACGACGAGCTCATAACAAACATGCTAGAAACCCTTGTCAATTTAGCACCTGTGTTGGACCTGAGAATCTTCAGCTCATCAAAGCCATCATTCATTAAAATGACGTGAGACATGACCCTAGGGCTGTATTATCTTCTATTTCTTTTCTATATTGAGGTTCACTGATTTGCCTGTTATTTGCCAAGGTAGTGAGAAAGACGCAGTCCATGCCATAATGGGTATGCTTTCATCTTCAGTAAAGCCATGGCACTGTGCTGCTGCTGAATTGATTGGGCGTTTGATAATAAATCCAGACAACGAGTCATTTCTTCTTCCTGTCATTCCACAGGTAAATGTTTATTTGGATCGCACTACATGTTTATCAGTAGATTTACTTTCCTAGTGCAGGTGGATTTGAATAACGCTATCTGTTTCTCGGCTCTGTATTTGTCATACTGACATTGCTTGATACAGATATACAAACGGCTAGTTGACCTATTGAGCGTGCCAGCATATGATGCACAGGCTGCTGCTGTTAGCGCACTCTATAATGTAGCAGAAGTGAACATGGATTGCAGGCTGAAGCTTGCCAGCGAGCGGTGGTAAGTCTCTACTTTATAAAATTAGAGAAACCATTAACAGTCTGTAAAATTTACCGTTTCAATGTCCATTGAACCAGGGCCGTCGATAGACTCCTAAAGATCGTGAAGACGCCGCATCCTGTGCCTGAGGTCTGCAGGAAGACAGTCGATGATACTGGAGAGCCTCGTCTCTGAGCCTCAAAACAGGATGCACCTCCTTGTGCACGAGAACACGTTTGCTGAAATCCTGACGACAGAAGGGAAATACTCCGACACGTTCGCTCGGATCCTGTATGAACTGACAGCGAGGCCAAGCAACAAGGTGACGTCGGGGCAAGCCATCTGGGGGAACATAAACTGACGCAACTCACCGGCCCGTAATATGTTGTTGGAGTCTGGATGGGATGTAATGTAGGTGCTTTGTTGACAGTGTATAATGTTCCTGACTGTATGTAACAAGCTATTTGCTTAGGCAAAAAAGAATATTCGGAAACAGGTTCTTGAATGTTATTGCAATGCTAGTGAAGGATTTACTGCTCTGGGCTTCTGCCTTCTGGCCTCCCTTTGTTTTGTTTTTCAGATGTTGGATGCAAATAATAAATAGATGAAATTCGCTTATTGATTATCTCTGCTTGACACAGGTCAAGCTCTAGAAATATTCCAGACTTTGAGCCGCACAAGCACAACAACGTGTTGCCTTTTGCAGTTTGCCGCGATCTCCGCACTCGGCAGGCACATGGTGCGAAGATGCTTGATCCCAAGCAAAAGGCGAAACCAAGATTAGGCGCAGCCTTTTCACTTCTGGACCACGCCTTAGTGACACGACGTGCAAGTTTCTTGTTGACGAAATCGTGCGAGTGTTACCTCCAGAAAAAGGGGACACCTTTGGCTAGGAAACCTGACATGCATGTTGTTCTCTAGAAACATCGTCACAGGCAGCGTGGTTTGTTAACCGAGGAGTGTGGTCAGAAAAAGACGCAGCACGTAGACTGATTTCCACACAATTCCACTGCATTAATTAATGGATGGATTAATTAATTAGTTAAACGAGCTAATAAAAGAGAAGAAAGGGAAAACAAGAGCATATCCTTGTTTCTTCCTCGTCATCGGCATCGCCCGGCCCGGTCCCCACCACCACACGTCCACCTCCTCCTCTGCCCCGGGATCCGACGCCTTGGAAATTGGAATATCCCGCAATTTCTCCTCGCCGCAGTCGAGCTCGCTCCCCGTCGCCAATGGCCGCCACCTTCCCTCTCCTCCCACTCCTCCTCGTTTTCCTGCCCCCCTCCGCCCGCGCCGCCCCCGACGCCGTCGTGTCCAGGATCGCCTTCGGCTCCTGCGCCAACCAGAGCGCGCCCCAGGTGGGTACTCGACGGGACGCCCCCACGCGGCCCGATGCTCGCCCATTCTGATCAACCTGTGTGTTGTGTTGTGACGGGATTGTTGTTTCGTCGCGCTCTCCCTCCCCCCCGCAGCCCATTTGGGACGCCGTCGTGGGGTTCGACCCGCAGGTGTTCGTCTGGCTCGGGGACAACGTCTACGGTGACAACAAGCGCCCCTTCCGGGTCTTCGGCAGGGACCGCACCGTGGGGCCGTGGAAGAACGTGCCGCGCTTCTACCCTTCCACCGAGGAGGAGCTGCGGCGGCGGTACCAGCTCGCCAGGGCGCAGCCCGGCTACGCCAGGCTCAGGGACACCGCTCAGGTCAGCTTCTCCTTTTTAATCCGTGGGTGTTTCGAGCAATGCTGGCCGGTGCTCGTGTGCTACATTGATTGCTAGCGGTAGTCCAGTCCTCAACCTGAATTAGTCATGCATTGCTTTCTTCTGACGTCAGTGTTGATGGATCGATCGATCAGTTGCGTGTTCGCTCTGTTCCTTGATGTTAGCCTCCATCATCGGTAGTGGTTTTTTTTTTTTTTTTTTTGCTTAAGTTCCTAACTAATTGATTCTCAGCTTTTGGTCATGGCCCGTGGGACTTGGGGGTATACTTGTACTGGTGCTTCTATAATATGGAGTATGGATATGCTGATGACACGGCATTATAATAGTGACAGACGTCATCAAATCAAATCAAATATACTGTTTCATTTTTATGTCATGTACTTCCGAGTGGGTTCCATGGCAGAGAAGAAAGGCATTTCAGATAGAATATTACTCTTCAGCTTGGGCTAGGGTGGCACCAAAGGGCACCTGCAGCTTCTTTGTGAAATATCTTCTGCACTTACAAAGAGTTTTCAACACTGCTGCTCCTTTCCTCTTCTGAAAGATGAGAAACGGGTGTCACTATTGAAATTCAATAATTGCAGGTTATTGGAACATGGGATGACCATGATTATGGATTGAATGATGCAGGGAAAGAATTTAGTGGGAAAGTGTTTACTCAAAGGCTTTTGTTAGATTTCTTGGATGAAGCTCAAGACAGTAAACGGTATGTACTTAGGAATGCTGTTGTATATCTTGAATTTCTTCATGTTTATCTTGTATGAAGTTATTGTTTGCTACATTGATTTTACATTTGGACCGAACAACTTGGTAATTTAATTATTTTTTAATAAAGCATGGACCAAAACTTGGGGTGATAGGCTTGGCAACCTGGTAATACCTAGACACTCAAATGGAAATGGAGATAGAGAACAGACCTGCAGCCTGTTTTATATACTTTGTGTCCTTCCACTGCTTATATTTCTTCATTACAAAATCATCCTTCACTAGAAAAACTCATCAACACCAGATTATTGGGTGAATTCACCTTCTTTAAACCACTTATCTTATAAATGGCACCACAACATCTGTTTACTTCTGCTATATCCTCTTCCTTTTTTCTGTTATATCCTTTAACCATTATACAATCGATGCAGTTCTATTGCTCGCCCTGTATTTTGACTAAAAATCAATCAGTATCAATTAATCAAATTTGTGTCTATACAGCCTGATCTCATTTATATTTTTATTTGCCTACAGGCTACAGCCTTTGTAGTTGCAGGCTGTAACATATTTAGATAGCATTATAGCTCAATAGTTGTAGCAGCTTTCTGGTAATCTCCTTCCATTTTTCATTTGTTTTTAGCTGTGCTCTTTGTTGGAAACGGAGGTAGTCTGGATTGTTATTGTCATTTTTGCTGTAAACGCTACTTCCTTTTAATTTGTTGGTCATAGTATACTAAAATTCTTCTTCCAGGCTGTGACCTGACATTTCTGTATTAGTTTCAGGATCTGCATACATACAGCCCATACACCAACAAATGCCTCATAATACTGTACTTATTTTAATGGTCAATAAGGGGAGAAATGTCCCTTCCTGATAATGTAATGCTCTATTCTTGTTTGTTTAGGAGGAAACAAGCTGGTGTTTATACCTCTTACATGTTTGGCCCTGAAGGAAAACGAGTGAAGGTTTAGTCTCTTAAAGTCCCGTGCTGTGTTCCGTTTTTGCTGTTAACTAGATAAGGCTTATCTGATTCCTTATTTAAATAGGATGATATCACACATGACTGGATTAGTGATCCAGTGATTCTTCCAGTTTAGCCATATTTTCCACTTTTTCATATGAACCTAACAATATTGGAAATTATTCCCAGAAGGGGTCATGTAGCCCTTCTGGTTATCTGTAGCTCTGTTGTGGCTTTGTCATTGGTTCCTTGAATGCAAACTTTATCATATCTCGGAAGAATATATGGCGGAGACCACATCTTCAGTGGAAACATGGAAACCAATTCAAAGGACATATTTCAGTTGCTCAAAAAAAAAAAAAAAACTTGGCATATCCATAGTGCATCCATAGATGTATTTTGTTGCAAAAGCTGGGATGCAAACTCGTTTTGGAAAAAATCACTATAGACATGCCAAGTTTCATAAATTTTCAAGCGATCAAAAATACCTGTTGGAATAGTTTCCATTTTTCCACCAAAGATGTGGTTTCCACAACAACTTTCCCCACTTATCTTAGCCATTGGTACTTTGTAGTTAATGGTGTCTAAATTCATAAAAACTTGCTACCCTGTCAGTTGAATCTAGTCATTAATTTGCTGTGTATAGAATTATTTTGCTTTTTGTTAAGTTGGCGATTGTATCTCAAGAAAAATGGCCAAATGTTGCGATTTCACAAAAATTAGATGTAGAAGTTTCCAGAAATGTAGGGCCTTGTGCTTTTCTGGCATTCTTTCTGCCACGAATTTGGTTGCAAGGTATTAATCAATTTCCCCATCTGCATATATTAAACAAAGAACTAAATTTGCTGATGTTGCCCTCCGCTGTGAAAGATTACTGTTTTTCTCTTTCATATCTAGTAAATGTATTTGGTGTCTTATGTTTTTTTGGGTGATATAAAATATGCACTCCACTTGCATATGTAATTTGAGAACTTCCGCATCTAATTTTCATGATAATATATATCCAATTTAAACCGCCTATTTACCCTATAAAGTTTAGCACATAGCTGCAGCTCACATATGTTACATCTTTACCAATCCTAATCAACTGCAAAGCATCACCTAAGTAGTTGTTTCAAGTATCCACAAATGCTACTGGTGGCCAAACTGGTATAGGGTCTAGAACTCAATAACAAAAAATATGAACTAGTGCTTTTGCCCCTTCTGTTGTCAGCTATGTTTCACTGTCAATTTTAAATTAAAAGGTAACAGCATAGTATCACAGGTAATCTTACTGGATACCAGATATCACAGAGACCCACTTTTAAGTGATGGAACTATTCTGGGAGATCCTCAGTGGCAGTGGTTGGAGAGAGAGCTTCATGGTCCTCAATCAGAGGTCACCATCATTGGATCTTCTATCCAGGTAAACCTATTATTTCACATATATATACTTGTTCGAAAATTAAAATGAAAAATAGAAATTTAATAACTAAATGTAGCCCTGAACCAAAGATCATATAGAAATCAAAGACCTCAAATTTCTAGGTGCTCACTCCCATGGATCACAGCTTTCTACGTGCGGACCTTAGCTTCCAACTATTGAGCTCGTTCATAGGCTGCTGGCTGCATAGAAATTATGAAAAAAATTCACAAGCTCTTACGATGTCAGAAGTATGGATTTGGAAGTGCAACTTCCTGAAAGTTTTGTTTGATAATATAAAATATCAGTTAATTGTTCGGCAGCCTGCTCCCCCTCCCCCCTCCCCACCCCCAAACCTAACAGGTGGTACCTGTGACTGTTTTTGGTGACACAATTTCAATGATATGACATTTCACCTGCTTGGCAGATCTTGGATAGACGGAGGGTATCGTATTGATTCATCACACTCTTTATTTTTTGTGTCCTAACAGATTATAATATGAAAATTGCATTTCCTTTTTGTTTGGATGCTACACAGTGAAACTTTCATTTGTATGAGTAATAGCTATATCTCCATGTGCCAATACAGGTAGTGTCTAATCTTTCGGCCACCACTGGACCTTTGTTCTATGTGGAGTCCTGGGCACGCTTCCCAAGGGAGAGAGAAAGGTTGTTCAGATTGATTGATAAGCAGTAAGGTTAGTTACTATTACTTGCCTGAGGACAAGCTATTATTCAGGGTCTCAGTCTCTACATGGATAATAATGCCCCTTTAGCTGTAGCAAAGCAAATGAGATGGCTGTTAGATGTATACGTCTCTTTGTATTTCCCTGTTGTATAAGGAGTTTTGTGCATATTTGCTAATACCTGTACCTGTATATATTCGGGCCTAGAGCTCTCGTATTGAATACAAGTGCTATTCATAACAATGGCATATCTCCTTCAGCTAAACTTTTGATGGAATTCCGAGTTTTTTACGAGATACCATGATATAATCTATGGATGTTTATGTGTTCATACTCTTATGAAACATCTACCGACTGTATCTATTTGCAGAGAGCTGGAGTGATATTTATTAGCGGTGATGTCCATTTTGGAGAAATCACTAGATTTGATTGTGGAACTCAATATCCATTGTATGATGTTACTTCAAGTGGTCTTACCCAGTCTGTTGAGAACTCTGTGCCAGCAGTGTTCCAACCTCTCATGAGACTTTTGGCAGTACTAACACCAACAACTATGCGAGTTTTTAGCCCAAATTGCATGTATAAATCATGCACAACAGGTACAATTCTTTCTTGGGTAGAACCTTAGAAGTATGAATCTGCAAGTGTAGTATTGCTCTACTGCTTTGTTTCATTGAATTTCTTACTTTTCAAAGATATGAAGGCCCTTTCTGTTCTTATGGAACCAGCAAGCTGTTGTTTCTTAATCTCCGAAAATACAATCCATTTATACTGTAGAATCATCATAAAGAATCTTAAATCACTGTTAAGATTTCTCTATGTTTATGTTAGTTTCATGTGTCCTTGTTTTGTCAAACTTGTACTGTTAAATCATTTGTGTTTTTCTGTTGCATTTCCAGGCCAACCAAATTTCGGAGTGATTGCAATTGATTGGAACGCCTGTACCTCCACGGGTTAAACTTGAACTGCGAGATGTCGAGGGTCATTCTGTTCACAGTGTGGAGTTCCCTGTATCTGAACTGCAGCCATCAGATGCGCATGCAATCAAAAGACAAGCCCATACTTTCCAACGGCAGCTGTACTCTTGAAACAGAGCTTCCATGGATAACACGATACCGGCTTTCTCTGATGCTATTTGGCACCATAACTGGTATGCTACTCGCATCCATCTCAACTATTCCAATCATTTAAATCTACACTATAGTTCCCCTTGTGGGACTTTTGCACTGGGCCTTACGATGTCTTGACAATTTCCCCTATTTTTCTGCAGTTTTTGTCGTTGCTGTGGTGCTGCTAGCAATCACCTGCCTGTCAAAAATCACCAAATGCAGTAAGAAAAGCAAGAAAGAATAGCTGCGAAATGCCGAGGACAAACGAAGATTCTCGGTCGAGATAAGCCGAATTTCACACTGACCAGAATCCCTGTAGGCTTTAGTGCAGACCCTGCCATGGGCGGGCGAGAACAAGACAAGATGATACATACCGTAGTATCAACAAGTACACCACGCTGTGCGATTCACACAGCTCAGATTGGATAGTTAAATACTCGTATCAAGTAACACACAACCTTGGCCTGCCTCTCTGTATAGCTTAGCTTGCTGAATCGTTGTTTTCCGTCTCTTCCCTCCGGTTTGTTGCGTTTCTGGTAAGAATTACTTGGCCTCCGAGTCTTCTCCTGGCTTTGTACTGCGCTGTTCTTTTCCATGTATCTGATGTTTGAAGTGTCCTTGGTACTGGGCCTCATGCAATGCCTGCAAGTCACAGCTCCACCTCAGATAAATTAAATTTGGGACGAGAGGGAATACAATTATAAGTGCTTCGAAGTCAAAATTCAATAAAAGGAAATTAAGCTAGGAGAGTATCTTTCTCCGAATGGCAGTGCATAGAATACTGGGTTTTGTCACGTTCCCATGGAATGGAACCACCAGGCCGCTATATAAGACCACGCAGCACGTTCAGTGTTCAACCGAACTCGCTCCCGGCGATGTTGGACCTGCTCCTCGCCAGGCGCCAGCACGCGGCCCGTGTTTGTCCACGGCGGGCCGCGCGCGCTCCAGGCCGACATGACATGAGAGCCGCCGCGCGCTGCACGAGCTCCCCGTGGACACCAAAGCAGCCCACAACGCCGAAGTCGCACCAGCGGACAGCGGGTACGTTCGCCCGAGCCCGCTGTTCGAGTCCCTGGGCGTGTACGACGTCGAGGTCTTCTGCGACCTCCTCGCGACGCCGCCGCCGCACATCAGGTGTGACCAATCAAGAAAACTTTATTATTTCGACCAAGCACACGTACGTACGCGTATGTATGAGTCGCTTGCGTTGCTCGGTTCGTGCGCGCGCAGGGCAACCGTCATGGCGTACGCCGAGAAGATCGCGGCGAAGCTGGCTTCGAGCCTGGGCGTGGGCGAGGAGGGCGGCGGCTCGTCGTTCCGTGACTGGCCGTGCCAGCTCCGAATGAACAGGTACAACTACACGCCGGCGAGCGTGGGTTCCCCCGGCGTGCAGGTGCACACGGACTCCAGCTTCCTCACCGTCCTCCCCCGTCTCCCTCCTCGTCAACATTGCCACGGTAAAAACACAACTCGTCTGACTCTGATGGTCAGGCTGCATATGTCTATATGTCCGCTTTAATTTGCGACGCGCAGGCGTGGATCAACGGGGCGCTGCACAACGCGAAGCACGGGTTCCTGCTGGCGCCCAGAGACGGCGGAGGTGCGCGCGCCGGAGGCGCCCTCTCCGGTTCAGGGCGTTCGGCTACGACGAGTACCGGCGTGCTCGGCACTCCACGCAAGGTCGTGCTGGCGAGGCACAGATGGCATCCATGGTGCTAGTGCTCAGCTGTACATACAGACATGTATTCGCCCAAAAAAAAGATGAAAGAAACTAAATTGAGTCAATAAGAGCCGGTTGAATCAATAATGTAGACAGTGAGTACACAGCACCACAGACCAGCTGTGGAGAAAAAGAAAAAGAGTTGATGAGAGGGGCTAGTGAGCGAACACCAGGCAACCATACGGGCCCCCCTGTTACCTTAATGGGAAGATCACTTGCGTGACGACCCGTATGGTTAGGGAGACAGTAGGTTGGGGCTCAAACATGGCCCGACCCTAGGACGTCGTCGATCGTCGTCGGTCGGCCTTACCCGTCGTGCAAAGGACGTTGATTTGCCCCAGCAACCTAGGCTCAGAAACTCACAACCCAGTCAGCAGCCCAATGGGCTAAAACCTGTCATCACTGCACCAACTCTTCTGCCCTCCGTAGCTGGAGTCACAGGCCTCGCGCGACCGAGCCCGGCGTCATATGCTCGGGAGACGTCTCAGTTTAAGCTGGGTTGCTGTGATTATGACTAGCAGTATGGGACTAAAATTAAAGGGAGCGCTTTGCTGGCTTTACAGGCATAGTCGTCGATGACCGTGTGGCTATCCGCAACGATGTTTTCTATATTTTATCTTATAAATGTATATTTAAAAAATTATATCATTTAAATCAATTTTCTCTGTAGCGGTGTCTTCTATATCATATCTCCATATATTTTATTTTTATTATTTTCTTAGTGTACCTTTGACGAACGGGACCCACCAATTTTTTCCCTTCTTCCCCAGACGCGCTGCCGCTCGCTCATCGTCGGCTACAGTGCGCCTTGCTCGCGCGCGGCCGCCCGCCGCAAGCCGCACTTCCTGCGTGACCCTGCGTGCCCGCCATCCGCGGCTCGCGCGGCCACGGCTCCTTCCGTGCCGCCGCCGCCTCCACCCGCGGCTTCCGCAGCGCGCCGCCGCACAGCTATGCCGTCACTGTCACGCAATCTCCGCAGCTCGCATTCGCCCTACTGCCACGACCATGCTGCCTCTGCTGCTCCTCGTTGGGGCCCAGGGGCGATCATGGGTATACCCATGATCCCTGTGAATACAATGTACTGTATCTGTATTATTCACAATGCACCGTTGATGACACGTTTTAGCGCCAATCACCAACGATAAGACCTAAACCAATCCTTCCGGAAGGGACCCGTCAGTGAAGATCAGTGTTAGGGGTTGCTCTGCGTCGATGGGCCACCTAGAGCTCCTCAGGTCGGCGTAGAGTCGACAGGAGGCGAAGGGTTAGGGAAGAGAGATATGCTATGAAAGTAGATAAAAGTAATATTTGGTTCGATTGTGGATGCGTCAATCGGTCCTGATCCCTTTATATTTTTAGGGTACGGTGGTCTTAATCCTAATACAACTCGAATCCAGTGGGATCCCGCACAAATCTCACAGTTCGGGTTCAGATTCGACTACACTGGATAGTCCGGTGCAGTCCACCGGACAGTCCGGTGGCGCTGGCCAGTGTGGCCCTGCCTAATTAGGTGCTCAACAACTCTGTATATGTATTCTGGTAAATTTTATATATTCTTTGATTTTTTTTAACATTCATGTATTTTTTAATACACAATATCTAATTCCTAGGCCCGCCTCGGGCCAGCTTCACTCGCCTACCATCCGGTGCGCTACCGTCCTGCGGCCGCCCTTGCAGTGTGCCGGTGTCCGCGGCTGCTGGAAACGATTCTAGTGGGGCGTCGCCGTTGGAGACCGCCCTCGCGGGGTGCCGCTGGCCACCGCCCGCCCTTGCGCGCTGCCGTCGCCGGGAGCCACCGCCGCCCGCCCTCTGGGTGCAGCCTCGAGCTACATGTGAAGCCTGAAGAAGAGAAGACAGGGGAGGGAGGGGGGGCACGTAGATGTACAGGGTGCTGTTGTTCGCCCGGACATTTTACGGGACACCGCTGCACATGATTTTTTGACCTCCATCCTGTATCTTTGGGGTCTAGGGCCATATACAGGTGTCCGCTGCGGACAGGCTCAGGCAGAGAAGCCAGCGCACCGCAACATCCGTTGCATGTTCTCAGTTTTGTTGAAAGTATATCTAGCGGTATTTACACATGTACATTCAATTTTGTGCAAATTAGAGCTAGATCCGCAAGATTTGTGCACAGCTGTGTTTACATCTGCTAATTTTGATCTAGTTCTACATGTTTACCATGTGGCTTGTCGATTGTGATGCACCCATGCACGCAAGCTCAGATTTCAGATAGTATTACTCAGCACTTGCTTCATATCGCCCTTGATTTTAGTGATTTTCCTTTCCTGCATTAAATTTTAATTTTTTTAGGGGATTTCGTGGCATGGAGCAGAGCTAGCTTCTCTAGTTCCATGTAAATGAGGGGCTGCTTGTTAAATTAAACTTATTCCCTTCCAGAGTTCCAGATCATGTCCATGCATGGTTTTTTGTTCAGACTTAATCGTATCGATATGAGATGCCAGCATTATTTTCCAACTCTTGAAATGTTCCTGGAAACCCTGCCTTTTCATGTATAATATATCCAATGTAAGGAAGGGCCATGAACTCTGAAGAGTCAATTTTGCATAGCTTCAAGCACCACGCCTCAACAAGCAAAGTGCTCAGACGAACAAAGAAAAAAAATGGATGTGTGAATCTGACAAATTATTAGACTATCTACACTTCGGTTACTCTATATTTTTACTTTAAAAAGAATATTCTAGCTTAGTCAGCAAAATTTTTTTACTCCATATTCAATTTCTCTCGCACTTCTATTATTCTATATGTTTTCTCTGTATCCAACTACCTAATATTTTATTCATCCACTTCCAACTGCCATCTGATTTTACCACTAAATTAATATCTATAATACTAATAAATCATATTAAATCACAAAAAAGTAATATTAGCATTAGAAAAATATTGAAAATACTAATTTACATCGTCATATTAGAAAAATTGCATCTTAATATAATAAAAAAAATTCAGCTCGTTTTATAGAGAAAAAAGGCTCAACAGCTCACCGGCCGTCGCCCAGTAGCCCTCCTTGCCTGCTCCCACCCTCCCGTCATCTTTTTTTTTGAACGAGCACCGCCATCGGCCTCCTCTCCCTCACACCGTCAGCCTCCTCTCCTTCTCGTCGTAGATCCGCCTCCTCTCTTCCCCACGGCCAGATCCGGGAGGCCACGGCCATGGAGCGCGGATCCACCGCGACCTCCTTCGCCCAGAGCCGCCCAGCCTACGGCAACGGTGGCGCGTACGGCTGCACCGCCTTCCAAGGCTCGGCCGTCGCCAGGCAGCCGGGGATGAGGGCGGGCACATGCTCAAGATTTCTTCCTCCATTCTCCTCAAGCTCCGCCTCTGCTCCCTCCTCGGCGCAGAGCTGGTGCCTGCCCGCTTTGCCGCCGGCGTCCTCTCCTTCAGAGCCCGCAAAGAGGAGGTCGTTTGTGGGGGCCCGTGGTGGCAGCCCGATGCCGGAAGGCCGTACTTCCGGCAAATCTGGTGGATGAGAGCGTCTCCGCTAGCTTTAGCGGAGTGATAGCGGAATGGGGCGCAGCATGCTTTACGGTATTTCCTTACGGCATGCAGGCAGCGGGAGTTTTGGCGTAGTGGAGTGCAGATACCACAGTGCAAAATGAATTAGCGAATGGGTCTCTGGACACGAGCTTACAGTTTCGTGCGTTACAAAACCAACTCGGTAGCTGAGCTTCTGAGAAGGTTAAGCGTAGCTACCACTTTTAGCGATCCCTTTTTCCTTGTCCTGGTTGGCATCTCTCAATCAATTTGGGGTAGAAAAGAGGTAGAAGAACACCGGTAGATATTCTAGAAAAAAAATCTTGGGAGGTAAAAAAAGTTGATGAGAGGGGGATAAAGTGAGTGAACGTGAAGCAAGTAATACACGGCGGATAGCGGATTCGTAACGGATTTGTGTTGGTGTAATGGATAGCGGATAACGGAGGCTATTGACGGACGCTAAGTTCCTATAGTGAAAATTAAATATCTCTAATAAAATTGAGTATACATGTCATAAAACGTGACTTTCTAACAAATTAAAATCTACTAAAACATACTAACCGATAAATACACATATAACTTAAAAATAAACTTATGATTGTACTTTAATGTGTAAGTCTAAATAGACACTATGTTTCATTTATTAGTTTGCAATTGCGGACCGACGAGTTCTATTGCGGACGCTATTGTGGCCCGTTAACATGAATAACGGCAAATAGTGGGTGTTAAATTTCAAATCGCTACACATGGACTGCTACATCGTAGCGGTAGCGATATAGAGCCGGTAGCGCTATTGTGGACGCTATAGCGACCGCTACAACGCTATTTATTACTTTAAGTGAACCCAATCAACCACACGAAAAAAAGAGTTGATGATAAGTGAATAAGGTGAGGGAACCCAAGTAACCACACGGAGGCCACCCGCATGAAAACCAAAGAAATATTCTACCGGGTCTTAATTCTTATGGCCTGATCCGAACGCACAGGCCGAATAGCTAATCGGCCCCGTCAGGCCGATGGCGTATCGTCCTAGAACGCTGCGGCGGAGCGCTACAGCCAACCCATCGCCGTGGTCTCCAGCGAGATTCATGGGCCAAAGTCGCCGTCTCATTATATATTTCATTAAGCATTAGGACCCCTTTACGACTTTGAGCATGGGCTCAAACTCACCCAAACCCACTATCAACAACTCTTTGCCCTCCTCAAGCTGGAGTCACAGGCGCGCGCTACCGAGCCTAGCGATAGCAATGCTAGTCCTCTACTATTTAAACGGTACAGTGCATTTTTCTAGAGAGTTCACTTTTGCTCGCTGGATACTTTGCATCGGCGTTCACACCGGATTAAACGGGAAGTTGAATATTTCTTCACTTCCTTACTTTCCTTCTCTTCTATTGATTCGATGAACCGGTGGGTTCGATAAAATGGCCACTGTTTTAAGCGTTGAAGTTAGGAGAAATTACTTTCCTGCTGCCGAACTGTGCACCGGTGGGAGGTTTTTGTTCACGCCGGTTAAACCTATGTGACCCCGGCCATCTTCCTGATACCCTAAGCTGCACCAGTGAGATGTTTTAAGGGGATGTTTAAATCCATAGAACTAAACTTTAACCCACTAGCTCATCAATGGATAGATCTTTTTGCTAAAGTTTTGCTTCCCATTAGCTTTACTCTGTTAAGCTAAATTTTAGCCTCCCGTTAACCTTAACCTCAAAATATCTCAATCCCATGGCAGCCCACACGTAACATGAGTTTTAGAGTAATATTCCGCAACAACGTGTATGGTATTACCTAACTTAATATAAACACAAGGGCAGGCTAGCTATATATACGAGTTGGATGCTCATATATACTGGGCCCCCAATTTCGTAGGAAGAGCTATCAATTCATGGCCCACCTGGAAGTAACTAGGTGTGGCGATCATCAACGGCAGTCACAAGACCCAAATAACATTGGGCCCCCAATTTTGTAGGAGGGCTATCAACTCATGACCCACCTGAAAGCAACTAGGTGTGGCGATCATCAACGACAGTCACAGCCAAAGGACTTTTAGTCTAGTGTTTGCAGTACCTCGAGCGGCACCTGAGGTCCTGAGTTTGACTCCTGCTGGGAGCGAATTATCCCGAAATTTAACGGCTTTGTTCATTCAGTGGTAGGCGACGTTTCCCTCGACAGCGAGGCGCCCGTGGGCTGTGACTTTGTCAATCTCAAGATCTGTCGGCCAGTCTTTGGAGGTGCCCATAGAGGTAGGGTGTACGTGTGTAGGTCCATAGGGGTGAGTGCGTGCGTGTGTGAGCGTCTGCGTTTGATATGTGTCGGCCGTCTTTAGAGGTGCTCATACAGCTAGGGTGTGCGTGCGTACATCCATAAGGGTGAGTGCGTGCGTGTGTGTATTGTGTTTCTAAAAAAATCAACGACGGTCGACCCAAATAACACCTGGACCCATGATTTTTTTTCCTAGGTTTGGAGGTGCTCATGGAGGTAGGATGTACGTGCGTACGTCCATAGGGGTGAGTGTGCGTGCGTGTGTGAGCGTCTGCGTTTGATCTGTGTCGGCCGTCTTTAGAGGTGCTCATACAGGTAGGGCGTGCGTGCGTACATCCATAAGGGTGAGTGTGCGTGTGTGTATTGCGTTTCTAAAAAAATCAACAACAGTCGACCCAAATAACATCTGGACCTATGATTTTTTTCCCTAGGTTTGGAGGTACTCATAGAGGTAGGGTGTACGTGCGTGCGTGCGTCCATAGGGGTGAGTGTGTGTGCGTGTGTGAGTGTCTGCGTTTGATCTGTGTCGGCCGTCTTTGGAGGTGCTCATACAGATAGGGTGTGCGCGCGTGTACTGTGTTTCTAAAAAAATCAACGACAGTCGACCCAAATAACACCTGCACCCATGATTTTCCCCCCTAGGTTTTCAAACCTTGCTATGTTACAGACGGTGAAAAAAAATGACAAAAGAGTTGGTAGGAGGAGATAATATGCGAGCCCATGCACCACGAAGCAGGCTGCGCGTGTGGCGCACACAGCCTAGCCGACATAGCGACACGACCCGCAAGCTCGTACCTGCCGGCCTGACTCCGTGGAAACCCCGCGCAGCGAGAACTAAACGGGCTCCGGCTGGGGCGAACCCCAACCTATTTGCCCGCCGGCGATTGCCGGCCTCCCGGGCCAATGCCCCAACCCCACCTAATCAGCAGCCCATGGATCTTTCCCATCCAACGACAACGGCCCGCCGGAACACTCCTCGGCGACGGCCCATGCGCGCGCAACTTCAAACAAGCACCAAGCCTGCTGGCCTCTCTCCTCGAGAAACGGCCCAAGTGCCTTCGACGACCGGCCTTGCAACATTGCAGGCCCAAACAGAGTGCCTCCCGTTAACCTTAACCTCAAAATATCTCAATCCCATGGCAGCCCACACGTAACATGAGTTTTAGAGTAATATTCCGCAACAATGTGTATGGTATTACCTAACTTAATATAAACACAAGGGCAGGCTCGCTATATATACGAGTTGGATGCTCATATATACTGGGCCCCCAATTTCGTAGGAAGAGCTATCAATTCATGGCCCACCTGGAAGTAACTAGGTGTGGCGATCATCAACGGCAGTCACAAGACCCAAATAACATTGGGCCCCCAATTTTGTAGGAGGGCTATCAACTCATGGCCCACCTGAAAGCAACTAGGTGTGGCGATCATCAACGACAGTCACAGCCAAAGGACTTTTAGTCTAGTGTTTGCAGTACCTCGAGCGGCACCTGAGGTCCTGAGTTTGACTCCTGCTGGAAGCGAATTATCCCGAAATTTAACGGCTTTGTTCATTCAGTGGTAGGCGACGTTTCCCTCGACAGCGAGGCGCCCGTGGTCCGTGACTTTGTCAATCTCAAGATCTGTCGGCCAGTCTTTGGAGATGCCCATAGAGGTAGGGTGTACGTGCGTAGGTCCATAGGGGTGAGTGCGTGCGTGTGTGAGCGTCTGCGTTTGATCTGTGTCGGCCGTCTTTAGAGGTGCTCATACAGGTAGGGTGTGCGTGCGTACATCCATAAGGGTGAGTGCGTGCGTGTGTGTATTGTGTTTCTAAAAAAATCAACGACGGTCGACCCAAATAACACCTGGACCCATGATTTTTTTTCCCTAGGTTTGGAGGTACTCATGGAGGTAGGATGTACGTGCGTACGTCCATAGGGGTGAGTGTGCGTGCGTGTGTGAGCGTCTGCGTTTGATCTGTGTCGGCCGTCTTTAGAGGTGCTCATACAGGTAGGGTGTGCGTGCGTACATCCATAAGGGTGAGTGTGCGTGTGTGTATTGCGTTTCTAAAAAAATCAACAACAGTCGACCCAAATAACATCTGGACCTATGATTTTTTTCCCTAGGTTTGGAGGTACTCATAGAGGTAGGGTGTACGTGCGTGCGTGCGTCCATAGGGGTGAGTGTGTGTGCGTGTGTGAGTGTCTGCGTTTGATCTGTGTCGGCCGTCTTTGGAGGTGCTCATACAGATAGGGTGTGCGCGCGTGTACTGTGTTTCTAAAAAAATCAACGACAGTCGACCCAAATAACACCTGCACCCATGATTTTCCCCCCTAGGTTTTCAAACCTTGCTATGTTACAGACGGTGAAAAAAAATGACAAAAGAGTTGGTAGGAGGAGATAATATGCGAGCCCATGCACCACGAAGCAGGCTGCGCGTGTGGCGCACACAGCCTAGCCGACATAGCGACACGACCCGCAAGCTCGTACCTGCCGGCCTGACTCCGTGGAAACCCCGCGCAGCGAGAACTAAACGGGCTCCGGCTGGGGCGAACCCCAACCTATTTGCCCGCCGGCGATTGCCGGCCTCCCGGGCCAATGCCCCAACCCCACCTAATCAGCAGCCCATGGATCTTTCCCATCCAACGACAACGGCCCGCCGGAACACTCCTCGGCGACGGCCCATGCGCGCGCAACTTCAAACAAGCACCAAGCCTGCTGGCCTCTCTCCTCGAGAAACGGCCCAAGTGCCTTCGACGACCGGCCTTGCAACATTGCAGGCCCAAACAGAGTGCCTCCCGTTAACCTTAACCTCAAAATATCTCAATCCCATGGCAGCCCACACGTAACATGAGTTTTAGAGTAATATTCCGCAACAATGTGTATGGTATTACCTAACTTAATATAAACACAAGGGCAGGCTCGCTATATATACGAGTTGGATGCTCATATATACTGGGCCCCCAATTTCGTAGGAAGAGCTATCAATTCATGGCCCACCTGGAAGTAACTAGGTGTGGCGATCATCAACGGCAGTCACAAGACCCAAATAACATTGGGCCCCCAATTTTGTAGGAGGGCTATCAACTCATGGCCCACCTGAAAGCAACTAGGTGTGGCGATCATCAACGACAGTCACAGCCAAAGGACTTTTAGTCTAGTGTTTGCAGTACCTCGAGCGGCACCTGAGGTCCTGAGTTTGACTCCTGCTGGAAGCGAATTATCCCGAAATTTAACGGCTTTGTTCATTCAGTGGTAGGCGACGTTTCCCTCGACAGCGAGGCGCCCGTGGTCCGTGACTTTGTCAATCTCAAGATCTGTCGGCCAGTCTTTGGAGATGCCCATAGAGGTAGGGTGTACGTGCGTAGGTCCATAGGGGTGAGTGCGTGCGTGTGTGAGCGTCTGCGTTTGATCTGTGTCGGCCGTCTTTAGAGGTGCTCATACAGGTAGGGTGTGCGTGCGTACATCCATAAGGGTGAGTGCGTGCGTGTGTGTATTGTGTTTCTAAAAAAATCAACGACGGTCGACCCAAATAACACCTGGACCCATGATTTTTTTCCCTAGGTTTGGAGGTACTCATGGAGGTAGGATGTACGTGCGTACGTCCATAGGGGTGAGTGTGCGTGCGTGTGTGAGCGTCTGCGTTTGATCTGTGTCGGCCGTCTTTAGAGGTGCTCATACAGGTAGGGTGTGCGTGCGTACATCCATAAGGGTGAGTGTGCGTGTGTGTATTGCGTTTCTAAAAAAATCAACAACAGTCGACCCAAATAACATCTGGACCTATGATTTTTTTCCCTAGGTTTGGAGGTACTCATAGAGGTAGGGTGTACGTGCGTGCGTGCGTCCATAGGGGTGAGTGTGTGTGCGTGTGTGAGTGTCTGCGTTTGATCTGTGTCGGCCGTCTTTGGAGGTGCTCATACAGATAGGGTGTGCGCGCGTGTACTGTGTTTCTAAAAAAATCAACGACAGTCGACCCAAATAACACCTGCACCCATGATTTTCCCCCCTAGGTTTTCAAACCTTGCTATGTTACAGACGGTGAAAAAAAATGACAAAAGAGTTGGTAGGAGGAGATAATATGCGAGCCCATGCACCACGAAGCAGGCTGCGCGTGTGGCGCACACAGCCTAGCCGACATAGCGACACGACCCGCAAGCTCGTACCTGCCGGCCTGACTCCGTGGAAACCCCGCGCAGCGAGAACTAAACGGGCTCCGGCTGGGGCGAACCCCAACCTATTTGCCCGCCGGCGATTGCCGGCCTCCCGGGCCAATGCCCCAACCCCACCTAATCAGCAGCCCATGGATCTTTCCCATCCAACGACAACGGCCCGCCGGAACACTCCTCGGCGACGGCCCATGCGCGCGCAACTTCAAACAAGCACCAAGCCTGCTGGCCTCTCTCCTCGAGAAACGGCCCAAGTGCCTTCGACGACCGGCCTTGCAACATTGCAGGCCCAAACAGAGTGCCCTGCTCACCTTTCCGTGGCGGGCCTCTTACACCGGGTCAAACAGCCTGGCCCTCATCGCTCAGGACTGGCGGCACCCAACGACAGCGCAACTTGGCCGGGCAAGGGATCTCAACTCAACACAATTACTGGGCTTGGTCTTCTGCGCCGCATCTTCTGACGTCCGTGGGGCTGGGCACCACATCATGCCTTTCGGCGGGTCGGGCCTGACATGGGCTCAAAGCACACTCCCCCTCCTACCAACTCTTTTGCCCTCCTCAAGCTGGAGTAACAGGCAAGCGCAACGTTGCCCGGCTGGTGCGGGCGCTGAGAGCTGAATTCTTAAGCCGGTTATCTCATTGTTTGGCAAGCAGTATGGTACTAATCTGGGACTGGGAGTCTGGGAGGAAGCGCCTGGCTGGCGCAGGGAGCCATCGTTTTCAGGCATTTGTTGCTGCTCCTGGCGTTAGAACTCCACCTTACATGGGCCGGCCGGCCGGACGGCCTACTTCATATTTACGTGACGCTCCCACCCACATGACCAATCGGAAGAAGAGTAGAAACAATCGGTCCAGCGTGCAGGATTTGCACGGCAACTGGAACGCAAGTTTCATCATGAAGAAAACAGAAGGGAAAGCAATTTAAGACGTGCTACGTAATCCCTATGTGTTATTGCAAGACAAGATGTAAGAATGAATTCGCATTAATGCATATATATAATGCAATTTTGTTCTATTTGTAAAACTTTGAGCAAGCCGGTCAGATGAGATGAAATAGAGGTAGTATATGATCTATTGGCTATAAAATCGAGTTGAGTTTTTAAAAAACTAGTATAGATGTACGTGCAACACGCACGTATTGTGAAATGATCGGACAAAGAAAAAAACAAAAAGAATTAAAAGAAAGAAAACTTACTTGATTGGTGTCATTCTTTTCTCATAAAATCCAAGAGAAAGAAAGTAACATGTGAGTATGATAATAAAATGAGATGAGAACAAAATAGATGAAAGGGTAGAAACATTTTGCATTTATGGATTTTGGGTCTCTCCACCATTTTCCAACCTTCTTCAAACTGCGCAGTGAGACCAACGCGAGGGGTATACATTGGCCATCTAGGTAAAAAAGAATTTCAGAAAACTCGCTCTCTTTTATAGTGTAGATTATGTTGTTGTTGTTAGTGGATATATAAACTGCTATAAATATAATAGTAGAAATGTTTAGATATTGTCTATATATATATATATATATATGAAAATTCCTTTTTACATGCGCATGTAGCTACACTCACTTGTGTATCTCAAGATTTTGAAGGTATCTGGTCGAACGAAAGGTATGTACATGAAGTATGTGATCATACTTGACCGTCTGTGGTGGTATATACGTGAGGTATGCGAATATACTTGAGGTATATGGACATACCTCATAGTATGTACTAATACAAAGGTATTATCATAATATATTAAAATCAGAGGTTGTTTTGTAATTTTTTTTTTCGTATGGTGACCTTTGAGTTATCATAAAATAAGTATGTCAACATATCCAAACTGATAAATGAGTATGCGAACATATCCTTATTGGTTTATTGAAGGTGAGTGTAGCTACATGCGCATGTAGATAAAACTCTTCATATATATATATATATATTTATTTATTTATTTTGAGCTAAGTCAAACTATTTTAAATTTGATAAGAAAATGTAGAGAATAGTATCAGTGTCTATGGCTCTAAATAAATATAATATAAAAATATCTCATGATGAATCTAATTATAGTTATCTGTCATCGTAAAGCATTGATATTTTTTATATAAATTTGGTCAAACTTAAAACAAAGCTATAATCTTATTTTATTTTTTACTCTTAGACAAAGGTAGTACATTAGAATTTCAAAAGGCCTTTAGATATAGTTTGCGGTTAGTTTACCTCAAGTCTCAACACATTGTATCATCTGTTGTTACAAAAATCCCCCTAAAAAAATCTATTGTTACAAAATTAACACTGCATTAAAGGATGTTTGAAATATAAAACTTTACACAAAGTATATGTAATTCGACTAGTTATGTCTTAGAATTTATAAAATTTATTGTCTTAGAATTTATGAAATTTATTTTTTTTATATGATGCCAATACACCTACTAGAAACAAACAGATGAATGGAGTATTTTTAGCGCAATTTTACCATTTGAACTTCAAGGTTCGAACTGGCAAAGGGGAGAAAAGGCTAACCGTCCAGCAGAGCACAATTGTTACGTAGCACACAAAGCAACCCAATTAAGTGCCTAAAGCCAACTCCAACGGTATACTTATTTTGAGTATTATGTAGACAAAATAAAATTTGAATTGTGAAATGTAGATGAGTATTGTTTCTGGAGATAGCCTAGAGTTTCCAGTACCACAGGCCGTGCATGCCAATAGCAAGAGAGCATACAGAAACGACGTGCACCATGATGCACCCACACCCTAATGTACCAACTGCTAGACTTGGTCTTAGCAGCTCATTTTTCAAAGTTATTTGAAAATATTTGTTGGATGATTTCAGCTCTCCCTTGGGGGCTATAACCCTATGTTTTGAGCTCAAAAGTCAAAAGACAGTAAAGTAGAGTATGAATACCACCTGAAATTTGTATAGCTTGCGCCCTTGACATTGATACTGCTAGGTAAGTCACTCGTTACATGGTCATTCTTCATACACACAAATAGGTACACCAGTAACACCACTGTAAATATTTACTTATTAACAGGTAATAACGTCAAAATGATCGCATGAATCAATGTCAGAGTTGGTTCGATGATGAACACACTCAAGATAACCAATTTCGACAACCTCTGGCGGGCAAGCATCACATGTTCACAACTCGCCTCCCTCATCCACAAGAGCAGCTGCGTAGGACAGACTGCAAATTTCAGAATGATCGTCAACCCATGTTGACGTCAAGTTAAAACCCAGCCCAACCAGATGGCTGGTCTACTTTCTTTGCCGCACCAGCACTAAATCTCTGGGAGGAGCTCCCTTGGGCAGCGGCCCTGTTGATCTGTGTAGCAGTACTCACTGCAGCTGCTGGCATTCTAAAATTATCGGTACCAAAACCCCACGCATCGGGGGAAGGACCTGAAGTTGTGTTCTTGGTTATATTTTGTCTTCCATTAGTTGCATGATCGACCTTTGGTCGGGCCTGAGCCTTTGTGTCAGAGAATGCCTGCCATGTTTTGGCATCAGAACTGGCTGATGAAGAATCACTTGCAAGCATCCCTTTTTCAAGCTCCCACACCGTTCCTTCGATCTTTTCCTTTCGCTGCATGGATTGTAAATCTCATGTAAGATGCTAATAAACTTCAGGGTTGCAAAACATATTGTATTAGACGTAGGTGTAGGGCAATTACCTGAGATCCAGAGTCTTGTGCCCTTGAGCCGACTTTGTGTGATGGGGGCGTTGTCTCAGCAAGAGTGCACTTCAGCTCTTGGATCTCCTGACGTTGTGATCGGCAGATTGAAGACAGTTTTTCATACTTGGCTGTCATCTCAGCCTTCTCTAATGTGGTTTTCTTCAACTGCTCCTTCAAGCTGGATACTTCAAGTTCAAGTTCAGATGCCTTACCAATGGCACTGTTGAGATTGTGCGTGTCAAAATCTGCAACAAAGCTGCTGAATGGATCTTTCCCACATTTTGGATTGGGTTGAGGTTGTTGTGCTTTAGTTTTTCCAGAACTTTGTGTCTCTGCGAACAAATTTGTGTCAGAGGCACCTGAGAATCCATTACTGGACACGGAGTTACTTGGTGCTTTACTTGTTCGTAACGCCTGACTAGTATTGATGCTGGCGTCCACCCTGCTTTGGTTCTGCTTTGATGACAGTGATGGCTTAATTGGCTCCTCGTCAAACAAAGGGTTCTTATTATCTGCAGCTTGAGCACCTTGTGCATGCTGCGTCACCCAAAATGCACCTAAAGGTGCATCTCCTGCTTTTGAGCTACCATGAGATAAAGAACTATTAGATTGCTCCCTTGGAGGTGGAGGAGGATTCCTTCTAGGCATCACATGCGTTCTTTTATGAGTACCTACACAAGCAAAATGGATGGTGGGCATATAAGCATCATTTGGCCAGTCATGTCCAAAATACAACAGTAAAGTGACCTTCTCATTTATCACAATATTTCTTGCAGAGAAGTGGAGAACATATATACAATCAGGCTAAAATATTAAATTATGACTATAGGTCACTACGCATGGAAACATGACATAAAGGTATGATATCCTATGAGATGGTAGGACGATGGAATTTCTGAGCAATTTCTAGAAGCATCAAATTTAAAGATTAAAACAAGGTAAAAGACTAAAAGTTCCCTACTGAAAAACGAAAAAAAACGCAGTTACTATACTTTGATATATACAACATCCAAAATAAGCATGTCTGGGAAGGGGGTTAGAGTATATGTAGTCAGTACCAAAGTTGAGCCCAGACCGCAGAAATAACATATACTTAAATAGGGATAATATAAGGTAACCAGATAACCCAAGTACACATAGTAGCCCACTAGCCTGTAAAAATGATGAATGATCTAGTGTAAAATCTGGCATCAAACCTTACTGCATTATCTATCAAAACCATATCAATTCATACAGCACATATCAAATTTGTATTAATTAGGTATTTAGGTCACTAGGCCATGTTAGATTCTCCCACATAGGCAGTTCCTGTGAAAATGAGAACACAAAAGGGCTATTCGCTGAAGAAATGCAAATCCTGTTTTGCCGAATCGAAATTTCGTAGAGACAAAGATCTTTATGTCAGTACCCCTTTTTTTTGTTCTCGCACACAAAGGAGAACTATGTATTATGTCACTCTACCTGGTTTTAGCTTCACAAAATGATCTATGCAAGCTGTTATGCCCGAAGCTCTGGGGCCTAAATATTTTATGAGCACGTCTATGTCAATATCAGACCTAGTTGCTTCCCTTTAGCTTAGTCAATTAGATAAGTTAGTTAGAGATAAGATAGTGGTTTGTTTCTATCTCTTAGGTTAGTCAAACTGGTAGCTTGGCTGTTGTGGATCATCAATAAAAGGGTAAGCAAGACTTAAGAAGGAAAAGCCTCTTTGTGCATGTCCGCGGGTTCGCTCCACCTAGTCCAATCCCCCAATCCTGATACATGTCTCACACTATTTTTTCTGTCCTCAAGGGATCAATTCAAGTACAATAAGTAGATTTGGGTTTGTTGGACAAGCAAAACAAAATATCAATTAAGATTTGGCCCGAATACTATCCACAAATTGTTCTAGGAAGTACTGCGAATCAATGGCAACCCCACAAGATCAATAAAGTGTGTTCTACGTGTACAGAAAAAATGGTTCTGCCAACTCACCTTCATCTTGCAAACTCATGGAAACAGCTGATGAAGATCCATCAGGTAACCTTTTCTGTAACTCAAGCGGCAGTAGCTCATTAACACGAAACCAGACCTGTGAAATATAGAGCTACAATATAAGAAAAAGAAAACTATTTATCTGATTCCTATGGCTACATGCAAGTCTATGACTAACCTAGTATCATGGAGAAGAATGGCCAATCAATCAAAGCTCTTGCCTGCGTGATGTCTGGTCTGGCATTTGGAGAGCCTTCCAGCATATCTTTGATCAACCCTGTGATAGCAGTGCTATACTTGGGTTGCTCAGGGATACGGTAATTGCCATTGAGTATCTGCAACTTGGATTCTCCATCAAATGCAGACTTGAAGTAGCATATTCTATATAGAAGGCATCCCAAGGCCTGCCAATGGTAAATAAAAAAGGATTACAGATAACTTTACTCTTACACACTTTGCATGAGGTGCAAGACAAACATCCCAATGACTAATGTTAAATGCAATGTGATACATGAACCAAAAGATTATATTATCAATGACTCATTAGCATGAAAAAAATGGATAGTTGAACTTTTTACGAAGTTAATGTGCCTTTCTCTGATAATTAAACAAAGAACCTAGCACATGATCTTCCATTCATGTTTGTATGCTTTCCACTTACCCAAATGTCAACTTTCTCGCAAATAACTTCTCTTCTGTAGAGATCCCACATCTGAAAACCCATCATGGCATCATTGGAGGTTGTACAAGGTTTGACAATTTTAATTCCATCATGTAGACGGTTGTTCATTACCTCAGGGGCCCTGTAGGCTGGGGTTGTATGTTTCCTGATGATATCTTCCTCAATGCCCATCTCTTCTGGTCTGTTAAAGCATTTATGGTTTGTTGATGTGCTCCCAAAATCACAGATTTTCCATGCACCATCAAATCCAAGAAGAACGTTTTCAGCTTTCAGATCCCTAGACAATATGGCAAATAGGTCAAATGTAAGACATATTTTTGTGAATAATTGATGCATGCATACTTATACCAGATGAATTGTTTTAGCAACTGCAAGTGAGTCATGTAGATAATATCCTGGTAAAAGAACGTATTATGTGGATACTATTTTCCCTGCACCTACAGTTGCAACCAAGCTACAAGGTATAGAAATTCAATCCAGCCCAGAATACAGCAATACTGGGTCAACTCCATTCTTCTTAATTAGAAGGCAGAGCTCCTGCCATTTATGTTCAAAAAAGAATACAGCAATACGCAACTTTCTGGTGTGGTAATATTGCCAACTAATTAAAAAATCCTAATTGTACAGTGAAGCAGAGCAACATAAACACTACAGCTTACCTATGTGCAATTGGTGGTGACTGTCCATGCATGGCAAAAACAGCATTGCAGACATCTCTGAAAATTAAAAGTGCCTTCTTCTCCTCATAGTAACCACTACCTCTGCTCTCCATTGCACTCACCAAGGACTTCTCACAGAACTCCATCACAAGAAGTGCCTCCTTTGTACGACCCATGTCAAAAACATCATGGGCAACAAGTGTGACCACATTAGGATGCCCTTTGAGGATGTTCATAACCTGGATTTCCTTCATGACAAGATCAAGCGATTCCGAATCATTACAAATAATGTGCTTCAAGGCGTATAGCTTCGATGGATGTACTGTGTCACATGCCAGATATACACAAGAGAAACCTCCCTGTGCAATGGCATTTCGTATTGTAATCTTCACGTTTCCAACATCAACAGTGCGACCTTCCAACCCACTCTGTGGTTTACCCCCAAAGGGATTGAGCCTCCACATTATTGAGATACCCAAGACAGGATGGACGAAATCCCAGTGCCTGTTTTCTTAGTGTGCTCCCCCAAATATTTCTGTGTAAACCAAGTGACAGAAGGATGAAACTTTCATATGCAGCAAGTAACATGAAGCCAGATATGCACAAAAAGTGAATGGAAAATCATTGAAAAAATGGCACTCGTGAAATAGATTGTCCAAATAAGGCTACAAGTTTCATGTCTACACTCATTAATTGCAAACAATGTTCCTCTTCCATGGAGGTCATTGAACAAATATGCAAAGATATGACTATGTGCATCCGTTAGTAATGCCAGAAGAAATGAGACACTAGCTACTCTCAGAGCCCCACGGATTGAAAATGAACCAATAAACCACTAATCTCATACTATATAGCTAAGTTTATTTATTTTTTTTTAAAAGAAACTATCTAATGATGGGAAACTTAACTTCACATCCATTTGTAGGACTGATGGCCACCTAGCTATCAAGGATAACCACTTTCAGGATGACTTGATAATAAGTCAGCGTTGGAATTATCAGGCCCAAAATATGAACTACCCCTCGAAAAATCACACGCACGCACGCATCAAAATAGAATGGGTGCAAGCAATCGTGCAATACAAGTGCAGCTTATAGAACTAACTACACCTAAACCACCTTGCTGCTACAGTACACCACCGCAACAACCACGATGCCCACACGTCATACGATACCTTGAAGAACACAAATGCCAACGCATTCGCGCATGGCTGTGTCACCTAGACAATAGTGAATCAGATGCAGCTACTGCTAAGCTAGAGAGACATGATGCCCACACCAGTATTCTCGGGCTCAGATCAGGCGACCTCGAGGGAGCTACATGCTTCCTCACAAAAAAAAAACACGGAATCGGGCCAAACCGATTTCGTGCTCCCGAGACAGATTACAGATTACAGCAATACTGAAAAGCCACCAAATTTCACCGCACAACTCGAGCCCGAGCCACAGATCACCACTATCCCGCGCGCATTCCCACGCGCCCCCACAGAGACGATCCTCTATTACCACGCAAAATGCAGCTCCGACTCCGATCCTCCCCATCCCCAACCCCAATAGCCTCACTCATGCAGCGACACGCGAATCCCGCGAAAGGGTCATCGAATCGAATCTCGGTGTCGGTGAGCAGGGTCACCTCTGGATCGGAGGCCGAGGCCCGCGCTCGCCGTGGACTGGCGCCGGTGGCTTCAGATGCGGGGCGCGATCTCGTTTACAGAGATTCGGTGCCCGGGCACAGGCTGCCTGAAGGGAGGGAGGGAGAGGGAGGAAGGAACCGAGACAGGAAGTGGTGGCCTGGTGGAGCCGTGGCGATGGAGAAGTGGTGGCCTGGTGGCCGGTGGGGATGTGGCCACAAATAGAGTATTTTCGATCGCCCTCTCTCCTGTTCTTTCTTTGTACTGTATTACCTTCTGTCTTTATTTGTCTTTCTTAGACAAAGACATACAATTAACCGGACCATGGTACGGTTTTTTTTTCAATTTTCTCGCAACTTTGTTGTTCGTTTTTTTTGTGTGCAAATAGCAGCATTACTCACATGTCACATATGAGCTACTTGACCTACTTCATTTATAGGTAAACACTCCCTCTGTATTTAAATATAAATTGCAGTTAACTTTTTTCAAAACTTATATTGCTCATCTTACTAAAAATATGATTTATTATTTATTTTATTGTGAATTATTTTATCATTGTAGAAATTTTGATCATGACTTGTTTCCTATACGTTTACACAATTCTTTAAAATAAAATGAAGGATTGCAATTTTGAAAAAAAAATCAACCGCAACTTATATTTAAATAGGAAGGAAATGGCGTTTTGGAAATTGACAAAGTCTCCAAAATATAACTCTAACCACTACTTTTTTTTTTGTTATGGTTATTGTAACGTACAACAAAAGTATGTGCTAACAGAGTACTCCTAGCACAATTTTTTCCCGTATTATTTTTCAAATATTGAAACCTAAAACTAAAAAAATAAGATTGGTAGTCCCTCCATTATTTTTTATTTGTCGTTTCTTAGTCTAAAAATAAACTAGCAGGCGGGACAAATATTCGAGAACGGATGTCGGAGATAGTAGTTCAAATAACACAAAATATTACTCATCCATAACAAAGAGAAACAGAAAATGACCATTTCTTCAAATCAAATCTTTCATATGCACGCGATATAGTATATGTGCATCAAGGTTTATTATTGGAAACATAAGGCATGCAGCAACCGCGACCCTAGGTGTCCAAAATCCATTGCCTTATGTTACTACGGGCACAATTAGATGGCAGTATTTGGGATAACCAAGCATATGAGATGCAGTGTGTTCTTGTTTAGTTACTCATGCATGCGTCTGGCCATTCATATTCATATGTTGCTTAGCTTAGGCTGAGCTCATTTTTTTTATCGAACGCAATACAAGTTGCGTCTTTGCATTAAAAAGATAGCAGATTATAACTATTGGGAGTAAGTCGCGGCTTACGAACTATGGTAAAGAAAAATACAAAGAGATAAATCTCTTGACACACCAACTCCGCCACAATAAAGAAATCTTTTCTAAATGATTTTTTTCTATGAAATTTGTACACTCTGGCTTAGAGGTCGGAAAATCTTTACATCAGAGAGAGGCGCATTCTAGAGGAGGGGGAGGGGGGCGTTACTGGTTGCAGAGTTCACCCTTGAGGACCAAACAAGCAGAGGTGGTGGGCTGTTATCTAGGTTGGTAGCATGTACCTAATGTCCTAATCAGTGCACGTCGCGACAACGACCACAAACATGGCGTGAATATGTATTGAAGAGAGATCCAGATTCTCAGCTTGCGTACAGATGAGTGAGTGACCCTCCATCAGATGTCACGGAGGAAAAGAAAAACTCTAGAAAAGGCATTTGTGTCAGGTGCTTAGTTCTTTGCCTTTACTAAAAAAGAAGGTTTCCATTGAGATCTAGATTTTTAGTGGGCATTCAGGGAATGAACGGACCTCGGTGTCCTCCGAATTTAGCTTTCTAAAGGAATATTTCATCCCACCTAAATGTATTTCATCATCTCTATCAAAATCTTCTCCAACGATATCATATATCACATCCTCCATACCGCATCACACCATATTTTACTATTTTCCATCCAACTACCACTTAAAATATAAAATAAAATAAATCCCCCATCCAGTCATCTGTTCCCTTCCCTCAATCCTCCATCTCGCTGGGCGCCGTCTCCCACAGGCCTGCTTCGCCTCCCTCCCGCCTCGCTCCTACCTCCCGGGGCACCGCCTCTACTAGATTCGCCTCCGTTGTGCCCTGCCGCCCGCCTCACTCCTCCTTTGCTAGACCCACCGCCACTTTCATCCGTGCCGCGCTCACTCCTCCGCCGCTGGATTCGCTGCTGCCTTCATCTGCTGCACCAGCTCCTCTACCTCCCGCTGCTAGAGTTAGGGCTTGGGTCGTTTTGCCTTCCACTGCTAGGCCGAGTCCCTTCTTCATTGCACGTCCGGCCACATCCTCGGTAGCTCCTCCGTGCGGGAAGGGGCAGACATTGGCTGCCATGCCGTTGATGGGCCCCACCACCGGGCGATAAGGGATGTCGTACATCCCTGCACCCTTGGGGCATGCTGCATACTTTCCCCAATTTAGAGGATTGGGTTGGGACACCGTCGGAGCGTGCAGAGGACTCCATGATCCCCTAAAATAGGGTTAGGGGATGCTTTACAGCACTCACCATAAGTCAAATAACAGTTTGCTCCATTATGTAAGGCTATCCTCGCTAGGGCGTGAAAAAAGAGCCTGCAAAAATGCTATAGACATATTGTATATTGTAGATGCACTGTAGATAGAGCAGAGTTTGAAATTAAAGGTGGTGTAGAAAGATCGATGAGGTTAGCCTAAGAGGTTCATGCTCGATTTTTATTCTTTTTAAAGAAATTTCCAATACTAATCTTTTTGGTTTTTTCAAACATCACTTATCCAAATACATTGCATACAATTGTGTGAGCATTATGGCACTGTAGACTCATCAAGGAAATGATATTGACACTTTTTTTGATAGGATGACTGCCTAGACTATCTATAAGATCAAATAATACCTCTAATAACATGTTAGTTTAGATTGAAAAACAAAACCACCGTATACCTTTGCCTTTAACGACGCATCGCCAGTTATTTCCAAGCTATCATCACAAATATTCATTTTTAGCTCAATTCATCATAAGGGCAAACCTTCGTTTCCTGACTAATTTGAAATCAATAACCCACAAATGCCATCATTAATTATGAAATCTCAAACTAGGGGCCTAGATGCTCCGCAACCTTGTTTTTTTTTTTTGCAAAGGGATATGATTGTCAAGGTCTAGAAGCCGACATTTTACATATATATTCATGACCACACATATTCTTAGATAAGGTGATGTTAAGTCGGTGGATTTGGGAAATGAGTATTCTTAACCCTGACTTAAAAAGAGGTTGGGAAACAGGGCTGACGCAAACGTTTCTACAGCGGTATGTCAAAACTGAGGGTGGTCGTTGGGAAGCTGATCCCCTGACGTTACCTCTGGTGACATTGAGTCACTGCCGCGTGGGCCCCACCTCATGGGGGTCCCACGCACAGTGACCCAACTGCACCGAGGTCCGTCCGGCGGTTGGCGTTGACAAGAGTCTAGCGAGCCCAGGCAAAGCAAGCGGGCATGATATGCAAAAAAGCTCCTCGAAATATGTTTACTTTCCTTCGGAAGGAGGAAATTAGTTTCCGGAGGAAATTAGTGATATTATCTTCGGAAGGAGGAAATTAGTTTCCGGAGGAATTTAGTGATATTATCAGCTTACTTTAGATCATACAGCTTACTACTCCGTATTACTGTATTGAAACTCAACACAGCACAACGCCTGAACGATTTACCATTTCTATGATAATTTTTGATAAATTTTTACAGTTTGATTTGGTGGGTGGGGAGGCCCGCACAGGCAAGTCCTGCAAAGTAGGGCAGTGTCAGTGCCCGCGCCAGCCTCTTCCCCCTTCAAAAATTGCCGTGCAGGTTGATCCCGCACCGCGAGCGGCTCTCACCGCAGCGCTTTGTTTTCCTTACTCATTAGTTTAAGGCAACGATCACCGCTAGCACCCCACCCCCTATATGTACCGCCCACGGACCAGCCTGCAAGACCTACTTGCCGATATGGGATATAATCGTTAGCGGGAATGCTTTGCCCCTCTTGTGTAGCTGTGCGGTGCCTCCCCCCAATCAGCTTATGAAGAATGGGCCAGCCTGCTTCTAGGCCCGGCTCGGCCTGGCCCGTGAAGAGTAAGCACTGCAAGGCCATTCTGGCCCATCAGGCCTACATGGCGCGTGCCTCTCAACGAGCCGACCCCCAAGCGGCTTAAACCCTAGTTCGCCGTCGTGCTGCTGCTGCGCTGCTCCCTTCAGGCCCTCACCGTTCGCCGCCGCCTCCGCGCTTTCGAGCCCACGAGTAACGCGCCTAGTGCCATGGCGAAGAAGCGGAAGCGCACCGACGCACCTGCGGAGGCAGCCGGGGCGGAGAAGCCCGACGACTCCGCGCCGGCGCGCCCGGAGCGCACGCTCTTCGGCTTCAAGGATCCGGTCCCCGATGCCGAGCCCGCATCCGCAGGCACCGGTGCCGCGGTGGCGCCGTTCCGGAACAAGGAGAAGGTGCTCATCACCTGCTCTCGTCGCATCACATACAGGTCAGTGCTTCCTGTTCTCCCACACTTGCTGTGTCGTAACTGCTACCCTGTGCTGGGCGATTCGATTGACGCGTGCGTGCTGGGCGCAGGTATCGGCATCTGATGCAGGACGTGCTGTCGCTGCTCCCGCACGCCAAGAAGGACAGCAAGGTCGAGTCGAAGCAGAGCAAGGGGAGCGCGCTGAACGAGCTGCTCGAGCTCAGGAGCTGCTCCAGCTGCCTCTTCTTCGAGGTATTGCTCTTCTACTATGCCACGATGATGGTTGCTTATACTCAATAAAAGAAGAATTGTGTAAATCACAGAGCCTTGTGCTGTATATGTTAGCGGTAAAAAACCAATCCCAACATTTAGCTCCGGTCCATGTTTTCCTTCTCTGAATGTTCCCTGGGCTGTGCTATCAGATATAGCAACTCCCATTTATCTCTAGCTAGTGCAAAATAGTCTATTGGCCTATTTGGCATAATATTTAACTAGACATGCGTTATCCCACAATTATAATTATTCACTAGACTTGTCAATTCTAATGATGTATGTCCTACCTCTGCTTTGAAATGTAAACACCTTGACTTTTACACATGGCATTTGACTGTTCATCTGATTGGAAAAAAATTGTGCAAGTTTCATTGATTTTGCTGTGGCTTGTTAATCATCAATGTTTGTTTAAGCATGACTTATACTTTGTATATTTGCACAAAATTTTGAATAAGCCAAATGGCCAAGCAGCATATCCACAAGTCAGCATTGTCATACACTCATACATTAAAGATCAGAGGTAGTGTTTGATCTCTGTTGCTAAAATCATTTTTTATGCATATTACAGTGCAGAAAACAGAAGGATCTTTACCTCTGGATGGTCAAGTCTCCTGGAGGACCATCAGTGAAATTTCTAGTTAATGCTGGTATGCTATAACTCAAATAGTACTTATACTGTGGCTGTGTTATGCACATGCACTGCTGCATTTAACTTGTATGCTTTTGTCGTGAGCGTTATCGTTAATGATTGACCATTATGTGATGTGATGCCTACTGTAGTTCACACCATGGAGGAGTTGAAGCTCACCGGTAACCATCTAAAAGGATCACGCCCGCTGATTACGTTTTCTACAAATTTTGATGAGCAACCTCATTGGAAGCTTGTGAAGGAAATGATAACTCAGGTACATAACTGGTTTGACATGTTATGCTATACCCATGTACGTTACTAAGCATTTTTGAACAAATTCATGATGAACTGAACTAGTCTGTTCAATAATCCAGATTTGCTCGCCTCATTTTCTATTTGGTATCAAAAGAGCTCAAACCTGAACGTTGAAGGAATTAATGATTAAATCAAAGGGGACTTTGAATATTGTATCACCTTTTTTACTGGATTTTAATCCGTTAGCACTGAAGGTCACCATATGTTGCATCTAGTAAATCTTAATCTTCGATTTCTACTGCTTGCTTTTAACCAAAAGGTGTTGGTGCGCATGAGGTTATACAATCAAACCGACTTTTGGGTTAATTGTTTGAACTTTGAAGATGTATGAACTTGAAGATTCATATGTTTTATGAGTGCAAATAAGTTATGACAAAGCTTTGAAATTCTCGTAAAGCAAAGAAGGTGATAGTGAAGCCGTTTCTGTATTTGTGCAGATATTTGCTACTCCTAAAGATCACCGTAAAGCAAAACCTTTCCATGACCATGTATTTGTCTTCTCCATTGTGGATGGCCATGTTTGGTTTCGAAACTACCAGGTGATCTACTGCTCCATTTGTCAGATTGAATTTTGGTTCGGATAAACCTTTTCTTTTCTTCCGTCTTGTGCAATGAAAAGTTTTTGTTGTCTTAGCAACATTTGAATTTTAGAAACTACCCTACTTTGCAGATTTCTGTTCCCCACAATGAGATTGATAAAGTAGATAAAGGCGGTCTTGATAAGATGACACTTATTGAGGTAATGGCACTGATATTCTATCTGGGTACTTTACATAGTTTTCTCTAATAATGATTCACACTTGTTGCTCTATGTAGGTTGGCCCTAGGTTTTGTTTGAATCCAATCAAAATATTTGGTGGTAGTTTTGGTGGTCCTACATGGTATGAGAACCCATTCTATATTTCCCCCAACCAGGTATGTTAATTGACTCTCTGTTGTTGGAGTATTATTCATATATTGTTTGAAATACAACGTTTTTTAAACGCTTGACACCTTCGACTTTGTTTTTTTTGCACAAATACACAAATATAGGTCATGCTTATCATTAATACAACTATATAATTACTGGTCACATCAAAATAAATGGTATGTAAGTAGTTTCTTAATAAGACGAACAGTCAAATCAAACCTCATCAAAAGTCATCAGTGTCAAACATTTAAAAATGGTGGTTGTTTATTTGTAGACCTTCCTACCATTTCTTAAGTTAACCTGAGTTAATTACTTTTCATCTATGGATAGTCATCCTATGGGGTTTTAGCAAAAAGTTAAGAGAATCGGTGAGTCAGGTGATACCACAGTTTCTTCCACATAACACTTTATACTGAATTGATTGTTGGAACTATCCTGAAATGGCATTTGGTATAAATTTGGCATCAACAATGTCTTTAAGGTATTAACAATATGCTTGCATGTTCAAATTAGTCTACAATACAACTCAATGCTTTCTATGCCACTAACAATTTTGGATGCATTGTTGTTTTCACTTTTCAACACATAATGAAAAGCATTACTTAGGGTTGGTACATTTTCTTCAGACTCAATAATTTTCTTATCCTCTGGTGGCTTTTATTTGGTGATTTGGCCCCCGACTTAATTTAGCGTATATGCAAGTTTGCTTGCTACCTCACTTGCAACCCAATTAATTTGGAAATTCTACATCTGACACTTTTTTTTGGTTCCCTGCAGATCCGTGCACTAGAGAAGCGGCAGAAGGCAGGCAAATACGCCAAGAAGGTGAAGGCCAAGGTGAGGAGGAAGATGCACGAGATGAATAATGCTCTGGAGCCAGATGAGTTTGCTGAGCTCTGGAAAGGGGAGTATGTTGGGATTTGATCGACCGTTCGTGTCGAAGGCGTGCAACACCTGGAACTGCTTTCAGCCAGCTCGTATTTTGTTTACCAGTATCCACACTGTGGAAGTTTTGTACGACAAAGCATTCGTTTATTTACATAAATCATATTTCAGTGATAAGAACTTCTGCACGTATCACACTCGTTTACCTTTACTGCTCGTGTTGCTATTCCCTATTCATTTGAGCTTGATTCTCAGAGGATCATGAACGAAGAACCTCAATCACAGCTAAAGCCTAAAAGTTCGGGATAGCAATATGATACTTGCCGTGCGGCTCATCGCCATGGTCCTTGAACGGAAAATACAACAATGCCTTTTCAAGGCAACGGAAAGCCCCAATTTTTTTTGTTTGCGTGGTCTTTTTATATTACTACCAAAATTGAACCATTCCCTATATAGTATTTTTGACAAACTATTATACTGAAACTCCTCTGTATTCCAAAGTCCAAACACGCTGAAATTTCAAATTTGCATCCAGATGCCAGAAGCCCAGAACGCAAAAGAAACATTCGCTCTCTTGCTCCTAAAAGGGGCCGTATATGCACCTTAACAGTTAGGCCCACTACGATACGCAGAAAAGCCCAAGGACCTAGGGTTTCCACCTCTAGGCCGCCGCACACATATAAATCCCTCGACCAAACCCTCGCCTCCATTCTTCGCCCGCCGCCGCCTCCAGCCCTCGAGCCGAAGCAGTGCCTCGCACCGCTCAGATCCAATGGCGCCGACGTCGAAGCTGTCGCAGGGCATCAAGCGCGCGTCGCGGTCGCACGCGTACCACCGCCGGGGGCTCTGGGCCATCAAGGCCAAGCACGGCGGCTCCTTCCCCAAGGCCGAGAAGCCCGCCGCCGCCGCGGAACCCAAGTTCTACCCCGCCGACGACGTCAAGCCCCTAACCCCCAGCACGCGCAAGCCTAAGCCCACCAAGCTCAGGTGCCCCCATCATCCCCGCAGGCCGCAGCCAGCGTGGTATTCTTGTTCATTTAATCATTTGTGTGGAGATTTGATTCCAATCCGCCATTCGTTTTTGCAGGCCGACAATCACGCCCGGGACTGTGCTCATCCTGCTCGCGGGGCGCTTTATGGGCAAGAGAGTGGTGTTCCTTAAGCAGCTCAAGTCCGGCCTGCTCCTAATCTCTGGTAAGAGCTCCTCCTCATCCTGGGTTGCTGTCTTGTGTCAGTTGTGTGTTGGTTGGTGTCGTTGCTGCCCTCCAAAGTCCAAACCACGGTGACCCTGCCGAGTAGTGTGGATCTACAGTTCTGTCCACCTTTAAAGTTTTGTATGTGATTGCTAATTGGTCTACTCCTAGTATAATTTGAAAATTTTGGGGTTGAATGAGTTTATCTTACGCTGGTTAGCTCGATCTGGACAGTACGCACAACGTATATTGGTTGTTTGTTGAGTCCAGTGGTGTGTAGACAACACGTTACATTATAGTGCCATTTTTCTCTCCGTTATTCTATTTGCTGTCTATTCCCTTCAAGACTTGGGGGGGGGGGGTGCTTGGATCGCAAATTGACATGTGGTGTTATGTTTTTGCAACTACTCTGCATTTCCTTTAATAGATGTACTGCTTGTTCAAGGAATCAATTTTGCACCCTGGAATTCGTATTTGCTTGCTTGCGCATGATGTATCTTGAGCAGAGGTTTGTAAAGTTAGAATGTTCATGTCACTATCAGATAGTAAGAAATAAACATTCTAATTGTAGTAATTGGTATGCTCTGTTTGGGCTTGCTTACTGCACCTAGTATTTGACTTGTTGTAATCTTTTTGGATTGTGAGGTTTGAATGATGGAAATGGCAACTCGCCTCCTGAATTATTGAATCTATAAAGTCGCTTTAGTTGTTGGACAGGAAGGAATTTAGATTTATTTAATTTCTTCTGTCCAGCCAAGCAACCCTGCAGTTTCTCAAGATGCATATGCTTCCGCACGCAGTGTTTTTTCATGTCATGTTTTACCTGGTAGTTGGTAATGTTTTCACAGGTTCATTTTTTAATAACAGTTTTTCATTACCTTTCAGGGCCTTTCAAGATCAATGGAGTACCAATCCGCCGTGTGAACCAGACCTATGTCATTGCTACATCCACCAAGGTTGACATCTCTGGCGCTGATGTGTCTAAGTTTGATGACAAGTACTTTGCTAGGGAGAAGAAGCAGAAGGCCAAGAAGACGGAGGGCGAGCTCTTTGAGACAGAGAAGGAGGTGTGTTTCAGATTGCAATTAACCATTTCATTGACATTGCACATTCTATTGCGTGTGTTCCATGCAACACTTGCTCTTTTGTTTTTGAAATAATGCAACACTTACTCTTGGTCAAATGTCTGTTGTATCTGCAGGCATCCAAGGCTCTTCCTGACTTCAAGAAGGACGACCAGAAGGCTGTGGATGCTGCTCTGATCAAGGCTATTGAGACTGTCCCAGAGCTGAAATCCTACCTTGGTGCCCGGTTCTCTCTTAGGGACGGTGACAAGCCCCATGAGATGGTCTTCTAAGCTTAGTTTTGGAGCTCTGAGGAAGTCGTTTTGCCTAGTGTGCTCTTGTACTCCTGAGTTTTGTACCCGGGTAGCGAACCTTTAATTCCAAATTAAGTCTGCCTGTCAAATATTATGAGAAGATTTAAAGAAGTGTTATCCGAGTCGGTGTTTCAGCATTGCGTTATCTGCTCGCTCCCCTGTGTGGTAGTTAAATCAGTATCATTTCTGATCCAATTATGTCTGTCTCTGGCGTTTCTGTTAAATAAACGTTTCAGGTATCTTCTAAATATTCTTTATTGACGTTATCTACGGATTTGGGTTTAGGTTTTTTGGTATTTGAAGGCTTGCTTGGTTTGGTGTCAAATTGTGTCATGCCAAAATTTTGGCAGTCATGTTTTGGCAGCGAACCAAGCAGGCAAATTGAATCTAACTGTTACAAGCGCCTTTGGAATTTGAATAGTCCATCCTTGCTGTTTTCTCCATTTGGGCAACTGGCTGCGTCGGGATGGGTGATGCGCCATTTGCTCGTTAAATTTGAATCGTTTATATAGAAAACTAAAGTTTCAATCCAATGAGTATAGGGAAACATACATACTATACCTTAAAGTATAGCATTTCAAATTCAGTAATCTTGATAAAATAAAAATCATACCATTACCCTAGCGGTTGCTGCTGCAGTCAGCCTAGTGGGTTTATATGCCGTCTCGATCTAAAGAACATGATCTAACGGTGTGAGTCACGATATAAATGTTTCTTCACAATTTAAATATGTCTCGATGATTTTTAGTTAAAAAAAATAAATAGAAATATGATCTAGGCCGTTTTGGATTCGATTTTTAAGTTTTTAGGCAAAATTTAAATTTGAGACAAAATTTGAGGATCATTTGCCACCCCTGTGTACCCTCTTCTCCCTCTTTTGCTGTTTTGCATACACGACGCGTCCACGGACGGAGCGGCGCCGCGAGACGTGTGTTTCCACTTCCCCGTCTTCTTTCACCAGCCCTTAATTTTGGCGGGAACTGAACCCAGCCAGCTGAAATAGTGGCGCCATCGCTTCGCCGGGCCCATGGACAAGTTCCTAGTGGCGGCGCCGCCTCATTCCGGCGAGGAGCCCGCGCCGCCCCCGCCTCCGAGGTGCACCCCCACCCACCCAACGACGCCCGATTACCTTCTCACTGTCCTCTGAACCTCGTTTTGTCCGCAGGAGGCACCGGTGGAGGCGCATCGCCGTGGAGCTGGATGGCCGCATCGACGGCAGATTCCGGCACCGGGAGTCGCGCCTTCTCCTCGATTCCTTTGCCGAGGTGCCATGCTTTTAAAACTCATACTTGATTTTGGTTTAATTTGTTGCGTTCGCCGTTAGGATTACTTAATAGTTGTAGCTAAGAGTTAGGATGTGGAACTCTACAGGACAACTTTCGTACATTCTTTTGTAGTAAGCTGATCATAACATGACTATCCCTTTTAGCTAATCCTAGCCTAAGTGCCCTACTAACCGTTTTTTTTGTTAATCCTAGAACAGAAAACTGTTTTTATTCGAAAACAAAATGTTGAATAGCTCAACGGAATAATGGGGAAGCCCTGCCCCTTTGACTGCCAAAGTTGAGCGTAAAGTCACTCCGATTAGGGAGAAATATCTTATAATGTCACAAAACTGTGGTTCCTTTTGATTTATGAGCTTAGTTTGTCCTGATGAGCTCTAGGTCCGTAGGTTTTAATGGCTATGCATCGGGCACTAGGAGTTTAAAATCTATGTGGAGCAAGGAAAATGAAGGGATATCATGTTCTGTTTCATTCTTACATACTATTTTTTTAATCTCAATTTAATATTCTGCTATACTTTTATTTTGACAAGATTGGGGCTTTTGATCACAAGTATTACATGCATGGGGAAGAACGGTGTCAGACATATGTAATGCTGATTTATTAATTTGAGTTTTGCTTGTAATGCTATGCCATGGTACTTCATCCAACTTATGGGTTTATTATGAATTGTTCCTGTCAGATGGATCGAATGATTAGTGCTTCAGCTACGAATTTTCATCCCGCAAGGTCTAGTCTTTCTCTTTATAGCTCTTTGGTGTGTTACTCCACATGATCTAGAGTTATGTTATGGTCATCTTCCTACAGCTGCATTTTAACAGTCTGTACTCTAGTAATATGTACTTATTAGAAAACTGATAAACTTGTACTACTGTATTTGAACAGAGAGGGTGTGTCAGCAATGGAATTTGATAAAAAGGTAACACGCATATTCTGTACGAATATAATTTTTTCTAGTTTAGCCAGACTGCCAATTTCAACTCAATCCCTACTGATTTTGGGCACAGTCTTGATATGAGAAACATCAAAGCCTTCTTATTTCTGATTTTAATTATGCAGGGAATATACCTTGCATCAGTGACATTCTCAGGGTGTCTAACAGTGCATGACTTTGAGACCTTATACTGCTCCGTATATGGCCCATCATGCAGTAAGTTAAAACTAGAACCCAGATAACCTCGTTTCTAATTCGTATTGTCTTCCGGCTAACATTCACTTCCTCTTTGAGAAGCTAGTATTGGTTTCCTATCTTCATGTGATTTGGAAATTGGAAGTCATGTTAAGAACCTGATTTTCCTTGGAAAAAAGATGTCCTTTGACACCTTTTGTTTCTACATCATTGTCCGTGCAAATCTATTTATACTTCTTATGTTCTCAGAGCACACTAAATTAGTTGAAATGATGAAATGCTTGAATACTCCAAGATGCAGGAGAATTGGCTTCTCAAATCTTAATTTACAAAAGCTGTTATAATTTGTTCATAGTTAAAAGTTTCAGGTATTATAATAATTTTGCTGCTACTTTTTTTTCTTGGTAGGTATGCAGGATGACTCATCAAATTATGTGCTCCATTTGTCTAACCCAGTTCCCTTAAATGCTGTCCGATGGAATCCAGGAAACCAAGATGAGGTATATGGCAGATTTATTCCCAATGCAGTATGAGATTTTCCACTTTCAGACACTTCATTTCCCCTTGTGGCTACTTGACACTATTGATGGCTGTCAAGCCTAACCAACATGAGGCAGTGCAATCTGTTTTGTAATAATGTATTTATTTTTGAAAATATTTGCTGCAGATTGCTTGCACATCAAGTCAAAGAGATAAAGTTTTCCTCTTTGATATTGGCTACGTGTCATCTGCACCAACTGAAGTAAGGCCTTTTTGCATTGTTCTTACAAACGATTCACATTTTACTTAGTGATACTTTCAAGTTTCAAAAGGTCACCCTTTCCTTTTTGTTTCTATTCCTTAATTATCAAGTGAATGATGCCTCTTTATTCTTTTTTATTTTTCCATTATCTTTTATCATTTATGTACCTGCATAATATACAATTATTATGAAAAAAGTAGTTTGTGGATCTGAATCATAGATGCCTAGATGGGATAGAGTTGCTTCCGTTAGTATGCACAAAAATTGAAATTCCACGTTGTAAAAGAAAGGTTTCTGAATATCTCAAGGGTGTTTTTAAACATGAGTTGTAAATATTTGTACAACAAGAAGGGGACTGTAGTTTTATGCATAAACATTTTCTAAAAAATTATCATTCTGACCCTGAGCTATTACCATTTTAGGTTTTGCATAAAGGAAAATCCAAATTTTCCTCGCTCTACTCTGAATCCTGCAAGGGTTTGACTGATTTAGCTTTTACTTCAGATGATAAGTCACGGTAGGTAACATGTTTCATGGTTATTCACCTCTTAATTAATTTCATATCATCACAATTAACTCTCAAATAAGGCCAATAGCAAAATATATTTAGTACTGCAGAGCTTGCTTGAGACAATCAACAGTTTCCTTTCTCTATAGTACCTTAATACAAAGATATAGACATCTGCGTAGCTAAAGAAAACAATGACTGCTAAACGTAATATATTATCAAATAAATATAACTATGTGGGTTATCAAACAAATGTAGATTGCTAGATTCTGCTGATGATGTCTGTTCATTCATGAATTGAAATATGTTCCTTTCGTGGTGGCTGTTGATTTGTAAAGTAAATAAAGGTTGGCCGTTTTACTTTATGTCCTTGGAAAATGCCATTTCCAATATCTTAGTGGTAATTGGCGTGTAAAGTACCAATATGCTAAATGACTTTTTATCTTGTTGGAAATATGCATGGGAATTGTACTTACCAGTTCTCGTTGCATAGGATATTTGCATCTGGCCTTGATGGGGCAGTGTACATGTGGGACAGGCGGTCAAGTAAGACACACTGTCTTGAGTTTGTGGCATCTCCAGAATCTCAGTTCAACACCATCAAGCTGACTTTGGATAATCGGGTATGCATAATAATTTAAAATATCCATTAAGAGATGTTGCTTGCTTTAAGATTGCTCTGTTTTATATAATAGAAAATAAATCACGGCTTGCTTAAGAACGACATCCCACTTAATCATCTTTTTATGATAAGCCTAATGCTACAGAGTTATATTTTGAAAAAAAGAAGGCTTTGCTAGCTATTTTACGTTTTTGATGTTCTGTGCATTTTCTGTTATCTTTGCTGGCTCGTCTGTTTATAACCTTTCTGTTAAGATAAGCAGTTAATTCATTTTTTAATTTTCAGGCCATCCCAGTCTATAGATGAGCAATTGAGCATTTATCATTTGTTTTGCAGACTGTATTTGGTGCAACTAAAAATGGCACGATTCATGTTTGGGATATCCGGGGAGGGAGGGCATCAGCTGCTTTTCAAAGCCACAATGAAGTGAGTTCAGTTGCTCAGCAGATTTAACTTTATGTAATGCAGCACATGAGGCTCTGCAGTCTTTTACACCAGGTTCTGGTGGATATAGCTTGCAGTCTTTTTAATTCCTTGTATCTCCTGAAACTTGCTTTAGGGCATCTGTTTTGTACTAAAAACCTTTAGCGCATCTGTTATGTACTAAAACCTATAGCGAGCGGTTTACTGGTGCCAAAATAAACTAAATTTACTGATTCTCAGGGAAATTAAAGATCCGGTAGGTTGGAGCCTAAATTATGAGTAATTCAGAACTATGGAATGTCATATGAAAGTTTTTTTTTTTAAAAAAACAAGAACCCTAGATCATACCACCTCCAAACTTATATATAGTGTCAGGGCGCAAGGTGGCCTGCAGCAAGCAAAAGCTTCATGGATGGATAAGCCTTGTAGTTAGGCAGCATGCTCATCCCCTAGATTGGATTAGTTAGAGGTTAAGATATATAAGGGTTGATAGATAAGATTTGTTAGATCTTGTAGTGTAAGGGGACAGCTGGCGCATCATTTGCTAAGCAAGAATTAAGAAGGAAAAGCCTTCCTCTTGCTCGGCTGTGTGCAGAGCCCCCTGCCTGGCATTCCTGCTCACCAATCTCTCTTCAATCCACCAGTCCCATCCCAATCCACAATGATGCTGTTTAGTGCATTTTTGAGCTGCTCAGCATCATGTAAAAATGTTTTGATGGAGCAGTTATTAAGTACCAACTCACATTAAATTTCGATTTTTAAGTACTAACATTAAATGGTGTACTGTAAGTAAATTTAAGCTGTCAAGGATAAGAAGCCTTTGTTTTATACTAAACTATTATGCAGAATTGGCAGCCGGCACAGGAGACACCGGCAGCGGCGGCGTCGGAGCAGGGGAGACCACCGTGCGCCGCTGGTAGACACGCACGGGCTGCGCATAGCGCAGGGGAGGCACGGGGGCAGCGCGTGGCCCGGCGGGGGACGACGGGGCCTCCAGGGCCGCGTGTGGCGCAGCAGAGGACGAGGGGGCCTCCGGGGCCGCACGTGGCGCGGCAGGGGACTCCGGGGCCGCGCGTGGCGCAGCAGGGGACTCCGGTGCCGCGCGTGGCGCAGCAGGGACCACCGGAAACGGGGCCGGCGCATCAAGGAGGCACACCGGTGGAGGACCTGCAGAACGCTCAGACAAGGGTGGCTGAACCACCTGGTCAGTGGGAAAGAGGGACTCCAACTCTAGGTCGGAGGCTGGGGTGGTGGTGGAGGAGAAAGGAAAATCCGACTCATCGAACACGACGTGTCGGGAGATCAGGACCCGTCGAGACGCAAGGTCAAAGCAACGGTACCCCTTGTGGTCAGGAGAGTAACCAAGAAACACACACCGAGTCGAGCGGGGCGCCAGCTTGTGAGGAGCAGTGGCGGAGGTGTTAGGGTAACACGCACACCCGAAGACACGAAGGTGATCGTAGCGAGGAGGAGTACCGAAGAGAGAGTGGTGAGGGGTGGGAACCGGGGAGGCAGTGGAAGGGAGACGGTTGAGGAAGTAGGTGGCTGTGTGAAGACTCTCCGCCCAGAAGCGAGCGGGGAGAGAAGCCTGGAACAGAAGGGTGCGCATGATATCGTTAGTGGTGCGAATCATGCGCTCAGTCCTTGCCGTTCTGAGCAGAGGTGTAGGGGCAGGACATGCGCAACTGGACACCGCGAGTGAGGAAGAAAGAGCGGGAGGCATTGTTATCGAACTCACGCCCGTTGTCACACTGGACGGCCTTGATGGTGAGGCCAAACTGAGTGGACACCCAGGCAAAGAAGTGGGACGTGGAGAACGTCTCAGATTTGAAACGCAAAGGGAAAGTCCAAGAATAATGGGAGAAACCACCAAATAGTACTTATAACCAGAAATACTGAGTACAGGGGATGTCCACAGATCACAGTGTACAAGATCAAACAAGCGATCTGCATGAGAAGTGGAGGTAGAAAAAGGAAGTCTAACATGACGCCCTAACTGGCACGCATGACAAAAATGCTCATTAGGGGCTCGAGTACAAGGCAGATCTGCACTACGACTGAGCTGAGCCAAAACGTCGCGGCCTGGGTGACCAAGGCGGCGGTGCCAAGTAGAAGAAGAGGTGGTGGCGACGAAAGCAGCTGACGGAGAAGAAGTCGAAGGCGAGGCAGCGGAAGGTGGAAGCCTGAGGGTGTAAAGGGGTCCCGCGCTATCACATCGGAGAAGTGGACGCCGGGAAGCCAAATCCTTCACAGTAAGACCAGAAGAGTCAAATTCGACCGTACAAGAATTGTCAGTTGTAAATTGGTGAATGGAAAGGAGATTATGGACCATATGGGGAGCAACAAGAACATTGGGAAGACGAAATGAACCAAGATTGCCCGCATCCCCCACGGAGGTGACAGGAAGACAAGACCCATTGCCGACCATGATGGAAGAAGGGCAAGAAGAAGGTGGAGGTCGGACAGAAGAGAGTATACCAGCGGTCGGGGTGGTGTGGTAGGAGGCACCTGAGTCAGCAATCCACTTGGTACCCACTGGCGGTGTCAGCCCCATGGTGCTGAAAGAGCGAGCCAACGCAGCCTGGTCCCATCCAGCAGGCCAGGCCGGAGGAGGAGGCTGAGTGGGTGGGACCCAGGCCGCCGGTGGTGGAGAAGGAGCAACACCAGCGAACATGGCCGATGGCAGGTGCTGAGCGCGAGGACCCCCCCTGGGGCCTAGAAAGGCCACATCGAGATGCGCCCTGACCATGGGTTGGAGAAGGATGGCCAAGGGGCACCAGCAGCAGCAGGGGTGGGAGCAGGCGTCAGTGTACTCCCACGAGCGGTACCACCGCGGCCACTCCGCCGACGACGTCGAGGGGAGGAGCGCCGAGGAGGGAGGGTGCTGGAGGAGCGGCAGTAGCCGGAGGAGCAGCAGGTGCGGCCGGTGGGGCAGCGACGAGGACGGTGGAGGAGGACCCCTTGGAGAAGCCCGTGGTGATCTCGTCGAGAACCAGGTCGTCCCGTAGCTGCAGGAAGGAGGGGAACGGCTTCTGTTTGGAGATCTAGGTCTTCAGATGGCCGTAGGTGTCGTTGAGGCCACGCACGATGTTGAGAACCAAGAAACGATCCTCCACCGGCCAGCCAAGATCACGAAGAGCATCCGCCATGCCCTTCATCCGCCGGCAGTACTCGCCAACGGAGAGGTCCCCCTGCTCGAAGGTGCGGAAGGCCGCATCGACCTGAAGAGCACGAGCCTCGGCATTGCCAAGGAACTGGCCCTCGAGAGCCTGCCAAGTCTGTCGCGCGGTGCCCCCGGGAGCGCGAACGATGTCCTGGAGATCTAGGGAGAGGGTCCCAAAGATCCAGGACAGGACGATGCTGTCGAGGCGCTGCCACGCCGGGTCCCGATCCGCGGCGGAGGAGTCGAGGAGTACGTGGTCGTCGAGGGCGTAGCGGCGGAGTGTGAGGAGGACCAAGTCCCGCCAGCGGCTGAAGGAGGTAGATCCCGGGTCGAGGACGACCGGAACCAGGGCTCGGATGTTCTGGACCCCCGCCGCCTGGAGGTGAAGCTGGGCAACCATCGGGTCGGCAGGGTCGGGCCGGGTGCACCGAGGGGGGGGGGCGAGCCTGGTGGGAAGAGCTGGCCCCACCTTCAGCACTGTCCTGGTGAGGCTGCAGCTCGGGGGCGCCGGAGAGGAAGCGCTCCGCCTCGGCGACACGACGAGCAAGGGCATCCGCCTCGGCGCGCTCACGCTCCCAAGTAAGAGCGGCCGCGCGGGCACGCTCCTGAGCCACCGTGGCCTCAGTCTTGGCGGCACGGAGGGCGGCAGCCAGTGCAGCGCCGGCGGAGGGCTCGTGGAAGACCTGACCCCCTGCCCCCAGCAGAGCCAGTGGTGGCCTGTAGAGGGGCGGTCAGTCTCGGAAAGGAGGCGTGGACGTCGGCCAGCGGCGGATCGGTGGCCGGAGGGTCCCCGATGGCGACGAAGGACGGAGACGAGGACGGCGCAGTGGTGTACACGGAGCCGAAGAGGCCCATGGCGCCGAAGAGGCCCTTGGAGCCCCAGCCCGGCCCGGCCCAGAGGCTGGGCAGTGAGGCCTGCGGGCGCAGGGGAGCCACGCTCCACCCTGCGCCGGCGTGGGGCGGGAGCAGGGAGGCCCGCGCGCCGTCCTGGGCGGCGGCGGCCGCGGCGGCTTGGAGGGCCGCCTCGTGCTCGTCCGCACGGCGCGCGGCAGCCTGGGCAGCGGCAGCCTCAGGCTAGCGGCGGCGGCGGCCATGGAGGAGGCTGGCAGGCGTAGAGGGCGGCGCGGAGTGGCCCGGCGGTGGCACGGCGGCGGCCATGGAGGAGGCTGGCGGTGCGGGGTAGCCTGGCGGCGGCGCGGAGAAGGCAGAGGAGGCTGGCGGCAGGCGCGGAGGAGGCAGGGGAGCGGGTGAGAGCCGTGGAGTAGGAGAGGGGAGGGAAGGACGAGGAGGAGGGAGGCGGCGGTGGCGGCTGCTGGCTGCCGGCCATGGCGTGGCGGCGGCGGCAGCGCCTGCCTGCTGCGGCTGGGGGAGGGAGAGAGAGAAGAAGGAATCCCCTAGTCTGATACCATGCTAGAATGATTGGATTGATTCCTCCCAAACCCTAGAGGGTGGGGTAAATAGTCTAGAGTACATGGGCCTACATGGGCCATTATATGGGCTGCATACACATATTCCAACATTAAGTACTAACATTAAATGGTGTACTGTAAGTAAATTTAAGCTGTCAAGGATAAGAAGCCTTTGTTTTATACTAAACTATTATGCAGAATTGGCAGCCTTCTTGATCCAGTTTGTTTATTACTAATTTGCACATACAGATTTGATAATAGTTTACACCCATCTATGCTCTGTAGATAAATTCTTAGAACCTTCATGCAGCAATGCCATCTATAATAGTTTGTTTTCTTGCTTAACATTTTTCAGGTTCAACAATTGTCATCAGTGAAGGTATCAACGTTGTTGGGCAAAATTGCATCACTAAAGGTACACAGAAGAAAAAAGATTTATCATTATGGATTTATCTGCTGAAAGTATTGTCGTATCTATTTCCACTCTTTGAGGCACATTGAAGCCTTTTGTAAACCATTATTTTGGCATTAATATTTTCAGGAACAATCGAACATTGTTTCAAGTCCAATCCTATCGATAGACTTCAACCCTAGCTGTTCATATCAATTGGCCTTCCATCTTGATGATGGCTGGTGAGTGTCTCAGATTTCGCCTAATAATCAATATTCCTGTTAGAAATTTCCATCTATGATTCTTCCAATTCCATAGTCTGCAATCACTATTTTACTCATGTTACATGCAATTGCCGTGCTTCACTATGGGCCGGATCTCTATGCACATCCCATGTCAGGTCTGGAGTCCTGAATGTTAACAACCTCAGTGTGACTCACCTGCACTGCCCTCCTCCTGCTTGGTTGTAAGTATTCGGCTATGTGTTTCTTCAAACCTAGGTGCACACAAATGTTCTTACTAGGAAATAATTATTCCGCGGCACTCTTCTTTTCTTTTACTAGGGAGAGCATGGACTTGGTGTTGCAAAACCAGTTAAGAAAACCAACCTGGTTGTCGGCATCTTCAGTAAGAATATTACAGAGCACCCTAAACTTTAGTACATGCATTATTTTTGATGAATGCTGAATAATGCACTCCTGTTTACTATTGAGAAGTTCCCTTGACGTTAAGGAATTTTATATTGTGGTTACCTCTCCAGATTTATGCAGTTGGATCTTCCTCAAATGATGGAATTTATCTACTGGATTTTCATCCAGATACGAGCTCTGCATGCCATGTGGACTACAAGTAAGCTGCTCTTTTCTTTACCCTTTGTTTTGGTTTACACAGAATAAACTTATACTATGTGACCAATATTCTACTTGTTCTCTGTATGTATACCTAAAGGTCCAGACTTCTGGTTATTTATCTATCGATTTTCCCAGGATAGTTTTTTTTTTTAATTTGCCCATTTAATTGCACGCTAGTTATTCTCATTTGAGCTTTCACTTGATTTGCACATTTCAGAGAGGAAACAAGAGGCTCCGTGGAAAATCAACCTGCAGAAAACAAGTTTATTCCTTTATCCCAAAGGGTGCTTTCTTGTGCAGCCCATCCACTAAGTCCCAATATAATTGCCGGTACACAGGTTGGTTTCCTATTTTTTGTGTCAAGTTACAAGGGTAAGACTGTCTTATACATAATCTGATTACTGCAAGTGACTAAACACAGTGAATAATGAAAATATGTATCTTTGAAGAATTTTTGTGCAAAATTGGGGTTTATTTGTTTTGTTAAGCACCAGATATCATTCTGTATGAATCCTAACAATTTGAGTGAGATTGAAAAATACTGACCAGTTATTTACCTCTCCAGTTCTCATCTTTGCTCATGATATCACAAGAATACAGGACTATCAGAAATCCAGAGTCGTGAAAGCTGCAGTTTACTCCAAGCAACATCTCCAATTGCACATCGGCAGAATTGCAGTGGTGTGTGTTCATCACCATCCCGGGATAAAGAATCATGCGCAGCATGGAAATCCTTCTTCCAAGAAACTGGATACAAGATTCAACGTGCTGCCAGTTACCTTCTTCCAAGAACTGATGAATCCGCAGCCATTCACATAAATGACCTTCATGGCATGCTTCCAGGTGCCGGAATGTATCCTTGCTTGTAATTATCCCAGCCCCACCCAAAACCCATCAGCGTATTTCGTTGATGAGTTATGTTATACCTGTATATGCCTTGTAACTGCTGGTATAAAAGCAACTTTTGTTCAACTCTCTACATGATCTCCGCTTTTCTCCGAGTTGGGTCATTTTCCCCATCTCTCGATGTGGCCTGAGTTCTCTTAACTGCAAGATTCATTTGCAGAGTGTAATACCTAATAGGTTGGCTAGGGGATCTTGTAACTTTTGTTGACTCTGCAAGTTGTGTAGGGCACTGTTCCTGTTGTTTTCCTTCCGTGTTCAATTTATAAAGATGAACTACCAGGGTTGAGTTCCAAGCAACTTCATGATTACAATTCTACAGCACGAGGTTCATTAATGTATTAACGTTAACAACACTTGTGTTACTAAGAGAAGTCAAGAACGAACTACATGCTTATCCAAAGGCCAATAAAGATATCAGCATTTTATTCAGATATCGTCGGCTTCTGCTGTTGCGTTCTGTCCGAATGCAACTGTAAGTGAACTGTCTGAACTCAACACTAGAGTGATGTCTCTGGCAAGGCAGCGGCAGCCTGGCCACAATGCCGTTGATCTCAGGGATCACCGGCGTGTGATGGACACAGGCCGGGATGCAATCTGGATTCTGGAGTATAGTACTGTAGGAGGGAAGCGAGGGAGGTTGCATATTTGATGGAGTACGGTCACGGGCTCACTGGCAACCGCACAAGACTAATATCCGGTGCGCAAGGGTGATATTTCTGCTTTTCTTCTCTTCGAGTAAATATTCGCTCCAGGTGTTGCAGCTATACAAGTGAACTAATTGTTCATCACATCTCCAAAATGTGGTCTTGAAGTGCAATTAATTAGGAGATGAAAAATCGAAGTGAGGGAAATCCCATGAAGCTAAGAGCCTAAGACATTGTGCATAGAGAGAATGTAAGAAGAGTAAGAGGAGCACACTTGGTACAGAACTACAGATACAACACCCACCTACCAAGAATTCCAGAACCTGGTTGTAAAGCTTAACGAGTCTGGAATTCTGGATGGAGTAAAACGGGCCAAAAAAGACCACTAGTACATCATAACGCAATGATCATTATTGGAAATCATTACCGCAGAAGAAAATCTAGACTTTAATGGATACGACCATAGCCAAGTAAATCTGGAATAGGAAGCAATACTAGCTGTAGCGACTGAGGTCAAACAAGTGAAGAATTCAAGTTTTTACAACTCATAACTATTCCATTAATCTACCAGTTAATCTGAACACTACCAAGATCCAATACGTCTTACTACTACACAACGAATCCTTTACATTTAAAAACAGAAAGACGTGGGCAACAAAGGTTCATTTCTGGTTAAGTAGTGGAGCTATGGGCAAACACAACTGAAGTTCCACTGCCATAAGCATACCATGACAGTGTACCCACTGATAAGTGATAACCATGCCCTCAAGTAGAGAGCTAGAAACCTTCCTACCCCAGGGTCCTCAAGCAGAGAACCACCCCAGGGTCCTCAAGCAGAGAACCACGAGCCCCCACCCCCCTACAGGCAAAACTGACGCAATGATTGGTTATGGCTAGTGGCTAAGAAAGCAGCAGGCCAGGGCAGAGCTTCCCCAGCTCATCGCATGGACATCAGGATGCGCCTCTGGACGTCCCTCTTGGAAGGCTGATGAGCAGCCTTCGGAGTTCTCTTCAGGTTTCGCCTCACCATCTTCTCGATCTGCTGTATCGAGCTGGACAGCTTCTTCTCCATGAGATCGGCGAGTACTGGGTCATTTGGTTTGGATGAAGTAGCCTGCAAGGAGCAGTCAGATGGAGAGGAAGGTGTCTTCAGCTTGCCATCGGCCAAAGGAGTCACAGGGCTTGCAACAGCTTGAGCTTCCTCAGTCGTTGGCACACACTGCTCTGCTTGCACTTGAGTTATTGGATCCACAGATTGTGAAGCATCCTCTGTCCACTGGATCTGCTGCTGAGCCGCAGCATTACTTAGGCGACTTCTCCTCTCAAGTGCCTGCAAGTTGCAGTTAATACATCTGTAGATCTCCAGGAAACATAACACAATTATCTAACGTCTAAACAATATGGAGTACTACTTTGCTCCTGCCATCCTTTTGTGGTCGATTCCCCACCCCCCCTTCTCACCATGAGCAATGTACAGGCAATTTTTTGTTTTTTTGACTACTTCACAAACAACAGTAAAACTGCCACTAAAAAGTGAAAGGCTTTGGACATGTGAGAACATTACGGGCAAATGATCATCTACAAGTAACAAGCACAATTTCTGAACATAAATAAAAGTTGACTGCAAAATCCAAATTATGGTAAACAAATATGGGAAACAATATTGCCACTGTATTGGTACTAATATTCACTCTACAGATCGGTACTAATATGCATGCTACAGAAGATACTTTATAAGCTTTCCAGTTGAACGGAATGATATCAGCTTTAATAATTTCAACAATTCCAAAGTCAACAAATATAACTCGCAGTCTGCATATAAGCAACAGTGAACTAGTAGTAAAACAGGCACTAAAGATGACATTCTACTGTTCTACTCTCTCCGTCCACGAAAGAATGAAATTTTAGTTTTGTTTTAAGTCAAACTACCGTAAGTTTGACCGAGTTTATATAGAAATTTAGTAACATATATGATATCAAATATGTATGATATAAAAATATATCTCAACAAGAATCTAATGATACTAATTTATTAGCATAAGTTTTAATATATTTTGAAATAAACTTGATCAAAGTTACAATGGTTTGACTTGGACAAAGCCAATATTTCATTCCTTTCGTGGACGGAGGGAGTAGTAAATACCTAGAATAGATTGAATCTTCTTACATATAAAGCTTAACTGAAGATGCAGTCAAAACCTATGCTATGAGTCTAACATTATAGGAATCTCAGTTTTACTAGGTCATGTTGAATGAATGGATGTTTTGGCAGCAAGGAAGAAGGTCATCGCAGATAAGATCCTTTACAGCTGAATTTAAGTTGATGAATAATGGCATATTGTCATTGAATTTCTAAACATGAGCTTGGTATATAACTTCTTACAACAACAGGCTGAAGTGTGCAACTTTGCAAACCTCTAAGGCTCTAATACGATTGGTTAAATATTCAAGCTCTAACCATAAAGGGAAAAGATATCTTGAAGTAAATGGATGAAAACAAATTAGATAAAATTGTCCTTATCGCCTACTGAGTGACTTTAAGCACATTTAAATTGCCAGGCACCTAAAATCGATTACAGTTAATACAAGTAAGAAAAACAAAAGACCGTAGGTAATGCCCTGTATGAGTATTGTTGCTAGGTTATTTTGATAATAATTATCTTTGGCTATGATTCATATATTCCATTAGTCTTTCTAATTCCATGTCTTCAGAGGCAGCTACGATGATTGATGAATATTGTTTTGATATATGTACAAGGCCATACTATTACATTCTGAAAACTTATTCTAATTCATGACCTAGTTTGGTAACCACTAACCAGCATTTTGCATTTAGTAATCAACAGCAACTCCAACATTGGAACACTGTGGCATATCCTAGAGTATAGTTCATGCCCCAAATACGACAACACCAGAAAACCCTGACACTAGCAGAAATGGTCACGGCAGAAACGAGATTAAGAGAACATCGCTTAAACAGTTCATCACCTTGACTATCGATGTGATGTCACGGAGTGGCGTCCTCGGGTACCAGTCAGGCAAGGGGCTCGTCCTCTTTGGTGCAGCCCTCAGAGCCCCCTCTGGTGGCACATTCTCCTTGTTGCTGGACGGTGACAGGGCCTGTCGAGCCAGCGGCTTCACAGCACCCTTCACTAGCACAGCTCCCGGCGATGCTAATCTCCTGATAAAGAACCCACCGCCAGAGATGTCGGCGAGGGCCGGTCTGCTGGGAGTCGTCAATTCAGGCATCTTGTAGTTCTGCAAGAAGTTGGAATAGCAAATCAGTGAGGCAGTGATGCAAGAACCACCCAAGAAATGAACCAGCAGATCAGTAAGAAGTGGACCCTAAAACCCAACAACCAGAATCTTTCTTACAGTTTTGCTCTTGTTCTGTTCTTGGTGCCCCGGTTTCTACTGCTTTCTCCTGGACCTGCACAAGGAATTCTTGTTTCCTTTAGCACTATTGATCTTCCCTGGATTCATGGCAAGAAATGCAGGAAGAAATTGGCAAGAAGAGTTCAGAGAGCGCGTGAGAAACCAAGTTCCAAAATCTGCACACCTCTCGGCGCTTCTCCCAATGTCAACGCGAACCCAGCGACTCTAGGACACCCGCAAGAAAGCCGCGAGGCAAAACAGATCAACGGTTCAGATAGACAGGACCTCGAGAAAAAGCATCAAAACCATGTAATTCCCAATCTCTCTACCCATACTTCCATGTCAATCCCCCACCCTCCCCAGACATTCGAACCACAACATCCCATGAAACGAGTCAGGACAAAGCGGTTGGGGGCGAACCAAGGAATTCCCCCCGCAAGAACCAAGTAAACAACCAAATCCCCTGCAGTTCCTCGATTCTCACCTCGAGCAGGTTCCCTCAACTCCGGATCCCTCCCCCGAAACCTTGATCCTTCCCGCAGATCTGCGATAACAGAGCAGAAGGAAGAGCCGCATCACCACACCGCACGGGAAATTGCAACGAAAACAATCGCCTGCAGCAGATCCTCCAAACCGCAAAATTACTAACGACTCGCTCGGCTCCTCCCCCGACCCGCTTCGATCGGATCCCGGCGACGGCGACTCCCTACGATTACAACCCCGATTGACGGTGGAATTTCTGCTGCAGGCTTCCCTTCCCTAGGGTTCGTGGCTGGTGGTGAGCGCTGCTACGGCTCTGGCCGTTGGGGGAGGGCGGGGGGTTTTTGTACGGGTTCTAAAAAAATGCGCGGTGTACGGTGGACCGAGATCAGCTAAGGCGTTCGTTTGTTCGAGCTAGGGTGATGGACAGGCAGGATGGCTCCGGTACATGGACCTGGTGCATGTAATGTGGGGGTTTCGAACTTTTGGACCGTTGGCTTCGGCGGGCCGCTCTCTGGCAGATGGGAATACAAAACTGAAGCGATTATGCTGGGTATTTGATATGTTCCACGTTGGAAGCTTAATTTTTTGGGATCTCCTTATTAGCATGCCGGGGGCAGAAGATATCACTTTCAACTTCAGGAATTTAAGGTGAGCTGATCTGAAGAGGATATTTTAATTTAGCTGATTTTCTTTTCTGGATCATTTCAAATTATGAACAACTTCTATTTGTTTGCCACATTTATAACAACAACCATTAATGAATTTTTCAATACAACTTCCTACATAAAATTTTGGATTCTTTTTACATGGTAGCCCCCACATGTAAACTAGAATGTCATGACGCATTTGGAGACACCTAATTTAAATTTGGAACACAAACACTCTGAGGGCTTTCCTTTTTTTTCCTTTAGCCTTGAAAATGTGTTCTCCCAACGCTCTAAATGATTCAAACTGTAAATTTGATAAAGTGAGGGTTCCTATCTACTCTATTTGTTTAAAAATATGTTTAGTTTTGTCGTAAGTCAAACTTCTCTACCTTTTGTCCAAGATTTATAGAAAATGAACCAACATATACAAGTTCGAGTTAGTTTAATTAAATCTACCATAAAATATGTCTTAATAAATGCATTTATTTGATATTGTAGATGGTAATATATTTTTCTAAAAAGTTGGGTAAATTAGAGAACCTTGACTTAAAGGTGTATTTGATAAGAGTTCTCTAAAACACATTGTCTCCAAAATATGATAAACTCTACCAAACAAGACACTGTTTTTAAATATGAATAGGAGAATCCTTGCAAAGCAAGTTAGGGATTCAGAGATAGGACCATAAATGTTTCTAAGGAGAATCAAAATCCTCCCAGAATAGGTTTCTCTCTAGAAACATTTATTTGAGAAACTGATCTGTTACAAAAAAATAAAATAAAATCAAGAGGTGATCTAATACAACCGACACCCTAAAATGAACAAAAATCTCCAACCGATGTATTCCCGGTAATGAAGGAACATGCATCTCTATGAACCCCCATGTAGATACCATGAGCCCCATCAGAGCCACCTTGGATGCGCTAGAGGAGAGAGGGCGGCCATGGGTCACTGCCACCCTAAGCCTCCTTGGCACCCCACCCTGGTTTTGCAAGGCTCCGATGGGGGCTCACGGTATCTATATGGGGTTCATTTTTTGATCCGACAGTGCTAATGCATGAATGAGTTTATGTGATATGTGATGCTTGACGTCCCTCATTTCTATTTTTTTTTCTGATGTGTGGATCTAATACATGTTTTTCTTAATCGTTCGCTCTATAACTTTTGATGCATCGCATGAGAATTGGATAAAACTCTTTTTCTTGGCATCTCTTACATCTATGGCAAACAATTGAATCCTACGTCATGTATATGCCTTGTTATCTAGGTTTGTATATCGAATTGTTCTATATCCTAATGATGGTTACAAAGAGAGGAAGAGGAGGTCCGTGGCAAGAGGTATAATATAGAGGGTGAAGGGTGAAGTGACATGAATAAGCACATCTTTATGGAGATGTGTCTCGGTGCTGCTTGTAGGGGTACCTCCCTCGTAATATCAACCATCGATCAAGCATATACAAGAGCCACTGCAGTGTGCATACAAATTAAACCGTGGGGAAAGGGGAGTGAAGTTATGGGCTTATGGCTTCTTGTCGAACTTAGGTGCTGTTTATTTCAGGACCTTGCGCGGCAACAGGAATGGAGCGAGTTGCCGCCGGTAGCTGTTACAGCGGAATCAAAAGCACAATTTGTTTGGTTAGCTTTTGGTCACCGAGGTTGGGCATCGGTAATCGCAGTGGTAACGAGATTCTGAAGACCAAGATCCGATAGCGCTACAATTGATTACGAAGTGGACCAAGCAAACGTAAAGTAACGATATCTAATAGCGCTGGGAACTGTTTCGGGGTAAAAAGGACCCAATCAAACATCACCTTAGAGGAAAGGTTCCTCGGTTCAGATCTCAAGTTGGGTTTGGACTCTTCTAGACAACACAAACAAATAAAAAGTTGTTAAATTGGGGTGACCAACCAGAACTAAAGTAGGAGTTGAAAGGAGCAAGCAGATAATTTCATTTCATTTCATTTCTTTTATTACTCTGCAGCGGGTCCCGCGAACCAAAACTGATGCTAGAGCCATTGAACATAAGACGTCAACAGTCAACTTGATCAAGACAGGATACGGGTGTGAGCTAATAATTTGGTTACATAGAGCGAGAATTGCTTAAAAACCTACCGAGACACAAAGGCTTATTAAATAACCTGGATTCTCTGGTACATGAAGATCGTTGCAGCGTCCTTTCGAAATATGTTGCCTTTGACGACGTAGAGAAATTAATAACCTTGATTTCCTTGCAGGTGGAGAAGCATTTTTATCACCAGCAGTCATACTTTATTACTACAAGTATCAGCAGTTTCATTCTTTGCTGGCTAGCTGGAGATTATGGACGGGCGCGGTACGGTCAGCGCCGTCCTCACGTTGTTGGACCACGCGCGACCTTCCCTACTCAACACTCAACAGTACAGTACATGGGACCCAAATCTTGACGTTGGCTTCAATCTTTGACCACAGACTATCAAACTGCCACCTAATATCTTATCTCCATGCCACGTGAGAAAATTTGAACGCACGAAAACACTCCCAAGCCGCTTGCTGCTCGATCATCAACGCTGTCGTCTATGCAATTCAAGCACCACCGGTCACTCGCAAGGTCAACAGCAGCTAGCTTCTGATGAGTGTTGATGAAACAGTATCAGCAGAGGTCGCTGTCACTGTTCTAGGCGCCATCAGACATATATCAGAAACTTAGTCGGTAATAACGGTGAAGCAGAAAAGATATGGTAGAAGTACAGGACAAACTATCTCTACTTGCCTCGCTCTTAACTAAGATAGTAAGATACTGGATATATGTGATGCGCCGCTTCTTCCACAGTTCATGTGAACCGAGCTAGTGATGATAGGCAGAGAGAGAGATCCCGCTTGCTTGGTTCGCGGAGTCTAACGACCCGGCATCGAAGCATGTGGAGCGACGCCGCCCGCTGCTTTTCTGCAGGACGGCTTGGTCTTGCAAAATAGGCCAGCAGTTGGTTCACGGGGATGCGCAGACGACGGATCCACATGGTGAACCGAACGAACAAATTAGCATCGATGTTAGGGTCTGGTGCTTTCGATTCGCTCGGCTCCTCAGACCAATCGGCGTGATAAGGGATCTTGAGGGTCATGAGAACCAACTGGTACTGCCAAATTGCACGGAAGATCGAATCGGATTCCTGATGCCTCCCAAATCTAGATTAACCTATATATCGCATATAGTACGATTCTGTCTAACACAAACTACATGGACTTGCATAGTTAGGAATGCCAATGTATGGCTAAACTAGTTCCAATAAGAACTACTAAAGGGCACTGTATATATAGGGAGAGAGAGAGAGAGGGGAGATTCACTTCTCTTTCTTCTCTGATGGCTTCATTAAAGTGAACTCTACGCGTGCATTATCTGTACGTAGAGTTTCTCTCTCTTTCTATATACGTTTTTATTAAAACTAGATTAAGCAACGAATCAATCATATATATGACATTTAAGGATTACTGGTACATCAACCTTGTTGCTTAGATTTAGAAGCTTAAATTTAGATCCACAACTAGTATGAATTCCTATTTTCACCGAATACTAATTAAGGCTGTACGTAAAAGTAACACTGTAATTATGGAGTTGATTACTCTGACTGATCGACGACGGTTAGGTCCAAAACATATGCTCTGACTTATTAGCACGGCAATGCACGGGTCGCCTACGGATCGAGCTTTGGATGGCCCGGTGATGTCTCCAAGAACGCAGTCACTTCTCTGTTCTAATAATTTTGGTAACGTAAATAGAAGATCACTTTAAAACCTAACGCAACAAAGGCTTATTAATAGCCTGGATTCTTTTTGATACAGGAAGATCGTTGCAGCGTCCTTTCGAAATATTGTCATGACGTGAGAAATTAAAACCAGCGACAATGATATGACGAGCAACGTACAGCGTCATGAAACAGATGCTTGTGCCGCGGGCGTATACGGAGTGTGTACACTCGTGCCACTCAACTTCTTGCAGGTGTAGAAGCATTTACTAGCAGCCATACTCGAGTACGTACATGAGCGGATGCGGATGTCTCACTTCCCACAAAGTACAGTATCGACTTCATTCGTCGTCGGAGATTATGGGCGGGGAGAAACCCCAGTACGTAGCACATCACGTTCTGCTCAAAAAGTAGACTCGATCGATTAAAAAGCTAAGGCCCAAGGGATTAAGAAATCAAGAGACACGAGATGAGAAAAAAATTAGTTAAGCTGAACCTGAACGGCGTAGTATGAGCAACTGATGTAAAACCAACCACAAGAATCGAACGCATGAAAACACTCCAGCCTGCTGCTCGAACCATCCGCGCGGTCGTCACCCTGTGCTCCCGCGGATGCATATAGCTGGGATTATACTCACTCTTTCCTTATTTAAATATAAGTTATGATTGATTTTTTATATAACTTTAGCTTGTCTTATTCAAAATTATTTTATAATTCATAATTTATTTTGTTGAGGTTTGTTTTAGCGTTGTAGAGAGTTTGAGCATGACTAATTTTATTATATGTTTATGCAAAATTTTGAATAAAACGAAGAATCGAAGTTTTGAAAAAAAATTAACCGCAGCTTATATTTAAATACGGAGGGAGTATATGGGAACCGGTTTGCCTTTTTCTACAGTTGGGAACTGGGTCGCCGATAGAGAGAGAGATGGAAAATGTTGAGGGTCGTAAGAACCAATCGGCACCGCCAAATCAAGGGGAAGATCAAATTGGATTCCTGACGCCTCCCAAATCTAGATTAAGCTATAGCATATAGTATGCTCTCTAACAAAATCACATGGCCCTGCATGTTTAGGCATGCCAATATAAGCTAAGACTAGTTCCAATAAGAGCCACTCAAGGGCACTACAAAATCACATGGCCCTGCATGTTTAGGCATGCCAATATAAGCTAAGACTAGTTCCAATAAGAGCCACTCAAGGGCACTACAGAATTGCTCCTTTTTCTCCTCTAATGGCTTCTTTAAAGTGAACTCAACATTCATTCTCTGTATATAGAGTCTCCCTTTTCTATATGTTTCTAGGTTTTAGAAATAGGTTAAGCAAAAAATTCATCAGGTATATCACATTTAGGGACTACTAGTACATCAACCTTATGTTTTCGCACGAGCTATTATTGTTAACGAACATAAGTTTAGAAACTTGTATATAAATTTAGACCCATAACTAATAAGAATTTATATTTTCACTATATTTTCGTATAATTATAATATAATAGACTGAGTACGCACATGCATATTTGCTTTACCTTTATCCGTCTATGATAGGATCTAGTTATTTTTTTAGTGACTTTGAGCAATTAATATGTACATTCAGGGTTACATGAAAAGTATGCATGTGTGTGTCTCTCTCTCTATATATATCGTAGTAGGTAAGTAATATTATCCCGTCTCAAAAAGAATGTAATTCTAATTTTGTCATAAGTAAATTTTATTTAAAACTATATTTTTTTTAGAAACACAGTACAGATACAGACGCTCACACACGTATGCACACTCGCCTCTATAAACGTACGTACGCATACCCTACAACTATGAACACATCCAAAAGTCCGGACCGGCGTATCTTGACATCGAGTACTCCTATAGACTACTCTGACAATGATTAGCTCCAAACATATATACTCCGACTTATTAACACCAACAAGGACAGCGTTGCGAAATAGATTCTGCTTTACTTCCACAGCTAGCATATCACCAGACCGCCAGACCACAGGGCTATGGCAACTGGAGCTGGATGGTCCGGTTGGAGCCATAGGTGGCACTTGGCAGCATAGAGCTGGCGAGTCGCTGCAAAGTAAATTCTGACCTCGCGGTTCCTGTTCTCTCTTTTTTTTTCGAAAATGGCACGGCAAGAGCTTTGCTGTGACTAAATGTTATTAGAAGCAGAAAATATACAGACTCTGATACGAAAAAAGAGAAAACACTAGGAAGCTGCTAAACGGAACCACCAAGCAAAACACTAAAGAAGAAACTCTAGAAAGCACACAGCTAGCAACCCAAAAAGCCCACAACAAAAACTAAAACCAGCTAGAAGCGCGTTGTAGATTGAAATCTTCATTGATGATATCGGCCACCTCTCTCTCGCTCTTCTCAAGTCTTTGGAAAATTCTTCGATTTCTTTCTTTCGAAATCTCCCACCAAAAGTAAACACAAAGGCCATTGAAATCCTTGCGAGCATTCTTCTCTACTTTCAGTGTGCACTTCTTCCACCAACCACCATCCATAGACTGACAAGCATTGGTCCAAGCTCGGTAGAGTGGAGAGGTACCAAGAGCTGAGCCAGCTCCAAACCGTCTTTGTAAAGATGCAATTTTTCGCCAAATGTTCCACCATCTCTGGATCACACTTACAAAGCTTGCAGATATGACCATTGTTCCAGACTCTCTTCTGTAGATTATTAGCGGTTAGAATTTTTTTACGAAGGAGGGTCCATGCAAAAAACCGACATTTCGGCGCAGCATTCGCCTTCCAAAATGGAGTAAGTATGTTCTTGGCATAACTCCCATGAAATTGAGCCAGGTAAGTACTCTTGGTGGAATATTCACCATCTGATGTCCAACGCCATATGGTTTTGTCCACTCCATCATTGTTTATACGAACTTCTTGGATGGCTTCCCAAAGCCCCTCAAATTCCATTATCTCGGTAGCCCTGGGTACCGGAGAAATGAGAGAAATCCATCTATTGCCGAGCAGGGCTTTTTGTACTGTAATGTTTTTGCGCTTTGTCTTGGTGAAGAGGTTGAGAGCAATGGAACGTGCATCGTGCCATTCATCTAGTTCGAGAACCAGAAAGAAGCTAAGGCGCCATTACCCACTGTCACTGATGTTGAAGCATGAAAAAAGTCTCTATCTTCCTTGGTACGGGGGACGTCCAGCCCAGTCCAGGCCCTTCCCCGGTCTCTCCATTGGAACCACATCCAGCGAATCCGAAGAGCACACACAAATCTTTCTAGGTCCACTAGTCCAAGACCACCAAGATTTTTAGGGCGCGTCACCACCGGCCAGTTCACTAGGCAAAGGCCTCCACTCATAACTTCCGGTTCTTCACCATTCCAAAGAAAACCTCGTCTAAATTTGTCATTTTGCTTTAGCAACCATCTTTGGGCCCGGAATACCATTAGGTGGTAGATCGGTTGAGAGGAAAGAACCGTTTTAACAAGCGTCAATCTACCAACTTTGGAGATAAATTTTCCTTTCCATCTTGGAAGTCTTGCACGAATTTTTTCAATTAGAGGTTGTGCCTCAATCACAGAAGAGCCTCAACTTCACCTGGCTGATACTGTATAGGGTACAGTTCTGTTTTACTCATGTTAAACTTGAGGCCAGAACAATCGCTGAAGGTTTGGAGGATGCAACTTAAAGCCTGCAGATCCATAGCCGACGGTTTTGCAAATAATCCGACATCATTAGCATAGAGCGAGCAGTGCAAAGCAGCTGCTTCGGTAGGGCGTGAGAAATGATGTTCATATGAATTGCATGCGCTATAATTCTCAAGAGTGGGTCGATAACCAAGATGAACAGCATTGGAGATAGGGGATCTCCTTGTCGAAGGCCTTGCCTATGAACAATTTTCCTTCCTAGTCTGCCATTCATGAAGATACACGAAGAAGAGAATGCAAGAATAGCTGAAATCCAGTTTCTCCATCTTCTACGAAAACCAAAAGCTTCTAGTACCTTAAGTAGATATGCCCAACTAACGGAGTCAAAGGCTTTTGATATGTCCAACTTGATGAAGAGAGTCGGGTTCTTGGATTTATGCAGCTTCCGAATTACTCTTTGGACGTATAAGAAGTTGCCATGAATGCATCGTCCTTTGATAAAGGCATTTTGTGAACGAGATATTAGCTGTCCCAATTTTGGAGCCAGTAGCTCAGAAAGGACCTTTGTGATTATTTTTGCCAAGCTATTGATCAGGTTGATCGGTTGAAAATCAGTTAGTTGTAGAGCATTCTCTTTTTTTGGGTGAAACACTATATTGGCCTCATTTGCCAAGTGCACTTTGTTAGTGCGGAGATTATAAAACCCAAATAGTGCCTCAACAAGATCATCTCTTACAATATCGCAGCAGCTCTTATAGAACAGCCCAATAAAACCGTCTGGGCCTAGAGCAGGTTGCGAAGGTATGAGCTGAATGATCTACTTAATTTCATTTTCTGAAAAAGGAGCTTCTAGGTCTGAAAGGTTGATCTGCTCATACCCTAAAGCCATCCAATCCAAGGAGAAAATTCTGGTGATGGAACACCTAAAATGGAATTAAAGAAGCTAAATGTAGCTTCTTCCTTATCCCGTTGAGCCATGACAATGTCTGTATCTGATTGTAGCTCCCTGGTGAATATTTTTTTTTGTCAAATATTTGCATGCAGATGGAAGAATTTTGTATTGGCATCGCCTTGTTTAATCCATCTCAATCTGGAATGTTGCTTCGCTCGTGATTTTTGGATGGCTGCTACACCCAAAGATTTAGCCTTCAAGGAGCAAAGTAGATCAAGTTCAATCTCAGAGAGCTGTCTCCGCTCTTGTGCTTTTTCTAAACAGAGAAGGGCGACCTGAACAATGGCTAATTACAGCTCAATGTTACATACTTGTTGTGCTTTCCAGATTTTTATTGACGTGGCTAGACGTCGCAGTTTAACGTGTAGCCTTAAGTTCACGTCTCTCGTTTCTACCGGCTGGCTCCAAGTTGATTGTACCATATCGAAGAACCCAGGAAGGGTAGTCCAGAATGCCTCAAATTAGAGCTAATTTAGCAACCTCATTTTGCCTAGGGAATAGAGGGAATTGAGGAGAAAATGAACTAATTTTTCTCTTTTCCCCACTATTCCCCTTCACCCCTGGGGAAAAATAAGGTTGCCAAACTAGCCCTTAAAGTGAAAACCTTTGTAGTAATCATAATTGATATTACCCTGTAGAAATAATGGTGAATGATCTGAGCCCATGGACACCACCGCTTGAAGGTACGAATTTGGGAAAAGGTCAAGCCACTTCATGGTAGCAAAGAAACGATCTATTCTAGACATCGTAGGTGTATCTTGTCCATTGCTCCAGGTGAAACGTTTGCCATTGAGAGTGATCTCCATAACTTGCAGGTCGTCTAAGGTTCTAGTGAACCGCTGGATCATGGTTGTGTTAATTCTGTTGTTATTTTTGTCTTGCTCCGAGCAAATGAGATTAAAATCTCCAAGTAAGCTAAGCTGGGTTTACTGCAGATTTTAGTGAGGAGAGCTCCGCAAGGAAATTGATTTTGTCTTGTTCTGTTTGTGAACCATAAACGCCAGAAATTGTCCAACATGTGTCGTCCGCTCTAACTCTTGGTTGCCAACTTTGACCCATGCGACTTGGAACCACTTTTGGTCCAAAATGGGTCAGTATCGATACCCATGAGGATTCACAAAACTCTAACTGGCTGAGGATTCACAAGTAAAAAAAATGAAGGGGTGAGAAATCCACCAATCAATTAAGAAGGAGAAAATGCACACGGTGGGAATCGAACCCAGGTGGGCAGCCTGCACAATGGCAAGGCTTGCCACCCAAGCTAGGCTCGGTCCTTCCTGAGGATTCACAAGTAGAATCTTCTCCTGATGCCTCTCATACCTAGAACAAGCTATGGCGTGCAGCGCACACGGATGGCTCTCGACTTTCTAGAAATAAGGATGGTGGCTTGGGAAGGGCAAAGAGCACACATATGCATAAATATATATGGACATGTGAAAATGATCTATTTTAGCTTGCATATATGGCGTGCAACGCACACGGATGGCTCTCGACTTTCTAGAATAAGGATGGTGGCTTGAGAAGGGCAAAGAGCACACATATGCATAAATATATATAGACATTTGAAAATGATATATTTTGGCTTGCATATATAATTGAGGCCAGGGGTAGATAAAAAGCTATTATTAAGTGCCCTGTCTCTCGCTGAGACAAAAAAAAAAAAAACAGAACCATGGTTTTACTGCATGTAACCCCCTGTGGGTATACTAGGAGTGTTACTTTCCTGCGTGGAGTGGTTGAGGTACTTTGTTTTGAGAAATTCTGCATAGCAATGACATTCTAGTATATGGGCACAAACAGAAAATGCTGAATGAGTTACATCTCTACCACTGTTCGCCTAAATGGTTGTTTAGACCGTTTAAACGCTAAACTGTACAGTGGCTGGCCGTTCCGTTTAATTGATCATTTACACCGTTTAAACGACCATTTAGTACGGAATAATGGCTAAGCATTAGGTGACTAACTCTTTACGGTTTAGCATTCAGACTAACGCTAATCTCTACTGTATCCCACATCGATCCAACATGTTCTTCTCAGAGCTTGTGCTGCGCCCCCAGATTTAAAGAAAATACACCTTAAGAGCTACTAAAAGAAGTCTTATTAAAAGGCCAAAGAGTCGATCGATCGGCCTCAAGGGGTAAAAAGAACCACAAGATAGAAATTTTAACAAAATGTTTGTTGCAAAACCTGCAATTAGATACTGATGTAGTAGTATATGTTTCGTCGTTGATTCTGATATTTGTGGACATGATCGACCGCTCAATTTGTGCAGATGATTCTATTCCTTCTCTTCCATATGATGGAAACTCAACTTCTTGCTTATTGGTGTATGGACATGGGATGTGTCAATGCATGGTGCTGTCCGTATAAAAAAAAGAAGCATGGTGGTGTTGAGGTTCATCACTCTAGCCAGCATTTCACCGTGAAATGCTGAGCCCGTTCTTGTGCTACCGCTGTGGGTCTTGGTTCCAGCATGCGGACGGCATCGGTATCTCTAGGCTCTAGCAAGCACCGCCGCCATGGCCGCGAGCGCGTGTCCCACCGCACCTTCGCCGGATTTGTCTGCACCGATCTGGCCTTCGCGGAAGACCTCAGCGGTATCACCGGCATTCGTTCTCGGCGCCATTACAACTTCCCCCGCTAATGGCAATTCCAGTGGCGACGGAAAGGCCGAAGGCAATGTGAACGCAGCCGGACCAGGTTGTGCATAAGCAAATGTGGGACCTTGCCTGGAGGCTGAGAAGTATAATTGGCCATGGGCTCTGTGTTCCACAATAGTGCATCAACACAGGTCCTTCCTTCATCTGCCGATACGGGATTGGAATTTGGAATGTCTCCTGATGCCTCTCAAGTCTAGAACAAGCTATGGTGTGTAGCGCACACACAGATTGCTCTCTCTCTCTCTCTCCATAGACAAATAAATGCAGGCATTGCGTACTAGAAGCAAAGTATGGTGGCTGTAGAAGGGCAAAGAGCACTCACATATGACATATGTAGGCCCATCTCATGAAATGGTCGCCCATTTGGGGATGGGGACTGCACATATAGCGGGGAGGCATAGGCAAGAGCTGATCTATTATTCTTTGCATGGCTGTTTCTGGACGAGAACTCCTGCCCCGCCCAATAGAACATGAGATATTAAGCTCAACATATTGAGTGTTGGGTGCGGTGGCAACAGTAGGGATTTTAAGACAAGACCAGGAGAGAAAAATGAACACATGAAGGACAGAGATGGTAGGAAAGAGTTTAACACGAGGATATACTTTATTTAAGGGCAAGATCGGATTGCATATAGGGTATCGAGTTGTCCAGTGGTTTTTTTCCTCCTCACATTGGAGGGGTACGGTTTTCCATGTAAATCTCGTGTCTCTTTTGGATCATAACCCTAACATGTACGTACTGTGTTTATGCAATGTTGTGGATATAATAAGTATACACCTACTTTGATTTTCTGCTTTGAGATTTTAGGTACAAGTTCATAGAAATCCTGTGTACTTACTTACAGGAAGAGTGTGACATCAATCACTGGACTTACGTGTCCCACCGGTAGCCATGAGAGTCACATGGAGTTCGCTGGGAGGAAAACACGGAATTCATTGCAAATATTGAACGAACAAGAGGGGTTTCCCCCTACCGAAATTTATTAAAAAGAAACAAAACAGATGTTCAAAGTTTATGTACAAAGCAGGTGGGAGGGGTACAGGAGAAGAGAGCCGAAATTACAGAGTCGGGAAACCAGTTTTCTAGAGCTAGGTAGTATTTGACTTTTGCTCTATGCATCCACAGCTTGATCACTTGTGTGAAGAAGAGTTTGCAACTTTGAACTTCTGGCCTTATATCTTTGAAGATTTTGTTATTTCTGGCCGACCATATGGACCAGGACATGATGATTATGACTTCCATGAAGAAGGGCAATGACAACTGCTGCTTGAACTACTCCAAATTCTTGTAAAAATCTTGTCCCTGATTGACTTGAAGATTGATTAAGGCCCAACATTCTTGTGCAAAACCGCAGTGCATCATGAGGTGGGTTAGAATCTCTTCCATATTGTTTGAACAAAGAACATATTCATATGTTGCCAGATCCATTTGCTTTCTTCTAAGGAGATCTCTAGTGCTTAGTCTGTCTTGGAGGGCTAGCCAGAAGAACACCTTGTGTTTGTGTTGACATGATGAGTTCCATAACCATGAGAATGCTTGGTGTGTGGTTCTGTGACCTATGAGTTGTTTGTATGCATATGACGAGGAAAAAATCCCATTTCCCCAGATGTATGACCATTGATCAGGCTCGGTGGAGGATTCAAGCTCTTGAATTCTTCTTAGTAGTTGCTGTAGTTGTGAGTGTGCCTCTACCGCGAGTGGGAGCTGGAACAGGGTGGGGGAATTTTTCACTGTCTTTGGCTTGCTGCAAGGTCAGTTTTTTATTCTTTGCAAAGGAGAACAATTTTGGTAGTTCTGATTGGAGGATGGTATTGTTCCAAAGATCTTCCCATAAAAAACAGCTCCTTCCATCAATTGGATTTACCTTTGCCATGCCTTTGTATTTGTCTAGCAGTTTAAGATTATCATTCCACCAGAATAAGCCTTTTCTTGAATTGGTTGGCCGTTGATTTCTTGGATAATAGTGCTTCCAGATTAGCTGCAGCCATGGTATGTCCAATCTATTGAAGAACTTGTGCAAAATTTTCAGTAGCAAGGCTTCATTTTGAGTTCTTAAATCCAGCACTCAAAGTCCTCCTTTTTTCTTTGGTTTTGCCACCAAGGTCCATGCTGCCTTTGGTGGTTGTTTGGCATTAATGTCATAGCCTCTCCAAAGACAATGTTTTCTGAGTTTATCAACGTGTTCCAGGATTGATCCATACATATTGAAAGTGCAAAGGTGGAAGGTTGGTAAGACAGTGAGGACTGAATTGGTGAGTTGTAGTCTACCAGCCTGTGATAGAAAGAGGGAGGAGCTAACAAGCCTTCTTTCGCATTTATTTACCAATGGCAGGAATTCCTCTACCTTTGGCTTGGTGAGGCCTCAGGGTAGACCAAGGTATGTGAAGGGGAAATGTGATGCCCTGGGTATCTCCAGTGCATATTATGTGCATCATTTGCTTAATCACCTATCATAAGCATTATCTCATCTCATGATAATGTGCATTTGACTCACATGAACAAGCATGGTAGAAATGGCTAAGTGATGCACTCAAATTTTGCATGAATGACACTATGAATGTGAGCATAACTTTAGTCCTATTGAGTTTTAGGTGGAACTTTTTATACTAAACTTGTAGGTGATCTAATGAGGAACAACTTTGGTAGTTAGAGTTTTGACATGTACAAAGGTTTGCTAGGGGATTTGGAGCTTTTACTGTCAGCATACAAACACAGTCAAAATCTGAATTTTTCAGAAACCCTACTTTTTCTATGATCTACAATCATTTTCATGCAAAGCTCCAATTGATAAAGTTGTAGATCTTGAAATTTTGAGCAAATATGGTATAAAACTTTTCAGGTAGTTTTGGACACAAATAGGACTTTTAAAATTTTCTTTAAAATGGCTGGGTAGGTCAAACCTGAAACCTGGAGGCAAATTCAAATTTCAATCATATTTAACCTCAGAATTTGAACTTGGACGTTTTGACAAACTTGTAGCGCTAAAAGAGTAAAACATTTCATCCAATTAGGTCCTTTTCAAAATTGGAGTGGAAACAGGTCAAAACAGTGAAATTCGGAGGGTAAACAAAAACAGAAAAGATGGATTTTCCATTTTCGGACACATGAGTCGCTGACGGGTGGGCCCGTGGATCCGGCCGGGCCGAACTGCCGAGCCGGCCGCTGCCGCGTGGCCGCCGGCGTATGGCCGGAACGGCCCCGGTGCGGATCGAGCCCCCTTCGGCCTCGCCTTAAGCCACGCCGCGCCTCCCGCTCCTCTTTCCGCTCTCAGTCCACCCGCCCGCAGCCCCTTGCTCGCTTCCCGCCCGTCCGCCATTGCCGAAGCTCGAAGTAGCTCGTGCCGGCACTGCAACGAACGCCCCCGCGCCCAACCATCTCCACACCATCCATCCCCAGCCTCCGCGCCTCCGATTCCCGGAGGTCTAGTCCATCGAAGCCTCCCTCTCGCACCGGATTTCGTCGCCGGAGCTCCGCACCTTAGCACCCCTTCGCCGTCTAATTCCAACCTCCGCGCCGCCACATTCTTCGATTCGAGTTGGGGGTGAGAATCTCCGCTGCCTCCTCTCCCTCCTGCGAACTTCGCGGTGGGCCGCCGTGCCCCACAGGGCAGGCCGGTCGCGTGCGCCGCCGCGTCTCCCCCTCCCCTGCGCGAGGTAGACGAAGCAGGGAGGAGGAAGACGACGTTTTCACGGTCTAGCCCCTGTTGTTTTCTGTTTTTGTGAATCGGTTCACTGCACTGCTGTATGAGTCTTGTAGATCTCGCGTTATAGCCCCTCGGATCTAGAGTTAATTGTGTTAAAGTTCTTGGATCTACGATTTTTCTATTTATTCCTTTAATAATCAGCAGTAAACTTTGAAAAATCATAGAAAATCAAGAAAAATCCAAAAATAGCAAACTAAGTTGCATTTTGATCCTTGTTAATAGATCTATCTGTTGGGTATGATGGTTGAGTAGGAAAATATAGTTTTACCCCTAATCTTGTGCATGCATGAAAAACCCTAATAAATAGAAAATGTGGGTTAAATGAGCTCCAAAAATTATGAATTTTGGACAGAGGTCTTGTTAGCATGTGTAGGCCCTATATAAATTTTGGTAGCCCTAGAATTGATGTTTTAATGACTGTTTTGCCCTTGCCTAGTATTTAAGCATATAATTAACAAAAGAAAAGATTACTATATGAAAATGAGCTCTAGATGACTTCATGGTATGTATATGGACTCTAGCTTATGAGAATAGCTCACTAATGGGACCTAAGGCTATGCATGTGGGGTTTTTGGCCCTGATTTGAAAATGATAGAAGTAATGCATATTTAATTGAATAATAGAAAAAGTAAGACTAGTATATGTAATAAATGCCACAATAGATCATATTTGAAACATAGGAGTATGTAGGTCTTAGCTACTGATTTGGAATGCAATGTAGGTCTTAGTTACTGTTTTGGAATGCATGTTAGGAATGCTAGGTTGACTATATGGAAAATAGATGTCTAAGTAAGCTTCGGTCGCTTTACACGAATGGATGCTAAGTCACTACACACCCCCACGTTGTTATAGGTGATAAGCTAAATTAAACTTAGGTGATGGTTTGTACGATCTCTTAGTACTAAACAAGTTTCATCACAAAAATACATAACTCTATTCCATAAATCACGATTCATCGCATCGCATCTGTATCATAAGCGAGCATTGCACTTATACATGCTCAAATTGCACCGTGTCATGCATATAGATCCCGCGAGCGAAGGACATCCGCTAGACCAGCCGATCGTAGAGGAGCCCGAGGAGGAGCTGCACCAAGAGCCGGAAGACCAGCAACAGGGGCCTGACTACGCTCCGGAAGAAATTACTAACCCTAGCGAGGAAGGTAGGCAGGACCATACTTATCCCAGTAAACAAGTTATATTTGATGATTTACGCATATGCATTAGGAGTTGTTTGAAACCAATTGCATTAGACTCCTTGCCCGCCCTGGCCCTAGCACCTATACTTAGGGTTCGTAGGACGAGTATGCCTAAAAGTGCTAGGTATGAGTAGACACAAGTGTGTGGACTCATCGCGTAGGTGCTTTGAAGTTACAAAGATCTTACTATTATGGCAAATAGTACTTATGCTCATGATTTAAATGGAGACCGGGCGGATATTTTATTTCAGTATTTACTTTTAATGATGTCGCACTTTGGACTCCGTCCGAGTCATGTAAGGTCCGTCCGTTGTTCGCCTATTGGTCGACATAACATTGCTAGAGTGCTTAGCCGGGATATGGGACCGGTGAAGTCTTACCTGGACTTGTCCGGAGTTTTCGAGGTGCCGCCCACCCACTAGATGGAGGCAAAAGGCATAGGGGAGCTTTGTACTCATTGCGGGGAGACCGAGATGTCGGCAGGCTCGCTATGGGGGCACAACCCGAGGGTTCAGTGGGGGCGCTTTGAATCTTGAGACAAGATAGGTGGAGATTGGGGCTATATGTGGGAACGCGATGGCTAGTAATCTTATACCCCCTGGCATGATAGTTATTCTCAGGAATTAAAATCGATTCGAATCGCTGATGCCTACCAGGTGTGGGAATGCCAATACCTTTGATGTTGATCGCAGTAACTATTTAAACACTCTGTATTTAATACTCATGGTTTTGAATATCACATGCTTGTATTGAACTGTTTACTTTCCTGCAATTTACTATTCTGTTGATGAAAATGTAAATGATGAAAACATATTACCATATGCTGATCATGATATTGCTTAAAATCAATGGCTAAGGATCCACTTGTTAGTAAGCAGCTTCACGTCAGCCGTTAGTCAATCCATTAAGACCTACTGAGTAATTAGTACTCAGGGTTTGCCCCCATATTTTGAGCGCAGGTATGGAGTTTATGGTTTGCACTTGTGTTGGAGGTGGTGCATGCCCCCATTTAGGATGATCCTGCATGAGTGGCACAACAGCAACATCGGTGGGCTCGATGTTGTTTCTTTTAATGCAAGTCTTTTGTGATGTTACAATGACCTCTGAGCTTGAACATTCCGCTGCGAGATACTTCTGAACTGCCTATTTATATAACTCTATATTGGAACTGTACTTATTTGAAACCGGTTTGTAAATAAGTCTATTAATACTCTATTTCAACTGCTTGTGATGATGTATTCTGTTGTGGCTCCATTGTGGGTCGGATGTGTATGATGTCGGTTCTTCTGGAAAATGGTGTTATCAGGGGACAAATGACTCTCGACGGACGACCGGGTTTAGTCTGGTCTAAGTGCACTGCGAGCCAGAGGTGGCAGGTGTGCTTAGCCCGGACTAAATCGGCGGTTTCGTCACATGAAAGATCCCTTGTCACAGCCAAATGTTCTTGCCAGAAGGTCCAATTTTTCTTCAGAGACATTTATAGGCGCCATCATGGACTTGTCATAATTAACCTTTAATCCAATGGACTCTGCAAAGTTATTCAATAAGGCTTTTAGGAAAAATAACTGTTTCGAGCATGCTTCCATAATTATCAAGATATTATCTGCATATTGTAGAATTGGGAAGTCATCTGTGGATCTCAGGGGTATTGGTAGCTTTAGGATCTCTTTATCTTTTGCCTTGTTGAGTAGTGATTGGAGTAGATTTGCTGCCAGGACAAATAGAAAGGGTGAGAGAGGATCCCCCGTCTTACTCGTCTTTTGTAATGGAAGACCTTCCCTAGGACTCCATTCAATATGACTGATGAAGTTCCAGAGCTTGATATTAGATTTATCCAGTTGTTCTAGGTGCTACTGAACCCTCTGTGTTCTAGAATTTGTAGGATTGCATTGTGTTCTATTATGTCAAAAGCTTTTTCAAAGTCCAATTTCAGAATGATGATCTCTTTTTTTGATTTGTGACATATGTTCAGATACTTAAAAGTCCAAGCTAGACACTCCTGAATTGTCCTTGATTTGATGAATCCATACTGGTTTTGATGTATAATAGATTGAATGACTTGTTGGAGTCTATTAGCCAGTAACTTGCTGATTAACTTGATGGAGTTGTTGAGTAGAGAAATAGGTCTATAATCTGAAACACTGTTTGGACTATCTGATTTGGGGATGAGGGTAATAATGTATGATCCATTGATACTCTACAAGCAAATTTGACCATGATGAAAAGACTTGATCAGATTATAAAAGTCAGCTGAGATGATGGGCCAGCATTTCTTCATAAATTCATTAGTGAAACCATCAGGCCCTGGAGACTTATCATTGGGCAAATGTTTATCACCTGATCTATTTCCTCTGTTGTGAATTCTTCGTCCAGACCTGTTAGTTCGTTAGAGTAGTGTAAAATGTTTGTCAGGTTGAATCTCATTGTTGGTGCACTATAGGAGAATGGTATTTTTTTGTGGGCCCCATCTTTTTCGTGGACCGGCCCACGGAAAACATCGACCTATTTTCGTGGGGAGAGGAGTCGATGAAAGAATCCTAGGTTTTTCGTGGCTCTGATGTGCCAAGTCTCTCTTGAAAGGCTTTCCATAGTATTTCTGCTTTTTGTGGATGATTGTTCTGTGGGTGCCCATGCTCATCCTTCAGTTGATTAATCAGATTCCTTCTGTACTTTATTGTGGCATTGGCATAAAAAAATTTGGTGTTTTCATCCCCTAGATTGACCCATTTGATCGTTCCTCTCTGCCGCCAGTAAGTGCGTTACATTTCTAAGAGAGTGACTAATTTTTCTCTAAGAATCTCTCTGAAATTCCATTCCACCAGTGTTAGATCTCTGAATTCTTCTAGAACTTCAAAGAAAGAGATCATGAGCTTGATATTCGATAAGGAGGTCTTCAGGCTTGAGAGATGTTTCTGCCAGTTTCTTAGGACTGTTCTTAGGTTCTTGAATTTGGCAGTGATGATCTTAGTACTATCTATTTGTTGTGTTGGCAAATTCCATCCATAATGCACTATTGTGAGGAAGTCTTGGTATTGCATTAGGTAATTTTCAAATCTGTAAACTTTCCCTCTAGGGATATCTATTGTGATGTGGATTAGACAGGGACAATGATCTGAGGTTTCCATTACTGAGGCTTCCACTTTGGTATTTGGATAAGATAAGGTCCAGGCACTATTGGTGAAAAACCAATCTAATCTTTCTAGAAGAGGTTCTTATTGTTTGTTTGACCATGTGAACTGTCGTCCGAAAAGGGGTAGCTCTACTAGACCGAGAGTACTAATTGCTTGGTTGCATGCAAGCATTTCATTGATGTCTCCACTTGATTTGTTTCTGTCTTGGGGCTTTCTTATTAAGTTGAAATCTCCCATGATAATACAGTCTACGTCTATAGGCATTTGATTATTCTCAAGCCATTCCAGGAAGTTTCTCTTCTCCTCCGATGTACAGGGAGCATAAACATTGGTTAGAATCCAAGTGGCATCATTAGCTCGAGAGGTGAACTCAATGGGCATTGCATAATTATTGTGAAAGATTAGTTCTCCCTCAAAAATAGTTCCCTTCCAGGCAACCAACATTCCTCCTTATGCCCCATCTGAGGGTATAAACTCAAACCTGTTAAAGGCCACTAAGCAGATATTTCTGACAAACATGAGATCAAAATCTTGTTTTTTGGTTTCTTGTAGGCAAAAAATGTCACACTGGGAGTCTGTTATTTTGTCTCTGATGGAGTTCCACTTTCTAGCAGCATTTAACCCTCTCACATTCCAGCACAAAACTCTCCAAGACTTGCGATTCATCATTAAAAAAACTAGAGGATAATAGTACTAGAGTATACCTTGCATAACAAGAGTATTTAACTACCAATACAAACTTAGAGAAAAACAACAACGACCATCATTATAGTTCTTACAGCCTAGCTGTATCATAAGAGCAGCAAAATAGAGTGTCCCTTCACAGGGGAACTGGCCAATCATCATCGCAAAAAAGAGTTCTTTCTTCTGCATTGGGCTTTCACTTCTTGGGCTTCTTCTTGGACTGGCCTTCATTGACTTGTCCTTCTAGATGCTTGATTTGGCCTTGTGGGCTTCTTTTGATCACGTGACGCCTTCCCTACTGTACCTGCATTTTTCTTGAAATTGAGCTTTTCATAGCTGAGGTCAGTTGGGGTGATTTTGCAGAAATTTTCCCCAAGATTGTTGATAACTGATGAATGTACCACTGGTGGATCCATTTCACAAGCTAAGCAACCTTTGGTTTGACATTGAGGCTTCATGAATCCCTTCCTTTTCCCTTTGAGCCTGTCACTCCTTCTAACATCAGATTCCACTAGACAGTCATGGAGGCTACCTTTGATTAGAGTAGGAGTGGATTCAGCATCTTTAAGGGGAGGCTCGTAAATATGGGTGACTTGCTGTTATTTGGTGTGGTTTTCAGCAGAGGGTTCTAGTGCTTTTGGGGCTTGGGCTGATCATTTCCTTTTCATTGGTGAAGTAGTTCCAGGCATCAAAGGTGAGAAAGGCTTTTGCCCAGTTGAAAAGCTGGGGTTTCATGAGTACTGTCAGGAAGATATTTGCCCAATTTGCAGGGATGTCAATAGTGATCTTATTGCTAGGGTCTGGCTTGAAAAACTTGTCCCAGATGTCAAAGTGATAAGGCTTTAAGTAGGCACTGCTCCCAGAGAAATTGAAGCTTCTATCCTGAAACCCTAGGTCAATTTGGGCCTGAGAGACCTGGACAAATCCAATTTGAACAAATTCAGGCGTAGCTTGATTATTTATATGTTCAAGGTCTGCATCATCCATCAGCATATGTAGAGGTATTTCTTCCACCAGGAAGTTCTCAGCTGGCCTAGTTAGCACAGGTAGAACAGCCACCACCTCTACCAAGACAAGGTTGGCCTAGGGCGGCTTTTCAAATTCTTCTACTACCTCCTGTGCATTTTCCTCCTACTCATTGACCTGAACAAAGACTTCTTGGACAAGGGGGATCTCCTCACTCATGGTGTATGAGCACTTCAAGTGGATCTTCCATAGCTATGTTGAGATCAATATCCATTCGATTGTTTTCTGCCATTTGATTCTAAACAACAGGCTAAGGAGGTTGAGGAATGTTGATATGTTATAGAGCTAGAAGGACATTAGGCCAGAGGTCCTAGTTAGCAGCATTGACATTATGTTCAGCTGCATTGTTCTCTTGTGCATCTTGTGCTTCATTGTTGGCATTTGGGGCGATTGGGCCTACTCCCTCTTGTCCAAAGCCAAAGAATTCAAAGGGTAGGGGCTGATGACCATCCATGTCTTCTTTAGGGACATGTTTCTTATCCGGAACTTGTGCACCCAACATCTCTTGCTGAATAACTTCACATTGTATTGTCCAGGATTCCCCCTCAAACCCCTCGCCTTCAATGAGAATTATGAACCGAGGTATTGCCTCTAAATCAAGCACTCTAGCTCTGACCATGATTCTAGCTAGGTGATCATCATCTCCTTCCCAAGATAGAACTCTGCCAAAAGAGGAAATGGTACTTTCTATGCAAGTTGTTCTCCAGTAGTCTAGCAGGAAACCTAGCAACATTAGGGTACATTCTTGGTTGAAGTTCACAGCTCTCCAATTTCTACCCCTATTGTGCCTTTCAAAGCTAATGAAAATATCATCGAAGGCGTGTAGCCCTCCCGCAATCAGGTTATCTTTGTCATCTACATTAGCAAACCACACATATGCCTGACCTAGGTGACAAGGTTGGATGCTAGTGATCTGAAGCCCTCTGTGATCAACTAAGAACTCTCTTAGGATCTCATGGATGGCATTGAAGGTTACCTGAACCTTTGGCATGGGAGTGATGTTGACGATGGCCACATTGTCATTTCTTGGCGGAGCTCTGATCAGCACTGCTCTCATTGCTTGCTTCCGGTGGGGAATGTTGATGCAGATCATTCCCGGTGGCGCGAACGGTGCCGGATTTGCTCTTTGAAACGCCATGTTTGTTGATGCGGAATGCACCGATGAGGTAAACAAGCGGGGGGGGGGAGGGAGGGGGTGAAGGGGTCAGAGTGTGGAGGGGGGCGAAGAAGACGAAGGGTCACTCTGTGGAGTAGCCGAGGGGGTGCGGGCATTGGGAACCAGCCCCTCCCGCCACCTCTCATTAACTGTCCTTGTCTCAGCTGGGCTTTGGAACCGGCCCAAGTCTAATACCATGTGAAGCTCCGAAGAGGAGTTGTACACCGATGGGGTGTTAACCGGCTGCTTCTGTGAATGGGTCGAGCTGTTTTTTCCACCCACACTTGATTTGTTGGGCTCGCTTTGCTTCTGCAGTTGACTGAAATATGTCCATTACCCCTGCAATTGTGGCACTTAATGGCGTGTCGGCAATCTTTTCTCTTGTGGTTGGGTGATAGGCATCTACTGCATCCTGGCTTCGAGGAAGTTGTCTGCATAGGTGTATCTTTCGGCTGGGTCAACTTCTGATAGCCTAAATTTAAATTCAAACCTCCCTTTGATGAAGTATTCCCCATGTTTTTCTGTTGTCCAAGGAAACCAAGCCGATCAAACACTGATTTTCTACCAATTGGAACAGCATTGGCTCCAGATAGAGGAAATTTTGTGCCCAAATTTTACTGCATCTGCAAAAGAAGTGAAGGTTTTGCTTTTCTTATGAACCACTGGTTCCCAGTGATATTGTTTGCCTTGATCAGCTACTTTGGATAATCTAGCTTGACTGAGACCAGCTGGATTCCAGAGGTGGAAAGAAACTTTGAATAGATCACAAGAGTAATCTTTGAGCCTGTAGATGATAAATCCAACATCTTTCGAGGTAACCTAAGAATTTGAAAATACGATCTTCCAGCTCACGAACACCGAAATTATCAGAGAGACCACCAATTATAGCTTGCAGAATGAGACTCACCGAACTTTTAGAGAGACGGAACTTGCATCGACCAACTGCCGCTAAGAGTTTGAAAGAGCCAAAATGGAGGGACATCCAGTTGGTTTCGCACCGACTGAGCGAAGGAAATGCCATGGGAGAAGTCCAGCTTTGGGAGCTCCATGAAGACCGACGGAGGGAGGGAGGAGAGGAACGTACCGGAGGAGCAGCTTGAGGGGAGCTGCTCGGTTATTCAGCGTCAGCTGATGCTCAGCTCTCAAAGGTGAGGAGAGGCAAGCATGGCTATCTTGGTGGCGGCGGCGGACTCGGCCGCCGGGGGCAGGGGCGAGAGGGAGTCACCGGCCATCCTCCTAGTAAATCCTTTCACTTCTTCGTTGCATATATACTGTACTGTAGTCTATATTTCACATCGTTACATCAATCCAACGCATTCTTTGCTACCCCCAGATTTGAAGAAAATGCATCAGCATAAAAAATAATCACAAGACAGATTTTTTAAAACAAAAATGCTAGTGACCTAGTATAATGGTTTGTGAGACAGTTTACAGTGACAACATTTACGGTGGTTGAAAAAATAAGAGTCATCCATCAAATGAAATTCAACGGTTTAAAAATAGACGGTACTAGACGGTGCCAAATAGGTAGGTCCGATACCGGAAATGGTGGGACTAGTACCAATACCATTTTTTGTTTATTTTAATTTTACTATTACTAATTAGAGTCAGAAAAGAAGCACGAATTACGAAACGCACTAAAAAAGATAAATCCTAGAAATTCCAAAAAAAAATAGAAACATCTGCCGTCTATCGAGCGGTATCCAATAATACTGGCCATTAGATATATTATAATTTTTAAAAAATTATCCACTATGACATTATTAAAGACCATTAAAATAATCCTCTAAATTTGTACATAAATTACCCACCACCAAAAATTAATTAAATAAAAATAAAATCAAGACCCGAGCGATATTTTCTTCTAAGCTCACGCCCCACCTCAATCCTTATTATCCGCTAAACCGGGCAAGAAAGACAATAATTCGTTTCTTTGGAAAAAAAATATAATGCAACATTGTTGCTGCTTGCTCCTGCGCCACGTCTCTTCGTGCCGTGTCGTAGTAGGATTCAACCACGACGTGGGCAGGCTGCTTGCTTGCTTATCATCGAAGGGGCTTCAAGGCGTCTATTCTCTGGGAAAAAATATCATGCATCATGCATGCATGATCCCTTCACTATGTGGGCTGCTTGCTTTGCTTACCTTCGGAATATATTCACAGTGCATATGTCATGCTTTTAATCATTGTGTATGTGGATTTGTCCATGTTTTAAAATGAAACTTTACATAATAAGTAATGTATGGTATAATGTGTACTCTTCTACATATGTCACGTTTAAAAAGGTTATACTAAATAGTTACGTTCCTCGCATTTTGTTGGTGTATATGCATGTTACACTTCTACACATGTCATATTCTGAAAAATGGTACAGAATATTTGCGCATTCAAACAATGAAAACCTCATAAAATAATTTGTCTAAAATGGAATGCACCCTTAGGATGAGCTCAATTGCCTGTCCTTTCCATAGCCTATATTTCAAACTCCTCTCTATATATTATGCGTACAATATTTTGCACCTCCATTTAGGCTCTCTGATGAACTCAGGCTTATGTGTGTGCATGGGGTAGTCAAGTACGGATCCATAATCTTTGCATGCATGTTAGATCTAATTGCAATTTATTGTGTCCAATATTTTGCCTATTTGTCTTATTTTTTAAAAACATTGAAACTTATGTTTCATCTACTACTACGTACCTCCTATGAGGTAACATGTGACAATATCCACCACATTTATTTTCAAGTTCTGTAGCAAAACCAAAAGTTAATATTAAATAACCCCTAAATATGTATATAAATTACACATCCTTTCCATAATAATAGATAATATTAACAAACTAATTAAATTTATATCTAAGTTATTTACATTTATTATTAGGATAAATAATCTAAAGTAACCTCTTATATTTGTATCTAAATAAAAATAGCAAAACATAAATCTGAATTACCAATACATAATATTATCTTAAAATAATAACCAAAAGTAGACTCATATATGTTTATAAATTATCAACAACTAATATTAAATTTATCTACCAGATTTTAACATACGTATTTTTGAGAACATAACCCGTATAACCCGTGCGAGAGCACGGGTTGATGGACTAGTTATTCAATAATTCAGTTAAAAAAATTAAAATAGAGTGGTACCATTCGGTATCGGTGGGTACTTTTGTTGAATCTGGTGTGTATGTTTTGCTATTAATGTATTTACAAGAGTATAGACATTTCAATTCCTTCTCATCCTTTTTAATTAATGGAAATTCAATCTTCTTGCTTGGTTTGTCAATGCATGGTGAGCGTTTGATGAGGTTCAACAATTCTGACAGCATTTTGCCGGGACCAGTAGTAGCAGCATCAGAACATCCACGCGCCTATGCAAACGGTTCACTGACTTGTTTTCACCACATTTCCGCGTAACTAGTTAACTACGGAGGAAAGCTCATGGAAGCACTACTAGTTTCTTGAGCTATCACAGTCAGTTTATGAAGCATGATCACTAAACTGAGGGTCAGTCAGATAGGTAGAGATGTGGTCGGACCGAGCAAGAAATACATAGCATTTGTGTGGTATCTCTGGATAGCGCGCGCTCAAGGTTTGCCGGAGATGGCAGGTGGTGTATCCGGTGGAACAAAAGATGTATAGTTCAAAAATTATAATGAGAAAAGTTTGAACACTTAGAACAAATCATGTGATGATCAGTGGTTTGAAACTGAGGACGATGCCCCTTGAATAAAAAAAGCAATACATGTGGAATAAAAGATGAAAAAAATTGCGGAAGAAACGTAAAAGCGATATGATCATGCAAAGAAACACATGGGAGGAAAATAGAGAAAACACACATAAGAAAATGAAACAAGAATAAAAAAAGAAACATGGCGGAACATCATAAGAAATGAATCGGTTAAAACAGAACAAGCGGTAAATACAAGAAAGAGAACTGTCGGAAAGCACTCGCACGGGCCGAAGAAAGAACTGGGTGGAAAAGACGAAAACCGGGTAGCACAACATCCTCGGCGATGAGACGGCGGGTTCCAGTCAGTGCGAGTAATATTTTCCGCTGGCTAAGAGTGAAACCTTAACTGATCATGCAATGGTAGTTAATTGCAAAATTAGATCGTGGCACCTTACTTTAAAAGTATCATATCGCCTCGGTAGGAGAATTAAATTTAGAGACAAGGATATCGTAGTTGAACCATTATTGTAAGGATTTTATTAGTAGCTGTCCTCTTCGTGCGTGACATTTAAATGTCAAATACATGTCGTGCGGGCTAAAAATAAAGCGAGAGAGAAGAAAGAACAAGTGAGACAGAAAAGAAATTAGAACAGTTTATATGTAGTAGATATAGATATAGCGAACCTGATCGAATCGAAGCTGCAGATGGCCTGTCTCATTCTGGCGTGGTCTCGGAAATCCAGATGCATAATCGCCATCACCTAAATCGATCAGCTAGGAAACCAATGCACCCAACCCCAAATTAGCTAGGCATACCAGCACATATATATCAGTATATCACCCCTCCTGGAATCATGCCATAGAAGCGATAACCAAATGATGCCATGCATGATTAGGCGATCAACAGCGCACACCGCTGATAGATGGGCTTGATTGGCAATCAGATAAGAGTCTAATTACCAAGTCCACAATTAACCCGCTGCATTGTATTGTCCAAATGAGCTGTGCATGTTGAAAGTCCGAAATGAGACCGAGGCTGCTCGTCTGCGGCCCTTCTTGCACTGTAGCTGCTGCAGCTGCTACAGTTTCTTGTGCTGGTGGCCACTGCGCTCTAAATTGAAGGCCACTGCTCGGCTGCTGAGAGTCTTTATGATTTTTATTTCATCATCATTTCAATAGGTTAGGACGTTAGGTACTTAATAATAATTTAACTTTACCACATTCATAATGTATTTTTAATATAAGTTATGATGCCCACAGAAATTGGGCATACGTAAAAAGAACGGCGAGGGTTAGGACTACTATAAGGCTTTCAATTAAGAAGTTATGAACCATTGGCCCGATCAAGAAAGCACACGGATTCTTTAACATATGTTAATTAACCAAGAGACTAGCAAGTAACTTTTATAATGACCGGTCTGAAATTCATTCCCATGGGGATTCCAACTTAGAACTAAATAAAGTTTCTACTATGACTCTGCAAAGCGTAAGTAGAGAGAAAAGAAGATAAATCTTATTAAGACACCTATTGGACTAGCTAAAATAGTTAGGGAGGTAAAGTCAACAGAAAGTTTGTTTGTTTTTTTGGAAGAACACAAAGTTTTTGTTTTGGGGTATATATGGACAACCTACGTTCCACGCATGGACCCTTACTTACAAGGACGATGCATCTCGATTCTCACACATTCTGGTCACAAGCGTCATGTTCATGCCCTGTTATGTTTGGGATTGAGGAGCAAACATATTCATCACATCATTTTCTGCTAAAAATACAACCTAGCACGGAGAAAAATGAAAGAAAAAATAAATTAAGTACGAGAGAGAAAAGAACAACTCAACTAGCACTAATGATAATGTATTAGTACCATCATGTACCACCAGACCTGATGCTTCCAGGCAAGCGATAATATAATTAAGCCGACGGGCTGTCCCGTTCAGGGGTGGTCGCGGTACGGTGTACGACTGAGCAAGATGTGGATGGACATGGATGCGCCGTCACCAACACCTGAATGCCTACCGCTGAATGTACTGATCGACCTCATGTATGGCCACCGTACCTGCATGCTAGGAAACCAATTACAAACCCGGCTGTTTATTATTAAGCTAGGTCTCTATCATAGCATTATATTTATATTGTTGGCATATAGTAGGAGCTGAATATACATGACATCTCACGCTGGCTGCTGGAAGGAACGCCTCCGTGTCAAAAGCTATAGATAAAGCCTACACATCAGGCGAAATAAAGGAGCTAGCGGCGACCAGATGACATGCATGCATGATTAGGCAATCAGCACCAGCTAGCAACCCCCGGCCGCGCGCGCTGATTAGAGTTTTGGCTATGTTTCATGTCACTATACTAATTATACTAGTACTATACTTACTTGTGGATTATCACAAGTTAAAAAGAATTATGTTTATTCTCACTTTATATATGAATCAACAAAGAACGGCGGCCCAACAACAGACATCCTACTAAGCAGGAATAAGTATATATGATCGTTGGAGAATCATATATACTCGTATATAGAAGGTAACTTTTATTATGTTATGGTGGATAATTAATATATAAATTTAGGGGTCATTTTAATTTTAATTCGCATGGCATGGCGACAAACGTTTTAGAAAATATAATAGATCTAATGGCTACGATTATTTGATCTATCTAATAGATGGCCTGATGTTTCTGATTTTTGTAAGAATTTCTAAAATTTATCTCTTTTCTGAGCGTGTCTGGTAAAAATGGACGTGACCAATTAGTAACAGTAAGATATCATTATTCTATTTAAAAATTATCTTGGTTTTAAAGAGGCGCTAGTGTTCACGGAAAAAAAATGAAATTTTGGCTTTGTTGTCAGACCACGTGGACGGGGGAGTACTAGCGTATTCTGTTGTATAAGGTGTTCGATTGCAACAATTGTTGCTACGTGATGGCCTTTTGCTCCTGACTGCTTGGTCGCTGTGGAAATGGACGAAATGCCAGGACCTTTAATTAGCTATTAGCTAGGTGGACGAGCAGACCTGTCATAAATCCTATGGGATGCTTCCGATTGGGCCTCGGCGGTTTGCGTGATCATGTCTAATTTCATGCTAGCCAGAGTAGTCGCACCCTTGTCCCTGTGTAATGGAGTCTGGTTCTCGGTTTTTTCGTCTCTGTTTTGTTTTTTTTCATACTTAATTAGGTTAAGATTGTCAGGGTTTACATAATAACAACAGGTGAGTGAAATTTCAAATATGTATGGTGGAATAAGCAGAAGATGATGTCATTAGCCTTATCGGCCTAACCATTCAGTTGTTCTTACCCGTTCTTTTAATCTTTTTTTTTCCTAATAATGATGGAATGGAATACCTTAATCGCAAAACTAGGGTTCAGTTGTTCTACACGTTCAGGCATGCTTTTAAAGCTCGAGAAACTCCACCGAAAACCTCTCTCCTGTACGTAAATCACAGCCTTACACAAGCTACGGTTTCCTTTTTCGTACGATAATTCGTCCCAACGACGACACCCAACCAACCGCTGCGTGTTGCAGTCGAAGCAGAGAAGGATGTGACGTGAAATCCCCGTTTCACCGCACGCGACGCGATGCGACTCCTCCGGCTCCTACCCACGCACACCACACACGCAGACGCAGTGGTACCGGGACACTATATTTTTTTGATATAAAGTACCGGTACGCTGTTGTACCTCGCAAATCTGGATATTGACCTTTATGACGGCGGATCCGGTGGCGCCGCACATGCATGCGCCGTGGCCGCAGCAGCGCTACTAGCGTAGCGTTGGTATCCAACGTCGAGTAGTACGTTACTTGTGCACCGCCGCGTGAGCGGGCAGACGAAGTATTAAAAGTGCAGCGCCCAGTGCATGCCATGGGTGCAATTAATTACGAGGCGATCCGCCCGACGGTTTCACTGGAGGCGAACCGAGGCACATGCTACATGCAGGCTGTCGCCGGCACTAATAAGCTGCACCAGTGGGCAAGTGGAGGATTTCTACTTGTACTACTACTGAACTACCCGGAGAGAGAGAGAGAGAAGTGGCCTGGAGGAAAAGTGTGCGCAATCCAATCCAGTCCAGTCCAGTGAGAGCAAAGGCCCGTGCCGTCCGCTGCGTTCCATTTCCATGTGGGGGCAACCGGGCAACAACCAACCCCCCACCACCGCCGCACTCCTAGCTTAGGTTGGCACAAGCACTCGCACAGTTGCACTGCACAGCCAAGAAAAGGAACACAATCATAATAATGTAGGAGGAGGAGCAAGAAGAGGAGGGAGACGGAGACGAGGAGAGGACAGGAGACGCCACCGACTCGGGGCCCCACGATCGACGCGACCAACGTTGCGTCCACTGCTACTACGCAGGTGCACCACACGAGCAACGGCTGCACGGGAGACGGGGATGGACGGAGCGAGACGAAACGTACGCATCGATGATCCATGGATTGATTAATTCAACTGAATAAACACCACGTCCTAAGCTAGCTAGTTTGGCCAGCTCCATGGGCAACATATACGCCTGCTGGCCTAACCACCGCTCGAATTAATCAAGCACCCGTACGTGACCACCCAAGCTAACTAAACTCCAATTAATCGCAACGCGTGCTGCTTGCTGTAGCAGCAGGCAGGCAGGCCGTTGGTCGGCGGTCTCCGTCGTCTCCGTCTCCGTCGGCGGTCTCCTCCGCCCCGCCTGCCGGCCCGGACAGGCCACCCGACAGACAGCAGGAGCAGTAGGCGGAGTAATAGGCAGACCGCGCGGTGCGGCGCGGCGGTGCAGGGCAGGGCAGCCAACTCCCCCGCCCCCCCGCGCCATCATTGCGCCCGCCGCCCCCTCCCTTTCCCGGCCCCAGTTCCACACGCGCGCGCGCACAAATAATCACCAGGAGAGGACCGCGCCGAGCCGCCACCGTCACTCGCTCGCACCTCCCTCCCTCGCTTCCTCCTCCCTCCCTCCCTTCCTTCCTCGGCCCGGCCGTCAGCCGGAGGTCAAGCATGGAGCAGTACGAGGTGGTGGAGCAGATCGGCAGGGGCGCCTACGGCTCCGCCTACCTCGTCCTCCACAAGGCCGAGCGCAAGAGGTGGGTCTCTCTCTCTCTGATCTCCCCGCTCTGCTTCATCTCCCCCGCCCTCCTCCTCGTCCCAGCTCCGCCTCCGCGGCGAGCGCTTCGCTGCCATGTCTCCTCCGCCGATCACTGATATGACTCCTTCCTGGCTCCCTTGCAGGTACGTCATGAAGAAGATCCGCCTCTCCAAGCAGAACGACAAGTTCCAGCGGACCGCCTACCAGGAGGTAATATTAACAAGCTAGCAGCCGCCTTCCTTACGAGCCGCCGGCCGGCCGGCCGTAGCAAGCAAAGCAGGCGACGCACACGTACGGATGTCCCTGCTGCTCTCTCGCTCACTACCTCACCTGCTGCTGCTGCAGATGTCCCTGATGGCGAGCCTCAGCAACCCCTACATCGTCGAGTACAAGGACGGATGGGTGGACGAGGTATGGTAGTAGGACAGCGTTCTCACTCCGTGTGCCGATTTCAGTCCAATCCAATTCCCGCCCGCGCGGGTACTAATAATGCTTCACTGTACATGCGTGTCTACTACCCAAACTGGGATTCAGGGGACCTCCGTCTGCATCGTCACAAGCTACTGCGAGGGAGGGGACATGTAAGCTGCTTCTGCTAATTACCTTACCCCACCTTGCGTTTTTCTTTTCGACTCCCCAAAGCCGGTACAGTAAGAAGTACTAGCAAGTTTACCATACTTCTTCTTTCTTGTCCTGAACTGCTGGTGAAACTTGTCTAACAGGGCGGAGAGGATCAAGAAGGCCAGGGGCATCCTCTTCTCCGAGGAAGTAAGAAGGGCACTGTAACTAGATACCAGTAGTTTCTTACTGGAATTACACAATCTGCACGCAAATTCAGTTCAAGTAGTAGGTTCATCAGGGCCACAAACTTATTACCTCTGCCCGCTTCTGTTCTCGTGTGCGCGATGTGCAATCGCAAGAGGGTCTGCAGATGGTTCACGCAGCTGCTCCTCGCCCTTGACTACCTGCACTGCAACCGCGTGCTCCACCGTGATCTCAAGGTAAACAATAAAATTAGGACAATAAATCTACCTCTCCAGTCCAGTGTTCAGGCAGCATCAGCTCACATTTATTTCCCTCGTGTGTTGCTGCCCTCCAGTGCTCCAACATTTTGCTGACAAGGGATAACAACATCAGACTCGGTAAGACATTGGGGATAATACATATATGTTGCTGAATCGCTCTGTCTGTCTTTATGGCAAGAGAGTACAGTACTATGATACGGAATGGCTAATTCGTCGTCTCTTCAACAGCTGATTTCGGGTTGGCAAAACTACTCATGGAGGACCTCGCCTCATCGGTACGACTCGCCCATTCCAGACTTTTTTTTATTTTAATCAGTAAACGTACTCCAGAACACCCATGGCACAAATAAATAAAACCTACAGTCACGTACATTTTCAGCACTGGACTGTGGCTCTGTAATTTTCTACTTATGTTCTGTATGCTATCCGATATTCAGTAATGTTACTTAAAGTAAAGGCTAACATAAAAAGTAATCTGAAATAAAATGCCGATCTAGCAAATACTAGTAGGTTATACAACGTTTAGAGTTTCCTGCTACAATATGCTAAGGCCCGAGGTCCGAGGACATGACACAAGCCTCCTTTGGCAGCGCTCCAAGGCCGCTCCGCTCTGCTCCACTCCTAGCTCTCGCTGCTCTCAGCTCTGGCTTGCTCCCTGCTGCTCTCCCTTCCGTTTGGCAGTGATTTCCCTCCACTCTGCTCAGTGGTGGAGCCAGAAATGGATCAAAGAGGGAGGGAGGGCTAATTTTAAATGAGTAATTAATTGGCATATATGGGGCATTTTTTAGGCAATTCAGGGACACAATTCATATGATATTTGGGCTGCTGGGCTACATTTCGTTTGTTAGGCTAAAAAAATACATAGAATAACTTGAGTTACTGGACACTTTTCATTTATTGAGCCAAAAAATATATAGGGTATGCTAGGGTTGCTAGGCCGCAACCGAGGCTGCAGCCCCCCCAGCCCCGGGTGTGGCTCCGCCCCTGACTCCGCTCCACGCACTGCTTCATACGAGAGAATCAAGGGGGAGCTGTTTTTTTCCCTCTCCACGGGTGCAGTACAAAACGAGTGGAGCGGAGAGAGCAATTCATGTGGGGAGGTGTCAAGGACCTCGGGACCCAAGGTAGCAGGGCCTCGACTACGTAGGTCGTAGTCGCGGTCTGTGATCGCCGGCAGGGTTATGCCCCCACGCCGTCGTTCCTCGTCGGCTGGGTTATGCTCCCTTGCCGCCGGCTTAGATGAGAGGAGAGGAAGAGATTAGATAGGAAGTTCTTTCTTAACCATCACAACGTGCGGTCCAGGGTACATATGGCCCTTGGCCCAACAATCTTTCCTAAACAAAAGGAACTAATAATAGAAAGCAACAATCAATCTCCTATTTCTCTCCTAGCCACTTTTGGTGGCCCCTTCCTGAGTCGAGCGTTTGGCGCGCTCAGCAGCTCGACGCACGTTGCGCGCCCGATGCCGTCTCGTGTACGTGCGCCCCCACATGGGCGGCGTGGAGATCGCGGACGACGGGGACGCGGACGGCGAGGCGGAGCAAGATGCCCCAGTCTTCTCCCTACGGGCCGTTACTGGTATGCCAGTCTGTGACACGATGCAGGTCCGCGTGTCCGTGGGTGCTGCCTCTTTCACCGCTCTCCTCGACACCGGCTCCACTCATAACTTCATCGCCGAGGACGCCGCGCGTCGCACCGGCCTGGAGATCAACTTCAAACCGCGCCTCACCGCAACGGTGGCGAACGGCGAACGCATCTCGTGTCCTGGCGTGCTCCGCCAGGCGCCCATCTCCATCGATGGGGAGGCCTTCAGCGTCGACCTCTACGTCTTGCCACTCGCCGGATATGATCTGGTGCTCGGCACGCAGTGGATGGCCACCCTCGGGCCCATAGTCTGGGACTTCACCTCTTGGACCTTGGTGTTCACCCGCCAGGACAGGGAGGTCCGCTGGTCCGACGTCGCCGCGCGCCAGGAACCGCTTCTCTCCACCATCGCGGCTCCGGCTGCCCTACTGGAGGAGTTGCTGTCTGCCTTCACCGACATCTTCGCCGAGCCGGCGGGACTGCCACCCCAGCGCGCACGTGACCACAGCATCGTCCTCAAACCGGGCGCGCTGCCGGTGGCCGTCCGTCCGTACCGGTACCCGGTAGCCCACAAGGACGAGCTGGAGCGGCAATGTGCCGCCATGATCGAGCAAGGCATCGTTCGACGCAGCGACTCCGCCTTCTCGTCTCCGGTCATCCTCGTCAAGAAACCGGACGGGTCGTGGCGCTTCTGCGTCGACTACAGGGCGCTCAATGCGCTCACGGTCAAGGACGCCTTTCCAATTCCTGTGGTCGATGAGCTGCTGGACGAACTCCACGGGGCGCGCTTCTTCACCAAACTCGACCTCCGTTCCGGCTACCACCAGGTCCGCATGAGGCCGGCCGACATCCACAAGACCGCCTTCCGCACACATGATGGCCTTTACGAGTTCCTGGTCATGGCCTTCGGGCTGTGCAACGCCCCGGCCATGTTCCAGGCGCTGATGAATGACATCCTCAGGCCGTTCCTTCGCCGCTTCGTCCTCGTATTTTTTGACGACATTTTGATCTACAGCCACACATGGGCGGACCATCTGCGTCATGTCCGCGTGGTCTTCGGCGAGCTGCGGCGCCACCAGCTCTTCCTCAAACGCACCAAGTGTGCGTTCGCCGCCTTGTCCGTCGCGTACCTAGGTCACGTCGTCTCCGCCGCGGGCGTCGCCATGGACCCGACCAAGGTGCAGGCCGTGCGGGACTGGCCGCGACCGCGCTCTGCGCGGGCAGTTCGGGGCTTCCTCGGCTTGGCGGGCTACTACCGCAAATTCGTGCACAACTACGGCACCATCGCCGCCCCGCTCACCGCTCTCCTCAAGAAGGAGGGATTCTCGTGGTCGGACGCGGCCGAGGCCGCATTTGCCGCCCTCAAGGATGCGGTGACCTCGGCTCCGGTCCTCGCGGTGCCGGACTTCTCCAAGACGTTCACCGTCGAATGCGACGCCTCGTCTCACGGCTTTGGGGCAGTGCTGGTCCAGGACAGCCATCCTATAGCATTCTTCAGCAGACCGGTGGCGCCTCGCCATCGTGCGCTCGCCGAGTATGAGCGCGAGTTGATCGGCCTCGTGCACGCGATGCGCCACTGGAGGCCATATTTATGGGGGCGACGCTTCCTCGTCAAGACAGATCACTACAGCCTCAAGTACCTCCTCGACCAGCGCCTCTCCACGGTGCCCCAACACCACTGGGTAGGGAAGCTCCTGGGCTTCGACTTCACCGTCGAGTACAAGCCGGGGCACACCAACAGCGTGGCCGACGCCCTCTCGCGCCGGGACACGCCGGAGGACGGCGTGGAGGTGCTGTCCGCGCCGCGCTACGACTTCATTGAGCGGCTCCGGCAGCAACAAGAGTCTGATCCGGCTCTCGTCGCCTTGCGCGAGGAAATCCAGGCCGGCTCGCGCGCGCTGCCGTGGGCGGTGGTGGATGGGATGGTGCAATACAGCGGGCGGCTGTATGTCCCACCCTCGTCCGCTCTCCTTCAGGAGATCATGGTGGCCGTCCACGAGGAGGGGCACTGAAGGCGTGCAGCGCACCCTGCACCGGCTGCGGCGCGACTTCCACTTCCCTAACATGAAGAAGTTGGTGCAGGACATGGTTCGAGCATGCTCCACGTGCCAGCGCTACAAGTCTGAACACCTCCACCCGGCTGGACTCCTTCTACCGCTGCCCGTACCGCAAGGGGTTTGGACGGACATTGCCATGGACTTCGTCGAGGCCCTACCGCGCGTCCGGGGCAAGTCTATCATCTTGACGGTGGTGGACAGATTCAGCAAGTACTGCCACTTCATTCCTCTAGCGCACCCGTACTCCGCCGAGAGTGTGGCTCAAGCCTTCTTCGTCGAAATCGTGCGCCTCCACGGCGTCCCGCAGTCCATCGTGTCCTATCGCGACACGGTGTTCACCTCCAACTTCTGGCGCGAGTTGATGCGCTTGAGTGGCACCAAGCTGCAGATGACGACGGCCTTCCACCCCCAATCCGATGGACAGTCGGAGTCCGCCAATCGGGTCATCCTCATGTATCTACGATGTCTTATAGGTGATCGACCACGCGATTGGGTGCGCTGGCTCCCTTGGGCGGAGTACGTCTTCAACACGGCCTACCAGTCGTCTCTGCGGGAGACGCCATTCCGCGTCGTGTACGGCCGCGACCCCCCATCCATCCGCTCATATGAGCCGAGCGAGACGCGCGTGGCTGCGGTGGCCACGACCATGGCCGAACGCGCGGAATTCCTTGAGGACATACGCGCCCGGCTGCTGCAAGCCCAGGCGTTCCAGAAGCGCTACTATGATCGGGGACACCGGCAAGTTGCTCACCAAGTCGGCGACTGGGTCCTCCTCCGTCTGCGGCAGCGCCCCACGGCGTCCATGCCTCAGTCCGTCGCCGGCAAGCTGAAGCCGCGCTTCTATGGGCCGTACCGCGTCGCCGAGCGCATCAATGAAGTCACTGTTCGACTTGATCTTCCGGCCCAAGCTCGCCTGCATGACGTCTTCCACGGCGGCCTCCTCAAGAAGTTCCACGGGGCGCCGCCACCAGCTCCACCACCCCTACCGACGATCCATCATGGCGCGGTGGTGCCCGAGCCAGAACGTGCTGTCAAAACGTGCCTGGCCCGCGGGGTGCGCCAAGTACTCATACACTGGAGGGGTACCTCCCCAGCATCGGCCACCTGGGAGGACGTTGACACCTTCACCGCACGCTTCCCTCAGTTCCAGCTCGAGGACGATCTGCCTCTCGAGGGGGGGGAGAGAGATTAGATAGGAAGTTCTTTCTTAACCATCACAACGTGCGGTCCAGGGTACATATGGCCCTTGGCCCAACAATCTTTCCTAAACAAAAGGAACTAATAATAGAAAGCAACAATCAATCTCCTATTTCTCTCCTAGCCACTTTCGGTGGCCCCTTCCTGAGTCGAGCGTTTGGCGCGCTCAGCAGCTCGACGCACAGTTGCGCGCCCGACGCCATCTCGTGTACGTGCGCCCCCACATGACAGGAGGAGACACCAATTTTACCGTTTGGCAATGAGGGAGCGATTCTCACGTGGAGCCGAGTGGAGGGAACCCTGCCAAACGGCCAAAAAAAAAACTCATAATATCAGCATGGAAACGACATCACTGGCTAAATCCATCGTTTACACTTTTTTCAGGTCGTAGGAACCCCAAACTACATGTGTCCAGAGATACTAGCAGACATACCTTATGGATACAAATCTGATATATGGTCACTTGGTGAGCTCCCAGTATTCTCTCAGAGATTGTTTCTGGTCTTGTATTATGGTGTTATCAGAATTTGACATCTGTGGAAACCCTTTTTACCATCAGGTTGCTGTATGTTTGAGATTTTAGCGCACCGACCCGCATTCAGAGCTACAGTGAGTGCTGATATAACACATATTAAGGATATTCAGTATCTACACAGAGTTTTTGGGAACTCATGAAATATTTTCCTTTGTTGTTTGTGAAGGACATGGCAGCATTGGTTAATAAAATAAACAGATCTTCAATATCTCCAATGCCCCCAATATACTCATCATCGCTGTGAGTATCTCATGTCACAGATAGCCCGGTTTACATGCTGTATGTATCAACAGAAACTTCGACTAAACATGGGCGTTTGTTCCTCAGGAAGCAGATAGTAAAGAGTATGCTGCGGAAAAATCCAGAACATAGGCCCACGGTAAGTCCATAGAACTCAGTTAGCCCGTTCCATTCAAAAGCCACCGACACAAGACTGACATTCAAAGGTAAACCGAAATTTTTACAGGCTGGGGAGCTGTTGAGGCATCCACATCTTCAGCCATACCTTGCTGAATCATGCAGCTGTTCGCCGATCTATCTTCCAGTGAAGCCCACTAAAAGTAACCTTGGACTGGGAGACAAGCAAGCAAGGAAGCCAAGCAGTGGCAGAAAGCGAACCGTCAAAGCCAATGGATCCAATGAAGCAACAGAGACCGCAGCAGAGCACGCTGTGGAAGCAAGAGACAGCTCCACGAATTTTTCAGATGCATCGACTATTGGTACCCAGGAAGCCTTGATTTTCCAAGCGCCGGTGGATCTTGGTGCCAGAAACGAAGAACAACAGAGCAGTGACGCCGTATCATTGCAGCGCACAGAAGAGGAGTTGATGGCAACAACTGATCGGCAGATTGATACGGCCGTACGTCTTAAAGGTATAAGAACCGGCAACATAAATGACGAGGCCCCCATCAGTGTTGCAAATACAAAGCTTAACGAGGCACCAATACCAAATGAGGAATTGACAATCGGGGTGGTGCAAGAGCAGAGGACGGACGCGAAGCCACGCTCTTATGAAGCTACAAAGCCAGATTTGTGTGACACGACTGTAACAGAGGAATCATCACCGATTAGCACGCTAAAACTGGCGCACACAGAAACCGCACCAGCCGAGTGGGATCATCTCAACATAGTCCAGCAGCGAGCTGATGCGCTGGAGTCGCTCCTCGAGCTCTGTGCGAAGCTCCTGGAGCAGGAGAGGCTCGACGAACTTGCAGGCGTCCTTCGACCATTCGGTGAAGGAGCCGTTTCATCTCGGGAGACGGCGATATGGCTGACCAAAAGCCTGATGACTCCACCAAAGTTCGGAGAGTCCCCGACAAAGCTTCTGTAATAACAGAGATAAATTTGAGGAGTTTGTTTCCAAGTTGAGTGGTATTTCAAGAGTGTACATAGCTTTTGGCCAGAATTGATGATCCTTGTGCTTTCTGCTTACTGAGGCTTGCGCATTATTTATCTTGGTGTACATGGTTTGCATGGCATGAGCCACGCATGGTGCGCCTGACTATTTATCGGATTTTTTTAAAAAAAATCATTGTACAATTTACAATGATCATCTTGTTCATTTCTGTAAGGCCTTGTTCGATTATGGAAAAATCTAAGGAGATTAGAGGGGATTTAATTATTTCATATTCAAATTTGACTAGTAAGATATTAAATCTTTAATCTTCTTCTAAAACCAAGCAAACCGAACTAAGACCTAAGTGTGTGCCTGTCTTCATTTCTATGTACTTATTGCATCCATAAGAACTCTATATCATTGCTGACATGTATTTTTACCTCAGTCTACCGACTGGGATTACTGAATGTTTCAATGAAACAGCTGCTGCAAGTAGGCTGCACCGAGGAACATGTGTTGTTCTTTATTCCGATCTCTTTGTTCTGATCTTTAATTACTGAATTAGAATAAAAAATAAGCTAGTACTAGTACAAGCAAATGGGCGTTCATCAATATATCACACAGTACGGCAGGTAAGAGGCTGGCAACGGACCTGTGCAAATCGAGTGTGATCTTGCCTTGCTTCTTGTGTGCGAATCGAGTGACACCCTCTTGTTCGGCAATGTTTTCGTGAAGGGTCCTTGTCGAAACTTGGACGCAAGAGACTCTGCCTCTGCCATGCTTTCATCGCCTCGCTCGTCTACCACGGAGGTGACGGCGGCCGATGGTTGGGCTGCTAGTGGGGCCCATAAGGAAATCCGGTGTCGGCCCATGAAGGACTGGAAACAGTTGCACAGAGATGCTTAGCTCTTCCTCGGCCACTCTGAGGTCACACTTACTTAACCACTGATTTTTTTTTTTTTTTGTGTGGAGCATAGACTGACTGAATCATTGCCGGAGGCGACATGAGGATCAGGTCTGCCTGATATCCAGCTACTATCTCAAAAAAGCAAGATACGTAGACTGTTTGGCGCCATTGTTGTCCTTAAAGAGACGGCAGACATACTCAAAGACACTGCTGGTCCAGGCTTTAGCGCTCGCGCGGCCTAGATCGACCGATTCCTCAACCAAACATATATTGGTACGTATATGCATATTTATATATATATATATATATCTGCAGATATGCTCTATCTCCATGTCTGCACTGCACATTTGGCAGCATGCAAGCACGGACGAGTACTAGTAGACTGCAAACAGGATCAGCGGCACGGACGAGTACATTAGGAATTTGATCAAAAGTAAAGGGAAAAGAACCGGTAGACTATTAGCAACAGGATCAGCGGACGGCAGGCATGTCGGGATTGGCAGGTAGGTGCAAACGCAGGACAGCATCGGGACGACGTCGCCGTCACCGCACCGCGCGGTGATTACACCTACACCTAGCTACATGCCCACGCTGGCCGGCCGGCAGGCCATCTAGTCTAGCTGGATGCTGCCTGCGACGATGGATGCCGCAGCTAGCGTCGCGAGGGACAAGCTAGGAAGAAGAAGGGCGGCTCGATACGTGTCGATCGGGGAGCGAGCAGCACGCTAGCTTGCCGATCGATCGAATGGATGCGCGCTTGTTTAGTTTATCTGGGGGCCCAAATTAAAGCGATGGAGACGAGATGATCCATCATCCATCAGGTGGTGCGTGCGTAGCTTGATTCGCCACGAAGCAACAAATAAAGCCGGATCGGATGGGGTTATTATGCAGGTGGATAATAGGATGATATCAGAATATATATATATATATATATATATATATATATATATATATATATATATATATATATATATATATATATATATATATATATATATATATATATATATATATATATATATATATATTATAATCGTGGAAGAGGGATAAAGCTGGCCTTAATTAGCTTGATGATCAACCTGCAAATGGTCAAAGGAATGTTTGGCACGACCACGACGTGTATGCGTGTATGCATATGCTAATAAACTTAATTATACTCTGCTAAATTAAATTATATAATCGAGTGTTTTAGCTCCTACTAACCCATCAATTAGCTCCATGAATGCACAGGGATGAGACCAAGGAGTACACAGACAAAGCAAAGCAGTACTGCACAACGCTTTCAGCTGGGCACAGGGCACCGTAGCTCCAGAAAATGTGCATCCGGTCTGCATCAAATAGTCTTTCGATAGGGAAGAAATTGTTCCGCGCGCGTGGCCCCCACGCTCCACAGCCGAATAAGCATCAAGCAACATGACCGCAACTTCTCTCCCAACTAATGCATCGTCAGAGCGATGTGCAAATCAGACCGAGGCCAAACTGCACCCGTGTTGCATCCACAGCCACAAAACGATGAAAAAGGATCGGAATCAAGGATAGATATCACGAGCCTCGATCGGTTGATAGTAACTTGCACATTCATACTACATGCTATAAGATGGTTTACCATGCATGGATGCGTCATCCACCATCAGAGGAACTATCCAGTTCCCCTTTTCTTACTGGAATGTGGCCGGTGGGGTCACTGGAGTATACATATGTTATTGATGTGGCTTTAGTTTAGGTGGTGGGTCGCATAATTAGGCGTGTATGGACCATTAACCTTGGTTAGTGCACGGGCACTACTATATTTCATGCGTGCCCCACTAAGAAACTAGAGTATATATTCTAGTAGGTTTCCATTTTTTATCAGAGATTTCTAGTTGGGTTTAGCCTAGTGCCTAATGCTCTCCGGCCATCATATGTTCCATATAAGGCATCTTGTACTATACCCAGTTTACATATGGGAATAATTAATGTTAGGAAAAATTCATTTTACAATCTTAAATTATGTAGATCATTCGATTTCCAACTTTGAACTATAAAACTGGGCATCGATAGCCTCAAACTATCTAAGACCAAATGAAAATGGACCTTTAGCAGATCTCGAAGATGATTTTCAATCTTTTAGAAAATGATAGAATTTTTTGATATCTAAAATTTCATATGTAATTTATTTTAGAGATTTGCTCCTTGTCAGTCGACTGACGGTTTATTTCGCCGTTAGTCAGCTTCTTAGAAGCAGCTAGAGCTGGTTGTTAGTTAGGAACTGGGGCATCTCAGATTCACTGCTTATGTGACCGGAGTCGGCGGGGAAGGACGGCGGTTGGAGAGGGTAGGCGGTGTGGGTGTCACGGTGCCGGCTTTGCTGCTCCGGCGAAGCCGGATTAGCGTGGCGGTGGGCGGCGGGGCCTGATCCGGTGGCGGCGGCCGCCGGAGACAGGGTAGGAGGGCGGTAGGCGGGGGAGCTACATGCCGGATTAGAGTGGGCCGTGGAGGAGGGCGGTGGCGGAGGCGGCGCCGTGCCGTCGGAGCCAGGCGGGGAGGGGCCGGAGGCGGGGGAGCTCGCCAGCAACTGGCCGCGAGGGCGAGGCACTCAGGCGGGCTGCGAGGGTGACGCGCTCGGGCATCCCCGAGGGCAAGGAATACAGGCGGGGTGGGGTGGGGGTGGGTTGATAAAAAGATTTTGACTGTTGGATCTAGATCCAGTGGTCCATATAGGTGACTGATGGAATAATAAAATATCAATCACCTGACAAATAGACACACCCATTATTTTAACTACAAAAATATGAAACTTGTGCCATATTTTTTTCCAAAATATAATCCATCTATCAATTCTTTATTAAGATTATCTGGAATTCATTTGTTTCTATTTCTAGTCTTTTATTTAAAGCAACAGAGCAATAGGTGTAGGAATACAAATTCAAAATAATTTCAAATATATAGATCACTAATAGCTAGATTATGTATTTTTAGATAAATGATACAAATTTATTTTTTTAAATTTAAAATAAATTAATTACAAATCTTTAGAGTTTGAACATGATCTTATTATTTCTAAAGATAGAAAGCCATAATTAAAACTGACTTTCAATAGGCTTGAGGGTGTATGTTGTACGTTTTATGATAATTTGTGGGCAGTTTTGTAATTTAAAATTGAAAACCGGCCAACTTGCCCAACTTGAGGTTGTAAGTTGATTTTTCCCTATAACATCTTGACAGGTGGAAGACAGGACATAGAGATAATTATTGCAAAGGAATCTATATAACATATATAAGCACAACCACTATGTATTTCTCTCAACATGCAAGCTATCCACGTCACCATCCACTAATGTTTTTTATTAATGTCTTTAGTCGACTTTCTGTGGCTAATAGAATTCATGCATGCAAGCTATTGAAAAGCAAGTATGTTGAATCATTTAAGAGTCGATATCTCTCACATGATAAATGTGTTGAGTTATCAAGTATTACATTTTTAAAAATATTATTATGTAATCACACAAATATTACAATCTTTAAATTTTACTCTAAAACCTAAATAAGCGCAACCCATTGTGTATTTCTCTCAACATGTAAGTTATCCACATCACCATCCACTAAAGTCCTTTATTAATATCTTTAGTCAACTTTCTGTGACTAGAATTCATGCATGCGAACTATTAGAGAAACGAGTATGTTGAATCATTTAAGAGTCGATACTTCTCAACCATGATGAATATGTTGAGTTATCAAGTATAATATTTTTAAAAATATTATTATGCAATCACACAAATATTATCATCTTCAATTTTTACTCTAAAATAATTTTAAAATCTCGCAGCAACGCGCGGGATATCATCCTAGTGAGATATTACAGAAGAGGAAATCTCTTAGACAATCAATCAATGATACTACAAATGAGGATACAGAGGAGAGCCGTTAGAATTGTCAAAAAAATGGTATCGAAAGGTACTGAATGTTTGTCTTGTTTGGACTAGTGGTTGAGATTCCATGTTCTCCCTCACTTAAAAGTTGCCTCCTTTTTTGTCCATGTTCCCAAAGGGTTTTCACCTTTTTGTTTATCTTTATTTTTATATATGTGGTAATGCAATTGATCAAGCAATGCCAACCAGCTAACTATGTCTGGTAACAGTTATTGTTCTACATGGAGCTGTTCCGCATGTTCTAATTATAAGTCATAACTTTTGGATATGGCATTTCACTACTTATCTTATTCTAGAAAAATTGCACAAATTCTAACAAATAAAAGTAATGCTTAAATACTCACGACGATAAATCATTTGTGCCCAATATCTTTCTACCCCTTTAGTGGGTGCACACATTTCGTATGGTATATATAACTTTGTGCCCTATAAAGTGAGATTGTTTGACAGGTTCAAGATGTGGAGATATTGGCTTAGCAGTGGCTGCTTGTGCTTTTCTATCGTGAAAGATATGTTCTAGTGTGATTTCGATCCTGTGATTATTGGGTGCCTGGCATAGAATCTTAACAAAATAAATGATACTTTATATAGTTTTCTATAAAATGAATAGTCAAACATGGAATCTAAAAGGCAGCATTGACTTATAATTTGGTACTAACAGAGTATTAGTAATCATACTATGTGTGTCCATATAGACCAGGGCAAAAATGGCAAGCTTGCCCACTGAATTCCTCTCATTTGAGAGGATTTGGGCATTGTTTCAATCATGTACAGCACTTTAGCAGAAAATTTGGACATGAACTCTAAAAGAATTAATTTTTCAAATGAAACCTCTTTAGGATGTTGCTTTGCATTTCTATGGAGTCCTTACTAACTAGAGCCGCCTCCACCACCCCCTCGAATTTGGTAGCAGCTTACGCTCTACAAGCGGCTATAGGATTTACAAACGCACTGCTATAAGGGTTACAGTTGCTAAAGAAACATTAAAAAAAGTTAAGAATCTAGCATCGCTAACGTTCTCATAAATTTAAATAAGAGTGGATTGCGCATCTAGTCCTCTAAAGTATTCCCACATTTTAATCTAGGTCCATGAACTCTCAAAATAATCATCTAGATACTTATAGACCTTTTAAGCAGTTTATTCTTAGTTCAATCGATCAAGGACCAATCATGGACCTAAATTACATTTGAAATGAACCACTTGACCTCAGTTAGTTCAATCGATCAAGGTCCAACCATGGAGGACCGAGGTTGGATTCTCACCTTTTATCGTTAAAAAAAATGCTACGGGTGTTGTCTAGTATCCCCTCTTCATTGTCCTTGCATGACAGATGATCTATATATAGCAGCAATGGTTATTTTGTGTGTCTCCACGCTATAAAACAAAATAAAATGTATTTTTATATATCCAGATTCAATCGGCCTTGCGAACTCAAATATAGTTATTTTCTAGAACGATTTTAAACTCTAAACATAGCTATATTATGGGAGTACATGATAGATGGAGTATAAGTTAAGCAAGTTTTCTTTCCCTTGGCAGTGGTTGAGTAATTTATAATAAATCTAGGAGCATGTGAGATATGTGAGAGAGCCAGGGTTGGCTGAAGAAGCAGAGAACAACAAAAACAGGGGGCAGAAAGCGGTCAAGCTGGACATGCATGGCTAATCTTTTTATGGGATAATCTTCTTTTATACCGGTGCTAATTCTCTGTTTGTTCATAATTGACCTTCTTCGCGTGATATGATTATCGCTTTGTTGGACTTTCATGCGCGGGCACGTAACACACCTTGCAAATCAAGTAACAGCCATCCTTGCAGAAACCAGCCGATGAGACGACTTGGTTGGACGACACAGACATTATCTCTCGCGGAATAACATGATCTTAAATCCATAAGAATATTAGAACTGATTGTTTTAATTCATCTTTTGTAATGTTATTATGAGTAATGCATATGCAAATTTAGAAATTATTTTAATTTATATTTTATGATGACATATTGGGTAATTTATATGCAGATTTAAGGCTTATTTTAATTCATCTTTTATAATGGCATGTTGAGTAATTTATATGAAAATTTAAAGGGTTATTTTAATTTGTATTTCATAATGGCATGTTGGGTAATTTTATGCAAATTTAAGAGGTTATTTAATTCATATTTCATAATGGCATGATGGTCAATTTTTATACAAATTTAGGGGATTATTTTATTTCATGTTTCATAATATCATGGTGGGTAATTTTTTAGAAACTATAATAATGATTACTATTATTAGAGCTATATGATGGATGACGGTATGTTTCTAATTTTTGTGAGAATTCTTAAGATTTATCTTTTTTCTAAAAAATAGATTTATTATTAGAGCTACATGATGGATGATGGGAATGTTAATTACATAGAAAACCGATCTAACGGCTATTAATATTTCAATCTATAATTGCTGATAGGTGTTTCTAATTATTGTGAGAATTTCTATTATTTTATTTTTTATTTAGCGCATCTTGTGAGGATTAATAAGGAGGCTCTAAAAGGAGTCTCCAATTAGTAACAGCAAGATTAAACACAAAATATCTGTTTTATAAAAAGGTTTCAAGCATCTTTATAAAAAAAGTTATGGGATCATTTAATAGTGTAAATGGAAAACATTGACAAAAAAACTGAGAGTAAATTTGAAAAATAGAAAAAATCTGCCAAAATTTTTTTGCTTTCGTTGGGAGTTGAACTGAAAACCTTTCATAATGGCAAGAGGTGGGTATTTACTTAGAAAACAGAGGGAGAAAATCTGCCAAAAAAGAAGAAATTTGTTTTCGTTGAGAATTGAACTCAAAACCTTTCATAATGGTTATTAATATTCCAATATGTCAATCGATGCTTGGATGTTTCTGATTTTTGTGAGAATTTTCAGAATTTATCTTTTTTCTGTTGCGTTTCGGGAGGATTAACGTGGAGGCTCCAAAAGAAACCTTTAATTAGTAATAGTAAGATGATATCTCGATAGTGTAATGGATGGATTCTTACATCCTGTTGACCTTTAAGAAAACAGCATAATAAGCCTTTAGTCACAACTGTGTCAAGCGCTCTGCTCCCTGCCAAATATGTTACGTAATAAATAGCTGAAATCTGAAACCAAAATAAACAAATTTAGCCAATTGATTTCCATTCATGCACAGAAAAGTCGCTTCTCAATTTTTTATTATATGATAAAGTACTACTCTCTCTGTGGCTCTGTCACATAAAATAGGACGTGCATGCTTTCGGAGAAAATGACTAATAATTCAGTCAAAAATATGTATCTAGTGTATGCATGTTATAATTTTATATTTGTATTTAAAAGTAATTTAAGATGGTGATAATTGCATTTATTGATATCATATTTTTTAAAAATAAATGATCAAAATTCCGCTTTAAAGACGGACTAAATTTGGGTTAGGAGGGAGCATATCCACCACATGTTCAAGCCCCCTTTGTGCCCAAGCTCCAGAGACGGTTGAGCATCTCTTCATCCACTGCCCTTATGCTCAGGAGGTGTGGTTGTTATTGAAAGATTGGGCAGGTAATATCATTAAATTGCCTCAGCCGGAGGATCTATCAATTGAAGACTGGTGGTTTGCCTCTGTACATGGGCAGCATATGGAAAGCAATTGAGAACATTGTCAACACTCCTAATGTACACGGCGTGGAACATTTGGAAGAAAAGGAATCGACGAATCTTCGATGGAGTCACCAAAACGCCCTTGCAAAGTTTAGCGCTCACAAAAGAAGAGATGCCCCTACGAAGACTAGCGTGCGGAAGTCCGTGTATTGACAAATGGTTTTTTTGTCTCGAGTTTGGAGCATTGTCTCCTACTTTGTGTTCTTTTAATTTGGTTCTTTATTATGTAGCATTCATTTGTAAACCCGCATTCTCTCCTTCTTATATGATATAGCAGTGCTCTTGCTAATTTTTCAAAAAAAAAAACACAAAGAGAAAGGTTGCATGCACTGCACTGCAGGTTATCTCAATGCCACAAATGTAGTCCATACTAACGCACGCGCAAGCTGATGAACCTGAGAGACAGGAGGACGGATCATCGCCATATCCCTGCAACACCACCGGCAGCAAAGCTCCAATACGACGTACGAAGCTTCAAGGGTACAGTGCGTCACAACTAGGTTTACGCGGTAATTATATCTCACACGAACTAGAAGTGGAGCAGGGAGTAACAAGTAATTAAATTATTGCGGCATCATGTAAATTAATAAAGGCTAAGTTTTGCCCCCCCCCCCCCCCCCCGGCCGGCCGGTCCGCGTCCGATGATGCATCCGGCCGGGTGAAAGAAACAAGCACCACCAGCAGCACTAGACTAGTCCTGCATGCAGCAGAATCCTCCTCCATCATCCCACTACCGATCGACTAGTTCGTGATCGGTAGCTTAACCTTTTCTTTTAGCCAGGTTAGTGCTCCCTTCTCCCCACCACCACTATCCACCACCATCATCATCATCTCCGGCCCCCTGTCCTGTCCTCGTCCTCGAGCTACCTCCTCGATCGCCTCCCGTCGTCTTGATCCATCGTCCTCATCCGTCCCCTGTTTCTTCCACTTTGCTAGCTCCCTGCCTCCATATATACATGTCCCACAGAGATGTGGTTTTCTTAACCTTTCAAGCAATCTCTCCAGGATATAGCTAGCTAATTAAGCTCCCGGCCCTGCTGCATCATCGTCCTCGTATATATAGTACGACCTGGGTGAGGCTCTCGTCGACGATGGCGTGGCCGAGGCTAGGAGCAAGCCCGCCGGAGCTAGCAGACATGGGGGGTGCCATGGCCATGGCTCAAGCCGCGTAAACCCGCAGAAGCGAGCGTGCACGTGACAAGCTACTAGGATGTGCTGAGAGAGGGGGGAAGGCAGGAAGAAGATCCGGGAGCTAGAGCAAGGAGAGGAGGCTGCTAGCTCTCGCCGCGGCGCCGGCCGGTCATCAATTCATCATGTGGGGCTTGGTGCGGCAGGGCCTGCGGTGGGGGCGCCGGCGGCGGACGGCGCGGGTGGTGGACGAGAGCGCGCTCGGCGACATCGACGTCGACGGCGCCGCCCCGGCCGCGGGCGGCGGCGCGGTGGTGGCGGCGCCCACGCTGGGCGGCGCCCTGGCCAGGGCGCTGCTCGGGCTCGCGTGCGCCATCCGCCTCGACGGCGAGGACGTGGGTGCGGCGGAGGAGGCCTGGGCGGCCAGCGGGTGGCGCCCGCGCGCCGACGAGGTCAGCCACCTCATGGTGCGCGAGAGCATGCGCTACGCCATCTACGCCTAAGCCGTATAAACAATAGCAGAGATCAGAGTAGGGATTCTACGTTCCTATATACGTACTACTATTGCATACATATGTATCCAATCCATGCATGCACGTACCATTGGGGGTAGAATGAGATAATGGTGCATAGTGTATAGACTATATATAGACCTACTGTGTATCTCGTATATACTCTTGTATGTACGCACGCACGCGGGTCACTGCTAGTTGTGCTAGGAATTGGCTGTGATGTGGAATTGAAAAATCACCAAAATTGCATATCAAATGGGCACTGTGTTCCTCCTCGTTTCCCTTATAATTATTGGATTGTTTCGGTCCTTGTATGTGAACTTGTTGAAGTGTCAGCTGGTCCAAAAAATGGTGTGCTACTGTGACATCTTTGGGATGAAGAAACACATGATCCATGAAACCCCTGGATTAAGAGTGTTTTTAAAAGTCCCAATGATTCATTTGCAAGCTTTCTTTTTTTTTTTGCGAATAATTCGTTTGTAACTTGAGCTAATTAACTACTGTAAATTTTCTCAGGTACTACTACAATTCAAAAAAAAAAAAAAACTCAGGTACTTAGATCAAAGGTAGTGGGTTGGCCAAAATCATTCTGCCTCGCTTCTTTTAAACGATAACCAAGCAGAGGAGTTGCCGAAATTATTAAAATAAAGAAGGGACCTGCAGGACTGGGTCAAACAATGAAAGGGAGAAAAAAACAACTAATATATTTTAGCTTCTGTCCTCAACAATTCCTCTACCTGATATCTGTCGTCATGGCAAAAGTTGCCTATAATGGCCAAGTTGATGGTGTGCTGAAAAAACTCACCTCATCAGTTCGCAGAAAAGAAGTTGATGGCCTGCAATTGGCAAAAGGTGTATTTCCCGATACATTGTGCGGACCGCGTGTAATTTTATGATATGCTTTTACGATAGGTGAAAAGGTGTACTCTCTTGAAAGCTACTTAAACTTAGAAACAATCTCAACATCTGCCAGCAGATGATAGAACATTCTTGAGCCCTGACTTGGGCATGCAGCAGCGTCGCTGACCGTGTGTTCCTCGTTCAGCAGATCAGAGACGGCAATCACCGTACAGAGAGAGGGAGAGGTGGACCAAAATGAATGGATTTGAGAGGCTTGAGTCGAGAGCCCCTAGTCTGAACAGATTTGAGGACCTTAGGACCGTGGTTCGTGGCTTCTGTGGTGAGAGCAAACCAGCAGGGCCCTCCAGAAATCCAAATGCTGATCCCCAGCCTGAATATGCGTTGGAAAACATATATATGTGGCACCAAAATGATTACCACATTTCAATCAACCTTCCAGAAATGTCAATCAGCATGAGTCAGCATTGAAATTCTGGAGAACAAAAATGTCACTCAAAACAATCTTTTCCAAATGCAAGAATACTTCTGGATTCTGATTGTCTCCATGAATAGCATGTCAATCGATCCAGCGAATCTTTCATGCAAGCAACGTTTCTTCATATCTTAATGATTCTAGATTTGAGCTAAAGATAGTGCTTGCATAATTACCTAGTGCTGCTGCTACAATACAACCTAAGCTGCAGGCAGAAAGGTCATAGAAGCATGGTGGTGTTGGTGGGGATCAGATCGGTGGCCAGCTAAACACGGAAAGTGTCGGCTTCCTCTGCTACATGCATGTCACTAGCTGCTGCCCGATTTGGCTGTGCAGGTAGGGCAGGGCCATGCACCAGCACCATTCATGGTGGCTGCAGAATGCAGTGGAGCGATCAATGAGCTCGATAGCTGAACACACAACTTGATGGTGATGTGTGGTTGGCGGATCATAGCCTCTGCCTCTCTGTTGATGATATGCATTTCCATCACAGGCTTCCAGATAAGGATTTGTGGCCTCGTCTCCTCCTTTTATGCTTCAGATAAGGGAATAATGGAGAAAGTTGCTCATTAGTCAACGCCCCAGCTACCTCCATTTGTCGGCGTCGGCGTCGCGCAAGTCAGCACAGCGAAAGCAATTGGTTTGTTGTTTCTGGGTTTTCGACGGATGACCTGGTGGGGACGAACGAAGGTGGCCAGCGATGATTCCGGTGGTGATCATATCCCGGGACACCCAGGGGGCAGCTTGCCACTGCTTCAGGTGCATTGGGTGCAAGGCTCAACACTCAACAGTAAGATTTGTACAGGAATTTCTTGGCCTTTGTTTGTCATTTTATGGGTGATGCTTAAACGTTTAGCCACTTATGATGGTGGAGGATGGCAGAGCTTTGCATCTCGAGCTCAGGGAAAATTGGGCGTCTGTTTTTTTCTCAAAGGAATGGACAGGTTCAGGCTGCACTTGCTAGATACGAGTAGTGTAGTTCAGACTAGTTCGTATGGGAAAATATACTGACAAGAGATTGAACTTACACACTCTATTCAGAGGATTTCACCCGATAATCAACGGATCAGTAGTTCAGCACTACTACTTCAGTCACGGTCTTCAGCAAAGTGCCTCTGCTCTCGTTTCGTCGCCACGCCGTTGCCTGAAACTGCATCTTGTTTTCTCCTCATTTCCTTGCTGCAATCTCTATCTTGGTCTCCAGTTATATACCGCAGAACGACAGTAGGTAAATGGTGTACACAGACAGTAGACCATCCATCTACAGAGTAAGGTAGCAGGTTATTTCAGGAGAATACTAAGTAGTAAGTAGAACAAAACACTCTGACGAACTGTCAGATAAGCTGCAAACAGAATGAACAGCCAATGCCCAATCAACTAATGATGACCAACAAAGCAATGCAGCGATCACCCTGAAACTGGAAACAGGCATCATCAGCTTACGCACACGCGACGTCACCAAGATTTGGAAACGATATCTCGAACCCGATCGAGCGAGATTCAGTAGACACCCGCCAGCTAGTGCGCCACAAGAACGAAGGAGCGGGATGAAAAGCAAAGACAAGAAAAAAAAAAAGAGCCACTCGCACCACGGCGGCGCCGCCCCGCTAACGCTGGTGCTGCCGCCGGATCTGCTGAGCCTGAGCGACTCCAGGACACGTTTTTCACCTGTCAGCACCTCGACCAGCCCTTGCAATCACGAAAAGGATAAGCCGCCAATGGGTGGGTGAGATGGATCGCATTTGCAAATGGCGATGAGGCGCCTGACGGGTGTGTAACCAAATTACCATTGGTGTAGTCCCGGCAGTCGTGCTCCCCGACCACCAGGCCGGTCGGCCACTGCTCGCTGAACCTGTCGGCGGCGGCCACGGCGTCTCCCCCGTCGCAGCAGCAGCGCCCGACGAGCCAGCACCGCCGGTTGGGAACCCTCCGCACCGTTCTTCTACGAACCACGCCTGGACGGCATCCATTGCAGACACATAAATTTCTCGCCATGACCAGGTGAATCGATCGCAAAGCCGGAGCCTTTGCCATTAGCCCATTACCATACCAGGTATCTCGCTTCGCGACAGCACCGCGAGCGCGGCGAGGACGTCCTCCGGATCCCGCGGCTGGAAATCGAAGACCAGCGCCTGGGCCTGGACCGGGTCGGGCCGGAGGAGCACCATGAAGTGCTGGAGGTCCCACAGGCCCAGCGAGTAGCCCGCCGACATCAGCAGCTGGGCGGGACCCTTGGGCCCCCGTAGCGGAACCGCCGCCACGTACACGGCTGTGGGCGCCGCCGGCGTGGAGACGGACGGCATGGCCATGGGCGTCAGACGGAGAGGGGACGGCCGCTGCGCGCCGGCGCCAGCAACGAGTGCCTGCCCCGTGGCCACACGGTGCCCAGTACCTGCAGGCTGCAAAGCATCGCGACCGCCCCAAAGCCCCCACAAGCCACAACGGATGGATGGATGGTAATGCCCAGCGGTTGGATGTTGATCCAACGGCACTGCCTCATCCTCCCGGCTCTTGCATGAACCCATTCAGGAACCTGGAATTGAGGTATTTTTGCGTGTTCCACACCACACCAAATTTCCAATGTGCATTTCATGTTCAAATCACATCTATACAAATTGCGGGGATCTCAATTCTGGGTTGTAGACGTGGCGCTACGTACTTGCTACTCAGTGAAACGTGAACTCACAACAATCAGGGTCTGAAGGCAGGAAAAGGGATGACCTGAACAATGTATCACCACACATATGTACCGAAATGTAGCTAGGGGCAGCACCACACGTACCACCGTCGAGGTATCAAGCTGAACATCCATCCTCCAAAATACCGGGCAAAACAAGAAAAGAATGGCTACATGAAAGTGGTGGAAAGAATAGCTATTGGCAACTCAATGCGAAATCCTCTGAGCTCTAGCGCGCCGTGCCGCATGTGCTGTTGTGCAGGACTATCTTCAGATCAGGATGGAAGCACATAGCACCAGGAGTGTGATGAGGATGGAGACATCAGTCCGCATTCTGAGTGTGGCGTGCGACGGCGATGCAGCCGTGGTGGTGGTGTTGCTGACCGGTGGTAGGGCTGGCTCTGCGACATCAGCGTCTGTCAAGAGTGGCATTGGGGCTGCTGCTGGTGGCTGTGCAGATGGGGCCATGACTGAAAGGAGCCCCCCTGGTGGGGCAGGCAGCATAAAGCCCGGTGTGTTCTTTCCCACGCAGGAGTTCACTGCAGAAATTAGATTCAAGGCACGAGGTTAGTAGCAAATTCACTGACAAATGCGCAAGGTTAAGGTAGCAAATGAAGCATGTAATCAAGAACGTACATTTGTATCTGTGAGCAGTTCCAGGGAAATCAGTGATGAGCCCATCCACCTTAGCACTTTGCACATAGGCATTGATCTGTGCGGTAGCGTCTGAGAAGAAGTCATATGGTTGAGAAATGAACTCATTCATGAGCACATAAGCATAAACTGGAAGGCCAGCGGACTGCAGGGACGGAAGGAGCTTATTGGTCTGGTTTATCAAGAATTGATTGGTCACTGGAAAAATGGATCTGGTGTGGACAGAAACAGCACTAGCAAACTTCTTAATATCCGCAAGGGAGGAAGGTGCAGCATCTCTGACATCTTCATCAATCATGTACACAAGGTCATACTTAGTTTCCTGCTTGAACTTCACTAGAACCGAGCTGTTGGTTGACTGAATCATAGCTTTCTGAGCAGTCTGTTTGCTGTAACCAGAGTCATCGAGGGCTTTGATCACTGCATCTACCACACCAAAACCAAGTTTCTCTGCCATGAATGCCGCATGCTGCAAAAAAAAAAAAGATTGAATAAGACTAAGAATGAAGTTTTTCTATTAAAACTATTGTAAGCTAAGAATGAAGTGCTGTGATTCACTATTTATAAATTGAGAATGAAGTGCATATTATGAACTCCAGCACAAGATGCGCTATTTGTAAAAGGGCATGGAGGCATTCCTTTTGTATGGAAAGCTGCATTCCTTAAACAATGCCTAGTGCAATGTGTTAGCGGAAAACACCAAAAATCTTGTTATTTACTTAAAAATGTGTTATAGATTAATAGATATAATGAGCCTGTTTGCCCTGTTCAGATCTTTGCAACAAAACAGACGTAGATTCTCTCAAACACTCATCAACTTCATGAACAATTAGTGAACAGATATTTATGAGTTGATAATTGTGCCTTTTATTCCAACTGACCTAGCAGTGACAAGGTGAAATCCCAATAAGAAATTGTGAATGACGGGAGTGTCCCGTGAGTGAAGCCCTCGTCAGGATTCAGAAACCAAAACTTTTGCTAGTGTGAATCCACCAAATCTATAAGCACCTTTTGCTACACAGCCAAGCCCCATTAGCCAGAACCATGAGTTATAGCTTAATATCACTCAAATAAAAGGTTCATGCTAGGTATGACCCAGTTACGATCATAAAATTCTTACCTCTACAGTGACCATGATCCCTGACAAATCCTGGTCTTTTGCATAGGCTAAAAAGTCTGATAGCCTCATGAAATTTCCAGCATTCCTGTTTCTTGGATTTCTGAATAATTGGTATTTGCTCCATGGGTTTGATATCATGGCTGTAAATACAAAAATGTCAATCTTGAAACAAATGAATGGTAATTGCAAGAAACATCACAAATGGGCCACTGATAACTCATTAAATCAATCTTATAAGCCAAACCACATATACAGTATTATGCAAACTTGGTAATTAATATACATATGGTTGAAGGTTGAAGCCAAACTTACGCTGCAGGTTCTTCGAAATATCATCCCAAGTGAGGTTGAAGGTAAAGACTCCAGGAACAGCCTTCAGATCACTTATGGTTGTTGCTTGCGAAGCAAATTGTGATTTTGCAACAGTAGTAACATCCATAAGGTCAATGGAACTCATGCATATTGGTATGCCATCTTTGGTCACTTGAACAGGACAGTCAATGACATCTGCACCATCAGCAACTGCCTTTTGATAAGCTTGATCAGTGCAGTCTGGGTAGTCACCACTGGCACCATTATGAGAGATAACTAAGGGTTTAGCTGCAGGGTCAATGTGAAAGCTGAAGTTCAGTAACATGACTAGATGGGTGAAGTTAAGCATATAAGGGAAGCAACCATACCATGATCTATCTTGCTGCTGTTTAGGTTACTAAAGCAACCTGCATGTGTAAAAGAAAAAAATCAAAACGGGAGAAGCTATGATACACAGTTACACACAACAAATAACATCTTCCAACTTGTTCGAAGATGCTTGCCGAAGTTGAAAAGTGGAAAATTATTCCATTAAACTATTCCAAATGAAGATCAAGCTGACTAAGATGGGTTGAATGCATGAAGTGGCCAGTAAACATTGTTTATAGCATCATGAAGAGAGGATAAAAGGTGGACTCACCGACTGCCTCTGAAGGAGTAATAGGGAAATCGGTCAACACACCATCAACAGAGAAGGCACCATCAATGAAGGAAAGGGATTCTGCTAATGGATCATAGCTGTAGTTGTAGCTGATAGCAACGTCATTTGCAAAATCAGCAGCATAGATTTCCAGCCCTGCTTTATGAGCATCATCAACGACTGAAGTATAGGGAAGCAGATAATTATCCGATGTAACAGGCCAAATATAGCTTTTGGGGACAAGTATTCCAGAAGCAAAAGATTTGACGAATGTCAGATTTTTCAACATTGAACCATATGTCTGGTTTGTAGATGGCTCAATAGCGCGTTCATCAAGAAAGCGGAACACAAGCTTCGTCTTATTGCTAACTCTTCCGGAGATGCTGGTGAGGAAATTCACTTCAGGCGATGAGATGTAGTCGGCAATGTATTGCTTTGACACAGACAGGATGTAGCTTCTCATGCTAAGCTTAAACTGGTTGTAGAAACTGTCATACTGCAATGTGCACAAAGCAGATGTTCAAATGAGAGGAAAATCTCCCAAATTGTAGTTCTATGCAAGCAGTTAACATTTAAGAAATACCTGGACATTTAACCAAACAGCAGGGGCCTTAAATTGGGACAAAGCAGCTTCTACCGGAACTATTTGCAACAGACCATCAAAGTACAACGGACGGGATGGGATCGCTTGCTTCACTGTAAATATCAAACTGAGTTAAACAAGCAGAACAGATTCATTGGTGAAGTAATAGAAGATTAAACACACAGATATTTGAATAATTTTCTTTAATGCACATAGAAAAAAACAGTTATTAGCCTACTTACATTTCACAAGATAAAAATGCTCAAGATAATAGTGAAGTACAAATTTGTAACTGCACTTACGAGTCACGTTTTGCAGAAGAACATCACTGTTGTAGTCAACAGAGAACCATCCCGGCGTAGATACACCATTAACATTATAGGTCTTCTTCTCTTGTGGAAAAACATCTGCTATAATGGTGCAGTTATCCATTTTTAGGTTCGGAAGGCAGATGCCAGCACTATCTTTGGTCAACAAAACATCGCAGAACAGGGCTGTGTCAGGAGAGCTAGCACTCGAAACAAAGTCATAAGCAAGAGCACTGGAATCTGGGAAAAGGCCCGAAAACCCGCCCTTAGCAATGATTGCTGGAGCCTTGCCTGGAACAATGAGATGATCGTTAGTGTTAGGCTTGAGGAAGGCCAGAAGTACTGGACCAACCTTAAGAAAGTGCCACAGCAGAAACTACAAAACCACCAAAATTATCACTTATCAGACGGACATAAAACTGGTCGACACGTATGAGCATCTTAAATCATTGGCATTGTCACCGTTAAATCAAGAGAGGATCAAAGAAACATCAGAATTAGTATCCATCCAATCCAACCGATCCACACACATCTCATTCTCAAAACAAACAGTCCCCATGGGGCATGGGCCATAAGCAGCCCGTGAACAGTAGACGCCTGCAGCTAGTGATTTACGCAATTTCTATCTAAAGAAAGAGATCATGCATAGGCTTGTACTGGAGAGCATGGTCAGGAAAACAGTAAGGGTGTGTTTGTTTCCCTGCGTATGGGCTTGTCCAGCATTCTGGGATAGCCACTCATTGTTTGTTTGCCTGCATAAGGCTTTATGCAGCTTTTGGTAGTGCAAAAAAGGCCGCTTACGCTGCATTGCTGGAAACTCTCAAATCGGACGCATACCCTTGTGCAGCCTCGCGTTTGCACCCGAAATGCAACTTAACGCACCTCCCTGCACCCGCAATGCACCCTCGGTTGAACCGTTTTCTTTATGTCCCTCGCCCCCTCCGGTCCTCTTCCTCCCGCCGCACCACAACCCGCCTCCTCCGCCATGTGCCCCATGTCCACCTCCTCCTTCTCCCTGTCCTTGTCCGTCACCGCCTGGCCCTCCTCCTCCTCTAGCGTCGGCGGCAATTGCGGCAGCGGGGGCAAGATCCTCCATGGCGCCGCCGCCAGATCTCAGGGTCGAGATCCGGGAGCAGGGGCAGCATGAACGAGCCCAGGGCGGCGACGAGGCTGGGCCCGACACACTTGAAGGCGGAGGCGGTCAAGGTGGCCGACCAAGCGCGGGCGCATGGCGAGGAGCAGGAGGGGCGCGGGCGCGTCGGTGTCGGAGAGGTTGAGGCCGGTCGACCGGTGCGTGGTGGACAAGAGGGTGGCGGCGGCGGCGAAGCGGAGGCGGAGGGAGAGGGGTGGCCGCCGCGGCTGGAAGCAGAGGGGACAGCGGCGTAGGTGGGGGCGGAGCGGTGGCCGCCGTGACCGGAGCGGCGGCCGGCGCGGGCGGGCGGGGCCGACATGGAGCGCTCTACCTCCTTCTGTTCGTGAGTACGTCTGATTCAGATCGCGCTTCATCTCCACCAAACACCGTTTCTTGCATTGAGCAAGGCCGTACACAAGCAACCATACACCGGAACACTGCATTAATGTGTTCAGCCCAGCTTTATTCTGCATATCCCCCTATACAGCATAAAAGGTGGTGCAGGGAAACAAACACACCCTAAGCTATTATCAAAGATGTTGCTATCGAATCGCAACCAAATGTCACTTAGCTGGAAAGGCTACCGTGCAATTTTTTTAGGAAGCGCTAAAAGGTAAGCATCATGGCCGGCCCCAAGCTTCCAATCAGAATTCTAGTCTCCCAAACAGTGGTAAAGACCAGCGAAACTATTTCACTGCAGAAACAAAAAACAGAAGCTTGAGCCCCAAAACAAGAAGGAAGAAATGCACAGCCAGCTGATGCTCATGCTAAAGATCCAGGCCAAGCAGTAGGACAAAACCAACCTTGCAATTTGCAAGAAGAAAAAAACTGATCTTTAAGCCAAGGGTGGCAGCAAATTGACCCAGATCAGATCACATACACACATGCTACTGCGGGACTCTGCAAGAACGGAAGTGCGGCGCCGCGAATCGAGCTTACCGCTCAGGGTCTTCCAAGTGGAGCCCTTCTGCGCGGCGGCAGAGCCGAGGCAGAGCAGCAGCAGGAGCAGCTGGGCGCTACCAAGAACGGAGCAGGCACGGCTGCTCCTCCCCATTGCGGACCGCCACCTACGCGACCACCGCCGCCGGTGTCAGCAGCCGCCGCAAGCAACTGGAGCCTCCAAGAACGTGCCCCGGGAAGGGGAAAGCAGCGGAAGAGGTTTCCTGGCGATGAGGAGACGAGCCAGGGAGGGAGCGCAATGCGCGTCCGGCGCCGCGTTGGATTCCTTTTTAAGACCGGGAGAGAGACAAAGAAATGGAGATGGGAAGCGAATAGGCGATGCGATGATGCTGCTGAGCTGTGTGTGATCCTGGGACTGGGAGGGGAAGGTGGACAGGAAATCGTGTGTGAGCTGCTACCGAGTCGCGCCCCCAACCTTTCCCAAGGAAGAAAAAAAAGGGTGGTTCGTCTATGTTATTTTTTTCTTTGGAAATCTACTCCTATTTCTCTATTCTTTTTTACATTGACGTCTTCTGGATGATGTTGGGGTGTGGTGTGTAGAGGTGAGAAAACCGAGGTTGCGTAGTTTCGAAGGGGGTAAAAAGGTAAATTATGGTATGTACATCTACGATCTGGTTTTGATGGACATGGCTGCACTCGCCACTTGGTGAGACTCAGTATTTTTCGGTAAGAGTACTGACAACATGTTAAAGACTCGCTCGATATGTTTGAAGAAGGGCAATGATTTCTTGAAACATATTGAATGAGTTTATTAGACTTTGTTAATCTGGAGATCTTACTGGTTCAACTTAGTTTTATGAAGGTCTTCATAGAGATGGCGTATATGCGCATGAGTTTATACTGGTGCACGTACGCATCCACACCGCGTTTAGCTCAATACATATCCATTTCTTCTTTTTCTTAATATTTGGTTGACAATCGAATGTTTAGGCACAACAAGATAAAAAATAAAGAAACAATATTGAGTAAATACATACAATGGATAGTAGTTAACTTGGTTTTATTCTTCATCGCGCAACCAATCCACCCAGATTCTTTTGGTTGGCGATGTGCTTGCTAACTGCTAGGCGTTTACATGGGAGCAACCATACACAAAAATGGTTGTAGCAATAACATTTTCAATCATTTTTTTGTTGAAGTAGTAAACACGACTCTAAAATCACTATACAAACGGTCATTTTTTTAATTTAAGGTCCTCGAAGTGTAAGAATTTTATAAAAAAGACATGATGAAATTTTACAGAAAATAGGAAATTTTCGACCCAAACCGATGCTGCCTCGAGCATGTTGTTGTTGTCAGTGCATTTCCCACGGGTGTGTTGAGGAATGCACGGGACGCGGGGGGACCCGTTCAGAGTTTTACGAGGGCAATTAAACTAGGGTGGGGTTGGGCGGTGTGTGTGTCTGTCTGTCTTGTGGGGTACCTGGCTGGCTGGCTGGCCGTAACATATGCAGCGATTGGCTGGGGCCGTGCGTGTGCGCAGCGCGTCTCCGCAAGTGGACGCGGGACTAGCCGCGTCGTGTCCTCGGTCCGCTAATCCGCCATGGATGAAGGATTTTGAATCTGATGACGCCGACGACGCTTAACCGGGCGCCGGCCGGGAGCGTCACACGCGCCGTGCGCCTGCCGTGGTACTCGTCAACCAAACCCAAACGGTTTAATTAGCCACGGTGGGTGATTTGGTTTAGTCTCTGCGTGCTTGTTGCCTTTGTCTCGGGTGGCGGGGCTTCGTTAATCTTTTAATCCGCAAGTGGGTTGCCTTGAACGGCGCCGTCACGTTGCTCCTGCTGCAGATTCTACCTGCTTCCCTTCGCGTCCCCCCGGCCTGGCCACCGCACATGCAGCCCCTCCCATCCCATCCCTGCGACAAAAAATGCCCATCATTCCTGTGAGTGAAGTGCGCCTGCCCTACCTCTACCTCCACAGGATAAGGGCATTTTCCCCGGTTTTTCCTACCGCGACAAGCGATGGGTTACAAACACGCACCGTGCCGTTGGAGTGCGTCCTAGTTCGGGGTAGATTTGACGGATATACGCCACGACGATTCGAGACAGTGCGGGCCAGCGAGAGCACTGAAATCTGAAAGGTACCACAAGTACATATCCCCGCCTTATTATTTCGCACCCTCGTCAGTTAAAAAAAAGGGTGCAGGCTGGATCTAGTTTTTCGACGATTTAATCCAAAGCCAAGATGGTCGATAAGCCTTTGGAGCAATTTCCTTTTTTTTTTTTTTACAAAAGCAAGACCTGCTCAGTGCTTGTGCCCTAGTATCTATCATTGCATTTGAGGTGACTGGATGCCTTTTCTTCCTTTTTTAACCGACATGGTGTAAAACATGGCAAATAATTCTTGGTGCTCCGAAGGGTTGAGGACACATGCGAATGTGACATCCAAGGCCCATAAAAAGTTTGCACGTCTACTGAGTTTCTACTAGCATTTACTACCTTCGTCCCTGGATAAAAAATAAATATTGCTAAAAAACGTAATTCTAGGTTTGTTTTAAGTCAAATAATTTAAGTTTGATCGCATTTATATAGAAATTTTTGCTACTATTTGTGAGCTAAATAAGTATATTTTGATTCATCATGAAACTTATTTTCATATTATAGATACTTGATGCTATAGATGTTGATATCATTAATTCTCAATGACTCTTTGCATGTCATAAAAAGCGTTGATATGACACTTTCACCGTTGAGAATGCCTAAGATAATTAGTGTTACGAGAGACGATATGCGCACCCCTTATTAGTCCTGGTAGATTTAATTACCATACATGGAATTTGGAAACCCAAATGTGTCCTTTGGTTGAGGCAAGACACAGTGAGAGATCATATGCACATTTAAATGAAATATATAGCAGACAATTAACTAAATATATGAGAAGAGATGAGGCGAATGGATTATGAATGAGAGGAGTAGGCTACTCCAAAAGACCAACATTGCATTAATAGATTTAATCTAAAATGACACTTACTTTAGATGTCCAGGAGGATGAGCAACATATACTTTTTGTACGAAAGAAAGAATTCTCTTTTCATGTTTGTAGTGTTGCTTTGAGCTCCGCAATATACTGCCTCTGTTTCTTAATTACATGGCACTATTGAATTGTGTAAATATTCCAAAATATAAGTAATACTTAGAGTAGCATTACAATAAAAAATCATAATACAAATAATTATAGTTCTTATATATGGTCTTTTTAATGAAATAAATAAAAAAGAGCGTCCAAAAATCAATAGGATCGCATATTTAGGAAGGAAGATAGTATCCGAGTGCCAAATGGGCAAAATTTAAGTAGTTATTTCAAGAATTAAGTTCGGGACGCTGGTCTTCCATCGCGTAGACACGTACGATTCTTTAGAGAGGGGAAAATATAGAACATACAGACAGTGATATATAAGAATTTGAACGTGGCATAGGTCAAGCATACTGCATATGCCTCATTTGTGCAAGGGTACCTCTTGCATCATCTTATTTTGAAATTACTAATTAAAAGTTTTTTTTGAGCCTCTACATTAATCCTCACGAAACGCAAGAGAAAAAAAATAAATCTTATAAATTCTCACGAAAATCAGAAACATCAGACCATCAATTGGCATATTAGAATATTAATAGGCATTAGATCTGTTTTCTAAGTAATTATCCACATCTGCCGTTATGAAATGTTTTGAGTTCAAATCTCAACGAAAATAAATTTTTTTGGCAGATTTTTCTATATTTTAGATCTGTTTTCTAATTAATTACCCACGTCTGCTGTTACGAAGGTTTTGGATTCAACTCTCAACGAAAGCAAATTTCTTCTTTTTTGGTAGATTTTTTCCATTTTCAAATTTACTCTCTGTTTTTTTGTCAATTTCTTTCCATTTACAAATTTACACTACTAAATCATCTCGTAACTTTTTCATAAAGATGCTATAAACTTTTTTATGAAATAAATATTTTTATTCCTAATCTTGCTATTACTAATTGGAGACTCTTTTTGGAACCTCCTCATTAATCCTCACAAGAGCAAATTTCTTCTTTTTGGTAGATTTTTTCCATTTTCAAATTTACTCTCTGTTTTTGTCAATTTCTTTCCATTTACAAATTTACACTACTAAATAATCTCGTAACTTTTTTCATAAAGGTGCTAGAAACATTTCTTTGAAATAGATATTTTTGTGCTTGGTATTACTATTTGAGGACTCTTTTGGAGCCTCCTTATTAATCCTCACAATATGCACTAAATAAAAAATAAAATCATAGGAATTCTCACAATAATTACAAACATCCCATCATCAATTGCAGATTGAAATCTTAATAGACATTAGATCTGTTTTCTATGTAATTGACATCCTGTCATCCATCGTGCAGATATAATAATAGATCTATTTTCATAAATCCTTAAAATTCTCACGGAAAACAGAAATATCCCGTCATCCATCACGTAGCTCTAATAAATAGTTATTAGATCTATTATAATTTCTAAAAAATTACCCACCATAACATTATGAAAGATGAAATAAAATAAACTCCTAAATTTGTATAAAAGTTACCCATCATGCCATTATGAAATATGAATTAAATAACCCCTTAAATTTGCATAAAACTACCCACCATGCCATTGTGAAATATGAATTTAAATAACATTTTAGATTTGTATAAAAATTATCCACCATACCATTGTGAAATACGAATTAAAATAATCCCTTAAATTTGCATATAAATTACTCAACATGATATTATAAAATATAAATTAAAATAATTTCTAAATTTTCATATACATTACCCACAATGACATTACAAAAGATTAATTAAAACAATCAGCTTTAATATTATTATGGATTAAATTTATATCTTCTAAAATTCAAACCCGTGCGAGAGCACTGGTTGATAGACTGGCGTTAATTCAGCTGAGATGGTTAGACAGATGTCGTGGCTGGCAACCAAGGGGCGAGTAAGTAAACAAACGCTTCCTGGATAAAGTTGTTATATTATAGGTTTCTTTTGCTTTATCCTAAGTTAATTTTGATTTGGCATTTAGAAAAATACAATAACATATACTCCCTCAATCCCATAAAATAAGGCGTACATATATTTAACACGGTCTTTAAAACAGAAGTTTGACTATTTATTTCTTTTAAAATATGGCACCAAAAATACCGAAATATCATAATCTTAAAGTGCTTTCAAATACGAATCCAAATATATAACATGCATACGCTAAAAATATATGTTTTTTTTACTAAATTGTTAGTCAAAGATTTTAAAATTTGACTTTTCTAAATGCATGCATGCCTTATTTCATGGGATGGAGGGAATATAATACTAAATAAATACACCATCAAGACTGTCGGAGCGGGAGTGCTCCTGGTCAGGTGGCGGAGCGCACCCGGCCAAGATCCTAAGTACTGGGAGTAGTTAGGGGGAGCAATCGTTGTTAGCTAAGTTGGTGGCGGCACGATGGTGGCGAGAGGATTTAGAGTGGTTCGGGCCGCCGGAGCGTAATACCCTACGTCCACTGTGGGTGTGTTCTTGTATTTCGTGGGCTAGTTCGAGCTTGTCTGAGTCTGTCTTTTGTGTTGCGTATGCCTCCCCTTTTATAGCCCAAGGGGGGCATGTACATGGTGGCCGGGCCCCGACAGGTGGTCCCGGCCATTTCCTCTATGCTACAGTTCTATTCTGTGACTGATGTCCAATGCTTCCATGCTTCGCGCCTGTACCACCGTCGTGACCGGGTATGGCCTGGAGGTCCGCCATACCGTCTTGTCGCCCGGATACGGCGCCGCACCGTCCTGTCTCACGCCGTTCTGTCCCATCGGCTGCTAAACCTGCTGAGAGGCTTCAGAGGCCGAGGGGCAGGGGACGCGCACGCGCGACAGGACAGGGCGCCCGTAGCAGCGTTGTAGCGCCGCTGCCTAGTATTAGGCTGAGCGCGGCCGCCGCGCGAGGCGCGGCTTATGATGAGTACAGCGTACTTGTTTACTCAATATAGACCGCAGTGTAGCTGGGGAAATTAACTGTAGTGCTCTGTCATCGTCGCCGCGCCTTGGTAAGGTGCGCCCTTTTCCCTTGCCGCCGCCGCCTGCCAGCGGCGGTGCCAGCGGCGATGGGGGCACATCCGTCTGACAGCGGCGGCGTCGGCGGGCGACGGGGGCACGCCTGCCTGACAACGGCGGCGGGCTACGGGGGCACGCCTGTCTGACACTCGTGGTGTCAGCGGCATTGGGGCGTGCCAGCCTGTCAGCGGCGGTGTCAGCGGCATCGGGCACGCCCGCCTGCCCGCAATAAATGCGGCAGGTGGGCGAGGCGCCCGCCTGAAGGCCCCTGCCACGCGCCTTGTGGGCACGTGGCAACGCGAGACCTTTCCGTGCCCTGTGGTCACGTGGCGGCTCCGGACCTCCACGCGTTCTGGGGGCACGTGGCGGCCCCGGACCACTGGGGGCGCCGGCTCCGGACCTCCCCGTGCTCTGTGGGCACGAGGCGCCCCTGAACCACCGAAGGTACGGGCCCCGGGCTCCGGCCCGAGAGGTCCGGACCTCCCCTCGCGTGGCTGGGGGAGGCTCGGTCCTCAAGGAGGTCCGGGGCCTCCCCTGTGGGCTGGGTGCGTGGCCCTAGCTTCCCCAAGGAGTGGGCCGGGCCCATCTGTATGCGGCCTTAGGCCCTCCTTGTACTGCAGTAGTTACCTCCCTAGTGATCTTCGTCCAGTGTAAGCGGGTACCTGGTTAGCTGGGTACCGACAGTGGCCCCTGGGCTCGCCTTTGGTGAGTTCTTCGAACCTGAGGTGAGGCCACCGTCGCTTACTACACAAGCCGCCGGGAGCCGTGTATGGCTACTGGCGCTTAGCCGTTAAGCTCATAGTTGGGCAGCCACCTGACCCCGCGGGGTGGCCCCGTGGGTTCCCATGATCTGGAGGCGCGCGATCGTGGGAATCTCTCGGGGAACGTGGGGGCAGGCCCGCGTCGGAAACCGCGCAGCGGTTCACCAACTTCTTCTCCTGCCATTAAGGCGGGGCAGGCGGCTACGTGGGCAGCCGTGCGTAAAGTGGAAAAGGCAGGGGCCCCGCACGTCGCGCCGGGACGCGCGTCCGCGAGCTGCGCCGGTTCGCCTTCCTGCCTTGCTTGCTCTTCTACCCGCCTGCCATGACTGCCTCCTCGGGCCCCTGCTGTCATAGACTCGGTGGCCCGTGGGTGCGCCCGAGCGTGCGTACACTTGTCGTCCGCGGCTTGCGGAGGATTGGGGGCAACCGTCAAATAGGGTTCTCGGCCATCGGCCGAGCACGTCCTTCTGCCATTTGCCTTTGCATCCCTTGCTTCCGCCGCGGCGCTTCATCTTCTTCGCAGCAGAGCTTTCGCTCCATGCCCGCTGCGTGCTCCTCGCCTTCTCCATCGCCATCTTCCTCAGCGATGGGTCCGAGCCACCAATCCCCCCGGGAGACTGAGGAGAACCTCACCCGCGTCCGTCGCCTGCTCGGCTGGACGGACGCGGAGCGCCGCGATAATGTTCGCACGGGCTCCTCCCACCACCGCAACTTGCAGCTGGGGGAGTTCGTCCTCTTCGTCCCCTACCTCTACTGCGGGTTGGGGATTCCAATTTCTTCTTTCTTCATGCTGGTGCTGGAGACGCTTGGGCTGCAGCTTCAGCACCTCACCCCCCACTCCATCCTCCATGCGGCTATCTTTGCCCATTTCTGCGAGATGTTCGTGGGGGTTCCTCCCTGCGTGACGCTCTTCCGCCACTTCTTCTCAGTGAGGTGTTCCGGGCGGAGCTCGACGGAGATCGGCCGGTACTACTTCCTGCTGAAGGGGTCCGGGGGAAGATCGACCTACCTTCCCACCTTCGCCAGCGCCAAGTGGGAGCACTGGCGTAATGACTGGGTGATCATCAAGGCGGAGCCGAACGACCGGTTGGCGCTCCCGGACAGCAGCCCCGACGCACCCCTCCCGGAGGGTGCCTCGACGGATCTGCCACCCGAGCTTTCCCCCGTGCTGGCCAGGATCGCCGAGCTCGTCAGCGGCGGCCTGACCTCGCTGCACGTGCTCGCGGACTTCCTCAGGCGGAGGCTCGCTCCCTTGCAGATGCGGCCAAGGTTGGCGTGGAACTACACCGGCCCCAACGACTGCAGCCGGGTAGTACGTGGCGAAGAGCACGACCTGACGCCGCTCCTGCTGGAGGAATGGGTGCGGTGCGTCACGGACGTGAACTTCCCTCCGGAGCAGCTGCGCCTGCCGTCCACTATCGTGCCGCTCTGCCGCGACCAGGCCTTGCGGACGGCGGTGCTCCGGGAGATGCCCACGCTCGACGACGGCGGCCTCGCGGCGCGGCAGCTTGGAGGCGATCCCAACCGGGGGATCCACATCGCCGACGCCCCGGTTGGGGGTTCTGGTGCCATAGGCACCGCCCCTGCTGACAAGGGCAAGGAGCCGGTGGCAGCGTCCCCCGCCGCTCCGCCGGCGGGTGGTGAGGGGACGCGGCGAAGGCTGGCCCGCGGCGACGGGACCTTTGTCTCGGAGCCCGACCCGAAGCGTCAGCGGACCTCAGGGGAAGGCAGCTCCTCTGGGCAAGGGGAGCGAGTGCCACCGCCGCCTCCGGGCCAGCGGCACCCTCAGCGCCGGGCGCCTCCTCCGACGCCGGACCAGCAGCGGCGACCCTCTCCGGCAGCGCCGGCCTCGGCCCCGCGGCAACAGCAGCCATCGGCAGCGTCGACCGCAGATCGGCAGTCGCGGCGAGGCTCCGGCCTTCGTGGCCGCTGGTCGGCGCCTACCTCGAGGTAAGCCCTTTGGATTAGCTTCGCATACTTCGTGGTACTACGGCTAGCTTTTTCCAGGCTCCTCAGCCTTTCGCCGTGCATTCTTGTTTAGGCCGTCACGCCCGGGCGGCGTTCCTCCCCCCAGCGGCTCTGGTGGCCGGGCGACCACGGCGGAGAAGCGCGCCCCTGGTGGTCCGACGGCGGAAGACGCCACGCGGGCCCGGGCTACGACCGAGGGGCCTGCACCGGAGGCCACCCCGTCTGTCCGGCCGCAGGCCCCAGGTGGACCGACGCCGGGGGGCGCCTCGGGGGTCGAGACCGTACCCGGAGTGCCTGCTGAGGGGGCAGCTCCGGGCGCGCAGCCCTGGGCACCAGGCCACCCGGTGCCGGAGGGCGTCGCGACCCAAGGGCCTGCGCCGGGGGCGGCTCCTGACTGCCGGACCTCGGAGCCTTCGTCGCCCGCCGCCCAGACGACCAGCCCCAGATCCCCGCCTCCTACCGAGGGGGAACTGGAGGAGGTTCTGGGTAGGCCGCTCCTGCCCCTGCCCCAGCCGGGTGGAGCCCCTCTCCCTCGCGTGCTTCGTCGGGCGCACCAAGCCTTGGATGACGCCCAGGAGGCGCTCCAGCTGGAGTGGGCCCGGCTGCAACAGGAGCGCGAGGGCCTGGACGGCTGGCGGGTCCGTCTGGGGGAGCAGATCGAAGCCGCCACCGCCCAGCACTCACGGACCCGTGCGGAGCTTTCCACCGCCCGCACCGAGCTCGATGCTGACCGCGCAGCCTTGCAAGAGGACCTGCAGAGGTTCGCTAGCCGGGAGCGCGCGGTTGGGCTCCGCGAGAAGCAGACCGAGGTGGCCGAGGCACGGCTGAAGCTCGAGCAGGCGAAGCTGGAGTCCGCGTGTAAGGGCGTGGAGCAGCGCCGGCAAGAGCTGGTGGAGGTGTCTGAGCGGCAAGCTGCCGTCAACTCCGAGCTCGACAAGATGAGGTCGAGGCTTGTCGAGCGCGAGGCAGCGGTTGCGGCTCGCGAAGACTCCGCCGCTCAGCGGGAGGCGTCGGCCAAGGCTCTGAGGGACTCTGCCGCTCGCCAGGCTGCCACGCTCAAGGTCCACGAGGATTGGGTGAAGTCCCGTGAAGCGGGGCTGGCGGAGCAGGAGAAGCAGCTGCTGGCTGAGCGGGCCGCTCTGGAGCAGCTGAAGCGGGGTGCTGCTCAGCAGGCGGCGGTGGAGGACCGGGAGCAGATGCGCGCCGGCCTCCAACGCATCGCCGACTGGGCCGGGGAGGCGAGTTCGGCTCTGGTACCGCTCGGACTGAGTCCGATCCGGGTGACAGAGTCGCCGTCCACTATTGCGGACGCCCTCCCTGTCCTTGACTCGGCGGTGGAGCGACTCCGGCGCCTAGACTCCACGCTCGGAGAGCGCCTTGAAGCTGAGGGCCGCGAGTTGTGCCGCCTTGTGGTGGAGCACCTCCTGGTCTGCTTCCGGAGCCACGACCCCGCCATCTCCTTGGACCCGGTCATCGCAGGTCCGGTGGAGGAAGCGGAGGCCGCCGCTCGGGTTAGCGTGCAGGAGGTGGTGGAGGTCGTCGCCGCCCGGTTCCAGCGGACCCCTGCAGACGAGGACCCGGATGTACCGGGGACAGGGGCCTCTCCAGCGCCGTAGGGCAACAGCTTTTGCTGTTTTGTTTTTTCTCTCTTTTTTTTTATGTAAAACGTTAGTATGCCAAGTAATATAAGAATGGTAGTTGCGACTTATCTCCGTTTGCTCCCTGCTGCATGTTGATGCGTTGTTACCTGACCCCCTGGCCCCCTGGTAGGTAGGCTCTAAGTTTTGAGGCTGGCTACCACTAAGTCAGAGGCCAGACCTGCATGCAACTCACGGCAAACGTCAATGTCGCACCTACGGGACCCACTCTGAGTTGACCTTTTCCGCTACTCGAGGTCCGGAGCGTTTGCTGTCCGGGCCAGGGGCTAGGATGTTTGTTCGCGGGATAGTAGGGTGTGTGAGTTAAGGGTACAGAACCAGGCAAAACTGCGACACAGCCCTGGACTATCCTTAGACCAAAACACCTTAGCTCTGGCCCGGTCCTGCAGTCGTTCGGACCTCTCCTAGCGAAATAAAAAGGTAACCGCGCTGCCTCGAAGTCCTCGGAGTCGCAGCCGGACCTCGCTGCTGAGGTTAGGGGGTGTGCCATTAGCTTAGGGGGTGGTCCGGAGCGCTAGACGCACTGTTCCTGATACTGGGGGAACTCACGGCGTGGTAGGGAGTGTTCAGTGCCTAGGGTATGAGACCAGGCTAAGCAGCTGACAGCTCCGTGCTACCAAGGCGAGCCCCTTTTCTCTGGACCTGGCACCTAGTATTCCGGACCTCCTTCCCAGCCTCTGTGCTAACCGCTTCACACTCAAGCTGCTAAGTCCTGCTGGTTCCGAGGAGATTTTCGGCAAGAGTAGGATTCCACATAGGGGTTAGGAAAAATTGAAACAAGTAGTAATAACGGAGATAAGAACTTCGGGGCTAAACTTTTTCTTTAATCAAGCGGTACAGGGTGTCATGTGATGTCAGCCAGAGGTCGGGATTACAAGGGCGGACCTTCACCGCTCTGGTCCACATGGTGGTCCTATTTAGCTTACAAAAAGAAAAAAGGAGTTGCCCTGAATTCCTTGTCTACGGATAAAACTTACGGAGGTGCTCTATATTCCAAGGGTTCGGTAGCGGAACTCCTTCCTCCGTGGCGAGGCGAACGCAACCGGGGCGACTAACTCCTGTCACCTTGAAGGGGCCTTCCCAGCTGGGGGAGAGCTTGTTGCGCCCTTCTCGGTTCAAGATGCGCCTCAGGACCAGGTCTCCAGGTTGGAGCACCCTGCCCCGCACGGTTCGCTCATGATAGCGTTTGAGCGATTGGTTGTACCGTGCGTTCCGGATTGCAGCCTGCCATCTTTGCTCCTTGACGAGGTCGACGTCGTCGCACCTCGCTTGTTCCTGCAAAGATTCATCGAAAGCTTGGACCCGTGGGGAGCCCAAGAGTATTTCTGGTGGGAGGCATGCCTCGGCCCCGTATACCAGGAAGAATGGGGTTTCCCCGGTTGCTCGGCTGGGTGTGGTCCGGATCCCCCATAGCACGCAGGGGAGCTCATCAACCCACTTCGCACCGTGCTTTCCCAAGCAGTTGAAGGTGCGGGTTCTGAGCCCCTTGAGGATTTCTGCGTTAGCTCTCTCGACCTGTCCATTGCTCCTAGGATGTGCTACAGAGGCGAAGCATAACTGGATGCCAACACCGTCGCAATAGTCCTGGAAGACCTGGCTCGTGAACTGGGTCCCATTGTCCGTTATAATACGGCTAGGGACGCCGAACCGGCACACAATGGACTTAAGGAAAGCTATTGCAGTTCCTTGGGTGATGCTTACTACTGGGGTTACCTCAGGCCATTTTGTGAATTTGTCAATGGCGACGTAGAGGTATCGGTACCCACCGACAGCTCTAGGGAAAGGTCCCAGGATGTCCACCCCCCATACCGCGAAGGGCCAAGAGGGTGGAATCATTTGCAGAGACTGAGCCGGTGTGTGTATCTGCTTTGCGTGGAACTGACACGCCTTGCAGGACCTTACTAGCTCAGCTGCATCCTGGAGCGCTGTCGGCCAGTAAAAGCCATGCCGAAAGGCTTTACCGACCAGCGTACGGGACCCTGAATGATTCCCGCACTCGCCTCCATGGATCTCCGCGAGTAAATCGCGGCCCTCCTCCCGGGTTATGCATCGCATGAGGATGCCATTGGCGCCACGCCTGTAGAGATCCCCTTCTACTAGCGTGTAGCGTTTAGCCAACCGCACTATGCGCTCAGCGGACACACGTTCTTCGGGAAGGATTTTGTCCTTCAGGTAGTCCCGGATCTCTGAGATCCGTGCATCGGGACTGCCCTGAGCCATTGGATGTGTCCCTGATGACATGCCGGGGTCATCAGTCCACACGATCCTTGGTGGGCTCCAGAGATGGAGGACCACTGGGACTGCTAGCTTCGAGGTGCTAGTTCTGCCCCCTTCGCCCAGTTCGGCTGGCTGGGCGGTTGGTCTCAGCAGCTGTCTTTTGAAGACGCCCTCGGGTACTGAGCCCCGAGTCGATGCCCTCGCGGAGAGGTCATCTGCCACTGAGTTGAGGTTCCTGGGAACGTGCTGCAGTTCCAGGACCTCGAAGTCCTTCTCGAGCTCCCTCACTCGCATGAGGTATGCTGCGAGCTGGGGGTTATTGCAGCAGCACTCCCCTCGGACCTGTCGGATCACCAACTGGGAATCCCCCTTAACCAGGAGCTGCTTGATTCCCAGTGAATGAGCGATCATGAGCCCAAAGATCAAGCCTTCGTATTCCGCCATGTTGTTAGTGGCTTTGAATTCGAAGCATACTATGTACTTTACTTGATCCCCGTTTGGGTCCACGAGGGCCACTCCTGCTCCGGACCCTTTTTCGCGGGCGGACCCGTCGAAGAAGAGAGTCCAGTGCGGCTCGGTGAAAACCCGGATGGTCCTGTCCGGCTGGGAAGGTTCCGCCTCGGCTTGCGGACCTCCAAATTCCGAGGCGGTGGGAGTCCATTCTGCGATGAAGTCGGCTAAGACTTGGCTCTTGGCAGCATTTCGGGGCTGGAAGTCGAGTTGGAATTCTGCCAGCTCCGCAGCCCATTTGGCGATATTCCCAGTAGCGTTAGAATTGCGCAGGATTGCTCTTAATGGGTAAGAGGTCACCACGACAACCTTATGCGCCTGGAAATAGTGGCGCAACTTTCTGGAAGCAATAAGTAATGCGTAGGCGAACTTGTGAGCTTCCAGATACCTGGCCTTCGCCCCGTGGAGGACTTCACTGACGTAATAGACTGGCTTCTGGGTGGTCCGGACCCTAGTGGCAGGTCCGAGACCATCTCCCCCTGCCAGGCTGGCCCCCTGGGCGGCTTGGCCTCCAGCTTCTGGTGGCCTATCGCCTTGGCAGGGCAACGTGCCAACCGGACCTCCGATATCGGGGCCGGCTGCAGCTCCCGTGGTGGGCGGACCACCACCTTCCACTTGGGGGACCCCGGTGTCCCCTTCGTGGGGATGGGCTGGTCGTTCGGCGACCAAGACCATGCTTACTACCTCGGATGTCGCCGCGAGGTAGAGAAACAGGGTCTCACCAGACTCTGGCGCCACTAAAACGGGCAGAGTAGTGAGATGCTGCTTCAACTCCTGGAAGGCTTGCTCAGCCTCTTCGGTCCATATGAATGGTCCGGACTTCCTCAAAAGCTTGAAGAAGGGCAGGGCTCTCTCAGCTAGCTTTGAGATAAAACGGCTGAGGGCTGCCAAGGACCCAGTGAGTTTCTGGAGGTCCTTAATGCAGGCCGGCGGCCGCATAGCCTCGATCGCCCTGATCTTGGTTGGGTTTGCCTCAATGCCGCGATGTGACACTAGGAACCCTAACAGTTTACCGGCCGAGACGCCAAAGACGCATTTCTCGGGGTTCAGTTTCGTGCGCGTTGTGCGCAACCTATCGAAAACGAGGGCTAGGTCTTCTATCAAGGTGGACCCTACCCTGGTCTTGACAACAATGTCATCGACATAGACCTCTACTATGTTTCTGATCAGGTCGTGGAACGTGAAGTTCATGGCACGCAGAAACGTAGGTAAAGCATTCCTCAGACCATATGGCATTACAACGTAACAATATAAACCATCTACTGTTACGAAAGCTGTATGCCTCTTATCCTCCTCATCCATCTGGATCTGATGAAACCCAGAGTACGCATCTAAAAAAGACAAGAGTTCACACCCGGAGGTGGAATCTACTATCTGGTCTATGCGCGGGAGGGGATAAGGGTCTGGAGGACATACTTTGTTGAGGCTGGTGTAGTCGATACACATCCGAAGCTTCCCGTTCGCCTTGGGGACGACCACCGGGTTGGCCAGCCACTCGGGGTGATGGACCTCCTCGATGAAGCCCGCGTCCAGGAGCTTCCGGACCTCCTGACGGATGAAATCCTGGCGCTCCACGGACTGCCTCCGTGGCTTTTGCCGCACCGGCTTGGCGTCTGGGTTGATCTTCAGACGGTGCTCAATCACTTCCCTAGGGATCCCAGGCATCTGTGACGGTTCCCAGGCGAACACGTCGACATTTGCCCGGAGGAAAGCAACGAGCGCGTCTCCCTATTTCTCTCCCAGATTCCCTACGATGCGGGTGGTCTGGGAGGACTCCGCCCCGATCGGGACGGTCTTGACCGGCACGTCCTCGGGGTCGGAAGGGCGTACCTTGGGCACCTTTGGTTCCTTAACAGGAACCTTGGCCCGAAAGGCCGAGGGGTTGTCCCTCGCCGGGTTCGCTGCGTCAGTAGCGAGAGCATGGAGCTTCTCTACTGCGGCGACGGCTGCGTGGCGGTCTCCCGGCACGGTGAGAACACCCGCCGGGGACGGCATCTTCACGACCAAGTACCCGTAATGGGCAACGGCCATGAAGCGGTACAGTGCCGGTCTGCCAATGATGGCGTTGAACGGCAGGTTGACTTCCGCGACATCGAACTGGACGTTCTCTGTGCGGAACTTCTCCGGGGTCGCGAAGGTGACCGGCAGGTCGATCTTCCCTTTCGGGAAGATTGGCACCGGACCCACGCCGGAGAATGGGCGCGTCAGAGCCAGGCGCGACTCCGGAATCTGCAGCTGCTTGAAGGCTGCATGGCTGATGATGTTGAGGGCGGCCCCTCCGTCGATCAACACGTGGTGGAGCCGTATGTTGGCGACCACTGGAGATGTGATGATCGGCAGCACGCCAGCCCCAGCCATGTTTTCTGGGCAGTCGGCCGGTCCGAAGGTAATGGTGGTGTCCTTCCACTTGTGGTGTGGAGCCACCCCAGGGACACTCGGCCTGACCGAGAGGACTTCTCGGCGCAGGGCCTTCACGTCCCGCCGGGAAGAGACTGCCCAGCTTCCGCCATACATGACGTACAGCCTCTTGCGACGTTCGTTGTCGCTAGATTCGGAGCTGGAGTGGCCTAGAGCGTAGACGCTCTTGAGTTCCCGCTCCGGGGACTGGTAGCCCATCTCCTTGCCCCCAGCGGCGGGCCCACCGTCGCTGGTAGCCTTCCCCTTGCCAGGACGCTGGCGTGGGGGCGAGTCATCCTTGGTCGGACGCTCTCGGCGCTCACTGAGACGCCGCTGCACGAGCTTTTGTATCTCGCGGCAGTCAGCGGCGCTGTGACCGCTGTTGGGATGAACAGGACATGAGCCGCCACCGTTCCGCGCCTGTTGCCTCGGGCGCTTGCCACTGGTGTCGCGGCCTCCAGGTCCTGCCGCAGCGACAGGGGCCCCTTCCAGGAACCTCTCAGGGCGTCGGCCCTTCTTCTTTTTCTTGCCGCCCTCTCGGGCAGCACCGGCAGAGGCGCCTGGCTGGGCAGTCCTGTCCTGCTGTGGAGAGTGCCATGCACGCCCCTCGGCAGCTCTAGCGCACTTGTCCGCCAGCGCGTACAGGGTGGCGACGTCCTGTACTTGGCGGGTCGCCAGTTTCTCCAGCATCTTCTCATCACGGACGCCTTGCCGGAAGGCTGTGATGATGGACGCGTCGGAGATGCGAGGGATTGTCCCCCGCACCTTGGCGAAACGAGCGATGAACGCTCGGAGGGATTCGCCAGGCTCTTGGCGTACTGCATGGAGGTGGGCCTCCACGCCGTACTGCTGGCATGCACTCGCGAAATTCGCCTGGAACAGAGTGCAGAGCTCCTCCCAGGACCGGATTGACCCGGGGGAGAGGTTCATGAGCCAAGTCCGGGCCGGCCCAGACAAGGCGACATGGAAGTATGACGCCATAACGGCGTCGTCTCCGCCAGCCGCTGTGATAGCGGTGACGTACACCTGCAGGAATTCCGACGGGTTGGTATTCCCGTCGTACTTTTCCGGTAGGTGCGGCCGGAACTTCTGCGGCCAACGCGCGGAGCGGAGACTGTCCGCGAGTGCAGCGCAGCCAACTCCAGCCGATACGACCCCTGGTGGCGTTTGCACGCCAACCGGGGGTGGCGCGTAAGCCGGGGGCTTAGGTGCTGCAGCGGCGAACGCCGCGTCAAGGTTCTTGCCCTTGGCTGCGCTTGGCTGCATCCGTGGTTGCTCCATGGTGGTGGGGGTGCCTGCTCGCCGGCGGTTGAGCTCGGCTCGCAGGTCTTCCGTCTGCGCGCTCCTTACTGAGGGGGAGCGCGCGGATGTTGCCGCATCGTGCTGCCTGCGGCGGTTCGACCTTCCCCCGCTGCTGGGAGGGAGTCGCGACCCAGTCCTAGCCGGGCCAGGGGTGACCTCGGCTAAGTGGATCAGACGATCTACATCGCTTCGCCACTGCGCCAGGGCGCTAGGTGAAGCTGTCGGCCCCGGAGGGTTACGCAGCAACTCCCTGGCTGCGGCGAGCGGGCCGCTAGCAGCAGCGGGGTTCGCTGTGGCGGCGTTTGCCGCTACAGCACTTGTTACTGCAGTGTTTGCAGCAGCGGCGCCCCCCGCAGGGCGTCGAGGGAGCCGCGGCGTCCGCGCCGCGCCCTCAGAACGGTGGGGGGAGGCCTGCGACCCAGTCGAGGCCACCTCCTCTGATGCGGCTGTATCCTCATGGAAATCGCGGATGCGCACCATCATGCGGTGAGGAATGAAGCTAACTGATGCTGCCCCCTACCTGGCGCGCCAAATGTCGGAGCGGGAGTGCTCCTGGTCAGGTGGCGGAGCGCACCCGGCCAAGATCCTAAGTACTGGGAGTAGTTAGGGGGAGCAATCGTTGTTAGCTAAGTTGGTGGCGGCACGATGGTGGCGAGAGGATTTAGAGTGGTTCGGGCCGCCGGAGCGTAATACCCTACGTCCACTGTGGGTGTGTTCTTGTATTTCGTGGGCTAGTTCGAGCTTGTCTGAGTCTGTCTTTTGTGTTGCGTATGCCTCCCCTTTTATAGCCCAAGGGGGGCATGTACATGGTGGCCGGGCCCCGACAGGTGGTCCCGGCCATTTCCTCTATGCTACAGTTCTATTCTGTGACTGATGTCCAATGCTTCCATGCTTCGCGCCTGTACCACCGTCGTGACCGGGTATGGCCTGGAGGTCCGCCATACCGTCTTGTCGCCCGGATACGGCGCCGCACCGTCCTGTCTCACGCCGTTCTGTCCCATCGGCTGCTAAACCTGCTGAGAGGCTTCAGAGGCCGAGGGGCAGGGGACGCGCACGCGCGACAGGACAGGGCGCCCGTAGCAGCGTTGTAGCGCCGCTGCCTAGTATTAGGCTGAGCGCGGCCGCCGCGCGAGGCGCGGCTTATGATGAGTACAGCGTACTTGTTTACTCAATATAGACCGCAGTGTAGCTGGGGAAATTAACTGTAGTGCTCTGTCATCGTCGCCGCGCCTTGGTAAGGTGCGCCCTTTTCCCTTGCCGCCGCCGCCTGCCAGCGGCGGTGCCAGCGGCGATGGGGGCACATCCGTCTGACAGCGGCGGCGTCGGCGGGCGACGGGGGCACGCCTGCCTGACAACGGCGGCGGGCTACGGGGGCACGCCTGTCTGACACTCGTGGTGTCAGCGGCATTGGGGCGTGCCAGCCTGTCAGCGGCGGTGTCAGCGGCATCGGGCACGCCCGCCTGCCCGCAATAAATGCGGCAGGTGGGCGAGGCGCCCGCCTGAAGGCCCCTGCCACGCGCCTTGTGGGCACGTGGCAACGCGAGACCTTTCCGTGCCCTGTGGTCACGTGGCGGCTCCGGACCTCCACGCGTTCTGGGGGCACGTGGCGGCCCCGGACCACTGGGGGCGCCGGCTCCGGACCTCCCCGTGCTCTGTGGGCACGAGACGCCCCTGAACCACCGAAGGTACGGGCCCCGGGCTCCGGCCCGAGAGGTCCGGACCTCCCCTCGCGTGGCTGGGGGAGGCTCGGTCCTCAAGGAGGTCCGGGGCCTCCCCTGTGGGCCGGGTGCGTGGCCCTAGCTTCCCCAAGGAGTGGGCCGGGCCCATCTGTATGCGGCCTTAGGCCCTCCTTGTACTGCAGTAGTTACCTCCCTAGTGATCTTCGTCCAGTGTAAGCGGGTACCTGGTTAGCTGGGTACCGACAAAGACATATTCATGATGGAACTAATAGAAATCATTCGATGTTGTAGATGAAAATATATTTTTTGTTCAGAATTGGAAAACGGTGCTTAATCCAATATACTTCTGCTGCTTTTTATCAACGGATAAATGTGGAGGAGAATCAAAGCCTAAAGTACACTGCTGATTATTTTGGCTGAGCCAAAGCCAAGGATAATCTTGACTACGCATCTTATCCAGGATAATAGCATATACAACTTGCACACAACTACAAGTGCCATAAACTGATCTTCCAGTATATATAAGAAAACACTATATTTTACGTACACACCAGGAAATTGGACTATTTTTTACCACCGATCTAATAAGATATTTTCGTTGGCTTCTAGGGTAGCCGATAAACATATATTCGTTTTATCAGCTATCATAAGCCGTCAAAAACAATTCTAGAAAAAAAAACGCCAAAACAATTTGTTATCTCGGTCGGCTGTTTCAGATGCTGATTAAAATACATGTGATTTCCTTAGTTATAGCCTATGCTGATAAAAAAAACTAATGGCGGCGACTAGGTCTTAAAGATTTTCATTGGCCAGTTGCTAACAAAAAAAACATATCTGGTCACGTCCATATTTCATCAGCCTATGGTTTAACAAAAATCGCACCAAACTTTTTGCCAATTATATATTTTGAGTGAAAAAAATCCCACTTGTTTTCGCAGATTTTAATTGGTCAGCAAAAACTCTTGCCCACCCGCCAAGTCATTCTGGTCCATGGTATTTGGCCGACGAAAACGTGCCACAGCTTCGTAATTTTTATTTACATTGGCAAGTTGCCCTTTTCTCATCAACTTTCGGCGACAGAAAATTACCGTTTAGCTATACATTAGACCTCCATTTGGATACAACTGCACCTATTGAGGCTCTGTTTCTTTGGGATGGTTCCAGCGGAAGGCGACGCAGCACAGGGTCTGGAGGTTCCAGAGCCACACGATTCACAATGAAGGATAGTGAGAGCACGCTCTCCAATGTGAGTATGGTGCCACATTGCATAAAAGCGCCGCAGCCGCTTTAAAGCTTAGTTTGGCTACCTGTAGATTGAAAGCAAAGAGTAAAATGGGAGGGAGCGAGAGAGATTTTGAAATGTTGAGAATTTAAATATACTCCAACCCCTCCAATGTATTCTAAATCCATTTTAATCCACAAGTAGTCAAACTAAGCCTAAAGAAACACGTCTGAATCAGTCACGTTACACTAAAATTCCTACATTAAGGCCTTTTGGCACTAGTAGGATCACGGTACTCTGTTGGGATGATGATTTCTTTTAAAATGTATGCTTCGTTCGTAGGTTTATGATGAGGATGTATATTAAGGATGAATTCTTTTGGCAATCTCATTTTTTCTAGAAAATAGATAAATTTGAAAAAAAAGTTTATTTTTCTCTTAATTTTTCTCAATCCACTCCAATATCCACGAGAAATGAGGTTGCTAACCTGATGAACTGGCCCTAAAGTGTTTATTTTATTTGCTTGCCAGGCTGCAGATTTGCAGTTCCCAAAACACAAGGCGCCTATACAATAAGTATGACCACCAGTTCCCTGCTACAGTTACCGTATTTCTGTCATGGAATAAATAGGTGTATAACGGGGTTTTTGTCCCGCGGACAAGATAAGTGAGGACCAGCTGGAGAAAGGTGTTGTTGGACGTGAAAAGCGGCTGCGTCCACGGAACAACCTCTTCTCTTCTCTTCTCTTCTCCGTGGAAAGTGTTTTTTCCAGAACCCACAGAAAAAAAAAGGGCAGGCGACGGCTTCGTGCTACCGAGTACTGCACTGCTAGTATTTATTTTCTATATATATGGAGTGCACAGTATATACTACTGCTATATATAAATATAAATACAAATACGCAGGAACCAGTTAGTATACACGAAGCGAGGGGGGGTGCGTACAGCTCATGCCAGATGGCCCAGCTTGGCTACGCCGAGGCGAGAAGACGACTCGCTCGCGTCGCACCCCCACATGACGCCCATGTTGTGGGCCCCGCCCCCTCTACGTGCATGCCGCTACCGCTACGTGGGTTGTGGGCCCCCAGCCGGCAGCAGTCCCGGGTGGGGCCCGGAGTTTCTCTCTCCCCAGCGGTGTCGCCGCGTAGCGGAGCAGTTGCGGACGCCACCGGGGCCGCGCGCGTGGCTGGCGTGGACCCGCCCCTCGGTGGGCCGCCGGCAAGCGGCCGCCGGTTGGGGCCCAGAAGCAGCGGCAGAGAAGCGGTGGACGCGGTCCAGCGGCACCGGGCGACGAGCCGCGGGCCGGAGTTCCGCTGGGCCCTGGGGCGCGCGCGCGACGGCGACTCGCGGCGGCGCTCGGCTGGCTCGCACTCGCGCGTAGGCCATCTTCTACTGCTCGTCTCCGTCCGTCCGACGACACGTTGATGGCTATGGTTTTTTGCTTTCGTAGCGAGCTCGTGTGTTTTTGCCTTTGAAGGGATCAAATCAAAGTGCACCGAACCACGTTATTTAAAAAAGAACAAGATAAAAAACAGCCACGATCTTTATAAGATGCTCAAAACAACACGTCTCTCTCTTCCGTAGCAGCCTGCATGTAGCATCGATTGACCAAATGCACTGGCAGCGCCAATACGTTCGCGTCCGATCGTTCAAACTGCTGCTGGTCGGTCATCGATTTCGACGTCCCTTTTTCTATACGTTGTTGTCATCGTGCTAGCTCGACGTTCCACTTGTAGCGAAACCGGTCGCTTTTTTTCCCGCGTGCACAGGACATGTACAACCGGCAAATTGGCTATTAGATAGACGACCCCTGAACGAGCCAAGGATTAGCACGCAGCTGCCCACCACCCCTGATGATGAACTTTGCTTATTTGTCAAACTCAACTGATGGCTGGATCCAGTGGTAGAGAAGAGAACCATAGCCATGATTGATCGAGGGACAAATTAAACACCCTGGCGATCCATCTATTATTCAATTAATAGTATTATTAGTCAACATATATGCCCAGCCCAGACAAGCAAGCTAGCTAATAAACCAGTTGAACATGTTCTGTTTTTTTCTTGATGAAACGTGCAACGTGTTCTGTTGAATTGGAAAAAGGGGATCAAGGATCGATCCACCGGCGTTCCTGCGGGCCCCTGCTCACTCGTCAAATGCTTGTTTATGGTCATCATCTAGTGCGAATGTTTGATCGATACCACACGTTACTAATCGACACCGCCACCTACTTATCATTTGGGCCAGGGATTTCCCGAGGTTCGGCCCAAAATTTGGTCATGATGGGCCGGCAGCGGGAGACGTCGTGGCACCGCGGGCTCATGGGATTATAATCTCTAATCAATAGCCCACAGTTGCCGACCAAAACTGTCATCACGGAGAGCCGGATTCCTAGACTGGTTTAGCCTGATTACACTTCTAAAATATATAAATGGATTCACCATTTCTCGTATAATAAGACGATAATACTAGACATTTTTATTGTGTGCAGCAACATTTTGGTACGGACTATCAAAACTATACGCTGGAGGTCCTTGTAGCCAGCCCGATACCGTCTATCATGTCTAGTTTTACATCTCGCTAACCAGATATAGTTGGATGCAAAACGGGTTATCTATGAATCCGTGAAAAGGGTTGGCAGACAACCCGTTTTGCACCCTTTAACATACGCAGCTGCCCTAATAGAACACGGTCGTGGTCCATGGATGGATGTCATCTTGAGAGCTTTCCTGGTGCTTCAAGCTGAGTGATGCACGTGCGCGCGCACACACTGATGCTGTTACACGCGAGAGCACCTTTGGTTAGAAATGTTTCAAAAATGTATTCGAAGTTTGTAATGATGTTCTTTTTCCACCGTGCATCATCTAGCTCATCCCTTAAAACTTTAAATTTAAACTCAACATTACCCCTTACTCTTTTCGATCAAAACCCATTATTATAGCCATGATATTTTAATATTTATATTACTTCATGTACGTTCTCGATTTTGGACTATAAATTTACAGAAATGTAGAATATTACATGCATATTGTGGTAAGATCATAACTTTCAGGTGAAAAAAAAAGCATTTTTAAGTTGCCCTTGCTTATTAGGAGCGTGTGGCTGGCTTGGAGAACTAAAGATACGGGAGAAGACCGTTGTCTCGCCGGCACCGGGTCATTGCTGCTCGCGTGGAGAGAAGAATAAAAAAGAGAGAGAAGATAAGGGAGGGAGAGAGAGCTAGGAGATATGGAGGGTCGTGCGCTTTCCTAGGACACCATTGTTTGGTTTTTAGTCTTTTTTCCTTTTTTATAGGTGCAATGCCTTTTACAGTTATCCACTGTGGACAATCTAACGATTTATATCCCATATCCCAAAATCATGCACACTTTAAGACACTAAAAACATAAAAGAACATGGGATTTGAGACAGTTTTTCGTGTTCCAAAGGGGCCTAAATATAAAAGGTGTTTCTTCTATAGAATGCTAGAGGTTGCCTTTTAGGTAACATTTTTTTTGAAATCAGAAATTTCACAGGTACCATGCAAGAATTTTATTGAAAATAGTTCAAATTCATAGGAAAAAGAACAAAAAATTAGTGTTCCAAAAGGCTCCAAGATTTGACTGTAGGAAATTAAAAACTCTTGGATACTCTTAGAAATCCTAGACATTCTATTCTGACTAGAAATTCCATGGAAGAATTTCCATGCACAAAAGCATCCCCTGCTCCTAGAGTAACCATGGCTCCCGCATTCATGCAGAGTGCCTTAGAGGTTCATCGCCTAATATTAGCAGGCGAGGCGTTTGTTGCGGGGTGGAAAGTAACCACCTTTTTAGCTTCTCGTCTCCCAAAATTATAGCTGCTTTTCTTCGTATATGGCCATCTACGACCCAACCACATGTCCGCTCCCCCACCATTTTTGGGGACTGCTCGAAATCAATCTTCTGTTTGAAGGGAGTAATTTGGGCGCTAGGATTGAGCGTGCAGAGGGAAAGAAAAGAAGAGAAGATTGTAATTTTACAGCCCCTAGGCAAGGTAGGCGATGATTTGTTCTCTTGTTTTTCCGGTGTGTGTTGCTAGTTCTCTTCCCACTGATTTGTCATTTTGATTCTTCTCTGCTGGGATGCAGTCAATACCAGGATTGCAACGGATTCCATGGACGGTTAATGCAACTGATGCGCCTGTAGTTGAGGGACATAATTTTAAGACGACAAAGTCAATTGCCCAAGTCTAGGAAATATTTCTTTTGGAAGAACTAGTTTGGTCCTTAAAATTGGAAGACAATGTCTACCTTTTTTGGTGTTCTTGTCTCTGATCCTAGCTTGCAGGGCCAATTCACCCAAGTGCAGCTCCGGACACTCAAAACCAAAGTAAGCACTTCAAGTAGTTTTTTCAGTTAGCAGTTTTTCACTCATGTCCGAAATTTTGATGTTGAATAATTGTGCACGTGTTATGATCGCTATATATTTTAATGTAATAGTTTGCATCTGCAAAGAGACCGGGCCAAGAGCATGTAACCATAAAAGATTTACCCCCAATGATGGAGAAACTCAGGGGCGTCAATGAAGTTCTATCTGAAGAAGAGGTCAATAGATTTTTGAGTGAGACTTATCCTGATATGAACCAACCTATAGAATTTGAGCCATTCCTTAAGGTACAATGGATCATTTTTTGGGCTTATCCACTGTTGATTCTATCTTCATCTTATTCTAGAAAAGAATATCTTTTAGAAACACAACCATGCAATTTGTTAGGAGTACTTAAATCTTCAAGCAAAGGGGACCAACAAGACAGGAGGCAAAAAGAAACTGAAGGGATCTGTATCGTTTTTGAAAGCTTCCACCACTACTCTCATGCACATCATTAACGAGTCTGAGAAAACTTCCTATGTGAATCATATCAATAATTTCCTTAGAGAGGATCCTTTCCTAAAGAATTTCTTGCCATTGGACCCTACATCAAGTGGGTTATTTAACCTTGTACGAGATGGTGTGTTGCTTTGGTGAGTTCGTTTTTAACAATGCTACTTCATTGACTTTTTTTACTATGCTATTTCTTCAGTTTAATTTTTAACGATGATATGCTAAGTCTTGTCCCTTTGTCTTGTAATGAATTAGCAAGTTGATTAATGTTGCTGTTCCGGGCACAATCGATGAAAGGGCAATCAATACAAAGAAAGATCTTAATCCATGGGAGAGGAATGAGAACCATACCCTTTGTCTCAACTCTGCAAAGGCCATTGGTTGCACTGTTGTGAACATTGGAACACAAGATTTAATTGAAGCTAGAGTATGTTTTAGTGTTAATGTTGCTCTAGTTATGATTTTATTGTCCCTTGTTTTTCCCATATAAATATTAAAGAAAAATAGGGAATTCAAAATTTGAATGACATAAGGTACTATTCTTGAGTACCTTGTGTATTTCTTGAACTACGTTCACTACACAAATTTTACCACAAAGAGCATTTCTTATTATCTTGGAAACATTATCAGTTTTTAGATATTTACATAATTTGGGGGACTAAAATATCTTATACTTTTTTGCAGCCTCATCTAGTTCTTGGTCTGTTATCCCAGATCATAAAGGTGCATGAGTCTACATATTTCTGTATCATTTAGTAATTAATAAATAGATCTTTAGTGGCACAATTTTAGCATGATTGCTATATCATTTCCCCTTGTCTCAGATACAACTACTAGCTGATCTAAATCTGAAGAAAACACCTCAGTTAGCGGAGTTGGTTGCTGATGAGAATGGCAAGGTTTGGATCATCATGAATTTTCCATGTCATGCATGTGCATAAAAAAATCTACTTATATATGTGGTTATTATAAATGGATTGAATCATGGTTAATTCGTATTTACTCATAAAACATTCCTAATTGGTGTTGCCATGACGCTATATAGGATGTTGAGGAGCTGGTCACCTTAGCACCAGATAAGATGTTGCTCAAATGGATGAACTTTCATCTCAAGAAAGTAGGATATAAAAAAACTGTAACAAATTTCTCCACTGATGTGAAGGTATGTGTCTTAGATTCTTAGTACACTTGGATATTATTCATTGTGATGACTTTGTCCTAGACACAACCTATACCCTTTAGGACAATACATTTTCTTATGGATGAAAACAACTCCAGCTTTTGTGGCCTGTTTATGGTGGTGCTCGATATATTCATAACCTTTTTATGGCATTGCTAGTACAACGTATTGATGAAGACTATCTGTAATTTGGTTGCTCTTGATCTTATGGATAGCCTATGTGCAGGATGGTGAAGCATATGCTTACCTTCTTAGTGCCCTTGCTCCAGAGCATAGCTCAAAAACCATGATAGAAACTTCAGATCCCAAGGAAAGGGCACAGAAAGTACTTGAAACCGCAGAAAAGCTCGATTGCACAAGATATGTAACTTCAAAAGATATTGTTGAAGGTTCAGCAAATCTTAACTTGGCATTTGTCGCTCAAATATTCCAGAACAGGTAAGTTGAGGGACGAGACATTTCTTATGTCTATCTTTTAGGTTGACAAGAACACACAATAAAATTCAGCAATTCACTAACATCTATTAGATATCTTATATATGCCTCCATCGTGAACAAATAAAATTAATTTGATATTTTCAAAACTTATCTTTTCAATTGCCTTGATGTATGGAAAATCTTCTCTATTTTTTCTTTCTATAACATTTTTGCACTACTCAACATTTGATGATAATCAAAACATGGACACGTAAGAAGATACATTTATTTGTCATATTTAGGAAGTGTCAGTCAGATGGCTGTGTGCGGTCTATCATTAACTGAATTATCATTTCAAAATGCGCATGTGTATTAAAATCAATTGAAGAACATATCATGTCTCTATCACGGATTATACACTAGTGTTGACCTACATGGACTGAAAAAAAAACCATTTTGGCCACATTAAGTCCTTATTCCGTTATAACTATATTTCCAAGCTTTGTTAATCAATCTTATCTGGAATATAATGATTACAAACCTATGCAGAAATGGTCTATCAACCAACACTGTGGCTCCTGTTGAAGATACTCCTGATGATGTGGAGGCATCTAGGGAAGAGAGAGCATTTCGCCTATGGATTAACAGTCTTGGAATTCCAACTTATGTGAATAATCTATTTGAGGATGTTAGGACTGGGTAGGCCTCATCTCTAAGAGAACTGCAAGCGGTTTTTTCAGTATATGTTCTGTTGTCTCATTGAAGTTTATTTGCAGATGGGTCCTGCTAGAGGTTCTTGACAAAATTTCTCCTGGGTCAGTTAACTGGAAGCATGCATCTAAACCACCAATTATTATGCCGTTTAGAAAGGTTGAAAATTGCAACCAGGTTATCAAAATAGGAAAGGAGTTGAACTTTTCTCTGGTAAATGTTGCAGGAAATGATATTGTGCAAGGAAATACGAAATTAATTTTAGGTAAAAGCATGCATATTTATAAGCTTCTTTGATCTTATTCTAACTGTTGCTTTCATGTTCCACATATTATAAAGTTCTTTGCATTTTCACTTATTGTCTATAGTAGTAACAAAAGGAAAAAAAATGAAAGGAGACACATATACGAGGAGGGGGTTTACATTTGACCATCAGTCGCTATTTCCTCTCCTAGTGGAAAAAATGTTGAGTTCTTATAATGTTTTTCTCTTTTTTACTCCTAGCTTTCTTGTGGCAACTCATGAGGACCAGCATCTTACAATTGCTAAAGAATTTGAGATCCCACTCTAAAGACAAAGAGATCACAGATTCTGATATTCTCATTTGGGCCAATAACAAGGTCAAGGAATCAGGCAAAACTTCCCACATTGAAAGCTTCAAGGTTCATCGATCAACCACTTTGGCTAAACTGAGCTACCCTATTATGTGCATATCCTTACACTGTTCTCTTGATTCTCTAGGATAAGCGCATAGCAGATGGGGTGTTCTTCCTTGAGCTTCTAAGCGCTGTGCAGAGCAGGGTTGTTGACTGGGACATGGTGAAGAAGGGAGAGGACGGTTTGTGTCAATTTCAGTTATATTTTTAGCATGTGTTGTCTCAATGGCATGTGTAGTGATGTTCTCTCATAGTTGCAGAGGAGGAGAAGAAGATGAATGCGACATACATCATCAGTGTTGCTAGGAAGCTAGGGTGCACTGTCTTCTTGTTGCCCGAAGACATAATGGAGGTAACAAGGGATTGCCATATACATAAATCCATTACAGCAACGATTAATTTACATAAAAAATTAAATCCAATAACTTCATTAAAAAACTTATAAATTAACAGTAGGCATGCGGATGGCCTTAGCTCTCAACCTACATTCTATGAGGCTCTTGGAAAAAATCAATAATTATGCCTTTTCCCTTTTTGTTGTGGCAGGTGAACCCAAAGATGATCCTCACCCTTACTGCAAGCATCATGTACTGGAGCCTGCAGAAGCATGGGCCTTACCAAAGCCATGTACAGCAAGATGCTCTTCCAGAGGAAGAGGAAGGTGAGGAGGAAGAGGAAGAGGAAGGGGAGGAAGAGGACGAGGAAGAGGAAGAGGATTTTGAGGGAGGTATTGAAGATGTTGTCTCCGGTCCGACTGCTTGATAGGAATGTCACAGCTGACTAGACACTCGTGTTAAAGTTGCTGGTCTATTAGGGGTTTCTCTAAACACTGAGGTAGAAAATCGAAGGGGAGCTGCAAAGAAGAAAGTTTTGGGTATTAACAAAGTTGATTTCATTCTTTGCATGTCAAAGAGCAGCAATTCAAACGTGTTTACTAGGTAAAGATTGTGCAGCGTGCACGATTGCGGCCTAATCCTGTAAGCTAATTGTATCAGCAAATGTGAGAATGATAAACCATAACATTCTGCTAGACTGACACAAGATTAAACATCTTTTGCTGTGAGAGAGTATTTTCATTCCTACTGCTGGGCCTTGATTTGGACCTCGTAAGGGGGCTAGTTCTTCTCGTTGTGTGGGCCATGGCCGTTGGCCGGCCTGCGTGCGTGCCTAATTAATGGCCGCTCCCAGCTCCATCATTGAGTTGACATACAACATATTCATGCATATGCATGGTTTGACTCTGCCGCAAGATGAATGCATGCATGCCGCTTCAGCTGTACAGTAGATTTTAGAGAACGTGCGTGGTTGCAGAAGCATGATCCGTCCGTGTATGTAGATAAGATGTCTCTCTCTTTCAGTGTATTGGCACATCATGGGGCAGATACGTCTCGGCAGTCAGCTATCTGCATATGAGCATGGTGATGGTGGCATAGCGGCATGGGGCATGTAGGGTGAGAACCGAAATGCAACTTGTGCGCTTTAATAACTGACATTTCTCGTATTTTTGTGTGTGTGTGTGGGACCTGTATTTGAGTTTTGTATATGAAAGAAATCAAAATATATAAGTTGAGAAACAGATTATGTATTCTAATAATTATTTCTTTATTCAGTGACTTGCATTATCATCAAATTCCCTTCACCATTTGGTCCAAGTACGTACACACCAGATAAAACACAATACGACGATAGCTAGCGAGTCTAATGACCGCATCGCTACGACTCACACACACACACACACAGATAGATGCATATATGCATCTTTATTCAAAGTTGAAACCAAACTTTTACCGGCTGCGTAGGCCCTATACATCGGGCGGTGGTGTACTTATTGTTAGCTACACTGTACGTACCACGTACGATTCCATGCATGCATGCAAGGATCTCGGCCGTACATACGTAGTGTAGCTGGCAAAGCCTTGGACGATCACATCAGTTGTGGACCTCGACGACCTCCGGGCGGTACATGGGCTCCGGGATCTCGTCGGGGCGCGAGCAGCAGCGGCAGCCGCCGTAGTACCCGCGGTTGCAGCAACCGTACCGGCAGTACCCGCCGCGGCCGCGGGGGTAGCCGCCCCCGCCCCGCCAGCCGCCGCAGGGGTAGCCGCCCCTGCCGCCCCTGCCGCCGCCGCGGTAGTCCTGCACGTCGTTGGCGGCGTTCTCCTCCTCCTTCGGCTCTGCAGGCGGATCCAAGAACAACAACAAGTTACTACACAGTATATACGTATACGTGCGGCGGCCCGCGAGCTATACGACTTGCTACTTTGATTATTAATTCTGTTAGTTTTGCTTGAAACAAACTAAACTGAAGCTAGTAGTAGTACTAGTATTTAATTTATACAGTAGTTAGGTAGCGATCGATCGATGAGCTCACGGGTTTGCTCGTTAGCAGAGGCGACAAGGAATGCAGCCGCGAGCAGGAGAGCGAACAGCAGGAGTTGCTTGGACGACGCCATGGCTTCGACCTCCTTAATCCTCTCTGCAAGTGTGTGTCAGTGTGTGGACGAAGGGCTGCGAGAGAGTGTGATGGATGCGAAGCTATGCATGCGAACCGAGCGTATTTATAGGCGGGCAGTATATTGCGGGGAACTGCTAGTGGGACGGGCGAGGCTGCATGCGGGCGCCGGCGTCTACGGCTACCGATCTGTGTGTCCAGTAACTGTAGATGCTTCGATGGATAGTCGGCATGCGATGCAATGCAACTATGCAAGGGCCCAATGGATAAATGTCGTTTGCAGTTGGGAGATGATGGATGGCATTAATAACGCCACCTTCTATCAATCTATCGTGCTTGCAAGTAGCTGCGTGTGGATCTGCCCGCTGAGAAATCTTGCATGCGCTCTCGGTGGGAACCATACCATGCAAGTTTGACTCGGAAGCATGCATGCAACCCAAACACGGTTGGCACGTACGTGTATAGAAAAAATTAAATATAAACGCTATCATCAGGCAGGCAAGCTGATAGTGTATATTTTTCCTAGAGATGAGCCGAGTGTCTAGATGGTCTTTGTCCACAGAGGGTCAAATTTCATAGCAGCGTTATAAAACAGGGTGTCCATTGGCTCTTTTGAAACATAGGAATGCAGAAACACAGAAATAGAAAAAAAACATAAGAATAGAGTACGCTGAAATGTTGAATACTATGGATTGAAACTATACATGGAAGTGAAAAATGAGTGTATTTGAGAAAAACACACAAGGGGGCTCGTTCGGCTGCCCTTCTTAGCACTGTACAACAGCTGTTGGTACAGTGGCTTGTGAGGAGCAGCGTTTGCAGCATAAGCCAAAATGGCTGCAAACAATCTGCAGCGAACAGGCTCAGGATTTCAATGAGAGAGAGTGACACAAAGGATGTTTTTCACGAGGTTTTACCTCTTGGTATAATTCCTTCAAAATTCCTATGAAACGCCATTTCATAGGAATTTCATAGGATTTGGCTCATCTCAATCCTTTTTTCCAAAGGGTTTCAAAAGAAATTTTCCTGTAGGATTCTAATCTTCCAAACTTCCTCCTATTAATCCTTTGTTCCAAAGGAAGGCCAAAATATATAACATGATTTCTCCTATTTTCATTTTTCATTTAGGAAAAAAAAAATCTATTTTACACCTCACAATTATTGTCACGAACTACTGAAACTAGGTAACCTAGATCCCCAAGTACTAAAACCGAACAGAAATACCGCTAGCCAATTGAAAGTGATTTTAGCGGGGGTTTCTATTTTTAGAAATCACAAAATCTTATTTACTCTAAAAACATAATTAGTTTATTTTAAATCAAATATAGGAACATGAATATTTAGAGATCAAATAATTTTTATTATTTCTAAAAAAAATATAAAATACCACTTAAACTACTTTCAAATAGCTAGGGTTCTTTTGTACGGTTTTGGATATTGGGAGGGGGACTAGATTACCCGGTTTTATAGTTTGAATTGAAGATCTCGTACGGCCGTACCAATTTAGAATTGTAAATAGACTTTTCTATTTTTAATTTGCCTCTTGGAAACAATTTCTCAAAAAAAAAAAGGCTCATAGAGTGGAACATTACTTAAAAATGACACCTTTGTAAGATACAGTGATGTTTTGCATTGTTTTTGACGAGCAAGATGTCGTGAGCCCGTGAAATCTGGTACTGTGTGATATATCTATTTGTGTTGGACTTGTCGACTTATTATACTCCCTCCTTTTTTATTTGACACGGTTGAGTTTTTTTTTCAAAACTTCGATCCTTCGTCTTATTCAAAAAAATTCATTACTCGTCATTTATTTTGTGTCACTTGTTTTATTATTATGGATTGTTTGAATTTAAATTTTTTGAATAAGACAAAGGATTGAAGTTTTGAGAAAAAAATTCAACCGTGTCAAATAAAAAACAATGAAGGGAGTATGTCCTAACTTAATTAAAAAGATAGAAAAGTAAAAAATCAAGATCTTCACAATCACCTCACATATTGAACTGGCAATGAAAAAATCCATTTCTAGATGTGGTTCAAATAAGAATCTTCCTATGAAAGTGTATTTGCAATTCAATGCCTTTTTGAACCATATGAAATCAAATTTTGAGAAATTAAAATGACACGATGAGTACAATTTTCCTGACAATTTCACAGCATTTCTATGGCACTAAAGAAGACAACTTTGTAGGGCGACAGGAGAAGCAAAATCTAAAATAAGTACACACAATAGTAGTCACGCGACACACATACCAGCCCCATTTGTTACCAAAGTTTTTAGATATTATAGTCTAAGAATATTATGGTTTACACTTGTTTACGACATCAATATCATGGTTTATAAAACTTTAGTTCAGACTGCATATCCAATTAATACTCTAAAACACTGCATATCCAATACTCCAAAACACACAGTACGTGTAACTTTACCAATACTATGGTATTTAAAATGTTGTTTTGCATAAAACAACCAAACTCATTTAAACCTAAAATACCATAGTATTCAGAAATACCATACCGTGACATTACATTAAAACCTATAGAAAAAACTTTGATACTAAATAGGGCCTACGCCTTTCTACCGCAGTCTACAAGAAACGACACTTTCCTAGTCTTAAACCATTGAAGAATCTTTTTGTTTACCGTCCTTGGTTTCATTTATCAGATTTACTCTCGTCTGATATTTATCTATCCATTAGTCAAATTGTTTGTGTGTGTTTTATATCTGTTTTTGCTAAATTACTATATATATACAAAAATTATTAATATCGTTATACTGTAGTTTTTTTGTATTGTGTTATGTAATTTTGATATGTGACTGATGGATTGAATTTCATCAGTTATCAGTGTGGTAGTATAAAATGTGATTGATATATTGAATCAAATCAGTCATCATACGGAACCGTTCGATAGAGAGCCGTTCGATAAACATTGGATAGTTGTAAAATGTGACGGATGGAAAGTTAAATATCAGATCAGTGACCTGACGAGAACACACACCCTTAATTTATTAGGGGTTCTTTGTTTTTGTCCTCTCGATATACTCGTGTTGTAATTTATCTAGTCAATAATTTTTCAATTTTGAGTTTGATATATGTACGGCCATTGGAAGTTGTCCATATGTATTACACTGGACATGTTGTCGATGATAAAAATTAGAGAAGAACGACGATCTCCCTGCAAACCTTTGGAGGCTTTATATCATCTATATTACTTACTAGTAATTTGCCTGTGCGTTGCAACGGGAGATAACAAAATTTCAAAACGATATATACATTGCCATGTCACAATATTCGAAATAGCAATTCTTTTACATAACCATAAAACACGTGTTTGAAGTTGCATGCTGAATATGCTAAATTCATTACAAATTTCAAACAACACCTAGCCAAGAAATTAAATCTCGCAACATTTCATCTCGACGTAGCGTCTAAGATGTCTTCGTAGCTCTTCAGAAATACAGCTTTCACATCCATCACACTTATCGGCACAAATAAACGCAATGTCGAGCCCAATTGCGGATCAATGCAATAGTATCTGCACAAATCACAAAATATCGTCATGTGATGGTATATGCGCAAATAACATAAAAAAGAGACATCGACTTGTATATTGATTTGATACCTTAGTTATAGTCTAAGAACCTCTTTATAAACGATGTTCTTAGTATAGGTCCCACTCTGCTTGTGGTTTTTTTTTGTCTTATCTTGCCTTGATTTTTTGTTTTTCTTATCTCTGTCATCAGGTGCAGCTAGGACCTTGATGTTACTCCTAGCGGTGGCTCTAGACAATGCCACATAAAGTTGGCCATGGGAGAACACAGGCTCAGGCAAGTACACCAGCATGTGGAATTGTTTGTCCTTTGTGCCTTATTTATCGTCATAGCAAAGCTGAGCCTGATAGAAAACTGCTTCTGCTTGAACTTAAAAGGGAACATCTCATCGTCTGAGGGGCACAACGGGATTCGGGGTAGGAAGACCCTCTTCCGAGCATGCTGCCCCAACACGATCTCCGCATCAATAGCATTTTTCTGGAAACCCCAGACAATGAGCCTTGTCCCGTTGTATAGTCCATTAGCTGGATCAATGTTTCTTAATAGTATGGTTGGACAGTTTATCTTGAGCCTCAGAACATGGGGAGGCAAATCGTTAGGTGTCAAAGAGTTGAGGAACTCTGGCGGATAGTAGTTGTGGGGGTCATCTTCTGCTCTATCGAAGCTATGGTACACCATCTCCTCCCCTCGGAACCGATGGATCATCCGCATATTGATTCTGTCCACACAGTCATTCCGCGTGGACAAGATGGCTCTTGATGTGATATAGTCTGGATCTGTCATGTTATCATCAAGCATTGGAAACACATCCTCTATTATTAGTTTATGTAGGTCTGTATCATCTCATGTGTAAGGCACACATATTTCATCAGGCAAACGTATGTACCCATCACTATCATCCTCCTCGGTCCCATTACCAACTCGCAATAGGTATTCTGCGAACCATGGGTCGCTCTGCGTCCTCATGTTGCGTACCAACTTTAGGTGACGCATGGACTCCCAAAGGTATGACCTACGTAGGGATGCGTCGACTATCTGAGCCCTTGACCCCTTTCTGATAACAGGGAGGACTTGCCTAAAATCTCCTCCAAAAACAATTGTCTTCCCGCCGAAGGGCCGATCTGGTGCATTCATTATGTCCCTCATACTATTGTCGAGTGCCTCTACTGCCTGTCTCCTAGTCATAGTGGCTTCATACCATATGATCAAGGATGCTTCCTTTAGAAGCTTAGCTGTCCCGTTCTGTTTCGTGAAACTACATGACAACCCATCATAGATAGTCAAAGGTATCTTGAACCGTGACTGTGCGGTCCTTCCTCCAGTCATTATGGAAGCAGCAACACCAGATGTAGCTGTCGCCACAGCAATGTTACCCATGCCTCGGACCGTGGCCAATAATGCCTTGTATAGGAAAGTCTTGCCTGTGCCTCCCGGGCCATCAACGAAGAACACGCCTCCTTTGCCGCTATCCACTGCAGCTAGAATCTCATCATAGGCGGACCTCTGCTCATCATTGAGCGAGATCGCTAGGGTTTCATGGTCAAGGTCCACCTCAATAATCGATTCCTCGTATATCTCTCTATCCACACCATGAGACGAGTCATGTTCCTCATCGATCTCAGGAATAGGGTAAGATTTAATGTCCTTGCCCATTGATTGCAGCATGTTCCTTATATCTATCAAAACCATATTCTTGACTGCTTGCATGGACAACCTTGTGCGACAGTAGTCTTCGGACATTGCCTCTCGATGTTTGTCCCAGAGGCCTCACACATTGGAAGCCTCACAATGCACACGTATCGTCGCAAATAGCCTTCTGAGTGCCGACGGCATTTGGAATGTCTCAGCCTCAGTGAGGCAGTCATCCAGAGTGTTGTCCGCTTCAATTAGACCTCTTCTTTCTGCAGCTTCACGGAAAGACGGCATGATCTCACCATCGACAGTCCTAAGGTCCTCGAACGAGGTAGTGCCCGCCACATGGTTTAGAAGAACCCTGAGGAAGTAGCGTTCCCCCTCAGCTGGATGGGCCGATATGATTCTACCAATCTGTTTCACACCCTCTCGTTTCCGCTTTTGCCAGAATTTAGCCTTCTTGCATTTTTGCCAAGTGAAGTACTTTGAAAAATCACGGTAAAGGATACCTCGCGCTTCAGGGTATTTCTTGTTTTCCTCAAAGTACTATGTTAGCATTGACTTTTCTGCTCCTTGTCGATCAAGTATTTCTTGAATATCTTGACCCTCTTCATATGTAACCATGTGCATGCTAGGGAGATGCAGCTGTAGTTGCATCACGGGTGGACTGTTCTTGCTTAGGTCAAAGCCGTATATCCTCCACAATGCTTCCGGAGGAGTCACCCACCTAGCTTCCCTATCCATCTTGATCTCATCGATGTTCCCCTGACCATCTGCCTCATTCACAGATACAGGCGCACGGTCGTGGCCCTTGTATAGGTACTTGTAGAGGTATTTGACAGCCTTGATGCTCGAGCAAACCTCGACGTTGATATGGCAATTGAAATACCTCAAAAGGAAAGGGTTGTAAGGAACAACCCATCTATTGTCTAGTTCGTGCCCTCTAACCTTTTCTTTACGCCCATCTTCACGTCTCCTATACACCGGATAAGAGTCCTTTCCTTGTAAAGTGGCCATGTTGAAAGGACGTGGATAATGGTTCCTGCATTTACCACTTGTCTTTGTGCAAGGGCACTCAGGATTCAATATACCGCAAGGACCATGCATCATATGCTTGATAACCATTTTGTATAGCTCTGGGTACTTACATTTGTTTGGTAGTTCAGCGGAGATGATAGAGTCATACTGTTCTGGGCATGTGAGTTTGTACTTTCCCTGCATGATCAATAGGAAGTGGGCATGTGGTAGTCCCCTCTTTTGGAACTCCACCACATAAACATATGCTTGCACCTTGCCAAGAATTCCCTCATCTAACAAGATTCTCTTCATTTCCTCTAGCTTTGCTCTAAAAACACGCACGACAAGGTCTGAACGATCTTGGGGTATCTGACCAACCTCAAGCTCACGCTTGATCTCCGGCCATTTAGGGTTACATGTCATTGTCAGAAAAATATCAGGCTTCCCATATTTTCTTACTAACGCCATGGCATCCAGGTACCGACGCCTCATATCTCGAGGGCCCCCAATGAATGACCCTGGTAGAACGTCTACCAACCGCATCAGCTCGTGTTTCACCCCTATGAAGGCAATCCATTAAGCCCTGGTATATATCCGCACGTATCTCTTTTTGATGATGCCATATGTAGTCTAATCGTGAGCTCTCAATCTTTATGTATGTATCGACCACGAATTGTTGAAGAAGACGCTTGCCAAATAGAATTGGGTTGAATATCCCTGGTCGCATTTGCAACTTGTAGCAGTAGTAGTCCCTCACGGATACACATAGATGGTTAGCACCATCTGCGTAGTACATGACATTGAAGGTCAGGGCATGCTCTAATTGACGGAAGCGTAGAAAATCACACTTACATATAGACTTCAATCTAGTGAATTCAATAATATTACCTGGGTTTCCTTGACTATTGCCACGTGCAGCACGAGCGGCATTGACCGCATCGAGGGAAACAAGCTTTTTAGGTATACCAGAATGCCAGCCACTTTCACCTCTCGAGAAAAATAGAGGGTATGCCAATGGATCATAGGATACATGGTAGGACCGCATTCTATACTCTTGCTTGTTGTTCCCATACAGTACGACCCCACAGTCGAATTTCGTACGTTGTTGGGTCCCCTCAACCCACACTGCAGCCACCTCTGAAGTGAGAGGTACATTATGCGTCCTCTGGTCCATGTGATGATCAAGGTTGAACGTGATACGATAGTCCGCTAGGCCCTCGATCTGTCCCATCTGTTTGAGCTGTTGAGAGTATGAGTTGTCTTTTAGTATATGAACGAGTCGCTGAATGACCTCTTGATCCTTCTGGTACTTATTTTCGCGGCAGTGGCGGTACCGATGTTCTAGGCTGGGATCATCATCATAAAAGTACATCTCTAGAGGATTTCCGCCCTTGCGTTTCGCAGCCAAATCAGCTATGGTATGGTACATCTGTCCATGAGCTCGAAATGTGTACACACTAGTTTTTCTAGGGTTTATAGTCTCCCCATACAGCATGCAGTGGAGGGATGTGAACGCGAAATGGCCATTGAAAAACCTAATGCTGTCACGAAAGTGCCGAGCATTAGAGTCTGTGCTTGTCCATAGCCGCATGAGCTCAGGTGACGTTTCAGTGTTGGAAAGTTGGATGTCGCCATCTCGACAACATAAACCCTTAGGCTCTTTGTGGAACCTCTTCGCACCACAATGCCTACAATCTGGCACATCTGGCAACACATGTGTGTTTTCTGGTATGTTACTATACACATGGTCACATGGGTCTTCGACGGTAGAGCTCGTGGTGGCGGCATCATTAGTTATATCAATTACAATTTCCTTATCATTCTCTTCATCTGGTAAGTTTAGGTTCACACTGTCAACCAATATATCAAAGGGTAGAGGCAGGGGAGACAATGGTAGGGTTAATGTACCTTGGCCTGCAAACATGTAGCCATCGTCACTTTGGTCTTCTTCAAATATGATTCCATCGCCACACTCATCATGAACATGTGATTGTGTTGGAGACACCGTATCACCAGCATCTTGTACATCTAGAGTAGCATTAGTGAGTTGTACTGTAGGTTCTACAAGACTTGTGTCTTGTGAGATTGATGTAGGGTCTCCTGATGCACTTTTACACCTCTGAGCAATCGTTTTGGCAAATGTTTCGTTACGGCGAGCTATAAGAATAGCCCTTTGCCCTGCTGGTATATTATTTATTCGCTTCCTTTTAAGAGTTTTCCCAACACCAATATCAAAATCCGCTAAGTATTAAAACAAATATTATTTTAGCACATTTAATTAGTGCTAAGCAAAATTTAAAATTAATACAACTGTTAGTTATGGCACTAACCTCCGTCATTAATAGTGGGAGCTGAAAAATCAACAGTGATCGCAGACCCAATCAGGATGGATGAGCTGGAAGGAAATAATACATCTGGTGTGTTGTACATAGGGTTTTCCTTGGCTATTGAGTGTTTGCCTAGAATGTTCCGTCGCAAGCTGCGACAAATCTTCTTTGCCTCCTTTTGCTGAGGCGTCATATTTGAATAATATGACCTTGCGATTGAATGGCTATTTTCAGTTTGATCTATGGGATACGTGATGAAAAAATCCAAGTTTTGTTAATTGTTTTAAATAAACAAAGGGTAGTAATATGATAATTCAAAGTAGACATTTGACTTCTCTCAAATTATGTGAGATTTTACCTTGCAGAGAAGCAACTATTTGTGGCTCCTGAGTAACAAAAGAAATTTTTTTCTTCCGTCGGGCATCCCTTCTATTTTTTAGCAGTTCAGCTTTCTTATTAAGATCCATTCGCGCGTATTGTTCCCTATCCCGTTGCCTTCGGCATTCTTTGGGATCTTCTATTGGTGGTTGTAGGTTGGATAACATAGTCTCATCATCATTAGAAATATTGGTAGCATATGTAAATTGTATATTTCTAGATTAATTGTGGATGAAATGATCATTCGAAGTAGACGTCTAACTTATCCCAAATTACCGATGGCAGCAGAATTAGTTAGATCTTTGAACGGAGAGCGAATATTGTTACTTTTTGGTGATTGATAGAGCATAATTGTTCAAGTGATGATTATTCAAAGTAGATATTTAATTTCTCTCAAGTTACGTAAAATTTCACCTTGTAGAGATGCAACTATTTGTGGCTCTTGAGTAACCAAAGATGTTTTTTTCTTCTGTCGAACATTCCTTCTATTTTTTAGCATTTCGGCTTTCTTATTAGGATCCATCCGCGCATATTGTTCCCTATCCCGTTGCCTTCGGCGTTCTTTGGGATCTTCTATCGGTGGTTGTAAGTTGGATAACACAGTCCCGTCATCATTAAAAATATTGGCATCATCTACAAATTGTATATTTATAGATTAGCTGTGGATGAAATGGTCATTCAAAGTAGACATTTAATTTATCACAAATTACCAATGGCAGCAGAATTGATTAGGTCTTTGAACGGAGAGCTAATTGTGTTGCATTTTCCTGGTGGCATCTAGAGTTCACACCAATAGATATGCCATCGTCAGCACACTCAAGCAACAACGCTAATTGTCAACACATATAACAGTGCTAATCAATATATTCAGTCCACACACAATCATCACATCAGTACAGAACGAACGAGAGTGATACTCAGTTAACTTTCCACAAATATATTCAATGGACTAAAGAATTGTATAATTGTCCAGCTAAAACAACAACGTTAATTGTCAACACATATATGAGTGAATTACATGCTTGCTGCTGCATCCAGTGCGCAACTCAATGAAAGGGTCGGTGTATCCTTTCTGGCAACATCATTTCCAATCAGCACACAAGATAAAGTGGCAATTCATTTCAAATGACAGTAGAGGCTAAAATATCTTACTATTGTACCCAATGGGCATAGATCTAAAGTTTTGGTTTATACAATCCACATTACAATCAACCAACGATAATTTTTCTTGGCTTAATCACGCCATCAACTACAGGCATATAAATTTCAGTATAAAAATACTTTTATTTCTAAAAAGTAGGAGAATCACTTTCTAGATCTGGATACCAATAATCACTTGTAGTCACAAATGAAAGCCAATAAACTACTATAGCAGTAAGAAATCCAGAAGTGTCAAAGATACATGAGTTAACTGCACAAACAAAAAGGCTATACAAACCAAGAGAATCATATTGCAGCCTAACGATTCACACTAAAAGGCAAACAACATCCTAGATAATAGTATGAGGGACATACAAGGCAACCATTTTTGCTATATATAGATCATGTATGTGTACATTGTGCAAAGGACAACTTAATGAAAGGGTAACACCGGACCTTCCCTAATCTATCTGTGAAAGGCTAAATGTAGATGGAGTAGCTAATAAGGCACAACAATATGGCACTAAGTAACAAATAACAGAAACAGAATCTCTGTCTTGTATTTCAGTCCCTTAATTAGTACAGATGAACTTGGCTCCATTTATTCATCACTTTGCCACAACGTTCACCTCCAATAATCAGCACATCGGCACGCGAATAGAACAGACCAATCAACCATTAAAGTTCATCTCAGGCACAACATTTTCAGCATTATAACTTGCTAAAGTACAAGTAATTACAAAATTATCATTGGAGGGATAGGCAATCGGAATATGAATGGCACTACAGAACAAATCCAGGAAGATATCACGCGAATAAGTTGATGTCTATGAGTAATAACCTATTTATAGAACAAAAAGAATGATATTATGTGATAGTCTATGGAATCTGCTACAGAGTGGGTCTCTGCAACCACTATAGAAATTTTTAGGAAATTTTTTGGACAGCTTTCTCAAACTCTTTCGATTTTCTCGTGGCATCTGGATCATTGGGGCATATTTCACCTAAAGAAAAAGAAAGTATTGCGTAAATTTACTTAGTTACATTTAAGCAAAATGGTTAGGCTGCACTACTGCTCTATGCTTACATATCAAGATAATGAATGTCATCAATACGTCAGTATAGTCCATTTTCAGATTAGAAATAACAAATGATGAGACAATATGGTATAAAAATAACAATACCCAGTTATTGTCCATCACACAATGTCCATTATGCCTTACGACTATAGGGTGCCCTTGCCCACTCTTGGAAGCACAGTGTGGCCCGTCATACTGCCCCTTTCTCTCACATACGCTCATTTGGCCAGCAGTAATGATCAACACAGCTTTATGGTTTATTATGCCCCTGAAAATCTAGGTGGGATTCTTGCTGCTCCCATTAGCAAGGTGGTCCATAGTAGCGTTGTTAGTGGGATTTTTCATGTTAACACAGCTATATGGTATACTATGCTCCTGAAAAATCTAGAGGCCAAAACTCCTCCCAAAATAGAGGAATGGGTCCTAAGGGAAAATGCAGCCTGGTTGCTTCTGCGAATTTACATCTGAACATAGTTTCAGTGCTTATCAGAATAGTTCGGAGTTTCAGTGCTTATCAGAGAAGTTTAGAGTTTCATAAACAAGCAGCTGCACATCTTTACACAACTCGCATTATTCATAGCTTGTCATTAGCAAGAAAAAAACTGAATCCATAGGGTTGCTGGAAGTTGTTGATCATGTTTTCAAGAATGAAAGGAAGCTGTTGGTGGCAGTTACTGCAGCTGAAAAAAAGCTATGCCCTGCTTAGTAGAACTACTTTTGCAATATCGTATATTAACAGAGGCAAGTGAATTCCCGTTCTATGGATTCAGCAACAGAGGACCAGGGAAGAAACGGGCACCTGGGTAGGTCGTTCACAGCAACGCGACGAAGAGCAGGGGAGCCGCAATGAAGCGACGTGCAAGGGCGGCGTGCGACGATGGTGGCACCTGGGCGCGCTGCACAGCCCCAAGGGGGGAAATTCCAAAGCCTCCCGCAAGAACTCAGAGGGCAGGCGCTTCTCGCGGATCTCGACACGGGAAGGATCAAATGGGTCCGCGAGGGACGACTGACTCCGCAGCGGGAGAGAGTAGGCTCGGCGGCGGCGCGAGGAGAGCCAAGCCAGTGGACGAGCGTGATGGATCTGCTGAAGCGGGAGCTAGAGAAGAAGCGGAAGGCCGTGACGCTCCGAGTAGAAGATGGAGCACTGTAGCTGGGGACAGCCGCGCGAGTGGATCCGTCGGCGCCGGCGGGGAGCGGCCGCGAGAGCGGGAGGGCACCGGCGGGGAGCTGCCGCGCGAGCGGTAGGGAGCCGGCGGGGCGCGGCAGGCGCCGGCGGGGAGCGTCAGCGCCGATTGGAGGGCGCTGGGCGGGTGAAGAAGGAGCGGTGGCGTGAGGACATAAGAAGAGGCCAGCTGTGGCGTGGTTGGCTGCGGCGCCGAGAGCCCGAGAGAGATGTGGGGATGAGAGAGCGGAGGGGGAGGTAGGAATATAAGGAGTAGGGAGAGGCGGTGATTTTGAACGAGAGGGCTGGGTGCTGCGTCGGTGGGAGGCGTGGTCCATTGGAACCTTACGAATTTAAGTAGGGGTAGAGATTAAGTACGTAATGTAGGCGTCAACACTCCGTGGTCCGTCGCCTCCGCCCCGCCTAGAGATGGCAATGGGTACCCGAAACCCGAGTACCTGACGGGTTTTACCCGATATAAAGGCGGGTATGGGATGACTTCTCCACCCGCGGGTACGTTAATGGGCACAATCTTATACCCGTCGGGTACGCGGGTGCGGGTACGGGTGCATACTACCCATACCCGCGTACCCATGGGTAATTTATACCCGGCTCAACCATACATTTATTCTATATAATTAAGCATACATAAGTGTATATTAGGCAAAAATACGATTAACTTGCGTGTTTCAATATCATTTATCGTTGTCTTCAATTTATTTACTCATGTTTAATGTTTTATATTTTTAATTATGCCATTTTTAATTATATTTGTGCTATTTAAATATGTGCATAGTGGGTATTTAATCGGGTATCGGTTACCCGACGGATTTTTTTACCTACACGGGTACGGGTATGGGTAAAAATTCATACCCGCGACCGGGTATGGGTATTGTAGCGGGTAAATTTTTTACTCGCGGATACGAATATGGAACGGTAGTACCGTTGCCATCCCTACCCCCGCCCGTCGTGTGCCCCCGCCCAGTCCCCAGCGCGTGGCCCCACCCCGCAGCCCTATCGGCCCGCCCCTGACCTAGCGCGCCCCGCAGCTCTGCCCTCGCTCCCGTGCGCGCCGCCACCCCAACCCCTAGCCTCGCATGCCGCCCACGCCTCCCCGGGTTTGCCGCTGCCACCATCCCTCTCCCTCCCGTCGCCTCCTTCCCCCACCGTGCTCGCGACGGCGACGGCTGTGCATCAGCTCGGCGCGTGGTGGTGCCGATGCCCCCCACCGGTCTTCTCTCCTCCTTCCCCTCAGTCGTCGCAGCCACGCCCTCAGCCGCCGGCGTGGCTGTTGTCTACGGGCTGCCGTCACCACCCCTCTCTCCCTCCCATCGCCCCCTCCCCCGCCGAGCTCATGGAGCTACTTGGGTGTCCCTCGGCGCGGTGACGGAGGTGGTGGCATGTCACGTAGGCAAGCGGCGCGGGAGAGCCCCGCTGCCCTCGCCTGCGCTCCGTCGCACCTACAGCCTTGTTGCTTTGCCCTTGTGTGGCTGCGCCTCCTCCCGGAACCACCCCCATGAGCGGTCGCATTTTCCCCTGCCCCATGTGGATCTGCGAGCTCCATGATTGCTTGCCAAGGAGGAGGCCGTGCGGTGGGATGCGGGGGGCTCATGGAGCCGCAGCTGTAAGATCAGTCGCTGCCCAGATGTAAGATCGAGATGTCTCCTAGCCCCTCCTTGCTGATTTAGATGCTTACGGTGTGGGTATTCTTTTGTTTGACTAAACACTGCTGGTTTGTGGATTGCAGATGAAATCAGTTGATTGTGAAAATCACAATATTTCACTGTGCCCCCGAGATGTTCAATGGCTAAATCAGAGATTGGATGAGAATTGAGATTGCTCTGAAGACATGACTTTAGTTACTACTAATCTGTGAGATCCCTTCATGCTTCTCACTAAGGGATTTCATTTTTGTTTTGCAACACTACCCAGGTCGTCTCCTCTCTATCCGCAATTCCACACACTGATCAGGTATCCTCTCCTTCTGCCGTTGCAGCTTTGAGCTCATGTATGTATTGATCAATCTTTCCACTTCTATGCGTATGCAAAAAATTTACTTGCAATAGTAACAGCTGTGTATATATGTGTTGTTGCTGCCATGGCGCTTGACGGTTCCAAAATACTGCAAAACATCAGTGTAGCATTTGCTATTTAGTTGATCAATCTGTTGCCACATTGATCAAGGATTAATTATTGTTAAATTTGATATAACCAATAATCGGTTAAGATAATTAAGATTTAATTAGGGGATCATACAGTTTCTGAATTCATGACATGGAGCTTGTTGAGTCTTAGACCTAAGAACAGATTTAATAACTAGGGATTAAATTATCCCTATTTGGTATGATTACGACCTAAGAACGACAGAGTGCTGATTAGGGATGATGATGTTACAACTATGCCTGCTCATCCATCTGACCTCTTACTCAATCTGCAGCTTCCATACTATAGCCCATCCATTTTTGCACTTCTTATCTATCTTCATAGATACAAGCAATCAGATTTAAGTATCCTGATCATTAAGTCATTTGCAATATTGGTTTCTGAGTGTTCCTTTTACTATTATTGATTCAGGGGCAACAGGTATATCCATATGTCAGCTGAAGGCTGAAGCACAAAAGAACTAGCTTTGGTGTTCTCATTAGTACAGTCTTTCTTCTCAAAAAAGGTATTTTTTGCTAGAAAAATAAACAGGAGCACATATTTGAAAAAAAAATTGTTACTAGGTACATATTTTGAATGAAATATTACTGTGATGAAGCACATTCCTCCTTAGTTTACTGGATGAAATGATGACTGATGATATTTTTATTCACTATTGTCACTTTAGTTCAGTATTCTTTTTAAAATACCATGCAACCATATGAAAGCATGCCTGTCTAATGTAGTCTTGCAAAAGTAGGTAACTGAAGATGTTATCCTGCTTGGATGCTGCATATTATTTAATTTGCGTTGCATTTTTTCTATTTGAAATGTAGTCCATGCTTAGTTTAACAAGATCTTGGAATCTTGCATTGGCACCTTGCTTTTGAATTTTTTTTGCCTGCTTGCTTTACATTTTAGTGCTAATTTATGTGCTTTGGAACAAGCTCATCAAAAGAAGACCTCTTGACAAATTGGAGTTCATGCAGTGGATCACTTGAATTGTGAGCATTTCTATTGGTACCAAGTTCATCACCTTTGTTTCAGTTCAAATCAGGTAATAAAATATTCTCATATTTGCCTCCCGTTGTGTGCCTGATGCCGCAACAGTCCCTCGCCATCAGGGATCCTGCCGCAGCCACGTGGCCACTCGTCATGGGCCCAGCCACTGCACGAAATCATCGTGGATCCCAGCCACCGCAGCATGCCTTCGCCATCATAACTTCCGTCCTTGCTCCTTGCCAAGGAGTACATCCGTACAGGTACAACCACATCGCCTCTAGCTTGATTTTTTTTAAAGGTGACTGAATGCTACTTAGATTGGCTCGAATCAATGTTAGGACCTATCAGTTTTCGCAAGGCAAGCTTGCTGGAGGAGCCGCGAACGCCACTTCCAGGTGAGATTATTCTTACAAATCCACTAATTTCTTTCGAGGCACAAGTTTGCTGTGTGATTAGGGTTTGGGCATGTTCAACCTGGTCCAGATGTTCTGGGATCTAAATGAGCTCCATGTGGTTCAGAATAGCTCAGTTTATAATGAAACCATTAAACAAAGTTAACATGCTAAGAATGGATTTGCAGCGGTGAAGCCACTTCATACCGTCCCTCTCTCTCACCAATTTTTTCATTAGCTCCTTACCGTCCATCTTGTGTGTACCCTACACATATCTTGCAGGTTCAGATATATTGTGTTTTTTACTCTTTGTATCAAACATTGGACTTAGATTGAAAATTGCAGGCTTTCGTTGCAATTTGAAGAGTCTGTCTATGTATATCTTGAGCGGGATGTCTCTTTTACCTGCTTCACCATGGTTCCTTGCAAGTTGGCGCAGCACTTAAAAAATTACTTGAATTTATGAGTTATGCAAATTTTCTTTCATCTAATATTTAAGAATTATGCAAATTGACTGCCTTGGTTTTGCACCTAATAATTTTCTGCATTTGGTTAGGTCATTTGAAATGTATGGATCAAATAATTGTAGGGTGCGAGGAGCAGTACAAGACCATTATAGCACTGGCAGGAAGAGCCAAAGCGTTTGCACCAGCTTTTGGACAGTGGTGACACATGCCACCCCATAACTGACATAATTTACTAGTTCTTGCTTTTTAAATAACAATGATAATTTGTTTTGTATGTGATGAAAAACGGTTCTTAATAACTATGAGTAGCTCTATCTCATCATGGTTCGCAACATGTTACTTGTAAATAGTTGATTGTTTGGCCCTGGAACTTTTTCCGAATCGATCTGTAGACAGACAGAACTATTGGTGTTTGCAGCAGTTATATTATTTGATACTAACCGTTTGATTTTGATTTACTCTTCTTCGGAGTGAGATTCATCGAAGATTGGTGATAAATGTTTTAGCTTGTTGGCCAGTATTATTTCTGTTGGCAAATAAATCTTTATATGTTGCCCAAGTTCTAAATCTTTATGGTGATTGTGTTGAGGTGAACCCCCTTCCCTCTAAAATTATTATTGTCGAATCATAATATCAAGGTGTCTAGGCTTTTCAACATTACAGAGTGCGTGAGCTGCATGATAATTTTGCACCAGCTACATAAAAAATCGTTATTCTGGTTACATAGTGAACTGGAGCAGCTCTAGATGTCTATGACAGTGATCCACAACTTGCTTTCCTAATAAGGGAAATTACATTTTCTCCACAATTACAGTTGATATTGCTACGTTTTTCACTGTGTCAATATAAATTGAAAATGTCAAATGTCATATGCTTTCACCATAGCATTTTTGGAATCTTGACGATGATCCACAACATATGTTATTAGGTGAAAATTTTCAAAACCCGTAGCAACGCGTGGGCATAGATCTAGGCTATTTTAGAAACGTTATGGGGCGACGGGTCGCGCTACCGTCCGGGCGCGCGACTTCTGGTACTTCAACACATATGACGTTATAAGTCTACACGTGGCCCAATAAAAACTTAGTTTATTTCTAAGCCCATGCACTTTTCGTTTGTGAAGCTAGAGTCATCCACCCGATATTAGGATCGTGGGTCACTTTCAAGGTGATATCACAATGATGTAAGCAAAGACAAGTTGGTGTATTTTCTTTTTATCGTGTGTTATTTTCTCATACGGTGTCTGTTTTCAATTCCGTTGGTACTATCGTATTTCTTATAACGAAATCTATAAAATGAGATTCATGTTGTATATGTTTCGACATTTTAACATCAAGTAGTAAGTTATATACAAAACTAGTTAAAAGTTATATACCGAACAACATGTTATTATTTTAAAATTGTTGCTAAACTTGCCACATGCATATTTTATATAACTATCAAGTTTGTTGTATGAATAGTACTGATTTATGGATAGCATATGTAGCAACCTATGTACCAAACTTATGTGCAAACCAAAAGACGCCTTTTGTATTAAATTTATATAGAGAAATTGCATCAGTTTGTAGAGATAATATATTAACTTATATAGGTACAGTTTCTTTTAGACAAATTGAATGTATTACAAGTTATACTGAAACAATATACCAACTTATATAAAGATGTCTAGGAAGTCATACCGCATAAAACAGCATGTGTATATAAATTTTTAACAGTTACGTATATAACTTCTATATGACTTAAGTGGCAAGTTTAGTGGTGACCTTAGAATAATAACTTGCTGGTGCTTTGATATACAACTTTGAACCATTTTTGTATATAACTTGCCATATGTTATATACCCTTAAAACATGTGCAATATTAGTCTCATTCTGTAGATCTGGTAAAAAAAACACAATGGTACAATCGGATTTAAAGATGGATGTTTAATGAGAAAATATCAATCATGTGAAGAAATAAACCCAATTTTGCTTTGCCGAGGTCAACGTGAAAGCGACCTGACTATACATATGTTATCCTTTTGTGATTATTTAATTTGGTAGTGTATGCAGTGATACATAGTGGATGAGTGAATTGATTGTCCGATTTTCCGTAGACGTCCATACAGTATACACAGTGGATAAATAAATAGGTTGTCCGGTTTTTCATGGACGTACATACAGTAGAAGCAGGGGCGCGCGATCTGGAAAGTTGCCACGGGTCGCGGCATAAGGCTGTCCATGAAATACGTAGCGTTAGCAGTTGGGAGGTAGATCGTCGCATTAACGTACGCGCGGGTGCAATACTCAACTAGGGCAACGTGCTGCTGCCCTGCTGCTGCTGCTGCTGCATGATCTGCCTCCTCCTGCCTGTGAACCTGTCCAGTGTGCACACTCAGAAATTAAAAAGTTAGCTCGGTGGAAGACACGTGCGCATGCCAAGTTTGACTCATGTATGTTCGCAGAAAAAAAAAGTTTGGACTCATATGTACTAGTATGTGTGTGCATTATATTAACATAGCAAAATCTATTTATATATATAGCTAGTATATAAGATCTGCTCCGGTTTAGATGTTGGACACGCAGGAGCAATCAATAAGCTTCGTGGATAGGATAGAATATAAAATACATGTCCATATTTTGTTTAGGAAAGGGAAGATCGATTTGTCAATCGATCGACCTAGCGAGCTCCCGGATCTGGATAAGATATCATCTGCTGAATTTGTCGAGGGATGAGGAATCGTTCAAACATGGGGACTGGAGAGCTCGGACCTACACCTACCGTACCATTTCATTTATGGAAAAAATACAATGTCTAAAGTTAACTCCATTATTGCACACAATGCCTTTAAGTTTTGAGGCTTGTGAGTAACCTGAGTTCCTCGTGTATTGTTAGCTATTCACAGTACATGACAGTAGTGGGTGCATGATTTTTACCTTGTTTATTTAAAATTTGGAGGCACTTAATTTTTTTTGACAGCCTAAAACCTATTGTTTGACATTTACAATATACCAGTATCAAACATATATCATATAATTGAGCATAATTCAATATATTCAGCAGGTTGAATTTTTTAATATATAGAAATACTAATTGCTCAACGTATCAATGTGGCAATACAACATATCAAAATATATAGAGATAAGAGATGAAAGAACAAAATGATAAGAAAGCTTATAAATTATATGAATTATATTTTTTTGATTCTTAATCTTCTGAAAATAAGTGATGAGTCCTCATCCTTAACTTACAGAAAGAATTCCCTTTCGAAGAATATAACCAGAATTAAAAATTCTTATCATTTAACCGATTAGTAATTAGCAATCTAGACTTGCTGCAGAGCAGACGTGGATAGCCTGCCCTCGCCGCCCACCCGTACGCGATCGCCGGCGACCGGTCCGTTGGTGCCTGCTGAGCAGCTGAAGTACGGCGCTGCGGCGCTAGCCGTTGTGCGCTTGGCGCAGCCGCGGCCAGCCGGCCAGCCGGCCGGGTGCTGCCTCGCCACGCCGCCGCCTCCCACCGGGGCGCCAGGGTTAGGCTAGGCCAGAGAGCCAACGAGCGAGCCAAGCAACCAAGCTGATTCTCTCGTGAATAGCAGGAGCAGAAACATTTTGGTTTGGTGGGCCGTAGGCCACAGCACATGGAAAGGTAGGGAGGCAGTCCTAGGTAGCTAGAGGGAGAATTGGAGAAAGGCCCAACTTGGGGCTGAATACGGACTTTTTTGTTTTTTTCGTACATATGTGTATTATACATTATGCATTCATGTGTATTTATTTTTTTGCCCAAAATCTATGAATCATTGTGGGCCTGCCCCCTGTTGCACAGTACCATACGTATTTAATATATGCTAGGTAAACATTTTTCTGAAGTACCAACAGAATTAAGAGCATCGCTAATAATTTAGCGCATTGTTGGCTATATGCACATGCTAAATCATTTATAGCGAATCTAAAAGCATACTCATATAATAATTAGCCATTGGGACACTCTATATCGTTAATGTATAGCCTAGTTTGTTCTCTCACAATGACCTTTAGTTTTCATGTCCCAAATGGTGTAAACTAGTAGCCGGTTTGCTTCTCTCACATCCTACCTCGATAGTGACACACTTCAGAAGTTTGATGATGATCTCAACATATTAGATTGGTGGCATGAACACAAGTTGACCTATCATGTTTTATCTATCTTAGCTAGAGGTGTTATTTCTGTTCTATTTCAACAATATCTTTAGAATTCGTTTTTAGTCTCTGTGGCAGGATCATCGAGAAATGGCGTCGGCATCTCAGCCCAGATATTGTTGAGATGCCCCTCTGCGTAGGATTGGGAGTTGAGTGGTGCTAAAATGCAACAGTGTGGATGACAAAGAGCTACAGGCTATGTAATTTTGTTTGTTGTACCTGTTTTGTTGAGACTTGGGACTTAAGTATTGAACTTTTTTCTATATAAACTGGGTGGTACTTTTTTCTTTTCTAATGTTAAAAGTTTTTAATGAGTTAGCCGTTGCACAACAGCTCAAATTCAAGCTATTTGTGATCTGTGGTTTGTGATATGGTGTGATTTATGAACTGTGATGGTTTGAACTGTCATATTTGATATGTTCTTTGTGATATACTGATATGTGAATTGATCTGTCATTTTGTTTGTCTGTGATACGTAATCTTTGAGATATTATCTTCAAATTCACAGCATTCTGCATTTATACGGGCCAAGGATGGTACAGCCCGGTGATTGTGTCGTGCCCGAACACGACACGATTAAGGCCTAACCGTGCCGTGCTTGTTTAAGCATTCTGTTTAGACGGACAACACGGCACGATTAGATAATCATGTCGTGCCTAAATGTGCTCGTGCCAGACTGTGCCGTGCTATCCGTTTTGGACACCTATACCTGACCGTATGTCATGCTGCCACTGCGAACAACGAACAGGGTTGGTTGCCCATAGGATCTCTCTATTACTTCTCTCCCAATTATCGTCCATCTTTGGTCCAGCGCAGGAACAGAGGCGGAAAGAAGTTGAGACAGTGCCGTGGTGGACGTCAATAATCCTTGTCCCTGGCTATTGTTATATCCAATGCCACTTTCTTACTATTACTAACCGTTGATTCTTTTAGAGCCTCCACGTTAATTTTTATCGGACACAAAAAAAATAAATCCTAAAAATCTCATAAAAATTAGAATCAAAACATCTAGTCATCCATCGTGTACCTCTAATAATAATAGCCATTAGATCTATTATATTTTTCAAAAATTACCCGTCATGCAATTATGGAAAAATAATAAAATAACCTCTAAATTTATATAAAAATAGCCACCGTGCCATTATGAAATATGAATTAAAAGATCCCCAAAATTTGCATAAAATTTCCCACCGTACCATACCATTATAAAATATAAATTAAATAACCTCCTAAATTTACATATAAATTATTCACTAGGCAATTATAAATGATGAATTAAAATAAGCCCTAAATATGCATATAAATTACCTAATATGCCACCGTGAAAGTTAAAATAATTCCTCAATTTACATATAAATTTCCCACAATGTCACTATAAAAGATAAATTAAAACAACCATCTCTATTATTACTAAAAAAATTAAATCTATATCTCGTAAAAATTTAACCTGTGCGAAAGCACAAGTCGATGGACCAATTTGTCTATATTCAATTTGTGACAATTTTCTATCTTCCTCTCGATGCTCTCCTATCTTGTGCTTTGGTTCAGTCTGAATCTTGTAATAAATCAAATGGCGTTGACGGCATCGGCATGTTTCCCCTTCCCCCTTCTATATGGTTCTTGTTATAGCTGTGATGCGTGAAGGCACTTGAGTGTGAGATTCCTTCTGAATATTAGCTAGCTTGAATGGACAATCACTGTGTCAGTCTGAATGCGTGTCAAAGCCTTTAGCTCCATCATCCTGATATGTAGTACTACTACTCTGATTTCACAGACTACATAAACTGCTTAGAGTATTCCGTTTGATTCTGTATTTAGACTGTCAGTCTGAACGTGTTGTGGTCATCCACGGTATGGTCATGAATCGGAGCCTCAGACGATAGAGAGAATGGCCGTGACACTTGCGTTGCCTCCGGTTCGGCTAGTTAGGGAACGGCCGTGCGGGAGAAGGGAAGGACCACGGCTGAGGCCAATGAGCATAGTTCGAGTCTAAACTGCAGCGCCACACATGCAGGCAAATGGTTATTTTTCAGTTTAGCTTCGCCCTTCTCAAAAGTGCAACGGGCTATAGCCAGCTATAGCAGACTAAATGAGGTTACAGCGCGTAACTTTTCACTGTAAAACGAATGTAAAGAGTTTTTTCATCCATTTTACTTGTAGACGGTTAGTGAGAATCTAAATATATATACTGTAGTTTGATGATGGGTTTGTCCTATGTGCTGCCTACTGAAGGCTCCTACACCTTCGTGGCTGGTGATTTTCAGTGTGGCTGATACTTCCATTCCATGCTGCGAGTTGAAGATTGATCAGTTTTGCCGTCTTGCTGTCCTACTGTGTCTTTTGGAGTCACAAGGAATCGATGGTTTTCTATTATCGTTTTTGCCACGGCCTGGTTTTCAGGACCGTTAATCAGAGAGCAACAATCTGTTTTCGATAGGATAACTTTGGACAGAGGGGCAGAACTGCAGGAGAGCTAGGCAGCTAGCCTTTCATTCCTAGGAAACTCTTCGCATTATAAAACTTTAAACAAATCATAACTTGATCTTCAAAGTCCATTTTTGCAGTTGCAGATATCTGTAGTTAGTTAGTTACGATTAGGACTAGTTGCAGTTCGGACTTCGCACCATTATTGGCAGGTTTACCCTGAACAACTGACTGTGGTCATGAACACAGGCCCCAAACATCAGCAGTCCCACAGTATTATTGGCATTAGCTCATACACCATCTGCACGCGCAGCGAAGCGCGTACTATCGTAGAAGCTGCAACGCGAAAGACGTACGTGTGCGTACGCCTGTATACACGTTGATGAGTACATACAACTTATTCAGTTATAAGGATACTGCTGCTAGCTGACTAGCTACGTACACCCTTGTTATTTAATCAACTTCGATCCAAAAACATGCAGCTCGCTCGCTCGCTACCTATCCAGCTAGGTACGTAGCTCCGATCCCGCGGCCGGAGTCTTGGTGGGAACGGGTCTAGTTCTTCACCTCCGGCTGGGCAGCGCCGCCGCCGCCGGGCGGGCAGCACATCTTGCAGCCTCCATGGTATGCGCGGCGGCAGCAGCCGTACTCGCAGCCGTGCCAGTCCTTGACGTCGACATCGGCGTCGGCCGTCATCTCCTCCTTGTTTTCACCTGCGCGCAGCATGGTGGGCGGTGATCAGCTAGTGCACTAGCTTCATCAACGTGATTTTTTTTTTGGATATCGCCGATCCATTATTAGCACACATACGGAGTATATATTCGATCGGCCTCATCGTAATAGCAACCGTATCTTTAAACGAGAAATTAAGACGAAGAGGGGGATCAAGAATCCAAGGACGACGACGCACGAGCTTGCTCCGCCGCGGTGGCAGCCACCATGGCGGCGGCAGAGACGAGGAGGGCGAGCAGGAAGAGGGCCTGCTTGTTGGACGCCATTTTTTTTCCTTTTGCGTCGTCGATCGGATGCCGTCGCAGCCGGTCGATCGATGGTGAGAGAGCGAGCGAGAGCACCGCAGCGAGTGTGGTGAACTGGTGATCGGCTTGCAGGTTCAGGCGCGCTATTTATACGGGTGGCGACGCACGCATCACGGCACGGCCGGCGCAGATAAGGACGTATACGTACGCGCGAGAGTGCATGGTTGATATGCGTGCGCCGTCTATTAATTTGTTTTGCTCTCATACGGCGGCGAACGGCCGGGCAGCAGGCCACCCACCGTACTACCCTGCTAGCTCCACCGTGCTACCTAGATGCATGCATGTATATGCGTCCGAGATGTGTCGATTGGTGTAATCCTGCGCGTATACGTACGCCCGGAGGTTGTGAGTGACGGCTGGTACGCCACGAACGCGCCTGTGCACAACGTCGTCGTCTCTGCCCAGCGGCACACCTATCGGGATCGGGACGCTGACCCAAGAACTGTCAATCCACAATTTCCATATATGGATGGGTAGGGACTAGGGAGACAGTCAAATACTACCTCTGTTTTTCTTTATTTGACGCGAAATAGTTTAAAAATGAGCTGCAAAACCTCAAATAAAAAATGGACGGAGTAGATTTTTCACCACAAATGTCAATTTTTGAAGTTGCATCACCGCTGCACATCTCAATTCTTAAGCTCAGTCCATACATTAAGGGTTTGTCCGGTTCGTCTTAGATTGGAAAAGATCGAGGGGATTAAATCCCTCTCTATTTAAATTTGACTAGAGAGGTTTTTGTTCCTTTCAGTTCCCTCCATCCCTCTAAGACTGAACAAGATCTAAATGGGTGTGAGTACGTGGTCGGGCTATCGTGGCAGAACCGTCCAAATTAATCCGGTCTTAGTACTTTAGTTACACTAAAACACCAGTCCAAAGTTAATTCCGGTAGTCTGTCAGGTTTCTTTAAAGTTTCCTGACAACGTCATTACTTTCAGGAGTCTAATATGCACTGGTTAACTCACAATAAGTCATTGAATTACTTCAACACAGACAATTGTATAAAATAAACTTTAGTTATTACAAACCAATTTTGATGGAGTAAAGATACAAATGGGAGTAACTCCCATAAATTTCATAGAACAGAGTTTAAAACTTACAGCATAATTGAGTACCATCAAATAGGAACTCTTCTAGTCATGACAAAATCCTATGTGAACCCAATATCAAGCCCACCGATGTTGCTTCACATCAAACAGCTTCAGGGATGTGAAATGGAACTTCATATCACGACTCTTTATTTCTTCAACTTTGAAGGTGGATAAAACCACCACGAGAAATCGTCTAAAAGAGGGATAAGCTCGAGAGTTTATATTTGAAAGAAAAACGTAAACAACAAACCCTGAGTACTAGGTACTCCGCAAGACTTACCCGACCACTGGGGTCTAACCCGACTCTAATCTATAGCCGAGTTAGGTTGGTCAACACACACTGCTGCAGTCTATCCGTAGATCCTTAGCCTTAAATGTAACCTTTTCTTTTCATTTCACTTGCCCTAGGAAACTAAGTTTCCCCTATGCTATTAGCAATCAAGGCAAACACTCTGCGAAAACATTCATTTACTACATCATTCCATTTCTTAACTACGATGTTGGTCGCGATCAGACAGCTTACAACTGGCAAGCCACAGACGATTCGAATCGATTTTCAACCTCTCGAGAGGGATACTCAGACACCCGTCATATGCGTGTACACTGACCCCACATACGACAACCCAACATCCAATGCCACCTAGCCGGAACCATCCTCACTGAACCCGGGTGTCAGTCTTTCCACACCCGCCCAACCTCCTCCTTCCAGTTGGTCTCGTCTAGTTCCGCGCTTAGGTACAACAGGACGAGAGGTTTACCGGAGCCCGTTAAGGACGGCAAGTGAATGAGGCGCGTTCGGCCCAACCAGGCCACACATCGGATGGTCTTATGTGACACAGGCAGGATCAGGGTCCATAGCAATAATCATAATATGCAATATACGAAAGCGAAACTGATCCCGCCGCATGCCTGTCAAATTATTAACATCCTTCTCATTCTTAACCAATAAATTTTAGTAAAAGAATTCCGTTATAGGCCTATGCCACCTAAGCCATCTACTGCGTATAGGATTTTTATGCTGGATACTGATTAATCATGCTCTAGGGTTTCAATCAATTCCTAACTCTAGTGCACAGGCATAACCCATTTTTTTTATTTAAAGCACTCAAAGAAAATAGGTAATGCACTGGGGCTTGCCTGGATACTCAGAGAACATCGGTAGTTAGAAATAATCAGCACTTCAAGCTTCAGATAATTACTCCTCCAAAGAATACCAAGACTTCATGATAGTGTATTCCATAGCTTGTTGTACGTCATCTCATTTTATAACTAGTGTACCTAGGTATGCATGGAAAGAGTAATGCATTATAATGCAAAAGAAATACAAGTAAACATGAAAGGGTGCATGAATAAGTAGAGAGGTATAAGATCGGTATTTACTAGAGATGGAATGACATGCACAGTGCACACAAATACGAGGATGGTCAATCTGTTGAGATAAAGGAAACAAGGAGTAAAAGAAAAGTAAACGTGCGCTTTGTTTATAAAGAAAGATTGCAGTCTCACAGGGATGAAGGTTTAAGAGAAGGCATCAGAACAAGGCACAAGATTACACACTCTTAACAGATATTACCAAGCCCAGGTCTAAAACAATGCAACCTTAGGTACAACAATTTCATGATCAACTATTTAGGTCAAAACAAGCTCAACTGCTAGCCAAGAATAAGGACACTCCTATATCATCAAGAGCACACATAGCAGAAGTAACCACTGAAAGAAAACATTAATCAAGCCAGCGGGGCAAGTATCAACAAAAGTACTGAAACACATGTAGGCCTATATCTATGAAATCTAATTGATTCCAAGAGCTATAACCGTTAACCTATATTAGCAATAAGACCTGCATACAAGTATACAATCATTTCTCCCCCGCAACATAAACCGTGAATAGACAAGCAATAAGGTTCCAAATTAGTCTCACTAAAGAATGAACATAGGCAGGTACAAGCATAAACATGAATGAAGCTACCAAACAAGGTAAGAGAAGGGGACATTTTCGGTTTTAAAATCTGCTAGCACCCAAAAAATCATTACCTTTAACCATGTGAAAAAAAATCGATGGAGGCCTAGCAGATTTGACCACCTATCTATAAACTACCGATGGGAGTTTAACGCACAACATAGCTAGTGGAGGGCAGCCAAATTTTTACCGTAAAGCTCCTTGTCATCAAGCAAGCAAGTGAATTTAAAAGAACCAAATTAGACTAAGCTGTACTCATGATTCTTGCCTACAACAACATGCTGAAATAGTTAAACAAAGAGAGGAACTACTTCTAAAGGCTAGATTATGCATAACTAGGGAATTCAATTACTTAATTCCTAATGATGAAAGCTGCAGTGAGGAAACAACATCTAACGGCAGCTGAATACAGTACATACATATATGAGTAAAGATTAAATAACCTTACACCTCAAGCATATAATCAAACTGAACCACCAATCCCCAAATTCTCAAACCGTGGAATTGCAGATCCATCAAAATAAACACAAGGGAGGGAGATTTTGACCTTGGGATGCTGCTATTTTTCAGAAACAGAGAGAGAGGCAGGGTGACCGGCGACCTGGTGCTGCTAGGAGATGCGGAGGGGCAGGACCGGCGTCGGGGAAGGCAGACCGACCAGCAGCTTAGCTGCTGCCACCCATGGAGGGGTGAAGGTGGAGAAGAGAAGCAGGGAGGGGCGTCATGGGGAGGAGCAGGGGAGGCGCAGGGAGGGGCAGGGAGGAGGCACAGGGAGGGGGTGCCATGGGGGAAGCAGGGAGGGGGTGCCATGTGGGATGCAGGGAGGGGCAGGAAGGAGGCGCAGGGAGGGGGTGCCATGGGGGAAGCAGGGAGGGGCAGCGGGGCGCCATGGGAAGAGAGGCGCCGTGAGGGAGACGGCGACCGAGGCTGAGGGCGGTGCCTCAGCCCTTCGGGAAGAAGACGCAGGGCAGGGGCGGTGGGAGAGGGTTCTGGGCTGTGGCCCACTCGCCAGGGAGAGAAGAGGGTGGGGCTGATGGGGCCCAGGTGTCATAGAGTAGGGAGAAAATGATTTCCTTTCGAATTTTCGAGCAGAAAATCCCTTCTGTTTAACTGGAAGATTAGAAAATGAAAATGATGGAATTTGAAGAAAGTTTATATACCAAAGTTGCTTAGAATTTTATGCTCTACAACTTGGGTACACAAAGTTTTTCTTGAAACGGCTCAGAAATTAACAGAATTTAGAGACAAAGCTACAAACTCATTTGGAGCATTTAGAAGGAATAAAAATTTTGGGATCCATATTTCTTTCTTTATGTACTTGCAATCATGGCTCAAGGAACAACTCAACCAAACATTAATACTTATGAAATGCTTAAAATGCACTTAGTGATACGGGGTATCACAGCTATGGTGTGGAGGCTGCTCACCTCCTGATCAGGTGTAATCTGAACATTCAGTTTCGCCCAGAACGCGATCGCAAAGGGACAGTGGAAGACTGATGCGGGACGCTGACTCAGGTGCGAGATTGCAGATGTCACAAACCTCCTCCGCGACAATCCTTCTCTTCGCGAGGTCAATGTTATCAAATCGGGCTATTAATTCGCGATTAATCGTGATTAATCGACCTAATCGGTCACCAGACCTCGATTAGGTACTTCGACCAGATTAGGTCGATCAAATTCTTCTGATCGCGATTAATCGACCCTGGTCGCGATTAATCGGTCCGATCAAGCCACCTTTTTCAATTTGATCAGGCTGGTTTCAGGCCAGGCCTCGAGAGATTGGCTAGGTTTTTGGCCAATTAGGTTTCCTCGTATCTACAGCAGACGCCACCCACCCAGCCCTAGTTCTCTTTCTCTCTCGGTCTTTCCCTCTTGTCTTGAAGTCGCGCCGCCGCTTGCTCCGCCGTGCGCCTAGCTGCCCGCACGCGCGCCGCCGCCTGGAGGAGGCCCCGCACCCGCGCTTCGCCGAGTCGGATCCGCGCGGGTTGCCTGCCGCCGCTCCTCCTCTTCCTCCTTCTGCCCGTTGGCTCCGCCATGGCCTAGAGGAGGTCGTGCCGCCGCAGTGCCGCCTGGAGGAGGATGCGCCGCTGCCTGCTGCTGCTCCCGTGTTCCGCTCTCTGTGCTAGTCTGCTCTTGCTTGTGCTCTCTGCTGGTCTATTCTTCCGCCTATAGTAATGTATAGTGACCGATTAATTGGACCTGATCGACGCTGATCGGTCCCCATACAATCAGCGTCGATCAGCTGTTCTGATAACATTGCGCGAGGTTCACTTTGCACTGAATGCTTTCTTTTTGCAGTAGCCACCCAAAGAATTGAACTCTTGGGGGGGCTCGATTCTCCCACACGAATGTGGCAGCCGAGCTGTGATCCCGCGCCCTGCCCTTGAGCAGCTTATATACGAGACTCGTCTGCAGTTTTCCATTTTTGTCAGCCAGGGAACACACCCTCTTGTCGGGGCTTTCTGAGATAACCAGCCCGTCAATGATGCCTTGAGCAGTGATGAACTCGTCAGCAGCCTGGTTTGTGAGCCGAGGGATGAGGAACATCCCTCCATCCTTAAATGAAAAACACCTTCTATCATGGTAATATTTCGGAAACTGTTTTTATGCGAGTAACCCTCTACATTTACTGATTCCACACATTCATCATATATGTTTCCAAACACAAGATATCTTTAAGGCCTCAAACAAGCATCACCTGCTTTTGTTTCTACTTTAATACATATCTTACATAGCTAGGCTTCCTTGCTGCTTCTAAGGTTGATTCTTATGGCAAGTCGGTAACTCGGTGATGCGCACAGGCTCTATGGCAAGATCTCTCCCGAGTCCCGAACGACACCTTAGGCTTTCTCCAACCGACAGTGCAAATGCAAAAAAATGCATATCCTGGACCACCGTAGAGCAATGCAAACGTTTCCAATAGACCACACATTCGAGCGCGCGCGCGCAAGAGAGAGAGAGAGAGAGAGAGAGAGAGAGAGAGAGAGAGAGAGAGAGAGAGAATGCACTGGAGAAGAGTTGGTATGCAAAAAGATTTAGACACTACTCTCTCCTCCAATGCAAACTGTGTTATGTGTGAGGGATGGATAGAAATATTAGTTGCTTATTAAGTGGGTGTTGATTTGGTGAAAAATGCATCTCCAAATAATGCTGTTGGGGATTGAAATATTTGCATGTCCTATGCAACCACTGTGTGATTTGTTCAAATACCTATCCAGAAATGCTTCTTATTGGAGAAGGCATCCATTTATTTTAGCAATAAGTCTAATTTTTAACCACTAAAATATTGTCCAAGAATGAAGTTGCCTATCGAATTCTAAAATTAGTTATTTGCTATGACCATCTAGCCATTGAAAATAAACATATTTGGTCCCTAGATAGTTTGAATTATATGGTTGCATGAGTAATGTGTTTCAAATAAGCTAGAGGCATATTCAGAAATCAATTTATCATGCAATTAACATAAATTAAAATATAAAATGACACCTTATATAAAAAATGGACACGACTATGAACAATAAAGACATTAGGTGGAGTAATAAATTAGATCCGAATAACTCTGACCATACTATTGGCCGATAGAGTGTTTTGTTAGATACATTTTATTATTTGTGTTATATTTTCTGATATAAAATGAATTGTTGAGAGGTTAAATAATTTATTGTTATTTTATGAAATTTAAGATTTAAAACCACAAGTGGAACCAAATACATCTGGTTTCAATAGTTGGACAATAAAAAGAACCTAATTTTAAAATTTATGATTAATTTGGACTCAGTCAATAGTTCAGTAGTGTTTTTTATTTTAAGGCAAAATCTAATAGCCTTATCCTGAGACCTTCCCCTGAATGGAAATCTAGATATAGTCTGGAGAGTAGCATGCCAAAAATAGAAAAAAAAAAGAACAACCCGACGGTCTGCGGCCAGGTTAGGGTTCAGGGGCGGGGTTACCTACACGTCTCTGGCCGTAGAGGTGTGCCGAGGAGGCCGGCGGCCTAGCGGTGGTGGCGGATTGAGGCGGCAGGGTGCCGCCGGCTGCGGGAGCCGGAGGACGGTGGTCGGACGGTGCCAGTGGCGGGGGCATGGGCTCTACCTCGGTTGGTGGTAGTGGTGGAGGTCGGCGTCAGGGACGCCGCCGGAGGTAGGGGAGGAGGAGGCGGTGGGAGAGCCCGGCGTAGCTACCGGCGAAGCTGGTTTAGAATGGGAGGGGAGGCGGCGGTGCATACGATGGCGGTAGCCATCAGAGACGCAGTTGGAGGATGGGGCGGGTGACGCCGGGTCGCCGGCGAGGAGGTGGTCGCCGAAGTGGTAGGTCCGGTGGCTAGGGCTAGTGAGCCACGTAGGTGCGGGGGAGGGCGGCCGTGGAGGCGGGTGAGCCGCGCAGGTATAGGTGAGCGGCGGTCGAGGGGTGAGCGGTGGTCGAGAGGAAGAAGACAACGCGAGGTAGACGGCGAAGCTGGTTTAGAATGGGAGGGGAGGCGGCGGTGCATACGATGGCGGTAGCCATCAGAGACGCAGTTGGAGGATGGGGCGGGTGACGCCGGATCGCCGGCGAGGAGGTGGTCGCCGAAGTGGTAGGTCCGGTGGCCAGGGCTAGTGAGCCACGTAGGTGCGGGGGAGGGCGGCCGTGGAGGCGGGTGAGCCGCGCAGGTATAGGTGAGCGGCGGTCGAGGGGTGAGCGATGGTCGAGAGGAAGAAGACAACGCGAGGTAGACGATAGCGCAAGCGGAGGCGGATAGGATTTCGCTGCCCCCTTATTTTGATCTCTAATAAAATATGTATAAGGACTCGGTCCTGGCTCCTTAAAATTGTTCCCTATTTTCGAAACCACATGATGGATCATGTTATTAATTCACTCTTGCAGTCTTGTTATACGGCAACAAATTATTAGTCGGAACCAGAGGTGAAAGACGCACGTGTGTACGTCGTCTACACAAGCGCTTTCCTTGTACATATATGGAGGAGTACCTTGCTTGTACGTACATTCGACATTTATTCGCCTTGTATGTAAGTAGTACAATATACACGCCCACATGGACCTGACTAGTTAATTAAACTCACAAACCCTGATGTGTTGTTTCCAAATTACAGGTTTATATCTGCTCGCGCGCGGAAACTAACATGTTATTATAGCTAGGCAGCCATCTATGATCGAGCAGCGCGCGCGGTGGCGCGCATCTAGTTCTTCACCTGCTGCGGCACCTCGTCGGGGGTCGCGCAGCAGCGCTCGCATCCTCCGTGGTGTCCGTAGGAGCAGCAGTGGTGGCATCCGCCGCCGTGGTGGCCGCCGCCGCCGCCGCCGCCAGGGTATCCTCCGCCGCCGCCGCCGTGGTGACCGCCCCCGCCCCCGCCGTGCCAGTCGTCCACGCCGACGTCGTTGGTCGCCATCCCCTGGTTGTTGTCATCTGCACGCATGGTACAAAGCATGTAAGCACGATCAGCCGGCAGTCCACGTACGCGCGCGCAACCATATCGGTTCGATCGTTTGTCCATGCACGAAAGCCGTGCTTTATTATTCGCAGCATATATTAGATCGAGCATCGTATCATCAGCACGAGCGCATGGAACAAAAAGTCATAATATAACGAAGTAAAAGAAAAAAAAGTGGTGTGACGACGACGACGCACCGGCTTGGTCCGCCGCCGTGGCGAGAACGGCGGCCGCCGCGAGGAGCGCGAGCAGTAACAGGGCCTTGTTGGACGCCATGGCCGGCGTTTGTGCTGCGTTGCTTCTGGAGCGAGGTGTCAGGTGCTGAGCAGAGCTGCATTCAGGGGCCAGGGGTCGCATTGCCATTTATAAGCACGGGGGACATGTGGGGCAGGCGGCAGAGGCGATCGAGGGCGACTGGTGTGGCGTGCGCATGCGGTCCGGTACGGCGACACACGTGTGCCACTGCCGCTTCGTTCCCATGCGGCGCCCCCTGTGAGGTGTTTTCCACCGGCGCGCGCGGGCCGGAGGGCGGCCGCGGCCGCGTGCGTGGTGCGCGGCGAACGCGCCACGGCACCCACGCGAATAATCGAGTTTCGCTGTGAATTGCGATGATGGGGCAGGCGCGGACCCCTCTGCCGTCTGTTCCCATTTCAGTGCCAGGCACGCACTGCACGCAGCAGCCCAGGTCGGCAATGCGGTGCATATCGACTGCTGCAGCTGCAAGAGGACGTGCGCGGGTCGCACCAGACAGGAGTGTGTGACACAATCTGGCATCGTCTAGTGGACGCTGCTTTAATTTCCTATACATGGACTCCAACTACCCAGATCTCATCAGATGGTTCCAGTCTTCCAGGAGACAGAGAGCAGAGCAACGCGCTCCACAGTTTCAAAAATAAAAAAAGTCTATTTTTAGCTATTTATCATGCTCTGATTTGGCCATCCAATTCTAAAACTGAACACTCTTGATCTTCAAACTACATAAAAAATATACACAAATTTGGCTCCTAGGCTCAGCGGGATGGAGGCTCAGCGGGATAGATAAACAGGCTGCTTATACCTATACACTACAGTGCTGCTGTAGATAGAGATGGGAGGGTTGGAACAGTGGATAAGCCAAGATGTATATCCATCCCGCTGAAGATGTTTTACCAGGTTTCAAAGGTGGTTCAACTATATATGTATTTTCCCTTATAGAAAACTACATATATATGTATTTTCAAAAAAATAGAATACTCTCTAATTGCTAAAATCCATAATTAATTTATTTTAAAATGAAACTAGCACCACAATTTTCCTGCAAATATGATGTACCTATTAGTGTTATATTTGAAGTTAATTGGAACTTTTTTAAAATATCACTAGTTTTTGTTGCTTGTAGTAGTGTTTGTTATTTATTAAATTACCATTTCATACTATATTAAACTATAATATCTACAAAAACTGATATAGCCGACTCTAAACATACAAAATATCTAGAAGGTCACACCAATAATCTCAAAGATGAAAAGTTCCGACACATAAATCCTAGCTTGCATGGGCGATAACATTCCTATAATAATTCGATATTCAATGAAACTTACCTTTTGACAATGAAACTAATGCTAGAGTCCGATTTTGGACATCAAAGTCTAAAACTAGTATCCTTTTCACTATAAACTATTGCCACCGAAGAAAATGGGCCCTATACTAAATATGTATCTTTTATAAATAATAAGATCCTGTTTGATCTATAGAAAATAAAAATTAAACCATTTTAAAGCAAGAAAATATGAAGCTTCCACAAATACAATCTAATCTGTTGTGTTATATTTTGTTTTTTTTATTTATTTGGATCTTGTTTCTTCTTTTAATAGATTTCTATACAAGCTATAAAATACTAGCAACAAGAATAAATAAGATACATATGACTCTAAATACAATATTAATGGGTGGGTTGTATTTTTTTTAAACACAATCATACTACTGCAGTTTTTTTTAATTTAAAATAAATTAGTTATAATTTTTTAGAAATTTATTTATATTTATATTATTTTTGAAAAATAAATATAGAGAAAATCGCTTACTGAAACCAACTGTAAGGTTAAAAAATTTGTCCTGGTTTTAGTAATTCAATGTGTTCAAAGATTTAAGTTCATTGGCTAAAATCTAACTTTAATGATAATTTAATGATAAAAATGAACTTTAATCTTTAAGAAAAGTATGCCGGTTTGGTAGAGCTCTAGTCTCATATTCTCTAGCTCTGGAAGCTTATTCTTTGGTGAAGCGATTTTGAGTTATTCTTTGGCAGAAGTGAATCTATCTGGGGAAATATTTGGTTGTTTGTGTGTGAAGTGATTTTTGCATGTACAATAATAGTGGGAAGTTGTGGGAGCAATTTTTTAGCTCACACTCTCTAGTACAAAATAGATGATAGATTCACTTTGCACTCTCCGTGGAGCAGCTCATGTTTTTACCCTTTGCCTATGTGGGAGTGATTCTAGCTGGAGGTGTTGGAGCTCTGCCAAACGGCCCTCTTCACGCTAGAACATGCTGCTCCAGGGTTCAACTTTCCGTCGGAATTCAGGTATTTTTTCCATTTCCGCTAGTACACGGGAAAAGGAATTCCAGAAAATTTCGTTTTCAATTTGGAAAATTATTTTTTTTGTAAAAATCAGAAAAATATGATAAAAAACTAGGTGTTTTTTCTGAGCAAATAGGATTAGAACACACTCAAATCTAAAATTATTTGTTAGGTTAAAATTGCATTTTGGTTGAAAGACAATGTTATTTGTAGTCTAATGAGATAGGGTTTATAACTTTTTAGTGTCCGTACTATCAAATGGTTAAAAGAATGTACCTTTTGAATGGAATGAAATGTCTCCTTTCTTTCTCCTTGGATAGAATGACAGTTTCATCATATCTTCATTACTTATCAAGTACTACGAGATATACATAAATATTGTTTATTAGATTGAACTTGGGCTTTCATATGGACCATGTCATTTATGTACTATAAACTTGTATTATGGTTTATAGATTGTAACTATGTACTTATGTTATTGTGATAAATTTAGTTTTCATGCATTTATATGTGATTTTATGTGACAATATGCATTTGTTATGAATAATTTGTGTGTAATATATTTAATATGCATTGTATATTGTAATATACAAAAGATATAAATAATATTCTATCAAATTATTTAATTTTCCATATGTTTGTAGCATTTTCTAGTCGAAAAATGCCATTTTCCATCGGAAAGTTCGGAATTCCGACAGGAAAATCCGGAAAATTAAAAAAAAAATCCAAATTGTGATTTAAATTCTCTTTCCTGTCGGAAAATTCAGAATTCCGATCCGAATTCCGTTTCCGGACGTCACTAGGAAGAGCCTTTCCGTCGGAAAGGTAAACCGTGGCTGCTACATGAGCACGTAACCTATGGTCGTAAAACTCAGCCACATAAACACATTTTTCTTGACTATTTGAGTTATTGGATTCACAATCAAGTGCACAAATAGGGCGATTATACTTTACATTGGAACTTTTAGAACACCTTGTGTATTTAGCTTGACCTTTAATAACCAGAGCTTTCTGTATCACTTGACTATAATCTAGAAAGTATTGTCCTTCTAGTTTTATTTATGATAATCAAGCAAACCAGAACAAGCTAAATCTCTATAAAGCATCATCTAGAAACTATAACATCAGTTTCTAGTATCTCTCAACCTTCTAATGTATTTATGAAGGAATTCAGTAACGGTTTGTATGTGACAATTCCAGCTTCATCAGTAAATAATAATAAATAATTATGGAATTCTTACTCTAAATCAGGCTCCTTGCAGTTTCATCATAAACCGAATGCTCTGGTTTCCTCGGTTTGCAAAATGCATCTCAATTTTTTATTGTAAACAACAGTAAATGATACTGCAGGAAAAATAAATGCTAGACACAGGAAGACAGCGCTGACACTGATCGATTCATCCAATACAACGGTTAGGACAGCACCGGTCGATGCGTCAACAAGGGTTGTGGCGCTGTGCATGCATATCACGACTGTATCGGTATGATGCATGATGTGTCAGGAGTAAACTAAGCAGGCAGGCATATCACTATGATGGGCCAGTGGTACCATGGCATTTATATACAAAGATTCAAATCGTTCTCAGAACAATACAAGCTCACCAGTGAAGATTCACAACGACAAAACTGGCACCTTGTGCGGAGCAAAACCCAACCAACAGGAAGGAACTCATCGTTTCATCCGAAAGAATTGAAGGACCAGCCCTCAGCCCTCACTCGTCAGGCTGCAGCCTTGATATGTACTTGTCATACAGCTTCGCTGCTCGCTCCAGATCACCCAGCTCCGCGTAGCAGTCAGCTATGGCACCGTAGGCCTCGGTGCAACCAGAATCCTCGCCTGTCTCCTTGGACAGCTCCAAAACCTTGGTGTACTGTCTCATTGCTTCTCGGTATTTTCCCAGCCTCTGCAGCGATGCGCCTATCCAAAAGCCAAATAGCAAGTTAGCAAATTCTCAGGTTACTCAGGTTACAGATCACCTTCATAAGAAACAACACAGATAGCATAAATTTACGGATGTGAAATTTGTTATTTTCGTATGATTTTTGTTGAACATGTTTGCATTCCAACTTTGCAACAAGACACATCATAGATGTGCATCATTTCAATTTATTTAAAAAAACTTCGAAGTACATTTTAAAGGGGGTTTCACGCTCCACCGAATATTTTGCCTTGATATGAAGTCCAGTACGACTAATAGTTTATAAGAAAATTTGCTTCAAGTAATTTCCTACATGCAAATATCCAAAGCCACAAACTAAGCACACATGCAGGAAGAAAATCTACAGTGTATCTTCATATGCAGCTATCTCAAGAATCAATGATCCATTGCCGACACTTTAGACTGCCCGTGCACGAGGCTGTACCTTAAAATAAAACTAGAATATTTAATTTTGGAACGAAAAAGATGGTTAGACAAGATTTTGTGTCTGGAAAGAACATTAAAAACAAGTATATAAACTAATGCAACCTCAACAAATTAAATAACTTTGTTCTAAGGAAGGCAACTCAACCAGATGTTTAAAAGGTAAATTAAATTCGTTGTGACAAATTAAAGTCGCCTTATGCTGAGCAATAACATTCAGCCAGTTGATATAAACACTGCTACTATTTCACATCACAATTTGCTATGCAAATCTCCAGTTATAGAGCAAGGATACGTGCAGATAATTGTTCAGTGTGCAGCTAGATAAGATCTCCAGTATGAAGAAACATCTACCATCTAGCAGAATTAGCGCAAACTAGTTCATATTTTTACTTCAAGATCTTTGCCTGGCAATCATTCTCCTAGGCGGTTTGCAAAATAAATATTTGCATATAACAAATAAAGGAATTTTCAAAGTTCAAACAGGAAGCAACAGTACATCTATTGCAGGAGCAACTAAGATACAAGGAGTCAAGTATGGTAAGAAAATGCAACCTAGATGAAACATAACAAATATTTCAGTGACTTCAAAAGTTCTAATATACTCCTATCCCTACATAGCTAATGCTTTGAGGACAGCAGTGCTGGTACTCCATTAGTCAACTACACTTTGGTGATTAATATTGTCTAGCTTCACTGACCATTTTCAATGGGTGCTGGGAAAGCATAACCTGAGTATTTTTTTCTAAGAACAGGAGAGGTAAACATTAGTTTATGTACTTTTCATCCACTTTGGCAAAAAAATGTAAATAACGAAGGCTATCAGGGAGAAATGAACCTAGTCCTCGTGCAGCTTTCTTTTCCTCGAAACGATCTCCTATGCTCTCTGCAAGCTCCAGAGCTGTTCTGAACTCCCCTACTGCCTTCTCAAGATCTTGATTTCTCATGTAATTCTTGCCATTTCTCAGGTATGTGACCAACTGCTGCTTTCTTGGGTCAACAACAACATCAGTTTCAGTCATTCTCCCAACTGGTGCATAAGTAAGGCCAGGCGCAAATGATTCAATCTGTGCCTGCCTTCTAAGTGCTGTATTGATCTGGCGAAGTTGATTATTCAACCGCTTCAATTCCTCCTTTCTTTGGCGTGCTAACAATCCTAACGTGAAAATTACAGTGGAAAAATATTATCGACTAAGAACGTCTCCTCCATCAACTTTACAAATAAGAATCAGTTAGGCGATAGAGCACGTAGGTTTGAATGCCTTACCGCCAACAGCAGCTCCTATTAGAGCCACAACAATGAAAACTGGCATATTGGCAAATGAGTTAGGTGGTTGGCATGTCTCCGCTGATGCCTCAAGAGGTACCGCAAGTAATGACATGGTTGAAAGTACAGCAGCTTTCAGAAGTTCAGGACGTGCCATTTTCTACAGGGGCAAATTTCAAATGCAGAGATAAGTCCACACTGTAACAAAACTGAATGGAGAACACAATAGCATACTAAAGCAATGGGCAAGAAAGAATACGCTCCACCATTAAAATGCAAATGCTGCCTTAAATTTTTGTAAATGTATGCAAAATGATGTATCTTGTGCTCACTGTGCTGCCACATAACTCTGCATCAAGCCCCAGTTCCTCACGATAAACAGAAATTCTGCTTGCTTCGCATGCAAAGCCTGAATCGCTGCCTGATTGTGATTGACAAACTAGTGGCAGGTGGCAGGCAAAAGGATGCACAAACTGCTAATTAGGAACAATGAATATACAAAGTGCCTCAAACTGAAGACTCTATCCAATCTGTGATTCAATTTCGACGTATACCACAGCCACATCTAGAGAGCCTTCAATTGTGTACCCCCCACATCACACGAGATTAAACAGTCGTGTGGCTGGTTCATGGTTCGATCACTTCGCCTCTCATTGCAGCAACCGAGGGCGTGAATGAACGCACCTGATGATCGATAAGGATTCTCCGGAGGGCGCGCCGCAGCCGCGGCGCCTCCCCATCCATGGTCTCGAGATGCCCGAGATCGCCGCCGCCACGTGCCCGTGACTGGGGCAGGGAGCCGACGCGGAGCCGCGCCGACGCCACCAAGGACTCCGTGTCATCTACTCTCGCATCAACACGGAACGCGAATCAGTGGACGCAGCAAAGGTAGAGCACAACCTAGGGGGTTTAGCGGCTTACCAGAGAAGAGGCGGACGCGGCAGGGCAGAAGGAAGGCACCCCGGAAGCGCGAGGGCGGTGACGAGCAGCCCACGTTGGCGGCGCCGCGGGCCACTGCCGTCTGCATCGCCGCCGGTTGGCTCGGGCGGCGTCGGCGTCGGGCTCGGCGGGTGGGGACTGCGGAGGGAGTGGGACGCCGGACGCGGTCGCGACGGGTGACGGCGGTCGGTTTCACGTGCTGTGCGCGTGTCGAGGTGGGTGGGACGGGCCGCACGAAGGTTTCTAGTGGGCCTGTGGGCCGAATCACGCGGTCTCGCTCGTTCAGCCCCTGGACATACACTCATCAGCAGTTTGCCAGTTTGTCATCGTTTTGCCGGCCCCTAGTTTTCCAGGATATGAAAGAAGCAGCACATACAGTTGGTACTGGTAGTTAACTTGCCAAGACTTGCAATGCAAACAATGAAACAACTGCTGTGCTCTTGAAATTTATCTGATTTTTTTGGTTCCTACAAGCCACAACAAAACCTGAAATCGACATGAAAAAATAATATTGTATTAAGTTACACGCAAGTTCACAAAAAACGTAAAATTTACGTTCTACCACAAGTTGCTCATGACACAAATTTTATAGCAAATTAATGTCATCATAATTGCTCTTTTATAATTCCCTACTCTTTATTGCATGCAATGGCTTGCTAAAAACACAAAAACTGCTAATATATGAGATCATGTTTGGATAATGGGATAAGGAAGTGGGACAGAGATAAGGGGAGAAATATGTGAGGGGATGGATCCATATCCCAGATCTTCTGTCCCATTACCCAAACAGGCCCTCAAAAGATTAATGCAATGACAGGTTGGCTCAGGACAGGAGGAATAAAAAAAAGTAATGGCTATGGATGCACTAGGGATAAGAAATTTTTTTTTTGGAGCATTCATATCTTTGCTCAAGAATTAAGCACTGACGGATTCCTTGAGCATATGAATCAGGTGATGACATACCCATAGCCTGAGCTTGATGCATGCATAGAAATCAAGGCAAGTGAACTACTGGCTGCACACCTACTACATCTACGCTCATAGCGTAGCATCTAAGATTGGTTAGCATTGCAAAAAAAAAAAGTTATAGTAATCTATAATATTCTTTGTCAAACATGCCCATAACTTTTACGATCTAGCCAATCCCATACGGGTTATGACAAAAAAACACAAAACAAAATGGATTGCTTAAATTCCAAGTATGTGGGTGTTAAGGGGATTGACTTAAATTTGCGTAGAAACCTTAGACAAAAACACACCAATAGAAGTCCAGACCCTCCACCCATTGGGAGCCGCTAATTAGCGAGCGTTCGTTGAGCGCAAATCTGGCGACCGATCAGACAACTCCTCAGTGAGTCCATGTGCGCGTGTCTCCTTCAGCTGCACTTTATCCTGCAAGACGGCGAGACAGCTATTGATTTGCCCGCCAGCCCCGTGTGTATATCCGGCTCCCATCTGCCTTTTGATTCTCTTTCTGCACGACTGATTTGGTCATCCTTTACAACGTACACGTTCATATAGGAAGCTAATGACCCACCAATATGTGACGTGGTAACGTAATAAAAAAATTATAATGAATATATTATAAAATTTTAGATATTTATCACGATAAGTTATGTTTTTATAAAATTATCGTGATAAGTTATGCTTCCATATTTTATCTAATAAGTTATGTTTTCATAAAGTTATCGTCATAAGTTATACTTCCATAACGTTATCGTGATAAGTTTTATGTTTTCATAAAGTTATCCTGACCATAACTTATTACATAAATTTATCGTGATAATTATGTCTGCATAAAGTTATCCTGATAAGTTATGTTTTCGTAAAGTTATCGTAAAAAAAAAGAAAAAATAAAAGAGTTATGTTCCATAAAATTATTCTGATAAGTTATGTTTTTATAAAGTTATCGCGATAATTTATGCTTACATAAAATTATCATGATAAGTTATGCTTCAGTAAAATTATCGTGATAAGTTATGCTTAAATAAAGGTATCTTGATAAGTTATGGCTACATAAAATTATCCTGATAAGTTATGTTTTCATAAAATTATCGTAAACAAAAAAAAAGAAAAAAGAGAAAAAAAAAGTTACGTTTCCATAAAATTATCTCGATAAGTTATGTTTTCATAAAATTACCGTGATAATTTATGCTTACATAAAGTTATCGTGATAAGTTATGCTTCCGTAAAATCATCTGAATTATGATCATAACTTTTTGATATAATTTTTGATACATGCGGATTAGAAGTTATATAATTTTTGATACATGTGGAATGAAAATTATAATCATAACCTTATGATATAATTTTAGATACACATGGAATGATCATTAGGATCATAACTTTTTATATAATTTAAGATGTTAACTTATACACACAAAACTTACGATGGTAACTTTATAAATTATAATTTGTAAATAAATATAAAATTATAACAATAGGAAAAGACAAAAATAAAAAGAAAATAATAAAAGAAAAAAGGACCCGACCAACGAGGACCACCCCTACCTCGACGTCTACATACAACAGGTTTTAAAAAATGCAACGTTTAGTCTATGTGGACCCATCGGCATGGAAATCGGCTGCAGAAAAAAATAAGAGCACGCTGCAGCATCGCTCGTTGTATTCCGATCGCACGAGCGACTGCGAAACAGACATTGCGCCACCCATCATTCTACAAGAACATACAATGCTAGAATAAACACACTTGTTTCTCCTGAAACCATAAAAATATGCTACTGGATTGAGCATACCAGATCCCCTATCTTCGTTCTACTAATAGGTCTAAAGTGAAGCCACTAAAATTTACCCATGTTGTATCTCAAGGCAGAGGCTAAACTCTAACAAATAATTAGGCAAAACTTTAGTCCATTAGTTCACAAAACATATAGCTAAAGGGCTAAAGTTTCTAATAGCCTAGTAGTTCTTGCGTCCACCCCCCTAGATAAACTTTAGAGGGCTAGAGTTTAGTCAGCTAAACATTAGCCCTATGTATCAAGCAAATCCTAAAGCGCGCACACAGGGGATGAAAAAGGCGGTTATTAATAACTAAACCCTTGAAAAATGATATTAGATTGCGATGGGTAGACGGAAACTAAAAACGATGAGAGGGAGACGAAATTAAACGGCCAAGCTCTCCACCACATGGGGTCTCAAATTCCCGCTACTAAATGGGCATGTTTCCAGTTTCCCGATTTTTGAACGGTGATGTCCTGTGCACCGTTGATCACGATGGACTGTGGAGGGAGCTATGCGTACCTTCGATCGTGATGGACAGTGGTCCATTCATGCCTGGTGGAAAAGAAGCATTTAGGTAAGCTTTTTTGTGTGTGGGTGGAGCCTTTGTGGTATGCGCAGTGTGAAGGTTTAGATGCCTGGGCGGGCAAGGCATCAGGCATGGACTGAATTTCTGCCCTCGTCATTCTGTTTCCTATGCAACAAACGACGATCACGCGTTTTGCTTGCAGTTTGTCATTTGCATTGCACTGGAACACAGTTCTAACTCGCACAAAGTTAGGGAAATGTGATGAAAAAGGGAGCAGACCCATCCAAGATAATAATAGTAGGTTATAGGAGTATCGTATTGAACCTGAATTGAAACTCAACTTCACAACTCCACACCTCAATCCAACAGAATGAATGCACAGAGCACGCAACGCAACGCAAGCATAAATGGACGACGTGACAGGGGGGCAAACTAAAACAAGCCCCGGTCTTGAGATGAACAAGCAGAGCAACCTGGCACAAATAAACATCTACTGCACACTAAGGCACTAAAACTATCTTGGTGGCCTGTCACATGATGGAGCAGCCGTTGGGGTCGGTAGCGGTCGTGTAGTAGTACTCCTGGTGCATGGCGTAGGGCGGCGGGTGGTGGTAGTACTGGAACGCCGGCTGCTGGGCGTAGTAGTCGGGCGCGTAGCTGGGGTAGCCGGCGCCGTAGCCCCCTGATCCGTACTCGCCGTCGCGCGAGAGGAGGCCGCCGCCGCTGGTCCGGAAGTACCCGTAGCCTCCGCCGCCGACGCCGTGCAGGGTGCGCAGCTCGACGAGGTCGGCGCGGCCCACCTTTCGGCGCAGGCGAGTGGTGAGGTGGTTGCAGTCCACGCCGTCGCCGACCACGCGCAGCAGGCTCTTGTCCTTCCCCGAAAGCGTCACCGACTCCACGCCCTCCACCGCAGCCGCCACCTTCATCGCCTTGGCGTGCTCCTTCTCCGATCCTCCCTGCATCCGGATCACCATCTCCGTCTGCCATACGATGCGACAAACAAGAAGATCAGTTTCAACAGCTTCATCTCAAGATGATGAAGACGATGCACACATGCAATTAGGGATGGATGGGCATGTTTCTGCGTGTGCGTACCCTCATGCTGTATTGCTGATCTGCTGCTGTCGTCGTCGTCGAGTGGGTGGTGTGTGTGAGGGAATGGCTTAACAGCACGCGCGCGGTGCAATCAAACGGGTTTCTTTCAGAGCGAGTCAAGCTGGTTTTTTGGAGAGCAGAGAGGTGCCCGTGTCGCCCTATATATATGCCTGCCTGGGAGTAGACGACTCCGTGGCGTGCGCGCATGCCGGCCGGATCGCGGAACCAAGCATGTTACTTTCAGGGAAATTACCTTGGCAGTGTGTGTGCCTCCTCCTCCTCTGGATCCTTTTTCTTTGCATCGAAGCAGAGTAGCTCCCACGAATCAAGAAAAATACGGCCGGCCTTCACAATTGCATACGAGGACGACTTCAAAAGTTTATTCCGTCGTCGCCTGCATTGGTTGGGCTTATCGAGGTGGCACCTGTCGTCCCTTGGGACTCGGGTTAATGTCTCCAGCTGAGCACGTGCCTTTGCAATTTCCAGATTATTAGTTTGCCTAGCTGAGATTATTAACTCGGGCTTTTGTATACCGGCCGAGTGCTAATTAAGCTGATTTGAGTTTCCAGCTTGGTAGGGATACACATATCTTTGAGTGATTATTAGTTTTTCAATAAGAGACGACATGTCTATTGACAGCTAATTAAGTACTCTTTCTGTCCCGGAAAGAAAGTCACCGTTTTTAAATTCCATGCGCACTTAATCGCTTGTTTTATTCAAATATTGAAAAAATTAAGTAACATAAAAATACTTAAGATTATAAATGTAATCTAAAAATAAATAATATTTATGAAAGTTTTTTGAATAATACGAAGGATTAAAAGTAGGGAGTACATGTGATGCCCTTTTTTTTTTTCAAATTTCAGGACACAGCATCACGCGGTCTCGCTCCCGGATGTATTCGTCGGGTTTGTTTTCGTAAATAAAGAAAATAAAGTTTATTCGGTCAGGCATATACGACGATACGCGGTTGCGAGAATATTATTATACGTGCACTCGTTTTGCGCTGCATCCCCGCACAGGACAGCTTTGGACGCACATGGAAATATGGAATGTGGGTCGCTTGCTTGTCTTGCAGGTTGCAGCAACCGTTTAGAGCGTTCAGAGGGACGCCGGCCACATGATGCAGATGGTCGGTTTGGTGGACGGCTGCGATCGCCCCCGGGGTTTTGCTGACAGAGACAAGCCAATTGAGGTCAAAATTGCTGGCAAGACCAGGTGATTATATGATGGATCAGCTTAACAGCAAACAAATCCATCGGCTGTTGGGACGGAATGGTTGCCAATCATGGTGTCATCTAGTCAATCCTGCTTCACCGATCACCATCTGAAAAGAAAAACAATTATTCGTCAATCATCATCACGCAGAGACGTGCGTGATGTTTCGGCGTCCAGTAGGTTCTTTCCTCCTCATTTTCTCGATAAAACAACGTTACGGGGGACGTTTATTTGTTCTTGATGCGGAGTAAATTCGGAGCTTCAGAGGTTTCCTTTTTGCTTACTCTGCTGGTGATCTACGATCGAGACCTCGTATCTTTGGCAGCTCTTTTTTGGAGCCGACGTGCTACTGCTTCCTTGAAATTACTGTCATAGGCATCCGTTTGACTTGGCAGGGCTTTGCGACTTGCGATTCCTCGTCACGGCACAACATTTCCTTTTCACACTCATAACTCATTTTTGGGGGCTTTAAAACTCCTGTGGAATTGTTTTCGTGACTTCAATTTCTCGGTGAAAAGTACTAGCTTTTTTTGGTTGGAATAGAAATGGCCCAGAATGCATGATGGACCGGGGCCCATTAATCTGCCGACTAGGAACAAAATAAAGCCCGCACAAGGAAATCGTATGGACAAGACTTCCTGTCACGGATCAACAAAGCCCAAATAGAAAAAGGATCTGAAGAACCCAAAGCCCTAGTTGAAAAAATTGTTCTTAGTTGAAAAAATTTCGCTCCTTTCGTATGCCTGAATGACTGATCTTTGATGCTCCATTTCCACTGTGACCTTTGATGGTGTTTGGTTTGAGAGTGTTAGCGGCAACACAAACATAATCTTTACTATTGTTTATGTGCCCTTGAATGCCTGAACTGCCCGATTTTTACGATTGTTTATGTGCACACTTTGGTCAAACTGATTGTAAAAACCGTTCTCATCGCCCATAAAAATCTGTTTTTCTTTCAAAGCATTTAGCTTTATCCTATGCCAGACTATCACAAATTTGTCAATAAATAAGTAACACTGTCAATAATCATGTATGATGTATATTTTCGTAGTAAGGTAGCTTGACTTGGAATACAACTAGAAGCAGCTAGATAGTTGGATGGAATAATTAATAACAAAAGAAATTATTCTTATGATGCCCACGGGATAATGTGACTTGCATGCTATGCTAATTACGAAATTAGTTCGTGACATTTCTGCAGTACTTTAACCATTTCTGGTCCTGGGGGTGCAGGCAGGGTTGGGCAAAAATAACTGAAACCGAGGAACCGAACCGAAATGACCGAGACTGAAACCGAATTGACCGAACCGAACGGAACCGAAGTTAATTTCGGTCTCAAGTTTCCAAATGACCGAACTAACCGAAACCGAAATAACCGAACCGAAAAAAACCGAAATAACTGAATTATGAACAACTTTCATATATTTTCTTAAACTCTTAATGTGTTTCATGTATCATGAACATCCGGGATGTTATGCTTTGCTTGGGTCATATGTACTCTTATATATTGTCTCGCTATATTGCCTGTATGTGCCTGAAATATGGGTTATGCTGCCTAATTTTTTTGCTACTTCAATTACTTAGCTGCTGATTGTCTGCTGTGGCATACAAGTTCGGTCTGACCGAAGACCGAACCGAACTAACCGAAGACCGAACTGTTCGGTCTCCATTTTCCTTGGATGCTAGTTCGGTTCCGAGTTTCTGAAAACCGAACTAACCGAGAACCGAAGTAACCGAACCGAACTGTTCGGTCTAACTGAACGCCCAACCCTAGGTGCAGGGTGTGCGGTGGCAGTGGACCCCCAGGACCACAGGTACGGTCAAGAAGGTGACAGTCAATGCCTGAGCACCAGGGCAGCCTGGAACAGAGCATTCGGCCTAGTACGTCAAGGACTCAGACCATGTGCACTCTTGCTGCTCCAAATTTCTCTTTTAAAAAGAATATTCTAGTCTAATCAGCAAGATTTTTTTCTCCAAATCAATTTCACCCGTACTCTTATTCCTCTATATTTTTCCTTCACATCTAACTACCTAATATTTTATTCATCCACCTCTAACTAACATCTCCTTTATCTTTACATTAAATTAATATCCATAATACTAATAAATCATATTAACGCACCATAAAATATTATCAGTGTTAAAAAATATAGAAAAACGATTTTTTCATTATCGTATTGGATATAAATAGTTAAAAAAAGAAAAAAAAAACCTCAAAAGGGCTGTCGGAGCGTGTGTGCTCCTGTCGGGTGGCGGAATGCACCCGCCCGAATCCTAAGTACTAAGAGTAGTTAGGGGGAGCGATCGTTGTTAGCTAGGTCAGTGGTGGCACGATGGAGACACGAGGATTTAGAGTGGTTTGGGCCGCCGGAGCGTAATACCCTACGTCCACTGTGGGTGTGTTTTCTTGTATTGCTGTCTGTTGGAGAAGACGGAGGAGATTGTGAGCTTGTGCTTGTGTGGAGTGTCCAGTGAGAGGGCAGTCTAGTGTCTCTGGATCCTTGTGTGTCTGGATCCTAGTGTGTTGAGTCCGTCCTCTCAGCTTCACGTATGCCTCCCCTTTTATAGCCCAAGGGGGGTATGCAGATGGTGGCCGGGCCCCGACAGGTGGTCCCGTCCTACTTTCTCTATGCTACAGTTCTATCCTGCGCTGACTTGGTACCCTACACTCCTTCTGGCGGAGGTCAGGTCTCTCCAGCGGACCCTCTGTTGTCATATCGTGTGCTCCTCGTAGCGCCAACTGTTGACTCCCACGTCTTGTACCTGCACAACTGACGCGGCCCGGCGTGGCCCGGAAAGTGCGCCATGCCGTCCTGGTTTACGCCGTCCTGTTCCATCGGCCGCTGAACCCGGCGGAGGGGCTTCAGTGGCAGAGGAGGCAGGCGGCGTGCCGACGTGACATTACGGAGGGCTCACAGCGGTGCTACAGTGCCGCTACCTAGTATTAGGCTGAGCGCACCCGTCGTGCGTGGCGCAGCTCATGATGAGCACAGTGTACTTGTTTATTCGGTATAAACCCCAACGTCCGGCGGGGAAGTTGACTGTATGCCCTGTCACTGCCGTCGCGCCTCGGTAAGGCGCGCCCTTTAGTTTAGTCGCCGTCACCTGCCCGCAGGGCGTCAGCGGGTGTCAGGGCACGCCCGTCCGTCAGCGGGAAACGGGGCACGCCCGTCTGACAGCGGCGGTGTCAGCGGGCAACGGGGCACGCTCGTCTGACAGCGGCGGTGTCAGCGGCAACGGGGCACGCTCGCCGGCCCGCAATTAATGCAGCAGGCGGGCTAGGCCCCTGGCCGAAGACTCCGCCGTGCGTCCTGTGGGCACGTGGCGGCCCCGGACCATCCCGCATCGGGGGTAGGTGTACGCGGTAGCTTGCGGTTCCACCCCCTGAGTGCGCTAGCTCCGGACCTCCGAGCGGTCTAGACCTGGCCGCTCCGGACCTCCGAGTGGTCTGGATCTGGCTGCTCCGAACCTCCGAGTGGTCCGGACCTGGCCTTCCCTTGAGGGACATCTCGCGCGGTTGGGGGAGGCTCAGCCCCCACCGAAGGAGGTCCGGGATCTCCCCTGTGGGCCGAGCGCGCGGCCCAGTTCTTATAAGGGGTAGGCTAGATCCGCCTGTACGTGGCCTTGTGACACTTGCCGATACTGGAGACCCTGCCAAGTATAGGCAAGCCAGCCCTTGTGCTGCCCAAGGGAATAAACCCAGCTTGTCAGGCTGCGTGGAGTCTTATTAAGGACTGTATACTAGACTTTGTCCAGTATAAGCGGGTACCCGGTTAGCTGGGTACCGACAGTGGCCCCTGGGCCCACCTCTGGTGAGTTTTCGAACCTGAGGTGAGCCCATCAGCGCTTATTACTCAGGCCTCCACGAGCCATGTGTGGTTTCCGGCCCCTGGCTTGTTAAGCACGTAGTTGGGCAGGAACAACCACTTGATCCTCGGCCGGGACTTGACTTGCCTGACCCTGCTGAGAGCTCGGCGTGCCTGACCTCGCCGGAAGTCCACCTCGCCCGACCCCGCGAGTTGGCCCAACAGGCCCCCACGATCTGGGAGCGCCTGATCGTGGGGAATCTCTCGGGGAACGAGGGGGCAGGCCCGTGCCGGGAACAGCGGCGGTTCGCCTCCTCTTCTTTCTGCAATTAAGGCGGGGGCAGACGGTTACGTGGGCAGCTGTGCGTAAAGCCGAGGGGCAGGGGCCCCACGCGTTACGCCAAGGCGCGCGTCCGCGGGTGGCCGCCGGTTCGCCTCCCAGCTCCACTCGCTATTTCACCCGCCTGTCGTGATTTGCGCCCCCGGGCCCCTATTGTCATAGACCTGGGGGTCCGCGGGTGCGTCCAAGGACCCTATTTGACGGTCGCTCCCAATCCTCCGCAAGCCGTGGGCCTAAGGCGTGCGCGCGTACGCCTTAGGCCCACGGCTTGCGGAGGATTGGGAGCGACCGTCAAATAGGGTCCTTGACCATTGGTCAAGCACACCCTTCCAGCCATTTGCCTTTGCATCCCACGCATCTGCCGCCGTGCTTCGTCTCCCTCGCAGCAGAGGTCTCGCTCCTCGCCGGTGGTGCGCTCCTTCTTCTCCTCCCACCGCCGGATTTCGTAACGATGGGTTCCGGCCACCAACCTTCCCGGCAGTCCGAGGAGAACCTCAACCGCGTGCGCCGCCTGCTCGGCTGGACGGACGCGGAGCGCCGCGACAGCGTTCGCGCGGGCTCCCTCCCCCATCGCGACCTGCAGCCGGGGGAGTTTGTCCTCTTTGTTCCCTACCTCTACTGCGGCCTGGGGGTGCCAATTTCTTCTTTCTTCATGCTGCTGCTGGAGGCGTATGGGCTGCAGCTCCAGCATCTCACCCCCCACTCCATCCTCCATGCGGCAATCTTTGCCCACTTTTGCGAGATGTTCGTGGGGGTTCCTCCCTGCGTGACGCTCTTCCGCCACTTCTTCTCGGTGAGGTGTTCCGGGAGGAGCTCGACCGAGATTGGTCGCTACTACTTCCTGCTGAAGGGGTCCGGGGGAAGGTCGACCTACCTCCCCACCTTCGCCAGCGCCAAGTGGGAGTACTGGCGCAACGACTGGGTGATCGTCAGGGCGGAGCCGAATGACCGGCTGGCTCTCCCTGATAGCAGTCCCGACGCATCCCTCCCTGAGTGGGGTGCTTCAACGGATCTGCCACCCGAGTTCTCCCCCGTGTGCTGCATCGGACGCACCAGGCCCTGGACGACGCCTAGGAGGCGTTCCGGCTGGAGTGGGCGCGGCTGCAGCGGGAGCGTGAGCACCTGGACAGCTGGCAGGCCCGTCTGGGAGAGCGGATCGAGGCCGCCACCACTCAGCACACTCGGGCCCGCGCGGAGCTTTCCACCGCCCGCATAGAGCTTGACGCCGACCGTGCGGCCTATCACAAGGACCTGCAGAGGCTCGTCAACCGAGAGCGCGCGTTCGGGGTCCGAGAAAAGCGGGTTGAGGTGGGCGAGGTGCAGCTGAAGCTCGACCGAGCCAAGCTGGAATATGCGCAGAAAGGCGTGGAGCAGCGCCGGCTAGAGCTGGTGGAGGTGTCCGAGAGGCAGGCCGCCATCAGCGTGGGGCTCGACCAGGTGAAGTCGGGGCTTGTCGAGCGTGAGGCAGCAGTTAAGGCCCGCGAGGACTCCGTTGCCCAGCGCGAGGCGGCGGCCAAGACCCTCAAAGAATCCACCGCCCACCAGGCTGCTACGCTCAAGATCTGAGAGGATTGGGTGAAGTCTAGGGAGGCAGAGATCGCGGACCAGGAGAAGCAATTGCTGGTCGAGCGGGCCGCCCTAGAGCAGCTGAAGCAGGATGCTGCCCAGCAGGCGGTGGCGGAGGATCGGGAACAGATGCGCGCCGGCCTCCAACGCATCGCCGACTGGGTCGGGGAGGCGAGCTCGGCTCTGGTGCCGCTCAGACTGAGTCCGATCCAGGTGACAGAGCCGCCGTCCACCATTGCGGACGCCCTCCCCGTCCTTGACTCCGCTGTGGAGCGGCTCCGACGCCTGGACTCCACGCTCGGGGAGCGCCTTGAAGCCGAGGGCCGCAAGCTGTGCCGCGCCGTGGCGGAGCACCTCCTGGTCTGCTTCCGGAGCCACGACCCCGCCATCTCCTTGGACCCGGTCATCGCTGGTCCGGTGGAGGAGGCAAAGGCCACCGCCTGGGAGAGCGTGCAGGAGGTGGTGGAGGCCGTTGCTGCCCGGTTCCAATGGGCCCCTGCGGATGAGGAGCCGGATGCACCAGGGGCAGGAGCTCCCCCAGCGCCGTAGGGCAGCAACTTTTGCTGTGTATTTTTTTTTACAAGACTATGTAAAATATCAGTATGGACAAGTAATATAAAGAGATTTTCTTCTATGGAATGGACTAAGTTGAATAGAAGCTGCGACTTATCTCCATTTACTCCCTGTTGCATGCTGGTGTGCTGTCACCTGACCCCCTGGCCCCCTGGTAGGTAGGCTCTAAGTTTCGAGGCTGGCTACCACCGAGTCAGAGGCCAGACCTGCATGCAACTCACGGCAAACGTCAGTGTCATACCCACGGGACCTGCTCCGAGTTAACCTTTTCAGCTATTCGAGGTCCGGGCCATTTGTCGTCCGGGCCAGGGGCCAAGATGTCTGTTCGTGGGATAGTTGGGTGTGTGAGTTTAGGGTACGGAACCAGGCAAAACTGCGACACAGCCCTGGACCACCCCTAGTCCAAACATCTTAGCTCCGGTCCAGTCCTGCAGCCGTTCGGACCTCTCTTAGTGAAACAAAGGTAACTGCGCTGCCTCGAAGTTCTTGGAGTCACAACCGGACCTTGCCGCCAAGGTTAGGGGGTGTGCCAGTAGCCTAGGGAGTGGTCCGGAGCACTGAACGCACTGTTCCTGATACTGGGGGAACCCACAGCGAGGCAGGGAGTGTACAGTGCTTAGGGTATGAGACCAGGCTAAGCAGCTGACAGCTCCGGGCTACCAAGGCGAGCCCCTTTTCTCTGGACCTGGCACCCAGTATTCCGGACCTCCTTCCTAGCTTCTGAGCTAACCATTTCACGCTCGAGCTGCTAAGCCCTGCCGGTTCCAAGGAGATTTTAGGCAAGAGTAGGATTCCACGTAGGGGTTAGAAAAAATGAAACAGATGGCAGCTGAGTAAACATTAGAGAAATAGCGGAGACAAGGATTTCAGGGCAAAACTCTTTCTTTTTATCAAGCGATACAGGGTATCATGTGATGTCAGCCAAAGGTCGGGATTACAAGGGCGGCCTTCACCGCTCTGGTCCACATGGTGGGCCTATCTTAGCCTATAAAAGAAAGAGGGTTGCCCTGAATTTCTTGCCTAAGGATAAAACTTACGGAGGTGTTCTATATTCCATGGGTTCGGCAGCGGGACTCCTTCCTCCGTGGCGAGGCGAACGCAACCGAGGCGACTGACTTCTGTCACCTTGAAGGGCCCTTCCCAACTGGGGAAGAGTTTGTTGCACCCTTCTCGGTTCAAGATGCGCCTCAGGACCAGGTCTCCAGGTTGGAGTACCCTGCCCCGCACGGTTCGCTCATGGTAGCGTTTGAGCGTTTGGTTGTACCGTGCGTTCCGGATTGCAGCCTGCCATCTTTGCTCCTCGACGAGGTCGACGTATTCGTGCCTAGCCTGTTCCTGCAAAGATTCATCAAAAGCTTGGACCCATGGGGAGCCCAAGAGTATTTCTGGTGGGAGGCGCGCTTTGGCCCCGTATACCAGGAAGAATGGGGTTTCCCCGGTTGCTCGGCTAGGTGTGGTCCGGTTCCCCCATAGCACGCAGGGGAGCTCATCAACCCATTTCGCACCGTGCTTTTCCAAGCAGTTGAAGGTGCGGGTTTTGAGCCCCTTGAGGATTTCCGCGTTAGCTCTTTCGACCTGTCCATTGCTCTTAGGATGTGCTACAGACGCGAAGCATAACTGGATGCCAATGCCGTCGCAGTAGCCCTGGAAGACCTGGCTCCTGAACTGGGTCCCGTTGTCTGTTATGATACGGCTGGGGACGCCGAACCGGCACACAATGGACTTAAGGAAAGCTGTTGCAGTTCCTTGGGTGATGTTCACTACTGGGGTTACCTCAGGCCATTTTGTGAATTTGTCAATGGCGACGTAGAGGTACCGGTATCCACCGACAGCTCTAGGGAAAGGCCCCAGGATGTCCACCCCCCATACCGCGAAGGGCCAAGAGGGTGGAATCATCTGCAGAGACTGAGCCGGTGTGTGTATCTGCTTTGCATGGAACTGACACGCCTTGCAGGACCTTACTAGCTCAGCTGCATCCTGGAGCGCTGTCGGCCAGTAAAAGCCATGCCGGAAGGCTTTACCGACCAGCGTACGGGACCCTGAATGATTCCCGCACTCGCCTCCATGGATCTCCGCAAGTAAATCGCGGCCCTCCTCCCGGGTTATGCATCGCATGAGGTTGCCATTGGCGCCACGCCGGTAGAGATCCCCTTCTACTAGCGTGTAGCGTTTAGCCAATCGCACTATGCGCTCAGTAGACACACGTTCTTCGGGAAGGATTTTGTCCTTCAGGTAGTCTCGGATCTCGGAGATCCGTGCATCGGGACTGCCCTGAGCCATTGGATGTGTCCCTGATGACATGCCGGGGTCATCAGTCCACACGATCCTTGGTGGACTCCAGAGGTGGAGGACCACCGGGACTGCTAGCTTCGAGGTGCTAGTTCTGCCCCCTTCGCCCAGTTCGGCTGGCTGGGCGGTTCGTCTCAGTAGCTGTCTTTCAAAGACGCCCTCGGGCACTGGGCCCCGAGTCGATGCCCTCGCGGAGAGGTCATCTGCCACTGAGTTGAGGTTCCTGGGAACGTGCTGCAGTTCCAGGACCTCGAAGTCCTTCTCGAGCTCCCTCAGTCGCATGAGGTATGCTGCGAGCTGGGGGTTATTGCAGCAGCACTCCCCCCGGACCTGTCTGATTACTAACTGGGAATCCCCCTTAACTAGGAGCTGCTTGATTCCTAGTGACTGGGCGACCATGAGCCCGAAGATCAAGCCTTCGTATTCCGCCATATTGTTAGTGGCTTTGAATTCGAAGCGTACTATGTACTTTACCTGATCCCCGTTCGGGTCCATGAGGACCACGCCTGCTCCGGACCCTTTTTCGTGGACGGACCCGTCGAAGAAGAGAGTCCAGTGCGGCTCGGTGAAAACCCGGATGGTCCTGCCTGGCCGTGAAGGTCCCGCCTCGGCTTGCGGACCTCCAGATTCCGTGGTGGTGGGAGTCCACTCTGCGATGAAGTCGGCCAGGACCTGGCTCTTGGTAGCGCTGCGGGGCTGGAAGTCAAGCTGGAACTCTGCCAGCTCCGCTGCCCATTTGGCAATATTCCCAGTGGCGTTGGAATTGCGCAGGATCGCTCTTAGCGGGTAAGAGGTCACCACGACAACCTTATGCGCCTGGAAATAATGGCGTAACTTTCTGGAAGCAATAAGTAACGCGTATGTGAACTTGTGAGCTTCCAGATATCTGGCCTTTGCCCCGTGAAGGACCTCACTGACGTAATATACTGGCTTCTGGGTGGTCCAGACCTTAGTGGTAGGTCCGAGGCCACCTACCTCTGCCAGGCTGGCCCCCTGGGCGGCTTGACCTCCTGTTTCTGGTGGTTCACCGCCTTGGCAGGGCAGTGTGTCAGCCGGACCCCCAGTATCAGGGCCAGTTGCAGCTTCTGTGGTGGGCGGACCACCACCTTCCACTTGGGGGACCCTAGTGTCTCCCTCGTGGGAATGCACTGGTCGCTCAGTGACTAGGACCATGCTTACTACCTCGGATGTCGCCGCGAGGTAGAGAAACAGGGTCTCACCAGGCTCTGGCGCCGCTAAAATGGGCAGAGTGGTGAGATGCTGCTTCAACTCCTGGAAGGCTTGTTCAGCCTCTTCGGTCCATATGAATGGTCCAGACTTCCTCAAAAGCTTGAAAAAGGGCAGGGCTCTCTCGGCTAGCCTTGAGATAAATCGGCTGAGGGCTGCCAAGGACCCGGTGAGTTTCTGGAGGTCCTTGATGCAGGCCGGCGGCCGCATAGCCTCGATCGCCCTGATCTTGGTTGGGTTTGCCTCAATGCCCCGATGTGACACTAGGAAACCCAACAGTTTACCAGCCGAGACGCCAAAGACGCATTTCTCGGGGTTCAGCTTCGTGCGCGTTGTGCGCAGTCTGTCGAAAGCAAGGGCTAGGTCTTCCATCAAGGTCGACCTTACCTTGGTCTTGACAACGATGTCGTCGACATAGACCTCTACTACGTTTCTGATCAGGTCACGGAACGTGAAGTTCATGGCACGCAGAAACGTAGGTAAAGCATTCCTCAGACCATATGGCATTACAACGTAACAGTACAAACCATCTACTGTTACGAAGGCTGTATGCCTCTTATCCTCCTCATTCATCTGGATCTAATGGAACCCAGAGTACGCATCCAAGAAAGACAAAAGTTCACACCTGGAGGTGGAATCTACTATATGGTCTATGCGTGGGAGGGGATAAGGGTCCGGAGGACATACTTTGTTGAGGCTAGTGTAGTCGATACACATCCGAAGCTTCCCGTTCGCTTTAGGGACGACCACCGGGTTGGCCAGCCACTCGGGGTGATGTACCTCCTCGATGAAGCCCGCGTCCAGGAGCTTCCGGACCTCCTGACGGATGAAGTCCTGGCGCTCCACGGACTGCCTCCGTGGCTTTTGCCGCACCGGCTTGGCGTCCGGGCTGATCTTCAGATGGTGCTCGATCACTTCCCTAGGGATCCCAGGCATCTACGACGGTTCCCAGGCAAACAAGTCAACATTTGCCCGGAGGAAAGCAATGAGCGCGTCTTCCTATTTCCCTCCCAGATTCCCTGCGATGCGGGTGGTCTGGGAGGCTTCCGCCCCGATCTGGACGGCCTTGACAGGCACGTCCTCTGGGTCGGATGGGCGTACCTTGGGCACCTTCGGCTCCTTGGCAGGAACCTTGGTCCGAGAGGTCGAGGGGCCGTCCCCCACAGGGTTCGCTGCGTCGGTAGCGAGAGCATGGAGCTTCTCTACCACGGCGACCGCAGCGAGGCGGTCCCCTGGCACGATGAGAACACCCGCCGGGGATGGCATCTTCACGACCAAGTACCCATAATGGGCCACGGCCATGAAGCGGTAAAATGCCGGTCTGCCAAGGATGGCGTTGAACGGCAGGTTGACATCCGCGACATCGAACTGGACGTTCTCTGTGCGGAAGTTCTCCGGGGTCCCGAATGTGACTGGGAGGTCGATCCTCCCTTTCGGGTAGATCGGCAATGGACCCACGCCAGAGAATGGGCGCGTCGGAGCCAGGCGTGGCTCCGGAATCTGCAGCTATTTGAAAGCTGCGTGGCTGATGATGTTGAGGGCGGCTCCGCCGTCGATCAACACGTGGTAGAGCCGTATGTTGGCAACCACCGGCGACGTGATGACCGGCAGCACGCCAGCCCCAGCCATGTTCTCCGTGCAGTCGGCCGGCCCGAAGGAGATGGTGGTGTCTCTCCACTTGTGGTGTGGAGCCACCCTGGGGACGCTCGGCCTGACCTAGAGGACCTCTCGGCGCAGGGCCTTCAAGTCTCGCCGGGAGGAGACCTCCCAGCTTCCGCCGTACATGACGTACAGCCTCTTGCGACGTTCGTTATCGCTGGATTCGGAGTCGGAGCGGGCTAGAGCATAGACGCTCTTGAGCTCCCGCTCTGGGGGCTGGTAGCCCATCTCCTTGCCACCAGCGGCGGCCCCGCCGTCACTGGTCGCCTTCCCCTTGCCAGGGCGCTGGCGTGGGGGCGAGTCGTCCTTGGCCGGACGTTCGCGGCGCTCACTGAGACGCTGCTACACGAGCTTCTGTATCTCGCGACAGTCGGCGGCGCTGTGGCCGCTGTTGGGGTGAACAGGGCATGAGCCGCCACTGTTCTGCGCCTATTGCCTTGGGCGCTTTTCGCCGGCGTCGCGGCCACCAGGCGCTGCCGCGGCGACAGGGGGCTCCTCCAGGAACCTCTCAGGGCGTCGGCCCTTCTTCTTTTTCTTGCCGCTCTCTCGGGCAGCACCGGCAGAGGCGCCTGGCTGGGCAGCCTTGCCCTGCTATGGGGAATGCCATGCACGCCCCTCAGCGGCCCTAGCGCACTTGTCCGCCAGCGCGTACAAGGTGGCGACGTCCTGCACTTGGCGGGTCGCCAGCTTCTCCAGCATCTTCTCATCACGGACGCCTTGCCGGAAGGCAGTGATGATGGACGCATCAGAGATGCGGGGTATGGTCCCTCGCACCTTGGCGAAGCGGGCGATAAACGCCCGGAGGGTTTCCCCGGGCTCCTAACGTACAGCATGGAGGTGGGCCTCCACACCGTACTGTTGGCATGCACTTGCGAAGTTCGCTAGGAACTGAGTTCAAAGCTCCTCCCAGGATCGGATTGACCCCGGGGAGAGGTTCATGAGCCAAGTCTGGGCCGGCCCAGACAAGGCAACATGGAAGTATGACGCCATGACGGCGTCGTCCCCGCCAGCCGCTGTGACAGCGGTGACGTACACCTGCAGGAACTCTGACGGGTTGGTGGTCCCGTCGTACTTTTCCGGCAGATGCGGCCGGAACTTCGGCGGCCAGCGCGTGGAGCGGAGACTGTCCGCGAGCGCGGCGGCGAACTCCAGCCGATATGACCCCCGGCGGCGTCTGCATGCTAGCCGGGGGCTGCACGTAAGCCGGGGGCTTAGGTGCTGCAGCGGCAAACGCAGCGTCAAGGTTTTTGCCCTTGGCGGCGTTTGGCTGCACCCGTGGTTGCTCCACGGTGGTATGGGTGCCTGCTCGCCGGCGGTTGAGCTCGGCTCGCAGGTCTTCCGTCTGCGCGCTCCTCACTGTGGGGGAACGCACGGACGTTGCCGCATCATGCTGCCTGCAGCAATTCAACCTCCCCCCGTTGCTGGGAGGGAGTCGTGATCCGGCCCTAGTCGGGCCAGGGGCGACTTCAGCCAGGTGGATCAGACGATCCACGTCGCTCCGCCACTGCTCCAGGGCGCTAGGAGAGGCTGCCGGCCCCGGGGGGTTACGGAGCAGCTCCCTGGCCGCGGCAAGCGGGCCGCTGGCAGCAGCGGGGTTCGCCGCGGCGGCGTTTGCCGCTACGGCGCTCGCTACTGCGGTGTTCGCAGCAGCGGCGCCCCCTGCGGGGCATCGAGGGGCCCGCGGCGTCCGTGCCGCACCCTCAGAACCGTGGAAGGAGGCCTGCGACCCGGTCGAGGCCACCTCCTCCGTTGCGGCCATATCCTTGCAAATGCGAACCATCATGCCGAGGGAGATGATGCTAACTGACGCTGCCCCCTACCTGGCGCGCCAAATGTCGGAGCGTGTGTGCTCCGGTCGGGTGGCGGAATGCACCCGCCCGAATCCTAAGTACTAAGAGTAGTTAGGGGGAGCAATCATTGTTAGCTAGGTCAGTGGTGGCACGATGGAGACACGAGGATTTAGAGTGGTTCGGGCCGCCAGAGCGTAATACCCTACGTCCACAGTGGGTGTGTTTTCTTGTATTGCTGTCTGTTGGAGAAGACGGAGGAGATTGTGAGCTTGTGCTTGTGTGGAGTGTCCAGTGAGAGGGCAGTCTACTGTCTCTGGATCCTTGTGTGTCTGGATCCTAGTGTGTTGAGTCCGTCCTCTCAGCTTCACGTATGCCTCCCCTTTTATAGCCCAAGGGGGGCATGCACATGGTGGCCGGGCCCCGACAGGTGCTCACGTCCTACTTTCTCTATGCTACAGTTCTATCCTGCGCTGACTTGGTACCCTACGCTCCTTCGGGCGGAGGTCAGATCTCTCCAGCGGACCCTCTGTTGTCATGTCGCGTGCTTCTCGTAGCGGCAACTGTTGACTCCCACGTCTTGTACCTGCACAACTGACGCGGCCCGGCGTGGCCCGAAAAGTGCGCCATGCCGTCCTGGTTTACGCCGTCCTGTTCCATCGGCCGCTGAACCCGGCGGAGGGGCTTCAGTGGCAGAGGAGGCAGGCGGCGTGCCGACGTGACATTACGGAGGGCTCACAGCGGTGCTACAGTGCCGCTACCTAGTATTAGGCTGAGCGCACCCGTCGTGCGTGGCGCAGCTCATGATGAGCACAGTGTACTTGTTTATTCGGTATAAACCCCAACGTCCGGCGGGGAAGTTGACTGTATGCCCTGTCACTGCCGTCGCGCCTCGGTAAGGCGCGCCCTTTAGTTTAGTCGCCGTCACCTGCCCGCGGGGCGTCAGCGGGTGTCAGGGCACGCCCGTCCGTCAGCGGGAAACGGGGCACGCCCGTCTGACAGCGGCGGTGTCAGCGGGCAACGGGGCACGCTCGTCTGACAGCGGCGGTGTCAGCGGCAACGGGGCACGCTTGCCGGCCCGCAATTAATGCAGCAGGCGGGCGAGGCTCCTGGCCGAAGACTCCGCCGCGCGTCCTGTGGGCACGTGGCGGCCCCGGACCATGCCGCACCGGGGGTAGGTGTACGCGGTAGCTTGCGGTTCCATCCCCTGAGTGCGCTAGCTCCGGACCTCCGAGCGGTCCGGACCTGGCCGCTCCGGACCTCCGAGTGGTCCGTACCTGGCCTTCCTTTGAGGGACATCTCGCGCGGTTGGGGGAGTCTCGGCCCCCGCCGAAGGAGGTCCGGGATCTCCCCTGTGGGCCGAGCGCGCGGCCCAGTTCTTATAAGGGGTAGGCCAGATCCGCCTGTACGTGGCCTTGTGACACTTGCCGATACTGGAGACCCTGCCGAGTATAGGCAAGCCAGCCCTTGTGCTGCCCAAGGGAATAAACCCAGCTTGTCAGGCTGCGTGGAGCCTTATTAAGGACTGTATACTAGACTTTGTCCAGTATAAGCGGGTACCCGGTTAGCTGGGTACCGACAAGGGCCCCACGGCCCACCGCTCCTCCGTCTCTTCTCCCGTCTCCACCTCTCCCTGCCGCCGCTCCCCTCTCTCCGCGCGCGGGCCGGCCGTGGCACTCTTCCACCCCGGCCGTGCCGCCTCCTCCACCACGGCGCCATGGATCCGTCCGACGCCTCTTCCGCCCCAGTGCCGCGGATTCGTGGTTGCCTCGAGCTCCGGCCCGCCCCACGCTGTCCTGCTCCGCATTGCCCCGGCACCGGATGTGCTCTGTCCCACCCTGGCTCTCTTCCAGCCTCAGCGCGCGAGGCGGCGGCGGCTACTGCGCGTGCGCCGGCGGGGGAAGAGGAACTTCGGGCTTCGGTGGCCGGCCTCCTCATCGCTCCCCGCTCCAAGGTCCGCCTCGCTCCAAGCTCCGCGCCACCGCTCCATGGCGTTTCTTGTTCCGTGGGAGGGCGCGAATCAGCCGTGTGATGCACGTGGATGAGAGAGAGAGGAGGTAGCGGAATGGAGCCATCCCTCTATATCTGGTGTAAACGGAGGCTTCCAGTTGGATGGCGGAACCGATGCCAGAACTGGCTGCTGCAAAATTTCCACTACATTTTTACGCTACAACGTTAGCGGGATGATATGACGTTACGAGTGCACATGGTCTCAGGGCCCAAGCTGATAGACAAACGAACCATCCTTTGCATCCTGACAATAAGTTAAATATTCCAAACGCGGAAGCCGCGTATCACATGGCGCCTCACGTCAGTCGCTGAGATCGTTGTGACATGTGCCGACGCCGTCCCTCAGTTCCGCTGTCAATTCCAATTGGATCGCCGCACCACCTCCAGTTCTCCAAAAAACGGTTTCCCTCGTATAATATAATTGTATTCTTTAGTTCAATTCAGTCCTTGTTTAATTTTATTCCATAGTGTATGTTATGCGTATTCTTTTCAATTGCTTGAACAGTACATATTACAGTCATAGCGGATGTGAGTACTCTGGACGACGGGCTCTAAACAATCAAGACGGCTAAGACCAGAAGAGGGTAATATACTAAGATCTATTCTAATCTCTAATTCCATGTTTTCTATTAGTAATATAGTAACTGTGGGTACCTTGTATAAATTGTCTTTTGATGCAGTAATTTTTTAGATAATTTGAAATGCCATTAAATGTTTATGATTACAAATTATAATTGTTTTTTATAAAATTAATTTTTATACATTGAGTACAGGTTTTTTAAATAATGTGTATTTTAAAAGACTATATACATATATACATATATATTCATAGATAAATATATATACATGAGGAGGTCCATGTGGCCTCCATAAAAATTTTCGCAATGGCCTCCGAAAATGCCACGACTGGCCCTAACACACGGACCGGAGGACAGCGCAACAGTAGTGCATTGTCTGTTTTGTTGTTGTCCGGATACAATAAATCAAACGGCACGATTTTGCCTTAGTTGTAGGTGAACAATTAGCGCCTGGGGTTGACATGTGCATTGCGTTCACATGATGATGAATGATGTTGCGCTCCACTAGCGGAGCGTTATGGAGGCGAAACGGGGCAATGGCCCCTGCTTCTTTCGGATGATACCGTGAGACACTTAGTATATGAAGCTTGTTTAACACCAAAGACCCGGCCACAGAAGGCAGTAACACACTAGCTAGCAAGCAGTAAAACACTAGTTTATGAACCAGGCACAAACTTAGTCGTTGGCCAGCAGCTTTCTGAGCTTGCCTACGACTGCTCGTTGTTGCAGTTGGCCCCTCTTGATTTTACCTCAAACTCTGCCACTGTTACGCGCCCAAGGGCCAAGGCCAACCTCAGACTGGTGCTTATCAGGCTGTGTTCAACACCGAGGATGGATTGAAAGACGGAATACCGAGGACGGATCCAAAGACGGAATACTGTAGTAACACCGTATATACAAAGTGAAGTTTGAACTTGAGAGTCTATTTGGACCATGGGAATTTTTCTATGTTTTTGTGTTTTTCTGTGAAATTGAACGGTTTTACGTGAAATTCTTATATCTCGAGTAGAGTAGTCCTTTGGACATAGCCTCATATTCGAATTGATCAATCAATCAAGGACGACGATAGGGCGCGACCTCTCTCTCAATCAGTGAGCGCGGGACCCCCTCCTCCCCCGCCGGCGCTGTGCCGCCCGCGTCCTATTCGTCCGGCCGAGCCGTCCCCCTCCGCCAACTGCCTTCCCCGTCCACAGCGCCTTCCTCCCCAGGCCGCAGCGCCTCCATCCCTGGTCAGCCACTGCTCAACCATCAACGTGAGATGCGTCGGTCGCCTCCCCGTTGCCACCGGCACTGCGCCTCCCTCCCCTAGCCCGCACAACCCTGCGCCTCTCTCCCCCGGCCATCCGCCTCCCAGCCCATCGGCGCGAGGTCGCCGCTCCGTCATCCCCGCGGTGCCAACGCCTCCCGACGTGTAGCAAGTTATGTACAAAAAATATGTAGCAAGTTATGTACGAAAGATGTAGCAAGTTATGTTGATGTCTAACAAGTTCATGCGAATATGTAGCAAGTTTCTGTTATGGTAAATTTATGTGATTATGTAGCAAATTTATGTAATTTCTAACAAGTCCCTATGATTACATAGCAAGTTCATGGAAGCTATGATATTTAAAAAAACAACAGCAAGTTGTGTACAAAGTATCAGCAAAATTGTGTACATAAGATGATCTAAAAATCAACGAGTCATTACAAAACAAGGTACAAGTTATGTACATGAATCATCTAAAAACCAACAAGTTATTGCAAAATGAGCTACAAGTTGGAGTAGCGAGGAGGGCAGTTGAAGGCCCAACTCCCCCGTAAGCACGTGCGGGCCAATCAGGCCGCGGGGGCATAGGCGTGGGCCAAAACGCATGGGGCAGACCGCGGAGCCGCATGAGCCAACGCGCGGAGCGGGCCACAGGGTCGCACGGGGGCTGCCTAAACAGCTAGCGCTCGTTGGATTCGGCCCCAGCGAGCGACGCTGTCCCCTTGGCGCCTCACAGCCCCCACGTGGGCCCTAGGTAAGGTTTTTTTATTTTTATTCTTTTATTCACAATAAATATGTTTTATAAATTTACCGTGATAAGTTATGTTTCCATAAAATTATCTAATGAATTATGCTTCCTATAAAGTTACTATGATAAGTTATGACGTTATCGTGATAAGTTATGTTTCTATAAAATAGCGTGATAAGTTATGTTTACATAAAGTTATCGTGATAAATTATGTTTTCATAAAATAACGTGATAAGCTATGTTTACATAAAGTTATCGTGATAAATTATGCTTTTCACAATAGTTATCGTCAGTCAGGTTATATTTACGTAAAGTTATCCTGATAAGTTACGTTTCATAAAATACTTGTGATAAAGTTATGCTTATATAAAGTTATCGTGATAAGTTATGAAGTTATCCTGATAAATTAGGTTTCTATAAAATATCGTGAAGTTATCCTGTTATATTTTCATAAAATATCGTGATAAAGCTATGCTTACGTAAAATTATCGTGATAAGTTATGGTTGCGTAAAGTTATCCTAATAACACTACAACACAAACACCCCTATAGCAACACATACATAGCAACGAAATGGTTTATGCATCGTAAGAAATTAGATAGCAACGGATGCTATTAACACATATATTTATGTGTTGCAAAGAAATCACGTAGCAACGTTTATCATGCGTTAGCAAGTGCCATCCGTAGAATATCTAAATTATCTGGCAACGTTTGTCATGCGTTGCAAGCATCATCTGTAGTATTTCTGTCACCTAGCAACATTTGTCATGCGTTACAAGCGTCATCCGTAATATTTGTATCACTTGTCACGTTTATCATGCGTTGCAAGCATTATATGCAGTATATATATAAAACAGTATATCGGTTTTGTTACTAATAAAGTGTTTTTTTTTTTGGGTACTTAGAAATTCTAGGTTATGCACAAATGGCGTACAAATTATAGTATTAAGCTTTGAAAGAAAAACTACTGCAGCTACTGACAAAATGGACCAGTACTCCTCCGTCCCAATTTGTAGGTTGTTTAATTTTTCAGACACCAATTTTAACCATCTTATCTTATGATAAAAATTACAAAAAAAAAATTAAGTCATATTATTTGGTCACCCAATTTTTTTCAATCCCACCTAAATATTTGGCCCATTACCACCTGACGGTCCAACCAACCCCATCTAGAAGACTTGGAACTGCCTCATGGCAGCCCATCGCGTAGTCGCCCCCTCCCCAGTTCCCTGCGACCCTGCCCGTAGCCCCTCGCCGGCCGCCCAACTCCCCTCCCTCCAGCCGCTCCAGCCTCCAAGATCCCCTTAGGGCGGCCACCGGCCCCTTCTCCCACCCTCCCTACCTGAGTCGGCTGCTGCCCTGCCAGGAGTGCAGACTGCTGGCCCGGTGGCCCTTGCTCTGTTGAGCTCGTCAGCCATTGCCCCTTGGCTGCTATCACCCCGGCGGGTGGAGCCCAAGAAGGAGGTGGCCTAGCCGGCCAGGCTCCTGGCGGGCAGACAGGGACCTAGGCGGGCGGCGGTCAGGAGGGAGGTACGGATTTGGTTCCGTCATGAGTTTGACTCAAATCAAACTTCAACCGTTGTGTGCCAGGATCTACAGTTAGCGCTCATCCTCCCCCTCTTAAATTTTCCTTTTTGCTTGTGTTACTCCATTAAGTGTTCATCTTATAATAAGTGATTGTAGGGAGCAGCCGAGCGGGGACCTGAAGAAATTGTGCATGGATAGAATTAGTTGTTAGCAAAGTTTCTGTAGGGTGCATCAAATAGTATTCGTACAAATCTTTAGCTGTAAACTCTAATTGCATTAAGCTTTGAGTAAACTATTAAATTGTCTGTTTACTTCTTTCCCCTTTCAGCTTTCATATTTTATTAGCTATATAAATTGATAATCAACCAGTTGGTAAGTAGTTTTTTTTTACTTACACCTTTCTCAGGTATGTGTAGAGTTTCCTTACTCATTTATAAAAAATGAGGCTTTTTTTTAGCTATATAAACGGATAATCAACCAGTTGCTAAGTAGTTTTTTTTAACTTAGACCTTTCTCAGGGTATGGGTATGTGTAGAGTTTACTTTACTCATTTATAAAAAGATGAGGTTTTGGAACAAAGCTAATGGAAATGCTTTGAACACAATTTATACAGGCAACCAGGCAAGTAAGCTCGGATTTCTGAATGCAGTTTTCCTTTTTGACATGTGGTGCTGCTATCCTCACGTGTCCTTTCCATTGCAGGTTTGCAACGTTGCCTGGTGTAAAAAATGTAAATGAGCTTTGAGGACACATGGATATTCCCAAACCAAATCATGATGTGGAAATATATTTGTCAAAGCAGTACCTACGCCTCTTCTGATAGATCAGTAAGCCAACTGTGTACACATCATCCTTTGGATTTATTTAGGGTGGCCTGTGATGTATGAATACCATTTTTTTCTCAGCTTGCTTAGAAATAATAATTTCTTTCTGTGGGTTCAGACATTGAATTAATGAATTCATAAGGCATCAGTGAAATTTAAAGGAACCAATGAAACTATCTGTATAACACCATTCATAGCAGCTTAAGATGACATAGCACTTGTAGTTATCGGTACATGACATCTCTTCATTCATCAATTGATCAGTAAGAACATCGTGCATTATATATATTTGTGTTTTTGTATGAAGCATCAAAAGCCCTCTGAGGTGAGACTCCATAAGTCCAGATGCAAGTTATCTGACTAGATTTTTCTTGGATTCCTTGTCAAATGTTGCTTTGTTTGTTTGAAAAAATTCATTGTTTCTCTTAAAATTGTTTCAGATTCACATGAATAATTCCAACCACCTGCAAGAGTTTTCACATTCTTTTTGTGTCTTGTAGTCTATCGTTTTCTAAGCTACAGTCTGCTGCACATCAAATTATATACTATCATCTTACTTGACATTATTTCTACTAACTATTGGATTGTATTTAAGTATTTCGATTTCGTATGCAGATTGAAATGATAAATTATTGACCCATTTTTTTGAACAACAATGTGGGGAATTTGTTTCATTTGAGCACAAGGTAATGTTTCTGACTTCGCTTGTATGATACCATCTAAGTAAATTTGTTATTAGATTAAAAACATATGTTCATGTGTCAAAATTTAATATACGTACATGTAAAATAGCTTTAGGTTCTTTGTCATTACCCTAGCAGTTGTTAGGGCTGTAGTTTAGATTTATTTTCCTAGACCTAGCAGCTCTTACTAATAGTAACGTGTCTAGTATAATTAGTATCAAATCAGACCACAACTGCAAGTAATGTTGTATCCAATCCAGTTTACACCTTGCAATATATACCCCTTCAACTATACATGTTAAGAGAGATCATTTTCACAATGGCTAGCATACATTGGCGATTTGGAGCTACAATTACCGGGACATACTCCAAATGATCTATTTTTAGTTTGCAAACATGACAATTTCTATTTATAATTCCATTATGGTGGTTTTGATTGACTCTATCTAAATATTATCTTTGCATTTTGATTTCAGTTTGGGGACCAGCATGATATAGTGATGATATGAAGGCTTCGATAGAAATGTTTGTTTCGCTTCGTAGCTCACTTGGATCAGGATCAGTGATGAGTTTGATTTAGGAGTCCTAAAATATTTGAACACACATCTTGTGATGAATTAAGTTGTAAAGGGTACTCGGTATTGTGACCATTTGGTTCTAATATAGATTGATTCATCCATATGTGTCTGTGATGAATTGTCCATACTGTACATATTTATTTGGCTCAAAATAATAAAATAATTATATATATTTCTAGTGGTTCATTCCTTGCAACGTAAATTAGCGTTGCTAATTCATTTCTAAATGTTGCAACGATCTATATAGAAGTTATGTGGACATAGGCAACACAACACACTGTAAGCATTGCCGTAGCCCATAGACATACGTTGCAGTTCAACGACGGTTATTAGTGGGACCTACCAACGCATATACAAGCGTTACAATAGACCCTAGCAACGGCATCATAGGCAATGCATAGCTATGCGTTGGTATAGACCCTAGCAACACTTATACAGACTTTTAGCAACAGATATATGCATTGTTATAGGGGCGTTTCCTATTGTAGTGTAAGTTATGCTTCCATAAATATCGTGATATAGTTATGTTTATATAAAGTTATCGAGGTAGGTTATAGTTGCGGAAAATTATTCTAATAAATTATGTTTCTATAAAATATTATTATAAAGTTATCCTGATAAGTCATAACGTTATCGTGATGAGCTATGTTTTTATAAAATATAACTTATAGCGTATAGAGAAAAGAATATATAGATAAATATGAAAGAAGAGAAAAAAAGAAGGAAAAAATACAATGAAGAGATAATGCAAAAAAGCAAATGGAAAAAAAAAAAAACTCACCTAGCAGTTCGCTCCGAGCAGTGGCCAGCGCCATCATCACCTGAGCCCACCTCACCTTTTGCGCGCGGGGGAAGGACAAGCGCGACCCGCCTGCGCCTTAGACCAACCCAATGGAAGAGTAAAAAGATACGTAAAAGACTGACTGTAATAATATTTGATACTGTACCGTTATGAGTAGAAAAATAGTTAGAATAGTAAATAAATAGAAATAAACAATCTCTCTTTACTCCCCCGTTGGCAATGGCCTTAGACAGACTTTGCGATCAATCAATCATAGATCATGCAATGATGCAGGGCCATGGATGGCCCGCGAACAAAGAGGAGGCGTCCGGTGACAGTTGGCAGGGTAGAGGTCAAGTCCACGCCCACGCGAACCACGAACCGCCGGCAGATCAAGTCAAGTCGTCGTGCCAAAAAGGTAATAAAAGAAAACAGTCTGCGTTGTGCAGTTGGGTCACTGATATTGGCGCCAGGCCCATCTGTCAGGTACTACTGCAGCCGAGCAGCGGAACCTCGTCCCGTCCGTCTCTCCCGCCGGCTGACACATTAAGTACAGGTGTAATAATAAGCTCACCTCACCTCACCTCACCTGTTATTGAGACTTGAGAGTTGAGAAGTGAGCGCAGCCGTGGTGTGGCGGCGACATGGGAGGCGAGGCGGGCGCGGGCGCGGGCCGGCCGGCTGTTGGGGAGAAGGCCGACGTCGACGGGGACCCATGGGAGTACAGGCTGCGCAAGTACCTCCTGCTGCTGGCCACGCTGGTGGCCACGGTGACATACAGCTCGGCGTTCAGTCCTCCGGGCGGCGTATGGCAGGACGCTGACCCCGCCGAGAACCGCATCGCCGGCGACCCAATCATCCGGGAGACGTCGTACCCCCGGTACCTGGCCTTCTTCTACTGCAACGCGACGGCGTTCGCCTCCTCGCTCGTGGTCATCGTCTTCGTCCTCATCCTCGCCGTGCTGCACGAGCGGGGGAGCGCGAGCCTGGCGCCGCTGCGCATCCTGCGCGTCGTCATGGTGCTGGACTTGCTCAGCCTCATGGGGGCCTACGCCGCCGGAGCGTTCCGGGACAGGCTCACGGCCACCTACTCCTTGGCTCTGTTGGCCTGCGCCATCGTGTACCTCGCGGTCCACATGCTACTGGCCTGGCACGACAGCCAAGTGCCGCCGCAGCCGCCGCCGCCTGATCATCAGGATCAGCAGCAGCCCGGCGACGTGGGGGAGAAGAAGACGGAGGAAGAGAAGAGGAAGGAAGAGACGGCGCTGGAGAAGCTCCGCAAGGTGCTGATGCTGCTGGGCACGTTCGCGGTGAGCGTGACGTACGTGGCCGGGCTGAGCGCGCCGGGCGGCTTCTGGGACCACCCCGAGGGCGCCCACCGGCCGGGCGACGCCGTCCTCAAGGGGGGACGCCACGACAAGCGCCTCAAGGCGTTCTTCGTCCTCAACACCACCGCCTTCGTCGCGTCCCTGCTCGTCATCGTCATCCTCCTGGAGAAGAAGCTGTGCTTCAGCAGATCCGTGAGGTCCGCCGAGCTCTACGGGTTCATCGCCGTCATGCTCATCGGCCTGGTCGGGGCGTACTCCGCCGGCAGCTGCCGGCAGATCGATACCACCATCTATGTCAACTCTCTCATCGGCGCCGTCGTTGCCTTCGTCCTCCTCCAAGCGGCGATTATTAACTTCTGCCAAGATGCCATAGAGAAGAGCTGCCTGTGGCAACAACTGGGACGCATCAGTGTCAAAGTCAAAGGACTCTGTTTGGGAAAGGAGGAGCAGCAGGACACTCAAGATCAGAACACTACTGGCAATGAGTACGTAGTAAGAAAAGAGCACATACATTGAATTTTAGTATATTAGCAAAAAAATTTGCAGTTGGTTGGGATTATTCAATTCGGGGTGGCAGTTGATTCTTATTTTAATTGAGACCCAAATGTGATTTGGCAGTCAGCAAAGTCAAGTGCAGCTGGAGAAGGCGCGCTCTCTGGTTCTGCTGCTCGCCACTCTGGCCGCGGCCATCACGTACCAGGCAGGGCTGAACCCGCCGGGAGGCCTCTGGCAGAGCGACGGCGACCGCGGCGGCCACGACCGCTACATGGCCGGCGACCCGGTCCTGTTAACCATGAGCCCCAGGCGGTACAAGGCGTTCTACTACTGCAACTCCGTCGCCTTGGTGGCCTCCCTGGTGGCCATCGTCCTGGTGAGGATGGAGACCCTGCACCACCACAACGCGCTGGAGGCCGCCATGATTCTGGACCTGTTCGGCCTCATAGGCGCGTACGCCGCCGGGAGCTGCCGGGACGTGGCCACATCCATCTACGCCATGGCCCTGGCAGGCGCCGTGCTGGTCTACGTGGTCATCCATGTCGTCTTCTTCACGCTGGACCACAGCGGCAGCAAGGAGAGAGGCGATGGCGACGACGAGGAGTTGGTGGAGAAGAGGCGCAAGCGGCTGCTGCTCTTCGCCATCTTGGCGGCGACCATCACCTACCAAGCCGGGCTGACCCCGCCGAGCGGCTTCCTGGCCAAGGACGACCCAGACACGGAGCACCTCGCCGGCGACCCCGTCCTGCTCAACAACTACCCACGCCGTTACACGGCCTTCTTCTACTGCAACTCGGTGAGCTTCATGCTCTCCATCGCGCTCATCATCCTCCTGGTGAACCCCAACCTGTACCGGCCGGCCATCCGGAGCAACGCCCTCTCCGTTTGCACGGCGGCCGGGATGATTGGCATCATGGGTGCCTACGCCGCCGGCTGCACGCAGCATCTCAAGACGTCCATCTATATCTTTGCCCTGGCGGGATTCGTCCTCGCTGTCGCCGTGGTGGCGGTAGCGTCCTTGGCGATCCATGACAAGAAGCAGAATAACATAACAGATGCCTCAACCGATGAGCAAGACATCACGGCTGCTGACGACATCGAGAGTACTACCGGGGCACAAAATCCCAGTGCTGCTGCCCAACCCAAATCCAGTGCCACCGCCGGCGGCGACCACATGATCAAACCCAACAAGGCGAAGCTAGTGCATGCCAAGCGCAAGTATCTGATGCTGCTGGGGATCCTGGTCGCGAGCGTCACCTACCAGGCCGGCCTGGCGCCGCCGGGCGGGGTCTGGCAGGCCAACGACAAGGAGCTTGGGCACGCCGCCGGCGACCCGGTGATGCACGACAACCGGAGGCCCCGGTACCTCGCCTTCTACTACAGCAACTCCGCCTCCTTCGTGGCGTCCGTCGTTGTCATCGTCCTGCTGCTGCCGCAGCCGCCGAAAGAAGACAGCTGGTGGTGGCAATGGCGGCTCGGCCTGATGAAGACCACCGTCGTGCTGGACCTCCTCGGCCTCCTCGTCGCCTACGCCGCCGGCTCCAGCCGCTCCTGGAAGACCGCCGGAAGCGTCTCCGCGCTCGTCGTCGCCGTGCTCGCATACTTTGTGATCCATGTGGCTATTTCCTGCTTCGTCAGGGGCAAGAGTGAGAACAAGGTGGCTAGTATGAACAAGATCCCCCTCCAGCGAAACTGATTGAGAATGTACGGTGTAGAGCTGGGGGTTGTGTTTGTTTATGCATGTTTTAAGTTTTATCCCGTTCCCAGTTTCCCACCCACACGCTCAGTTGGCCGTCGGGCGTGGACCCATTACCCATTGTGCACGTATTTTGTTTTTTCCTGCTGTGGTTTTATTTTTCTTCTAAAAATATTTTTAATAATATTATTTGGCTTGACAACAAAATTCTCCAACTCAGAAAAAAATATTTTTTAATAATATTATTTGGCTTGACAACAAAATTCTCTAACTCAGAAAATTGTTTGGCTTCACAAGAAAATTGTTTGTCTTCACGAAAGAAATGACCTAGCTATAAAAAAAAATCTGTTGGCGTTCACAAGAAAATTATTCCGTTTCACAACATCTCTTTTAAAAAAAACATTGGAGTTCCAATTTATTTTGAAGATCTTGTGCTAAATATAGTATGGTGCAATTATAATTTGGTTTGGACCATTAAACATATACTCCCTCCGTCCCCATGGCAAGTGTTGTTTCAGAATTCAAATTTTGTCCCACAATAACTGTTGTTTTAGGAAATTAGTTGTCTTTAACAGAAAATTAATATGCATGCATGCAAACACCACAAAAGGGAAAGATTAATCTGTTGACCAGGGCGGGCACGTGCCTCATATTCCACTCTCTTTAATTTGTCCTAAAAATATTAAAACTAACACTTATTTTGGGACGAAGAGAGTGTATATGAAAAAATGACATGTACACAAAGTTACAAACCTTAGGCCGTAGGCCCAGTGGTGGAACAAAGTTACAAATTTATAATCGCCTGACTTTTTGTTTGTCTTGTTCAAAATTTTTAATAATCATCATTTATTTTTTATTATGATTTAGTTTTAGCATATTACTTTGTAATATACTAACTATGAATTGAATTTTTGTGTATTTTTGAATAAGATGAGTTGTTCAAATCTAATGTAAAAAAGGTGAAACGATTAATAAATTAGGACGAAGAGAGTATCAAGGTAAGAGAGAAGGGACAACGGCAGTAGTAGGGTGCACACCTCCCCGTGGCCGGCTGAGGGATACCATCCCCTGGTCGAAGAGAGAGGTCTCAAAGTCAATCGACAGCCATGTCGGTTTCAATGGCCGGTGGCACCGAGAGCATTGTGCAGCGGAGCGGGGTCCATGGCATGACGAAGACCAGTGGGGCGGCAGGAGGAGCACCGGCGGCCACGACGCAACGGGTAGTAGGAGCGGGGTCGGCCTGCGCAAGAAGAGGGAGGACCGACGGGGTGGCGCAATGGAGACTGGCCGGGGGTGGTAGGATAAGCATCGGCGGCCGTGCCGCGAGGATGAGTGGTGGCCGTCACGGTGCAAGGAGGAGCGGCTCGACCTAGGTGGCAAGGGCTGCTGAGCGGGAGTAGGGAGAGGCCGCATGCAGCGAGGGCTAGTGGCGGCCGCCCGGGCACGGCGAGGCGGAGGTGGCCGCATCGGAGTGGGGAGAGGCGGAGGCGACCGCACGGGAGTACGACAGGTTGGCCCTACTAACGGTGTCTAACTATGTATAAACGGTTTTTATCCCAACCAAACAGAAAAAAAGGATGAATCTATTCCTCTCAACTAAATTCGAGATGAGACCATCCCATCCAAAACATGAGATAGGATCATCCCATCCCGCCTGTCTCGCAACAAAACACATGAGGTGGACGAAGGAGACGGATGAGGCGAGCGGGGCCTTGGGCTTGACTGGTGGCTGTGGCGGCTACAATTTCAGGGTACCTAGGCGATGGTGGAATGGACGGCGGCGATGCGTGAGGATGACATTGGTACAACAAACCATAACACGGTGCTGCATCCGACGACGATTAGAGTGTCGCTCACTCAATCTGACGGACAATAAAGCGGGAGCCGAGGACAAACAAAAAAAATACCGCTGAACAACTAAGAAAGTTGCTGTTGTTTAGATTTGTTCTCTTTTTTTCTTGTTTGTCTCACGTGATGAGGATCGAGGTGTGCACGTGAGTTGGAACGAACAACGAAGCAATGTGTATGGACCATGCCTTGCTTTTTTTTTAAGTATGAGGAAATTTGAAGTGGATCCGGTGTGTCTCAAGAGAGATTAAAATTAGCACGCGCGATCACACATCACAGCAACTACCAGCGAGCGAGAGAGTACACCTCGACTTGAGACCGAGGGTTTTTGTTTACGACTTGACCTCGACCAAGCTAGTCTTAACGACGCGGTCGCTCGCTTAATTATTAGCATCAGGCACCAGCAATACGCGGCTGGAAACCGTGTCAGTTTCAGATCAGATCACACACGCTCCATGCATGAGTGTGAGTGCAGGACCGCAGTCGTGCAGCACACATCAATGATAGAGGGCAGCGGCGACGAAGGAAGGAAAGGTTTCAGCTCAACTGTCAACTACTGCCTCCACGGCAACGGCGATGATTCGACAACAACGGACCCGAATCGAACTGATGACCTGCATGCGCAAACTGTCGAGCTGGCCGGAGCTGTTGGAACTTGGAAGACGGGCTCGAACTGGTACAAGACGAGCTGGCGGGCACCTGCTGTACGCTAGCTCTCGATGGACCGTGGTTGACGGGTTTCTATATACTGTATCACAGCAGTGCAGTGCCCAGTGACTTACTCGTCGTCACTCACCAACACTCTACTGCATTGGGCTGCAAGAGCTGGAAGGCCGAAAGGGGCGCCGCGGCTTCCGAGGCTGCCCCTGTTCCGGATGTGCTCTAGTCTTCTCCCCCTACGCCACTACCTGCACAAGCACAATCCTCCCCGACATCCTTGACAATCACAATCGTCCTTCTTAGAATGACATGCGATCGGAATAAGCAGGGGTGGGTGACTGTAACATGCTATTAGCGCTTTGTGTACGCCTAACTATTTTAGTTTTTCATCATCGACGCATTTTCTTAATACACGCACATTGCCGAGATCTGAATGTGTTTGTGAACTGCAACGAATGTTCTAACACCTTAATTTCATACACCCAGCCCCACAAGGATGTTGAGTCATAGTAGGTATATGTTTGCCAGGCCGCCAATTCGTACAGACAAAAGTCTTATTATTACTGAACCTCCGCCCATGCTTAACAAAGATGTGTATCACGTACTCTCTGGCCTCCAAGCTCCGGCATGCTGTCTTTAAGTGGTGTTTGTCCTCTTTTGGGAACAAACAACAAAATTGACACAACAACACACGCACTAACGCGTGCAAGCTCACAAACATCGATAGAAATAAAATCAACCTCTAAAAAATCATACAAAAGCATTGAAAGTTGTAAAACTATACAATTTTGTTCTAAAATATACTCGACCTACTGGTGCTTTATTTGTAGTTATTATTTGGATCTTATTTGTTCATATCTCTAGTGATTTATAAATATTATTGTTACATAAATAACGGACACTGTACTATAAGCCATAAGGCAGTAGAAACATAAAAGAAGACCCAAAAATAACTAATAGGCAGGCTATATTTTAGAAAACAGTAATAATGGTTTCATATTCTTTCCGATTTAAATTACATTGACTATATAGATTAAAACAATTTGTTTGTTCTTACGACATACATGTATATGCAGATCCATCTTTAAAACCACCTGGAGTGCTAAATTCCTCTCCTCTCCTCTTTTCCGATGAGACCATTTCCACCTTTCTTTTTTCTTTTTACAATGGGAACTAGTCTCATGAGCTATTCCCTTCGTTCGTTTTTGCATGGAGTAGTTTGACTCTCCTAATAAAATGATATTCCCCGGTATTTGTTTTCAGATATATACTCCCTTCGTTGCAAAAAAAAAACTGGTTATTTTAATTTTGCTATAAGTTATTTTCTACAAAAATGACCAAGTTTATTTATTTATATACAAACGTGTCAACACTCCATGCAGTGGGAATTCAGCTAGCGTCTCGCTCGATGATTCATTGGCACCAAACGCTATCATATAGGGGTTTCTCTTTCTTGCATACTTTTCTCTTCATTCCCTTGAACAATTAATAAACGGCGAGCGAGAAGTTGACATTTCTCTTCCTTCGAACAATTAACAAACGGCGAGCGCGATAGCAATGGTGGGGTGTACTGTACTCCTTGGAATTAAGCTGCTTACGCCGTTTTGGAATGCCACTGGCCGGTGTGCATTTTTCAATCAAGCTGGGTGGTTCCACTTGCTAAGTCAGCAAGAAAATTCAACACCGGTACCACTCGAAACAGCTAGGAGCGTTTCGCTTCAATCTAGCTCCGATTGTGACACTGATTTTCAAATTTCAATTACATAAGTATCTCTGATGACTAGGATCCTTAAGGCTAAGTGCAGCAGTTAGTGCATCTCGTTTCTAACGCGATCTCATGATACGCATATGCACAGACCGCTATCCCTTGTCGTCGATTGTGCAAAATGCACATGCACAGGCATTTGCATACTCCTGCACTCGGCCTTATACGGTATAGCTCCTTTTTCCAACCCCGATCGAGAGTACAGATCACTTTTCTTTTTTATGAAACGGTTTCTAGGTTAAAAATAGACTGGCCAGTGACAAATATTCGAGATATGGAAATAATGCACAGAAACCTGTTACAATAGTAAATCATGTATACCAGAGAAAAAGGAATACTAGCATGTACGCCGTATGTATGCATGGTCTGTGTACTGTGTATGGTCTCTACATTATGGAGCAGCCGCTGTCTTGCGCGCCGTAGCCGTAGGGGTGCTCGTAGACGACGTGCCGCGGCGCCGGCGGCGGGCAGCACGGGTGGTCGTAGACGAAGGTAACGGGGCCCGGCGCCGGCGCCGCCGGCTTCTTCTTCTCGTCCTCCTCCTTGGCCTCGCCGACCTGCATCAGCTGCGCGGGCCCCACCTTCTTGCGAAGGTCGCCGGTGAGCTTGACGGAGTCGACGCCCTCGCCGACGATGACGACCTGGTCGTCCCCGGCGAGCGCCACGGAGTCGACGCCGCCCGCCGCCGCCACCACGGCCAGCGCCTTGGAGCGGCACCTGTCGCAGCTCATGTGCACCTTGATCACGATCTTTTGCTGCGTGCACCAATGATAATATTATGGGAACCAGAAGTTGATTAGTAAAGTAGTAAATAGCAGAGCGCTGCTGCTGCCAACAATCAGATCATCAGAGAGGCTACGGTGTATCTGTAGTACCTTCATGGCTAGCGATGAGGCTCTGAGGTGTATCAAGGCCGATGATGATCGAGGATTCGTGCGTTGTATGGAGAAGCAGGCGATCGAGGTTGGCACAAGCGTTGGCGCAGAGAGCTGCTATACTATATATAGACCTGTTATGCATCGCTGCTGGGTGGCTGCTGACCGGGTCTGGTCTGGGGTTCAGAGCAGCGATAGAAGAAGCTGCGTCCACTGCAATCAGAAGGCCGTCCTTTGTCAGTAGTTGCTACGGCGCGACTAGTAGTTTCCAAAGCTCACTTGGGGAGTACTCCTCCTACGACGTACTCCGTACAGTTGATTTGATTGCGTCCGACCCGGAAGATACCGCGTTCTGAATCTGCTGAAGAGGTCTACGCACGTGGCCTCCGGAACCGGAACACGAACGAATAGTCGCCATGTATGCATGTGCTCGATCAGCAGATTCCACTGTCAAATGTGTGCATGCATGAACTCGATCCGATCGAGGGTGTTTCTTCTTCCGTCATGTACGTGCGTCCTGGTTTTGAGGTTGGCATGCTTTGGCTCCGTCTTCCCCTCTAGAACACTACTACCACTAAGCTCTGTACCGCGCTGTACGTACGTGTCGGCAGGAAATGAGATTAATTTGGTCAGCCATGCATGCCGGCCATAGATTCAACAAGCAATGGAAACGAACACGCCGCCTAGAATAGCTGGAGTATGTGCAGAAAATTAAATAATGATCATTTCATTTATTTAGCAAAACAAGCCGTCAGACTACTCAGACTGTCATGCTGAGTACGTCCTCCTGGGGAACCAAATGAAAGAAGGCAAAATTACTCCAAGTAACTTGAAAACTTCTGCTTTCAATATGGATGAGAGACTTGCTGCCCTGGCCTAGGAAGCGGCTATAAAAAGCTTGCAAAAAACACTCTTGCTTGGAAGGTATGGTAAAGGTAAACTTTATCTATTTTTTATATTAAAAAAAAGGAGTGCTAAAGGAGTATTTCTTTCGTTCAGGAATGGACACTGGACCAGAAGTACTCTTTTGTAGAAAAAGAAACCGTACTCCTATATGAAAATACGCGCGCACAATCATTGGGGCATTTTATTTCCCTTGGTTGAGCTCGAGTCAGACAAGATCAATACCTGCATGCATGCCTCGCCTGTGCGTGACGTATAACTCTTAACGGCCAATTAGACTCACTCACTCCTATGCATAATGCATCGACAGTGCTGCGAAAGCAGCCAAACAAACTAAAATCTCCCAGACGTGGTTGACGGGTTTGCATACATATGATTTCAAAAGCTACCCGTTTGGCACGCGCGAGGGCCGGAGCTGTCGTTGCATCACATATCAAGCCTCCAAGTGTACCCAGACTCAAGGTTGCCATTTAGGTTCCTGTCGTCTTCGGCTGCTGCCGTGTCGTACATGCATGCCTACTTCCATTTTCAAATACTGAAGTGATGTCTCCTAAGTCCGAGCTAACAACATGAACAGGAAGGTAGCAATAGATGAGGGCAGGAAAGGAACAAGAGAAGATGATCTGTGCTGGTAGGAGTATGATTATGTACGTAATTGTTCAGATCAACGAGCTCTTGTACCATTTTTTTATTTGAACTGAATGTATGGATTTGTACTTGCTATAATGACATAGAATATATAGAGATTAGTAGTGGTGTCCACAAATTCTATTCCAAATTATTGTTGTTGGTTTTCAACTGAAATTCTAACATTCTGTGAATGGTAAAGGTTGTGGTTGACCCAAGCAAACTTAATTATGTGCGTATCTAAATCTCAGATTTCAACACTGATAAACTATAGTGACAGAAATACATCAGAAGACAAAAAACTGAGCAATATCTCAAATTTAACTATTGTAATAGTCCATAACTGAATGTAAAACTAGAGTAAACTAGAACAATTCCTCAAATTTATTAGAGGCAACACTAATGATTGAAGAAACATGAAATTATTGCCGAGCTTCGTGTTGATGAAGATTGACTAATCAGTTTATTAGATGATCTTGATATCAATCACAAGAATTCATCAGATGCCCTAGGTCAATCCTGATAAAAAAAACTGAAAGAAAAGATCAATCAGCAGATTGACGACGAGCGTCCTGCACCCACCTCCAGCCACCGGTGGCAATGACAAAATCCGTTAGCAATAGGCACCGACCAATATGCAAAAGTAAGCGATCTCTTATCGCCACAAACACTTGCAGAACATGACAAATAGCTTTCAGCAGGAGCAGTCACCAATCTCCACGGAAAACTACCAAGAGCCGTGAACTGTCAATGAATAGTGCGTCTCTGAGGGAATAGATGCAGGGGTTATGTGCAAAATGACGGTTTTTTGGTCCACTTATATACAAATAACTCTACTCCATGTTGCTTGCATTTCCATGTAAGCTGCCACCATGCAAAATACACTCGCTAGTGTACCTGTGACGTATATGCACACACTTAGCGGGTTGATGCATCGGTTCGCATGGTTTGCAAGTTGTTGGACAGATTGGGCACAACAAGTTGTTTTATGGTGGGTGCAATTTACTTTTGCTGATTTTTCCAAAATTTTGACAATTCACCCTATTAAAAAATAACCAAACGTTTGCAAATATATAAGTAGTAATTAAACTATATTTAATGATGAAATGGACAATCAGTGGTGGATCCACCACTCTACCCGGTGAGGACAGTGGAGCCCACCTAAGCCCCTCCTAAAATTTATAAAGATGAATATGAAAAAGGAAAGGAGAAGTAGAGATAGAAAAGAGAAAGTAGTGTAATCAACCCCACCTACATATCGATCCTTAATCCGCCATTGTGGACAATAGCATTAGAAAGTTTATAAAATAAGAGAAATGGTTAAACGTTGGGGAAAAATCAAAGTCAATAGGTATTTAATAATGGGTGGAATATTATTTTTAGATTTATATAGGGGTTTCTCCTAGTTTATATGGTACGGCAATGCAAAAGACAGGATTTAACTATTATGAGCATTGGCTGTCAGCCCATAGCCACTGTTAATTAGAATCTGCGGGGCAGTGATCCGCCGTCGTGTCGATCGTTTCGCAATCCGTCATCTCATCTGATGCCTTGGCATATACCAACCGTACACACAGGGGCTAAAAGGCCTTAAAGGATGTACAATGCATATTCAGAACCAGTCGATTAATTTAACATGATACAAATTGATAACTTTGAAATACATAATATTGTACCTTAGCAGGGTTTAATTTGGAGATTTTTTTTTGTGCAGCCTGGATGTAAAAAGAATATTTACTTTAGATTAACAAAAACTATTATTATTATTATTACTAGTCCATCAACCCGTGCTCTCGCATGGGTTAGAGATTTGTGAAATATAGATTTAATCCGTAATAATATTATAACTGATTGTTTTAATTTTTATTTTGTAATATCATTATGAGTAATGTATATGCAAATTTAGAAATTATTTTAATTAATATTTTATGATGGCATATTGGGTACTTTATATGCAAATTTATGGATTATTTTAATTCATCTTTTATAATGGCATGTTGAGTAATTTATATGCAAATTTAAGGGGTTATTTTAATTCGTATTTCATAGCAGCATGTGGGTAATTTTATGCAAATTTAAGGAGTTATTTAATTCATATTTCATAATGGCATGATGGCAATTTTTATACAAATTTAGGGGATTATTTTATTTCAGCTTTCATAGTGTCATAGTGAGTAATCTTTAGAAACTATAATAGATCTAATGACTACTATTATTAGAGCTATACGATGGATGATGATATGTTTCTAATTTTTGTGAGAATTTTTAGGATTTATCTTTTTCATAGAAAACATATATATTATTAGAGCTACATGATGAATGACGGGATGTTAATTACATAGAAAACGGATCTTATGGCTATTAAGATTTCAATCTGCAATCAATGATTCTAATAATTGAGGATTTCAATGATTTCAATCTGCAATCAATGATTCAATCTTCAATCTGTAATCTTATGGCTATGACAGTATGTTTCTGATTACTGTGAGAATTTCTATGATTTTATCTTTTATTTAGCACATCTTATGAGGATTAATAAAGAAGCTCTAAAAGGAGTCTCAATTAGTAATAGCATAGCAAGATTATACACAAAATATCTGTTTTACAGAAAGGTTTGTAGCACCTTTATGAAAAAAATTATAGAGTCACTTAGTAGTGTAAATTTGTAAATGGGAAAAAAATTAACAAAAAACTGAGATTAAATTTGAAAATGAAAAAGATCGGCGAAAAAGAAGAAATTTGTTTTCGTTGAGAGTTGAATTCAAAACATTTCATAATAGCTGATGCGGGTAATTATCTAGAAACTAAATTGAAAATGAGAAAAATCTGTAAAAAAAGGAAGAAATTTTTTCTTAAGAGTTGAACTCGTAATGGCAGAGATGGGTAATTATTTAGAAAACAGATCTAATAGATATTAATATTCCAATTAGCCAATTGATGGTTACATGTTTCTGATTTTTGTGAGAATTTTTAGAATTTATCTTTTTTTTTGGGATTAACGTGTCTGATTATAATTAGCTATAGTAATGTCCTATTTTAACACGCACTACCCTGCCGTGGCAGTCGTACAACAACACCGCTACCGCCCTGTCCTCACAGACCAGGCCGTGTTTGACAGTAGGAGTGTAGGACTAAACGACGGTAAAGAAAAACAAAATTTACGCCATACACATAGAATCCACCACCCTTTCGCCGTTGGTAGCTCCGATCCGATCCACGGGACCCGCGCCAAGATACAATTATCCTTGTGGTTGGGGCGCCTCCGCCGCGTACGTCGTGGGAGGGACCATGCCATGCGTTAGTCAATCGTCGAAAACTGACGACGCGGGGAGCTTTGCCTTGACCTCACACCTCAAGTCGCCGGCCGATTGCTACGTTCCGTGCAACGTGACATATATATATAGAGAGAAAAAAATAAAGATTGTACAGTACGTAGCATTCTACGTACTCCGCTTTTTATATTTTGAGCGAAAACGAGCGATGTCACGATGAGTACAGTACTTTATTTTTTAAAATCGTATCTAATGCTATGTCTAAAAGTCTTAGTCCATCTACTATTTTAACTATTTTCTCTGTCTACAATAGTATACGGTGTATAGGCAGTTCATGGAAGATTGATCTAAGCCTGCGTAAGCTGCGAAAACGAGTGATAGATGTGCGCTGGCCTGTACTAGGCCAGAGCCTGAATTGACTTTGACCTGGGACCACGACTCACCACACTATCTGATTCCAATTCAAAGGGTGTCATGCGAAATCTCTTCTTGCCTCTTTCGTCTCACATCCAATTCGCGCGACAAGAATTATGCAGGAGAGAGAGTTTCTGAACGGCGCCATAGCAGAGTATTCGATCCTGACAGTGTAGTGCCAGAATATTTGATTGATAATCTGAGCTTTGCTGCTTGAGGGTCCGTTTGAGCGGCCGAACAATAATTTGAGCTTTGCTGCTCGAGGGCCTATTCAGAACACAGGAATTTCACAGAAAAACAAAAACATTGAAATTTTTCTTCATTCCATACTGGGCCTAAAATAATTTGGTGCCTAGCGGGAGCAGTGCCTCTTGGTAGTCTGCGTCGCGAGTACTAGTAATTGAGTTCATAACAAATAAACGCGCTACTGTCGTCGATGAATGTTGTAGCTTTTTTTTTTATTGATGATCTGGTACCACTACTGCAAAGGGCAGGTAGTAAGTCGATTTATAATCCTTGACCCCGGCGATCCAACACTTGCTTTAGTTTCTGCTTTTTTGACATAAGTCAGCACTCCCCCACCCCCCACCCCAACCAAATACACCCTCTTTCGTTAAAAACACACACACACTTGGTAACAAAAAATTAAATATCGCGACGAGTTTGTAATAAACATATATTTATATTAGCAGAACTCAGCGTTCCATCCATCCATAATGGACCAGTATCAATGGTGGGATTGACAGTTTGACAGCACATCCACATGGTAACGTACACTCATCGTGCGGCTCGGAGCAGAAATTTGCAGAAACACAGGGAAAGATGCAAGAACAAAAGAACATTATATGCTACACGCAGAAATCACAGCTTGCTGGCAGACGCAAGCACCAGCTCACCCTCTTCTTCCATCATCACACGCAAAAGCTCTCCTCATGGACGTGAACTATTCGGTGCTGTTTGCTTCTTACCAACGAAACAAACGCTGCAAGCACAATCGCAAAGGACAGTTTCAGAGCGCATAATTAAACCACGTGTTTTCAATCCAGAATGATTTGCGATCATTGTTCTTTTTGCAGAAGAAGACCTGGTTGCAGCAGTAAGTATTACTTGGGGTATATTTTGCTTTATGATGTCTCCAATTCTTACCTTGCTTTTCTTCTTTTTCTTCTCGATGTATGCAATGATCTCCCCTTGACGCACAAGAGTCTCCTGCAAGGCCTGCAAAAACTCACGTCCAATCAAATTTGTAAATAGATTAATTGGTTAAAAATATGCCAAATTTCAACCTCGAAGGGTCATTCACTGATATATTGAGAAAAAATCAACATAAAAATTCAGAAATATATCAGTAGCTGGTTCTGGTGTGGTAATAGCTAGGTTTTCCAGCAAGGTGCCAAGGTGTAGATGATACCTTCTTTGTAGCTGCAAGCTCGTCTTCCAGCACACTGACGCGGCTCACGGCAGCCTGCAACATCTCCTCCTTATCAGCTGGCATTGCCATAGGCTTTGTCAGGAGTGCAATGACCTTCTCCTCAAGCTCGGCAAGGCGCTTTGCAGAGATGGCATCTTCAGCCGCCTTCACGGCCTCTGGCGATAGCTTGGATCGCTGCCGTGCTTGGAGTTTCGATTTGCTTTTTGTGAGAGTAGCAGGTTTTGCTCCACCCATGGCAGCTCCAAGAACCTTCCCAGGCATGTTGCGGGTCACACGGAGCATTGTTGCAATGCTCATCACAAGTGCTATGATGCCACCAATGAGTGGGGGGTTGGATCCATTAGAGGCATTCACAACGGCTGATAAAGAACAATGATCGGTCAGTCTGTCAGTGGACGGAAACTGGAGCAGCAATACTTGGTCAAAACTTTATTGAGTCATTAGGGTGGCAGTAACCTTTGGTGATGGCAAGCTTCTCATCTGGTGGTGTTCCCTGGCTCTTGCAGATAGCATATATGGCCTTTTCAACCATTGGGACATCACAAGAATATGGTGATCCAGGAGACTGAAAGAGTTTGTAGAGAAATAAAAAGTTAGTACATCGTGAGCATTAGCATTATTGACACTTAGTTTTATGTGTTTTCAGCTAGAAAAAAATTTAAGTTTAGATGTTGATGTTCAACACTAAGTTTCTAACTACAAACTTTGCAATGTGAATAACGTCTTTGCTCGTTACTGAATAATCAGTGGTAACAAGAGAATGACTTACAGGAAATGAAGTGGGCATAAGTTCCTCACGAACAGGTGACAACTGAGGATGCTCAATTCGGCTGCGGGAAATTTTTTGTGACAGACTTCCGGTTAATTGTGCTTCTCCACTGAATGAAGCTTGCTTCTTGAATTAGAAAAATGCAAAAAAGGTAAGCATCAATTATATTATCAAAGACATCAACGACTATGCTAGCATGAAAATGGTTATTTTTTCCGTACCTTAGGACTATATGATGTCATCTTCACAAATAATTTTGTCCTCAGCCTCCAAAGAGGCTGAATTGAGTGATCCACACCTCCCACCTCCACTTTGAACCATCTTCAATCAGAATAGGATAAGACTACCGAGTTAGTGCCGTATCATTATGAATTTGATGATCAGTGTTAAAGGTGAAGAGTTTGAGATCGAAGGACCCACCTTCATGATTTCAGGATCATTCCAAGGGCCTTTGTCAGCCTTCATGCAACCACCATTGCACTGGCAAGTTCCACCAAAAAATTCTGGTAGCTCGCTGAATAACAGAAACATGTATATTGAACTTTGCAAATGTGCCCCAGAAGTAGTTTATAAGTTCAGTATAGTGATAGATAACAATCAGAAAACTAGTTTCTCACCTGGCATCAATCACCTCAAGAAGCTTGCCCTGATACTTGTTACCCAGAACCTAAAGAAATGCAGAGTTCATGAAGTAATCTTCTGATTCAGCACTATAATGAATCACAGCTAAATAACAAAACTAGAAGAAGTAGGAAAAAAATACATGAATCTTTGCGGTGGTCTTCGGGTCAAGAAAGCTTTTCACTGTGCCCCATAGAAGCCGGAATCCCTGGCCCGCGTTAATGATGAACATCCGGCACAGCGTCTGGCACCAAAAGAAAACAGAACCGACATGGTAAGAGTGTTGTTGTTTCCAAAATTCAGCTAAAATGTCTACATAAGTATGAATCGTAAATCAAAGGAATCACCTCAGGATAGTTATCACCGTCAATCTTCTGAAGCATACCGATGAGGTCCCTTGCAGCTTTGCTGAATTGTTTCATCCCCTGAAAATGTGCTTCTCTTGGTTATTCATAGTAAAATTGCAACCTCTGAATATACTTCCCTCCAATTTGTAGATACATACCACTCCTTGCACATCAAGAATTGTTGTGCTCTGATCAATATGGCGCTTTGCTGCGATTGAGCAAGCTGGGAACTTGACAGCAAAGTTCTTCTCAAACTCCTTGACATGGTTCTTGACAAAGCGATCCATTGTGGTGACCTGCATTAGCCTATTGACATCAATCTGTCCAATCCGTTCAATGTAGACAGGCCTGCCTTCCTTATCAACCCCATGGTAACCTTGAGGGTAGCATTCTGCTACCTTATCAGCTTCTTCGAATTCGAACTCCTAAGATGGCATTATAGAAAAAAAGAAAATGAGGCGAGAGGTTATGGACCTGTCTGTAACCATCGATAAGAAAGGTTTTAGAGCTTCAACAACCTCAAGAATGGTATCTGAACCAAACTCCTTTCTCCATTTCAGCATATCAGACCACATTTGCTTTGCCTTCTCGATGTCAAACTTTCTTGCCTTCAAAAACCTTCATCATCATCACAACTTTCAGCAACACTGCTCCACATTAAAAATGTAACCGTATGGCAGGACGTGCCGTTTCTACTATCACACACCTCAGCATCATGTGGTAATCATCATGCTGCGATGGTAGCAGCTCTTCGAGTACAAGAAGCTGGCGGAAGGCATCCACAGCCTGCACCTCCTCAGGGTCGCGCTCATCCAAATCGAGATGGACATGACCTTGCTGCTCCTCCTCCCCCTCTTCATGGAATGTCTCAGCTTCTGCGAGGCGCTCATCGCCTTCTTCTTGAGAGACGCGATCATGGCTCTCTTTTCGTCCTCCGAGTATTCCACATTGGATTTCCTCTTCTCGTCATAGTGGCCATCTAAGGCTACAGGCGTCATTATTTCTACGTAAGTCAATAGTGCACAGTTTTGTTGCAAGCACTGAATTTGACTTTTAGTAATTATGTTGAATTATCCCACAGTGCTTCAAAAAGATTGGGCGAAAGGAAGCTATTTCTGCCATTTAGTTATACCAGTCTATCAACCCGTGCGATAAGGATATTCATTTAATCTGTAATAATATTAGCTAATTGTTTATGTCATAATGGGTGATGTATATGCATATTTAGAAATTATTTTAATTTATATTTAATGATGGCATATTTGGTAATTTATATGCAAATTTATGGTTTATTTTAATTCATCTGTTATAATGGCATGTTGAGTAATTTATATGCAAATCTATGGGATTAGTTTAATTCGTATTTCATAATGGCATGGTGGGTAATTTTATGCAAATTTAAGGGGTAATTTAATTTATATTCATAATGGTATGATGAGCAATTTTTATTCAAATTTAGAGTGATTATTTTATTTTATCTTTCATAATGTCATGGAGGATAATTTTTTAAAAACTATAACAGAGCTGATAACTACTGATTATTAGAGCTACATGGTGGATGACAGTATGTTTTTGATTTTTGTAAGAATTGTTAGGATTTATCTTTTTCCTAAAGAACAAACATAGTATTAGAGCTACATGATGATGGATGATGGGATGTTAATTACATAGAAACGGATCTAATGGCTATTAAGATTTCAATATGCAATATATGATAACATGTTTCTGATTATGATTTTATCTTTTATTTTGCGCATCTTGTGATGATTAATAAGGCATAAAATATCTATTTCATAGAAAAGTTTTTAGCATCTTTATGAAAATAAGTTACGGGATCATTTAAGTAGTGTAAATTTGTAAATGGGAAAATATTTGACAAAAATTGAAAGTAATTTGAAAATGGAAAAAAATCTGCCAAAAAAAGAAGAAATTTACTTTCTAATGAGAGTTGAACTCAAAACCTTTCATAATGACAGTGTTGAGTAATTACTTAGAAAATAAATTGAAAATGAGAAAAATCTAAAAAAAAGAAATTTGGTTTTATTGAGAGTTGAACTCAAAACCTTTCATAATGACAGAGGTGAAGTAATTACTTAGAAAATAGATCTAATGGCTATTAATATTCTAATCTACCAATTGATGGTTGGGATGTTTCTATTCTTTGTAAGAATTTATAGGAATTTATCTTTTTTCTGATGTGTTTTGTGAAGATTAACGTGGAGACTTCTTTAGAACTTCTAATTAGTAACAGTAACATGGATACTCACCAGAGCTCAGACGGTGCTCATGTGGTCCTGACAGGACTTCTGCCATCACAAGGCCGACCTATCGGACCTGACAAAAGAACGAAGAGGTCTGAATAAAAACTCAAGACCCTTATCACGGTTTGGCGCGCATGGTCGGAAAAAAAACAAGAAGAATGTGCTGAATATTTGAATGTGGTGATGATAGCTGATAGGATAGGAGGTGATATCTAGGACTAAAAACACTCATTGTCAAGAGTAAAGACACATATTGATCTCAATATATAACACGGCAGATCTCCTGCATAGAGCGTTTGCTTCTACAAAAAAAAAAAATCTGGGCTATTAACAGATGATTATCCACCCAATCGCTAGAAGGTGTTTGTATCGAGCAGAGCATACAAGGAGGACGAACACGCAAGAGGCCGTGAGGGGCCCATGTACCAAGAAACCGAAATCGCTGGAGAGGCGCACGGGGACGCTACGAAGGCGCATGCAGATGGGGAAGGAGGCAGATGACAAGATGAGAGAAGAGAGGGAGAGAAGGGCGCGCGCAGCGCAGGTACCTCCGAGAGGAGAGGCCTTGAGGCGGAGAGGGGGGCCGGCGCCGGAGAGAGAAATGGAGCAGACCCCCAGGAGGGACGCTTTAAAACAGAGGGGGCGGGGCGGGGCCGCGGGGGACGGTGGCGCGCACGTCGCGGGCGGGGAAGGAACGGAGGGCCGGCCAAACCCAAAACGGTGAGAGGCGCGCACGAACGCAGCTGGCGTGGCGACGAAGCAGGACAGGTGGTTGTGGTGGTGGTGGTTGCCTGTCTGGGCGCCTTGACCCCTGTTGTTAAATCTTCCGCGAGACCTCCGTCCCCCGCCCCGCGCGCGCGCGCGCGCACTCCAATTTTCTAATTCGATGATCGAGTATCTCCGTCCATTTCTGAGGTTTGGACACGCGGTCCATTTGGAAGTACTGTAGGAGTAATCAACAAACTTCACCATTAAAAAAAGCTTCCCCCCGTACGCAATACAAGTCGGTACGGTCTACATGATGGAGCAGGTGCTGCCCGGCGGCGAGTAGTACGCGGCGGCGGGGTGCTGGTCGTACACGACGCGGGCGGCTGCGGGTAAGTAGTAGTAGTGCCAGGGGAACTCGGACGACGGGGTCGGGCTTCTTGTCGTCCTTCTTCTTGTCCTCGCCGACCTCCACCAGCTCGGCGCCGCCCATCTTCTTGCGCAGCGCGGTGGTGAGCCTGACTGGAGTCGACGCCCTCGCCCACCACCACCACCCGGTCCTTGCCGTCGCCCGCGATCGCCACGGAGTCCACCCCGCCCGTCGCCGCCACCAGCGCCATCGCCTTGGACCGGCACCGCTCGCTCCCCATCGTCACCTTGATCACGATCTTTTGCTGCTCGGAGGAAGCGGGGTTAGTTAGTTTGGTTCATGATTTGGAGCGCTAGGTCGCTGGAACAGAGGAGATGCGCCGGTGCTGTTACCTTCGCCATGGCTGCTCGTTTCTTGCTCCTTGAGAAAATCCAAACTAACCCTCCGCCAAGGATGGAGAACTGAGATGGAGACTAAAATTGATCAAGTGAAGTGGAGGGAAGAGTAGAAGAGAGGCTGCTGATGCGATTGCCTGCTGTAGTGGGAGCAGAGCAGCGGCCTCCGAGCTGCTATATATAGCCGCCGTGCACACGGATGCCTGCCACTTGGAGCAGATCAGCTGTAGCGGTCGGTCACTGACAGGCACAGGCACTAGAAGGGAAGACTCGGCCAGGTCGTCGTGTCATTATCAATGGGCAATGGCCATTTGGCCCCATCCCAGACGCGCTTCAGCAAATGGAAACCGTGTTTCGCAGCACAGTACCGGCACATGTTACCATGCTAGCAGTCAGCTTGCCTTGGAGAGTTGCCATCCGAAGCGGCGGCGAAGGAGGCTTCGTGTGCAAGATTTGAGCCCCTGCCGGCCTGCCGCTAAGGCCGTGCTCAGCAGGACAAACGTAGTACGGATGAAGCCGGGATCTGTGCTGTAGCAAGTAGCGAACCCTATACACCTGAGTTAAATTTAAAATGAGAAAGTGAGGTGATTCTCTTGCCGGACTTAAGCCTAAGGAAGGCTCTGCTCATTTTGTGACGCATCACCTCATTCCATCACGCCGCACTAGAAGGAAAAGTTATCGTCCGCTTCTGCGCCGCATTTCCAAATAGAATGCATTATAAACATAGAAGCAAAATCAACTCAGAACCTCAAACAATTTAAGAGTTATAAGTGCACAACGTTCATCATGCATGCTTTTGGCGCCGGAAGGCTTCGTGGCTTTGCTGTCGCTGACTATTGTGACATGTCTAACTTTAAACCAAGCCCAAGTTACCAAATCGTTGAGCTTGCCATGGATCCAAACAACCTAACATTGATGGTTCCACGATTTGGCGATATATCGAACCGGGGTCACCGGTCAGCAATCGAGTGCCGAGAGGGGGGAAGCCCGCGGTCACTACTCACCAGCACATCCACAAAACAGTAGTACTTGGAGTTGGAGGCTATGACTATGAACGCCGAGACTTTGGCGCGTGCGACTGGGAACTAATGGGCTTTGCAATTTGCACTACTGGGTCGATGTAAGACAACAAGGACATCCGGTCGATGTGTGGCCCGTCCGAAGAACATTTAAAGCTGTGGTTATTTTGATGGAGGTGGTGATCAAGGCTAATCATGCATGCATGGGGCCCGCTGGCGGCCTGCTGCCTGATTGGTGTGTGGCTTATGCTCATCACCACCGCTACGTAGCAGCTCGACGGACACACGGGAGCACGCAACGCAGCACAGGCTGCTCAGCCCCTGAGCCTAATTAATTGTCCCGTGTGCTCAATTAGTTAAGACATCGCTAGCTTAGCTCCGATCCATGGACGTAGGGTAGTCACTTCAACATCATCAAATTCTTTAGAAAAAAAAACATCATCAAATTAACTCTGGCCGCGGCAGCCCCGATGGCCCGTCGACTAATCAACATGATTGCACCCGATTTTTCTACTCTCGTCTGCTCGACCTCAGGTCGTCGCCGGTTGCCACGTGCCGTGGAAGTAGCGAGATAGCAAGGCTGATGTCAGCACAGGATTAAAAATAAATAAATGTATAAATTACAGTACGAGAGAGTTAGATTTGAGATAGCTAGGCAGATAGATCAGTGACGTTAGCCTAACACTTGGGACGATTTCTGTTTTTACATTCGAATCGGACAATGTTGCACTCAATGTTAAAAGTTAGCTTTAACGTCAGTTGGTAAGATTGTGGTTCCTGAAAAAAGAATTAGCATCGGTTGGTATTATAAATCCATACAAAAAAGTACTCTTTAGTATTGATTGGTAATACTAACTCATACTAAAGGCTGAGGAGGTTTTAATATCGGGTGGTGTTGCCAACCGGTACTAAAGAGTACTCTTTAGTATGGATTCGTAATACCAATCGATGTTAAAGGCCTCACGACCCGGTATTAAAGTCATATGAGTACTTGAATAAAAGAATATCAACATCCACGTACGCGCATGTGATTGTTCGTAGTGGCGAGTGGGATTGCACATGAGACCGATGGTTGTGGGTTCGAGCTCCTGTGGCAAAAAATATTTTTATGGACAGCTCAATCCTTAGTTTATACCACATCACTTGTTATTAATGTTTTTGGATCTTTAGGACCGATTACATAGTACCTGTATGAAAATCGGTAACGATACTGAAGGCTCTTTCTGTGGTGTAAAAGTCAACATTCTATGCGAAAATACGAGTGGCGAGGAATGTGTAGATCTTCAAGCTGCGAAAACGAGTGATCGATATATACTGTACATAATTGATATTATATAAATAAATTGTTAAAGCAGTAGGCCATAGCCAGGATGACTTGACCTGGGAGGGACGACGACTGAGACTGAGTGAACGACTGACCAGAGGACCACACGTCGCGTTCGCGCGAGACAAAGGCCCGCAGGGGTCCCCGCCATCGGTCGAGGTAGGTCTAGGTGGGCACGGTATCGGCTGGTGGTTTTTTTTCAAATTGATTCTTCTTAGAAAAGTTTTTTTATAAGTAGATCCATACCAATTATTCAAAAATGGGTTCAGAGAACTCGACTTTATAGCACAGAACAATACGGTCAGCGCCATGTCAGTTAGCGCTGAATTTGCTACGTCAGCGTCGATGTGGCTGCGGGACGTAAGCTCGGCGCTCTGTAAAACTGCGCCGAGGTAGCGCCGGGCTACAGTACTCGATTTCCTTAGAAAAAATAAAAAAATAGCTCGGCGCTTGGCTCATTTGACGCCGAGCTTAACGAGCTTGGCGCTATGTGCTCCAACGCCAAGCAATAGTGCATGCTTATAAACAATTAGCATGTCACATTCATATATACTAATTCATGATCTTTAGAAATTTATAGAAAAATGATTATAGATCCGATTTGTATGAGATAATTTTCATTAGATTAATAATATTTTTCTCTACATGCATTTTTATTTTTTAGAAATAACCATGTGTATATGTATTGTTTAATTTATAGTTATATCATATTAAATCCAATAATTATGAAACCAATTCCCATATATGTACTTTGCATTTGTCTATCTTGTGTGGGCTATTATTTACCATTATTGTTCATGCCATTTTTCCAATAAATATTTAATATTAAGAAATGCAAAGTAAATTCGTGAACCAAGTGTGTTACTTCTTCTGTCCCACAAAGAAGCCACAGTTTTTGAATTCCATGCACGTTTACTCATAAAAATACATAGGATTACAAACATAGTCTAAAAAATAAATAATATTCATAAAAGTTTTTCTAATAAGACGAAGGGTTAAAGGTTGTACTACTGAAATCAAGAATGATTTGTATAAGCAAGGAACACCCATAAGCCTAGCACAATGGACCTCTACGTGATAAAAATACATGTACTCATAAAATGTTTGTTGAAATTCTCTAAGACTGATAAATATGGTACGATCATAAGCTGGACATTTCAAAACTATATTATGATATCACACGGGATCAAGCTAGCGCACTTCAAGCTGGTCACTTCCGGTCACTTGCTGCAGCCTACCAGAGGGGCCAAGAACATACATGACGGCATGAGACCATTATTATCTTCTCATGCTTGCATGCGCATGGAAGCTTATCAGACTTGTTTCTTCCGTGCATGTGTTTTTTATAGTGATTAGAAGCTCGAATAGAGGGTACATATCCTCACAAACAATGTGCACAATAATTATATCTATAAATTTTACCAATCATTTTATGGGCCCATGCATATATCTTCCAGCTTGTAATAGAGGATGGCACTATAAATTTAAACTAGTGTATGATTCTATGTGAGGTGAGGTAGACCAAGAAAACTTAGACATGTCAAAGTTCGTTCCAAGAACCAAGATTATTATTGGATTTAGCATGAATCAATTATGAATTAAACCATCACGTACTATTCCTAGTGCGAAACAATGGAAATTAACAAAACCTTGGCTACACAATAAAGACCAATGCAATGTAGACCTATCAAAACTGGTTTCATGATTATTGCATTTTACGTGAATTAGCTATGAATTAAACAATGCCCACACAAAAACTATTTTTATAAATTTAGCAAACATTTTATGAGTGATAGACCTAATAAAATTTACGTTATATGAATCACACACATAAATATTTTTACGTATTTCAAAACAAAACTGAATGTTTGTGCAAATGTTAGTTAGCTTCTTGTCCTATAGCTCGGCATGGTGTCATAGCACGCCGAGGTGCTTTAGCTATTTTTTTATTTTTCCTAAGAAATTCGAGTACTGTAGCTCAGCGTCAGTTCATACGACGCCGAGGTGGCTAACCTCGACGCGGTTTTACAGAGCGCCGAGCTTCCATCCCATAGCCACGTCGGCGCTGACGTGGCAAATTCGGCGATAACTGACATGGCGCCGACCCGTTGTATCTCGGCGTTCCATGCTAGTAACGCCGAGCTCTGGGTCCTATTTTTAGGAATAAGTTTTGGTGAACATCTATTTATGAAAAAAAGTTTCTAAGAAGAGTCAATTTGAAAAAAAAAACCACGTATCGGCTGCACGCAACGCAAGCACAACGAAGCTCGCATGTTCGACACCTGCATGCCATGGGCGCGCGGCTCTATCTTCTTAGTTTTTCATTTTCACGTTCAAATATTCTTCCCTTTTATTGCGTGATTTATACGAGTAGACCCTATGGGCAGCATATGAAAAAAAGATCTATGTGAGGCGACGGAATCCAGTACCCAAATAATTAACCCATATAATCAAATTTCTAAGGTCGCAAGCTACATCACCATCCATTAATAAGACTCTTTGTTCATGTCTTTCATTATTACTTTTTTACTAATAAGCATTCATGCGTGCAAGGTAATCCCTTTTGCAAAGTTGCTAACTCTAAAATTTGAAAATAATAATATTTTTTTTGGCTAAATATGTCGATAACTAATGCCATGACAATCAGAGTCCCACGGCACTAGGAACGACTAAGAATCATAAACTTAATGAAGATATTTAATGCGAAATAAAATAAACAGTATATCATGATGAGATCCGATCGACAAAGGAAGAATCAAGATAGTGCCTTAGGGTTAATATAGTAGGAGATTGAGTTGTAATATATATTTAGTCTAAGTTAGGAAAGAGTTTATTTCTTATTAGAAAAGGGTCAAGTCCTCTACAGTGTAAATATGTAATAACCGGTATATTATGTAGGAGGCATAAATAATCATCATCAATAAAACAACCAGTTTACCGGCTTCGCACCCTTCTTTACCACAGGAGTGGGAACATAGGTAGATTTTGACGAAGTTTTTCATGTTGAATGGCTGCATTGATTAGGTTTGACCTCCTCGCAAGCAGTTACCACATCATCATGGCTTGTTTGTTCTCGAAGATTTGCACATTGCTCTTTCGAGCTCGATCCTTCTCATGCCAATGGTCGAAAGCATCCATTAACTAAGCATATGTTCGGTTTGAGGATTACATGGGATTGTCCGGTTCCATCCTTCTTTTGGGGATGGGACCGTCATATCTCATGTTTCATTTATAGAGATGGATTCATTCTAATTTTTTGTTTGGTTGCAAAGATTAGAGTGGAAAGGATGCATGGCGTTTGTAACCCCATTAGGCATCCATGATGTGGAACCCACCAGCTATGGGCCCCACCTATCAACTGGTCATAAGCCCTTCTTCTTCCTCGCCCACATACCTTCGCCACCTCATCTGCCTCTCTGGCAAACCACGAGTGTTGGCAATAGGTGACGGGACGAGACCACATGAGGAAGTACACACGCAAGGGACGTCGCTCTCATAGAGGTCCTTGGCGGCATGTTGCTCACTGTTCGCATGCGCTCCCGCACGCTTGCGCTGTAGCGGGCATAGATGCCACTCGACTAGAGCTAAGGCCAGGTTGCATATCTACTCAACTTGTTTGTTATTGGTGTGTCTACCCCGCGCCTCCGCCCATCGATGTTGCTCTTTGCGCCTACTTGATGGGCCACTTGAGAGCTTTACTCCCTATGTAGAGCTCTTCCCATCTTCCCTCGTTTCCACCGCGCATCGAAGATCCTGTGAACCCCTGCTATTTAACATGAGCCAGAGCATGTGTTTGTGTGTGATAGAGGACCGGGTCAACGAGGGATGGGCTCCTCCTGCAGCTAGTCTCAAGGTTAGGGGTGACCTCGTCCTTGATAGTCCCTCAACCAAATGCAACCTATTAGCAATGCACCTGACTTAGGGGCGACCTCATCCCTGCTAGTCCCTCAACCAAACACAACTCATCAGGTTGATGTTTGATGTTACCAGAAGTAAAAAATATTTAAAATTCTTTTGTCTATTGTAGTTTATGATCACTTGCTAGTGAAAGCAGAAAGGAGTAGCTACGAGAACATTTGCAGCAAGCTTTTCTGTACCAACGTAGGAGGCAACTCCATGTGTGAACACCGAAGGGGGCCACATTGCATACAAAGCAACAGGAAGCATCCATATTGTATGAAGAGTGGTTCTATGACTCAAAAAGGCTGGCTGTTTCAGGTGTGACTGCGGAAGCATCCATTATTTCGAATTCTTATTCATTTACTATTATAAAAACAACCAAAAAATATAGTTTATGAATCAAAATAAATTATAAAAATAAATTCATTAATGCCCTCAACTTAATATAACAACCTACTTTGTGTCTTTGTCCCTCTAAAAATGCATATGCGTCACGTGCGGGACGCACGTGCATTTTTACTAGTATTATAAAAGGGTCAAGTCCTTTGCATTATAAATATGTAAAAACCGGTATATTATGTGGGAGGACTAAATAATCATCACCAATAAAACAATCAGTTTATGGCTTCACACCTTAACCAGAGCAGTGGGAGCATAGTATATTTTGACGAGTTCAGTCTTGAATGAGTTGCATCGATTAGGTTTGACCTCCTCGCAAGCAGTTACCACGTCATTATGGCTTGTTCGTTCTCGAAGATTTGCACATTGCTAGTTCGAGCTCGATCCTTCTCATGCCAATGGTCAAAAGCATACATTAACCGAGCATATGTTTGGTTTGTGGACTACATGAGATTTTCCGGTTCCATCCTTGTTTTGGGGGTATAGGACTGTTCCATCTCATGTTGGTTTATAGAGATGAATTCATCCAAATTTTTTGTTTGGTTGCAAAGACTAGAGTGGATAGGATGGATGGCATTTGTAACCCCATTAGGCATCAACAGTGTGGAACCCACCAGCTATGGGCTCCACCTATCAACTGTCCATAAGCTCTTCTTCTTCCTCGCCCACCTACATTTGCCACCTTATCTGAGTGTCGGCAATGAGGGACGGGATGAGACCACATGGGAAGTACATGCGCAAGGGACGTCCCTTTCATAGAGGTCCTTGGCGGCATGCTGCTCACTGTTTGCATGCACTCCCACACGCTTGCGCTGTAGAGGGTGTAGATGCCGGTCGATGAGAGCTAAGGCCAAGTTGCATATTTGCTCAACTTGTTTGTTGGCACGTCTACCCCGTGCCTCCGCCCATCGATGTTGTTATTTGCGGCTTTGCGCCACATTGGCCTGCTCGATGGACCATTCAGGAGCTCTACTCCCTGTTTAGAGCTCTACCCATCTTCCCTCGTTGCCACCGCTCATCAGAGATCCTGCGCCACCCGTGCTATTTGACGTGAGCCAGAGCACATGTTTGTGTGTGATAGAGGACAGTGTCAACAAAGGGATGGGCTCCTCCTGCAGGTAGTCTCAGGGTTAGAGGGGTGACCTCATCCTTGATAGTCCCTCAATCAAATGCAACCCATTTGCAATGCCCCTGACTTGGAAGGGGAGGCCAGGCCTCATCCCCGCTAGTCCCTCAACCAAACACAACTTATTATGCTGATGTTTGATGCCGTATGTGAGGATTATACGGTTATCAGAAGTAAAAAATATTTAAAATCCTTTTGTCTATTGTATTTAAGATCACTTGCTAAAGGAGTAGTTGTGAGAACATTTGCAGAAAACATTTTGGTACCAATGTAGGAGGCAACTCCATGTGTGAACACCAAAGAGGGCACATTGCACACAAAGCAACAGGAAGCAGCCATATTGTATGAAGAGTGGTTCTATGACTCAAAAAGGCTGGCTGTTTCAGGTGTGACTGCGGAAACAGCCTCTGTCAACGTTCAGATGAACCGGAGATGGTACTGCCAGTCACAGATGGCTTCGGATTGTACAATTCCTTTATATTAAATACAGAACATCAACCAAAAGGCCTATTAGCTCAGCTGGTTAGAGCGTCGTGCTAATAACGCGAAGGTCGCAGGTTCGAGACCTGCATGGGCCAATTTTCTCAAAATGCATTTTTTAAATTTTCTGCAAATTCTTCAAATGCATTTAGCCTCCGATTTCACCTGTAGATGCAATGCAGCACAAAAGCACTGCGCGTTCACCGGTGACGAGCGTCGGTGTGCAACGTGTGCTAGTTCTTGCTGCCGTTCTCATCCTCGCATATATAGTTGCACGTCTTTTTGCTTCCACTCGCGTGGTCGACTCTTTCCTCGTCTTCTGTTACAAGATGCCAAGATGGACGATTTTATTGAAGGATCGGAAAGCAGCCCAGCATAGGTACACTACATGATTACATCATCCTCCCCTCGTTCATGTCCGCGGCAGCCGCCACAGCCTCGACGACGCCCCTGCCCTTGCCGGCGGCGCCTGCCCCCTCTGCCGCGTTGCGCGCCGCGGCGGCCGCCACCCTCTCGGCGTCCTCCCTCGTGGCCACCTTGTTTGCCGGCAACGCCGCTGCCGCGTCGTTGTTAGCCGTAAGCTAGACATGGTGGTGTTGTGTGTGTGCGTGAACTGGTCACCATGCAGGGAAGCTGTTGGGGCTGAGGCGTAGGCGGTTAGGACTGGAATACGTGGTGTGCATGGTGCCGCTCATGCAGGTGAGCTGCAGCGGATGCGGGCGGAGGTCGTTGGGGGAGTGGTGCGAGGGTCGCTGGGGCCGAACGTGGCCGCGTCGTACGGGGCAAGTGACGACGTGGTGCGTGGCCACGGGCAAGGCGAGGAAGCCGGGACGTGGAGGTACGCTCCTAGGCGCGCGGCAGGCTATATGTAGCGTCGTTCTACTCTGTAACGTTGAGCTCGATCATGTGAATAAACAGGCCAACATACAGGCGAGTAGTCGCCGGGGCGTTCGTCGCCAATGCTTGTGCACTGTACATCTTCTACCTCCAGTCGCTCGCGTGTGCGAGTGAGCGAGAGCGAGGCGAGGGGTGTTTGAGGTAGCTGGGAGCTCCAACAGTCGTCGCCCACCGCGTCCCTGAGGCTGAGCCTCGCCTCGCAGCCGCCCTCCGCCGCCTGCGGTTGCTTCATGTTTGCCTCGGCGGCCTGCTGCGCGGCGGCCGCCACGCCGCCGGGCACGTTGCCGCCCAGCCCCGTCGCGCGCGCCTCCGCGGCCTGCACGGCCGCCGCGTCGGCGAGGCCCACCGGCCTGTCCCCCGCCGACGTCTGCGCTGCGGCCTGGAGTGCCTCGCCGATGGTGATCGCGTCCGTGGCCTCCGCGACCTCCCCCCGGCCCGGCACTGGCACGGTGAACTGTGCCATCACCTGCACGCAAAGAGAAGGGAGAGCGAGAGTTCCAAGGACACGTACGCTTCAAATTAAGCCGCGCGCGCGCCATCGTCGTGTCGTCGTGTGCTATATATAAGATGGTGTAGCTAGCTTACATACCTGGCCGCCCGCGCTGGCGGTGACCAGTCGTCTGCGCGGGGAGGTCTGTCTCCTTGACCTGCAGGCCGCCGCCGTCGCCATTGCCGCGCGGCTCTCGACCTTGTTCTATGACCTTGTCCCGCTCGTGGGCCGCCTCGTGCCCGGCGGCGGACGCTGGGTAGACGTCGCCGGCGCGGACGGGTGGTGCCTGGCTCATGGCCCCTTCCGATATGTGGACTGGCGCGGCAATGCAAGAAGCTAGCAAGATACTTGCTAGTAACCTGGACGTGCGCAGACACACAGTAGCCGGCTACACTGATGCGCGCATATACATTCTCGCTAGCTAGCTGGCTAGCTCTAGCTAGGAGGTGTTGTTTGTATATGGCAGCTGCTACATTATGTTGACGTCTTTACAGTGCCACGTCTAACAGCCGCCTAGAAACATGGATAAGCAGCTGATCGAGAACGTGTACCAGAGAGATCGGCAAAGGTTTGGCAGTTTTGGCAATATGCATGCATGTCTGCGCGCATGACACGAGCGCTCGTTCGCGACGACACCTGCAAAGCGGCAAAGTGAATGCTGCTTGATGATGCAGTAGGAGTTACTAGAACGATGTTCATAATGTTTAATCGTGGGGAGCGTCTACTACTTCACGCTGGCTGAAAAATTTTCCTCCCACACCCAAATTTTATAAACACACACGAAACCTTTTCTATGCAAAAAAAAAGGGTGTCGTAGAGGAGTTTTCATACCCAAATTATATGTGGTGCAAAAAGGATATATTTTAGAGGAGTTCTATGCCTGAGTTTTTTAGTTACAACATGACCAACTTTTATCTACCAAAAAACCAGAGCGCCCCGCGACGTCCCCGTCTGGGCGACACGGGTGGTGACCCTGGCACCGCTCCTCCATCCCCCTCCCCCACTGCCCCTGCCCTCGCCCCCACTTGAGTGAACCGCGGGAGGCCCGCAGCGTCCATGAGGAGGGCGGTGGTGGGGCCATCTCCTTCCTCACTATAGGAATCTGGTTAATTTTTGGCGGCCAAAAACCGTCGAAAATAAGTCATTTCCAGCCGAAAATAGCTATTTTCGGCGGCAAAAAGCTTATTTTCGGCGGTATAACTCTGCCGAAAGTGAATTGCTGAAAAAACCGCCGAAAATAGAGTTATTTTCGGCGGCAACAGTAGGCTGCTGAAAATAGATCATCGGAGGCAGCTATTGGCCGCCGAAAATAGTACCATTATTTTCGGCGGTTAGACGGAAGCCGCCGAAAATAGTGCTTGACTATTTTCGGCGGCCCATGTATGCCGCCGAAAATAGGACAGGCTTAGTTTCGGCGGCCCAACCTCGCCGCCGAAAATAGGCTAGGCTTAGTTTCGGCGGCCCTCCCCCCTGCCGCCGAAAATTAGCCATTCCCAGGGCCAAAACAGACCCCAAATTGTGTTTTTTTTTCAGATTTTGACATTATATACAAAACACACGTATCAACAATTGTTCACATCCACAACCATGCTCATACACAAATATATATCCATACACAAGTCTTCAAACAATCCATACAACCAAACAAAATCCTCAAATCCATTTAGAAAGTCCAAACACAAGTCCAATTCTCAAATTGCATACACAAGTTCACTTCTCACTCACAATCAAGTCCAATTATCAAATTCCATACACACTTCTCACTCGCAAGTGCAATTCCAAACGAGTTATTGAACTCACATTTCACCTAGCTCGTTGGAGTTGTGGCCGCTACCTCCGGAGGCAGAAAGATTGTTTACAAAGTTGTGCTGTCCAGATTATTGGCAAAGAAAACAAATGACACAAATAAGGCCTCAATCCAAGATATGGGACAACATATAGAAACATTAGTACAGCTTAATGGAAAATGATGAAACGAACCTTAGATCCCTGTTGTCCGGACCCTGGTGGAGGAGTTTGGTAAGCATTGGACGCTTGCACTCCCGATCCCTATAATAAACTAATTAAGTTAAGCTATAAAGTTTGCTAGAATTGAAAAAGCTACGATCACTTAGATAGCTAAGGTTTGAGCAACTTTCACCTGAACCGCTGGGGAAAAAGGCATCTCAAATGTTGCCCACTGCGGCTGGTACTTGTGGTGGTGTAGGTTCTGGCATGACAAATGTCATCCCCTGCGCCTAGTACATTGGCCTGCAGAATTCAGCATGTCAGTAACATGTTTTGATAACGATAGAATGGTAATAGTTGGCTTTCATATTCACTTGAATCGCCGCCATCTGCTGTGCGTAAAGGCGTTTCCATATGAGCTTGCTGCTGCCTCTGAAACTCCCCTCGAGCTTTCTGAAATGCATCACGCTTCTAAAGCTTTTGATGCAGCCTCTCATTCTGTATCTCAAACGTGGTGCGGCGCTGGCGGCTGCTACTACCACCCGAACTCTGTGAGGAAGACCCCATCTGGACTTGTCTCTAGTCGATCATGTCCGTTGAACATGGAGTACCTTCAAAATTCAAACTATTGTGTTAACACTGGGACTAATTTATACCGACTGAACAATACCTGTCTATATTCTCATCTTACATACCGTCCATGTGTCTTGCCACCACCGCTATCATATACAGCCTGAGCGTCAACGGATGCGTTCCTCCTAATCAAATCCTTCACCATGACGTCTGACCATCGCCTCCACATATTCCTTCTGCAAGTACAAACCAACTATACAAGTTAAGCTATGTAAAATATTGTGAGAACTAATTTAAAGTGCTGACCAACTAACCAGTCGCTCTGTGGCCAACGGAGTACACAATTGGTCAGGCTGGGAAGGGTCCGGTCCCCTATGTGCCATAATATACATGTCTATGTCTTTCAGCGCCTCTCCCGGCGTAGCAGCCTACATGTAGATGCTAGAATCATATATTTGCGAATACTTGAGGGACAAAACTATAAAGCGGTTTCTTATCATGCGTTGGGCCTTTCGACGGTATCCATCACCCCAAGCTTATGCGATGCGTTCTTGGTCCCTGCATTTCTATGCTTCTTTGATCGCTCTTGAAATTGTGGTAATGCCCACAGCTCACAAAATGCCTTGTAAGGACCTGTCTGATCTTCAAACAGTGGATGTGAGATCTGCATGTACACAAGTTAGTATATCAAAATAACAATCGCAATATCTGAAGTAACAACACAATTCTCAAATAAGGGCTATTACCGTTCCGTACTCCTCAACGGTCAAGTAAATCTCTGAACAATCACGAAAACGGCCCAATGGCTGCCCTTGACCCTTAACCCAAACGTTTGTTACCTGAAGCTGAAGATTGGAGAATAAATCCTTGCATATCTTTATCGCAGCCTGGTCAACAACTTTATTTGCATAATCCTCCTCTGAGGGATCCACACGGAAGTATTTCTGCAACATTAAACAGTTAATACAAAGAATCAGGTAGACAATAGAAAGAATCAGCATAATAAGAATCAAACAATAAGTAGAAAGAATTTTACCCAGAATTTGTTTTTCACCGGCCCCTGAATACTTCCACATGCAACATGTTCAGCAAGTGCAAAATGCTTCCTAAGTTGTGACAGGGTATAGTCTCACCATTCTTTACCATTACTCGTGGGTTGTGCACACGAATAAGGTTACCCAGCAGGCCGTTAGGAGTCCTACGGTGACCTGTCCCATCCCAAGTCATGTCCTCCCATTGCCTACGAAACAAAATAACATCGAAGACATGTCATGCGTAGAACCTATTTAAGTAAACAACTCATAATGACCGTACCCATCACCGATTGGTCTGATCAGTTTCCTTTCCCCATTGGTGGGAATAGGAGGAGGGAGGACGTACCGGCTCTTCCTAGTCCCCTTCCTTTGAACCACCTCTTCTGAACCATCCCCACCCATCAGGTACTCATCAGCTTTAGCCTCATCCTCCTGCCCAGCTCCAGCCTCATCCTCCTGCCCAGCTCCAACCTCCTCATCCTCCTGCCCATGCCCAGCAGCTCCAACCTCCTCATCCTCCTGCCTAGCCTCCTCATCCTCTTCACCCTGCAAAAGTAAACATGAGATAAGTTATTGAAAATTATACATATAAAACTTTATGCACATATGTACCTCAGTTCTTTGAAGGGCGATAGGAACTCCCTGCAAGTTTGGGTCCACACACCTCAGCAAAGCCTCATGCCTCGAGCCTATTGAAGAACTCCCCTGAAAAAGGCTCTTGTTTGGGATCATCTTTCCCGCAAACCTCTTTGCGACTTGCTTGAGCCTACGGCTCATCCTGTTGATAAAATAATAAGAGTTAGTTCAGAATATACGTAAAGTACAGAAATAAATGATTAACAATGCACATAAAGTACAAAAATAATAAATTACAGAAATAAAATCATTTACTTGTCAAAACTCATCAACGTCACGATTAAGTTGTCCCCTCCGTGCTAAACCCAGCCACCGAACTCTTTTCTTAGATGGTTATCAGTTTTCGTTTGTTTGGAAAACTGATGTCCTCACAGTCTCCGACCAAGGAATCCAGATCCGCACCGGGCTCTACAACGAAAGATATTGACAAGTCTTCTTCTTGATAAACTTCCTCAACTTCGTCATCGAACTTACTAGCACAATAACCAGCATGTGTAGGGGTATATAAATGTTCACGGGGATTGACTTTGTGAACTACCCACCAAGTATGGAACTTTTCGTCTGGATAGGTCAAATAATAAAACTAGTCACATTGGTGTGCAAGGACCCAGTTGTTGTTGCCCTTGAGCTTTTCGTTGTGCTTGACTTCGACCATGCCATACTGGTTCTCTCGAACCCCTCTAATGGGGTCAAACCAATCACAAACAAAGAAGAATAGTTTTAGTTCCTTTTCGCCTATGAATGTGAACTCGAGAATTCTTTGAATGATTCCATAATAAGTGATTTCCCGTTCTTGCTCATCACTTGCCTTAACCATAACCCTAGAGTTACATGTTGCTGCTAGAGGACGAGCGGCTTCAAATGGGGCTGAGCGAAACCGAAATCCATTGAAATCATACCGACCATGGCTTCTAACGGTCACTCTTCCCTCTGATAGCCGAACCAAGTCTTTATGGACTTCACCATCAATTTTTATGCACTACATAACAGCACATAGTCAGGTTAAGGGACGTATACTATTGACATGTAATACGAGAGATAAATATGGTACTGGTAGGAAGGATTTTTACATAATTCTTCCACCAGGCGATGAAATTAGGTTTTCCATCTATGCCATCTCGTCGCATCTTATCTAGGTGCTTGCTTGTGGGTTACTTCTTAGATGTCCAGTTCTGCCTATCGAACTCACTATATGAAGAATACAAATAGATAAGGAATAGACCAAGATATCAATGGTTATTAAGAAGCAAAGTACTCAACGAACACTTACGCAAAATATGGGTCCATCTATCTTATATTAGCATACATGTAGAGCAGAGCCGACACTTTTTCTCCCGGCTCAAAATAGTAGGGTGAGCTGGCACTTGCACTTGTTCTAATGGATTAGAATATTTCAAGGTCAGTGAGAGAAGGTTCTTCGGCCACATTGTATCGCATCGTAGGAGCATTGACATTGTGTTCCTCGACAAAATATACACTAGAGAAGTATGATATCTCCTTAAGAATAAATGCTTCAGTGATGCACCCTTCAACTCTAGCCTTATTGCCAACCATTGCTCTAAGATATTTGAGGGCCCTTTCAATATGGTACATCCACCTAAATTGCATAGGCCCGCCAACCTTAGCTTCATACGCAAGATGAACAAGGAGATGTTGCATTGGATTAAAGAACCCAGGAGGGAATTTTTTTTCCATTTTGCATATTAGCACAGGTACATATTTCTCTAGCTTCTCCATCGTCTCTTTCTTGATCTCTTTAGCACATAGCTGTCTATAGAAATTGCTTAGCTCAGCGAGCACAGACCAAACTCCATCGGGCAGGTAACCGCGAAACATCACAGGCAACAGTCTTTCCATGATAATGTGGTAATCATGGCTCTTCAAACCATTAAGTTTCCCGGTCTTCAGATTCACGGCTTGTTTCAACCCTGCTGCATAACCATCTGGAAATTTCAATTTTTTCATCCATCTCAACACTTCTTTCCTCTCTTGTGGTTTAAGGCAAAACGGGGCACGAGGTTTACCTCAACTTGCGGTGAGCTCAAGGGTTGGGTGGTTGCAAATCTTTGCCAAGTCCTTTTTGGCCTTTACATTATCCTTTGTTTTGTCACTGAAATCCATGCATGTGCTTATGACGCTTTTAGCAACATTACATTCCTGATGCATAACATCAATGTTGTGCGGGAGCTTCAATGCCTTGGCATATGGAAGTTCCCATATTCCACTGATGTGAGTCCAGTTGTGCTCCTTTCCTAAACCCTTCATACTCAGTCTTTTCCTCGTTTAGCTTAAGGCGTGCGAGCTGATCAATAATTTCTTGTGCGCTTAGCCTTTTTGGTGGTCCCTCATAGCAGACGGTGTCTTTCTTAAAGCTATCTTTTTCGCCTTTGAATATATGATCGGAAGGCAACCAACATCTGTGGCAATCAAAGTAGCAGATCTTTCCACCAAACTCAAGACGAAAACATCTAGTGTCAGCACCACATATCGGACATGTCAAGGTCCCATGAACACTCCATCTAGCAAATATACCATACGCCATGAAATCATGAATTGACCACAGGTACGCAGCCTCAGGGTGAATTTCTGCTTCAATGAAATGTCATATGCTTCAACACCTATCCACAACTGTTTCAACTGATCAATGGTTGTAACATCACGTTGAGTTTTGTTCTAGGATGTTCCAGACCAGGTATGATTAGGCAAAGGAACATAAATTCATACTTAATGCAAAGAGAAGGTGGAAGGTTGTATGGAATAGCAAACATAGGCCAACAAGAGTATGAAGCAGCCTGATTGACCGAAAGGTGTGAAGCCATCAGTTGCCAGACCGAAGCGAATATTCCTCACTTCCTTTGCGAACTCTGGGTCAAAGCTGTCCAAAGCCTGCCATGCATTTGAATCACAAGGGTGCGCCATGACCCTGGGGTTGTCACGTACACCTTCTTTCGGCCACCGTGTGGGTTCAGCTGTTTTCTTTGAGAGAAAGAGCCTCTTAAATAGGGATGGCAACGGGTACATACCCGTCGGGTATTACAATTCCATACCCGTACCCGCGAGCAAAAAACTTACCCGCTACAATACCCATACCCGGTCGCGGGTATGAATTTTTTACCCATACCCGTACCCGCGTGGATAAAAAAACCCGTCGAGTAACCCATACCCGATTAAATACCCACTATGCACATATTTAAATAGCACAAATATAATTAAAAATGGCATAATTAAAAATACAAAACACTAAATATGAGTAAATAAATTGAAGACAACAATAAATGATATTGAAACATGCAAATTAACCATATTTTTGCCTAATATACACTTATGTATGCTTAATTATGTAGAATAAATGTATGGTTGAGCCGGGTATAAATTACCCATGGGTACGCGGGTATGGGTAGTATGCACCCGTACCCGCACCCGCGTACCCGACAGGTATAAGATTGTGCCCATTAACGTACCCGCGGGTGGAGAAGTCATCCCATACCCGTCTTTATATCGGGTAAAACCCGTCGGGTACTCGGGTTTCGGGTACCCATTGCCATCTCTACTCTTAAAGCGAGGTGCCAACGAGAAGGAACAAAGTTGCTTCTGTTCAACTTCTGTCATTACCTTTTCACCATCCTCGTTTACTACCTCGACATATCTCCCTTTGCCACAGTTTAAGCACTTCTTCTCATCCTTATGATCATCCCAGAACAACATGCAGTTGTTTAGACACATATCTATCTTCTCATAGCCTATACCGAGAGCTTTGGTCAACCTCTTGCACTGATACATGTCATTGGGCAACTTATGAGGCTGCGGAAGGACATCCCCGATCAACTGCACAAGCTCATTGAAACACTTGTTCGAGAAGAAATACTTGGACTTGATAGGAATGAGCCGAGTCACAAAAGGTAGGAGGGATACTTTTGTGTGTTCATGCAGTGGCTCTTCCACAGCTTTAAGGAGCTTGAAGAACTCCTCAACCTCCTTTGTAGGAGGATCCTCAGAGTTTAGACCAAACTCCGGTTGTAAAGCTTGTAGCATCTCATCCATTCTATCAATGCCCACCGAATCATCATCCACTTCCCCTTCTGTTTCAACTCTAGTTTCTTTCTCACCGTGGAAGGTCCATGTTTCATAATCAGGCATGAAGCCATAGTCAACCAGGTCTTTGGCTAATTCATATCTATTCCGAAATTTTCCGTTGTTGTGGATGTTGCATGGACACCTGACCCGATTGTGAGTAGTCAAAGAGAAAGCATGGTCAATAAAAGCTTGTGTCTTGCTCCTCCACTCAGCTGAGTGACCTTTACCCCCACTCTTATCCCAACCATATACATCCATCGGCGATCGTCGCCCATACTTGAGACTAGATTAAAGCAAGTTAGATGGTAAGTTTATTTTTTTCAACGTATTGCGGCCCTACATCTATAGGTAAGGATATTGTGGCAGAACCACCGATTTAACCCGGGCTAAACACACCTGCCACCTCTGGCTTGCAGTGCAATTAGACCGAACTAAACCCGGAAGTCCGTCGAGAGTCATTCGGCTCCCGATATTACCTTTTCCCAGAGGAACCGACATCATACACATCCAGCCCACGATGGAGCCATAACTGTTACATCATCTCAGACAGTTGAATATAGCATACATAAACTTATTTTACAAACCAGTTCGAAATAAAGATATAGGTTTCAACATAATGCCATACAATAGGCAGGTTTGAATCAGATAGCGGAAGCGAATTCGAAAACATCTCACTGCGGAAACAAAATACTTCAGTAGTCTTCATGCAACGATGATCGAGGCCAGCAGCACCGAGCCCACCGGTACTACCCCATCCAAGCACTTGTCCAGATGTCGCCGGTACCTGTTCTCAAAAGGTGGGGGCAAACCATGAGTACTAATTACTCAGTAGGACTTAATGGAATGGCTTACGGCTGACGCGAAGCTTGCTTGCTATCACGTGGATCCTTAGCCATAGATTTTAAATAGAGACTGTCGGAGCGGACGTGCTCCTGGTCAGGTGGCGGAATGCACCCGGCCGAGATCCTAAGTACTAAGAGTAGTTAGGGGGAGCGATCGTTGTTAGCTGGTCAATGGTGGCACGATGGTGACGAGAGGGTTTGGAGTGGTTCGGGCCGCCGGAGCGTAATACCCTACGTCCACTGTGGGTGTGTTCTTGTATTCCTGTCTGTAGGGGAAGACAGTGAGGATTGTGTGCTTGTGCTTTGTGGGTTGAGTCTGGAGGGTGTCGAGAGTGTGTGTGTGTGTGTAGTCTGAGGGGACTGTGGGGAGCCTCTTTTTGTGTGTCGCGTATGCCTCCCCTTTTATAGCCAAGGGGGACATGTACATGGTGGCCGGGCCCCGACAGGTGGTCCCGGCCCATTTCCTCTATGCTACAGCTCTATCTTGCGCCTGATGTCCAACGCTCCCATGCTTTGCGCCTGTACCACCGACGCGACCTGGTATGGCCTGGAGATCCGCCATATCGTCTTGTCGTCTGGATACGGCGCCGCGCCGTCCTGCCTTACGCCGTCCTGTCCCATCGGCTGCTAAACCCGCTGAGAGGCTTCAGAGGCTGAGGGGCAGGCGATGCGCACGCGTGACAGGATAGGGCGCTCGTAGTAGCGTTGTAGCGCCGCTACCTAGTATTAGGCTGAGCGCGGCCGCCGCGCGTGGCGCGGCTCATGATGAGTACAGCATACTTGTTTACTCAATATAGACCCCAGTGTAGTCGGGGAAATCAACTGTAGTGCCCTGCTATTGCCGTCGCGCCTCGGTAAGGCATGCCCATTTGCTTCGCCGCCGCCGCCTGCCAGCGGCGGTGACAGCGGCGATGGGGGCACGCCCGTCTGACAGCCGCGGCGTCGGCGGGCAACGGGGGCACGCCCGTCTGACACTCGCGGTGTCAGCGGCATCGGGGCGTGCCTGCCTGACAGCGGCGGTGTCAGCGGCATCGGGCACGCCCACCTGCCCGCAATAAATGCAGTAGGTGGGCGAGGCACCCGCCTGAAGGCCCCGCCACGCGCCCTGTGGGCACGTGGCAGCGCGAGACCTTCCCGTGCCCTGTGGGCACGTGGCGGCCCCAGACCACCGAGGGCGCTGGCTCCGGACCTCCCCGTGCTCTGTGGGCACGTGGCGGCCCCGGACCACCGAGGGCGCTGGCTCCGGACCTCCCCGTGCCCTGTGGGCACGAGGCGGCCCCGGACCACCGAAGGTACGGGCTCTGAACCTCCGAGAGGTCCGGATCTCACCTTCCCCTGAGGGACTCCTCGCGTGGCTGGGGGAGGCTCGGTCCTCGAAGGAGGTCCGGGGCCTCCCCAGTGGGCCGGGTGCGCGGCCCAGCTTTTCCAAGGAGTAGGCCGGGCCCATCTGTACGTGGCCTTAGGCCCTCCTTGTACTGCAGTACTTACCCTCCTTAGTGATCTTTGTCTAGTGTAAGCGGGTACCCGGTTAGCTGGGTACCGACAGTGGCCCCTGGGCTCGCCTTTGGTGAGTTTTTCGAACCTGAGGTGAGCCCATCATCGCTTATTACTCAAGCCGTCGGGAGCCATGAGTGGTTACCGGCGTTTAGCTGTTAAGCTCGTAGTTGGGCAGGGCCCACCACTTGATTTTTGGTCGAGGCTTTGACTCGCCTGACCCTGGAGGGGGCCTAGTCCACCCGATCCCGCGAGGTGGCCCCGTGGGCCCCCACGATCTGGGGGCGCCCGATCGTGGGAATCTCCCGGGGAACGTGGGGGCAGGCCCGCGTCGGGAACCGCGCGGCGGTTCACCTACTCCTTCTCCTGCCATTAAGGCGGGGCAGATAGTTACGTGGGCAGCCGTGCATAAAGCGGAAAAGGCAGGGGCCCCGCGCGTTGCGCCGAGACACGCGTCCGCGAGCGGCCGCCGGTTCGCCTTCCTGCCTTACTTGCTCTTCTACCCACCTGTCATGACTGCCTCCTCGGGCCCCTGCTGTCATAGACCCGGAGGTCCGTGGGTGCGTCCGAGCGCGCGTACACTTGACGTCCGCGGCTTGCGGAGGATTGGGGGCAACCGTCAAATAGGGTTCTCGACCATCGGCCGAGCACATCCTTCTGCCATTTGCCTTTGCACCCCTCGCATCCGCCGCGGCGCTTCATCTTCCTTGCAGTAGAGCTCTCGTTTCTTGTCCGCTGCGTGCTCCTTCTCTTCCCCACCGCCAAATTCCTCAGCGATGGGTTCGGGCCACCAATCCTTCCGGGAGACCGAGGAGAACCTCACCCGCGTCCGCCGCCTGCTCGGCTGGACGGACGCGGAGCGTTGCGACAATGTTCGCACGGGCTCCCTCCCCCACCACAACTTGCAGCCGGGGGAGTTCGTCCTCTTCGTCCCCTACCTCTACTGTGGTCTGGGGATTCCGATCTCCTCCTTCTTCATGCTGCTGCTGGAGGCGTTTGGGCTGCAGCTCCAGCATCTCACCCCCCACTCCATCCTTCATGCGGCAATCTTTGCCCACTTCTGTGAGATGTTTCTGGGGGTTCCTCCCTGCGTGACGCTCTTCCGCAACTTCTTCTCGGTGAGGTGTTCTGGGAGGAGCTCGACGGAGATCGGCCGCTACTACTTCCTGCTGAAGGGGTCCGGGGGAAGGTCGACCTACCTCCCCACCTTCGCCAGCGCCAAGTGGGAGCACTGGCGCAACGACTGGGTGATCGTCAGGGCAGAGCCGAACGATCAGCTGGCTCTCCCTGATAGCAGTCCCGACGCATCCCTCCCGGAGGGTGCCTCGACGGATCTGCCACCCGAGTTGTCCCCCGTGCTGGCCAGGATCACCGAGCTCGTCAGCGGCGGGCTGACCTCAATGCACGTTCTCGCAGATTTCCTCAGGCGGAGGCTCGCCCCCCTGCAGATGCGGCCAAGGCTGGCGTGGAGCTACACCGGCTCCGACGACGGCAGCCGGGTGGTGCGTGGCGAAGACCACGATCTGACGTCGCTCCTGCTGGAGGAATGGGTGCGGTGCGTCACGGACGTGAGTTTTTCTCCGGAGCAGCTGCGCCTGCCGTCCGCCATCGTGCCGCTCTGCCGCGACCAGGCTTTGCGGACGGCGGTGCTCCATGAGATGCCCACGCTCGACGACAGCGGCCTCGCGGCGCGACAGCTTGGGGGCGACCCCAACCGGGGGGTCCACATCGGCGACGCCCCGGTTGGCGGTTCTGGTGCCAGAGGCACTGCTCCTGCTGACAAGGGCAAGGGGCCGGTGGCAGCGTCCCCCGTTGTTCCGTCGGCGGGCGGTGAGGAGACGCGGCGAAGGTTGGTCCGCGGCGACGGGACCTTTGTCTCAGAGCCCGACCCGAAGCGTCAGTGGACCTCGGGGGAAGGAAGCTCCTCTGGGCAAGGGGAGCGAGTGCCACCGCCGCCTCCGGACCAGCGGCACCCTCAGCGCCGGGCACCTCCCCCGACGCCGGACCAGCAGCGGTGGCCCTCTCCGGCACCGCCGGCCTCGGACCCGGGGCAACAGCCGCAACCGGCAGCGCCGGCCGCGGAACGGCAGCCGCGGCGAGGCTCTGGCCTTCATGGCCGCTGGTCGGCGCCTACTCTGAGGTAAGTCTTTTAGATTAGTTTCGAACACTTCGCGGTACCACGGCTAGCTTTTTCAGGCTTCTCAGCCTTTCGCCGTGTGTTTTGTTTAGGCCGACACGCCCGGCCGGCGTTCCTCCCCCCAGCGGCTCTGGCGGCCAGGTGGCCACAGCGGAGAAGTGCGCCCCTGGTGGTCCGACGGCGAAGAATGCCTCGCGGGCCTGGGCTACGACTGAGGGGCCTGCACCGGGGGCCGCCCCGTCTGTCCGGCCCCAGGCCCCAGGTGGACCGACGCCGGGGGACGCCTCGAGGGCCGAGACCGGACCCCGAGTGCCTGCTGGGGGGCAGCTCCGGATGTGCAGCCCCAGGCACGAGGCAGCCCGATGCCGGAAGGCGTTGCGGCCCAAGGGCCTGCGCCGGGGGCGGCTCCTGACGCTCGGATCTCGGAGCCTTCATCGCCCGCCGCCCAGATGGCCAGGCCCGGCTCTCCGCCCCCTGCCGAGGGGGAACTGGAGGAGGTTCTGGGTAGGCCGCTCCTGCCCCTGCCCCAGCCGGGTGGAGCCCCTCTCCCTCGCGTGCTGCGTCGGGCACGCCAGGCCCTGGACGATGCCCAGGAAGCGCTCCAGCTGGAGTGGGCCTGGCTGCAGCCGGAGCGCGAGGGTCTGGACGGCTGGCGGGCCCGTCTGGGGGAGCAGATCGAAGCCGCCACCGCCCAGTACACCCGGACCTGTGCGGAGCTTTCTACTGCCCGCACCGAGCTTGATGCCGACCGCGCGGCCTTCCATGAGGACCTGCAGAGGCTCATTGGTCGAGAGCGCGCGGTTGGGGTCCGCGAGAAGCAGGCCGAGGTGGGCGAGGCGCGGCTGAAGCTCGATCAGGTGAAGCTAGAGTCCGCGTGGAAAGGCATGGAGCAGCGCCGGCAAGAGCTGGTGGAGGTGTCCGAGCGGCAGGCTGCTGTCAACGCTGAGCTCGACAAGATGAAGCTGAGGCTTGTCGAGCGCGAGGCAGCAGTTGCGGCCCCTGAGGACTCCGTTGCTCAGCGGGAGGCGTCGGCCAAGGCTCTCAGGGACTCCGCCGTTCGCCAGGCTGCCACGCTCAAGGTCCGTGAGGACTGGGTGAAGTACCGGGAGGCAGAGCTGGCGAACCAGGAGAAGCAGCTGCTGGTTGAGCGGGCCGCCCTGGAGCAGCTGAAGCAGGGTGCTGCCCAGCAGGCGGCTGCGGAGGACCGGGAGCAGATGCGCGCCGGCCTTCAATGCATCGCCGACTGGGCCGGGGAGGCGAGTTCGGCTCTGGTGCCGCTCGGACTGAGTCCGATCCGGGTGACAGAGCCGCCGTCCACTATTACGGATGCCTTCCCTGTCCTTGACTCAGCGGTGGAGCGACTCCGGCGCCTGGACTCCACGCTCGGGGAGCGCCTTGAAGCTGAGGGCCGCGAGCTGTGCCGCCTTGTGGTGGAGCACCTTCTGGTCTGCTTCCGGAGCCACGACCCCGCCATTTCCTTGGACCCGGTTATTGCAGGTCCGGTGGAGGAAGCGGAGGCCGCCGCCCGAGATAGCGTGCAGGAGGCGGTGGAGGTCGTTGCCGCCCGGTTCCAGCGGACCCCTGCAGACGAGGACCCGGATGCACCGGGGACAGGAGCCTCCCCAGCGCCGTAGAGCAACAACTTTTGCTGTTTTGTTTTGTTTTTTTTATTTTATTTTTGCTATGTAAAACATTAGTATGGGCAAGTAATATAAGAATGGTAGTTGCGACTTATCTCCATTTACTCCCCGCTGCATGCTGGTGTGTTGTTACCTGATCCCCTGGCCCCCTGGTAGGTAGGCTCTAAGTTTTGAGGCTGGCTACCACCGAGTCAGAGGCCAGACCTGCATGCAACTCATGGCAAACGTCAGTGTCGCACCTACGGGACCTACTCTGAGTTGACCTTTTCTGCTATTCGAGGCCCGGAGCTTTTGCTGTCCGGGCCAAAGGCCAGGATGTTTGTTCGTGGGATAGCAGGGTGTGTGAGTTAAGGGTACGGAACCAGGCAAAACTGCGACACAGCCCTGGACCATCCTTAGTCCAAAACATCTTAGCTCTGGTCCGGTCCTGCAGCCGTTCGAACCTCTCTTAGCGAAACAAAGGTAACCGCGCTGCCTTGAAGTCCTTGGAGTCGCAGCCGGACCTTGCTGCTGAGTGTTAGGGGGTGTACCATCAGCTTAGGGGGTGGTCCGGAGCACTAAGTGCATCGTTCCTGATACTAAGGGGAACTCACGGCGTGGTAGGGAGTGTTCAGTGCTTAGGGTATGAGACCAGGCTAAGCAGCTGACAGCTCCGTGCTACCAAGGCGAGCCCCTTTTCTCTGGACCTGGCACCCAGTATTCCGGACCTCCTTCCCAGCCTCTGTGCTAACCGTTTCGCACTCTAGCTGCTAAGTCCTACTGGTTCCAAGGAGATTTTTGTCAAGAGTAGGATTCCACGCAGGGGTTAGGAAAAATTGAAAAGATGGTAGCTGAGTAAGCAGTAGGGTAATCAGCGGAGACAAGGATTTCAGGGCTAAACTCTTTCTCTAATCAAGCGGTACAGGGTGTCATGCGATGTCAGCCAGAGGTCGGGATTACAAGGGCGGACCTTCACCGCTCTGGTCCACATGGTGGTCCTATTTAGCTTTCAGAAGGAAAGAGGGTCGCCCTGAATCTCTTGCCTATGGATAAAACTTACGGAGGTGTTCTATATTCCATGGGTTCGGCAGCGGAACTCCTTCCTCCGTAGCGAGGCGGACGCAACCGGGGCGACTAACTTCTGTCACCTTGAAGGGGCCTTCCCAGCTAGGGGAGAGTTTGTTGCGCCCTTCTCGGTTCAAGATGCGCCTCAGGACCAGGTCTCCAGGTTGGAGTACCCTGCCCCGCACGGTTCGCTCATGATAGCGTTTGAGCGATTGGTTGTACCGTGCGTTCCGGATTGCAGCCTGCCATCTTTGCTCCTCGACGAGGTCGACGTCGTCGCGCCTAGCCTGTTCCTGCAAAGATTCATCAAAAGCTTGGACCCGTGGGGAGCCCAAGAGTATTTTTGGTGGAAGGCATGCCTCGGCCCCGTATACCAGGAAGAATGGGGTTTCCCCGGTTGCTCGGCTGGGTGTGGTCCGGTTCCCCCATAGCACGCAGGGGAGCTCATCAACCCATTTCGCACCGTGCTTCTCCAAGTAGTTGAAGGTGCGGGTTTTGAGCCCCTTGAGGATTTCCGCGTTAGCTCTTTTGACCTGTCCATTGCTCCTAGGATGTGCTACAGACGCGAAGCATAACTGGATGCCAACGCCGTCGCAGTAGTCCTGGAAGACCCAGCTCCTGAACTGGGTCCCGTTGTCCGTTATGATACGGCTGGGGACGCCGAACCGGCACACAATGGACTTAAGGAAAGCTGTTGCAGTTCCTTGGGTGATGCTTACGACTGGGGTTACCTCAGGCCATTTTGTGAATTTGTCAATGGCGATGTAGAGGTATCGGTATCCACCGACAGCTCTAGGGAAAGGTCCCAGGATGTCCACCCCCCATACCGCGAAGGGCCAAGAGGGTGGAATCATCTGCAGAGACTGAGCCGGTGTGTGTATCTGCTTTGCGTGGAACTGACACGCCTTGCAGGACCTTACTAGCTCAGCTGCATCCTGGAGCGCTGTCGGCCAGCAAAAGCCATGCCGAAAGGCTTTACCGACCAGCGTACGGGACCCTGAATGATTCCCGCACTCGCCTCCATGGATCTCCGCGAGAAAATCGCGGCCCTCCTCCCGGGTTATGCATCGCATGAGGATGCCATTGGCGCCATGCCTGTAGAGATCCCCTTCTACTAGCGTGTAGCGTTTAGCCAACCGCACTATGCGCTCAGCAGACACACGTTCTTCGGGAAGGATTTTGTCCTTCAGGTAGTCCCGGATATCTGAGATCCGTGCATCGGGACTGCCCTGAGCCATTGGATGTGTCCCTGATGACATGCCGGGGCCATCAGTCCACACGATCCTTGGTGGGCTCCAGAGATGGAGGACCACCGGGACTGCTAGCTTCGAGGTGCTAGTTCTGCCCCCTTCGCCCAGTTCGGCTGGCTGGGCGGTTGGTCTCAGCAGCTGTCTTTTGAAGACGCCCTCGGGTACCGGGCCCCGAGTCGATGCCCTCGCGGAGAGGTCATCTGCCACTGAGTTGAGGTTCCTGGGAAGGTGCTGCAGCTCCAGGACATCGAAGTCCTTCTCGAGCTCCCTCACTCGCATGAGGTATGCTGCGAGCTGGGGGTTATTGCAGCAGCACTCCCCCCGGACCTGTCTGATCACCAACTGGGAATCCCCTTTAACCAGGAGCTGCTTGATTCCTAGTGACTGAGCGATCATGAGCCCGAAGATCAAGCCTTCGTATTCCGCCATGTTGTTAGTGGCTTTGAATTCGAAGCATACTATGTACTTTACTTGATCCCCGTTCGGGTCCATGAGGGCCACCCCTGCTCCGGACCCTTTTTCGCGGGCGGACCCGTCGAAGAAGAGAGTCCAGTGCGGCTCGGTGAAAACCCAGACGGTCCTGTCTGGCCGGGAAGGTTCTGCCTCGGCTTGCGGACCTCCAGATCCCGTGGTGGTGGGAGTCCACTCTGCGATAAAGTCGGCCAAGACCTGGCTCTTGGTTGCACTTCGGGGCTGGAAGTCGAGTTGGAACTCTGCCAGCTCCGCGGCCCATTTGGCAATATTCCCAGTGGCGTTAGGATTGCGCAGGATTGCTCTTAATGGGTAAGAGGTCACCACGACAACCTTATGCGCCTGGAAATAATGGCGCAACTTTCTGGAAGCAATAAGTAATGCGTAGGCGAATTTGTGAGCTTCCAGATATCTGGCCTTTGCCCCATGGAGGACCTCACTGACGTAATATACTGGCTTCTGGGTGGTCCGGACCTTAGTGGTAGGTCCCAGGCCACCTCCCCCTGCCAGGCTGGCCCCCTGGGCGGCTTGGCCTCCAGCTTCTGGTGGCTTACCGCCTTGGCAGGGCAGCGTGCCAACCGGACCTCCGGTATCGGGGCCAGCTGCAGCTCCTGTGGTGGGCGGACCACCACCTTCCACTTGGGGGACCCCGGTGTGTCCCTCATGGGAATGGGCTGGTCGCTCGGCGACCAAGACCATGCATACTACCTCGGATGTCGCCGCGAGGTAGAGAAGCAGGGTCTCACCAGACTCTGGCGCCACTAAAACGGGCAGAGTAGTGAGATGCTGCTTCAACTCCTGGAAGGCTTGTTCAGCCTCTTCGGTCCATATGAATGGTCCGGACTTCCTCAAAAGCTTGAAGAAGGGCAGGGCTCTCTCGGCTAGCTTTGAGATAAATCGGCTGAGGGCTGCCAAGGACCCAGTGAGTTTCTGGAGGTCCTTGATGCAGGCCGGCGGCCGCATAGCCTCGATTGCCCAGATCTTGGTTGGGTTTGCCTCAATGCCGCGATGTGACACTAAGAAGCCTAACAGCTTACCAGCCGAGACGCCAAAGACGCATTTCTCGGGGTTCAGCTTCGTGCGCGTCGTGCGCAACCTGTCGAAAACAAGGGCCAGGTCTTCCATCAAGGTCGACCCTACCCTGGTCTTGACGACAATGTCATCGACATAGACCTCTACTAGGTTTCTGATCAGGTCATGGAACGTGAAATTCATGGCACGCAGAAACGTAGGTAAAGCATTCCTCAGACCATATGGCATTACAACGTAACAATACAACCCATCTACTGTTACGAAGGCTGTATGCCTCTTATCCTCCTCATCCATCTGGATCTGATGAAACCCAGAGTACGCATCCAAAAAAGACAAAAGTTCACACCCGGAGGTGGAATCTACTATCTGGTCTATGCGTGGGAAGGGATAAGGGTCTGGAGGACATACTTTGTTGAGACTGGTGTAGTCGATACACATCCGAAGCTTCCCGTTCGCCTTGGGGACGACCACCGAGTTGGCCAGCCACTCGGGGTGATGGACCTCCTCGATGAAGCCCGTGTCCAGGAGCTTCCGGACCTCCTGACGGATGAAGTCCTGGCGCTCCACGGACTGCCTCCGTGGCTTTTGCTGCACCGGCTTGGCGTCCGGGCTGATCTTCAGACGGTGCTCAATCACTTCCCTAGGGATCCCAGGCATCTGCGACAGTTCCCAGGCGAACACGTCGACATTTGCCCGGAGGAAAGCAACGAGCGCATCTCCCTATTTCTCTCCCAGACTCCCTGCGATGCGGGTAGTCTGGGAGGGCTCCGCCCCGATCTGGACGGTCTTGACCGGCACGTCCTCTGGGTCGGAAGGGCAGTACGCCAGCCCCAGCCATGTTCTCTGGGCAGTCGGCCGGCCCGAAGGAGATGGTGGTGTCTCTCCACTTAGGGTGTGGAGCCACCCCAGGGACGCTTGGCCTGACCGAGAGGACTTCTCGGCGCAGGGCCTTCACATCCCGCCGGGAAGAGACCGCCCAGCTTCCGCCGTACATAACGTACAGCCTCTTGCGACGTTCATTGTCGCTGGATTCGGAGCTGGAGTGGCCTAGAGCGTAGACGCTCTTGAGCTCTCGCTCCGGGGGCTAGTAGCCCATCTCCTTGCCCCCAGCGGCGGGCCCGCCGTCGCTGGTAGCCTTCCCCTTGCCAGGGCGCTGGCGTGGGGGCGAGTCGTCCTTGGCCGGACGCTCTCGGCGCTCACTGAGACGCCGCTGCACGAGCTTTTGTATCTCGCGGCAGTCGGCGGCGTTGTGACCGCTGTTGGGATGAACAGGACATGAGCCGCCACTGTTCCGCGCCTGTTGCCTCGGGCGCTTGCCGCCGGTGTCGCGGCCTCCAGGTGCTGCCTCGGTGACAGGGGCCCCTTCCAGGAACCTCTCAGGGCGTCGGTCCTTCTTCTTCTTCTTGCTGCCCTCTCGGGCGGCACCGGCAGAGGTGCCTGGCTGGGCAGTCCTGTCCTGCTGTGGGGAGTGCCACGCACGCCCCTCTGCGGCCCTAGCGCATTTGTCCGCCAGCGCGTACAGGGTGGCGACGTCCTGTACTTGGCGGGTCGCCAGTTTCTCCAGCATCTTCTCATCACGGACGCCTTGCCGGAAGGCTGTGATGATGGACGCATCGGAGATGCGAGGGATTGTCCCCCGCACCTTGGCGAAACGAGCGATGAACGCTCGGAGGGATTCGCCAGGCTCCTGACGTACTGCATGGAGATGGGCCTGCACACCGTACTGCTGGCACGCACTCGCGAAGTTCGCCAGGAACAGAGTGCCGAGCTCCTCCCAGGATCGGATTGACCCAGGGGAGAGGTTCATGAGCCAAGTCCGGGCCAGCCCAGACAAGGCGACATGGAAGTACGACGCCATAACGGTGTCGTCTCCGCCAGCCGCTGTGATAGCGGTGACGTACACCTGCAGGAATTCCGACGGGTTGGTATTCCCGTCGTATTTTTCCGGCAGGTGCGGACGGAACTTCTGCGGCCAGCGCGCGGAGCGGAGACTGTCCGCGAGCGCGGCGCAGCCAACTCCAGCCGATATGACCCCTGGTGGCGTTTGTACGCCAACCGGTGGTTGCACGTAAGCCGGGGGCTTAGGTGCTGCAGCGGCGAACGCAGTGTCAAGGTTCTTGCCCTTGGCGGTGTTTGGCTGCACCCGTGGTTGCTCCACGGTGGTGGGGGTGCTTGCTCGTCGGCGGTTGAGCTCGGCTCGCAGGTCTTCCGTCTGCGCGCTCCTTACTGAGGGGGAGCGCGCGGATGTCGCCGCATCGTGCTGCCTGCGGCGGTTTGACTTCCCCCCACTGCTGGGAGGGGGTCGCGATCCAGTCCTAGCTGGGCCAGGGGTGACCTGAGCTAGGTGGATCAGGCGATCCACATCGCTTCGCCACTGCGCCGGGGGGTTACGAAGCAGCTCCCTGGCCGCGCCGAGCGGGCCGCTGGCAGCAGCGGGGTTCGCCGTGGCGGCGTTTGCCGCTACAGCGCTCGCTACTGCAGTGTTTGCAGCAGCGGGGCCCCCCGCGGGGCGTCGAGGGACCCGCGGCGTCCGCGCCGCGTCCTCAGAATGGCAGGGGGAAGCCTGCGACCCAGTCGAGGCCACCTCCTCTGATGCGGCTGCATCCTCATGGATGTCGCGGATGCGAACCATCATGCGGTGAGGGATGATGCTAACTGATGCTGCCCCCTACCTGGCGCGCCAAATGTCGGAGCGGACGTGCTCCTGGTCAGGTGGTGGAATGCACCCGGCCGAGATCCTAAGTACTAAGAGTAGTTAGGGGGAGCGATCGTTGTTAGCTGGTCAATGGTGGCACGATGGTGACGAGAGGGTTTGGAGTGGTTCGGGCCGCCGGAGCGTAATACCCTACGTCCACTGTGGGTGTGTTCTTGTATTCCTGTCTGTAGGGGAAGACAGTGAGGATTGTGTGCTTGTGCTTTGTGGGTTGAGTCTGGAGGGTGTCGAGAGTGTGTGTGTGTGTAGTCTGAGGGGACTGTGGGGAGCCTCTTTTTGTGTGTCGCGTATGCCTCCCCTTTTAAAGCCAAGGGGGACATGTACATGGTGGCCGGGCCCCGACAGGTGGTCCCGGCCCATTTCCTCTATGCTACAGCTCTATCTTGCGCCTGATGTCCAACGCTCCCATGCTTTGCGCCTGTACCACCGACGCGACCTGGTATGGCCTGGAGATCCGCCATATCGTCCTGTCGTCTGGATACGGCGCCGCGCCGTCCTGCCTTACGCCGTCCTGTCCCATCGGCTGCTAAACCCGCTGAGAGGCTTGAGAGGCCGAGGGGCAGGCGATGCGCACGCGTGACAGGACAGGGCGCTCGTAGTAGCGTTGTAGCGCCGCTACCTAGTATTAGGCTGAGCGCGGCCGCCGCGAGTGGCGCGGCTCATGATGAGTACAGCATACTTGTTTACTCAATATAGACCCCAGTGTAGCCGGGGAAATCAACTGTAGTGCCCTGCTATCGCCGTCGCGCCTCGGTAAGGCGCGCCCCTTAGCTTCGCCGCCGCCGCCTGCCAGCGGCGATGGGGGCACGCCCGTCTGACAGCGGCGGCGTCGGCGGGCAACGGGGGCACGCCCGTCTGACACTCGCGGTGTCAGCGGCATCGGGGCGTGCCTGCCTGACAGCGTCGGTGTCAGCGGCATCGGACACGCCCACCTGCCCGCAATAAATGCAGCAGGTGGGCGAGGCGCCCGCCTGAAGGCCCCGCCACGCGCCCTGTGGGCACGTGGCAGCGCGAGACCTTCCCGTGCCCTGTGGGCACGTGGCGGCCCCGGACCACCGAGAGGTCCGGACCTCACCTTCCCCTGAGGGACTCCTCGTGTGGCTGGGGGAGGCTCGGTCCTCGAAGGAGGTCCGGGGCCTCCCCAGTGGGCCGGGTGCGCGGCCCAGCTTTTCCAAGGAGTAGGCCGGGCCCATCTGTACGCGGCCTTAGGCCCTCCTTGTACTGCAGTACTTACCCTCCTTAGTGATCTTTGTCTAGTGTAAGCGGGTACCCGGTTAGCTAGGTACCGACAGAGACATAATATTATAAGGTAACGAGTCTCATCATTTGCATATAACTCCATAATAATAACTTGCAGAAATGTAAACAATACAATACAAACATGTAATATTTGAAAACATGAGTAACAGATATAATATATTCAAGTAGTTACTACGTTGAACGTCAAAGGTATTGGCATTCCCACACGTGGTGGCCATCAGCGATTCGAATCGATTTTAATTATCGGGAATAACTATCATGCCAGGGGTATATGCTTACTAGCCATCGCGTTCCCACATATAGTCCCAATCTTAACCTGCCTCGTCCCAAGTTCGATTCACTCCCGCCTAGCCCCCCGGGTTGTGCCCCCATGACGAGCCTGCCGACATCTCGTCTCCCCGCCATGAGTACCAAGCTCCCCCGGGCCACCTTCCTCTCAACCAGCGGGTAGGAACATGTCTTTGTGCTTCGGACGAGGCCATAAAAGACTTTACCGGTCCCATTCTCCAGTTATATTCAAATTTTTGGAGAAATTTGAATTCAAAAGCTGTAACCCCAGTTTGACCAACTGAAACCCTCAGTTTAGAAATTATAAAATTCTATTTTAGGTGCATTTTGATGAAAACTTTTCTATACCAATGTTGTTCACAATTTCATCACCTACAACTTTTATATACAAAGTTTTGCATGATCATGTCTTTTGGTTGCTCAAAATTTGAATTTTCCACTCAGGACTAGTTTGACAGATTTCACTAGAAGACAGAAAATGACCTAAAACACCATGCAAACCTTTATGCATGTCAACACACAAAATACCAAAGTTGTAAAGCATGAAATTTCCTACAAGTTTGCTATAGAAAGCTTAGGCTAGATCATGTTATATTTTGAACTACAAGCACATTTGTATTCAAAGGTTTGGTTAAACTGCAGTTTCAATTTATGTGGAGTCTTTCTTGTTTTCAACCTTTGGGGTATCAAATGAAGTCTAATGAGATCAAGGCCTAGTGCATTTGAAAAGTGATGACTTTAATTTCCTTTCATAGAAAGGAAGATTTTGAAGTTGTATAGTCAAATCGAAAGTAATTTCAGAATAAAATTTGGGAAGGAGTGTCGACCATAAACTTAGCAAAATTTCCTGAGTGTAGGTTAACTGGGCTTGGTTCGAACTTTTGAGCCCTTTAACATCTGATTTTGAAAACGGTCAAAATAGCATATTTGAAGGAAACATCTTGAACTAAAACTTTTGTTTTTGATGTCTAACTACTCAACCAAGTAACGTGCGACTTTCTATTTTGAATAGAAAAATTTTGACTTAGTGATTTCTCCACCAATCCTCATCACTCTCTAAGCATAATTAAATCCTAGTTCACCATTAGTGTTCATGTAATTTTGTGTCAGGGCTTTCGAGATGCCGGGGGCATCACAGATATGTCCTAAACTCACCCAAGAATGACCGACAGAGTGCGGATTTATGATAAGTCCGCGGGGTTCGAACGAAATTTCGGCAGCATAACCCCGCTGTTCTCCAACTGCACGCCCTAATGTGGTGCAGCGGAGAACAACAGGGTCATGCCGCTGAAACTTCGCTCAGACCCCGTGGCTCATCATAAATACCACGCTCTGTCAGTCACTCCGAGGCTGTCCAAAAAAGGAACAATTCCGGACCAGCCACATCTCACGTGCGCAATGCACATGAGACGTGACGGTCCGAAACGGGTGACGCATAGGTTCCTGTGACTTGACGCTATTAAAGTATATTCTAACTAAAACATTTAATGCATGGCATGAGCATATATACATGTTAAACATAACATATAAAAATGATAAGACATAATATAAGTGCTAACATAACAATCCATGAATCAATACTTAATCAAATAAATTAAAACTAATTGCACTTGTAGCTAATCCTAACTTTCGTCGGCACACCGCCGAAAATTAACTGCAACTATTATAAAAAAAGACGCTTCTTACTTCGGATGCGCGGCCGGTGCGCTGCGAGGTCGGTGCGGAAGGGGAGCGCGGTCGGGCAGGGGCGCCGGCGGGCGACTCCGGGCAGGGCTTGATCAGCGGGAGCCGGGGAGGGCCTCAGCGGGTACCGGCAGGGGCACCGCGGGCGGGGAGGGCGGCGGCTGGCGGCGGCGTGGGTGAGGGGCGGTGGCAGCGGCGCGCGCGAGGGGCGGTGGCGGCGAGGGGCGGGGCCGAGCGTGGGTGCGGCGGCGGAGGCGCATTCGGGCGAGCGGCGGGGCAGCGCATGCACAAAGGAGCGCGCGTGGGACTTACGCACGTGGGGCAGGCGCGTGGGTTAGGGGCGCCCTAATTTTCGGCGGCGTAGGGTGGCCGCCGAAAATAACACCTCTATTTTCGGCGGCCTGGCCCAGCAGCCGAAAATAAGGCCCCTGTTTTCGGCGGCTGGGCCTGGCCGCCGAAAATAGAGGTATTATTTTCGGTGGCCGGCCGTGGCCGCCGAAAATATTGTTTGCCGCCGAAAATTTTCGGGTTTCTTGTAGTGCCTGTGCGGGGGCATGGCTACTGAGGCGACAGTGGCCATGGCCACCCCCTGCGTCCGGCGGCTGTTCTCGGCTCCACGTGGCTGGATCCGGCCGGATCTCGTTGCCCCTGCTGTGGATCCGGTGGCTGTTGGCGTTGGTGGGCTCTCCTACTCCGGTGGCGTGTGGATCTGGGCAGGATCCATGGGTGCTGGTCATAGTGTGTCTAGCGCTGTGCTGCAGGAGGTGAGGCGGGCAGGAGGAGCTCGCCAGCTGCCACTACAGGAGGCGACCGAGCGGGTCCGGTGGCTTGGAGGCGGCCACGGTGTCCCGGTCGGCGTCGACGAGGTGCAGTAGCTCCGTCTTGGTCCGGGAATGCGTTGACGAGGTGCAGCAGCTCCGTCTTGGTCCGGGACGGCGTCGATGAGGTGCTGCGAGGTCTGGTGGCGCTCCAGCGGCGCGATCAAGGGGCACGACGACCTCCTGCCATGGACGATGGCAGGGTGGCCATGGACGACGGCTGGGTGGTGTAGCGGTGAGGCGCTGCGGCGGTGTCCTGCTGCGTGGCGTGTGCCGGCTCTGGTGGAGGCATGGCGCGGATGGCTGAGTCAGGTGGTGGCTTCAGTGATTGGCATAAAGGTCGCTGCATGCTTGTCGCGATGACTGCTCGCAGCGGATCTCAGTGGCTTGCCCTGCTTGGCAATTGCGAGTGCGGTGAGGGACTGCTTCGGAAGACGGGGCTTGCAGTGCCGACAAGTGTGGTAGCTTTGCTTGTAGCGGACTGCGGCGGTTAGCCCTGCTTAGCAGTGGCTATTCAAGTGTAGGACAACGTCGGAAGATGGTGCAGGCGGCATTGATGTCAGCGGCCGTGCTTGGGCGACCTCTAGGTGGTTGCGTTGTGGTGGGTTGGAGTTCCAGTGGTAGATTGGCTGTACGGTATTCGTGGGGGTAGAGCGACCTTGCTCTTCTTTTTGACGGCATTTCAAGAAACAGATCCTCCTCTTGGTGGCTAGAGACGGGTGTGGCGTGGCCCCCGTGAGAGTGTGGAGTCCAACGGCAGAAGCGGTGAGGCCCCTGCGTGTGGTGTGCCAGACTCATAGGACCTTGGATCTGGTGTGTTGACTTCGTCGGTTTGGGTGTCAGGCCGTAGCGGCCCTACGACAGGGAGGTCTCACATGGCGGTGGCCTTCTTGGTGTAGTGCGGTCCGCGCCTCTTGCATCACTGGCCGTTTTGAGATGCGGCTGGAGCTTCATCACCTACAACACAGAACCTAGGGTTTGTTCGCAGCTTTCTGTGTGCAGTGGGTTTGGTGGTGGTGGCGAAAGCCTTGCCTGTTCTCTGGGCTGACGATGACGACGCCTCCCAGCGCCGTTTACTTCCTTGGAAGCATCGTCGTTCCACCTCTATTCTCTCTGTGTATTGTGTTCCGAGGTGAAAACCCTGACCTTAGGGTCGGGCGGCGGCGCGCTCCTCATTGGAGGCATCGCTTTGGAAGCTCGCGTCTTGTCTAGGTTGGGTTTGTGGTTGTCGATGGTGAGTGTTGTCTCGTGTTGAAGCCTCAATCCAACCGGCTAGTTGAGTTGAGTGGTGCATTGTTCGTTTGTTGCCAAGTCTGAGTTTTTTTTTTCTATATTAATATAATTGGCAGCTCTACTGCCCTGGTTGGTTTCTATTTAGTTACAACCATTCTACTTAACCAAAAAGTCACTATAACTTTAGTCTAAATTAGCTGTAAATTCAACAAAAATTAACTGTGATTAGAAATTCAGGCCGGAGGAGAGTTTTTTTCACATAAACTTAGTTTTTCATTCTTTCTATGCATGCTATTTAGAAAGAAGAAAGATAAATTAAATTAAAGAACCCCTCTTTCATCTGCGCGGCCGCGGCCACAGCGTCGGCCACCTCGGCTATGCCGCCTCCGCTCCCCGCGCTGCTGCCCCTTGTGGCCGCCGCAACCTTCTCGGCGTCGACCCACGTGGTGATGTGGCAGCCTTGTTACCGGCCAGGAGCACCGTCGAGGCGTGGCCGCGCGCCTCGAGGGCCGACGGGGGGCCTCACGTTCGTCTCCGCGGCCCACTGTGCCATGCCTGCAACGCCGCACCGCGGACGGCCCTGTCCAGCCCCGTCGCGCTCTTCTCCGCGGCCTTCACCGCCGCCGCCTGCAGGGCCTGGCAGAGGGTGACCGAGTCCTCATTGGCCGACGAGGACGCCGGGCCGGCGTCGCCGGCCGGTGCGGCCGGGCTTGCCCTGCTTCATGCTGCTGATCAGAGCAACACAACACACCTGTGGCCCGTGGACTCCATGCAACAACACAGGGATTAAATAGTGGTAGGCTAGCACAAGCCGCGTGGCAATGCAAATCTGTAGTCTGTACTACATTGTAGTCCATGCAACAAATCAAAGGCTAGAGCGGCAATTTCTGCATTCTGCAGTATGTAGCACACTGTAGCCCTGTCCTTGGCATGGCGCCCGTCCGTCGTGACACCTGGACGTACATATGTGTCGTTTTGGACAATGATACGGTTTTTTAAGATTTATCTTTGACTAATATTTTCTATTAAAACATAAATAAACATTATAATAAATTTGTGCTTTTATGAAAGTGCTCTTAAAACAAATCTAAACATATGACTTTTAAGTTTCAAAACTAAATAATTTATAAGTTATTCATAGTCAAAGTTTAGAAATTTTGACTTAGACCATGTCCAAAAAGACACTTATTTTGAATCTGGAGGGAGCATGTGATTAAGGCCAGTTTGGATGAACTTAAAATCAGCTGTTCAAAACTAGTTAATATCAACTGCAACCAACAAGCTAATTGGTGCTATAATTTATTAGTTAGATATGTTTAGATCTAAACCAGTTAATTACACGTAATTACACGCATCCAAACGAAGCCTAAGCATGTCTAGTAAACATTTTTGTCTATAGAGCAAAACACATGCACGGTCTTTTAAGTTGTCAAGGTGTCATCTAGTTCTCCAAATTTAGAAAACCAAAAATCCAAGTCTCTAAACTTGGCTCTTGTGTCATATGAGTCCTAAAACCACTATCCTCTCTTCGAAGGTGGTTTTAGAGTAAACGATGTTTGGTAGCAAAGTCTTTTCATGGTTTTAATGCAATCCTACGTATTTAATAATATTGTAGTATTTTAGAAATAGAGGTGTTTAGTTGGACTTTGCAAAACGGTGTTTTCAATACTATAATTTTGCCAAAACTGCACTTATTTTTGGATCATTGGATACTGTAGGTTGGACCAAAATTTTCCAAACCATAGTATTTATATCATAGACAAGTGTAGACTATGGCATTCCTAAATTGTAGTATTTTGAAACTTTGGTAGTAAATAAGCCCGTAAGGTTCATCCCTGTTATCTTTTCTTCATCTGTGAAACAGTTGGACCCCCAAGAGAAATGTTTTCTTTTTTTTTTACCCTATCCCTCCCTCTTTCATCATCCTCTCTCCTTACAACCGCCATTATCCCCCGCTGCTGCCTACCAGCCTTTATCCCATCGCCGCCATCTTCCCACCTCCGCTTCTCTGTTAGTATCTCTTCTTGCCAATAAAGGCCTTCCACTTCCACTTCCGGCTGCCCTGAGCATGGGCGGCCAGTGTGTGTGCAGCTATGGCAAAGCGAGCAATAGCTTTGGGTGTGAGTACCGGACCTCCGTATCCGTCGCTAGCCCCCACCTCATCGGGCAATGAGTAGGCGGCAGCAATGAGGAAAGGGTGAAAAGATAATAAATAATTTTCATATACAAATGGGTCCCATGTGTCACAGATGAGAAAGAAATAAGAGAGGTTGTCCTTAGATATGGGCCCCACATGCATCTAACTCCAAAACCACCTTTTGGAGGGAGAGGATGGTGATTTTTGGGACCTAGATGTTGTGATGCTCCCGGCATCTCAAAAGCTTTAACACGCAGTTAGACCAAAGCTAATTATGAGTTAGGGCTTAATCATGTTTAGGGAGGAACAATAACTAGACAAATAAATCACGAAAGTCAAAAATTTCTGGTGGAATATGCAAAACCCTGTGTTGTTTGGTTGGGTAGTTAAAATCTATACGTTTTCGTGCAAGACATCAAATACAAAAGCTTTTAGTTCAAGATGTTGCGTTCAAATTTACTACTTTGACCATTTTCAAAATCGGATGATAAGAGGTTCAAAAGTTCAAACCAAAAAGTAAGCCTATACTTAGAAAATTCCTAAGTCTAGATTTTCAGCCCTGCCCCAAACTTCATTCCAAAATTACTTTTGATTTACTATAGAATTTCAAAATCTTCCTTTCTATGAAATGAAATTAAACTTATCACCTTTCAAATGCACCTGACCTTAAAGTAATTGGACCCCATTTTGTCACTCAAAGGTTATACAAAAGAAAGACTATACATGATTTAAAGCTGCAGTTTTACCAAACCTTTGAATACATTTGTGCTTGTAGTTCAAAATATAATGTGATTTAGACCAAACATTCTATCGAAAACTTTTAGACAATTTAGTGCTTTACAATTTTGGTATTTTGTGTGTTGACATTCATAAAGGTTTGCATGGTGTTTTAGCTCATTTTCTATCTTCTAGTGAAATCTATCAAAATAGACCTGAATGGAAAATTCAAATTTTGAACATACAAAAGTTTTTATCATGCCAAACTTTATATACGAAAGTTGTATATTATGAAATACTGAACAATTTTGGTATAATACCTATATCAAGATAAGGGCTAGAAATAGGACTACAGAAATTTACAAACTTAAGAGTTCAGTTGGTCAAACCGGGGTCAGATCATTCAATTCGAATTTAAACCAAATTCTTTCATGGAACATGGTGCTGAAGTTTATACAAAAGTTGTAGAGGAGATAACTTAGAGAAATTCTTGTATTTTATGTTTTCCCTGATTTGGTCGTTAAACTCTTCAAAAATGCGAAATACAAATGGAGTTCCAGCTAGTCAAACCCTCATCTTTCTAATTTCGGAATTTATTTTTCCTTTGACCCCATGACATGCGGGCCCCACCGGGGCGGACGCCGACCACGCCCGGGCTTTAGCCGCCACGCGGCTGTGGCCTCCTGCCGCCATGGCCACACGGCCGGCGATTCCCGGCCAAGCCCGCGCCTCGGCCTCAAGAGGATGGAAGCCAAGCTCCCTTTCTCGCCCCTGCACTCTCGCTCACTCCCTCTCCGCCTCCCCTCCCTGCCCTCGCTCTCCCGCTCACGCTGAGACACACAGAGCACGCCTGCCATGGACGACGCCACGACGGAGCTCAAGCTCGCGCCCCCACCGCCTCAGGCTGCCTCCGCCCCGACCGATGCGCGTCCTGCACTCGCCTCACCATCCTCCACCTTTTCCCCAAGGTATGCAATCCCGTGGCGGTCTCCGCCCTCACCCCACCTAAGCGCATCCACCATGGCCTGCGCCGCACCACCCTGCTCGCTGTGGAGCACCACCTCCAGGGTCCTCCCCTCGCCTCCATGACTCCACCTTCGGACTCGTAGATCCATCCCGCAGCTCTCGAGCCCGACCATGGTCCTCTTCCCTCGCCGGAACGGACAGATCGAAGCCTGGAGCCGCCGGCACGCCATGCCGTTGTCGCCGTGGGTTCACGCAGCGTTCCCCGCTTGTCCAGGCCTCCCCACGCGGCGCCTGTCTTGGGGAAAGGAATCCCCACATCCGGGAACATCTTCCCCGACCTTCGTCCCAGCCGCCTCGTCGCCTCCTCGCGCCGGCGCAGCCCCGTCATCCCCTCCCTGCGCGCCGTTCTCTCCCCCGTCTGGAGGAAGAAGAAGAAGGGCGAGTTTGTAGGAAACCCCCTGCATCTTTCTATTTTTCCGAGATCTGCTCTAGACACTATTCACTGAGTCTATGAACTCTTGCGTGCAGGTCCCTGGAGACTACTAATATTTCCTGATTTAGTCCCCACCAGTGTGCTTTTCTATTTAAATGCATTTCTCTCTGTTTAAACTTCGGAAACTCATAATAAATGGAATAAAAATCCAAAAATTGCAAAATTTGTTGCATTGTGTTCCTATGGAGTAGATATACAGATTTGTATAGAAGGGGAGGCATGAAATGATTGTTTTGCCCCGATCGCTTGCATGTTATGAGTTCTTAAATAATTAGCAAAACTAAAGTTAAACACCTTCAAAAATCATGAAACTTGGACATTAAATTTTATATGATGATTAGGATCTATGGTGATTTTTGGAAACCCTAGCATGCAATGCTTAATTACTGTTTTACCCCTATGTGTGCATTTAGTGTATTTTTAGAGTATGAAAATATATACCACACAAAACTAGTCCAGAAAAATCCGTAGAAATTATATAGTACTCATTTGATCCAATGTAGCCAAAAAATAATGTTTCATGTGTTTTGCCTTGCTGTTTGCTATGTGTTTTGAAAATGACAAGTGATAGGGTGATTTAATCAATAAAATAGAAAAATGCTATTCAATTGTGTCCCAAAAATTCCACCAAAACTCTTGAAGCTAGGTTACTGTGTAAGTATGCTTGTGAATTTCTTTCATGAATTTTGGTTGCTGTTACTTGAGGGATCCATTAATAGTCATTTTATTAGATTTAGAAATAAAGAACATAAAACGGGGATGTTAGTGGGCCTGCATCTTGTTAGTTTATGATTTCTCCTATCTAATATACTTGTTAAGTATGAACTTATGTATAGAGGAGTCTCACACTTTGTGCATGCTCCATTCTCATATGCCTAGTTACTATTGAATATAGATAACAAGAACTCAACATACAACAAATTATGTATGGCTTGCTGAATGGAAATAAACACACCACACCTATCTTAGTAATCCAAACAATTATCGCTTGCTTTTATCGGATCACATCGTTAACATGTTGACAATATCATCAGTAGCTTTTATAAGTGTGACTTTAAGATTGTACGTTTGCTCTACGTCCATAAGAGTACTCTTTGTTTAAGTAATTTACCAATCACCTTTCTGTCCATCCATGAATGATTGTTCGAATGTATGGTTACTATTCACGTATCTCATTCATTGCATTATGCATGTCATTCATATAGCGACGCTTATTGCAGATACGTGATCTAGAAGCAAATGAATGGAGCTTCTTCAATCAACGATGACCTAGAAGACCAACTAAGACCCAAATACCACCTGGAGGCCCCTGTAGTGGTATTTGGAAGGCAGAGTTGTCCAAGTGATCAAGGGGTTGCCTGGGGCAAAGCCCCACAACCCGGCAAACTAACTTTAGAGTTTGTTTAAGTTTTCAACAACAAAGGTAGGCCCCTTAGGCATATACACCTACTTAGGGAGTCTCACCACCTGTTTATTTGATTGTGCATTTACGTTCAAGAGTTGTTTGAAACCCCACCTGCATAAATACTTGATATCCTATGTAGAATGGATAGGTTGAAGTCTATGCTTAGCCATGCTTAGACGGTAGAAGACGAGTGAAAATGTTCACTCGCGAGATGATAGGACTCAAAAATGTTTTACAAAAACTTAAATGCGAAAGCAATATGATATGATGTGATGAAAAGATGAGACCGGGCGGAGATAGGGGATATAATACGATGAAAAATGATGTGAATGGTTTTGTGGACTCCGTACCGAGTCGTTTAAGGCCCGCCCGTTGTTCGCCTATTGGTCGACATAACATTGCTCGAATGCTTATCCGGGATATGGGACCGGAAAAGTCTTTCCTGGGTTCATCCGAAGCACAGAGACACGTTCCTACCCGCTGGTTGAGAGGAAGATGGCCCGGTGGAGCTTGGTACTCATGGCGGGGAGACCGAGATGTCGGCAGGCTCGCCATGGGGGCACAACCCGGGGGCTAGGCGGGAGTGAATGGAACTTGGGACGAGACAGGTTAAGATTGGGACTATACGTGGGAACGCGGTGGCCAGTAAGCATAAACCCTAGGCATGATAGTTATTTCCGGGAATTAAAATCGATTCGAATCGCTAATGTCCACCATGTGTAGGAATGCCAATGCCACTGACGTTCTAACGTAGTTTAATCATGCTTTTTACATTACATGTTTGTACTTGTACGTTTACATTTCTAGCGAGCTACTTTACGATAACATATATGTTGAGATGATGAGATGTATGAATTCTGAATCATGATGATATCTATAAAGAATCAAATCAGGCTTATGCTTTAAAAATGGATGATACTTGAAAGTAAGGGCTCACTTTTAGTAAGTTTACGCGGATTAGAGTCAAGTCCACAAAAAGCCTTGCATACTCTCAAATGTGTTGGGTTGAAACCGTCCACGGGTAAGTCTTATGAGTACCTCACGTACTCACCCATACGTTGTTGATATTTTTATTTCAGGAATTTCATGATCGAGAATGACAATGGTGAGCTCAATGTCATAGCTCGATGTTTTATTTCCGCTGCAAGAGTATATCGGTATTATGTTACTGATTTCCGCTGCGAGATTATTTTGGAGCTTTATTTCAGTATGATTGTACCTCATTTTGAGCAAATATTTTGTACCAAATAAATCTATATTTGTATGAAATGATGGGTTGTTGTAATTGTTGTGGCTCTTTCGAGGGCTTAACGTGCGTGATGTCGGCATCCCTGGGTGATGGTTACATCGAGTGCCCTTTTGGGTAGTTTGACGCACGGCCGGGTTTTGATTTGGTCTAAATACACTGCAAGCCAGAGGTGGCAAGTGTACTTAGCCCGGATTAAATCGGCGGTTCCGCCACAGATGACATAACAAGTTTAGAGACCTAAATTTCACGTTTTCTGTGTTTTGGGATGTGTGTGACACAACTTGCCAACTTTTAAGGACCATGCGTGCATTCCTATGTTTGCATAATTTCACTCTAGATTTGCATATATTTATCTATGTTTCCCCTTTCAATGAAATTTAATCATTAATGTTTCTTATGCATTAGTTTATGATGACTATGAAATCTACAATTTAGGTAAATGTAAGAAATAATGTGTTGAAACGCCATGTGATAATTAAGTTTGTCTCAAGGTAAAACAGAATCTCTTGGCATTGCATAAAATTTGAAGCTCTTTCTGGGAGTAAATCTTGTGAATCATAAATAATGTCATTACGTGAACTTTGGCTATGTTCAATGGTCTAGGGGCACATGATGATTTCTTATCCTAGTTGCAATGCGTTATGATTTCTTTGCTCATATTGCATCATGTAAGGGCACATTATACTAGTCTTGAACAAATTGTGATAGTCTTCAACAAAATGGAGAAAAGAGAAAAAAAGAGTTGACATGAGGGGGCACAAACATCTGAGCGAGCTCTAGATTGCTTCCCTTTAAGTCTAAAATAAACAATCAGAGAAAAGAAAAAAGGGTTTGACATGAGGGGGCACAAACAACTAAGATAGCTCTGGATTGATTGCTTATTTGCTTCCCATTAGGGCCCCAACAAACAAACAAAGAAGATAAGAAAAGAAGTTGACATAGGGGCCATCCGAGAGAGCTCTGACCTATTCATTTGTTTCATTAAATGTACCTTGCTCAAGTTAGTAATTTCAGAGAGGACATATCTTGTTCAAGCCATAAACATAAATAGAGCTGGGGCTATAATTAAAACAGTAAGAAAAACCATAATAATTAGTTATACTAAGTATGAAGGGGTTAAATTCCAATTTTTTTCTACACGCATATAAAGAACTTATTGAGAGAGCTTTGGATTGCTTTCCAATAAGAAAACAACAAAGAAACAAAGAAAAAGAAAAGGAAGTTGACATGAGGGTACCAACGTCTGAGAAAGCTCTCTATCAATCTCTAGATTGCTTCTTATGAGGGCTACAGCAAGGCAATTGCCTCACTTTATTTTGGATGACACCGCAATCCATGCGGCTTAGTGCCTAGCTCTTGCTAGACGGCACACATAGGAGTGTGTATTGCAGCAGCAAGTAGGTACCAACGTCTGAGAAAGCTCTCTATCAATCTCTAGATTGCTTCTTATGAGGGCTACAGCAAGGCAATTGCCTCACTTTATTTTGGATGACACCGCAATCCATGCGGCTTAGTGCCTAGCTCTTGCTAGACGGCACACATAGGAGTGTGTATTGCAGCAGCAAGTAGTTCTTGCTAGGCAGCTAGCACACAGAGTGTGAACACAACCGATACAGAGAGAGAGCGCTCATCATCGTCGGAAAGGACCCACATGCCAACTCCTGCCCCCAAAAGCTAGGGTTACAAGCCTGCGCCCCCAAGCCTGGCGAGAAAACAATCATCGCATCTTTTTTTAATGCTGGTCTCGTTCGTTAAAATCATCCTTTTGGTACTAAAATAGTTTATTACGTACATGCATGTATGCGTACACGACATGTACCAATTACGTTAATAAAACGAGAATCAAAGAGGCCCGGCCCATTGGCACGTGATCTCGTACGTACTTAGGAGTTCTTTTTCGCTGTTAAATAAGCCTTCGATCGCCATAGCGGCGAAGGAAACCGCTGTGATCGTCGTATCATATTGGAACCTGCACGAAACTCTGCACTGAATCGTTGATGGGATCGATGGGTAGCGGCCTGTAGGGCTGCAGGTAGAGGTGTAAATGGTACGGATATTATCCGTCCGTATTTCGAGTTCCGATTCTTTTAGAAGGATTAAAATCTGATCCGTATTTGAATCCAGAAATTTAGTATTCGATCCTGTATATGTATCCGAGTACTCAAAGTTAGATAAATATGATGTGGATAAGTCTTATCCGACACATTTGATCAAATATCGTATCCGATCTGAATCCGAAGAAAAAATATAAAAACAAATATGGTATCAACAATATCCGTCCGTATTCGATCCGATTACACTCTTAGCTGTGCAGGAGCTCAACCTTTGATAATTAATTTGGTTGGTCGATCGATGGCTTGGGTGGTGGCGTGGGTCTCGCCTTGGTGTGCAGCCTCACCATCACTGCTCAACCTCGGGTTGCTAGTTGTTTGATGTATTCGCAGGTCGATATATATGCCTCTACAATCCTGGTACCTGCGCGGTGTGAAACAAGAGGGTCTTATCTATGTGTCTTCACACGGCTATTAATTGCTTGTTCTTTGTGACAGACAAGGATATCGAAATGATAGAGGGGGTGATTAGCTTTGTTCTTGATAGGGAAAATAAATAGTGGGAGTGAGATGACAGAAGGCAGAGGCATGTGTGCGGTGTGGCTAGGCTATCCTTCACCTGTTCGTCCCATCCTACCACCGGTGCAAAATAGTATTTGGGTGTTTAAATACATGCTCACATCCTAAAAGACAAGGCTGTCATTCACCACGTGCAGATGAATTTCAACTTTTAAAAAAGATATAGTTTTACATCGTCCGCCAAGGGGTAAATCGGATACGACCCCATTCCAAGCTCCACCGCCACCGCCATCTTCGGCCAACAGAGCTAGCAGCGGCGCCTCATAAAGGGTAGCCTTGCGAAGCTACCATCTTCTCCCGCCCCCCTCCTTTCCCTTGCACTCGGTCATCGACGCTGCAGTGCTGCACTGGTGGGCCAACTGGTGTCATCAGATCTGGGGCTCTAGGGTCTGACCGCCAAGCCAATGCGACGGGCAGTGCTGAGGCCACGGCGTCCGATTTCAGCCCCTAGGTTGCAGACTTGCAGGCCTCCCATGCTATAGCCTGATCAGATGTCCTATGGGCACGGCATTGGCAATCACGGTAGCCTATGCTGATCACGGTGAACTTATTTTGGCTCCGATCAGTTAGGCTCCAAAATAGGGCACGCGACAGCCACCGCATGACTATGAATTAGTGGTCCATAATTATGTTAAGGCTAACACAAAAGTTTTACGTCTAATGGTTTATAGAGTAACTAGTGAAAGTTTTATTTATCTCAACGAGTTATAATTTACATAGTTATTTATATATAATAATTGAAGATAAAGAAAATATAATACACTCAGTATTATCTCCCAAAAGATCCCACGAGTAGCTATTCATTGGTGATGTTTCATGGTGAGCTTCAATTTCTGCTGTATACAATACCCAAAGTAATAGTGAGTAAAATACTTAACAAGATAAAATGTTCATATCTTATTCGCGGTGATAAATCAATTACACAATATCCCAATTTTGTTATCGCCCATTATCTTAATTCTCTGCAGAGATTGTCAAATCACTAATATCACATAGCGATTAGAGCTTTCCTATGAACAAGCTATTCGATACTAAAAATTGCAAGTGTGTAAACATGATTATATCTTTCAATAATCATCTCAACTGGCTCCATAACTAGATACACTAGTCACTCCTAGCTGAATTGAACCAGCCCCACTAGTTGTCACACTAGTCACCCCTGGCTCACAAAGTATATCGAACAAGCCCCATAACTAGTTGTTATGCTAGTCACCTTAGCTCGTAGTATCAACTATCTATGTCACTACCACCACTCCAATGGTATAATTATCAAAATAGTGATAGATAACATTTATTGTTGATTAATCAAGCCATGGCCCATGTGTATGCCGAGTAATCATAAGTAATATTTAATGGACAATATTTCTTATAGAAAATATATCTTCTCAAGAAAGAATCTTGACATGAAGCTTGCTAGAATATTATAACAATAATATAGGTGTTACGTAACTTGCTAATATAATTATAATAACAAAGATGGGTATTAGTATTACGCAGCTTGCTAATATAATATACCAATAAAGATGGGTGTCATGCAGCTCGCCTCCTACTAAGAGAATCAATACTGGTCGATTAATAATATAGAGTCTTTGTTCTGAAACAGAAACCTAGCTTAATTGACGCTACAAACCGGAATATATCTTGATTCGAATATCCGCAATATAGCTTAGATACTAATACAGTATGCTTACAGTATACTAATTACCTATACTCAAAAGTACATTAATTACTTAGACTAGCACTAATATATATTCAGTGCCTATATATGCGTATTGTATGTGTGTCTGTAGAGAGAATAGATGGAGAAGCCTTGCTCGTATGACTCTCATGCATGGCGAGTGTCCTATTTACCGGATACACTTGAGTCCCACCTAAGATGATTCATTATTCAATTTCTTTTATCTTTATCCAAAGTTTATTGAGTAGAGTTCACACCAAGTTAACTTGCCCATAGAACATAAAAATCAGGTAGCTTGTTTCAGAGGCCTACGTGGAAGTCTCACAAGGTAACTTGCCGACGACTTAGTGAAATCCAAAGGCAGGTTGCAGTATTTGCTCTTGCTGTTGGACACCTCATTTTCGCCTCTAGTGAAAACCATGTGCGCTAGTAAGAACTGACAACTATTGGCTTGCATTGATGGTTTCACAGTGTCCCAGGTTTGTTTGCCGACATGCATAAAAAGCTTGCTAGCCGTTGAAATACATGGGAGCTTAGGGCGTGATTGGATGCCCGCACCCATCCAGCCTGCATGCGCAACCTCAGCCAGGCCAAAATCGGCCAGGCTCCGCGGATGCAACCTTGCCTTGTTTGGTTTCTAGGATGGGTGCGTGCAGGCTATGAAGGGATGCATGAGCACACCTGCGCTCACTTTTGCACTCACACTATGCCTGCGCTTTGCATGCAGCGAGCGAGAAACGCCCAAAGTTGGCATACGCAACCAGCCAGGCCCGAGAGAGAATCTTGCATGCGGTGGGACAGGTTGTGCAATGTATTTCAGGAAACCAATAGTGTGATTGGATGTCTTCCCTGGCCAGAGTGCACTGCGGGAACCAGGGCCCCGAGAGCCTATTTCGCACGCAATGAGCCAGGCTCTGGAGAAACGAAATCAAAATCCGTTTCCCAGGAGCTAGGCTGATGGCGAAGATTTGCATCCATAGACACAGAAAAAGAAGCAGGTGCAAGGAACCAAACATGTAGAGATTTGCTCATGGGAGTCAGCATAAAGCTGTACAGACATCCAAACACGAGAAAAGTTGCTCCCGTGAGCCAAGATGGGGAAATCCAGCCAACCAAACACGCTACAAACAAACGAACACTTAGTAAACAGCAAGGGTCACTAGTTTATCTCGGGGGGCTATATAAAATCTAGATTGTGCTAGAATATTTACGCACAAATAAAAGTCGTTGTGAATATTTTCCAAATTATTTATATGTACAAGTGATGGTACGTGATAAGATCATTTAGTTAATAATTAGACCTAATTAGTCATTTGACAATTATCCGGTTCCTCACACAGTCACACGTTCTCTTTGGACTAGTATGCGGTGTTTGGATCACGCTTAACAGTCAACAGTGTTTGGATCTTGGGAACACTTCGATGAGGTGGACTGAAAACCAAATTAACTGCTGTGATAGCTGGAGGTTGGAAATTCGATTTTACCCTTATCTAAAAGCAAATCTTCATAAATATCTGCTTCCATTGCATTTATGATTACAGTACATATTTAAGTAGATAGAGATCGACTTTGTGGAAACATTGAACGTGACATGTTTGTGTCAAGTAGTAAAAGAAACTGGCCATATGGTGAAACGGCAACTCAATGACAGTTGCCATTCGCTTGGCACTTTGGCACACGTCTTGCCTTCAACGAGAGGACGATGACAGGGTACTTGGTCTTCACTTTCTGGAGGTGCGCCGCGACATTGCGCGCATACATCTTGAAGAGCTCGTCGAGTACGTGCTCGCCAAAATGGCGCGCGATCAGGGGCTCAGCCACAGCCCTTATGGCCCGTGCGACGTTGGCACCGCTCCGAACGCTGTCGAGCACGAGGTCGCCGTCGTCGTCCAGGTCGTCGTGGGGATCCCAGTTCGACTCGAAGAGCTGGATGTGGCTGATGTCAAACACCCCGCTCTGCTCGATCACGTCCCTCGCTTCGTCGATCGACGGCGCGTAGAACGGCAGGTTGAAGGAGTCCAGCTTCGCCTTCTCCACACGGCCCTGCATGCGACGATGCATCAAGAAGCAGTGCAGCATGGTCTTGGATTGATCAGATCAGGTCTCTGTTCCCTGATGATGTTGCACGGCACAAACCTGCTTGACTAGGGACTGAAGAGCCTGCGCGAGCAGCCCCCACGTGTAGCTGACTTCGCCACGCAGCACGTCTCTGTTCTTCCTGCCCAGAAATGCTAGCACCATCTGGCCATTCGCTGCGAGCTCCCTGTGACGCAGCTTGAGGAACAGCGACAAGTCCTCTTGGAACTGCCTCTGGTACAGCTTCACCACCGACTGCGGCGTGTCCTCCCAGATGTACATGTTCCCTTCGTTTATAACCGCGCCTCTTGCGAGCTCATCAGGTACCTAGACACAGCGCAACTGTATCAGAACTAATGCTCAAGCTGGCGATAGAGTTTATCGATCTCGATCCTAACACAATATACATGCATGGTGTAATACTGCGTGCATGCATGCCTTGGAGCGCCACATGAGGCAGTAGGAGGAGTGGAAGAGGTGGACGCAGCGGTCAGGGAAGAGCCTGGTGTAGAAGGACCCCGGCAGCCCGGCGACGTAGTACGGCGGCAAGGCGGCCTCGCCGCTCTCCTTGGCGGACAGCTTCTTGAACACCTCCAGGGACTGGAAGACGAGGTTGAAGTCATTCCCGGGGAGATCGTTCAGGAAGAACTGCAGGTGCTGCACCCGCGGCGGCGGCGACGGCCGGACGCCGCTCACCGCCGCCTGCTCCTCAGTGGAGGTTGGCGACCGCCCCAAGCACCTCGGACACGACGAGGAGCGCGTTGGACCCCGAAGAGCAGCCGAGGTCCGCGACGACCATCGCGCCGGCGCCGGAGGAGAGCGACGACGCGTGCGCCGCCGCCACGGCCTTGTGGAGCACCGGCCTTGTCTTCAGTATGGACTTCTTCTGAACAAGAAGAAGAACCGCATGCATATTGATATCTGATTTAGCCATACATCCATAACCATATATATAATTAATATACACGGTACACGGGTACAGATTCAGAAGCATGCATGGCAGATCACCTGAAGCCTGGAGTTGGCGGCGTAGCTTGTCTCGCCGTCGCCCCGGTTCATGTGGAGGTCACGCTCTACCTTCATGGCGCTGCACAATAGCAGGCTTTGCCTTGCCTATCACTTTGGATCATTCGCTGTGGCCACGTGATGGAGCAGGAGTGCTTCTGAATTAATTTATAGGCCCAAACCAAAACGGCATGGTCTCAAGGCAGTGGCAGCTAGCTGAAAGGCCAAGCGTGGTTCCAAAATCACGTGGCCGGTTGGTCCTCTCTGGCGTTCAAATCCGATGCAGGGCGGGCTCGCCCTGCTTTCCATATTCAACTGTGCACCCTTCTCATCTCTTATTGCCAGCCGGTGTATGCTAGCCACAAACTCAAACTATCATTAAAAAAAAGAGAGAATGATGCTAGAAAACAAGTCTATCTCCACTTATTAGACTGGAGATGCCGTGTGTATATCCCCACCACCAGATTGGCAGATTCGAGTTTCTTCAAACTTAAAAATTTTGGGTGCTAAATAATAGTTCTAGTATGCTAGGTTGCCATATTACCATGCAAGTGATCTGGATATGTTATGATCGCTATATATTGTCTCATGCTAAAATTTATACAATATATGTATATGCCATTATGCTATTCAATTTTTTTAGATTTATCAAATTCTATCAAAATTTATCTACATTTAAAATATATACAAATTTGCGCATTTTTTGTTGTAAACAATTTCTTTGTAATCTGCCGTAATATTGCTCGACTCTTTATACCAAAATAGGGGTATTATCACAACCTATTACTAAAAACAGGGGCAAGATGGTCTTTTTCACGATAATAGACACCGTTAAGAGGCGTTAATTGAGAGGGTGTTATCATCAAAATTTAGCAGATGGATACTTGGGACGGATTGGCTGATGGGCTAAGTCTGGTCGTCTAAGGATAAGGTCAGGGGTGGGCAATCGGTTTTAAACCGATGGATCGGTTCGGTGCTTCGGTAGAAGAAAACTTCGGTTTATGACAGATTAAGAACCGATCGGTGCAGCAGCAACAGAGAAACCGAGCTGTTCGGTGTCGGTTTCTTCGGTTCGGTTTACGGTTTCCATCGAAATTTCTACTGCTGGCACGCTTGGGCGGTCGCTGTCGCTATCTTGCCGTCGCAGATGTGGTGACCAGGCGTTGCGCTCGCTGCATCACTGCCTCCGTAGATGCCCACCGTCTTCACAGATCCACGCTCGCTTGCCACAATCGCTAGGCTGCGCACTGCCTCCTCATATCCATGCGCGTGCCGCCTCCATTGCCGCTCCAGCTGCGCTCACCACGGCGTCGCGCTCGCCCGCGCTGGGCGTCCTTGTCGCGTCCTCCGCGAAAGCCGCGCCATGATGCTCGCAGAGGGCTGTCTCTGACTGTCTCCGTGGTCGCGCTCGCTAGGCACCCGGCGGCCGCTGCAACCCAAGTGCTGTTTACTGCTGAGTAGTAATGCTAGGGTTTGACATCTGCTAGTGCTGGACTGGTGCTGGTGGGCTTAGAGCTTGCTGCATGCGCTTGTGTACTAATGAGTTGGGCCTTGCGGCCTTGATGGGCTTGGTCGGGAGGTGGGAAAAGGGATCATCCCAACAGCCTGTGAGGACTAGGATGCACGGTAGTTCGGGGGCTTCGGTTGTTCGGTGTTCACGGAAGGAAAACCGAAGCCGTAGCTGAACACCGAAAATTGCAGAATGCAAAACCGAAGCCGACACCGAAGACCTAAGAAACCGAAATTTCGGCTCGGTTTCGGTTCAGGTTTTTGGTCTCGGTTTCAAAGTGCCCAGCCCTATCCAAGGAAGAGTCGATTCCAAGGGCTGGATAGGCCATGTATCCTTATTTTCAGTCTACTGTATCTAGCCCTAGTTTGAGTCGAATTGTGACTGGTCTGTCAAAAATAGAATTTTTTAGCTATAGAAAGAGTCATGAAAAAAGTCGGACTTATTGTTCTAGTCTATGGAATTATAAAAATGTATCCCATATTCTGACGTAATGAATTGACGACACACGTTCCCAGCAACTCATGTCTCAAATCTCTCACAGCACATCGCCACCTTTGACAACTAAGTTTTTTTAAGGTAATCGTCGTGCTGTTCTAATGATTCTTAGATCCGTTAGGGCATTAGGGCGTGAGCCATATAGTGAACCGTGTACTGAAGCGTTTTTTATGGCACGGTTCGCTACTTACCCCGATGGATCTCGTGTGGAGTCTAGCTCGACCACGAGACTCATTAGTTATCTCGACGAATCTTGCTTGGCGCGAGATTTGTCTTTGCTTGCGCATGTTTATCGATCTGTTTATGTACCTATGCTTTATGTAATAGATCGATCTTCATATAGCTCGTGTTACGCTACCTAATCACTTGTTACAATCCACGACATACCGCTGCAGCGTGTGCACGCGACCTGCCGGTAGATCAGCGTAGCTCGAGCACCCTAACTATACATGTCGTAATTTGTATCTGTCTAGTTAGATGGACTTCTTTAGAGGTCTTGGTTTGAAGCCGATTTGATTATGCAGATATGTTACGTCAGGCTTGTTCGCTGCAGCTTCTGCCGCAGGTAGAGCTGCAAAAATTCTTGTAGCACAAGAGCTAGATCTGCAAAACATTCCTGTAGCGCAAACCGCTTGCAGCAACAGCTGCAGCACTAGCTCAGCCGAACAAAACCGTCGTGTTTTTAGTTAAGGCTTTATATTTACTCATCTTTGGATGTGGTTTTGACTTTCACTATGTCTATTCATGCACGCTCGATGGACCATCCGATGCTTCTGCATCGGCTGACTAGAGTACACGACATCCGGTAGTTGCCGATCCTAGCGATCAGGTAGGAACTTACGTTTCCATCTGTTGTGTACGCTTTACAGAGAGAACATGAGCCAACAACCGCGACCACACCACCTTCTTGGCTGCAAGGTCAAACCCCAGGTGGTACGCCCACACCACCACGCACGACCAAGATCGGCTTCCCCGCTGAGAGCCGATCGGAGCCGCACGAAGGGGAGACGAGTGCAGCAGCAGCGCGATCCCCGGCTCCCGTGTGCTCTGTGCCTGAGCCTCTCCGCCGGTATTTGGGTGCAACAGAGGGGTAAACTTACCTTCGATTTGAAAATGTAAGAGTAAATCCACAAAATTAAAAAAATGAAGGTAAAATCACCTATTACACTTCAAAACGGGGCAACCCCAAGAGCCCCCCATTTAAGTTTCAAGTGAAGAGGGTACTATGGCTAATCAAATGATGATACACAGTTACATACAGCGTATCCTCCCCTTCCTCTCGCTAGAGGGAGCCGTGGAAAGTTCGCGCATATGCATGTCTAGGATATCGTAAAAGAGATTGAATTGTAGTTATATGTTAACGTGTTGTTCCACCGTGAACGATGTGGATCGTCCAGGAATGTTTTTCTACACAAAAAAAGAGAGAATGTTGTGTTGGGGCGCACAACACGGGTGGAGGACCTGTTTTGCACGCTATGGTGCTCACGATGCCTTAATTTGTCTGTGAATGCCCCTTGCTTTTCTACTTCCAACACTACTCGAGTGTTCAGGCGCCATGGATGCCACCGTGCCAAACTCCTAATGCGATCTAGGTGACTGGGAAATGGATGAAGAAGGATATGTCACGTTGTGCTGGTCATTGCCAAAGGGAAACAATATTAGGCCAGCATTCAGTTCAGCCCAAGCCAGGTGCTTGATTCAGCCCAGCCCAGCAGCTTTAGCTGTATACATCAGGTCATTCAGTTCAGCCCAAGCCAGGTGTTTGATTCAGCCCAGCCCAGCAGCTTTAGCTGTATACATCAGGTCATGTGTTTGATTATTATTTTGGGCACCATTTTGTTCCTTTCCTTTTTTCTGTTTTGTTGCTCTATTAGTTACTCCCACTGTCCCAATTTACAGATCACTTGACTTTTTAGTATTAGGTTTGATTTACTCGTCTTATTCAAAAAATTTCATAATTAATGATGATAATTTCCATTTTAATTTATTTTAGCATATAATATAATTTAACTACGAACTGAATTTTTTTATATTTTCATAAATATTTTGAATAAAATGAGTCGGTCAAACTTGGTGCAAAAAAAATCATAAGGCGTATAAATTGGGATAGAGAGAATAGCACTTAACAAGTCTAATCCACCTATATGGCTTAGTTTTGTGTTGCCCTCCACTGCTCGTCGCATGTCATTGCACCACGACGATGTGCTAGGAGACATTTATATATTGATCAACAAGCTGCTTACTAAGCAGGCTTCCATTTTGCAGAAAGGCACATTGGTCGAATTTTCACCCTTTGGAAACGTAAAAATTTCATAGCAAACAAATTGAATTTTTACAGAAGAAACGCAGAAGCACAGTGAAATAATCCTGTGTTCCAAATGCGTCCTTATTAAGCTATTCCTAGAATTCTAATGATGATGCATTTTTAGAATCCTGACTATGATTAGAAGATGTTAATCGACATACTAAATTATCTCCAACTAGATGTTGTTTGGTTCAGCCAACGAAGTGATAACGGTAATGGAAACAATTGCTGGCCATTTGTTTGGTTGGGACTTGTGAGCAGCTACGTCCCGAAGGGCCCCAATAACGTGTGATCTAAGAAGACATTGACGATTGCGAGTTGAAATGGCCGAACCAAACAACACGTAAATTCCAGTTAGTTTTCTAATAAAAAATTTAAAGCGTGAACACGAGATTTTGAATCTAGGGTCTAGTTTTTTACGTACTAATTATAAGTTACTACTAATAGAAGTGAGTAGTTTACACTGCCAATATCTAAGTGAGTAGTTTACACTGCCAATATCTAAACCATTCATGTCCAATCCAAAAAGGATCCAAGCATTATTTGTTACTCTCTCTGTCTCAATTCATAGGTCGTTTGATTTTTTTGACACCACTTTTGATCAACTCGTCTTATTCAAAAAATCTCTCAATTACCATTTATTTTCATTGTGATTTAATTTAGCATATAATATACTTTAACTATGAATTGAAAATTTTCACTTTTTCATAAATATTTTGAATAAGACGAGCCGAGCCGATCAAACTTGATACTAAAAAATCAAAAGACCTATAAATTGAGGACAAATTGAGACAGAGGGAGTACCTAAAAATCCAATCGGAGTCAAATTATTTTATAGCGCCAGTTTATTGTCACCAGACAAAAACTCAACCAGTTAAAGACCCTATGAGGGGATCCCTGTTATGTTTAGCCGCTTTGCTCAAATAGCCCGTACGGTACGAATTCCTTGGCCATGAAGGCCATCCGGCGAGACAGCGAGGCGCACCGTTGGAATCCTGATTGGGAGGGGGGGAGCGCTGGAACGGGACGCGTCGCCACGAGCTGTCACGTCGGTTACGTTTCGTTTCGTTGGCCCCCTCTCTTCCCCGGAGCGCCCCCACCCCCCCTCCGCGAATCCTCCAACAGGCAACAAGATCGAATCGAGTCCTCCGGAACTCGCCGCCGCTTCTCCTCCTAGCCAGGACCGCCGCCGCCGGGACCGACTCGATCTATCCGATCCAGGATGTCGTACGCCTACCTCTTCAAGTACATCATCATCGGCGACACAGGTCCGTCGCCCTCCCCCGATCCCGATTCCGCTGCTACACTGACCCCCCCGCGCGCCGCGCGCGGGGCGATGGGATCCGCGGGGCGGGGCTATCTCCTGCTCGGGGACCGGCGATTCACCGGTTGGTTGGTTGGTCGTGTTGCAGGCGTGGGGAAGTCGTGCCTGCTGCTGCAGTTCACGGACAAGCGGTTCCAGCCCGTGCACGACCTCACCATCGGCGTCGAGTTCGGCGCCCGCATGATCACCATCGACAGCAAGCCCATCAAGCTCCAGATTTGGGACACGGTCCGTCCTGCTCCTCTCTCTCCCGCTGTTCTTTTTTCTCCCCACCGCTTCGTTGCGGTGTGAACGCTGGCAATCATTGATAGACGTAACTGTAGGAATGCCAACGTAATTCGGAAGCAAGGCAGTTAGGTATTGGCCATTGAGGCCGTTTGTGATCGGAATCGATGATACATTTGTTCCTCTTGCAGCTTGTTGTACTGACTACTGACCTGGTCACCTTGCAATTTTAGAATCACATTGACTTTGGCAGTACTGCAACGCCTAGCCACTTTGTGCAGAATTAGTTTGCAGCCTTCACCCAATATTTGTCTTGGTTAATATGTTGTCCATCCCTGTTCCATATGAAATACTCCTGTCATGGACGTACCAAAAAGAAGCATTGCGTTGGGCATTCTAGAGCCCTGTTTTGTGGCGGGAGCTGTGGGTACAACTTAGTTGTTTCGTTCAACTGTTTTCTTTCCATTCTAGACCCCAAAGAAACTAGAAATGGGTCTTAAGATTTTGGATTTTAGCATGCAAACTCCAGATCTAAAGGTGAAGTTCAGAGCTGGAGCTGCGTTGAATGCGAGATTGCCAGTCTCTTTGCCGATTTCTGTTGTACTTATCATTGTACTCGTCTTATAAACCTAATGAAGTTATATATAGTACTGTAGGAAAGTATTTTAGAGGAATATGCTTATGTTGTGTTGTATGTATGTGATTCCAACCCAATATTTTGCAAAATACCTTCAGGCAGATGTTCTGGCTTGGTTGGTTTTTTTCAAGAATTTGAGTCTTGTGATCATAATATGTGACATGCTGAAGTCTGTTTGTTTTCTCATCTTTTCTGAAATAACTAAAAATTTTCAGAAACATGTTTATCTTTGTGATAGTTTGGATTGTTCAGAATCGTATCTTCATGTTGCTCTTTGTTTATTTGCATAATTAATATTTTGTGGTGGAGAACTGCAACAAAGCTTTGCTTGGAAGTATTTGTTTCTGAAGTTCAGTGTACCTTTCTTGTTGATTTTGATTCCGTGAAGCACAACAGTCTCATTTAAATATCACTGAAATTATAGGCTGGCCAAGAATCGTTCAGATCTATTACTAGATCATACTACAGAGGGGCTGCTGGTGCCCTTTTGGTTTATGATATCACCAGGTACTTGCATTTTTTTTTGTTATATATCTTTTTTCTAACTTAAAATCACTGGTGGTTCTTATATTTGACTCACCTGATTTTAGGAGAGAGACCTTCAATCACCTCGCAAGCTGGCTAGAAGATGCAAGGCAGCATGCAAATGCTAACATGACAGTGATGCTAATTGGAAACAAATGTGATCTGTCTCATAGACGTGCTGTCAGCTATGAGGAGGGCGAACAGTTTGCCAAGGAGCATGGTCTGGTCTTTATGGAGGCATCTGCGAAAACGGCACAAAATGTTGAGGAGGTGATTTTTGTTTTACCCTACGTACATGTTTACTTCGATTGCTCAGTCCATGCCTTCTTCTAACTGTTGTAACATCTTTTTCTAATGTAGGCATTCATCAAGACTGCTGGAACAATATACAAGAAAATCCAAGATGGCATATTTGATGTATCAAATGAGGTTAGTTTTTAGTTGCTTTGTTTCAATTTTCAAGTGCATATTCAAGGTTGTCTTAATCATAGATAATAGCCAAGGTCGCAAGTTTATTACACAGTATTTATAGATTCTAATGTGGGATTGGTCTTAAATCTTTCCACTGCTGTGAATCGTTTTTGCAAGCTTACCTTCGGAAAATTGCAAAAATGCCACCTGAATTGTCATTGTATGGCATTTTTGCATATGTTTTAAGGCAGATTTTGCTACAAGACCACTGCTAGGTGATTGCCGTAGGACACTACAGGACGCTAGGTGCTGTCCAACAGCAAAGGAATTAGTGTCTTACAGGCTACAATAAAGAAAATGTGCTTGAGTGTCCTACAGCTAATTTTCAAATATAATTCCTTTTAGCATTCAATTAGTTTCATTCATTTTTCAACAAATGTGTGTTGTATATATGTCTACATTCATCAATATTCATCTGAACTTGGATAGAAAGATGGCTAGAAGAAACTATATTTTGGGACGGGAGGGAGTAGCAATTTCTTTCCTTTAAAAAACAGTGATTCCTTTTAGCTTTCAATTAGTTTCATTCATTTTTCAACGAATGTGTGTTGTATATATGTCTACATTCATCAATATTCATCTGAACTTGGATAGAAAGATGGCTAGAAGAAACTATATTTTGGGACGAGAGGGAGTAGCAATTTCTTTCCTTTAAAAAACAGTGATTCCTTTTAGCTTTCAATTAGTTTCATTCATTTTTCAACGAATGTGTGTTGTATATATGTCTACATTCATCAATATTCATCTGAACTTGGATACAAACATGGCTAGAAGAAACTATATTTTGGGACGGGAGGGAGTAGCAATTTCTTTCCTTTAAAAAACAGTGATTCCTTTTAGCTTTCAATTAGTTTCATTCATTTTTCAACAAATGTGTATTGTATATATGTCTACATTCATCAATATTCATCTGAACTTGGATAGAAAGATGGCTAGAAGAAACTATATTTTGGGACGGGAGGGAGTAGCAATTTCTTTCCTTTAAAAAACAGTGATTCCTTTTAGCTTTCAATTAGTTTCATTCATTTTTCAACGAATGTGTGTTGTATATATGTCTACATTCATCAATATTCATCTGAACTTGGATAGAAACATGGCTAGAAGAAACTATATTTTGGGACGGGAGGGAGTAGCAATTTCTTTCCTTTAAAAAACAGTGATTCCTTTTAGCTTTCAATTAGTTTCATTCATTTTTCAACGAATGTGTGTTGTATATATGTCTACATTCATCAATATTCATCTGAACTTGGATAGAAACATGGCTAGAAGAAACTATATTTTGGGACGGGAGGGAGTAGCAATTTCTTTCCTTTAAAAACAGTGATTCCTTTTAGCTTTCAATTAGTTTCATTCATTTTTCAACGAATGTGTGTTGTATATATGTCTACATTCATCAATATTCATCTGAACTTGGATAGAAAGATGGCTAGAAGAAACTATATTTTGGGACGGGAGGGAGCAGCAATTTCTTTCCTTTAAAAAACAGTGATTCCTTTTAGCTTTCAATTAGTTTCATTCATTTTTCAACGAATGTGTGTTGTATATATGTCTACATTCATCAATATTCATCTGAACTTGGATAGAAAGATGGCTAGAAGAAACTATATTTTGGGACGGGAGGGAGTAGCAATTTCTTTCCTTTAAAAAACAGTGACAATTTTACAAAAATGCCCCTAGATCCTTCCGTTTTTAATGATATTTTACATAAATGCTGAAATATCTGTAGAAAAGTATCTGCGGCATACCTGATGTGTTTGTTTATTCGATTTAAATTCAATACTGATTGAACTACCATGCACTACACAGATTTTTGTGTGTAGAATTTCCTCCACCTTCTTAGCTTGAGAAATATTTGTTTGGTGCAGAAAAGGAAAAAAACATGACACCTTGTCAAATTCAAATCTTTTCTACTAATCAGCAGTATATGTAGGAAGTGTGGCTATGCAATTCTATGTTTCTATAGCTGTATAATTTTCAGTTGCTGCTTTCTTTCCTAATTGTTATGTGAATATGCAACGATAGGGGTATGAATGTGCAACTATATTCATTTGAATGATATTGTTGTTGTGATCTAGATTATAGACTACTAACAATATATGAAACTAAAATTTGAATATTCATTTTACTGTTTTTGGTAAGGAGAAATTTTCTTTCTTTAATGTGAAAGAGAGATGTCTTTTGCATAGAGTGGCAAGATGCAGGCTGGCACCTTATCATTTTCCTTGTGTTTGTGTTGAGACTGCGTGAGATATTTGACATTATGTAATGCTTTTCCTTAACTGTTGCAGTCCAATGGGATCAAAGTTGGTTACGCCGTTCCCAACTCATCTGGAGGTGGTGCTGGTTCGTCCTCTCAGGCTGGTGGTTGCTGCAGCTGAGGTGGTTGTGACAGTCTGCGCAAGATTCTCCCTCCAATATCTTGGATGTTTCATATAGCTGGCCCCGGATGATTTGTTCTTTCAGCCCTCGAACGTTTCAATATGTGAACAAAATCCGTCACCTAGTGTTAGCTTCGTTAATACTGTGGCAATATTTCTGTAAAGCCAAACATGCACGACTACTAGCCCTATGGTGTCTTCTGTAGCCAAATTGAAATCAATTTATGATATTCTTTTGTTCAAAAATGTAAATATGTTTCTCAAATCTATCGTGTTGTTTTATCTGCTCACTATCGCTGTGATGAACTCTGGTGATGCTTATCGCGTAATTGAGGTAAAAACTAGGTACGAATCTTATTGTATCACTGGATACTAACAAAAATCTTTCAAAGAAACACTGAATACGTGTACGTTGCATTTCGTTCAGGCATTGATCGTAAGTGCTCAATGCTGCTGCGGACGTACAGCAGCAGCAGTATCCAAACCCACCAGAGCGTACGATTGCTGAGTGAACGGTGGATCAGTGGCTAGACCGCAGCCGCAGCTGCTGCGTAGCACGTCAGAATTGCTTCATAGTGTGGTCCGACCATAGAATGATGTCCGCACCAAGCCACTTATAACTATGCCAAGCAAGTTAGGAATGAACATCTGTGATTAGTGACACCACAATGATAGTGATCAGAAAAGGCTGACTGGTTAACTTCATATGGCATTAAGTCAAGTCGTCATACATAATAGTTCCAGGGAAAGAACATATGGCACAGTAATCACACTGTAACTTCTAACATCGATATGAATCCATAGCAAGAACAGCTGATGCCAACACAGTTGCCCTAATGAAAGGGATACTCCCAACAACTGATAGGAAACAGATTACATTGCTGATGCACGCAATGCAGTTTCCAAAAGCACGCAGCAAGCTCAGCGTCCCCGACCCCGACCGCGCCCACGACCACGGCCACGCCCGCGTCCCAAGGGCTTCCCTGGTTTCGGATGAAGAATAGTATGGATGTAAGCAAATCTGAATGATTGAAATGGGAGGGGGGAATTAAATAATTCTGACCTGAAGTTGGCTTCTTAGGCTTCACCCTTGGTGTTTCCTCAACCAGCAACGTCTCCAGGTTTAAGCTGTCAGGAAGAATATAATAGCGGATGTTGTTTCCCCTCACACTGAGGTGATCAAGGGTAACAGGATTTTTCCCTTTCAGTGTGAGCTTCACAGTCTTCAGATGAGTATTCATGCTGATGTCAACGCCTACAAAGTGGATTGAGCTCAGAGCACAGCGCAAATAATCTTATTTCTAGGATTACAGCAGCCATAGGAGGGAATGCCACAGCATATCCATGCTATGTTAAGAAACAATTACAGTAATATGGTATCAAATATGCTATCAAAAATTATATGATATGACTAAGGCAAGTTAGGACCATGCGCAGACAGTCAATAGTTATTCACAGGGAAAATCATGTACATCTTGCCACTTCAAAATTCAAATTTCTTAACAAAAAACCATTGAAAGGCCCTATGTTTCTATGTACTTGATCTCCTTAATCCTTGGCCCTTACTGAAATGGAACACACCCCACATCTAGAGATTAAGCATCGAAGTAGTCCCCAATTGAGGTTTTTTGGGGATTGCCATGTTTAGGTATATCAGAAAGACTGCAACCAATGAAGCAAAAACCAAAATCTATAGAGTTCATGAAAGGACTGAATTTAGCAGAACAATTTTAAACTACAAACCAATGATAAAAATCTTCCCTGTTGTTAGTGTTAGTTACTGGATAGTGTAGACAAATCAACTACCTTAGCCGTTCATACTCGCAAATCGTAATTGATCAGCAAGCTGCAATTAAAATATGCTGAGAACTTATACTTATAAAACAAACATCACATATGATTATTAATGCTAAGTACCATTAGCCCTGAGAACTTATAAAATAAACATCACACTATTAATTATTAATGCTAAGTAGCATTAGTCCAGTACAGAAACGACATTTGCACATAGTCACATACCCCCTATGCCACAGAATCTATTGCAGGCATTGAAGACAACATGATATTTTTGGGAAAAAAACCATATGATGTGAACACGAAAATTACTATCTAAAATTTAAAATGCAGTGGGCAGTGGTGTATAATCATTAAGCCAGAGCACATGAAAGTTGAGTCCTAAACAAAAGAAGATGCCTATAAGGTAATCATGGTCTGTGAAGCAGTCTCCATTTTCACAAGCATCTACCTTAAACGTGTTTTAATTCCATCTGCCTTAGATAAACACAGTTGTTTTTATTTGCATAACACTGTCTTCCATTTCAGCATTTGGCAACTTAAATCACTTAAACAATTATCATCTCTACACAAAACTTATGATCGAGCAACCCTACCCACTAAAACAGTTGGTAGTAAATATGTGGCCAGCTAAAAGTGACCAACACTTCCAATCAGACTTTCTATATCCCAATACTGGTAAGCTAGCAGAATAAACTACAGCACTGTGGAATGGCAAAGTGAATTAGACAAAATGGCAACATGATGACGCAGATCGCACTATTATATGGTAAAATACAATCAATAACTCTGCTAGTCATACCATTTGCGTCAAAAGGCATCTATTTAATGTTGTCAATTTAAATGATATATCAAGGGTTCCAAACTAAATTTAGACCTAAATGGACTCGTATTTGGAACCAGAAGTGGTTCTCTGTATCATAAATACCATGGAATATATTGCATAAGTTGTAGATGAATGAATTTCGTGAAAGATTCAACATAATGAGGACATTATAAATTACTCTCCAAGATTCAAATAAGTACACCAGTGCACACTCATTAAGCCAGCAGAACATGATAAATTGAAAAGACACCTAAACTGGCATCCCCAGTACAAAATTTTGATTACAATAAAGCAGAGCCAAAAGCCTTTGGACTAAAAAGAAAAGAACAAACAAAAATGATCTTGGGAAGTATAATAGATGCTTGGTTCACCCACCTAAAAGTACTATATGCGTATACCTTATGAAAAGAGGGAAAATGAGGCATTAGCAAACATGCAATCAGGACTCCTGTCAGACTTAGGTTGCATTGATATTGTCTTTCATTTTGACATTGGGCTCTTCAGGCTGAGGACACACCAACGATTGTTGCATCTAGTCATAACTTATGAACACAAGAGAAACGTTATCCACATACATCAGGCTTTAGCAACAATGCAGCCAACTGAAACTAATCGACATTTTGCACCAAACTTTCAAACCCTTTAATATTGTTAACAGCTAGCAGTAATAATCAGCATAAGCAACAGTCTAATCCATTGCGAATTACACAAAATCTGCACATATTAATCCGAAATCACACAACAATCATCTGCTAAAGGTAATCATTCGAAGATAGTGGAATAAATCCACACTCAACAGGACCATCATCTCTGGCGCTCTGCTAGTCACATGTTTCCAGATTTGCGTCACAAGCACAGTATTAAACCTAGTTTCCTGCCCTCCCACTAAAAAAGCCCTAGCTCTCACAAAAGTAAATTTCCCCGGACGCCATACCAGGTGATGGTGCCGTGAACGACGGTGCCGTTCTTGAGCTCGATGGTCACCGTCTCGTTGTTCAGCTTCATCAAGAACCTGCAAAAGCGCAATCCCAGGCCAATCCGCACGGATTAGGGGCGAAAATTGCACCAAATAAATCAGCGAAGTAAACCGAAGAATGGAATAAAAAGTGAAAGGGCCTAGCATGCTTGCTTACCTGACGAGCTTCATCTTGGAGGTGCTTGGTGGGGAACCGACGGGGCGGAGGTAAAGCTAGGGTTTTTCCCCGAGGAGAGCTGCTGCCTCGCGCTGGTTCGGCGCGGAGCGAGGAGACAACAAACCCCTCCGGACCGATCTGAGCGAAGGGCGCGAGATGGGCTGTAGACTGTAGTTGGGCCTATGATGGGTTTTGACCTATAGAGCGTGGGCCGTTGTTACATCATTTTTTATTTTTTTTGGCCCCTGGTCCGTAGAGGCTTTGCTCGATCGGTTGGGTCACCGGACGGCTGCCGGTCGTCGTTACTGCTCGGCGGAGCGCGTGCGTGGCAGGCCAGCAGGCAGCAGCGCAGATCGGCGGCGGCTACCTACCCCCACCCTGGTAAAAGCGAGGATTTCCCCGCTTCTTCCGAGCGTCCCTCCCTCCCGTCCACACAGAGTCAGAGACCAAACCGGAGCCACACCTGACGAGATGAGCGGCGTCCCCGAGCCCGAGGTCCTGCACACCGGCGGGTGCCACTGCCGCCGCGTGCGGTGGCGCGTGGAGGCCCCGGCGCGCGTCGTGGCGTAGGGTCTGCAACTGCTCCAACTGCTCCATGCGCGGGAACGCGCACTTCGTCGTCCCCGCCGCCAAGTTCGCGCTGGAGCTGGGCCCCGGCGTGGAGGCGGACGCCGCGCTCACCACCTACACCTTCGGCACGCACACGGCGAAGCACACCTTCTGCGAGGCCTGCGGCATCACCTCCTTCTACACCCCGAGGAGCAACCCGGACGGCGTGGCCGTCACCGTGGCCTGCGTGGACCCGGGCACGCTGGAGGGCGTCGAGTACCGGGAGGTCCGACGGGAGGAACTGGGAGGAGTGGTTCCAGCGCAGCCACTCCCAGTCCCAGGGGAACAGGGAGGAAGCGGCGGCGGCGGAATAGCCGCGGTGGGGGGAGTAGTCACTAGTGACTAGCCAGGTGAGTTCCAAGTGTGGTGGTGGGGTTGTGCCGGGTGCATAATAAATAAATTCCGGCCTCTTCGTGTTATTGAGTTGTATTGCTCCGTCCATCCAAGAATGGAATTTTAGCTTTATTCTAAGTTAAACTATCGTAAATTTGATCGAGTTTATATAGAAATGTAACAATATTTATGATATATGATATAAAAATATAGTTCAACAAAAATCTAATGATACTAATTTGGTAGCATAAGTTTTAATATATTTTGATATAAATTTGGTTAAAATTATGATGGTTTGACTTAGAACAAAGCCAGAATTTTATTTTTTTTGAACAGAAGGAGTACTATATTTGTGTTGTGCGGTGTAAGTGTAAACTGTGTGAAAATAAAGGAAGAGCATATGCTTGGAACCTCTTTGTTTTTTATAACTACAGCTTTCGAATATTTGTAATTGTCTTGCACATATTGCTCCACACCTCTTTGTCTTTGCAAAGGTATGATAGAAAAAATACTCCTGTCGGTGCAGCAAGCTCTAGTAACTGTGGAGTTTGTGTCTCGATCTCTGGCAACAAACTAGGAGGGACACACTGGGATGAGGAAATAGAGCACGAGATTATACGGAAGTGGACAGTAGATGGACAATATTCTAGCAAGAGGGCATGTCAATTCGCTTCCGGTAAAATGAAGATGTGTCCAGTTTGGAAGGCCAAAGCTGAGTCCAAACGCCCGTTTCTTGGACTGGACATTGTTTGTAAAAAAATAATAATAATAATGACGGACGGCAATTTACAAAAGAGGGGATGGCCATGCAGTCCCTCTTGCAGACTGTGCAATGTATCACCTGGAACTCCGGAACACCTCCATGCAGCAGCAACATGAAGTAAAATGATGAAACAACAAAATAATTCGAGAAAAGAGAACAAAAATGTTCTCACCGATTAAACCGGCGTGGGTTGAATATAAGACAACGGGGCAGTTTGAATGGATCAGGGATCAGCTGAAGGAAAGATAAAAAAAAAAGTATCAATGCACTGATTAAACCGGCGCACATTTGAGAGCATCATCGGTGCATAAAGGGATAATATGGCAGCAGCAGCAGGTTACATTACATTCATCATCTAAACCGGTGTTTAAATAAATCAAATAATGCATGCACCTGTGCTGTTTTGGACTGAGGAAAGAGGAGGGGAAGAAAAAAAAAAGGAAGCAGCAGCCACCAGTTAAAACCAGCGCTGGCATGACATGACAGAGCTCATCGATAAAGGCCGCCCGTGAGGGTGGCAGGCCGGGGTCGACGACCCGAAAAGCCGAAATCAGGCTGCCGACGGCCCAATCTCCAGACACGGAGTGCACGGGCCGTGTCGTCGGCCGACTTCTGGTGCATAATCGTCGCGTAATTAAGTAAAGAACCCACGTTGATGTCGACGTGCAGTCCAAGTACCCCGTCATCCTTTTGTCCCATACCGCTACCTGCAGCGACACCAGCCTAGGTTGAAACGGCGCTCCGCTCGAGACGTACCGCCAGGCTCGGTAGCGCGCGCCTGTGACTCCAGCTTGAGGAGGGCAAAGAGTTTGATGATATAATGGGGCTGTGTGAGTTTGAGCCCTTGCTCAAAGTCGTGAAGTGGTCTTCGTGCTTAATTAAAGAAGAGAAAAATAAAAAATAATGAGACGGCGATTTGGCCCATTGAAGCTCGCCGGACACCACCGGCGATGGGTCGGCCGTAACTCCGCCGCCTAGTTAGGCAGGCCGACGATAGGCCCATCGGCCCGACGGAGGCCGATCAGCTATCTGGCCCGTCGCGTTCGGATTCCGGCCATAATAATTAAGACCCAATCTAGAATGATTCATGGGTTTCCATGCGGGTTGGCCTCCGTGTGGTTGCTTGATTGAGTGTTCGCTCACACTTTACCCCCTTGCATCAACTCTTTTTTTTTTATCTCACAATACGGGACCTCTTCTCTTTTTTTTATCCCAAGCTGATTGAGAGATGACAACTACGGAAAGGGAAAAAGGATCGCTAAAATTGGTAAGCTATGTGCACAAAACTGTAAGCTCGTGTCCCGAGACCCATTTGCTAATTTATTTTCAATGTGGCGAAACTAATAATTTGTTATATTCACACGAATCCATTTTTTAGGCAAATTTTGCTCTGGGACATAGGATTTACCGTTGCACATCGTAAATGTTGATATTGACTAGGTAACCATTATGAAAATGATGAGTATTTGCCACAACACACCTGCACCCATCATAATATTCATTTGATAGATTTGAGGATAGAAAAAGCAGGAGAAATGTCTATTTTGCCCCTGTCCTCAACCATTTGCTCCCAGCGGAGAGGCTGAGCTGCTCCTGCGCTGCCTCCTCTCACGGATCCGGCTCAGCAGTGCCGGCGCCAGGCCCCACCCTGCACGTGCCGGCGTGGCGGCCTAGCTTCTCCTAGGAGAACTTCGCCACCCCCACCCCCAGGCCAGCCGCGGCTCTATGTATGCTTGGCTGGCGTCGAATGCAGCGTCCAACAGTGACCAAAACTGTAGAAAAGATTTCGGCGGTTTTTATGGAACATTTGGGTCGAATGCAATCAAGAAACCTTTCAAAGAAAATTCAGTTCTGAAGATCAAATAACAGAGATGATTACGGGGGCAGCCTCTATGGCCGTCTTTTTTACATCTTTTTTAGCATCTCGTTGCTCTTACCACCGCATGCACGTCTGCACCAGTACAGTAAACAATGCAAAAGAAGGGAGTCTGGAGCTCCGGATTTGCTCCGCGTCAAGAGCAAATGGGAAGGAAACAACAAATTGGATACGAAAACATCACATCTATCCATGCATTTTTTTGAGCAAATCACATCCATGCATGATTGATGAATTCTTTTCTCCAGATGGATTATGATGATGGGTGAAGCTGGCTTGACTAGATGACACGCCTTGATGGTCAACCATTCGCAACCGCCGCTGGATTTGTTTGTTGTTAAGCTAATCCATCATCACCTGGTCTTGCCAACAATCTTGACCTCCACTGCCGTGTCTCCCATCCCTTAATCAGCCTTGGAGGTGATCATAGCCGTCCACCAAACCGACTCGCTACATCCTGTGAGTCTGTGACCGACATCGCTCTGAACGCTCAAAACGCTTTGCCGCAACCTGCAAGCCAGGCCACCCAAAATCCCCTTTACCCCCATGCGATCAAGCTGTCCGGTGGTCGGTGGGCAGGAAAGAATGCGCGTGTAATATTCCCGTAACCCCGTATATATCATCGTACATGACCGATCAAATTAACATTCTTTCTTCGAAACAAATGGTTTTTCTCGACCGACCGTGTCGATGACACGTATTGCATTGCATTAAGAGAGAAAAAACAAATGCCCTTCCTCCAAACACATGTACAAACGCGGATTGATCCTCTCGTACGTGCGTAGTTTATGGCCTAACGACGAACTTAACAACGCTCATGGCTTAAACCGCCAAATCCGTCAAGGAAACTGTTCAAGCGCACCGTACGTTTAAATGTCAGTTAGTACTACAGAGGCCTAGTCGAGATTGTCTCTTGGTGAGGAATTGCTATTTGTAGTCGGTTTGCCGGTGACCGTCTTCCTCCCGCACCCTGTACATCCTTCCATGCTTAATACAAAGATGTGTAGCTGCTCGTGCGTATTCGATAATAAATAAATAAACAATGCACCATGTGTGTTTAAATGTCAGTTAGACGGTTAAAACTGGCATTGCAAGGGTCTATGGTTGTTTTTCCTTGAACTTTATGGTTAGTTGTTTAGATGAAAATGTATCTAATGCATTGTGTAATACTAGCATGTACTCATACGACTTTTGTGAGAACTAGATGTGTGTAACATATAGTATGCCTTGTAAATTCCAACCGTCAATGTTTTAATTGCGCAACTCTGAGCATGACCTGAATCACAATTAAAAATGGTGGAATGATTTTATTCATTGCTAAGATACAGACTGTTAAACTTGTTTAATTTGTTGTCTAAACCGTTCCAATATTGGACGGGGTGGCCAGTTGTCTAGCTTGAATTGTTGGATACTCTCTGACTCTGAACATGATAAGGTAGATTTCGCAGGCAGCGAAGCGACGGAATAAACTTTGGATGTCCTCCTCGTACGCAGTTGCTTCTGCCACGGTCTCAAGTCTGAACGATAAGGCCGTGTACTCTTTGTTTTATTGACCGATGATTCGCGGGCGGCAGGAGCAGGACTCTCTGCTTGGCTGCAAAGGGAAAGGATCCAGTGGGAGGAGAGGCGGCACTGCCAAGGTAATTGCCCTGAAAGCAGTTGCAGGCTTTGAGAGCTTCTTCGTTCCCCTGCGCTACAAGCCGGCCGGCATATATAAAAGGCGAGGCAGGCACCGACCCACCCCTCTGCTCTCCACAACAAAACACAATTGGATTGCACCGGGCGCGTGCTGCTAACCATTTGCTCACGCCACACGCCGAAGACGACAGCGGCAGATCAGCGATACAGCATGAGGGTACGCGCGCGAAGAAACGTACCCTATATATATATATATATATATATATATCTCTCTGTTGAATCTGACCTTGTTGTTTCTCGGCATCGTGTATGGGATGCAGACGGAGATGGTGATCCGGATGCAGGGTGGCTCGGAGAAGAAGGGCCACGCCAAGGCGATGAAGGTGGCGGCGGCGGTGGAGGGCGTGGAGTCGGTGACGCTGTCGGGGAAGGACAAGAGCCTGCTGCGCGTGGTGGGCGACGGCGTCGACTGCAACCACCTCACCACCCGCCTGCGCCGCAAGGTGGGCCGCGCCGACCTCGTCGAGCTGCAGCACTCTGTACGGTAGCAGCGGGGGCTACGCGTACTCCCGGACCACCGGCGGCGGAGGCGGCCTCCTGTCGCGCGAACGCCGCCGCCGCGTACGGTGGTGGTGCAGGAAGCTACGGCGCCGGCTACACCGCAGCAGCGTCCAGCTATGCGGCCGACTACTACGGCGGCCAGCAGCCGCCGCCGTTCCAGTACTACCACCACGCGGCGACGCCGTACGCGGCTCCCGCCGCCGCAGCGCAGCACGAGTACTACACGACCGATACCGACCCCAGCGGCTGCTCCGTCATGTGACAGGCAGGCCAGGCCGGCCGGTAGCGCCGTAGAGTAGTGTAGGATGTCCTGCTGTGCGTCTCCTCATCAACCATAACGGGGCTTGGTTTTAGTTTGTGCCCTGCCCTGTGTGTGTTCGTCCATCTCTGCTGACAAGCGGTGAGGCGCGTGAAGTTTTAGTTCCAATTCAATCAATACTAAGATACTCGTACTGTGTGTATTATGTTGGATTGGATCGGATGCTGCTGCTCCGTTTTCCTTGAAGACGATTTCTTGGCTTGTGCAAAAAAAACCGCAAGCAAAAAATGCGCAGCCGTTAGTTGCAAAAAAAATCAGGGCATGGCCGTGGCCCGTGGCCGATGCCTTGGCCGCCCAATCTGAACTGAAAACCTTCACACTGCGCTGCGCATACCGACCGGCGGAAAAAGGTTCGGACCCGACCCCCCACACATAAAAGGAGTTGACGAGTCGTTCGACGCACCCCCGGCCCGCCGGCCGGCCAACCAACTCCGGCAAGACAGCGTGCGCACGGACACTATGTTTAAAACCATCTCCAACCGGGTGTCTAAATACTCCCGTGACGAGACGTGAGGCCAGGCCAGGCAGCGGCGAGGCTGCTTTGACGGGTGGCCACCGCCCACCGTACCGGCGGCATCCATCCACGTAGCGCGCGGGCGCACGCGGAGTGCTTCCGCTTGGCAAGCACCAAGGCCATGCACCTTCTTTGGTTTGACGTGCCGATCTGAGCAGTGACGTCTCGAAGAACTTGAAGGACCCCGTGTGAAGACAATAATAAATCTATATTAATATATTATATAATGAATCTCTTCGTAGACCCTTTTTGAGATCGAGTCAATTCGTCACTTCTTTGTTTTTTTCACGTTTTTTATGGACATAATCATATTTTCCAATCCGATCCTAAGAAACCATAGTTTGCTGGTTAGAACAATTAAACAATAGATCACCTAATTTATTGATTATTTAAGTGCACAAAGACAAATAATAAAAACTAGGTGATTTTTCCATGCGTTGCTGCGAGATTTAAAGAGTGATTTGGTGGAGAAGAAAGAAATGGTATTTACATAAATTATTCATTTGGTGGATAAGAAAAGGAACAATGGAACTACCATGGGTCTATTCTTACTCGATATCTAGAAATAATTCTAACGAATCCATGTAAATAAAATAGCTAAAATGATTTGTGGTGTGGATATTTCATTATGATGTCAACAACACAATTCAAGATGCCAACAACACAAATATTGGAATGTTGCAATCTTTATTAGCAGGAGCATAATCGGAGCAGGATCATCCGACAAAATATGCATGGTCGTATAAATGAAGAACGCAAAGATTGCTCAGTAGTAGTGGTAGCATCTAGGGAATAAAGGTACATGGTGATGATAGAAATACCCTGACTGACTTAATCAATTGCTGCGGAGATTTTCAGAGTGGTTTTCAAATGGATTCTCCTTCAAGCTGAAAAAAGATGGTAAAGCTGAAGTCTGGAACATATTAGATAATTAAGCATGTAAAGTAGAAAAAACAGCAAAGTAAATTTCAATCCGACGTACAAAGTATAAAAAATGATGGCATGTTTTTCTTGAAATATTAAACTCTATACCTGCTGAGTTTGTTGATGCTAAACTAAGGTAGTCACATGAATTCCATGTGTACAACTGTATCCGTGTATCTGTCTTGAAAATTGAATAAACGATCACCAATAAGGAGCAGACAACACATTGGCTCATGAAATGAACGGTTATATAGTCAGAATTAGCAAATTTACAATCAAGGCAAATGCTGTAGTAGGCACATATTTAGGAAAACTGGTGTTAACATATTAACCCATTATTGAACGAAGGAAGCTATGTGCTCATATGGACTGATTGAAAACCTATAGCTACCATACCCCATATATATTCTTTGGACCTAATCAAATACGTGCGTATATAGATATAGCTCAACTTGGATAGAGCATGACACTAGAAAGGCATGCGGTGTGGACATTTGGCAGAACACCAAAACCTTTATGTCCGCCATTTTTTGCAACGCTTGGGCAAATCGTTGATGCAAGGTTGCATAGACGACGTCAAGCCATCCTGTTTAATAGATTACTCTGGGGCTTGTCTCGGCGATGGCGATGAACCAACACACCGCTGAGGTATAAAGGGGTAGCAGTGATGATGCTGCGGAGATTCCAGTAGGGAGGAAATACGTATACAACTCTCAACCCTTTTAGCTTCCTGGAAGTCACGGAGGTAGCGATTACACGCCCACCATTAAATATTTGTGATTACATGACCAGTATAGTAGTGGCTAGTCAGTTTTTATGGTGAGAAGAACTCCAATAGTGCCAATTCAATTATTCTCACATGTTTCAGTTCTAGAATTAGTGGAAAAGAATAAATGTGTGGAGGTGGCCGAAACCTAAACATATTAATTGATGAAGGCTAACAGAATAGACTGGTGAGATGAAATGAAAACACATGATCTAATGGATGTAAACTTCAGATGACGTGGCTCAACGTGGTGCGAACTTTATAGCAGTGAATGATTGTCAGTGGCCTCCATCCATATAGGTATATATATGATATGATTTCTTATATCACTGGGTCAAGCAGCCGCAAAGTCTCGAATCGAGACGCACATACACAAAAATTAAAAGGCAAATGCTATTGGTATATGTACCACATGCTGGCCGGTACACATATAATACGTTGTTTGACAGCTGTAACTTGTTCTCCCCCCCCCCCTCCCCTCCCCTCCTCTCCTTCTCTCTCTCTCTATATGCTTGTGCCGTCACAGTGATTTTTTTTCATTCAATCAAACAGTTCCTTTATTTTAGGCAGCCTTTAGACAATCTAGAAAATGGCAACTGTGCATTCGAAACAAATCTTCTTCGCTTTAACGAAAATTTCAGAACGAAACAAAAGAAAAATGAACGGCCAAGGGGGCACGCCACGCAACTATGTATCAGGGGCCACGGCCACACGGCGACACATGCGGCAACCGGCGCTTCTGAATTGCCTGGCCGGGGGGATCGGAACCTCGTACGTACGCTCTCTGCAAACGGCATGCATGTACTAATGTCACTCGAGAGATGCATGGATGGATCAGCTGGCCAAATTAAGGATCAGCAACGCGGATGCATACAGTGCAGCTCTCTCCATTTTCTCCCGCGCCGCGCCTCGCCTCGTGTCGTGTGGGTCGTGGCTGCACGGACCTGCAGGCTGCCGCCAAGCTATAGCATTGGGAATAGTCGGCTGGCATGGGCATGCATGGGCTCCATGCCGGGCGTCGTCGGACCGGAGATGTCCGCGCGCGGCACCTTCATCCCCAGCTCCGAATTGGATCGCCAACACCTTTGGTACAGCTCCACCCACGTCCCCTGCAGCTGTGCTATTCCTTTTAGCTTATACAGTACTAAAGAATCAGGGACGTCGTCGCTAGCTACAAGTAGCTAAAATATATACTACTAGTAGTAGTAAAACCTGTCGATCGATAGAATGGATGGATAGCAGGCCACACTCAATTACTCTGTGCACGTTCAGGATAGAGATATGATCTGCATCTTCTCCATCTTGCCAAATTATTCAACTACTCTTCGATCTTGAACTAATACCACTGTTGTTTGGATGTGGGGGCTAGCTGTGGGCTGGACATAGTAATAATATCCTCGTCATATCCGACTAAGCCTGATCCTTTTAGCACACTGAAGAACGGCCTCACAACTGCTAGCATGTAGATTTTCGAGTCGCCGTCGTCCACAGATCCTCTTCACCGTGAATTCTAGCTACTGAGGATAGACTTATGATTTATTTATTTATTTACAAGAAATAAAGAATGGTTAGTGTCTACATGCCGCAGATTTCATCTCCTTCAGTTCAACACCAGCAAACTTTTGGCGTTCCACGCATTTCTAATAGATGTAGTTATGCTTTACTACGAGGCCGGGTAAGATATCAAACAGACACAATTAACATCACAGTAATATCTATTTTTAGTTTTAATCGATCACTATAGCAATATATGACACGTTCGTACATATACTAGCCCCAAATAATATCATACACTGAAAAAAGACGGACAATCTATTATTGTACTTGATTGTGTCTAGAAAATAAGGCTCCTTTTGTGGACAGGGCATGGTGCGGAGCAAGCAACACGCCATGGGCTCCGGCTTCGTTCTCCCACATGCTTGAACCGGCCATTGGCTCTGGCTTGGTTCTTTCACACGCTTGGATGATTTGTTGGACTGTGCACGGTGCGGAGCAACGCACCATGAGCCCTGGCTTGGCTATCCCCCACATGCTTGGACTATGGGCCCTGGCCTGGCTCCTCTGCATGCTTGGATGATCTGTTGGACCAAGTGCGGTGCGGTGCAACGTGTCATGGGCCCTTAGCTTGGCTCCCTCCACATGCTTGGACTGTGGTCATGCCTTGGCTCCTCCACATGCTTGGATGATTTGTTGGACCAGACGTGGTGGGGAGCGATGCACCGTGGGCCTTGGCTTGGCTCCTCCACATGCTTGGGGTGTGGTCCCTGGTTTGGCTCCCCCACATGCTTGGAATGTCGCCCCTGGCTTGGCTCCTCCACACGCTTGGATGATTTGTTGGATCAGGCGTGGTGTGGAGCAACGCACCGTGGGCCTTGGCTTGGCTCCCCCACATGCTTGGATAGTGGGTCCTGGCTTGGCCCCTCCACACGCCTATATGATTTTTTGGACTAGGCGCGGTGCGGGGCAATGCACCATGAGCCCTAGCTTGGCTCCTCCACATACTTGGATGATCTGTTGTACCGCTCTGGACATTTCTTGAGGGTCTATGGTGTGTTACTATGCACCGCGCACTCCTATTGAACGCTGATTGCCCTATCTACATCCAACATGGTGTGTAGAGGAATGATTCACTTTCCATTTCGACATCGAATGGTACATGGAAGGTGCCCAACTCTTGAATCTTGGAGGTATCCAAATGATAAGATAGAGCATTTGAGTTTGAGCAGAACAAGGAAATCTCTCTTTTTGGATGAAATCCGAGGAAATAAAGACAGTGTGGCCGATGTCTTATGGCTTCATCATCTTTGGGTTGAAGGACAATGCCGCCATTGTCAAAATCCCATTCATTATTAATCTCATCATCCTCTTGTGCAGGAGGTGTTACTGATTTATAACGGTAGTCAGCAACGATCCACGGTTTGTTATATCGATTTTCAAAGTCCTCGGTAGGAAAGTTCCCTACCACGGCTCCAAGGCTGATGTCACATCTTAACTCCCACTCCATGTGGCCATCATTTAGCAACCAAGCTCGAAAGTGGGGCCAATTAGCATCATCCCGATAGAGTAATGCAAAGTACACACATTTTCCTGATTTTCGCAAGCAGGGGACATCATGTTCACCAAGTTTGGTCCCAGCCAATGGCGATTTGATCAGATCATATTTATTATCGTTGTTCGGCAAGCAGGGTATTCTCATAACGCAATCATTCTGACAATGGACATAGAGTGCTCCCTGGAAATAGACGCCATGGTTGTGCCTGGAAACATAGTCTGTGGTACCGGCGATGGTCCCGGCAGGCTCCCCTTGGCGGACAAAGGATCTCTCCTCCCACTTCCATGTGGTTGAGGAGAAGACGAGCGCCGGGTACGACGACGGCGGCCACTCCGACCGGCCATCGAATTGCTGTTTGCAGATGATCATCAAATAAAGGATAACAAATACCTCAAGGTGATGCAGCGACACCGTTATGGGGTCGTAGGCAAGGTAGAAGCGTGGAATCAAGTCGCGGGCATCCACCGTCATCGCTGTTGACAGTTGCAGCGGCGGCATATAACGTTTCGGGAACCGAGGGAAGGTCGCCCATTGTCGTGTGGCAAGATTAACCACCGCCATATCCCAGCCGAGCAAGAGCAGCCCGTTGCAGTGATCTCAGATCTGCCGATCGAAGGCACGCAATGATGGGGAGATGCACATGTCCAGGTGGCCGGCGACCCGGCGCGCTGTGCAAGGGCGTGCGAAGAAATATGGGCGTGGATGGTGCTGGTCGTCGGTGTGGCTGTTGCAGAAGACGTCGTCGAGGCAGAGAGGGAGGAGGACGTCGCGCAGGAGGTGCCGGGTGTCGATGATGGAGCACCAGCGCTTGCAGATGCAGCGGGCTGCCGCGAGGCCGCTAGGCGGGAGGCGGCCCAGCACGTCGGCGGCTATGTCGTCAGGTAAAACAGCAAGCTCCGTAATCTCCATCTGGGTCGTCGTTTGGCTTGATCAGTCGGATCGATTGATTGATCGTCGGAGATGGATGTGATATGCCTACCCGCGCGCTCTCTTTCAGAGTGTTTGGATCCAGTAACTAAATTTTAGCACGTGTCACATCGAATGTTCGGACGACTGTTAGAAGTATTAAATATGATTTAATTAAAAAAACTAATTACATAGACGATGACTAGATGGCGAGACGAATTTATTAAGCCTAGTTAATCCATAATTAGCGAGTAGTTACTGTAGCATCGCGTTTGCTAATTATTCATCTTGCCATTTAGTTCTCATCTATATAATTGATTTTATAATTAGACTATATTTAATACTTTTAACCAGCGTTCAAATATCTGATGTGACCGATGAGAGATGCAAACACCCTCTTTGTATATAAGGCCGGCGGCCGGGTACAGGGTTGGTTGGAGCCGATCGAAACAGACCCCCTATACGTACATAGGCTTCGTCTCGGGCTCGGAGTCGTGCGTGTTGACGTCTCAGGCTCGGACTCGATCGCCCTTGCTCTATGCGCGCGCGCTGGAACAGCTAGCGACGCGCGACGGATTGGACAGCTGACCCAGACAGTTCTGCAGCATGCAAAAAGCAGCATTTCGCTTGCAGGGCGTTGCAACGCGAGCGCCAGCGCCATCGCCCTGGGACGTGCTCATGCGAGCGAAACAACATTGATGCATACCGGACTAAATTTTTACTCCCCGCCACGATGGGTGTTTAGACGCTAATTAGAAATATTAAATATAGTCTAATTATAAAACTAATTACACAGAACTAATCGGCGAGACGAATTTATTAAGTCTAATTAATCCATAATTAGCAAATATGATGCTACAGTAATTAGTTGTTAATCGTGCATTAATTAGGCTTAATAAATTCGACTTGCCGTTTAGTACTCGTCTAGGTTTTTTAATTAAATCATGTTTAATACTTCTAAGTAGCGTCCAAACATCCGATGTGACACGAGCTAGAATTTAGTCCCTGGATCCAAACACCGCTTGAGTCCTAAAACTAAATGATAAGCATTTATCAATTGTTCAATCTAAATAATTATTGCTAAATCCTAAGAAATCAAACATTGTATCAACAATTTTTTATGCATTTGCAAATAGAAAAACTATATATAGTCGATTAGAAAAATATGAAGTTAATACCTTTATAATATCTCGAGTGATATTTCCTTTCAATTCAGATAAGCTTTTGATTTCAAAACTTTAAATAAAATCCATAGAAAACTTTATATTTTATTATGAAAAAAATATTTTGAAACTTTTAAACAATTTACAATAATTTTTTTGATTGGTGTAATTGATAAACTCTCAAATAAAGTTGATGAAACTTTGAAATCGATCCATAAAACTTTCTCAACCATTCTTGTAAACTAAACTTTTATATTACCACACCAACAACTTTGCATTGGATTTGATCTCAAAACTTAAAATCAATCCCATGAAAATTTTTATTTTATTAGGAAGAAATTTTATATTAGGGATTTTTAAATGTTTTATAATAATTCTTAGATTGGTGTAGGATAACTTTCATATAGTAAGCTTTTAAATAGAATCAATAAAACTTCAAAATTGATCAATAAAAAAATTAGTTTGAAAACTTTTAATTATTCCATAAAACTTTAGTTTTATTAGTAAAATTTTTTATTTGGGACCTTCCAAAAATGATTTTAAAAATGATAAATTTTAACCGCAAACTCCGATAAAAAATCAATTTGAAATGCTTGGGGACCTAAATAAAACTTTTAAACCATATATCAAATTGCACTAGAATGTAGTTTTCTAAAATCACCTATAAACGTATATTTGCTTTTGAGTTGAAGGCACATGAGCATATAACCATTCTGTAAAAAAAAAGCAAGATATATTTATTTTATCGAACATCAAAATGTCAAAAGTGAAAGGATCAAATAACCGTAACAATCAAAACGAATAGGAAACTTTTGTCATCGGAGTCGGACTGATAGACAGCATCACGTGGGCATATCTGGCGGGGAAAAAGCATAGGTGCTCACGTGGGCATGGCCGGGTGAGGCAGAGCCAGCTCCTGCGCGTGTCCGAAACCGCGCATCCCGGCGACTCGTCCTTCGAGCGTTGGTACCTCCGTGTGGCGCGCGCGCGCCGAATAAAAATTTCGGAGTCGGTGCTAACGTCGAGTACAGGGATTCCGCCCTGCCTTCTCTTCTCTTCTCCCTTGGCGTTTGGCGCCGACACCGAGTGGCTCTCTCACAAGATGTAGCAACGCCAACACCTGTTTGACAGCTTGATCAGTGATTCAGAGCATGTTTGGATGGTGCCCTCGCCTAAGAGCTCCTAGCCAGACATGTGCATCTAGCCCCAGGCGTTCAAAATCGAACACCTGGGAGCGCGATGCCTGGACCAGACAGCTTTTCCACGCTGTGCCGCGTCGGAGGAGGCCCCGACGCCGTCGTAGCTTCGTCCGTGTGCCCGGCTTGTGCCCCGCCGCCATCGCGTGGCCCGTCTGGGCGGTGCCGCCCTGCGACGCAGCCCACCGCCGCGCAGGTCTCTCTCGCCTCCTCCTCTAGTGCTGGCATCGCTGCTGAAGCCTGCGGTCGAGCACCCCTCCGCCGTCGTGCCAGACGTGTGGCCGCTGCCGTCCCGGCACCCACTTGCCCGCAGTACGGTGTCGCCTCTTGCGGAGGAGCTCCTTGTGGTGGCGCCGGTACATCTCTGCCTTTTTTTTTCTTTCCTGATTACTCATTTATTCCCATCGCAAGTGCTGGTATATGTGCATTGAATGGCTGGTCAAGAGTAACATCGTTTAATAGCGATCGGAAATTATCTAAAGAGTAGTCATATTGCTTTGGTGCTGGATGTTTGGAATCTTATACATGTATGTATGCTCTGCTATCAATCTGAATTTTCCCGTCTGAATCGTAGCGAGAGAATGAAATCATCTTGGTTTAAATCACCGGCGTTTGATATTAGTTCAAAATTAATTGTTGGACATAGATTCATGTTAAGGGCCTCACCATCGGGTTGGTTTCTGCGCATTAAAAGCACATCGCATATTTAGCAGACCCAAAATATTTAGAGGAAGAGCGTGACAATACATTTCATTCACTGTTTTCTTGGCATTAATGTTATCTTGAATTATCATCCAATGCTTCATGGCACACTAGCTGACTACTCAACAGGATACTAACTTAAGAATTTACTTGTGTTTTCAGAAAGATGATCATGCAGGATTTTGATCAAACAACCATATCATCCAGCTTCACACACGCACTATGATCTATCTATCCTTCATTTCTGTAATGACCTTTCATGATTTGATGTTAATTTATAACGCACTGTGATTTTTGTCCAGCAAAACCAATCATAAAACATATTTGTACATCTCTGTAATGCTTACATTTTTCAATCCTTGGAATCGATGTGAGACAAACAGGACAAGTTGAACAGTGATATATTTATTTTTGATAAGAATTATAACTTCTGAGCACCCACGACCCACGCTTCATATGCAAGTACAAAGAAAATTACAAGGGCAAAACACTTTAATCGTCGGGCGTCGGGCTTCCTCTGAAATTTTTTTCACCGTTTTGGATTCATGCCCACCGCCCCAGATCTCGTGTGAACGTCACACAATACTCGCCCTCATAATCGATCGGAAGATCCATGCGAGGCAACGAAATCTTGGCCCAATAACAAAGAACATCGGACAATTAACATTGGTCCAAAAACAAAACTAACAAACATGTGATACAAATGATACCGACCACAATCATACATCAAATTGGAATCATTTAATACCAAATCGCTCCCAAAATACAGAACGAATCTACTAATAATATTCAACATGCTCATCGGATCACCAAGAGAGGGATAGGACGGGAAAGCAGCAACACAAGTTAGTATATGAGTTGTGCCAGACGGTCGGGGGACAGATCAGGTCGGAGGCGGAGGCGCGCGTGGTGGTGGCGGAGGCGGCGGGCCCGTTCCGGTCGCCGCAAGGACTGCGGAGCCAACGGATCTGGCCTCCGCGAAGAAGTTGGCGGAGGAGGCCGGATCTGGTCGCCGCGAGGGCAGCCGGTCGTGCCGGTCGCGAGCCTTGGAGGGGGGTGCCGAGGCACCGGCGCCAAGAGGAGGGAGGCGGTGAGGCGGCCTGCTGGGGCGCCAGCGCTAGGGGGGAGGGAGGCAGGGAGGCGGTGTGCCGGGGCGGAAGGAGCCGCAGTCGCGAGGAGGGAGCGGGAGGGAGGAGGGGGGAGGAAGGTGGCAGTGCCCCGAGTGAGTGGGGGAGAGGATTTTTTTTAAGGTTTGTAGTTTTTATATGTCAAGGCAGCCATTGGATCGAACGGCTAAGATCTCGCACAAGGATTGTTGGGCCGGAAACTGTTTGGGCCAGACTTGGACCAGCTCACTTGATTTTATTTCAAGCTCTTTTTACGGGACAATAATAGGTTTGGATATTTATCTTATGTGTTTTCATGTGTTATCCAATATTAACGCATGAAATAAATTTGGTGTGTTTAGTAGATTTTGTATGAGGGATTTCTTTTCTCCTAGGATAAATAAAAGGTTTAAATTTTCTGAGAAAAGTAGATGTCGTAAAACATCATAGAGATTTATATTGCAATATCCTTCCTTCTCCCGTGCAACATTTTGCAATCAATTATGATTTACCTAATAGTATGACCCCTTGATTATCTTTGATCATATAACTCATTGTTCTGAGACAAGTCTAGGGCCCACGATGGCCATCAGGTTACGCTTCAATGGTGAATTTCACGTTCTTCACGGTTTCACGAGTCCCACCCTCTAGCGCATCAGGCCCAATAATCGTTAGGTATTTACTAATGTGTGGTGACCCAATGCAAATTCAAACATAAGGATGCTAATCAAAATAAACCTGCTAATTAACGTCGGTTGCGAACATCGGAGCACAATATTGTAAAGGCTCTAGCACCGGGTAAAACAAAAAAAGATCCATAAATTTGGAAACTAGTAGAAAAGATCAAGAAAAGGAGGAAACTAGAAAAGATCTCTACAATCTCATGCAAGGAAAAAAAATCTATACTGCCGAGTTTTTCTAATATCATTTCCTATCTTTTAATTCATTCATTTTCTTTCCTTTTCCTCCTTTCTTGATTGCGTGGGGATTCATCTCTTTCTTTTCCATCGACGCTTTTTGCTCCACACGATCAATGTATGCATGCCAAATATACACTTTTCTATCTGCGCCTTATGCTCTTCACGCAATCCATGTATGCCTCATGGTTCACGGTGTGCGTGTTGTAGGTACATATTACCAAGAAAAAGTCGTGCTCGTTGGCTCTCGTCCTCAAGGCTCATGCTCGTTGACTATTTTCCTTAGGGCGCCACGGCCCTGAGAAGTTTATGGTCGACCACCTGCAAGTCATGATCTGGTGGTCGATTTGATCTAGCGGTGTGGCGGGAGTTTCCAGAGGATTTAGGCTAGATTTTAAGTGGATTTATTTGGACTTAGCGAGTGTTTAAAAATATCAAACATTTTTTTGATGGGTCTGCAGTGAGCCCCAGCAGTGCTATCGCTCACTCAGCTCACCGGTGAGGGGGTGGGTCGGCGGTGCCGGCCACCTCACATGCTGGCTCGCTTGAGCCGTCGCTAAGAAGAGGCGACCGGAGTGAGAAAGGGCACTAGGATTTCGGGGGCACAGCTGAATTTTCCACCTTTTATATAAAGAGGCGTTTGTTGTTGCGTCGGATCAGATTACATGGCTCAGATCAACGCAGTGATTGACGGGCCAGCGGGCGCCGCTTTCACAACCTTGGCCTAGGCTGCGGCCTGACTGCACGGGGGACGTGGCCGCAGGCCATTTTTTGGCGGTTCCAAGCGCAAAATAGGTATCCCCTATGTTTTTTTCATATTTGTTTTTTTTTGACCTAAGAATAAGATAATGAATTCAGATTAAATTTTCGCTAACAAAGATGATTTTGATTATGTTTTTCCTCTAAATAATTTGAAATCAATGTGGAAAATTATTAGAGGAAGGTTTTGTTGTTAATTTTAATCAGCGTTAATTTTAATGACGAGACAACCTTTTCTTTTTTGAATATCTGGTTTTCTATTTACTCTTATAGCTAATTTAATTATTGTTTTTAGCGTTATTTCCATTACTTAATTATTTTGGCCATTTTGATCTTCCGCCAAATATAAAGTCATAATTCATAGCTCATTCAACTAAAACATTAAATAGACAAAACAATAGTACACCTAATTCGGTATTCATATATGTTTAAAATTACCTATGGTATCCTTTATATGGTCACTTGCGGGATGTACGTACATTTTTTTTACTGGTCCATATATGATTGCATATGTGCATCATCGTCATCGTGAGATGAAAGCTGTTGAATCTGACGTCGTTGTTTGTCTCGGCATGGTATGGCAGACGGAGATGGTGATCCGGATGCAGGACGGCTCGGAGAAGGACCGCGCCAAGGCGATGAAGGTGGCGGCGGCGGAGGGCGTGGAGTCGGTGACGCTGTCGGGAAGGACAAGAACCTGCTCCGGGTGGTGACCCCGGGGGCGATCGCAGCCGTCCACCAAACCGACCGCCCTCTGCATCTTGTGGCCGACATCCCTCTGAACACTCTCAACGGTTGCTGCAGCCTGCAAGACAAGCAAGCCACCCAAATTCCATGTGGGTCCAAAGCTGTCCTGCGCGGGGATGCAGGGCAAACCGAGTTTATGCCTGACCGAATAAACTTTATTTTTTCGTGAGAGATTGGTGTTTATATCCCTACCAGTAACTCTAATTATGTTTTTATCCTCATTTTTATTACTTTGTGATTTTACCTTTACGTTTTTAAACAAAGACTCCATTTACTCCTATTTTTAACCCATTCAGATGCAACTGGACTAAATCATTTAAAGCAAATAGAAAAACTTTCGAAATAGGGGGAATATACTTGAATGCTACTTATCCTTTCATCCACGACCCACTGGAGTTCCACTGGTAAAAATCTAGGCACAGTGTGGCCTGGGTGCAAGGCGGCATGGGGAGACCCGGTAGCGGTGGCACAATTGACTGGGTGCGAGCCGCCGCCGCCAGCGCGAATAGTAGTATTATTACAATCCAATAAAAAAATATGGGCAAAATTGTTTGGGTGTAATGGTCTTTTGGTATTGCAATTGATATTGTTAAAAAAATAGATAAACTCTGTCTTCGATTTCAAAACATAGGGATAAATTCACAAAGTTTAACAAATGTGAACAAAATCACCATTTGATTTATAAAACAGAAAAATGTAAATTCTCGTACTTACTATACGCGTACTCAAACCCCCGACGAATACATCGGGGGCGAGACCGCGTGATGCCGTATCCTGATATTTGGAAAAATAAAGTCATCACATGTACTCAATCCCCAAGTACTGAATTAAACCTTCGTATTATTCAAAAAACTTTCATAAATATCATTTAGTTTTTATGATTACATTGAATAAGACGAGCAATTAAGTGCGCACAGAATTTAAAAAAGTGACTTTCTTTCTGGGACAGAAGGAGTAGTTAATTAGCTGTCAATAGACATGTCGTCTGTTGTTGAAAAACTAATAATCATTCAAAGATATGTGTATCCCTACCAAGCTGGAAACTCAAATCAGCTTAATTAGCACTCGGCCGGTAACCGGTATAAAAAAACCCGAGTTAATAATCTCAGCTAGGCAAACTAATAATCTGGAAATTGCAAAGGCACGTGCTAAGCTGGAGACTTTAACACGAGTCCCAAGGGACGACAGGTGCCACCTCGATAAGCCCAACCAATGCAAGCGACGACGGAATAAACTTTTGAAGTCGTCCTCGTATGCAATCGTGTGGCTGCCGCTGTGTGGAACAAGGCCGGCCGTATTTTTCTTGGTTCGTAGGAGCTACTCTGCTTCGATGCAAAGAAAAAGGATCCAGAGGAGGAGGCACACACACTGCCAAGGTAATCTATCTATCTATTATATTAATAATGGAGTGTTAAAAAAAGTCACCACGTTCGTCGAGAAAGCTAAGAAATTTCCACGTTATTCGAAAAAAAAAGACCTCCACTATCGGATTTTATGAAGATCTAACGGTCTAAATTGAGAGTTGTTATTATAATAAAAAAGAATAATAGAAAAGGACTAACCATGTCCATATTCTTCTCTACTGCTTATACGACAGCCATATAGTAATTAGAGTCCATCTCCAATAAGTTCTCTATAATTCCATCTTTTTCCATACATACTAATCCTTTTCGGCAATGTATCCGAGAGTCTCATACTTTTAATGAGCGGATGCTTTGAACTCCACAGCGATTAGGACTATATTACAGCGGACAGAAGATATCAAATTTAGTGTTGTTCGATTGGGCTAGGAACTAGCCAGTTAACTCCAAGCAAGTAGGTTATCAGCGGGCAACATGTTACCCTATATAACTCAATGCAATTGCCCTGTTTTTTTCTTCCTGACAAAAAAAGCATGAAACCTCCATCTCGGTGGAGCCGAGAGCTAGATTATAGGTGAAATACTATATTCACAATATTTTAACTTATTACCCATTATTATTTTACCATTTTTTTCATTTAATTTCAATTGGTTGTTCATGTTATATATATTTATTTTGCCTCTATAAATTGATTCACTTACATCGAGTTGGGGATTTATATCTAAGTTATCTATTATTTTAATAAGAGTGTTCAAAGAAGCTACCATGTTCATGAAGAGTCCATATAAATTACCATAATGGTTGAGAAATAAGAAAAATATCTGGCCCGAACATCTAACGATCTAAATTCAATTAAGAGATTGCTTGGTATTTCTTTCTCCCCATATTGTTCGACTAACACAAGCACATAATCAACCATATGTTTACATGGCATTGATCCAATTAAAATAAGGCAAGGTGACACTATCAATTATGATACAAACAGTATTCCATCCAAATTATATATAGATAAAACACTAATGCTTTTCTCAATAAACTCGATCCCTCCCCACCACACACGCACAATTTGTTTTCTAGAAATTGTCCTCCATTCAAACTTTCTTCCACATAAAGGTCATCGACTTTAGCTAGCATGGCTAGCAAAGCCTGACCTTCAATAGACCTATCCACCGGCTGCCACCGCCTGTGCATGGCTCAATGGCTGTCATACTCGACTATCCAACATGCATTCCGCACTATAGGATACAACAATACCAAGAACATGTGCGGTTGAAGCAGGCCTCTTGGAGACCAACACTACAACAGTAGATATCTATCCAAGTATCCAACATTAGCTTGATTCATGGCATGTAGAGTATAGTAGAATTTCTAAGTAGATGAAGATGAGTGCGAGAGAGGAGGGAGACATAGACGTGACAGACACGTCTCCTTTTTCCTTTGTACAATGCGTTGAGGTGTTGACTCGGCCACCAATTCATGATGTGGCCCCTATAGGTTGCCAAAGTCAAAGGGAAATACATAGGCACATACCATTTCAGGTTGTTCATCCACTAATGTCATTATAAGCCACATTATATAATATATCAAAATAAGCTAGGTTATATAGTCTACTCATAGAAACAATGGAATATATAGTGACTAAACCTGCATTTGGTTTTAGGGACAGAGAGGGATAAGAGGGAACGGTCCTTCTTTTGGTAGTGTTTGGTTGAAAGCGAGTTGGGATGGACAGAGGGAATATTCGCTCTAAACGAGGGATGCCACCGTCCCCTCAAATCGGCGGAGGGGGATGTCCCCCATCGTCCTCCGTCTCCCTCCATGAGGGTAACGGTGCCGGATAAGCGGGCGAGGAGCATCGGCGGCGTCCATGATGGCGCAACGAGCAGCGATGAGAGGAGAAGCCACGGCACCGGCCGCGTACGGCGAGGAGCTGCGAGGCAGGCCACGGTGCAAGGTACGAGGAGCTGCACCACCATGGGGTGCATTGGAGAACGCAGCAGGAGAAGGGGCGTCACTGACCGTGGCTGGAGAAGAGGCGTCGGTGGGGCGAGGAGGAAGTGGCGTGGCAAGGAAGAGCCAACGGCATGAGGACATTGCTATACTATGGAGACGGCGGGGCTTGGACCACCGGGTGCAGCGCATGGAGGAGGCGCTGGGGCGAGGACATTGCCGGGGGCAGTGCGAGGAAGACAGCTCCCCGCGAGGAGAGGGGAAGTGCGACGAAGAATGTGGGCTAATGTTAGAATGATATTAGGGTCCCACTAATAGTGATACACGGTGTTATCTCTTGTGAAACCCAATTTCTTCTGCCAAACTGAAAACAAGGATAGAACCATTCCTCTCAATCAAACACTAACATGGGACCATCCCATCAATCTCAGAACCAAACACATGCTGCTAAGTGAGCCAATCATATGATTTTACGTGTTATTCAATGCTCACTCCATTATGTCATTAGGTTATAGTCTACTCACAAAGCAACATAGTGACCAAGTGGGCATACCACACTATCTTTTGGGTTTATTGCCCTATTTCAAACGATTATAATTGCCTTTGTCCTAAGCAAAATTTTCCAAAAGAATCTAAAATGTCAACAAATGCAATATGAAAACATATTAGGGTATAATTAATAAAATTTATATTTAGAAAAAGGTATGTAAACTTCGAAAGAGAAAATCAAACTACTTTGTTGGTTACACAAATAAAAATCTTGATAGTCCTAGAATCCAGAAATACATTATAAAATATAAAAAAGATCAACATTGTTAAAACAAAATTTCTATAAAGCTTAATAGATTAAATTATGAAAACACGTTTTAAAAATATTACAACCAAAAGTAAAATTTAGGAAAAACAAGATGTATTGTTTAGAACCAACAGAGAAAAAACAAAAAAAAATGGTGCTAAATAAAAAAAAAGAAAGAATTAGTTTTAAGCAAAATTAAAATGTCAAAACAAACTAGCTACCCGCGCCATTTGTGCGGGCCATCTCGCTAGTTTCCTGAAAGTAACATGCTTGGTTCCGCGATCCGGCCCGCATGCGCGCACGCCACGGAGTCGTGTACTCCTAGGCAGGCATATATATATATATATAGGGTGACACGGGCACCTCTCTGCTCTCCAAAAAACCAGCTTGATTCGCTCTGAAAGAAACCTTTTTGATTGCACCGTGCGCGTGCTGTTAAGCCATTCCCTCACACACACCACCCACTCGACGACGACAGCAGCAGATCAGCAATACAGCATGAGGGTACGCACACGCAGAAACATGCCCATCCATCCCTAATCGCATGTGTGCATCATCGTCATCATCTTGAGATGAAGCTGTTGAAACTGATCTTCTTGTTTGTCGCATCGTATGGCAGACGGAGATGGTGATCCGGATGCAGGGAGGATCGGAGAAGGAGCACGCCAAGGCGATGAAGGTGGCGGCGGCGGTCGAGGGCGTGGAGTCGGTGACGCTTTCGGGGAAGGACAAGAGCCTGCTGCGCGTGGTCGGCGACGGCGTGGACTGCAACCACCTCACCACTCGCCTGCGCCGAAAGGTGGGCCGCGCCGACCTCGTCGAGCTGCGCACCCTGCACGGCGTCGGCGGCGGAGGCTACGGGTACTACCCCCGGACCACCAGCGGCGGCGGCCTCCTCTCGCGCGACGCCGCGTACGGATCAGGAGGCTATGGCGCCGGCTACCCCAGCTACGTGCCCGACTACTACGGCCAGCAGCCGCCGTTCCAGTACTACCAACACCATCCGACGCCGTACGCGCCTCCCGCCGCCGCCGCCGTGCAGCACGAGTACTACACGACCGATACCGACCCCAACGGCTGCTCCATCGTGTGACAGAGGCCGGTAGCGTCGTAGTGTAGGATGTCGTGCTGCTCTCTCTGACAACCATAACGGGGCCTGGGTTTTAGTTTGCGCCCTGTGTGTGTTCGTCCATGTCATTGTCATGTCCATGTATGCTTGCGTGCTGCGTGGATTCTGTTGGAACGTGAACGAAGCAGTGAGGCGTCAAGTGTTAGTTCCATCTTCCAATTCAATAGTACGATACTCGTATAGTTTTGTGTATTATCTTGGTTCTGCTCGGTTTTTCCTTCATGTTTTCTTGGCTTGGGCAAAGTTTGAAATTGAGCCCCCGGTTGAATGACAAAATTAAAACCGCAAGCAAAAGATGCGCAGCCGTTGTAGAGGAGGAACGAACAGACCGGGCAGGAATTCAGTTCAGGGCATATGGCCGTGGCCGATGCCTTGGCCGCCCATCTGAACTGAACCTTCACACCGCGCATACCGGCGGGCGGTCGGCGGAAAAGGTTCGGACCCGACCTACACACACAAAGGAAGTTTACGACTTACGAGTCGTTCAATCAACGCACGCATGACGCACATTGGACATTGGCGGGCACGTCATATTGGTCTGCGATCGTATACATGTGCTGCCACTGCTATAGACAGAGGAAAATGTGATTGAAATAGCGATAGTCTGCTGGAGATGGCCTGACTCGCACCTCGCTGCTGCGTCCGCCACGCCGACGACGAGTCTGCTTTGACCGGTGACCACCGCCCACCGGGCGGCATCCACGTAGCGGGAGCTGCGGGACAGGCAGGGCTTCCGCTTGGCAAGCCAACGGACGCGGAGCGGGAGCGGCGCAGAACAGATCCCTTGCCAAGACCATGCACGGAGGCAAAAAATCGAATAAAGGCAGCTGGCCAGCGAACGGTGACGGTGCCTCCTCCTCCCGCGTAGATTTCAGCTCTGGAGCCGTCCGTCCGTCGGCCGGCACGGAACGGAACCAAAGGCGACGCCGGATGCAACCTCGCGCGCCCGGCCCGTCGCGGATTCTCGTCATTTATTTATTTATATTTATTTATTTAAGACATCGTATTATAATCTGAAATTCACCTCTAAACCACCAAACATAGCCCGGCCGACCAGCTCTAGCTAGTGCCCCTGACTGAACAACGAATAATTCTGCTGTTCTTATATCACTGAATCGAGCCGCACATACACAAAAAGGCAATGCTGGTACATATATAGGAACGCCGTATAATACGTTGTTGACAGCCGTACAATAACTCGTTCGCTATATATAAAAGTACTTGTGCGGTCTTAGTAGGATCAAATAACGTAGTTCCTTTTAGTCTTTAGACGATCTGCAAAATGATAATGTGTATTCGAAAGGAATCCTCTTGGCTTTACAGAAGAATTCAGAACGAAGCAAAAATCGAACGCCCAAGGGCACCGGGCACGCAACGCAATCAGGGGCCAGGGCCACACGGAAATCGACATGCGGCGACCCGGCGGCGGCGCTTCTGAATTGCCTGCCGGCCGGTGGGGAACCTCGTACGTACGCTCTCGGCAAAACGGCATGCACCGATGTGACTCCACAGATGGCTGCGCGGCCGCGGCTGGTCGTTTGCACGCAACCCAGCTGGCCAAAAGGATGCCACGAACGAAAACGATCAGCGATGCAACGCGGATGCATCCAGATAACTCTCCATTTTCTCACGCCTCGCCTTGTGGCCTCTCGTTCGTGGGTCGTCGTGGCGCACCTGCAGAGGCTGCAGCCAAGCATTATATTTTGTGGATTGGGAATAGTCGGATGCCGGCTGGCTGCCATGGATTCCACCACATGCCCTTGTTTCAATTCAACTCCGACAGCATTCGTCACTCGTCTCGTCGGCCGTCCGCGCGCGGCGCCCTCATCCCCAGCTCCGTGGTGGCGTGCACCATGCAGTGGTCCGTACTCTGTGGCACGCTCCGAAGTGGATCGCCAATAGTCTCCTCCATATTTAAATAGAAGTCAGGTTCAATTTTTTTTCAAAACTTTAATCATTTATCTTATTCAAAAATTTTCTGTAAACACGTAAAAAAACAAATCATGCTCAAATTAAACTCTTTACGATAATAAAACAAATCCCAACAAAATAAATAATAAATTACAATTTTTTAATTAGACGAGCGTATGAAAGTTTTCGAAAACATCAACTGTGATTTGTATTTAAACACGGAGAGAATACTTCGCGCAGCACGTGAGGTTAATTTCGTCAGATTGTCAAATAACCAAACGCCACTACACGCCTCCCTCGTTCTGCATGGGTCCCCTGTGTAGAAAATTGCAGGGTCTATCTCGCACCGATAGCCCCACCACTAGCGAGTTCTAGTGCAAGTGTTCATAGGGTTCACGTAGATCTCGAGCGGGGAGGGGAGAGAGAGAAGGGATTTCACCTTCGGTGCCGAGGGAGGGCGCGGCCGGTGCCACATGGACAACGGAGTTTGGTTGGTGAAGGTCTTCCGTGGCCTTCTCCGCTTGTTCCTTGAGGCGTCGCTCCTCCTCCTCCTTGGCCTCTTGCTCGCGCCTCCTCTCCTCTTTATGTGCATCACCGCCGGTGTTACCGTTCGTGGCCATCGGTCCGCGGCGGCGTCGGTGGTGCTCTTCCGGTCACTAGGTGCGCCGGGAGATCGGGTCCCTCGGTGGTTCTGTTGGGCTAGGGTTTAGCGGTGTACGGCTTGCGTTGGCGTCCGCGGCGGCCCCTGGGCCCCTCTTTATATGGCGCACTGTGACCGGGGGCCACAACCAAAAAGAGGAAGGTCGCGCCCCGCGATCAGGGCACGTAATCATCTCCGGATCAGTTTCTTGACCGTTCCCGAGATCAAATCCAACATTCTCCCCCTTTGATCTCGTCTTATCACGTCTTGTCAGTTTCAAAATTCATTCTGTGCTTTGTCTCTTGATAAATCAATATACTGAGACCAATGCGTTCAAATTGCCCGTTACGCGCAATTGAACTTCATTGACTACAATACGTCTCTCTATTTCAAAACAAGCTTTCTGTGAGATGGTTGTTTCAACGGCCCTCAATCCAGAATTATAGGCCTTTCTGTAAAACCCATGCCGGCTAAGTGTTTGTCAAACAATTTGGGTGAAACGCCTTTAGTCAGCGGATCCGCAAGCATTTCTTCGGTTCCTAAATGCTCCACTTCAATAGTGTGATTCTGGATTCTTTCTCTCACAACATAGAACTTAATTTCAATGTGCTTCGATGCACCACTAGATCTATTGTTGTGAAAGTAATCTACTGCCGACGAATTGTCGCAGTATATCTTGAGTAGTTTTTCAATGCTATCTACCACTCTCAATCCGGGTACAAATTTCTTTAACCACATGGCCTGTCCCGTTGCCTCATAACAAGCAATAATCTCAGCGTACATTGTCGACAATGCAACGATGGATTGCTTGCAACTCTTCCATGATACTGCCCCTCCTGCCAGAGTGAACACGTATCTAGACGTGGACTTCTTGGTGTCTTTACACCCTGCCCAGTCTGAATCTGAATAGCCTACTAACTGTAAGGCGTCTGTCTTTCTATACGTCAACATGAGGTCTTTCGTCCTTTGCAAGTATCGCAAGGCTTTCTTTGCAGCTGCCCAGTGAGATCTTCCTGGGTTTGACCGGTATCTTCTAAGCATCCCGGTTGTGAATGCCAAGTCAGGTCGTATGCACACTTGTGCATACCTAATGCTTTCAACCGTAGAAGCATGTGGAACCGCTTTCATCTGATCCTTTTCATATTCATTTTTGGGACATTGAAAATTCTCAAACTTGTCACCTTGTGCTATCGGAACAAGGCCTGCATTACAGTTATGCATGTGATACCTTTTCAAGACATTTTCAATGTATGTCTTTTGAGACAATCCTAGCATGTCTCTTTTTCTATTTCTGAAGATTTGAATCCCCAGGACATAGGATGCCTCCCCCAGATCCTTCATATCATAATTCGAACATAGAAATCTCTTTGTCTCTAGCAGCAAATCCATATCGCTGCTAGCTAGTAGGATATCGTCCACGTACAAGACTAGGAAAATATACCTTCCGTTTCGGAACTTTGCATAAATGCAATTATCCTCAACGTTCTCTTTGAAACCAAACTCTCGAATGGTCTCATCAAACTTCAAATACCACTGTCTTGAAGCTTGTTTCAATCCATAAATGGATTTCTTTAGGTGGCATCCCATATCTTCTTTTCCTTCCACGACAAAACCTTTGGGTTGAGCCATGAAAACATTTTTCATTAAGTACTCCATTCAAGAATGCTGTCTTTACATCCATTTGGTGTAATTCCAAATCAAAGTGAGCAACTAGTGCCATGATAATTCTGAAAGAGTCTTTTGACGAAATGGGTGAGAAAGTTTCGTTGTAATCGATTCCCTCTCTTTGAGTGAAGCCTTTCGCCACTAATCGGGCTTTGTATCTTTCGATGTTCCCTTTGGAGTCTCTTTTGGTCTTATAGACCCATTTGAAACATACTTTCTTTGCCCCTTTGGGAATCACCTCTAAGTCCCAGACTTTGTTCGTATCCATAGATCTCATTTCATCCTCCATAGCGGCAAGCCACTTGGATGAGTCAAGACCCCTCATGGCTTCCTCATATGTAGTAGAATCGCCCTCTAGGGTTATGTCCTCACTAACATATACCTCGTAATCGTCAGGAATCGCAGTTTTCCTTACTCTTTGTGACCTTCTCAAAGGCACATTTTGTTCTTCCACTTGAGGCTGCTCCGGTGGTGGGTCATCGGGCACAATGTCTTGTTCTGGTTCCATAGCCTCAGTTGCAGCAGGAGCCTCAGGCTTAGGAATTGCAACAGGAGACGGAGACTCAAGAAACGGTAACTCAGGGACCGGTGCAATTTCTGGTTCATTTATTGTCGTGCTCGACGAACCAACATCCACAGCAGGGGTCGCAACAGCAGTTGGTTGAACTGGTGGTGCTTCCTCAGCCGGCATCGAGAAGTATGGTTCTTCCACCATTGGAAATGGGACATACATCCTCTTTTCTTGAAGGTTCACTTCTCGAGGTGCCGTACCCCCCGGATCATGTCATTTTCAAGAAACACTGCGTGTCTTGTGTCAACAAATTTCGTGTGTCTATCTGGACAGTAAAATCTAAAACCTTTCGACCTTTCAGGGTAGCCAATAAAATGGCAACTCACTGTCCTTTCGTCTAATTTACCTTGTGAGGGGTTAAATATCTTGGCCTCAGCCGGGCAGCCCCACACGTGCAAATAATTCAATGTGGGCTTTCTCCCGGTCCATAACTCGTATGGAGTCTTGGTGACAGACTTACTGGAAACCCGATTAAGTATATGAATGACGGTTTTTAATGCCTCCATCCACAGACTAACCGGAAGAGTCGAGTAGCTTATCATACTTCGCACCATGTCCATTAAGGTGCGATTTCTTCTTTCTGCTACTCCATTCTGCTGAGGTTCACCCGGTGTAGAATACTGGGCTACTATTCCATTTTCTCGCAGGAACCTTGCAAAAGGTCCAGAAACTTGTCCATACTGCGTATGTCGACCGTAGTACTCCCCCCCACGGTCAGATCTTACGATCTTTATTTTCAAATCAAGCTGATTTTCGACTTCAGCTTTAAATATCTTGAATTTGTCTAACACTTCTGATCTTTCTTTTATGGGGTAAATGTAGCCATATCGGGAGTAATTGTCTGTGAACGTTATAAACGAGTCATAACCGTCCACAGTCCTCTTCGGGAAAGGACCACAAATGTTTGTATGGACTATCTCCAATACTCCGGAGCTACGCTTAGCATTTTTCTTAATTTGTTTCGCAAATTTTCCTTTGATGCAATCAATGCATCGGTCTAAATCCGTAAAGTCTAACGGATGGAGAATATCTTCTTTTATCGATCGTTCTATCCTCCCCTTCGAAATGTGGCCTAAGCGGCAGTGCCATAATTTCGACGAAGTTTCTCCATCGTTTCTTTTACATTTTTTTGTCGTAATCGTTTCAGGTATAGAATCGGATGCATCAATTTCATTCACAACATTGCATTGGAAAAGCAAATAAAGCATGTCTTGTCGGATGGCGAGACCAACATCCTTGTTATTACAACGAATAACACACTTATGATCCTAAAATGACAATGTATCATCTCATCATCAAGTCTAGAGACAGAAATCAAATTCCTCTTTAAAGAGGGAACAAAAAGAACATCTCTCAATAACAGTACAAAACCATCATCTAATTCTAGAGAAAGATCTCCAATGGCTTTGACTGGGGCTTCTTTTCCGTTAGCTACTCTAACGTTTCTTCTGCCCTTTTCCAGCATCCTCCTTGTTCGGAAGCCCTGTAAAGAATTCGCAACATGTACAGTTGCACCCGAGTCAATCCACCAAGCATTAGTGGAAAAATCTAAGTACAGGGATTCATCAATAAAGGTCACTTGATCTGTACATTTTTCTTTCTGGATGAGAGACCTCAACCAATCTGGACAATCCTTCTTGTGGTGCCCTTCTTGGTTGCAGTGCAGGCAAGTGTTGTAGGGCACAGGGAAGAACTTGTGAGGATTCTTTCCCTTGCCATGGTTATGATTCATGGCAGGGGGCTTGCTCGAGGACTGTCCAAGATCACCCTTAGGTCCTTTCTTGAAGATTGGCCTGGAGTTCTTGTTCAATTTCTTTGACTGATGCGATGCATAGTTGAGGGAGTCACTCTTGTGACTTTTGACCCTCTCTTCTTCTTGCAAGCACTGAGCCATCGGCTGATCAATTGTCCATCTGTCCTTGACAGTGGTGTTGTAGTGCACATGAAAGGTTTCATATTCTTTTGGAAGTGATTTCATAATCATGTGCACCACAAAGTCCTCAAGCAAATCTTTGCCCAAGTACTTATTCAGCTTGGCGGCAGTGCTAGTCATCTTTTGGATGTAGGCTCGCACTCCAGAGCTATCACACCTTGTGTTGGTCAAATCATCTACCAAAGCGCTAGCATACGCCTTGGAGGATCCAGTAAACTGAGTCTTTAGTCTATCCAGAAGCTCCTTGGCAGTAGCACACTCTGGTATGGATCCCTTAATGGAGTCATCAATAAGGTGTCGAATAATCTTCAAACATTTCTTTTCTCGATGATGTACTGCATCATCTTCTGCTCATAATGAGCATCGCCTACAGGAGGCTCAGTGGGTCTATCAGTCTGGAGTGCATAATCCAAGTCACTCAAAGTGAGCATCATGTCAATATTCTTCCGCCAAGAGGGATAGTTGTTCCCCTTGAGTGGATCAATCTTTCCTATCTGAGTGAGGAGCATCGCAGCATTAAGCCCTTCGGTGAACAATATAAATCAAAATTAGATCTTGCTCAAAAGTAACGTAAAAAACCTCGTGCATGAATTAAATCAACGTTGGTTGAAATTAAAACATGCATAAAATCGATCTTCATTCTAGATTCATCGTTGGATAAAAAATAGAATGAAATCAGAATTATAATCATGACTCATCATTAAAATTTAACGTTGGTTAAATACATAACGATAAGGTCATATATATTCTAATAACATGCATATCTCTAAATAATTATTCACGTTAGTTTCAAAGAATTTAGAGACAAAGCACATTAAAACATATCATCAGCAGCAGAAACAAGGTCTAGATCAAAAATCTAAATTCTGTATATTTAACTCCAAGCACATATTTCTAATAATCATGCAAAAAGCATTTATCAATAATCTGAAAATAAAAAAATGCAGGGAAAAAAAGGGAAAAAAGACCCTGCGCTCGACTCTGGCCAAAACGGCCCAAAAATTGGCCCATGGCCGGTCTGGCGGGGCGGCGGGCGAGCCAGGCCAGGACAACTTGGGCCTGGGCCGCGCATTTGGCCCAGCCCAGCTGGCAGCCGCGCGCGCCCCGCCTTCATCTCGGCCGTCGATCGGGATCGGACGGTCATCATTCATCCAAGCTGGGTATATAAGTCCAAAAAAATCGGCCGGGTATGGAAACCCTAGGCCATTTCTCTCCGTCCCCCGCGCTTTCCTTCTGTGCCGCTGCCGTCGCCCCTCCTTCGTCACCGTCGCCGGCGAGCAAAGGGAGAAGGACGGGACGCGGCCTGGCGGCGCCGCCCGCGCGGCCACTTGTTGGCGCGCGCGCCCACCCGAGGGTGGTCGCGCCGCCGCCGAGCGGCCTCGCGGCGGTGCTCTCTGGGCACTCGCGCGCGAGCGCATGGTGACCGGCGGCGGTCGCGCCGCCTTCGATCTGGACGCCGGCGAGGCCGACGGAGCCAAGGTAAGCCCTCTGGGCCTTCTGAGTTCGCGTGGGTTGGGTGTTCTAGGGTTAGGGTTTTGAATCTTCCCCTTAATTTCTGTCTGATTTTTTGGATCCGAGCCTAGAAAGCTCTAGATCGTGTCGTGTTTGTATCGAATCTCGCGATTCTAGTCCGTTTCTTCTTGATCCGAAGATCAAAACCCGCTAGGGTTAGGGTTCGGGCTAGGCCCGAGCGTCTGATACCAAATGTAGAAAATTGTAGGGTCTATCTCGCACCGATAGCCCCACCACTAGCGAGTTCTAGTGCAAGTGTTCAAAGGGTTCACGTAGATCTCGAGCGGGGAGGCGGAGAGAGAGAGGGGATTTCACCTTCGGTGCCGGGGAAGGGCGCGGCCGGTGCCACATGGGCAACGGAGTTTGGTTGGTGAAGGTCCTCCGTGGCCTTCTCCTCTTGTTCCTTGAGGCGTCGCTCCTCCTCCTCCTTGGCCTCTTGCTCGCGCCTCCTCTCCTCTTCATGTGCATCATCGCCAGTGTTACTGTTCGTGGCCATCGGTCCACGGCGGCATCAGTGGTGCTCTTCCGGTCACTAGGTGCGCCGGGAGATCGGGTCCCTCGGCGGTTCTGTTGGGCTAGGGTTTAGCGGTGTACGGCTTGCGTTGGCGTCCGCGCCGGCCCCTGGGCCCCTCTTTATATGGCGCACTGTGACCGGGGGCTACAACCAAAAAGAGAAAGGTCGCGCCCCCGATCAGGACGCGTAATCATCTCCGGATCGGTCTGTTGACCGTTTCCGAGATCAAATCCAACACCCTGCAGATAAGCTGTGGTATTTCTTTTTGCTTATAATAAAATCAGGGCCGTGTCGCTACCTACAAGTAGCTAAAATATATGCTAGTACATTAGTAAAACCTGTCGATAGAATGGATAGTCCACGCTCAACTACTCAAGTGATCGATGACAATGTGCACGTTCGGGATATGTATTACTGTATCTGGGATCCAGATCGACGACGTACGTCAGTGGACTCCCTTCCCTTCTCCATCTTGCCAAATCCAGCTCTTCAATCTTAAACTAGACAGCAGTGTTGTTTGGATGTGGGGCTACCTGTGGGCTGGACATAATATCCTCGTCATATCCGACTAAGGCTTCCTTTTAGCACACTGAACAACGGCTTCATAACTGCCAGCTGCATGTAGATTAATTTCGAGTCACTGTCCGAAGAGATCTTTTGTTTCATTATTATCGAAAACAAATCCTCTTCCAAAACAAGGAAATTACCCGGTTCCATGGCCAATTGCAACTTTCTTCATGGTCCCTATCAATGAATGATTGAATAATGTTCATCAATGCCTAACGGGCGAACATCTCGAACTGTCTATATCGCCCAGTACTGCATGTAAAACGTTACTGTACTGTGCACTGCGCACGCAAGCAAGAATTAATAAGTTCTACCGACGCATTTGCTTTAAACGTGTGATATTTTAAAGGGAACGTAAGCAAGAGTGGACTTCACTCTATTTATCTTGATTCTTAGTACAAAGCTTCAAACTTTCAACTCCGCAATTTGATGCTACACAATATACTATTGAGACTTTGGTCACCTCAAAAATCCATGCACTCCCCGCTTCATTTTTAGATATACTTAAACTCGTTCAAAAATTCTGGCACGGAACTTTCTTGTCATATTTAGTTAAGAAGTGAGTGAATGCACATTACTTTGGGAGCTTTCACGTATTAGGCCAATTCCAGCAGATATTAGGAAATGAAACTGTCCATACCTCATTACACTGATTAGAGGTTCAAGCGCTAATTCACACGAGACGTTATAAATTCTTACAAAAGAAAATCAGAAGCATCCTGCCACCAATTTAATGAAATCTAATCAACACTAACAACGATTGCCATCGGATATATTTTTGTTACACACTTCCTCTTTTTTTATAAAAATAGTACAAAATGAAATAAACGTGTACATCTATAGAGATGTCAACATGTTGGGGAATGCCTCCCAACCACCATCCCTGTGGGGAGAGAAATTCCCCTATCCGTCCCAGTGAACAACAACGGGGTAGAATTTTCCCCATCCCCGCCCCGTTTCCTCTCATTTATTTTCCCCTTGTATTATTGAGTTATTGGTCAGTGATGGAGGAGAAAAAGGCTTGATATTATTATGATTACCTCTAAAGAGGAGTTTTATGGTTGGTTAGCAGAATGATTGGACATATGGAAGAATTATTGAGGTGGATAGTAAAATCGATTATTAGATTTGAAAGATGACAAGCTAAACGGGTTCCCCGTGGTGAACGGGTAAGGGGAATGCTTCCCCATCCCTCTCCCCGTGAACCTGATGAGGGGGAGAAATTTTCCCCGTGGGGACAAAATCCTCCCATCCCATCCCCTAAATAGGGGAATTCTCTGTGGGGAATCGGGGATCGGATCATATTGCCATCTCTAATCTAGATTACCCACAACTATAATTATAGAAAGGAACCTAAAGTAACCCACTGATTTTCATCTAAATTTCCACAAATGCCATTACGAGAATAATCTAAAAGTGGCCCACTAATCTACTAAGGCGTTGTTTGGATTGGCTTATGAGGTAGTCTAGAAAAATATAAGATAACTAGAGCCCATCACAACAGGACATTGCGCTAGAGAATAAATATATGAGAAAGATAATGAAGATAATAAATTTTGATTAGCTATACACTCGCATTTATCTATGAATCTCTAACATTTACATCCCTAAATGAGAATGTGGTTGTAGCATAGTGGGCACAACAACCTTAATAGCACCTTAGGTCCTAGGCTCAACTTCTATGGCTAACATCACTAGCTCTTACATTCAACTTTCTATTTCAAATTCTACTATGTCTATGGTGCAACAATACATTTATAGTGTTTATTTTGCACGTTCATATGTAACCTTTGGTGACATCAGCTTAATGGGAACAAATTTAAACATGCCCAAGTTAGAAAATAAAAAAAACAACCCACGCTGGTTGTTTTCTTGAGTTGTACGTGTAACCAAACACGTGACGTGGACGGCCAGATGAACGCAGGAGTAACCAAATTAAGCACATGCTGCATCTCATTGGTCTAGCTGATACCCAAATACAACCATCCAATCAGTCCTTGGGCTGACAGGTCCTGGACTAATGAATAATGATGCCACTACAAACGCTTTGCTAAATTGCTAGTTGGATCTCCATGCATGTGATCTCGTGTGCCAGATCAGGACATGAAGGTGTTGGTGATGCCATGTCATCAATAATCTTTGCTCTCTTGCAGTTGGAATGTAAGTTGAGAGGTGGTTTGGAGCCATTGATCTTTCTTTTATAGTACTACTAAACAGGGTTTCAATAACATCAACTTGTGTTACCGTACCTTAATTAAAGTGTTACCGAGTATTCTAGTAACACATATTGTTTGTGTTACTATTGTGTATGTTACTATAGGGCTAATATTCTAGAACACAGGACATGTGTTCCTTTATATTCAAAAAAAAGTGTTACAACTTAGTGTTACTACTTTGTAACATATTTTTCTAAAAATGAAAAAAACCAATTAAAGTGTTACCGAGTATTCTAGTAACACATATTGTTTATGTTATTATTGTTTATATTACTATAGAGCTAATATTCTATTCCCTCTGTCCACGAAAGACTGAAATTCTAGCTTTATCCTAAGTCAAACTATCGTAAGTTTGACCGAATTTATATAGAAATATAATAACATTTATGATATCAAATATGTATGATATGAAAATATATTTCAACATGAATCTAATGATACTAATTTGATAGAGTAGGTTTTAATATATTTTAAGATAAATTTGGTCAAAGTTACGATAGTTTGACTTAGGACAAAGTTAGGATTTCATTCTTTCGTGGACGGAGGGAGTAGAACACAGGGCATGTGTTCTTTTACATCTGCTAGGAATTGAACTCAGAACCTCATATTTGTTGTAAGACTTCCACTACACCACACTATACAATCACTTGTGAATAAAGAAGAGATATTTTCTTTTTCTATACACTATGATGGATTTTATATTGTAGATTTGAACCCTTAAATAATCTTATATGAAAAATCTCTCAACTACAAAGTTTTAGATCTCGTCAAATACTACATCTCTGGTATCGGCTGTGTATCCATTTGAGGTTATTTGATGAATTCCAAATTATGATTTCACGAAGATGGACATTATATTAGAATTTTTGGCGGAAATAAATGGTCTCAAATATAAAATTTATCATTTATAAAGCTGTGGATCTCATCGAGTACTATAATTTTAGGATTGTATCTTCATGTAATTTTATATAAAACAATCATGATTTTTTACTAAAAACTATTTCTAGAGGCAGACAGTAATATGATCTGCATATAAAAATCATCGACAATAATATGATCTGCATATAAAAATCATCTTTGTAAATATGGGCTATTTCTAGAGCCGGCCAATGATATGTACGACCTCTGAAAGCTAATTCTAAGGCATGTATTTTAGGTGGAGCTCTTGTTAGGAAGAGCATACACTGTTCTATTTTTAACTGTCTCTACAAAAGAATAAAAAGAGGAGGTGCGCATAAAAACCAATTTTGTTATACTGAACGGTATTATATATGTTTCTTTGTATTATTTTGTAGGTAACATTACTTTGTATTACTATATAGTATGTTTTTGTATCATGTTCTATATGTTCCATCTATGTGTTATAACACTTCCGGAGTAACATAACCTTTTTGTGTTACAATATTTATTATTTTTAATATATTTTTTACGGAACAAGCGCTATGTGTTACTGGCTTCCGTAACACATAGTTTGTGTTACCATAAATGAACCGTGTTACAATTGATGTGTTTTGTAGGGGTGTAGGAGAGCCATTGAATTTGAGATTCGATGTTGCTTGAGCTTACGGAGTTTCATTGATTTTTTTTCTCTTTACGTTTTCTGCTTGGTGTAGCTTTTGATCATCCTAGTATTGTGCATGCCTTGACGTACGGACATCATTGTAGTATTTAGGTAAAATAAAATAAAATAGAGCTTGTTGCGCCTATTTTACGCCCACAGAGAACATAATGTAATGTGCGGGCCTTCTTGGTGACATGATGTTGGGTAGGGCCTCCAATGACATATGATGGGCACAAAACTCGCCAATATAATTGTTGTATATAGATGAGATAGCTATGAACCGCAGGGCAAAGTCTCTTGGTCAAAGTCATCCTTAAATATCTCGCCTTGTGAGCTTTATATATTTATTATCGATGGTTAGGCTTGCTTGGCTACCAAGTCCTACTGTACTAGTACCAACTAAACAAGGCCCTTGTCACAGCAAGTGGCAGGTAGGTACTGTCCATATATGTATTTAAACCCTTCGTCGTTCGTCTCAGTACTCGAGACAAACCAAGCACTTCGTTCTCTTTCGTTTTCCAGCATCCTCACAAAGCAGCTCCTCCTATCGCTGCTTCCTTTGGAGCCCAGTCAGAAAACTCATCAGCAGCCAGCCAAATCAAACAGAAAGAACCATGAGGGTAATTAATTTTGTTCCTCTTCTGCTTCTTTTATGGTCTTGTGTGTCTCAGATCCTCTTTCTCGAGCATAAATATTCAGAAATGTTCATGATCTTGTTGCTGCACATGCATGTCAAAAAAAATCCAGAAGGAGATCATCATCCGGATTCATGTGAACTCCGACAAGTGCCAGGCCAAGGCCATCAAAGTGGCGGCAGAGGTCAAGGGTACGTACGCGCGCGCAGCGTATGCATGCTCTGTTCTTGTTTGTGAATTGTGACGATGAGAACTCTGTCGTCGTTCTTATCGGCCGCCGTCGATGGATTTCCTCTTGGAGCAGGAGTGGAGTCCGTGACGCTGGCCGGCGGCGACAAGAGCCTGCTGCTGGTGATCGGCGACGGCGTGGACTCCAACAAGCTGGTGAAGAAGCTCAAGAAGAAGGTGGCCGAGGCGGAGATCGTGGAGCTGCGGACGCACGACACGTTCGAGCCCACGGCCGCGGCGCTCCCGCTCCCGGCGACCAAGCAGGAGCTGGCGATGGCGATGGCCGCGGCGCGGCGGTCACCGTACAACAGCTACCAGTACAGCTATGCCGGCGCGCCCACCAGCCCCTACTCCTACCAGTACTACCCGTCGCCGGCGGGGGGATACGGCTACGGCTACGGCTACGGGGGCGCCGGGATCAGCAGCTACTCGATGGCGGTGGCGCGCAGCCACCCGGCCAACTACTCGCCGCTGGTCGAGAGGCACGACCACCTGCCCATGGATCACTCCTCCTCCTCCTCCTCCAGCAAGCGGAAGCAGAGTGAGCAGACTATGGCGGCGGTGCCGCGCCGTGGTGGCAGCAGCGGCACCGGCGGCTGCACCATACTCTAGTGCACGCTTCGATCGCGCGTGCTACGGACGAAGGTGACGACGATGCCGTCATGATCGACGGCGGCGTACCTTTGCAATCTGCAAGGAGGAACCGGCGGCTGCAGCCTGAATCTTTGATGTCTGCTTCCCTTGGAACCCGTCTGATTATATTACTTTCCGGCTCATGTGTGGATTTGCTATCTGGGTGTTCTTCGCCGTGGAAGGTTTGTAATTAAATCTGTAGGTGCTTCTGTCAGATGGATCAGGATAAAGTCATCAAAGTGGAATTAGTGGACCTATTAAAACATGTACTACTATGATTTTAGGGAGAAGATAACTGCAATTGAAGTGTATTTCTTGTACAGTATACATACTACGTACCGCAGATGTTTCTGCTGCTAGTACACCAGTAGATATCTGTACTTGCATTTTTTTATTACAGCAGTACCACCACGATGTTTCTGCCACTACTACACTAGTAGATATCTGTACTTATGGTTATACCACCGATATGACAATTTTCTACCGCGCAGATTGGAATAATCAGCGCTTGTGAGAGTTGTGACATGTAAATAATAAAGCCCATCCTAGCTGTAATCGTCAGCTGCCAGGTTGGACCGACAACACTCACTCCACTGCATAAACCAATCAGTAATTGCAGGTCAACCATTTTAATTAGGCCATTCTAGCTACTAGCTAGGCATCATCATCCGTGATGGACTAAATAATCCTAGCTAAAGACAACCTAGCAAGACTTAAACTCGGTACTTTTCAGAGTGGCCATCTCTCTCCATTGGTGAGGTCAAGTCACGGGGTTTTTGTCCCCTTTTCTGCCAGCTGGTCAGCTGCCTCTAGATCTTGTTACTGCTTCTGGGGTATTAGGAATGTGATTTATATCGGTTTCAAGAGCCAAATTTTTCCTGCGCGGTGAGCTGGGCCACCGAGAAATTTGGCGGCCCGTTGACAAAATGGAGTGCTGATGCATGGCCGTTTCAGGTAAGAACGGCACTACTAGTAGTAGTGGCTTGTGCCTTGTGGTGATTACCAATAATTTACCTCGTGCAGGAGTTGATCTTCCTGACGTAACCACTGATGCAAGCCTGATACCAGCAGTGCCTGCAGAGTTGAAAACTGTTGTGTGTGTGTGTGTGGGGGGGGGGGGGGGGGGGGGGGGGTTCAGCTAGAGTAATGGAGGGCTGAAAACGACCGGAAGGAACATCACTACATTACATGCATCGCTAGTGAAATCGCCATAGCTGTTGGAACTGTGAAAATGCATAGAAGCGTGTAGTCTGAAGCTTTCTTTGAAAAACTTGTATATTCTACTCCTTCCGTTTTTTTATTTGCCACATTTTAGTTAAAAAATGAACTAGCCGGCGAGAAATATTTGAGAATAGAGGTAGTACTATTCTAGTTTATCTAGATAGGATTATATATATTTTTGGCAAAAATTAAGATTCAAATCTTTTTTTGAAAAACATAGGAATATATTGTAGGTGTCTTCTTGTGCAAGGCACACCCATGATTTCTACTTTTCAAGTTCTCGCATATTTTTCAAATGAGTTAAACCTTAAATTTTTATGGAAAAAGTATATCTATGTAAGAACTACTCCCTCCGTTTCAATTTATAGACCGTTTGATTTTTTTGGCATCAAGTTTGACCGATTCGTCTTATTCAAACAAGTTGCGAAAATATAGAAAATTTTAAGATGCAGTTGAAGTATATTATATGCAAAACTAAATTACAATGAAAACAAATGATAATTCTGAAATTTTGAATAAAACGAGCCGGTCAAATTTGGTGTCAAAAAAGTCAAACGACCTATAAATTAAAACGGAGGGAGCATGTATGTTCCAAGTTTCAAATTTTCTCAAAATTTTAAGGTACCTTTTGAGATAATTTTTATTGTTTTTATCATTATATTAATTACTACGAGTGTAAATGGTATATATATTATCCGTTCGTATTTGTGTTTGGGTTCATTTGCATCTTGAGATCCAATCTATTTTTGAGTCAGAATATGCAGTATCCAATCTATATCCATATTCATATTTAGTCAAAGTTGGATAAATATCAAAGGTGCATGTGACGATATTCATGTCGATCTGACTCAGCCAGCGATCGCTGGGTGGCTCATCATTATTTAAGGCTAGTTTAAAATGCAGAAATTCCATAAAATTTATGCAGAAATTTTACAGAAAATGGTCCAGAGAAAATGCATGGACGGGAAACCTAAACGGGCGGTGGACCGCGGCCTTGAAATTGGACGGGCCCCTATTCGAAAGGCCTTGACGCCCTTGACTCCTTGTAGCTGCGGCCTGCGGTGTTGCTGCACTTTTGTCTCTCCCGTCTCGACCGCTCATCCTCCGATCGTCTCGCCTGCATCGCCGGCGACCAGCGGCCAACGGCCATGCGGGTGGCACCCAGGGTGCTCGTCCTCATCCGCGACGCCGCCGGATACGGCGCTGCCCTCGCCGACGCTCTTCGTCCGCCGCGGGGACTCAAGAGGTTTTCCCCTCCCACCCAAAACCCTAGCCTAAAACTTCCCATTATGCACATAGCTTGCGCTGTTGAGCTCACCGGCGATATGCCGCTGGATGTTTGTGGCAGGGAGTCCTCACCCCTCGAGATCCCCCTCAGTAAGTACGGGCTTGACGGAGACAAGGCGTCCGGCGAGCTCCTGAGCTTCTCCGATGCCAGTGGCTCCCCTCAGGTAAGGGCCAAGAGGGTTTCTCCCCATCTCCTCGATTCTATTCTTGTGCTAGTAGTTAAAATTTAGCAAAGTGAGCGGAAGGTCTGTTGTTTCTGTTGTCGGATGAATGAGCTGAATTCTACTAGAATTTGTGATTCTGTAACAAAATGCGCGTGAGGCACAAAAGATTTACTACTACGATCCTTTAAGGAGTTTGCTAGGAGGCTTTCTTGCGCCTTGAATGTCCCTTCTGGTATGGCAACATAATTATGGTCAGAATTTCTCAAGCAATGCCAGAACATAGAACAGTGAAAAATATACTGTATATGGAGAGTGCACACTGGCTGTCTCCCTGTTACTGATTTGTTGAATTCCCTGAGAAATAACTTTCTGGAAGCTCCTGGATATAGAAAGCTCCTTATCTTCAGGGTTTGGTTGTAGTGAGTAGTGTAGCAAAGGACTTCATCGGTGGAAAAGAGAGGAAGCTTGTTTTGTATATCTTTGTTATCATCTTGTCATGATTTACAACATATTACTGATAAACTGAAGTTGTGCTACGGGTTCCACATTGTCCTTGTTTTTGTGAACTTGCATCCTGACTTGACCTCATTGATCCTTTGTGAATGCCAACTCTGTTTTTGTTGCTGTGATCCTGTCTACCTCTTTACTAGCAATGGCCTACCTGATGCATCAATATTAAATAGTATGAATTAACAAGTGTAGTGTAGTTATGATATAATAGGTTTCACTCTTAATACCTATCAACTTATCACATTTGCAAATTATTAAAATGACACTGCATGGTAATGATTATGCAGTCTATGACGATGGAAAAGGACATTTTCCTAGTGGGGCTCACAACTTTTTAAAAATCTTGCTTGAGGTTTGTTAGACAGAAGAAGGAGATATGCAGTATTTGAGGAATTTAACATGTGTTCTATATGCAATTGGTTTTATTTTGCTTGTGCTGACAATGTTTTATTCGTTATCAATATATATATATATATTTTTTGCAACTGATGTTCAGTTCAGCTTTAGTAAGCTAATGTGACTTAAAAAGTATACTGCAGTAAGAGCTGTTCATTTTTGTTGTTTCTAAGCCATGTTGTTGCTTATTGCCAGGTGTCCATTTTTGTTCTGCCAGACTATAAGCCTCCTCTTGCAGCGTGTGTTATGAATGAGGTCTTGGAACTGATTTCTTCTGAAGCTACCTCCACTGAGCGAGTTCTAATTGTTCCATTCATCACAAGATCATCAGGCTATCATCATGAAATGGAACATGCAACAAAAAGATCAGCTGTACTTTATGGTGCAGAAATAGGGGCAGCAACTGACTTTACTCACTTGTTTGTTGACGGGATTACTGAACCTCCTACATCCTTGCAAATACGCAGCGAACCAATATTATGTTTGCTGGAAATGGTGCGCGTGTTGAAGATGCCTACAGTTCTTGTTATTTCTGGTGTGCAGAAGCAAAGCAAAAGCTCCACAGCTTCTGATCTTGAGGTATATCTTGGCTATTGTGTTGATTCTAATTGAAGTGCTCTTTACCTTTAATCAAGGCCCATCCATAATTGTCTGTATTTATGCTTTCCTTTGATCCCCCTCCCCTCTCTGGTGACAAATTTTGCAGACTAAGTGGTCCCAGAGATGATCAGAATTGTTATAATTAAAAAAGGAGAAACATAAGCAAAACAATAAGCATGCTAAGTGGCAATATTACAAATGGGTTAACCTATGACATTGATACCTCACAAGCCTGTAAAGAACTAAGGATGGAACTATGATTCAACTCTCTAAAAGATTTGTACCAATAGTAGATAACATTGTTTTTCTAGGTCTCTTCTGACCAAATAAAAGCAAATGCACCGTACTTTCGCTATGGACATGTTTTCTGGTTCTTGGTGTTTCTGGACTGCGATATTACAAATATTATTTTCTGAATCATCGTGCTTTTATGAGGTAGTGTGCACATATGCACATAGCTAGCAGTAAAAGCCTGTATGTTACAAACTTCTGTTCAGATCCGAAAAATGGTAATAGAGTGGGTTTTATGCACGTAAATTGCAAGTTCGTTGGCTCTTGGCTCACCCAGTTTCTTCCTATTTTCAGGTACTGCAATGCATAGGAGAGCACTTGGCCAAGCACATCAACTTGGAGTTTTCCAAAGAAACTGTTCTCGAGAGAGGGATCGAACAATCACCAATTGTTCAGGAACCCTGGCGTGAGCTATATGGATGATGAATTTCCAACATGCTGGCACCCTCTGGTGTTAGCTTAATTGCCCACGCATGTTTGACTCCGATGAATTATGCTGTGTTGTTGAGCTGGAATCATGGAGGATTTTTTTGTTGGGTTGGGTGGGTGGGGGATCTGGTTTCTGGTCTGTTAAAGTCACTGTATGATGAAGTTCATCTGTAGTGTTTTCGCCTGTTTTGCAAACAATTCACCAGCAAGAGATCTGATGTATTAGAACTGATACTCTTCTACAGCTGAACACGAAATGAACGATACCTTTGCATCTCTTGTCGCGGTGAACAGTATTCAAGGTCTATTGCTCTGATACTCTGATACTTGAATGTTTGTAGCTAATCTTTGGCACCATTCAAGCTTATACGAAAGAAGTTTGTGGAGGGAGTTCATATAATTCGACAAAATCCTGATGGAATTCACGCTGAATTCACAAATGTATCCTTTTTGTGTAAAGAGTCCAGGCCTTCGGCGGGGCCAGTTTGGGTTTGAAACCGCTGCACGAGATCCCCGACAATGGCGGCGCAAGCGCCGTGCGCCGCCAGTTGCTGACGTGCAATCGGACCTCTGGCCGTCACGGCAGCCGCCTCCGGCTCATCCATCTCCGGCATTCCCGAGACGCCTCTCCATCCATGGCGTCCTCTCCGCCCTCGCCGTCCCCCGCCGCGCTCATCGCGCATCTCGCCGCCGTGCTCTCCTCCCCGGGCTGGCGCTTCCACCCCTCGCTCCCACACCTCCCGGCCCTCCTCGCGCCGTCCCTGCCCCGCACGCTCCTCGTCCCGCTACCGCTCCGCCTCGCGGCTGCCGTCGCACGCGCCGCCGCGCCGTCCCGCCACCTCCTCGACATCTCACTCCCGGTCATGCTCCGGCTCCACGCCCTCTCCCCGCCGCCGCTCCGCCCGCTCTTCGACCGTCCCTTCCGCTCCCTCCTCGCCCACTTGTCCCGCTTCGCCCTGACGCCGCTCATGCTCCGGCTCTTCGCCCACATGTACCGGCACGCCCCGCCTGCACCCACAGGTGCCACCTACAACGCGCTCATCCGTGCCCTCTGCCGCCGCGCCGACCTCCGCCGCGCCAAACGGTACCTCAGCCTCATGGTCCGCTCCGGCTGGCACCCTGACGCGTTCACGTTCAACTCCCTGATCGTGGGGTACTGTCGTACGCAGCAGGTGGAAGCGGCCCAAGACCTGTTCGACAAAATGCCGCTCAGAGGGTTCCTGCAAGATGTTGTCTCTTACACTGCTCTGATTGAAGGACTTTGTGAGGCGGGGAGGATTGATGAGGCACTGGAGCTGTTCAGGGAGGTGGAGCAGCCAGACTTGCACACTTACGCGGCCATGGTGAAGGGGCTGTGTGATGCTGGACGTGGGGAGGAGGGGCTTTGTATGCTGCAGAAGATGAAGGAGCTGGGATGGAGGCCAAGCACTCATGCTTATGCTGCAGTGGTCGATTTATGGTGTAGGGATCGCAAGGCTGACGAGGCTGAGAATGTGCTGAAGGAGATGTTTGACAATGGGCTGACACCTTCTGTTGTAACGTGCACTGCTGTCGTGAGTGTGTACTGCAGGGAGGGGAGGATGAGCAATGCATTGAGGGTGTTTGAATCCATGAAGTTGAAAGGGTGCAAGCCAAATGTCCGGACATACAATGCAATGGTGCAAGGTTTCTGTAATGAGGGGAAAGTGTACAAGGCAATGTCTCTGTTGGATCAGATGAGAGCATCTGGAGTAGAGCCAGATGTTGTGACATACAATTTGTTGATTCGAGGCCAATGCATCGATGGGCATATAGAGAACGCCTTCAGATTACTCCGCTTGATGGAAGGAAATGGTTTAGCTGCTGATCAGTACACTTACAATGCATTGATTGATGCTCTGTGTAAGAAAGGGAAAATCGATGAAGCTTGCTCTCTTTTCGATGGCCTCGCAGATAGAGGTATAAGACCCAATACTGTGACATTCAATACATTGATAGCTGGGTTATGCAGGGCTCGTAAAGTTGATGTCGCATGTAAATTTTTGGAAAAGATGATTTCAGCTGGTTGTGCACCAGATACCTACACATACAGCCCATTCATTGAAAATCTTTGCAAGACTAAGGGATCACGAGAAGGATTATCCTTTATAGATGAGATGTTACAAAAGGATGTGAAACCCTCAACGGTTAATTATACAATTGTAATCGACAAGCTTTTCAAGGAGAGAAACTATGGACTAGCCATAAGATTGTGGGGCCAAATGGTGTCATTGGGGTGCAGTCCTGATGTAGTCACTTATACTACATCTATGCGGGCATACTGCAATGAAGGCAGACTTAATGAAGCAGAAAATGTTGTGACGGAAATGAACAAAAGTGGAGTCACTATAGATGCAATGGCATATAACACTTTGATTGATGGGCATGCAAGTATTGGTCAGACAGATCATGCAGTTTCAATCTTGAAGCACATGACGAGTGTTGCTTCTATGCCAAACCATTTTAGCTTTTTTATCTTGCTTAGACATCTTTTACAGAGAAGGCTAGCAGAACATGTGCCTTCCAAAGCAACTCATTTGTGGAAGACTATAGAGCTTGCTGATATCTTTGAATTATTTGAGCTAATGAAGAAGAATGGTGTTCATGCTACGGCAAGAGCTTATTTGGCCATCCTGGAGGGGTTTTGTGAAAATAGAAGATTGGATGAGGTGACTTCCTTGGTTTCTCATATGAAAGAAGACAATATACCTCTGAATGAAGATGCATACACTGCTCTTGTTAATTGCTTTTGCAAATTGAGGATGTATCCTGATGCTTGTGCATTGCTTTCCACCATGATTGGACATGGTTTTCTACCTAACCTGATATGTTATCAGGATCTGCTTTCTGGGCTTACTGCTGAAGGACAAGCAGATAGGGCTAAAGAAATATTCAGAGGTTCCAGATGGAAAGAGTACAATACTGATGAAATTGTATGGAAAGTTATAATTGATGGCTTGATAAGAAAGGGTCATTCAGATATGTGCCATGACATGATATCCATATTAGAACAGATGAAATGTAAACCAAGTGACCAAACATATGCAATGCTGGCTGAGGAATTGTCTACAAGGGAATAGGCTGTCAACTAACACATTCATAGCTCACAGCAAAGTCTCCATCAGTTATGCTATTTCAACTGCGTCTCATCAGGTGCTTGTTTTCAACCACGGGCTGTATGAGGGCCGAGGTTATGCACACCAGAATTGCATAGTCACATCCGGTGTGTTCCTGCACTCCAAAAGGTAATTATTTGATTCTTTCTGTTGTGGTTTTGTGACCTGCCTCATCATTTTGTGTTTGTAGTGCCCTGTTGAAGCTTTCGAGCAAGATATCAGATATCAAGTTCCTCATATATTCCACATTTGATCGCAAATAACCTTTACTTTCATATTGACTAAGCGGTATGACAGTAAAGGTCAAACACCATGTAGAACTAGTCCAGTATGCATGGACTCTGACATTTCTTCAAAACAAACATAAGGCGCATGTTTCATGAGCTATCCAGACTACTAATATCTTTTTGCCTGTATGGTACATATTTTGAGTCAAAATATTGGTTTCAATAATCAATATATTTAACTGTTAATTTTGTTTTGAATTTAGCAAAGAATATATCAGTCTCATATATCATCAATCTGAAATTATGTTTCTTTTTTCTAGAACTGTGCATCGTTGAAGTTCTGTAGAATGCTGCTGAGTGACCTGATAAGCTGAATACGGGACTTTAGACTGTTTATGCATGCATCGAGAGAGTTATCATCTGCCGGAGCCAAAAGCCCATATCAGGTTTCCACTTTCTAAACAATCTTTTATCAAAAGAAAAAGGATTGTCTTAGGATCACTATGGTTCCATAATATACGTTCAGTTTTGTGTAATCAAACCATTTATATGGGTTCAACTTAGAGGATACTGTGAGTGGCACACTGGCAGGTATTGTTATATATGCATCGGTACAGTGGTTCCAGATGTGCATTGCACGGTCTAGGTAGAGGAATTGTAGTTGTGCATTTTTACTAGGAATTAGTTTGTGTAGAGCATCAACATGACAAGAGAGCCATCTTTGGCTTGTACATTTTTTGGGGTGGGACATTCTTATTGTTTTGTTCTTATACCAATCCTAAGAGCAGTGATATAGTAGTGTGATTTATGTGGAACTGACTAAATAATGTACAAGATAATTACTAATTGGTCATTTGATTTGAGGCATTGAATGGGTGAAAGGCTCATCTTGTATTTTGTTTAGAAAATGAACGGTTAATATGATACTACCTCCAGTCGAAAAAGGTAGGTAGGTGGTCAGACAAGCTAATAGTTGTTTCATTTTGGATTTGTCTCCACAACAGGTGACTGATGGTTTGACTTTCCATTGTTCACCTGTTTCAACCATCGGATGGTCAACCAACATCCCAGATTGTTCCCTGCTACTCTTAACACTTTAACCTGCTGAAACAGGTACATAGGGTTCACATTTTTTTCCATTGTATGCCCAATAACAAATAACAGGTCTACTGTCTACCTACTGCAGACTCGTAGTCTGTTTCGCTGCTATGGACCGTTTAGAGCATCTCAACTGGTCTCTCATTTTCTTCCCCAATCCCCATAAACCTGTTAAATTGGGAGCGATCGCCATGTTTTCTTTCTCCAGCAGTGTTCCAATCACCCTCCCAATTATTGGTGGTCATAAGAAACAGACCATCTTTCACTAAAATAAAGGGAGGGTGGGGCATCTGCCAGTAACTTAGATCTGTGATGAATTTATTGTGAGAGTGCTAAAACATCTTTCCCAATAATACCTTTTTTGGGAGTTGCTTTTTGGGAGACTGTTGGAGTTACTCTTGTGAGCTATCATTATCAAACGTTAAGCCCAGTACAGATTTTCAAAATTTGAAGGAAAAAAGAGCGATCACTTCACTATCTGTTCAAACTTTACACCCATTTGACAAATTCATGCATACAACATATACAACACAGATAATATATATTTTGTACTATTTTGGCACACATTTCACAGGCATGGAACATTACAGAGGACAAGGGAAAAAATACAATAGACCCATCGGAGCGCCAAGTAGTTGAATCCTATTGGCCTACTGGGAAATTGGACCCCAACATCTGGCATACTGGGCATCTGGCAGAAGATCATACTGAATCGCTAAATCGAAGATCACACTGCAGCAAAGAGAATAAAAGATTACTATGAGCATTCATCATGTAGCATGTGGCATAGTACCGCAGAAGTAAAATTTTACTAATGGTCAACTGATCAGAGTTTTGGCAATGGCTTGTAAAGACATTGCATTGAAGTTGAACTGATCAGATGGAATGATGTGAGATGAATGTAGACATCAGATCAATTGTCCATAGAAATTGCAAAATGTCTAGCTCACAGAAGCATCACTGACCTCTTGTTGTGGTGTGAAGAAAATTGGCCACACTAGATTATTTGGTGAGAAGAATATTGTAACAACTTTTTTTGCAACTACTATTTAAGTTGGTTTGGTCAATATATACCCAACACAAGCCATTTGATAAGATATCCAAGTCAACCAAGTACTTACTGACCACATCCAAGGCATTAGAACTAGTGTAGGGGAGAGCTTATTGCCTGTTTGTGACTTTTGAATGAGATTTGAGGGTTGTGCTGTGACATATTTGCACTCAATGGTTGTTGTGACCTTGGAGCCTTGTGTGTCACATCATCAGTGTCAACGACCCTCCGTCTTGGTGTGGAGCTATGGCGACATGTGTTCAGGCAATGGGGAAACGTCTTCCTTGGCGGAGAAGCTTCATAATGGATGATGCCAAGGTGATCGAAAAAGACTGGCAGGCCTTAATAGGCGGCTGTTTGACCTTTGCTTGGCATGACTTTTGTGGCGAGCATAATCCTGTAACTACAAAAAGGGTAGTGTACCAACAGGGAGCACATTCTTGTAGAGCTCCAACGTATACCAGGGGTATCCTTTCTCTGACGATTATGAGCATCTAAGTCCCTAAGAGGTATGGTTTTGGTGATCAATGATAACCATATAGTTTAACTAATGAGTTTGTTTTGAAGGATTCTTTGAAAATTACATGTTGCTCATTAGTTAATATCAAAAGAGCCCCCTCCCCCCTCAATTTGGATTCAATAAGGCCATGGTTTTCTATGGATTCTTAAAGCCTAGTTCCTTTGTAGAACCAATAATCAAAAGATGCTGAAGGATCCTTGCTTATATTAGGTTTTATAGTTTTCTAGAGGACGCACTATTAAGAGGGGTTTTGGGTTTAGTAGCTTGATCACATGATTCATTGAAAATTGGATGCACACAAACTTAAAGACCCAAGAAATATCTCAGAAGAAGTTGGTATAAGTTGAGGGTCAAGTTGAATTCAAATCCAAATGAAAAGACTGAGAAAATAAAAAATCAGTCTAGGTTGTTAGAGATGAACCAATTGGACCATTTCATCAGGAGTCCAAGTCTCATTTCAAATCAATTGGCTCTTAAACCAATAAAATGGTCTGATGTCTACATCAATTATACCAAGCAGACTAATCATGGAACCTAATAGTTAACGGCTAGTTTCAGTTTGAAATCGATTGTAAGGTCTGAAGTGCAAGGATCTAGAACCAAGCAGGTCACCTGAAGTTTACCGTAAAATTCAATAGCTTTCCAACCAAAGGTCCAAATAGGCATCGTTGCAACTAAATTGTATCGTTGTAGTCCCTAATCATTGTTTGGGTCTCACTATGGTCCAAATAGGCATTGACTTGTCTTTCACAAGATAGAGAGGTCACCATAATTTTCCTTTGGAAAAAGTCTATTTTTGACCATCCAACTATCGCGAAAGTTTGGTTTTAGCCATCCAACTGCAAAACCAGGTACAAGTGACCACAGTCCTGTTAAAACCGTCCATCTTTGACTGTTACCTGGTTTTTACCCTGGTTTCGCCCATGTCACCGCGCCACGTTGGACCGCCATCCTAGTCAGGTTGCCACGTAGATGGGCCCACCTGGCTGGTTTAAATGTTGGACGAACATGTGAGAAGATTCCCCTTCCCCATTTCAGAGCTCACCTCCACGAAACCCTAGCCGCCGCCGGCGCGTGAAGGAGAGGGTGGCGAAGTTGGTGGCGTGAGCACGGCGGCGCCCGCGGACTGGCGGCGACTTGCAGGGCGACGGCGACGACCTGGACGGCGGAACCAAGGCAGGCGGTGCCATTCCCTTCGCGGATTCGGATCTGGTAGGTTCAGATTCCCCTACCCACATCTTGATTCCGTTGTTTATTGTTTTCGTCCATCGATTGATGTGTCGTTGCGAGTAAATTAGTCACAGCAAACACTTGGGTTTCGATTGTTTATGAATCCCAAGTGGATTTGTCCATTTTTAATTCTCGATGGCGCGTCGCCTTTTTAATTGTTTATGAGTGACGACATTGATGTACGCAGATCTATCGTTTCAGGGACATATGATATAGAGTATCAAAGCAAAATGGATCCTTTAGACACCCTACCTGTTAGATTTCATTTCGGTGGGGATTTTTTGAGCAGTGGGAGGAATGTGTACTAGTTGGTGGAAGTGAGGAGATGGCCTACTTAGAGAGAGATAAAGTCTCACTTCTAGAGATAATAGGGCACATGAAGGACCACTGCGCAATCGAACAAGGAACCCTATTGCACTGGCTATTCCCTAGTAAGGAACTAAACAATGGACTGCGTGTGCTAGTGGATGATGCAACATGCCTTGAAATGTCAAATTGCATTGTTGAAGGAGTGGCAGAGATATATGTAAAAGGAGTTGTTGTTCAATCATCTGATGATGAACACGATGATGAAGACAGTGAATATGATGACCAGATGATAGGTGAAAGTGATGACAGCCTATCTGAGAATGATAGGAGTCAGTCACCGATAAGGAAAGCTAGAGTTGAATCAAGAGAGGAGATACAAAAACAAATTGATTTTGTAAAGAACTGGTATAGTCCATCAAAAGCCAAGGAGAAGGGAAAAGAGGTTTAGGTCAGTAGTCATGCTACTGAAGGTTGTACAGAGTCAAGTGATAGTGATTTCTTACCTGGTGATGACTGCCCATCAGAACAGGATGATGAAGTGAAAGAAATTGATGAGAAGTACAAAGATTTTAAGAGGAAGTTGAAGAAAGGTGAGTTGGAAGATTTGGATGATGTGCTATTATATGCACCCAAATCAGTGCCAGGATTGCAACAGATTGAGGACCATGGCAATGCCACCCCATATGATGACAGCTGTGAAGAAGATGACTCTATAGAGGAGATAAGTGATGGCAACATAACCACTCAAACCAGCAAATATCCTAGGTTCAACCCCAATGATGCATCCCCAAATTTTGAGTTGGGAATGAAGTTTAGGGGAAAGAAGCAATTCAAGAAGGCAATTATAAAGCATGGGATGGTTGAGAGGAAGTTGATAAAGTTCTACAAAAATGATGGAACAAGGATGATAGCTCGGTGTGACTGGTCTAGTTGTGCATGGAGAGTGATGCTATCTAAAAATTCGAGGACAAGTAGCTGGCAGATATCAAGCTTCATTCCGGAGCATACATGTCCCCCAAGAAGGGACAATAGGCTGATCACTGCAAAAAGGATAGCTGACAAGTATGAAAAATTCATAATGGCTAACCCATCTTGGAGTCTTGAAAGGATGAGGCAGACCATCCAGGAGGAAATGTTTGCAGATGTTAGTATTCCAAAACTTAAGAGAGCCAAATCTATTGTGCTACAGAAGGCTATGGATGCCACCAAAGGTCAATACAAACATTTGTATGACTACCAAGAGGAATTGTTGAGAAGCAATCCTGGAAGCACTGTTGTGATAAGGAGGGATACAGAAGCTGCTGAACATGTGTTCTAGAGGATGTACATTTGCCTGGATGCATGTAAGAAAGGCTTTACAGCTGGGTGTAGAAAGGTTGTTGGACTAGATGGTTGTTTTTTCAAGGGTGCAACCAATGGTGAATTGTTATGTGCTATTGGAAGGGATGCAAATAACCAGATGTATCCAATTGCATGGGCAGTGGTAGAGAAAGAGAACAATGATAGTTGGGAATGGTTCTGTGACCTACTATTCAAAGACATAGGAGTTGAAGATGGACTGGACTGGGTGTTTATTTCAGACCAGCAGAAGGTTAGTTGCAATTGCCTTTCATTTGTTCAGTACCCATAATTAGATTCTTTACTGTTACTAACTATGATGTACAATGACAGGGTATATTGAAAGCTGTTGACAAATGGGCTCCAAATGCTGAACATAGGAATTGTGCTAGGCATATATATGCCAATTGGGAGGAAGAAGTACAAGAAGAAGGAATGGCAGAAGTTGTTCTGGAACTGTGCAAAAGCTCCATGTATGACACTCTTCAATCTAGCAAAGGCCAGACTTGCCAAGCACACACAAGAGGGGGCAAAAGGTATCATGAATACTGATCCACATCACTGGTCCAGAGCTTGGTTTAGGCTAGGTTCAAACTGTGATTCTGTAGACAACAACATGTGCGAGTCATTCAACAAGTGGATTGTAGAAGCTAGATTCTATCCAATAATTACCATGCTTGAGACCATCAGGAGGAAGGTTATGGTTCGGATTCAATAGAACAGATCAAAGGTTGAGACCTGGAACACAGTGATATGCCCAAATATTTTGAAAAAGGTGAATACATATATTTCACTTTCTAGTGCTTGCCATGCCATCTGTAATGGGCAAGATCAGTTTGAAGTGCAACATTTCAACAACAGGTTCACGGTTGACCTGAGGAAGAGAGAATGTTCTTGTAGGTATTGGCAGTTGGATGGTTTGCCTTGCCCTCATGCCATATCATGCATATTTTTCAGAACCAATTCACTAGCTAAGTACATTGCCCCTTGTTACTCAGTACATGAATTCAAGAAAACCTATAGTTATTGCTTGCAACCATTGGAAGGTATGCCAAGTTGGCCTACATCTGAAAGGTCACCTCTCAATGCTCCTGGATATGTGAAAATGCCAGGGAGGCCAAAAAAAGAGAGGAAAAGAGAGCCAACTGAAAAACCCAAAGCAACTAGAATATCCAGAGTTGGCACTGTTATAAGATGCAAGAAATGTAAACAAGTTGGGCACAGCCGATCAACTTGTGACAAAAGAAATGCATCAGCTCCAAATGGAGGAAATTCCCAGTCCGCTCTCTCAGCTCCATCACACCGTGCACCAGCAAATGCCCCTGCACACACATGTATTGTGCTATCTAATACACAAGAAAGCACAAATACGTCGCAGAAGAGGAATGCAACAAAAAATCCTACATCAAAGGAACCGGTATGTCTTTCTTGTGCAACTAACAAGTCAATATGTACACATGATATATGACTAATTACATGTATACTGCATCTAGGATCATGCCTCTAAGAGGATGTTGAGCTCATCTGCCAAGGCAACGATGCAAACTAATCTGCATGGACAAGCTCAGCTCAATTTGCGTGCAAGTGTGCCTTTGTCCCAAGCAAGCAGCAGTGTAACTATCAATCTAACAGGTGGCAATGCTGAAGGTGCTGTCTCAGCCCAAGCTCCAGTTAAGAGGTCCAAGCTGCCAACAAGGAGGAGGGCCACTCAAAATCCACAGTTCATGCTACCTGCTCCTTCTGACCATTGAAGAGTTTAATGGTGAATGCAACAGTTTGTTCTAATGTATCCATGTAATGCCAGACTTTTATGGCTATGTATCAGATTCTCTATGTTTCCATGTAATGACAGACTACTATGGCTTCATGTCCCAGTATTGCCAAACTCTTATGCCTTTGTGTACATCTCAATGCCAGACTCGGTGTTATGTCAAAACCAATTGTGCTGTCATTGTCACGTGTCTATGTTGAATTGATCTGAATTTTGGAATTCATACAAATTTCATACATGAGATTTAATCACAGCCCAGATTTTCATTCCATCATGCAAAAGTAATCCAACACAATACAGGTAGGACATACATTCAGAAACACATCTTCAACACAACAGCTAATACAACCACCAAAACACACTTTAGCCAGAACTTGGACCAAGCTAATTCCTTCTCTAGCCTGAACACTCTAGCTGTGACACCATCTTCCTGTTCTTCATTTGGCTTGGACGCTCTCACTGCATTGGCCTCCCTATTCTGCTCTAAAAGGCTCAAAACATGATGGAGTTCATCTTCAGTCTCCCTGTTCTGCATTTTCAGAAAGCGCACAGTGTCACGTAGATCCTTCAGGATCTGGCGAAGGAAGTCAGATGGAGGGGGATCAAGCCAATACCAGTAATCACAACCTCCTACCTGTACACGTGCAATCAAGCAAAAACGGCCAAGATCCAAATCAGTTTGAAAATCCAAAACCGAAGTTTCCAATCCAAAATCAATTTCAAACCAACTCACCCTTCGACGGAAACAAGTGTGATACCTTCGACCCGGATTCTCGTCGCTCCAAGAAATCCATCTTGCTGATTTTGCGCGGCACTTGCACAACAAAGGGGAAGACTAATCTAGGGGACCTTGCCTGTACGGTATGGGAGTGGACGAGTTCCCGTCACTCCGGCTTCCGCCGTATCCACCAGAGCTCGAGCTCCCAACGCTAGCCATGGCGATGCGTCGCCGCCTCCTTCCTTCCGCCTTGCGCGGGTTCCTCGCTTCCACTAAGTGCCGCCAGTCCGCCACCGCTCCAATCTCCCTCACGCCCGAAACCCTAGCGCGCCGCCCTATTTCAACCTCGTCACCCCTCTCCAACCAGCCAGGTGGGCCCATCTACGTGGCAACCTGACTAGGATGGCGGTCCAGCGTGGCGCGGTGACGTGGGCGAAACCAGGGTAAAAACCAGGTAACGGTCAAAGATGGACGGTTTTAACAGTACCGTGGTCACTTGTACCCGGTTCTGCAGTTGGATGACTAAAACCGAATTTTCACGATAGTTGAATGGTCAAAAATAGATTTTTTTCCTTTTCCTTTTGGCCAAGATCAAAGATGGAGCAATAGCTTCTTCCCAAGTGAATGTCTATCGATTGCAACGGGACTAATCTGACCAGCTTGCAGCAACCAGCACTGCCGTAGATGTTGAGAGGAAAGGGTTGTGCGAAGCGGTTGTGCCAACAGAAGCGGATCTCATCAGTCTAAGTCTAATAGGGTTGGATTACGAGCCAGTTCAACTTTTTTCCTGAGCTTCCTTTGCAACTGATTTATCCGGAGTCTCTTGTATTGTTTGAGAACCAACTTCAAACCAGTCAAATGATCTGAGCTATATTTGTCTTTTATTCAAAACCAAATGTTTTTATTTAAAAAGAAGTAATGCAACCGGAGCAACTTCAGCTATGCTCATCCAATGAGCCAAAATAGTAGACTCATGGTCCTAGATAGCACCCTATACTACAACGTAGCTCCGCTATTGCATTTTTTTAATGACATGTCGCTATGTTATTAATAATTGTTCCATTATTAAAGCTAGTGATCTCTAGACTTGCTAAGCACCACTATTTGCCTCAAAACGTGAATGCTGATCTAAGCAAATATTCATTTTCTTTTTGCTCCGGATGTCTAGAGCCTATATGCCTCAACGTTGAGTTCTTTACCTTAATATTTGATGCAATGAACAATTGAATCACAACTAATAAATACATAAATGGTGATTATAACCGTGAGTATGCTGGTTGACGTGAAACTATAAAGCAACGGATATAGACATTGTCATGAAAACATCTGATGGATCTAATATTTTTAGCTTGGTTAAATGTTGGCGCTCTTTTCTACCATAAATTTAACCAAACTTAATAGTATAATTTAGCCGAATAGTCTATCGCGCTGTTTAAAGCCTTTTGGACAAATTGATTGATAGTGACAGGCTACAGCTGAGCTGGGCCACTGACGTTCAGGTTCAGCCGCTCGCAGTCGTCAGGCGCTTGCCGCCCTCACCGGCAGTGCTCCGGCCGGGACGTGCAGAGGCTGCCAGGGCTCCGGTCGTCGTAAGCCCGGCGGCCCCAAGCAGAACAAACAAGAGTCGCTGCCAAGGCGGCCCCCCCGCACGGTGGGGGACCCCTTGCCCTTGGCGCTCGTCCGTAGCTGTGTGTGGAGGCTGCGGGTGAAAGTGAATGCGTGTGCTGGGCTTCTGGTCCCCGTGCGTCGTCATGATATTGATAGCTTTAGCTCCTGATCATTTGATGAAGCCCTGTTTTGATTTCTTTTTTGTTTTAGACAAAGGATACCCAGAGCTTTATTCGTACTGCTACGAAAGATTAGGGTCATTGTGAATTGATGAGCTAACCAGTAGTCCATGTGTAATGCGTTGCACCAATCCGCGTTATCCCTGTTTTAGCAACAAGGCCTTATCTCACCTAGAAGCTAGATCTCATTTATTTGGATTGTCTATCCAAAAAGGGTACGATCTCATCTGGGACAGAGAAAAGAAAAGATGTTCTTTTGAGAAAAGAAAAAAAAGGACAATTTTATAGACATGAGAATTTTCTCCATGTCCTTTTTTGAAATAAAATGTGGGGAAAATCATTTATTTTTTCCATATGCTCCATCTAAACATCACTGTTATGTGCATCCTTTGGTTCATTCACCAATTTGGGACATATTGGAGACGATGCTAGGAGTTTGGATTAAATCGTGTTCTGTGTAGATTGAATTTACATGATTACATCCTTTTTCGAAAGATGGATTTTTGGCTTCATAGTGGTATATTCATGAATTTTGGATTCAAATATACTCCATCCGTATTTAAATATAAGTCACGTTGAGTTTTTCTAAAAACTTAGAACATTCATCTTATTCAAAAAATTTATGTAAGTTATTATTTATTTTCTTGTAATTTTTTTATCATGGTAGAGAGTTTGAGCATAACTTGTTTTTTTCTTGTATTTTTACACTATTTTCTGAATAAAATGAACGATTGAAATTTTAAAAAAAAAAACTCAACCATGTCTTATATTTAAATACTGAGAAAGTATGTACGTGATACCTTGGAACAAACAATGAATAATTCCTTTTAATCTACAACTAAGCATGTGGTCCTAACATTGTGGTTTCTTTCGACACAACTAATCCACAACTAGCATCTTTTTCGAGATTCCCTACGTTCGTCCTAGCACATTGAATTCACATAGAATTCAACGTCACAACAATCTAATCCATCATTTTGCCTATCCCCACGTTTCAAGCACACATTTAACCCTTCCCTGCTGTTTTGATATTTCGATTAGCTCGGCCCGGCCTGAAATTGCTCGGGTCCAGTAGGCCCTACAGGCACAGGGTACACAGGGTTTACCTCGTTTTTTCCGTCCTCCCATTGGCCAAAGGGGAGAAAAAGAGCACTAAAGAAAAAGAAGAAAAGATTAGAAAATCCAAAAAGAAAAGAAAAGAAAAGGCAAAGAAGAAGAAGAAGGGGGCAAAGTGGGAAGCCATCAGGTTCCACAAATCGCATCTGCTTCAACTCCACCGCCGCCTCCTTCCTTCCATTCCCATTCCCATCTGCTCTCTTCCCCTCGTCGCCACCTGCGTCGTCGGTGCAGCCCGCGGGCGCGCCGCCGCCCCCGTCACAGCCGGCTCCGCTAAGCCCCGGGCTCGCCGAAAAGCGCCTCCAACCGTCCCGGGTGCAACTGAATCGGGCACCACCCTGTGCCCCCGCTGGCACTGGCATGGCACTCCGACGGGAGGGGCTCAACAGGTCAGCGATTCCCGAGACCCGTTGATGCCATGTGGTTTAGTTCCCTTCACCGCATAATCGTAGTTTTAGATCCTTTTGGTGTTCCTGTGTAGGCGAGACTAAACTTTCCCCCCTTCACTGATATGGCGGCTGCGGTGCATTTCTGCAGGTCAGCTTACTGTCTTTGGATACTCGGCTGAAGAAATCGGCTGTTGCTAGGATGAAGACCAAGACAGGTAGGAGCTTACAGAAGTCTGGGAGGGGTAATCAGGTCCAAGGAGAAGGGCCGAACTGGGTTCTTGTTGCTGGAGGGGTTTTGCTTAGCACACTTTCAGTCAGGATTGGGTGCAAACTAAAGCAGTTGTTCGACGGGAAACAGCAAAGTAGTACCCCCAAAGGTCTTATATACTCTTATGCCATATCTCATACCCCTAACTGCAGTTGTAATCTTGGTCTTGTCTCCGTATTCTTTGTATGCTGACTGCAAAATTGCAGCTAAAAGAAGGCCTGAAGCATGTGAGCTGCACTCCGACCTCTACCGGTTTGGTGACCAGACCGGCTGCTACTACTGTATTTCAGGTGCTTTATCTGCAACCTGCTCTCATCTATTTCTCGTTAGGGGGTGTTTGGATCCGGTGACTAAATTTTAGCGCAGTGTCACATCAGATGTTCGTACGCTTAAATATGGTTTAATTAAAAAACTAATTACATAGACTGAGGACTAAATGACGAGACGAATTTATTAAGCCTAAGTAATTCATGATTAACTGAATGTTTACTGTAGCATCACATTTGCTAATCATAGATTAATTAGGTTTAATAAATTCGTTTCGCCATTTAGTCTCCATCTGTGTAATTAGTTTTATAATTAGACTATATTTAATACTTCTAATTAGTGTCCGAACATTCGATGTGACATGTGCTAAATTTTAGTAGACGGATCCAAACAGGCCCTTATTCACTTCTTTGCGAACATTGTAGTTTATATGGCCTTGAATTTAGTGCCAGAATACAAATGTGGCATGTGTGGGGGTGAACCTGCACCATTGACTGTCCTGTTCCTTGGTGAATCTTGCAATCTTTAGCGATTTGAATATTTTTCAGCATGCATTAAATTTATTGCTAGAATACAATTACAGAATGCAAACTTTTGAACCTGAGTTATATGTTTTGCTCTGCAGTGACGTAAACAAAATGTCCTTTTCTGCAGTACTCTAACCTTGAACTGATCAGATGTATTTTTGTAGTTTATTTCATTAATGGAATAAGGGGTTTGGATAATTGCATTGTGTGTCTCCAGGGTTCACATGAGTGAGCCATAATTATCCATAAAATAATAATCTATCAAATTTCCAATTTTGGATATGAGTTTAGATTTATCATTTGGAGGCACTTATAAATGCATTGTTTCTGCATTGCTTCCACTACGCTGAATGAACTGCATTAACATTTTTTTCATACTGTCTAATCCTTGGGTTGGGTTTTACATTAATTCATTATTGCTTCTTTTGTTGGTGGTGTGGATGTCCTTACCAAACCTTGTGATTACTGATTTCTGTCACCATATGCAGGGCTTGCAAACGGTGGAGTGGAAGTCAAGCAAGCACCTGCAAGTCCTGTACCCAAATCAGTTGAACCTTCACTTCCGCTTGTCAAGATACCCGCGCCAGAATCAAGCAAAGAGAACAGCGGCGTTATGTGGATATCCTCACCTGATCGACTTGAAGATCCACGAAGACCATTTCAGTACTCTAACAGCTCTGGCTCTCCCTGTGTTTCAGAATCAGGATCTGACATCTATAGCAAAAGAGAGGTCATACAGAAGCTGAGACAGCACCTCAAGAAACGTGATGAGATGATCATGGAGATGCAAGCTCAGATTGCTGATCTTAAGAACTCTCTTAACATTCAGGTGACACAGTCCACCAATCTGCAGTCTCAGCTCGATGCTGCCAATCGAGATTTGTTTGAATCAGAACGAGAGATTCAGCATCTAAGGAAGATTATTGCAGATCATTGTGTTGCAGAAGCACTCTCTCATGAGAAACCTTTGCAAGCTGGGCATTGGCAGTCAGATGCCACAAATGGGCATTCCAATGGCTACGCTGATGGTAGCGTTGATGATGCTGACCTGCATTGTGTAGGAATTGAGAAGAGGAAAGGGGAGGTAGAGAGGGTGGAGATGCTCAAGAAAGAGGTTGTCGAGCTGAAGGAAGTTATCGAGGGAAAGGACTTTGTGCTTCAGAGCTACAAGGAACAGAAGGTGGAACTCTGCTCAAAGATCAGGGAGCTGCAGGAAAAGCTTTCTGCACAAGTGCCAAACATCTTGTAGGATCGATGCATGATGCTATTTGACGATTGAACCTCCGCATAATGTTACCATTTCCCATGAACAGCAGAGGGGGTCCCATTTCAATGAGGATTGCAGTAGAAGCTCTTTGGCAATAGTCGCACATGCCAAACACCATGCTAGGATCTTTGCTGAATGTTTCTCTTTTCCTTTTAGAGGGGAACTTTGCATAATGTAGGTTGATTTGTTTTTCTTTGCTGTCATAATGCTAGGTTGATTTGCTTTCTTTTCAATATCTGGCCCTTGGTTGCCCAGAGTTTATAAGGGATTCTTTTTCTCAGTTGCTAGGCCTAGGGTAACTCAATTAAACTTCATCCTCAAGTTGATGTACAGGTTTGTCGTTTTCAAGAGAAAAAGTTTGAAGTGTGCCTCTGCCTCCTCTTTCAGCGCAGTTCGGGTTTGAGTGATCTTTGGAATGTAAGGTGACATTTCTACAACGAGATCTGCTAGAACTCATTATGATGGCATTGACCATGTTGTGATTCCTTGGATTTTGAACGATGTATGTCATTGTTCATTGCTCATCTGGTAGCTATTGGGTTGTGGGCATCGACAGCACATAATGCATGTGATTGGGCTCTGGGTAACATGCAGTATTGTAGCTTTATGCTGCCTCACGCACTAACTCATGCCAGAATTCTTGCGCCTCTTGCTTTAGCTCAGGCAAATTTGAGATCGCACACATGAGAATACTAGAATGGGCAGTGTGTATGTACTTTAAGTTTGGTCAAATAGATGTGTCACATGGCATAGTCTTGGTAGTGTGACCACCCTCGTTCGTCCTTATTGAAAGCGAAGGGTTGGTTTGAGGCTTCGAGCCATGCTACGAGTACAGGTAACGCTGTCTGGGTGACGATGATTGATCCTAAATGACTATCTCTGTAAAAAAACAAATTGGCTATACAGATATATAGCTAGAATTACATTTCCTTTGAATAAAGTTACCATATTTATTTTTTTCAGATGGTTGATGTATCATACTATTAGACACTAAATGGTTCAATCGCATTGTCCTATACGGTACACTCAGGGCATGGCAATGTTAGATACTCCATTCTAAATTATAGTTCATTTGAACTTTGTTTTAATTTGAACTTTTCAAACATAAAGTCTTGAAACTCTCTCAGACTCCGGATAACGAGGATACACAATCAAAACACAAAAAGGAGGGGAGCCGGGCACTAATGATAAGTAATCCGTAGCTAAGCTACCACCTATATATGTACCTGGAGGAGGTTGATGTTTTATTTTATCTAAAAACTTAGTCAATGTAAGAGAGGTTTACTTATGACAAAACTAAAATGAAGTATAATTTGGAACCGAGAAAGTAGATATATCGAAGGTAGCATCACTTTGATAGTAGAACAGTACTATAAATTATTCTTTCCAGGAATTCTAAAGGCTAGCGCCACATGGGGAAAAATCTAGTGAGCTGAATCCGGCATTTGTAGCCTTCTTTGGGTCAGTTTTAATATTCTGCTCACATATAATAATAAGACAGGCCAGATCATATAACCTGGCTGATTAAAGAAGTTTATCGCACTGTGTTGACTTTATCCCTGATTCCGTTCCTGTCAGTGCAAGCTAAAGTGAAGTGGAAATACAACTGGATCTCTGACCCTCTTGCAAAGGAGAAGGAAGGCAAATTTTAAATTTATTTTGAAGAAAATAGAGGAAAACTTTACACGCATGGTCCCAGATAGCTGTAGTTAGTTGGGCAGCCTGTTCTTGAGATGTGCTAGAACTTATATGCATGATATTGTCATCAACTGTGGTTGCTCGGCATCAATTATATGCGCATGCAGCTGTATCTGGATTCTGGAGGCTGGTGCCAATGGGCAAGTACAAATTCATGTGTCGCCATGACTTCTGCTGTTCTGCACATAAAGCGGTTCGCCGGTTCGTGATGCATACTAATCAGAGTTTCGATTAAGGACGGATCATAACCGACGGGTCCACTAATCCGGTGGGAACAAAATCATGGGGACCGATGCAAAGTGTGGTTGACATGAATGTGTATGCACATTGTGTTTTCACTCTATATTTTCTTCTCATAAGGCCCCGTTTGGTGTGCACTTAGGTTCTCCAATAAATATTTCTATAGAGTATTTCTCATGGTTCTAAATAGTTATTTAGAAATAGATATTCTCATGGTTCTAATTCTAATATTTGGATGACTTGCCACTACACTAATCCTAATTCTCCTAAATAGTTATTTAGAAATAGGTATTTCTCATGGTTCTAATTCTAATATTTGGATGACTAAATAGTTATAGCATTTTTGGATGACTTGCCACTACGCTATGGCTAATTATTCTATTATGGCTGCTAATGACGCTTTACCTCCCCTAAACTTTTCTATTTGGCTTAGCCGTGAACTGTATTTAGCACCAGCTAATCCTTGCTAAGGCAAATATTCATTCTTCACTCCATAGCTAGAACATACGTTCTATCTGTTGTGTCTTTATACTAATGAATGTTGTAATGAACCATTAACTTATTGGTGAGTTGTTGATTGTTGGATGTTTAGTGGACATAAATGATTTATTCAGTCGCGAGTACGTGTATATGTTACTATGTAACCCTAGATATACATTTTTTAAAATATTTGTGTTAAAAAAATTTAACGCCTATGTTTAATTAAGAAATTTAGTTTATTTTTATGAAATCGCTAAATAAAATAGCTTTTGCTACATCTCACTATAGCTTCTTACAGCTTTTCAATGAGGCTGCCGCTAAATGTCATAACTTCTATTTAAAACATCGGTATTTCTAGTTTTGTTTCTCTTTTTTCTCTAACTATGTAGTAGAGCTGCATATCATTTTATTGAGAAAGAGAGAAGGGTTATAAAGGGAGAGGGAAGACACCTGCTCCTAGGACACGTCTGAATAAAAACTAAACTCAACTAGGGTCTAAGGCCACCACTCATGTTTCTCATTAGAAACATTTCTGGTTCTATCTCTAAGTCCTTGAATCTTTTGGAGGAATTCTCACATTTCTCTCATGTTAATTTGGTAGGAAGGATTGATGAATCCCTACGAAACGGGCATATACATTTTGTTCTATATTTTGCATTGAGAAGTCATATGCATGGGTGTTTTGGTGCCATTGAAAAGTCAATTTTGATTGCTCCCACACGGTTGTGCTCATGGTCCTCTCTCCTACCTCAAGTGAGCTAGCTAGTAGAGATGGATTCGGTGAAAGGGCAGCTAGGGCTGAAGCCCTCTCTACTGCCCACAAACAATGAAGTCCCCTTCAGCCCCTCCAATGTTTTTAGATGAAAGAAGGAATAAGAGAAAGAAGAAGGAAGAAGAAAGAAAATAAGTCAATGCTAGACTCTAACCTAGCTCCGCCACTTTGTCGGATCGAGGTGGCGATGGCTACTATACTTGAAACACCATGGAGGTAAAGTATTTTATTCTCTTGATTAGGAAGAACTTTTGTGGTGAGTTTAAAACCGTGATGATTGGAATGCTTGGTGACCAATAGCATATCCTTAGTGGATAGATCTAATGTGGATAAGGTATAGCGGTTCACCTACTTTTGTAAGGGAAATGGCCATAAGCCTTGTGCTTAGAGTGATTTTGGAGTTGAATGACAACAAGGACTATCTAGAACTAATACGTTTGTTAGTGCACTTTGTTTAAGTCCTAAGGATGCAAATGATGGACTTGAGATATAAACACCTCAAAGGAGAGATCAAAATTAAAGCACAAGAGGAGACTCTAAAGATTAACCAAAAGATTCGAGATATCAAGACAAGGAAGCTGCAACAAGCCTCATCAGTTTGTACTAACCAGACAGTCTAGTCCAACTCAAGTTGCATGGACTTAACAGTCAACGGTACAAAAGAAGCTGAAGGCTAATGAAGCATGTACATCTAACAATCACATGATAGTAGTGGCAATGTGAAAAGGATGACCCCAGTGCAATTTTTATGCACCGAACAGAAATAGCAGAAGGCATCGGTGGATTTACACTGATTAGACTATCCATATTCATACTTTGGATATCTCATATCCAACAGTTGACTCTAGTAGCTAGTTGCCAAAATATACTCATTAGACGGTCCGGTGATGTCTGTGCAGAGCAGCTTTTTTTCAACAATTAGTTTGACTGTTTGGACTATCAAGGCTCCTTCTTAGTAATCCTGGTATGCTTGGTGTCACTTAACCAAGTTTCACAAAGTGATTAAATGTTCATTTAGGCATAGCTTAGTGCTTGCGAGAACATGTTTAGGCCTTGTTAGCACATTGGTCTTGGTTGCGACCAAGTTTAATGTTGATGTTTGCATACCTCTTGTTGCGGCTGCTTGTGCACACCATATTTGTAAGTGTGAGGCTTTTAATTTTTATGATACCCTCTAGAGTGTAGAGTTGCCGCAATTTTACTTGTGAAAGGAAGGGATGCCCTTGAAGTTTTGGTTGAAGCTCACTTGGAGACGGATACGAGAGCATCGGTGATAGATCCGCGGAAGTCCCCACTTGCGCATGAAGGAGAGCTGGAGCTATCCGGAGTAACCTGACTAGGAGCTTGACCCTTGCGCGAGCTCACCTTGCCAACCTTGATCTCTGTGTGGATTAAGCGAAAGCAAGGCTTTGCAAGTGGATCCTACGAAGGGAAAGACTTGCGCATCTTCTCATCTAGAGTTTGCTCTTATATCGCCCTCTTTATATTCCACATTTACATTCTTGCAACAATGCTTTCTTTACTAGATAGCTTGATAGGATTGCAACTTAGGTTGCAAATCTCTTTACAATAGTAGTTGCATTTAGCAAAATCTTAGTGCTCATTGTTTTATATTTTGTAGAGGTTTAGGTTGTTATTGTGACCCTTAGAGTTGTAGAAAGCCTAATCACCCCCCTCTTTGGACTCCAAGTATGGTTCCCATTCAACTTTCACTATTGATACTAGAAAAAATCATCTTGTCTCCAGAACTTTGCTCTTGGTCTCACTCTTTACTTACCACATTTGTATTTCTTTACCTTAATAGTCGATAGGGTTTGATAGGATTGGCTCAACAGTGCAGAACTCTTTATGAACTGCTAAGTATGGCACTAGTTAAATCATAGTTGCACTTGATATGATTGACTCAATGGTGAACTCTTTATGAATTGGTAAACAGAACACTTGCTAAACTATAGTTGGCCATCTAAATATCATGTTCTAAGTTTGTTTTGTGAAGTTTGGTAAAAAGACATATGTTTTAAGTTTTTAGTTGTCTTAATTCACCCCGCCTCTTATTAGAATAGACGTCTAGATCCTCATGCCCAACACTAGTTTCCTAGCAGTATAGCCATCAATTGACACATCCATGATCAGCTTCTTGGGCACCATCGTGGCGGCTGTGACTAGTGTCAAGAAGAAGAGGGGGCAAAGGAAGCGGTTAGCAAGAGCCGTGGAGAAGATTAACAATGGCATGAGCAGGAGAATGGCTCTCTCCACCACCTTCATCTTAAATTGGCAACGAACAACAGAAAATAATCATTTCAAGTCCTGATAATTTGGTAATGATTTACATTCACACAAAAAATTGGCACACGAATCGAGGCACCGCGTGTAGAGCCGAAAAAACAAGAATAGGCAACAATTGGTGCTGAGATCAAAGCAAACTAGAAAATAATCTTTTCAAGTCTCGATAATTTGGTAATGATTGACCTCCTACACAAAAAAATTGCATAAGAATTGAGGTGACACGAGCATAGCTGAAGGAACAAATTTATTGTGAATTTTCCTCAAGTAAATTCCTTGTCAGGGGCGGACCTACGTTGAGCCTGCGCCCTCACTCATAGTTTGGATTTTCAGTGGAAATAGGTTTTTACTGTAGCATTTCGCTGTAGCTCACAGCATGCCCCAGCTCACGTTTGGAGCTAGGTCCGCCCCTGTTCCTTGTATGCCATTAAAACTTATAACTATCCAAAGAAAAGATGCACGATAAATAATTTATCGATACTGTGCTAGCTAGCTGAAATAAGCTAAGCGTGGACCACTTTATTAGATAAGTAGTTTGAGAGAGTATACATGAGCGCACATTTGCTTGTGTGTATTATATTGTCATATAGCTTGTGAGTTGTGACTTGCAATGCTGTCAAGTCAGAAAAATATAACATTTTTGCCACATATATTTATTTTATATCCTTGGATATGATAGAAGGTTACATGCGTTAGTTTTTTCTACGGTTTGCATACTGCTGGCACCATTTATATAGAATTATTTTTGTTCACATAGCAGTAGCAGTGGTTTATGAATTATGCCTTATAGTAATATCTGGTTGAATAATTCCCTTGACTCCAACTGCAGCTATTTTTTTTATATTTTGACAATGAAGAACACTTCTCTGAAGCATACTTACATGCGAGGCATATACTATTTTGCTTGTTGCAAAATCGTATCGATGGGATAAATTTACCTCCAACAACAACTATATATGGTTTTTATATTTTGAAAACAAAAGGCACTTATCTTAACCAAATATGCATGCAAGACATACTATTTTTTACTTGCAAATAATATCAAGTGGATAAATTGACATTATTTAATGGTGCCTTTATATGAACCCATTTTTCCTTTTCTTTGAAAATTATTCCCTCCAGATTTTTATTAAGTTTTTTTTGTTAAAAATGATCTAGTGGACAACAAACGTTTGAGAATGGATGTAGTATCATATTATCCATATATGTCTTTTTTGTTTTTGCCAAGCTGGATACACATATATACACTACTCACCACCACACATGCACACATATCATATCTCTATGAGCATCTCTAAAATAATAAGGTGTTAGATTTCAAATCGATGAAGTCACCGTTGACGAATACACTGCCCACCACTGAAAAAATCATATTTAAATCCTGAAATAAATTTAGATAAATCTCATGTTTACCGCACGTTATTTTGTCACCCAGCAACAGAATCTCTTATTTTGTTCGAATAAAGTTTGAGAAAACCCTTTATTTTTAATATTTTTCTGATTTTTCTTCTAGAAATGCTTAGTTGGCCGGTTCCTGTGTGAGCAATAAATATTGGCTCCGTAGAGGTGGTTTGGAATTTAGAGTACTTCAATGCGAGAGAGCTGTCTTCTCCAGCGGTTTGGTTTTTGCTATTACCCCCAATATTTAATGCTTCCCTCCTTTGACTTCTCTTGTATCATTTCCCGACTGCACCCTCTCCATACAACGTTATTGCCTCTAAAGCTTTTGGAACAGTTCTCTAACTACTCAGTACAGTAGTATTAATCGAATTTGTTCATTGATTGAAAATGAAGGACCATTTTAACATACTTCAATGAGCTCTGCTAGTACTCGCTCCGTCCCAATTTATAAGGTCATTTGAATTTTTTAACACAAAGTTTGATTTACTCATCTTATTCACAAAATTTCATAATTATCATTTGTTTTCATTATGATCTAGTTTAGTATATAATATAGTTCAGCCATGACTTAAAAATATTTTCATATTTTTCACACGTTTTTTGAATAAGATAAATTGATTAAACTTTGTGTCAAAAAAAATCAAACAACCTATAAATTAGGACAAGGGAATAGTACGTACCTAAAAAGTTAAAATGAGGGAATTTGGAAAGTGATGATATAGTATATTTTGTCTAACCATCTCAACAACATTTCTTTTGTACTATCACCTCAGCTTACTTATGCCTCACGTTCTGGCAATATGACATCCAAAGCATAACTTTTTCACCTATGTTTACCATATATGTTATATCCTAAGACATTTTGTTATAACAACACACTGAATTAGCACAGAAATATTGCAAAACATCTATTCTACATAATTCAACACACATTGTGACAATATATTGCATAAGACCGAAAAGTTTTGAGCATATGCATACCTGGCCCTGAAGTTTAGCACAATCTCAACATCTGGACGCCACCGGACCCAAAGTGCAGCAACTTGCGCTTTAAGCAATCCAAGGAAGGACCAGTTTCCCGGGACCTCGAGGGGGCTAATTGTAAATACAAATCGAGAGAGGAGAGAGAGAGAGAGAGGCGCATACGAAATTTATTGCGCAGCTCTGCCTCTCAAGCCTTTTATTTAAGAGGCCTCCCCCGGGGTTTGGAAATCTTTTTCCCAGCTCCGAATTCTCCTGGTCGTTGGGCTCCCCTGCCTGTGCGTGCGGTGATCCTGATCCCCTCCTCATTCCATCCTCGCCGACCTCCTGCCAATCTCCGCTCGCGCCGTTTCTTTCGGCCTCGGAAGCAGAGAATTCCGGGGGTTTATCCCCCCACAGCACGGGTGAGTTGTTCTTTGATCCTTCTCCCCCTCTTCTCGCCCTTCCTTCCTCGATTTCCTCGTGGTTTTCTTGTGCGATTTGATGGCGTTCATGGTTCGGAAGAGCTCTGTCCCGTCGTTGTTTTCTGTCTCGTCTTGTCATCCCATCAGTCATGGACACCCGCTCCTTTCATGGCATGCTTTACGAACTCCCAAGATTAGAACAGGAAAAAAAACTCCCGTTATACCGATCTGAGAACTAGTCCAGGAGGAGCAGCACTCCCTTTTTTTCACACGAAAAAACAGTGTGATTTGCTACAAGATTAGCTTATGCCGGCTGCCGCGAAATTTCTGATAGCTGCAGAGTTCTTCCCTGCCTGCCTGTCCCTGTAGTTACGGATCGGTTGTGGGGGGCACTCACCGCCCACTTGCCCAGCGACATGCAGTTTAATCCCACTGAAGTTTCTTCGGTTTGCCGGGTCCTTGAACCTGGTGCCGCGCTCGGTGGAATTGGCGCACTGCTCACTTGTGCTGTGCGATGCGTTTGTTTCAGTTCTACGTGAGCTTTCGTACCGATGCAGGTAGTGTCTTGCCGTACGTCTGCGACATGAGGCGGTACTCTCCTCTTGGTGTGATCTAGGTATCCAAGATCATAAATTGCTGATGTTTTAGGTCGTGTATTGTATAGAGTATTTATGTGGCCATTTAGTACGGTACGCCGACCCATCAGTCAGGGAAGGGGGGAAAAGCAGGTATTTTTTTAATGCGTACGAATTGGCCCGGGATTCTGAATCTTGATGGCTGTATTGTACGTCTCTTTGGCTGGAGCGTATACGGGATATGGTGGCTACCTGTTCTGGAACCACTGGTGCCAACTCTGTTGCTAGTTTGTCGCGTCTCTCTGCTTTCTGTTGGCGTGCCGGTTTGTACCGGATCATGCAAAGATTGTGAGGTTCGTAGCATTATTATTATTAGCACAGCTTACAACAGTGTTTAAGGACTTGTAGTTATAGAAAGTGCAGCACTTCTGCCAGCACCAGTAAACACTTCTTTCACCTGTAAACACAAAAACATCCGCTGCTGCAGTGCTGCTTCTAGTTCTCCATCATGAAGCTAGGTAACTGATACTCGTTTCAGCTGCATCTTTTACGAAACCTGCATACAAAAAATAGTTACCGCTAAAACTAACTACTTCCACCGTTATTTTTTATTTGTCGCATTTTAGTTAAAAATGAACTAGCGGATGACAAATATTCGAGAATGGAGGTAGTACAATGCACTGGCCAGTCTGGCCTTTTATGGAGTTTAGGACGGAATTTGCTATAATTAGCTCTGTTTAGTGACTTTAGAATACTCCTTGAATCCTTGATCTGGTTAGCTTTGTTGGGTAAACTGTTCTGAGTGTGGAACTGTGGATCAGTCAGCTGTAATTTGGATCTGGAAAGATCCACTGGATGAGCAGTATTTTTAAGTAGCAAGCGACTTCTCAGTAGGGTCACGTGTTGTCAATACAATACCTAGAACGTAGAACCTAGTTTTATTGAATCCCAGGTTTAACATATTTAAAATATATATTTAGAAAGATCACGAGAAATGCTAGATGCATGTGTTACTCTAAAAGCTAATGAAATTTACATTACATTGCTTAGCAACTTGTGGACACGGAAGGTCATATGCCCATCGATCTCAAAAGGTGCCATTAGGTGTCCAGGTTGCTATCGATCTCAGTTGCTGTTGCCTGACCTGTCCAAGTTGACTCTACTCCCTAATTCCCTATAATCTGAAAGCTATTCGCCTTGTTCCAGTCAAGTCGGAAGCCTGTTGATTCTGATTGTGATGTTTTGTGCCTTGACTTGGCCCCCAGGATAGTATTTATTTCACAGAACCGCCACCGGTCTCTTTGTTCAAGCCGTAGGAGGAACGGTCTCTGTCAAGGCCATCATGAATTTAGGCCAATGTAGTTGAGTCACAACAAGAAATTTTAATGCCTTACACTTGATTAAAGGGCTGTTCCAACCATATCGAGAAGCAAAAGTGCAAAAGATCTCCATTAAGTTGAATATGCACTTATGTTCTGTAAGGGTTCACAAAAGATATTTTATCACTTATTGGGCATTCAGTGTATGTCAAATCGTAGGAAAAACTTTGTTATTGCTGACGCAGCATTAGCATGGCATTTGTTTACAATATCTACCTTTTACCTTTGAAAGCCTTAGCGTCATTTTATCCATGCTAAGATGACATACTTCCATTCCATGCTGACAATCTCTCTCATGAACTTGTGTGCAGGACAACTACATTTGATGCTCTGGGAAACTAGATGGTAGAATTCTATAGTAAAATGATACTGAGTTTTTGACATAGAAAATGGTACAAGACAAAAATCCATCACAAGTTACTGTACAGATAAGCGGACATGTCGCACTTCAAAATGTTTCTTATGACAAGGATGTTGTGGAGATAAAATTGCCAGATACTGTTGATGCTAATAATTATGGTGGTAATTTTGTCAAGGATGTCTGTGTTGATGAAGGGGCACTACTTCATCAGAAGATTTCAGAAGAAAAACCAGTAGACAAAAGGTCATCCCCAGATTTCAGTTGCCAAATGATTGATGCAAGCAGTGACATAAAGAAAGATGATTCTAGAAAATCTCTACACGCACTAAAACCAGAAGCAGTTGTACCAGTTGACTTTGCTCCTGATTGTTACAAGGAGAAACAGCACTCTTCTGGCAAAGTGTATGATCTTGAAGATCAGATTACTACTGGTTACATTGCAGGTGACCCCAGTGAGAAGAAGATAAGCTTGCAAGAGTTGCTTCTCCTAGAAAGTGCAGAAGAATCCCGACATGCAGACACAATAAACTCCGAGAGCAATGAAAAGCACAAGTGCCCTCTTCATGAAGCAGCAGTTGAACAGGTATACCTCTAGCCTACCTTTATAACTTATGAATAGCTTAATTAATTGCTTGTCTCATTACCACTATCATTGTGGCGTAGATACATCCACATGTTCTTCCCTCTTGACGCGAAATTCAGTAGTAGATTACTCCATGTCTATACTCCTACTTCATGAAAGCTTGTTATTCTTACAGGCTTCCAAAGATGCCAATCCTGATGTCCAGACTATTTTGGCCAATGGCAGTGAGCATGTCAGTAGTGGTGAGAATTCCAGTGGTTGTTCAGGAAAGGTGTCCTGAAGACCATGAGGCAGCCGTAGCATTAGACGTGAGAGAGGCACAAAAGATTGATCGGTACAACCCTTCTGTTGATCATAGGTCACTAGAGGATGCATCGGTAGCTGAGGGCTCTATACCAGGAATCACCGATACTGCTTCTGCAGATTCCATCTGCGCCGTTGACAGTGTGGTGAGTGGCTCTGAACCTTGGTTGGATGCTCTGAGTACAAGTAGTTCAGACATCCAATCACCTGAAAAGAGCAATGATCACAGTGAAAGTGTTGTTAGCAAGGCAATCTCTGGTGCAGTGGATGAAACTGTAGTTACCACTTATAGTGCTGAGCATAGTAGTGAATATGGGGAGAATCAAGAACATGTGGGTGGCAGTGTCACTGATCAGAACCACAGCATAAACACAGATGAGAGTTGTGCCCCTGCGCAAGATGACTATGCGGTCGAAGAAGCTGTGCCTGACAGCTCTAAATCAACAGCTCGCATTGGCAACGATGATACCGTTGAACCCAACTTTGCTGGTCCCAGTATCATGTCAGGCCCAGTATCGATGTCAGGTCATATAGCGTATTCTGGCAACGTCTCCCTTCGGTCAGATAGCAGCACAACTAGCACCCGGTCCTTTGCGTTTCCAGTGTAAGTATACAACTCTACATCCTCATCCACCTGAGTCCGATATCAAAACCTCTATAAGATTCTACTAGTTATCCTGCATTTGGTTCTGAACAACCTGCACCTGGCCTACAAGATCTTCGCTCATCTTTTGAACAGTGTTAAAACTTTTTTTTTTTTTGGTCAATGAACAGATTGCAGAGGGAGTGGATCAGCAGCCCGGTAAGGATGGCAAAGGCGGAGCGGAGGCGCACCAGGCATGGCCGTGCCTGGAGGAAAGGACTCATCTGCTGTAAATTCTGAATCGAGCGGAATTCAGCTCCTTTCCGCGGCGCGCCCTGAGTCAAGAAATCAACCATCTTCGGTGCCTGTTTGGATGGAGGGTATTTCCTTGGAAAGCTTGTGGGGTTGCAGAACAACGATGAGCTGCTAGACGCTAGGCGTTCCAACGAAATACCGCTCATCCTCCAAACACACACCCTGGTCTGGTACTTTTCTCGTTCGCGAGCGCATGCATGCGCCCTGCTCCTTTATTGGTTCAGGAGCAGGGTTTAGTTGACGACGGCTTGCCGGAGCCGGATCGTGTGAAGGTAGTATATAGATGTAGCGTAGTGATGGCCGTCCGAGAATGTGCTTGACACCGTTTTCTTTTTTCATTAATTATGGGGAGAGTAGTGAATATCTCGTTGGTAGAGGTGATTAATTTTGTACATCATCCTTTGGTGGTTTAAATGCTGTGGCGAAGAAAAATTCGTTCTACCGGTCGTACTTGCCATTCGGATTACGTGATCGACGCTGCTCTGTAGTACAGTCAGTGTACTGTATCTTGAATTGTTTTCTGGCAGATGAAATGCACGGAACGCCTCCCCGATGATCCCAGCCGTCCGACCGTGATGTATGTACGGGGGAACCTCCCGTACGTATAACTGCCGCTGTCGCATCGTGATGCAGGATTAAATCCTCGGATTTCGGGCGTGTTTGTTTTCGTTTGCCGGAGTCGCGCGACCAATCGCAGCAGCGTTCGCGAGAATCACGATTCCCTCCGCGATACGGGATTCTCGATTGCTAGTACAAAATGCGCGGCCAGATTGAAGCGGTGGCCAGCAGAATCGAGCGCATCGCAAGGTGTTTGGCGGGATTATTCCCGCTTCTCGCGTTCGCCTAGCTAGAAGCCGATTTTAATCGTAACCAAATACAGCCTTCGTGTGACGGGGCAACCCATGAAACTTGGCAGTGCACCAACCGTAGAACGGAAGGGATTTGGAGCACGGAACAGCCGAACAGGACCATGCGAATGCGGTGCGGTGACTCGATCTGGCCGTGACCGAGCACGCAAAGGCCACACCGCGCGACTGTTCCGTTCTTCTCCTGCACGACCTCCTTCTATTTATCACTGCAATCGTGCGGTGCGGTACGCTTTTTTTTTCCCTCTCGCCGTGGCGCCGTGCGTGTACCGTGTAGGCAACCGCTTTGCATTCCCGTACGTCTTTAGCCCAAGTGGATCTTCGCCGCATAAAACCTGGCGTCCTGACCGGCAGGTTTCAAGGGTAGGAGTATGTAGGCCGTCTTGGGCTAAAGCCCGGGACATTTGTCGACCAAGAAGAGGGGGGTGGTGGGCTCAGTCAGGAAGCTTGCTGCTGCTCATGGGCTGCCACATTTTATAGAACTAGCGTACACGTACGTATCGATCACGCTATAGAAATGAGGACAATGAAGGAGATCCACTTGGTTGGTATCATTCCTTTCTCATTAATTTCAAGACGATATAAGTATCTAGTGGGTATGGATATAAAATGTGGTGAAAAAATGGATGAAACATTTTGCATATATGTGTTTTTGGCCTTTCCACACTTTTTCAACATTTTCCAAACTGCGTAGTGGGGCCAGCGTGAGGGGTATACCTTGGCCTTCTTATGTAAAACAGGTTTTCAGAAAACTCACTCTTTTATACCGTAGATAGATCAATCTTTTCATGTTTACTTTAAGCTTTTTATCTGTATCTTAATCCGTAATTCCATTGTTATAAATAAAACACAGTGATTCCATTTTAGGCCACCTTTTAGAATGTTTTAACGGTGAAATGAACTAGTTCGTCTGAAATTTCCGTGAGATCTCTGTGTTCCAAAAATGGCCTTGAGCTCTTGCGAGCCAAATGGTGATCGTAGAGCCATGAAATTATAGCACAGAAAATCTCTCTTTTATGGAAAAACTGAAGGAAACGAATAAAATAAAGGGGTGGGGGTAGGGGTGTTAAAAGAATGCACGTCCAAATTACATTTGAAATTTGACGGAGCACGGTTGAGCTAGTACCAAAGGTTCGGTTGAGTTTATCGGTGCATGAGTGACACAGTCACACAACTCAAAACAAAGCATCATCATACTTCCAGCTACATCCATCACGCAAAAAAAGTACCATTCTAGCATTCAAAGGACATCCCATATATGTCTCCTCCCATTAAACCCCACTAGCTCCTTACTGGTTCATCGAGTGCATGGTCCTTGGGGGGAAAACTATATATTATAGCAAATAGATAGATGCATCTAAGGTTAATTTCACCTTCTTAGCCGCTGTCTGAATTTTTTTCCTAAAGTAACACTCTTTGAGGGACGTAGTATATACGAGATGAAAATCTCTATCAAGATTGACTTCTCAGCGTGATGACAAACAACTCAATTGACTAGGAGTACACTATGATCTATGGACTGTGTGATCCATCCTACCCGATCCTATCTTCACCTATAGAACACAGAGCCTAAAAAGGGGCAAAAGAAGAAGAACAAGAAAAAAAAAAAAGCTAGGCTACAAGAAATAGATACAGCTAGCAGTGCTTGATCGAACGGGTACCTAACAAGCTTAGTTGTGTTTTTTAGGGTGAGGCCTTGGTCCGTAGCGCGCAATCACAACCTTCTCGGCAGACGACGACGCAGGGCTGTTACTGTTTCCTCCCTCTGTCCCCTTCTCCACGTGCACGGTTGCGGTGTTCTTGGTGTGCTCCGCGCCGAGCTTCCTCGAGCTCGTCCCTTGCCATACTTCGTCGTCCTCTGTAGACGGACGCTCGCCGGTCGACGTGGACGACGGGCTCTTCACTGCAAGAGCAATAGGTAGCAAATCAATTGCATGAATAACACAGCAACCAAATACTCTCCCTCTGATCATTAATATATAAAATAAGCAGACACGAATGTAACGTGTGCTACCTACGAACTTCAAACACAAGTAGCATAGCAACGATGCAAAGATGCTGTAACTACTCACCGTGGCGAGCATGAGCAACGGGGCGGTCAAGTGTGAGCAGGAGGGAGATGGCCACGACGGCCATGACAAGAGTCGAAGAGGACCTGCTGCAACCCATGGCGAACTGCTCTTGCGACGTACAGGCGTCGTTTGTTTCTGTGGAGTCTAAATTAAAATCAAGCCAACCGCAAGGAAAATGAGGCGAGGAGGAGGCGACGGTAGCTGTATATATGGCGATAGATCTTTATAGAAAGAGGCACCGGCGATGGATGCACTTTTGATATATAGTCAGCTCCAGATCGATCGGTGGTCAAAGCTCAAGCCTCGCGAGATCTCTTTACACCACCACTTATGTATGGTACAGTGTGTTAGTATACTGCCATTAAACATCTGTGCCCGCCCGTACTGCTGTCCAAGCGTTCTTTAACAAACCCAAGGCGTTCTTTTGCACCGTGGAGCAGTGCTAGTTGTACCGCGAGGCACCGAGCCACGCACGGTGCACGCACTGGCGCAGCACGTGTGGACTCTGTACGTCCGCGTGCGCGGCCTCCCGACGGGTGGTGACCGGGCTTCGGGAGTAGAGCTCCCTGTTGGGCCCTCTGCCAATGCCGCGGGCGAGACGGAGGGCAGCGTGACTGTGCACCGTGCAGTGCGTGCGGTGCGCCACGCCCCGCGGCTGAGCTCACGCAGTCAGCCTACACTACGCTCTCCAATCGTCTCCCGGTCCACGTGCCGCAGCTGCAGCGAGTCAGGTGCAAGATTAATAAAAACCCGGCACGCATCGGGTTCGTTAGGGACCAAGATCCCATGCTTCTAAACACGCGCCCCCAGGAGGTTTTAAATTTTGGACAGTCAGGAATCGCACAGAAGCCACTTGATCAGACAGTCGGCCGGTTCTCGGATCCCAACAAGACCAAGAAAAACGAGAGAACATTGCACAGTGAGGGCCACTTTGGCACGAAGGTCTTCCATGAATCGTCGCTGCTCAGTTAAGACTTTGACCAAACCCACTGCCCGAGATCGAGCGTTTCATAGAACTCCAGACGAGGAATCCTTGTACAAATTCATATGGAGTATACTACACATCTGAACATGCTGGAGGACCATCGGTAAGAAATGCAGAACGCTGACCAAATGTGCCATTGGGAAGTATCACAAGGCCTCGGTATGCACCGTAGCTCCGTAAGATCTAACAGTCATGTGCTTTTGCTTTGTCTAATTGACCATAAACCAAAGGGAAACGACGACGATAGGATGCGAGGCGCAGGCTCCCAGAAAAACCTGCCATATTTGGTTCTTTTTTGGGTAGCACGAACTTGAAAACTTCTACCTCTGCATCTGAGGACAATACCAAAAGATCTGACACTCTATGGTCGGTTCTACTCAGATTTTCTCAGTGCAGCTTTTGCAAGAACTTCCTCACGGCTCTGACCAAAGGAAGTGGGTTCTCAAAATGGACAGCATGGCCACTATCTGGGATAATGATCATTTCACAGAGCTCTTTCCCGTTACGACCATCAGATCCACATTCTGCGTGGTTCATTATCTCATTGCGCATTGCCTGTGAGATGTCTTTAAATTTTGTGTCCTTTTCACCTGCAACGATGAGCAGAGGCATCTTCAGGTGCTTCAAGTCTCCCCACAGGGACCTGGTACATTGAAACTTGCATGAGACAGAATCACATGACAAATCTTTAGTACCACAATCTGACAAAAATACAACCGGCCCTTTGCTCCTCAACTACACTATCAGTTTGGCGTGTCTGCAGAACTCATCGGCACCGCAGCTACTGGTAAAATGGATGGCACACAAACACAGTCAATGAAAATGTTACTACGAGTACAGGAATGCAATCTTACTTTTGTCTCCCCACGCTTATGTCTGCAAGAACCTTAGCCAGAGCTTTGACGTTTTTGTGTTTACTGCGCGTCCTCAGTAGAGAATCAAACTTAGGATGCTCTCGTAGGCTGCAGGTTTGGTTGGTTACCCATCAAAGTCAGAAAATTGTACCATAAAGCAAAATACAGAAAATTGTCAAATGCATGTGAGGGAAACAGCGCATATAATTTACCATCTTGTGCTGGAAATAATCAAATAATATTACCTGGCCCACAGTTTTCCAGAGTACCATGTCTGAAGAAAACATTCAAGTCCACAAGACATCAGGAACTGGGCTCTTGACTTATCAGTAGCAATACGGCATCTTCTGCTTGCTTCATCTCTCAATCCAGGACTTCCCGATATTGTAACAACTCCACAAATCTGTCTTGGCACAACCAGATTAGAATATTCAAAAGAAAGAAGTGTACAGAAAAGGTAAAACATTGACACAATTACCTTGTGAACTTCATTTAGTGCCATGTGGAGTGCAATCCTTGCACCCATTGAATAGCCAACAACCACCACGTCACCATCAGTTACACGGCACATCAACTTTGACAACAAATCTGCGACTAACTGAACTGTAACAGTGAATTCTTCTGAGTTTTTAACATGACGCTGCAGTATTTGTGACTCTCCATGACCAGGAAGATCAACAGCAATAACCCGTGCACTGGGGGACAGAGCTTTCATCATGGAAACCCAGTCTTCACTCGTACCAAGAAATCCATGAAGTAAAAGAACAACCTTTTCCTGAATAGGTTAAATCATGGCACTAGTTACAGAAGCAGCACAAATTCAACTAAAATGCAGAAGCAATTCGTGGCAGGAGAGAGTGAGAGGCAGAAACAATTTTTTTTTTTTTGAAAGATAGGCAGAAACAATATATCCAGCATAGAATTCGTGACATCATATTCGACTTCCTTTTCTGTTAACTTACAATGAGTATTTTAAACATGATAATAGCTTCTTGCCACGGATCACATGCAAAGAGACAGTAAACCCAGAACAGAGGGATTCATACATATGTGCTATCACCAGCCAAATACACAGAATAAGATCTTATACAGTTATGTGAGGAAAAAATAACATCTGATTTTTTTTCAAAAGAAAAAAGAAGAATTCTTACATTTCTATGATCACCCGCCTCTCGAAGTTTGACTATATAAGAACAATCATCCACATCAACTTGGATAGAATATGATCTCATTTCTTCTTCACTATATGTCCTTTCTATCTTATCATTGTTTATGTCCAAATGGTGAAGATAGCCATGGGCATCTTCTACTGAAGCTTGGACACCATCACCAAGTGGGGTTGCATGTATCTTTAACTTTTGTTCTGATACATCTTCCCTTAACCATTGATATGTTCCAAGTCCATGGGCAACAGCTCCACATGTATCTTTGTTCTTTATTCTGGAGACTACAGAGTTTTGTTGGTCAATATAATGTGCGAACTGTATATAGGATGCCAAACCTATAGAACTCTCATATGTGCTACTGATGACAGCCATCTTATCATGTAGCTGTGCCCATTTTGCAATATGAGTGGCATTCTCAAAACCTCCAACAACACTAGGTTTTATAACCTGAGGTTAAAACAAGTCAAATGTAGAAGTGGAATAACACACTCTTCAAAACTAGCCACAAAGTTTTTCTCATTACTCACAAGTGCAACTATTCCGGGATGTACAAATTGATGAAGCTTAGGAATTACATCCCCCTTAATGTTGTCAATAGTCTCATCTATCGCAACAGGCAAGCCACTCTTTTCGCAGAACTTGATAAGATCATTTACAGAGTTCACTGGTTCCTGTAAAGTGGAAAAAAATGAAAAAAGGTTCTCAAGAAAGCACAAGATGAAAAAAATGCCTTGTTTGTGGGAATGGAAGGAATCCCAGACCCCACTACCAGTACTATAGGAACAAAGGTTCAACAGTAGCCAAGTTTCTTGCTTCATATATTATGGATAAAACGTACATTACCTCAATATATTCCAAACGGAGACTCTTCACCTTAGATACAAATTCAATTGCCTGTTCATATGACCATTTCTGATTTGCATCAACACGGATATTGATCTGGTACCCTACAACTTCTCTTATTTTATGAAGAACAATTGCATCCTCAGCAGGGCTTTCACGACGCCCAACCTTCCAAAGAGAAACCAAAAAGTGAAATGGTATACCGTAATTGGCAGGGGAAAAAAGAACTATAAAAACATTAACGCCCATGTCTACCTTCAGTTTAAATGTGGTAAAGCCTTCAGTGACTAGTTTGGCAACAGCAAGAGCAACTTCCATTGGAGAACCATTGCAGTCTACCAGTGCACAAATTTGTATGCTTGCAGAACCGTTCTGATTATATCCAACCACATTCCCATCTTGCACTAAGGGGTTGCAACCAGCGAGAACTTCAAACATACTACATTTCCGTTGTGATGCAAGTAAATTAAGAATGGCCATCTCCAAACCACATTTAACACTTGGGAATACAGAAGAAGGCTGAGATGAAGGCAAAAGGAGGAAAAGTTTAATATCTTGAAAATTCAGTGTTAACAAGTTTGGCAGGTTCTCTTACAGGAATCCCAAGGCTTGTCCATATCCAATTGGAGAATGATCCTCTCAGTAAAGGAATAACATTTAGCACAGAATCTTTCATCCTGTGGAAAAGAAATCTAAGTTGCTCTTCGACATCAAACAGATCCTCCTCATGAATTTCAATGGGTGCAACCTGTTACAAGTGGATCAGGACTAGAACTATAGAACATGCTCTAAGATGTACTCCCTCCGGTTTTAAATATATGCCGGGTTTGACTTTTTTCTAAAATTTTGATCATTTGTCTTATTCAAAAAACTCTATAAGTTATTATTTATTTTGTTGTGATATGTTTTATCATTGTAGAGAGTTAGAGCATGGCTTGTTTCCTTACATGTTTACACAAAATTTTTGACTAAGACGAACGATTGAAGTTGTGGAAAAAAGTCAACCGCAACTTAGTTTAAATATGGAGTGAGTATTACCTAACAAATGTATTTTTTACCACCATTTTCTGCACATGCAAAAATCAGAAATATAGTTGCCTAGAAGCATATTTAGTAGGGAAACCAATTGATAGGTTCTACCATGCAAACACTTATCTGAACTGCTAGGATGAGATCTTGCCGTCTTGGCCCATCAGATCTAATAAAACTTGAGCGTTTTCTTTATGATTTTACAGCATACTGGAGTTATTTGCATTTGAAAAAAGTTCATTGATATGGTCCTCCTGTTCACTTCAAGATAGTGAGTTTGCATGCCATCCACTAGCCCATATTGGAAATTCACATGATAGCACCTACTTATGATTATGCTGTGATCGTGAGTTTGGTCAGTATATGTAGTTCGTTTGCCTTTCTTCTTCTAAAGAGCACTTTGTTCCGTGTTATTAGTGACGATGTGCCCCCACATGTTGGCAAGCAATTTTTTTGTAAGGATAGGAGTGAAAGGAGCACCACCATCAAGTCCATAATTTATAGTAGCAAAGTATACTTAAATTAGAGAATGGTAACTTAATGTCTAAAGATTGTTTTGTCCCGTATAAAACAAGGTTGTTTTGTCCAGAATAAGATACAGTTACCATGGTATCAGCCATATATACTGTGCGATATACTAGACTTTCCCCTTTTTTGAGAGGACAGCAGACTTTCCTCAACAGCAAAGGTTTGTCATAATGCCCATATCTGTGGCCCTGCTTCTATTACAGCCCATTTAATAGCAGAAATATGTATTATGCTAGTGAAACAGCAGAAATTGCAAAAGTGGTAAATACAAACCTCGCCAAATCCAATGCTATCATCCACACATAGCTTCAGAACAATTCCTTCATGAACAAATCTGCCATCAGATGGCCCTGAAGTACGTGGTGCAGAAAGTTTGATTCTGTGCAAATGATGGTTTCAAAGGTAAATCATGGAGAATGTGGGGGTGGCGAAACTCCAACTACATCTGCTCGTATGGATTATACCTGTACAGCATGTACTCCACTGCATGAATTATGTCAATAGGAATGGCATCTACGGTCTTAAGACATGGAGCCCCTAGAAGGTAGTTCAGATACCGAGTGGTAGAATAGTCAGAGAACAGGTTCATTATCCTGCAGAACTAGTGCAATTCTGTAAATATATGATGGAGAACACAATTATAAAATAAGGTAAAAGAAACCTAATGTGGATATGAACCTATGAAAGTTGGCGTTGCTATCAATACTATTGTCCACTTCTACCACACAGTCAACTTGTTCTGCATTGGATTTCGCCAAAGCCTCATGTAGCTCTGCTTTTGTTTGAACTAGACAATGCTTTAACCTGGAACACAAGCAATGAGAATGCTGGGAAGAAAACTTGGCACTAGAAATATTTCATGTTATACATAATCACTAATCAGCAATCCCAACATCTTTAGAATCACTATTTTGTATTGATATATTGGCTTTAAGGGTAAATAATAGCAAAAGTTAAGTTTAAAAGAATAAGCTTGAAGCTTATACACGATTTTTTTGGTATAAAAGAGGGAAATAACAGCATAATTTCAATACAGCCAGACTGGACATGTAAATAAAACAACTGGATAGCAATTGATGTTACCTGTGTGCAGCACAGAGTTTGGAAATTGATATGTCATGTGAGGTGTAGAAGAATTTCTCCAAAATTTGTGGTGAGGTAGTTTTTGCAATAGGTAGTAGGCTGAAAATGGCGCCACCATGATTGTTGATAACAATTATCGTCATAGGTTTCCTCCATGCCCTTCAATAATGTCAATAGCATTATCCCTAATGAACATACTATTCAACATCATGACAACACAGGAGTAGCTTAAATAGAGTACCAACAAGTTTTATGACTTTCACTAAGTTAACTGATAGGAATGGACCATGGCTGACATCATTCAGGGTCAATGGACAGGTGCAGAGAAGGGTTCAAACTTCAAACCTTTGGTTGAGAAGTGCTAGTCCATTTGTGTCATGAAGAAAAGATATGTCGCCAACCACACAGAATACCTAAAAACATGCAGAGTCAAGTTTTGCCAAATGACTAAAAATTCATTCTTCATTCCTCAAGTGAATCATTAAGTGCAAATATATTGACAGGCACAATTTTTTTTATTTTTGAGAACAAGCATGTCTCAAATTTAAGCATGTTTTATAATTTGGGCAACAATAAGTTATCACTTATTTGGAATAGAGCTGCTATTGCCTCTAATAGGAATAACTTCTCTAGAGCATGAAATTTAACTAAAGAAACAACTTACATGCTTGTTTGATCCAACAGCAAATCCGATAGCTGTGCTGAGTAAACCATCAATGCCACTTGCTCCTCTGTTCCCAACCACTGCCGTGCCAATAAAGTCTGGAAGATGATGCCTCATCATATTATTTCCATTTGTAGTGTAATCAATCCAACCCTTGCCAAACATGTCTAAGTCTCGGATGACCATGCTGTTCCCAACAAACAAGATAGCATCACCATAAAGTGACTCCGGAATTACATGAGCAACATATGGTTCTGTAAGAGAGCACTTTGCATGTATCTGAAACATTATCTCCTGACAAACCTGGAGTGAGCAACATTTGTGAGATCAAAATTCACTTGATAGAAAAAGGGGGAAAAGGGTTCTTCAGGGATGGGTGCTCCTCTAGCAAAAATAAAATATGCAACTATACCATGCTAGCTAAAAGGTACATGGCAAAAGCTGCTGAGGCTACTTTGAGTTTCACGAAATAGTTTATATCCATGGTAATAGGTGTATGAGTGCAAGCTTGATGGACTATAAGCTTGTAACAAATGACTAAGTTCAGAAAGGATTAATTATCTATATATGGCTAAGTTCATATGATCAAAAGCATGTTGTTATATTTTTACAAGATAGCTACCATGTTCCAACTCATACCACTGAATTAAGAACCATAAAAAATTCTGTCCATCTGGTTGTCTTCCTTTGAAAAGTACACTGGCACAAACTAGCAGCAAATTCTGCTACACTAGCTTGTATTCTATGAGTGACAATATGTGAAGGATCATGACGACATGGATGACTATCAATTAAGATGTAGGAAGATGGGAAGCAAATCTCCAGAAACATTCCAAGTCGCTTGCTAGTAATACGGCTACCAATCTGCCAATCAAATAGTACCAACTTCAAAAACTTATGACATAATAACTACACTGTGCAATTACACGATGATAAATAAAGAAAGGGAATCAATGGGGTTTAAAGAGATAAACCTGAAGAACAACATCTGGGCGTATCCAGTTTTTAGCAGAATCAGACAATAGAATTTGATCAATGTGGTCTATAAATAAAATGTTCTTATCAAGTCCTGGGAATGAATTTACAACTTTCCGCAACCGCAGTCCAGAAAGAATATCTGTAGCAACTGGCCAGGAAAGGTGCCTAGCTAGTAAAGCCACGGCCCACATATCATCATCTGTATGAATTGCACCAACTAAAAGAAGCCCTTGTTCTGCCATCTGTATAATATCCAGAACCTCCATTACTGAGCAAGAGTAATTACCAAATGCAGAAACTGTTTCCATTCTTAGGTATTTAGAATATGGTTCGTTATTAGTAAACCACCTATCCAAACCTCGCAAACAATCAACATTCCAATCTTGATTAGTGTAGTCTAGTGGTTCTCTAAAACCACAGTTAATATGCACTGGGCCTTGTGGTGCTTGCATTGCATAGTAGGCTGCTGAATCAAGTGTGGTGAGAACCATTCTTGCATGAATTTGGTCTCCAGGTGGAGGGAGATTAAAAAAATATCTTACAAATGTGCCAAAATGATTGACCTGAAAATTAAAATAAAAAATGTTGAAACAGGCTGTCCATAAGATTCATTGAACAATTAAGAGCGAACAAAGGATAGAACCTTTACAAATGAGATTTTTTAGAAACAAATCAGATGAAAAGACTGAATATTAGCAAGTTCAAGTTTATGTATAGGTGTTTCCTTATGTGCCAAGTGCCAGTACAATAGATCTCAGTCTCATGGAATATAGAAGACATTTACATGATAATATTGTTAAGAAAACATCATGGCCAATCTTTATGAGCACATAAGAAATTCAGAATTTTAGGAATGCTGAAAGGTAATTCAATTCCAGAGTAATGTCCCAAACCCATGCAGACTAAGAAGAATTGTTCTCGAGAAATTTGTATTTTAGAATGTATGCAATAACCATTCACCAATACCTGATTAATGGCTTGGTTAGCTCCAGCATCATGCAACTCAGGAGGACGATCAGCTGTGAGTAATATAATTGGTATGAAATCTTGGCTTGCCTCGACCACCTACATGTGACACAGGCACAGTGAAACTTTGATTTAACAGTCCAGACAACGTTCTCTTTGATTCACAAGGAACTACATGTACTAACACATCTAGATCATTTTTCATGAGAATTCCTATGCATACCCTCCAAGCACTGCTATATGCAAAAACTTCTTGGATTATGATATAGAAAAATGATGGGTACTACCTCCGTCCAAAGAATACAATTCTGGCTATGTATCTGGACAAATACTTGTCCAAGTCAGAATTGCATTCTTTTTGGGACAGAGGTAGTATTTATGAAGCTCGTAGCACTGGAATAAGGAAAAAAAGGAACATTTTTTTAAGGAAAAGCAATCTTCTACTCACTGAAGGAAGAAGATTTGATACAGCAGTTCCTGATGATGTGATTACTACTGCCGGCTTTCGAGAGCCTCTCCCATAGCCAAGTGCATGAAATCCAAGTGAACGTTCATCGTAGCATGATATGCATGTTGTCAAAGGATGGCTTGTAGCAGAAAGTGCAAGTGGGGACGATCTTGACCCTGGAGCTATACAGAAGTACTAAAGTAAAGTGGATCAGAATGATCCTAGACATGCTAAAGGTATTAAGTTGTTTAAGCTTACCATGAAACCGAGCCTAACACATTCTTCGACTATAAGGGATGCCCATACCAAATTTATATTAGAGCAATCCTTGATGAAAGATTCGGTTGTGTTGTTCTGGAAGCATAACTCCTATGCATGATACAGAATATTTTTAGCTATGGTTATAGAAAGATCAACTTACTTGATCTTTCTTAAGATAAACATAAAAAAAATTGCATTGCAATTATAATCATATACATTTTTATGTGTAATTGGATAATTTTTCTTCTGAATTGGTAACTGCTGTAGATTGCAGAAAGTACTAATATACCGAGGGTATAATTTTGAATAATAGATTGTTGACCATATGCACCTAAAGATACTTGGGTAGCATCATACCATATTTGAACAAAGGAAGAGCTGTGGTGAAAATCTAGCAAATGACCGATCAGAAGTCAGAAACTTCTCCTACAAAATAAGGGAATGCTAAATCAGGGATATAGTTCAATGATACTCTTAACAAAAAACACAAAATACCAACTTTAAGAAATAAGGTAAATTAACAGGAAAATGTTTCTTTGCCCCTTAGTTTTGTGGTTAGGTCCATTTTAATCACGAAGTTCTTAGTGCCCAGCTTTTTGGTCTGAGAACCCTAGAGTAAGTCCAGACAATGTACGAAGTTAAGGCCAGGTGGTGCCAACATGTTGGTCCTGGATTATTTGGACTTCTTTTATGGAAGGTTTACTGCTGCATTAAAAATTTAGGGGCCAAAAATGAACTTCACTCATTCTCTGAAACAAGGTAACAGAATTATAAGATGTGTTTTCTACCATGACACAAATGAAAAATCTTCTGTATGAAGCATAAGATTCTTCAAGGGGCAGAAGTTTTTTTTAGGGAAAAAAGATTCAATCTCAAACACAAAGCAAGGTATAATGCTCCAGGAAACCTACCAAGGTTAAGAGGATACCTTCTGCATGCTAGCTTTGGCATCTATTGTAGCCAGCACTTCTGCATCCAAATACACCTGGTAAGGTGGATCCAACAAAAACAGAAAGAATAACCCAATGTCAGAGGGTAATACGAAGATTGTGTTTTTTGTAATTCCTACCCATAAGGGTACTGCCATTTGCATAACCTTAGTTATTATTTCATGTTTTCCTTCCAGATTTTCCAAGTTCTAAATTTGCTGTACGTACAATGCACAGCCCAAGACAGATATATTACCAACGGAGCATTTCCAGTCTCTGAAAAATGTGCATCTCCAGAAATGTAACTCGGTACCAAGCCTTTGTGACAAATACTGGCTGAAGAATCACAGCTATTCTGTATCTGTTTAAGATAGGAAAAACATAAATATTGAAATTGAATGGATCACATACACCACTATATTTGTTTTGGCAAAGTGTTTTTTTTTTTGTATTTCAGATGATACAGAAGCATAATAATGCATAAAAGCTAAGTGCCTGCGTCTAGCATATTTACATGTTGTACTGAGTCTTTGTACACTTAATCAGATGAAATAACAAAATCATCAGAGAAGGATACGTGAAAAAACAGACAATAAAAAGTAAGAGTGAAATAAGAAAAGTCACATCATAGATTACTTAGCAATAAGTTGAAAACCCTGAAACTCTGTTATCTAGTTCCACATACCTGATTAAAACAAGATTCGAATAAAGCAACTGCATTATCGAATGTATGAGAAATACAATCATCCCAGATCATGGTTGATGATAATATGGAACAACTATGAAACTCGCTCAACTCAACCTGTAAACTAAATGTGGTCGAGCATCAGAAATCATAAGTGTTAGGAATTCAAATATGTACATACACATGCACAATAATAGCCAAGAAACAATTGCCGGTAGGTTAGATAGATTCAACATGACTGGTTTGCGGAAAAGAAATAGGAGAAAGAAAAAGAACATTCAACAACTTTCCTTATCCCGCAACAGGGTTGATTTCCATTTTGAACTTTTTATGTAGATTGCTTTTGAATGAGTAAACACTCAAATGTATATTGATGTCAGGAACATCCTGAGTTGTGTAGTGTCATGGCCTTAATACTCACCCAGACATTTCCCACCAACCTGCTGAGGGGACCAAGTCAGGCTCCCTAAGCTGAACACTTTGTAGTTAATTGGGCAAAGATGTACTTCTGTTATTTTTAATTGCACATAAATTAAGCTCAGAACTGTCGATATTGATGAAATTGCACTACTATAGCATTTAAGAACTAAGCATAAGGTTGCATGGTCGAGGAATCATCCTGCACTTAACACAATACTTTGAGGAACATTAAAGCTAACACTACAAAAGTACAAAGGGAACCCCAAAAGTTTCAGCTTTGTACCAATGTCACCATGTGACCTACAACCATCAAGGTCGAGTAATATCATAAAAATGCCAGTACATAAAACTTGAGGTGTAGGATTGCCCTCTATCTGAATATAAAATTACTTCTAAGTTCTACATTGAGTTTATATTGCACAAATGGAGGTCAAAATACTTTCAGATCATGTACATGCCATAGAAAATTCAAGGTTATTACCTGAGGAATGAAGAAATAATATGAGCCAAGTTTCTCCTCTACTGATGGCAATTCATTGTCATACTTCATGTCTACGAATCCATAAGCTCTTGACAAGTGTGAATCGGAAGAAATATATCTGCAACAATTCAACAAAAAATCAATCCTGGTTTTGGTAGGATATTTTCTTAATGAATTGGGGGGGAGGGGGGGGGGCGCAGACCTCGATACGACATTATCTGCTAGGGAGCAACCGTGCAAGCAAATTGCAGAACCAATGCCGCAGATTTCAAGTTCAAATGGTGGGCCAGAGGTTACCATCCTTGATAAATAAAATTGAGGAAACAATGATGATCTCCTAAACTGAGAGGACCATTTAAGTGCCTTTGTACTGGGTGGAACAAGTATCTGCACTATTGCATGATGAGTTAATCATCTTCAATACGGCTTTTGATGGAATAGACAAATTCATGCCAAAACTATTTACATCAGTAATCTCTATAACTTCTATTGCATCATATATATAACTGAAATTCAGAACATTGGCCTAAATTCCGGAAAAGAACTACATTTCCAAGCCAAAACCTGATATGTAGTCGAAGCCACGTTATGTAGAAACATGGAAACCAATTCAAAGAAAATATTTGGCAAAATTGGCTGCTCGACACTCAAAACAATTTCGATTTGCTAGCAGGAGACTGCGAAAAGGATGGGCTGCTGGTGCACACTCCTGCACCGTGTAAATGCTGGAAGACACCGCCGCGATTAAAATATTGTTTTTGGGCTAAGGAGGTTAGAGAAAGGTTGGGAAACGATTACATGTGGGGTCAGGGGCAAAGAGGACATTTTCCAACCTTTTTCTCACCTCCTCAGCCCGAAAACAATACTTTAATCGCGACGGTGTCTTCTAGCAAATTTACATGGTGCAGGAGTGTGCACCAGCAGCCCCTCGTTTTGCTGTGTCCGCCAGGAAATCAATTTCGCCCAAATATTTTGATCACTTGAAAAAAACTGAAACGATATCTATCCATAGTGAGTCCAGAAATGTACTATTTCGCATAAGTTGACATGCAAACGAAAATGACAAATTTCATGTGCATGTGCACTGTAAAACAAAATTCCCTGCAATCTGTCGTTCTCGTATGAATTTTCTGAAAAAATGAGTTTGCATCCCAACTTTGGTACAAATCACATCTATTGATGCACTACAGATGTGCATCGTTTTAAAAAAAGTTCAAGCGATCCGGATACCCTTTTTTAAACTCGTTTCCACCTATGATGTCGTTTGCCCTACATATTTTCCCAGGCAAACAGTTCTCGGGCTGCACAAATTTGGGTAAATAGCCATCTAAAAAATCTAGGAAGTCTGGTTGAACCTTAGGGGGAAATGAGCGCAGGTTTGAGAGCAAATCCAAAGTCTGCATTTGCAATAAGCCCATTACCCGCAGGAGATACTGAAGAATAGAAGTGCATGATATCAAAAATTCAACTTAAATAATAAATACCAGCAGAACCCATATCATGCCATGGTGACTTTTATAATCTAATCCCGCCTAAAAATTGGAGGGAGATGCTTTGAATGCTAACAATTGGGTACGAACGAATTGACCAAACGAATGTGATCCGATTATTTCTCCCGTGCTCCACTCTACCACTGATCAGAGTCATCCGTCAAATTTGGCAGGAAGAGATGGGAATGAAAGAGGGATGAAGAGCAAAACAGCATTGTAACTACATAGCGAACCCCTAAAATTGTACACGCCCAAAACCATCAGTCATCGCCAGTCAAAACTGCACGCGCTGCTCTTCAACAAACCAGCATACAATAGCGATGATAACCGCAGCTTACCTCGAACCTTATCACGCCGCTACTGGCGCCAGCAGGCGGGGAGGCCTTGACCTCATCGGCGGCCCGCCGCAGCGCGTCGAGCCCGTCGCCTACAGTGAGCGCCGGGGGCAGCCTCCGCGTGAAGGAAACGTCCACGGGGAGGTCACGATCTCCGATACCGTACATTTCGTCGACGTCGATCACGATGCCCGCGCGACGCCCTGCGCCCGAGCGGAGCAAACAGAGAGGAGGCCAGCTGCGGCGGATGCGGGGGCGAGAGAGGCGGCGGCGGCGAGGGGGGAGGAGAGAGAAGGCGCGGAGGGAGGACAGGGGGAGGGGAAGGGACGACACGGCGAACATGCGGGCGCTCCGAGGTTGGTGGGGATGGCGGAGGCCGGAGGAGGAAGCTGTGGAACATGCGTCCCTGCGAGCGGTGGTGGAAATGTGGAACGCAACGGGAAGAGTGGAGTTCTGGAGGTAGACGTTGGGATTAAATTAAGATAAGGTTCATGGGCCCAGCGAAGTCATCAGTGTGTGGGCTCTACACGAGCTGGGCTTGGCGAGCAGGGTGTGGGCTTCATAGGTCCAATCATGCGCGATTCCTATACATCTTCCGATAGGAAGAAAATGTACGTGCCTTCCACTGTTTGAGATTGGTGCATGTCCTTTACGCCGTCTGATTCACCGCGTGTAGAGCCGATACGGAGAGCGGGCCACCACATAGCATGCAAACTCGATGCATGTGCTCAATCGCACAGTTTTGTCTAGATGCAGAACGTGTTGAGCGGCATACGTGATACATCTTTCTCTCCGATTTTCAATCCGTTCTTTAAACCATTTAGATAATGATGTTGTTCATTATTAATCCAATACATCAAGACCAGGATTGAATATATTTTAAAAGTCAACATTTTCAATGAACTAACACGACATTTTGATTAGACTCGTCCAACAACTTCAGTATACTATTTCAACATTTATATGGAAGATGTTGAAGTAGCTTATTTAAAATGTTAGATTAGATTTCCTATGTTGTTGGATCAATCTTTAAGAAATGTTGAATGTAAATACGAGGCATGTTAAGAAAAAACAGTTAACTAGATTTTTTGGATTTTTTTTTTTGAAACTAGGTTTTCTGAAATATAATTGAACTTGAACGATGAACTGGCGTGTATAAAATTGTATCGTAATTCTTTCACGTTTCACAACCGCTGCCTAGCTGATATACGCGTGCGGTGACTGCTGCTGCTACGGTGATACTAATTGGGCCACCTGGTGCTTTGCTTGGTTGGGCCGTGGGCTGTGCGATTGGGCAGCTTCCAATCGCAAGGAAGATGGATAGGAAGTCCCCCAATCATGTGGGATAATAACTAGGCGCCGGTTTTCAGTTTTCACGGCGCACCAAATTGAACGCCGACGCCGACACATCCAATTCAAGCACTTGAGACTGTTTTCCTCAAAATCGGCGAAATTAGGCTTTAGAATTTAGAGGTTCCAATAAAGCGCTCCATTGCGAGGTTTAGAAGGAAAGTCATCTGGAACAGACATGCCTAGCAATGGAGGCAAGCGCATGGAGGTGAAGTTGAAAAGGGCTGGACATTTGGTTCTTTGGATTGGCTCCGTTCTTCACTTTCTTTTTTGCAAAAATTGGTTATTTAAAAATTGGAACCGAATTGCCCTCCGGAGAAAAAGGAAACTGACAATTTGGTCTATAAAGAAAGGCTAGTTTGACAACCTCATTTCCTAAAGAGATTTACGGAATGGAGGAGAAATTAGTTCATTTTTCCCTCCATTCCCCCAAATTGCCAATTTACTCTCCATTCCTCCCAAATCCTTTGAGAAAATGAGGTTGTCAAACTAGCTCTAAGTAATACGGTCCGGTCACAATTAAAACCAAAATAGGTTGCAACAACAATGAAATAGCATAATTTGTCTAGAAAAGGCAGAACCGAATAATCCAGCCATTGGTTAATTTGGTCCAGTTTCAATTATAGCCGAAAGAGTGAATCAATTCATGCATCACCAATTAGGTCCATGAAGTCTATATCAGTCACCAAATGTGTCATATTAAATTTAAACCTTCTCTATCTCTTTTTTCGTAATTACCTTATCATGTCACCAAATATGCTAATATATCTATCTATACTACAAAAGAGTGAGTTTTCACAAAACCGTTTTTCACCTAACAAAAAATATCTATACCTCTCAAATTGGTCCCACTTGTCATGTTGGAAAAGATTGAAAATTGTTAGGAATGGCCTAAAACTGATAGAAGGAAAATATTTCTACCATTTGGTTTTTTATTTTCTCACATCATTTTGTACTTGTACCCAACGGGTAGTTTCCATGTCTTGAAACGAATGAAAAATGAAGGACATCAATCAAGCCCGGTCTCCTTATTTAATTTTTTATTTTTCTTCCCTTTTTCTTCTTCCTTAATCGCTGGCTGACCAGTGTTTTTCTTTCTTTCGACATTTTGGATTCTCTACATGCATGTTGCACGTATCTCTACACTAGTCATCGCATAAAACCCCACTAGAAATAGATTTACTAACATTTTTCCATTTTTCCCTGTCCATAGGAGAACCAATATGGTGTTGCTTGGCCGACATGGCCTCCCCGGCGGCTAACGCAGTGGAACAAGTTGAGCATGTCAATCTATCTGTGTGACCTACTCCGTAAACATTTTGGAAGCCTTGTTTCCCCAATTAATTTGGTTGTTGAGTATCCTTATGGCGTTATTACCAAAAAGCATTTCTTATTGTGACGAGGGGCGTAACACCATGTTTGACAATACATTGCATTAATTGTTTCTTGAAAAATCACGTTTAGAAAAACAAAACAAAAGAAAATAGTAAGTTTACGTAGGAACTAGTGAATTGTGATTATGGGATTTCAGATTTAAACTCGTGTCGTCCTCGCGTTGAACAATGAACATGGATAATTTCTCCGTCAAACAAGCGTACGCACGCTTACCGCCGGCGGCCGGCCTAGCAAGTAGCCAAGTAGCAATTCCTTCCATGACTACTGTGCTGTCGCAGCAAGTAGAGTAGCTAGTAACTCGCAGTCTGTTGAATAATTGATGAATACTCGAATACAGGGAACGCGCTCCGTGGAAAGACGTACGATGTGGGTGGAGAGTTTTCCGGCCGTGCGGCCACGACAAAAACGACGCAAGAGCTAGCGGCAACCGGGCACTACAGGCAAGGCATACCCGCCCGCGCGCCGCGACGTCGCCAGCCCGAGGGCCTGAGGCAGGTCTCGGGGGCGGGGGAGGAGGCGCTGGGTCGCCGATGGTCGCGCGGGCGGCGGATGCCCGGCCAGAAATTTGGACCAGGCTGCGGAGGCCGGCCGTGGCAGCGGAACTGTGTCACTGTATGCCTGCTGGCCGCTGCATGAATGTGTTGCAAGAACCGGTGATTCGTTCATGTTTGCGCATTGGTAGGTACCGTCGTCAATCGTCATTCATTCGCCCTGGGGCGTGGTGGCGTGGGCGCCGCCGTCCTCTCCTATCTCATCTCCAGTACTCCCGCTGGAACTGCAGTGGGGGCTGCCATCATTCATCTTTGCTTCCTCGAGGACAGACCCACGTATCACCATTCCTTCAGTTGGGCCATGAGTTGCGTTTTTAGTGTAGCGCAATTGTATGAATGGACTAGCAATACGTGGACTAGCATAAAAAGATCCATATGTATTATCATTATATCGTCATAGCTTCAGCATCAATTTTATACTTTATCATGTTGCTCTAATCAATAATGCCTATCAAATACTCCTATCAATGTCTATCGAGTATTTTTCCTTTTCGTACTTCAACTCAATTTTATATGTGCCTATTTAATCGAGACTAAAGAAATCACTTGGAGTGAGGGGGTTGTTGAGTACTTGAGTGTGACCGGTGACCGGTCAGCTAGAGCATCTTCCACGTATTCCCAATACAACCCATGATAAGAAGAAAAAAGAGGGTTGGAGCCTTGCAGCAGCTACACCACAACTACAGTCTCAAAATCTTACTATTACTAATTAGAGGTTTCTTTTTAATCCTCACGAAATATATTAAAAATAAATAAATTCTAAAAATTCTCAAAAAACATCTAACCATCAATTGGCTTATTGCAATATTAATATCCATTAGACCTGTTTTCTAAGTAATTACCCACCTTTGCCATTATAAAAGTTTTTGAGTTCAACTCTCAACGAAAAAAATTCTTTTTTTGGCAGATTTTTCTCATTTTCAATTTAGTTTCTAAATAATTATCCATCTCCGCCATTATGAAAGGTTTTGAGTTCAACTCTCAACGAAAGTAAATTTCTTCCTTTTTTTTGCCGATCTTTTTCATTTTCAAATTTAATCTCAGTTTTTTGACAATTTTTTTCCCATTTACAAATTTACACTACTAAGTGACCATGTAACTTTTTTTGCATAAAGATGCTAAAAACATTTCTATAAAACAGATATTTTGTGCTTAATCTTGCTATTACTAATTGAGACTCCTTTTAAGCCTCCTTATTAATCCTCGTGAGATGCGCTAAATAAAAGATAAAATCATAAACATTCTCACAGTAATCGAAAACATACTATCATCGATTGCAGATTGAAATCTTAATAGCCATGAGATCTGTTTTCTATGTATTTAACATCCCATCATTCATCATGTAGCTCTAATAATATATCTATTTTCTACGAAAAAGATAAATCCTAAAAATTATCAAAAAATCAGAAACATCTCACCATCCATCGTGTAGCTCTAATAATATAGCCATTAGATCTATTATAGTTTTTAAAGTTTACTCACTATCACATTATGAAAGATGAAATAAAATAATACCCTAAATTTGTATAAAAATTGCCCATCATGCCATTATGAAATGTGAATTAAATAACCCCTTAAATTTGCATAAAATTACCCACGTGCTATTATGAAATACGAATTAAAATAACCCCTTAAATTTGCATATAAATTACTCAAGAAGTCATTATAAAAGATGAATTAAAATAATCCCTAAATCTGCATATAAATTACCCAATATGCCATCATAAAATATAAATTAAAATAATTTCTAAATTTGCATATACATTACCCAATATGCCATCATAAAATATAAATTAAAATAATTTCTAAATTTACATATACATTACTCATAATGACATTACAAAAGAAGAATTAAAACAATCAGTTATAATATTATTATGGATTAAATCTATATCCCATAAATCTCTAACCCGTGCGAGAGCATGGATTGATGGACTAGTATTTTCTAATCCCCTCAAAATTCAGCACTTCACCCCTAGGGAAGCACCTCACGCTAATAATCCATCATGTTTTTTGGTCGACTAGAGCGACCATATGAGTTTTTTAAACAAAAGAGATAGGAGAAGGGAAGAGGAGCAATGGCCAAAAAAAAGCCGGTGGTTTTGCAGTGCTGTAGTATAACACCTCTTCATCCCCCGTGTTGGTCATCATTGTAGCTCATCTGCCCTCGCTCCACCATGTTGGATCGTATATGGCTACAAGTGGCGGAGGGATAGTGCACAGGGGAGTTAGAAGAGACAGAAAGAGGATAAGGAGGAGGGAAGAGGGGCAACACGCAATGAAATTAGACACAATTAAAATAAAAAGGAAATTGAAAATAGACACAATAAAGATATTACAAATTGAATCCCCAAAATTAAAAAAACTAGGCCATGGTTCGAAAAAACAGTAGTTTTAGAATGCCAAACTTTGTAATTGTTTTAACATAAATACCACAATTTTATCTAACTCTATTAAAACTACGGTATTTTTGAAACTAAAAACCATGGTATTTGAGTGGGGAAATGCAAGAAAGTAGCTAAAAACACAAAAACTTGAGGTTGAAATGGATCTTAGGCTGTCTCCATCGGGATGTCTATCCACTCATGTCTATCACTGTTTCAACCACCTCCCACTCTGTCTACAGTAGCGCTATAATGTCGTTTTGTACTATAGGAAACGTATTTGTCTATTCCATTGAAGATGGTCTTAATGCTCAACAACTAAAATAGTATCTACCAAATCATGGTTTTAACAAAATATCTTATATTATAATGAGTATTATCATAAGCAATTGTATTGTCATTTGTTTTAAAACTATGAAAAATACTTTCAGACATGCCCAACATTTTTAGAGCGAAGCGAAGTGAGCGCAGCTCAACTGGATGCACACCCAATTCAAGTTTTTATTATTTAGCACGTGTGTTCGCATGATTTAACGATTTTATTTTTTTGAGTGGTACACGGAGTTCTCATCGACAGCGAGGCATCTATGGTAACTTTGTAAATATTGATCCGGTCTAGTTCCACATGTATGCTCATAGAGACAGGGCGTGAGAGTGTATGCACGTGCGAGGGTTGCTTTGTACTTTGTTTCGAAAAAACAAGTTTGTGGATATTTTTTCTGAATCGGCTGAAGATGCTCGGAGGAGCGAGACTTGTTTGGTTGATGACAAAGTAGCGATCAAAATTTAGCCGTGGTTAATATAGTAAAAAATAAATTACTCTATCATATATTCTGGTCTCCATCCAAAGTTCCAAACATACCCCCAGCCCCCAAATGACCAAATGCTGATGCGATCACCTCGCCACAATTCCCAACGCCTTGGGAATTTTCCGTACCGTATCTCCGCCAGCGAGGCCCCTAGCGTACAAGGATACGAGTAAAAACCAAGCGAAACACGGGGTGGGAGGAAGAACCTGGTGACGAACAAAGAAAGTGAAAAGTCGCATTCACGGAGGCGAGCGCCTACGCCGCCGCACAGCGCGAGTCCTGCCCTGCCCCCAGAGATTTCCTGCCCAGAGCCGCCGAACCGGTCCAACCCGCCAATCCGGTCCATTTTTCTGGCGACCGCCGCCACGGGACTCCAGGAGTCGCCTTCGATTCGTCGGGGACCGGGGGAGAGGAGGGGATGGGGCTCGGGGCGGCGGCGGGGCGGCTCCTGCCGGCGCTGGACTGGGAGCGCGAAGCCTACCCGACGTACGACGACTTCCTCGCGCTCCCCGCCTTCGTCGTCTTCTTCCCCACCATCCGCTTCTTCCTTGACCGCTTCGTCTTCGAGGTGCGCCCGGCCGTCTTTCTTTCTTTCTCCGGTTATTTCGGAAAGGTTTATTTCTTGCTCTCTGCGCTGAAGAGGGCAGCGCGAGCGCGAGCGCGTGCGCGTTGCTGGCTGCCGAGAAATTCGCCTCAGCTTTTGCTGGGTTCCTAGCTCTAATCACCTTGTAGCCTTGTACAGGTGCCTCTGCTAAACTGCCTGTCCTGTGTGCAACCAACAAGCCGCTATTTTTAGTGATCTTATCATCTACTAATAATTGTTGCGTGCCTGGGCTAATTTGACACGTGGAAAGTGTTTGGTTCAGCTATTGTTTCTTTCCGGGCCCAAAAGATCTGAATCATACCATTTCCTTTTGCTCTCGTAGCGTTTCCCCCCTCTCCTCGACTCCTAATAATCGTCTAAGACTATTTAGTTCGTTCGGAACTTAAGAATATTATAGGAGTTGCCACTGAAATATACCTATCCTAAATTCCTAATCCTAGCGGTGCAATGTTTGTTCCACCGTAAATTGTGGTCCCTGAATCCCAGAACTAGACCAATGCTAACGCTATGCAGCTTCAGCATAGAAGGTCATGGAATTTAATGAGATGCCTGCTTTTTTTAACACTGGTTCTTGATGAGGGAGTAGCATGGTTGGTTGGTTTGCAACTGCGAGCAGTATGTTGGGTATTTGCATCCAGTTGGCTCACAGACACTATTTCTAGGACTAGCTGCTCTTCTAGTATGGTAAACTGTGCATCTTATAGCTATTGCTGTATTCAAAACTACAGCAAGGGCTCACAGGCACTATTTCTAGGACTAGTTACTCTTCTAGTATGGCAAACTGTGCATCTTATAGCTATTGCTGCATGCCTGTATTCAAAACTAAGTACAGTTACTTGGTTGTTTCATGAGTACGAAGACTTGTATAGAAGGTCTTATATTGGATGGCGGTTTCTGACAAACAGAGAGCCTGTATTTTTATGAGCTGGCTGAGGATCTTGATCTCTCCTGTGGATTATAACCACACAAGTTCCAGCTGTGGACCATGAGAGCAGTTTTGATTTTTTGGGACCAGAAATGTTTCTGAGCTTTGATGCTCTCTCTGTTGAAATGACTTTTGGTTTTCTATGTTATTCAGATTGATGTTCTCTCTGTCGAAATGACTTTTGGTTTTCTATGTTATTCAGATTTCTATTGCTATCTATATGTATGGACATTCTGATCTGGAAATCAATTGTAACCAGTCAGTAGTCGCATTGTGGGCACGAGAAAGTAGAGTTCTCCCGTTTAGTTTGGTGTGACTACAAGCTTTAGAGAAGAATATATTATAGATATTGCTAACTTGAAGGCTAGCTGAGACTATGGTCTAAGTTGAACTTGATGAAAAATTGGAATAACTAAAATATTCTGGGTAATGCCATTCACTAAATATTCTGGGTAATGGAGTTTTGTCATACAACCATTTCTAAATTGACTAATTGAGACATTTTCATTTACCTGATGATACCATTTTCATCAGTATTTATCACATTTAAGCATTCTTGGGTTTTGATTTGCTTATGCTCTGAAATATGTTGTTTGGAAAGGGTTACATTAACATGTTCTATGACATTGGCATCCTTAAAATAGACTATCCTGCTTCTACAGTCTGGTGTTCCAATGATTTCTCTTTTGACTCACTTGCTCTTTTGTTTCCTCTACATTTATTTTAATCATTGGTATTCCTTCCAAAGTTTGGTATTAATCGACAACTTCGCCGCTTTCCTTTTGTCTAACTGTTTCAGAGGGTCGCAAGGAGGCTTATACTTGGGAAGGGACATCAGAGAGGTAACAATGAAACTGAAGAAACGAGGAAGAAGATAAGAAAATTCAAGGAATCGGCTTGGAAATGTGTTTATTTCCTATCTGGAGAGATTTTATCTTTGTCAGTCACATATAATGAGCCTTGGTTCACCAATACCAGATATTTTTGGGTAGGACCTGGAGAACAGGTCTGGCCTGATCAAAAGATAAAGTAATTCTGATCTTTCCACTGTACTTTCTGATACAAATTCTTACTGGTTCTCAAGCTGGTCTAAGTCTAATGGTTGTGCCCTTTCTCTCAGATTGAAGCTTAAGGCTGTATACATGTATGCTGCTGGATTTTACACATATTCCATTTTTGCACTTATGTTTTGGGAAACAAGACGTTCTGACTTTGGCGTGTCAATGTCACATCATGTTGCTACTGTTGTTCTGATCATTCTATCTTATGTGTTCAGGTATGTTTCTTGCCCTGAATATGATTCTATCAGCAAGCAGAGGACTTCTTAGTCATAATAGCTGATCTATTAATTTCCTCTTTCACTCCTTCCACAGTTCATAGACAATCCTTGTTAATTTCAAATTTCCTTTCCTTGGTCAACCAGATTTGCTAGAGTTGGCTCTATAGTATTGGCAATTCATGATGCAAGTGACGTTTTCCTTGAAGTAGGGAAGATGTCCAAGTACAGCCATTGTGATTGGCTTGCCAATGTTTCATTTCTGCTTTTTGTTGTTTCATGGATTCTTCTCCGCCTCACATATTTTCCCTTCTGGATTTTGAGAAGTACAAGGTAAATTGTTCTTTTCTGACTAAAAAAAGTGTATCAGATTCTTATGCCAAGCAAAATCATGAATGTGCCAGAAGAATAAATTTTTGTTTGCTTATACTGTATGTAAAAGCGGGCACTGGTTTCTTATTTATTTTGTTGCCAGTGATTATTGTGAAATTTGGGCATTGACTTCATCTAGTCTAGTCTAAAGAGCAACCCTTTGTTTAATCTCACAGTAACATCTTATACCCCAAAGAAATCTACTTCATACTTCCAGTGACCACACAGTTTAAGTTTTGGATAGTTTTGTACACACCACTGGCAATAATTAGAGATTTCACACCTTTGTACACTTTGCTAATCATATAATTTAGTGTCCGAGATATATCAAAATAAATTATTTTAGCCAATATGTTAAATCCTGATAAGCTACCATACAGATTCATTAAGTTAATTTAGAAGCAAACTGACTGAACGTTTTTGGGCTCTCTACACATGATCTGACTAAATCCGTTTATTTTCAGCTATGAGGTCTTGTTGACTTTGGATAAAAAGAAGCACAATTTTGATGGTCCTATATACTATTACGTGTTCAATTCCCTTCTATTTTCGCTGCTTGTTCTCCACATATATTGGTGGGTTTTAATATATCGGATGCTTGTGAGACAAATCAAGACAAGAAATGTTGGAGATGATGTTCGATCTGGTAAGCACTGTTCTGTCTGAAGTTTTTTAGTAACCTACATGAGCATGAATGTTCTGTAAAATGCTGTGCAATCCAGTTTTATTTCTCTGTGGGCAAGATGTATAGTTTGTAGTTAGCTTCTTCCAACTTGTGTTGAGGTTAAAATCTGCTATGATTTCACTCTGCTTCGCTTTCCGTGCAGATTCTGAAGGAGAAGACGAACATGAAGATTGATTGGCGTCACCATCTTGTCTTGTGTGCCACAATGGTGGTAGAAGCATCAAATCCAATGCCCCGAGCTTATACATTCTTTTCCTGGATTCCAAGAATATGAGCAGATTATGGGGATGAGCATTGTTCCTCAAGAGATTCATCAGAGCCGAGCTATGATTTGTTCTATCTGTAGTGCATTTGTGTTGTACTCTGTATGCATGAGAAACCTCGCCGTTGCGATGCATTACAAACGGCTGGCTATCGGAGATAACAGGTATTCTTTGGGTGTTCGCTCTGTAGAGATTTGAAGTATACCAGTAAAGTGTAGCAGCAATGAGGCATTCCAGAGAAGCCTTTGTGCCTACAACAAACCTTTATGGCAGGGTTGGCCACTGTCTAGAAAGTTGCAAACGGTAGCGATGATGAAACAATTCCGATATTCTATTTGCTCATGATCGAAGGTAAAGACCAAAACATGGGCTGACATCTTAGTCTTGGCAGCCCATGACATTTGTGTCCGGGGCGCCGCCGCGATGAGCCATGCCCTGGGGCTGGGAGGCTTCAGTCGTAGTATATTTCGGTTTGTTCGATCAAACCGAACCAAGACTAATGACCGAACAAATAGTTAAAAAATCATTAATAAAACCTGAGACTGTTTCGGTAATTCTGGTTTCGTTGCCTGATCTGCTTGGGTTCGTTCTGGGATCATCGGATGACTAGGCTGTTTCTAGCGGATCATACATATGCATGTGCATTGTCAACGGTCGATTAGAATACCCAGCAGAGTGTGTATTAGGGAAAAAAACAGAGTGCATTTCTCTCTTCTGTAAGAAAGCTTGAGGTAATCAGAACGTATGTATAGACACTTTAAGAAATTATACACACACATTACACAGAATAGAGAGTTAAAAATACAGACGGTAGGAAAAGCTAAGCAGGGGGCAACAAAAAAAGATGCAGGACGCAGCGCTGTTGACCTGGATTCGCAATGCACGTGTCCAGCAACTCACCACGGGTGCCGGGGGCGTCACCACGAAGAAAGCCGGCCGCCTAGCCTAGCCTTGCCCCTTCCTTCTGACGCTTCTTTCTTCTTTCCATCCGGGTTCTATGTGCAGCACGCAGCTTGTGTTGGGATAGTAGATATGCGATCTACTGGGTGGGACACGCTGTTTAATAATTTAATCTGTTCATGGATCAGGAGCTCGTCGTCTCGTCGTCGTCCATCTATGCATGGCGGAGCGAGACAAAGCTCTAGAGATCCGTACAGGAGAGGAGACACCAAGACACAAAAGTGTGTGCCTGCACTGCACTGCACTGCATAAGCATATGCATAGGAGAGCACGAAGGACGCGTCGCTTTCGCTTTCCGGCTCCATATGGCTTCCTCTTGTGCCGTGTGTGATGCCCATATGCCCGTGACCCTGACTCCATCCCTGAGGGTTTAGATGCCTCCTCCGCATGCAGCCTGCAGCTTTGGAGAGGAGGAAGAAGCAATGCATGTCCCCCCTTCCAAATTCCGATGCGCGTTTATGATGCCACCTTTATTCGCTACAGAGGCACAAAGCTAGCTTTACACATTTGACAGCCACTGCACGGTTTGGCCTTTGCCAATTGCCATGCATGCATGCAGGCCGCCGGTAGATATACCTTGATTCTAGATCAATCTAGTCTAGTGAACGATCCCTCTCGCTCTCTAAATTCCTTCGTGCATTTTCTTCTTGTTCTCCTCCTTCTTTCGATCTTATATAAAAACTTTTTGGATAAGCCAAATGTAAAAATTATCCAAAGAGACGTTATGCAGTAAGCAACTTATTATGTGCATGAATAATTCTCATTAAAAGGTGCTATGAAAAGTACTTGTAGTCATCAAAAAAGTTCACACGTATCTATGTTGTGTTGAAAAAAATTGTTTTCCAGGAAAAAGTTGTCTGAAAAGATGCTCGTGAAAATCATATGTACAAAATATATTGAAACGTCATATTCATAAGCTATCATCAAAAGTTATGTGCGCAAAAAAGTTATGTGAGAATAAGCCACACACACACCTAAGTTTGTAACTGTCCATTAGCTGTCATAAAAAGTTTTATCCACAAATGATCATGCGCATGAGTTTGTAACTTTCCAAAAATGAAAAGTTGTGGAAGCATTTTCTTTCGACACAAAAAAGTTGACAAGATGGCTCAATATTCATTTAGATTCCTTTCAAGTGAATGTTCACTAATTTGCAGAGCTAGCTATCTGGCCATGCTTAATACAATTTGCTGCTAAAAGTTGTGATATAAATAGTGGGCGTAACTTCTCCACACTACTGTGAGGCTGGCTTCTTCCCTTCCTAGGTCTAGATTTAGGTACCTGGGCGGAGAGGGAGAGTGGTACGGTTTCGTCGGCGCCAACAAGGCGGTTTTCATGAGGCCGGTATCCCTTGATGCTATTGCCATGGTACAGCGGGTAAGCGATGTTGCGCCCTTGGCCTTGAGAATCTAGGTCTGTTGGCAGGGGCGACGACACCAGGTGCAGTTATCTTGGTGCACTAGCACCATGGTGAATAAAAAATTTACTAGCATTTTTTTTTGAATTTACCATGTGTTTGACTAAAATTGTATAAATTACTTTGATGTGCACCACCCTCTTTTGGGAGCTGGATTCGCCTCGGTGACTGTTGGCCCGATCATGTTACGTCTGGGCACGGCTTTCAGCAGCTGGCGTGGTGTTCCCATGCAGGTCTTCTGTTGCTGCTGTGGCACGGGCGATGCGCGCCTTTACCTCCATTTTTTGGCATGGGCGGCGGCGGTGCAATTGCAAGTCAGTACCGTTTCAAGAGAAATTAATGCCCGTAGCATGCTTTGAAAGATTTTGTCAAATTCTAAAAAATAAACAGAGGTAGCACTATCTGTATTCTTTTCTTCCTTCAATTGGCCTAAAGTTAAAGGTGTACTTATTGTAAAGCAAGGTTTAAAATAGCATGCTATGGCAAATAGCGGCGGCATTTTTCCAGCCGCTACGCCGCTATAGCGTCGCTATGCCCAATAGCATTTTTTTTAAATTGAGAAAATATGAATAAACATAAGCACAATTTAATTGAATAGATGACAATTTAAGTTCCATGACAAATAGATAATACCACAAACACAAAATATAGAACGTAAGTGCACAACAGAGACTACCAAGTGCATAAAAGAAATATATATTATTGTACTACACTACTACTGCAGCACAAAAGCCTCAGAATTTGGCCCACAACTGAAAACGCGAATAGCGGCGCTAAAGCGTGCTAAGTTGGCCATAGCGTCCATAGCGGTGAAAATGACCAAAGCGTAGCGTTATACCTCTGAAAACGCTATAGCGCGCTATTTAAATCCATGTTGTAAAGATACATATATAAGAGGGATGCCATTTATATTTGTTTTACAAGAGATTTTGAACCCATGTACCTAATAACCACTACAAGTGTCTAATAATCTACCATTTGCCACATGAATCCTTAATTCTCATATATATCTACAGAACTGAATGGATACTGAAATCCCCAAGGGCCAAACAAGTGAAATGGCATAAATTCCTGTTTTAATAGGGATACACTTAATTTGTATAACTGGACAATGAACATGCATGTATATTCAAGGATAATCATGAACTAATAAATCTATTATGATTTTTAGAACAGTGTGAAATTCAATAATTTTCAGAAAAAGGAATGTATACTTAAACTGTTCTATCACATATAACAAATACGATCAAAGAATTTAATTCGTATGATTTATTGAAGAGGTTAGGCTATAGGAATCCAAAACGGAGGTATAGGAAAATTAAAACACAGGAAGGATGGTATGAAAAGTGAAAAGCTATAGGATTCCAAAACACAGAAATGTATACTTTTAGTTCATGGTACTTAGAAAAACGAATTTGTGGTGAAGTTAATATATTGGTATACGTACAGGTGCTAAGCACACAAAAACATGCATACCATATCATATATAGGTACATAAAGTTTACCCAACTAGCTAGGTTTCTTTCACTGTGCAAAGAGAAAGATGCCAACTCCAAAAAGAAGTACGAAAAGAAGTAGTCGAGCAATAGTAACTAGTGAGAGCATTAGATTAGATATCTCCCGTAAACATCTTTGTTCAACTATCAATTAGTTCCTCCGATTCTTATTATTAATGCATGCATGTGCACGGACTACCCGGCTAATCAAAGGAGAACAACTTAAACATTGCTGCCGATCGAAGATATTCAAGTCCAGATCGAGCCCTTGAATGAAGTTGCAGGTGCATATGCATATACGATAACATGACCATACATACATTATTTCTTGGGTGACCACGCACACCGATACATCATGTACATGTGGATGTGTGATATGGACACATACATCCATCCCTATATGCCTCCACACGCACACACATACATATATACCGCTCAAACAACTAACGACACACAGTGGTAGAGATCATCTAGGTCGTCTGTCCAGAATTATTATTCACCGTCTGATGAAATGATGAGCACATGCAGCAACATCACAAACGAGATCAACTAATAATATAATAATTTAACATACATGAACATACAACAAGAATACCAAAGAACCTAAATGTAATTAACGTAGCTGCCGCATCATGAGCGTGTGGGCCGGCCGGTGCGCGGGCGCCGGCCGTCACCACACCGTCGCCGGTGATGTCGTCGCCGTCGCAGTAATAGTGTGTTCGTCCAGCAGGGAGGATACGATGATCGATCGATGACCACATGAGCGCAGCAGTAGCGCGCGCTAGACGGCGACCTTCCTCTGGTGGAAGTCCTTGATGAAGTCGGAGGCCTTGCGGTCGACGTCGCGCTCGCCGACCCACCACCCGCCGTAGTCCTCGTCGCTGGAGCGCACCTTGCGCACGTACCCGGCCCGGCCGTCCCAGTCGCTCATGTCGTCGTCGTACCGCCTCGACTTGCGCAGGAAGCTGAAGATGGGGCATAGGAAGGACGACTTGCCTCCCATGGCGACCAGCTAAGCTAGCAAGCAAGGAGTCCTTATTAGCTAGCTGCTAATAATAGCTACTGCAGCGTAAACTCCGCTAATAAGCAGCAGGTTTATCTGAGCACGCAGTATGTACTGAATATTGATTAGTGGCTATAGCTAATACTCCTTGCTGGCTGGCTGGCTTAATGGAGTATGATGGAGGGGAGGGAGGGAGCAGCTGAATTTATAGGAGGGGACGAGAGGAAGCTGCTGAGGAGAGAGAGGACCATGGCATGGTGGATGCAAGCTGGCTAGGGTTCTAATAACTAAAGGCCAGTGGTCGAGGGTACGGCGGGAGGAGGATCGCGGGGGAGTGGACGGCCGAGATCGCGCGATGTGAAATGATGCCAAAGCGCGTACGTGTTCTTGTACGCAGCACTGCAGCAGCACAATCACAAGGCGAGAGATCGATCGAAACGCGGCCAACGGGCGAGGGAAATGCAAATGCAAAAGGCGGCCGACCGGCCGCGGGGCGCGCGCGTGGTTTCCAGGCCTCTGCTTTTGTGCTGCTCCGATCCAGACCCTAGCAGCTATAGAGACTAGAGAGGCCGGGACTGAAAGCATGCATGCATGGAAGGGAAGCAGCTGGTGCCTGCATGCTGCTTCACACAGCTTGATCGTCCTTGGGCGATAATTGGCCGCCCTATCGCTCTCTCTCTCTCTCTCTCTCACGTACCCTGCAGAACTATAATTAGCTGCTTTATTATCTTTAGAGCATGCATTAATTATATGCCAAAAGCAGTATGCAAATGCCCAAGAAAATATCTCGCGCTTGCTTGTTCTAGCTAGCTTTTGTTGCGTCATGCATGCGCAATCAATATACACGTACGGCCTGTGGTACGTCTATATCCTTGATTTTTTTTCATTTGGTCGTCGCAGCAGTCTCTAAAATTTACAATTCTGAATCAGGATAACTGATAGTTTTCAGTTTGAGTATTAGTACGATTTTTTTTTCTGTGGAAATTGCCGCATGCAGCTAGTTTTTGTGCTGTGGAAAGGTAACGTAACAGGTCAACACTCTCTCGCTCGCTCTGCGCGCGAATCTGTACCTTTGCAGCTAGCGAGCAGACTAGCTCTTGTTTAAGGTTACTGCAAGTTGTGTTACCCTTTGGCTTTGCCTTGGAGCAATAATCCATCGGTCCTGGCCGCAACGATATTCCCAAGATAACAATATCTATTACTATATATGATGTATGTTGCATCCCAACTCTAGCTATATATGAGCCGTGGTCCAGTGTATATGGGCACTGACGATACAATATATGTAGTAGATCGAAGAGATCATATATGGTGGGTCATGCGCATACAAATCATTAGCACATTTGCCCCCATATATATATGCAGTCTGCTTGTCCAATAACAATAATAAACATTTTATGACTGTCATCACGTATGCAAGCAGCAGAAAGAAAAAAAAACAGGAGAATCCAACTGTGTGTGGGATTGTAATCATTTAGTGGCCACCATCTTTTTGTTTGGGGCACCAAGTTGTTGATCTGTTCGTGCAAATATATTCCAATATGCAAGTTCAGATGTGGGATGTGCTAGCTTTGATGGATGAATGCGACACTATTTGAAAGAGCTGAGGACCATTTTATTGACCTCTCTTTCCTTTTTTTTTCATAAATTCGATCAATAGCTAGCTGCAAACTAAAACTCAGGTGGAGTAATTACCAGAAGTTAGATAAAAATTAGGCAGGGATTGTTGCAACCTTGTAGTAAATTTAAGTATTTTTGGAGGTTATATCCATCTAATAAATGGAAGTTTTTATAAGATAACTTTAGTGGAGTAAGAGGTCCTCAACTCATAATAATACCAGCGGCACTTAACGCCGAACGTACTACGTAGTACGAACGCAGTCGTAGAGTGGATCTCACTATTTTTATTCTGCCCCAAAAGCAGCTGGCAAGGCGGCGATCTGTACAGGTTGGGGGGGCTGGAATGAAGTTGGGCCAAAAGGAACAGTCTCTACCTTTTGTTCGGCCACGAAACCACCAGGAAGAAGAACGCCAAACGCTGTATGTAATCATGTCCATAAACTAACAATAATAATAGGCCACCTTTTCTGATAATAATGTTTCTCAGATCAGCAGCTCGATCGCATCATACCTTTTTGTTCTGCTACTACTTTACTCTGATGATTAAATTACGTGTTTATTAAATTCAGTAGCGACAGCTAGATGTTCATCTACCTCGAAGAGTATACAGATGCATGCATGTATTGAATTAATATATAAACATATATAGGTGCACACATCCTTAACCCCTAAGTATTATGGTCCGTGATGATCAGCCACGGCTATGTAGTATGTACAGCCACTGCAAGGAACGTAACGTGCATGTATGTAGTATGTCCTAATCATGGCCGGAACGTGCTGATGCGTGACTGGCTTTGTTTGACGCTCTGCGCATGCATATCTGCAGATGGCATCATAGAAAGTAGCTGAAGAGATGGGCCGGACATACATTGTGTACGTACATGTCCATTCCATGCGTACACATGTCGCGTTTTAATTTAAAAATAAACTGTCATGCGACAAATAGAACGGAGATAGGGTGTATTTTCTAAAAAGAATAGAATAGTTTTTAATTGCTGAAATTTATTATTAATATATTTTAAAAATAAAAGTAGCACTACAATTTTTGTACAAATATAATGTACCTATTAGTGATGTATACAAGCCATCAACGATTGAAATGATCCGATCAGATCCTGTGAGAGAGGTTCCAATCAAGGTACTGCGTATTAATTATTAGGACTGAACAAGATTAGATGTTTTTTCCTCAAAACACGCAGGAGATCAGCTGAATATATAGGCATATAGCATTTCATCGAAGAAGACAAATTAAAGAAACCCAACAGAAACTAACTAGTGCTCACACCACCACTGTGAAAGATTAGATGTACGTATACAATCCCGTCAAGCAGTGTCCAAGAAGCTAGCTAGCAGAAGACGAGCTGTGGATTACTACTTGTAGTTTATTAGCGAGAGCACGCAGCCACGCAGCCGATTCTCTCGTTCAACTTGCAAAACGGCCACAACACTCCGTTTGGATCGGAGGCCACCTGTACTGTACATAGTATGTGTAAGGGGGTGTTTGGAATCCGGTGACTAAATTTTAGCACGTATCACATCGGATGTTCGGACGATAGTTAGAAGTATTAAATATGGTTTAATTAAAAAACTAATTACATAGACGAGGACTAAATGACGAGACGAATTTATTAAGCCTAATTAATCCAAAATTAATGACTAGTTACTATAGCATCACATTTGCTAATCATGGATTAATTAGGCTTAACAAATTTGTCTCGCCATTTAGTTCTTATCTGTGTAATTAGTTTTATAATTAGACTATATTTAATACTTCTAACCGGCGTTCAAACATCCGATGTGATGGATGCTAAAATTTAGTTAGTAGATCCAAACGGAGCCTAAATAAAAGATGCCAAAGGATAGGACGACCGGAATTCTGAAATGATACTAGGTAAGTAGTACATTATTACACACAGTATGCATCGCTCTCTCCGTATTTAAATATAAGTCGTCGCCGATTTTTTTTTAAATTTGATCATTCTTCTTATTAAAAAAGCTATAAGTTACTATTATTTATTTTGTTGTGATTTGTTTTATTATTGTTGATGGTTTGAGTATGACTTGTTTCTTTAATTATATGTTTACCTAAATCTTTTTTAAATAAGATGAATGATTGAAGTTATGAAAAAATCATTTGCGACTGAACCGAAGGCGTTTGGATACTGAGAAAGCCCTAGAAAGATTGTTCTCGAGAAAGCCAGAATATATATGTAATAGCCCTGAAAGAGAAGAGAAGCTAATTAAGCCACAGAAAGGAAAAGGGTCCAAGAAGGAAGCAGCGACTGGGTAGTGGGTACGTACAGTTTTGTCCGGCGCGGCGTTGTTGGAAGTCGATCGATGACAACCTAGCTAGCTGTAATGCTCATTTCTCTAACTCTGCCAAACCATTTGTGTAAAGGTGGTTTGTTCTCGCGACTTTGCAGGCGTACGTAGCTGGAAGAATGCCGGCGCGGCTGCATTGTTATTTGTTATCTGCTAGCTAGCTAGCGACTTAAGAAGAAGCTAGCCCAACGTGTCGTCTGTCGTGTATCAGGCAATTAGTCTGGTAGCTTATAATTCGCGCCGATCGAAGCTGACAGAATAATAATACACGTATGTATATATATAGGCCGCTGTGCACATGCTACTATATATAGTATGTTGGTACTCCAGCCTACGTGGACTTAAAAGCTCTGATTCGTCATCAGAATGGTTTCTGATCCAGCTTCTAGTTGCTATGACGTTGAGAAATTGCACCCACCGGATGGTATCTTCTAGAACTCACTTCACTATAATATCTTCGTACTCTAAATTTACGGTACCGCTGTCCTACCAACGTCAGAAGAGCCATCAAAATATCGGACGCCAGCGGATCCTACCAACAGTAACCTTATCCTTCTTTTCTCTTTCTCCACCACAATCCAGCGTATTTCCCCTCCCGCTCGGCTCCTTCAGGTGCTCGGCCGCCCTCCCGCTCGGCTCCTCTGGCACCGCCGTGCGCCACCCCGTCTGCCGCGCCTAGCCCTGCGCCATCCCTTCGCCTGTGTTCGGCGCGTGCCAGCCTCGCCCTCACTCCTCTGCGGCCGCAGCCACCCGCTCCTACTGCAGCGCGCCGCCGCGCCGTCTCCTCCCCGCTACCGTGCCGGAGCCCAGGTGGGTGCGCATCGTTTGGGGGCAAACGGGTGAGAGGTGATGTGCGTGTGTTGGATGTTGCAATAGTTAAATTTCGAGTGTTGCGTATATTTTTTTTCGACGTTGAAGATAAGCATTTCTAATATTGCACGGATTTTGCTATTTGTTTTTCATGTTGTGTGAAACATTAACCGATGTTGTGACCGGGATTTTTTTCCCTTCAGATGGATGAGACACTGTTATTTTTTGCATGGTGCGTCTGATGGAACCAATACCATCGGACGTCGGGGCGCTAGATCTACCGCTAAATTTAATTAGGGATGTTGAGTATAGGCTCTGGACGGACTTATACCATACCCTTGTGAGTGCCTTTGTGCTTCTTAATTGATTGGTGGGTCTCTCACCCATTCATTTTTTTATACCGTAAACAAAATATATATGCAGGTGGGAGAAATAGCCATAAACCTAATAACTATGCAATTTGGGTCCTCTGGTGGCTATTTCTTCTTGTTGAAAAATCGTCTAATTCTTTACAGGTTGGGTCTCATTTAAGTTTTGTTACTTCGTCTTAGTCGGTCCTCAGAACTCAATCAACCTTATTTACTCTTGTATACTGTCACACAACACATCTTCCATGTGGGTCCATTGGTCCGTCCGTGCCTTCATTAGAAGACAAAAAACAAAATAATACGCTTTTTTATTTTTCTAGAAACGATGAGCAATTGTCTAGGTGAATTGACAAGCTTTTGTGGGGCAAACGGAAGGCGCAGCTCTCAAAAAAACTTAAAAAAGGTTTTAGATACAATTTAGGAGTTTATGGACTTAAATGGCATACTTAAACTAGTTTATCAATCTAAATGGCATATTTAAACAAGTTTATGGTGTTTGTCATACGATTTGAGAGTTTGTGGGCATATCCGGCACTACATCACAAGTTTAAAGGCCGCCAATGCATTTAACTCAGCTGGAGCCTATTAGCCACGATCCCTCTGAAAGAACGTTGTTTGAGTTGTGTGCGGAGATGCAGGGGTCGATGGACCAAGAGGGCGAAAGTCACACAGACTGGTGGAATGATGTCCTAAACAAAACCTATACAAGATAATAAATATGTGCATATATAAAGTTTTGCTACACTAACATAAAGAGATTTGCAACTAATCCAATTCTAAAAACTAGCCTCCTGTAGGGAGATATAGAGTATACAATTGCAAGAATGTAGACGTGAGAGCTAGCGGCGAGATAAGCAAACATCTGATGCTGAGATGGTCTAACAACGTACATTTTGGTGACCTGAGAGTACGTATTTGGAATCAGGCCGGCCACCGGCTCAAGCCTCCTGGTGACGGGACTCCATTTGGCTCGCCAATTTAACGGACTCACTAAAATTTGGATTATAATTTAACACGTATGCATGCCCGCACACAGGCTGAGGGCTGAGCCTGAACTGTGGAGCCTGAACAAATACTCGAGCACATCATATCGCCGCTAATTTGTATCGCGCGCAGGCCTGCTCGACGCCGGCCGGAGCGTGGTCACCAATTCACTCGACGTCGCCACCGTAGACACAAAAACCAAGCGTATCCCATACGCATTAACGCGTGCATGAAATTGATTAATGAAAACAAGAACAGTTTCAAATGTGCAGTCGATATTACATCACAGCTCCGAGAGACCATCCATGGCGACCAAGCAAGCAAGCGGCCTCACGCGTGCATGCGTCTAATAAGCTCGAATCAACAAGGAGATCGATCGAGATTAAAAACACCGTACACATTATATACCACCCCGGCCGGCCGGCCCCCGCGTCGAGCTCTCAGTTGTGGCAGACCTTGGCGGTGGGCATGGTGACGCAGATGGGCGCGTACTTCTTCTTGGCCTCGGGGCTCCCGTTCTTGGGGTTCGCCATGGCGGCGCCGGCGCCGCCGACGGCTGCCACGGCCGCGGCCGCCGCGGCGAGCATGACGGCGCGGCGGCCCTCGGCCGGCCGGGCCTCGGCGGCCTCCAGCCTGCTGGCGGGCTCCTGCTGGCAGCGCGGCTCGACCCTGGCGGCCCTGGCCACGGCGAAGCTGCTGCCGCGGCGCGAGGGCGCGGCCGCCGCCACGGCCGCGAAGGACGCCATCATGGTGAGCGACGCCATCTCTAGTTAGCTCTTGCGGACCGGCTGCTGGTGGTGCGCTGTGGACGTGGATTGCTCGCTCGCGCTTTCAGTTCGTGGGGAGCTTTTGGCGGCGGGCCTGCATGGTTATGAAGCTGCGGTCGGCGAGGGCGCGGGCGCCTTATCCCGTGCGTGGGGGCCGGGCCGCCAGTGGGGCGCCGCCATGTGGCGGCGCGCCGTGACGTGGCGGGAGCGGAGGGCGCGAGGGCGTGGCGGGAGAGGATAACGAACGGGCGGACCGGATGCGGCCGCGATTTGGGCCACTGGACTACTGGGCCGGTTGCGATCGCGATCGGGTCGGGGTCGGGGGCCGATCCACTGTGCTGGCCTACTGGCTGCGTATCATCAGCAGCTTCCCCCGATGCTGATTCCGCGGGAGGTCGTGGAGTACTCTAGCAGGTTTCTGCAGGCCTCATTATCTTATATTTAGGCTCAAGGGATTACCTGATCAATCAACTCGCAAAAAGAACCACTACTACAGTAGCTCACAACCGGGGTTTGCTTTTCGTTGCATGGATGATGTGTCGAAACGCTCTTTGCAAATCCCTTAATAAGTGATTCGGTTCTGCAGAATAAACTAGTTTCTGCATGCAGCGAAGAGATATTAAGATGAAACGCTTTATTTGTGGCCTTACATAGTTTCATGCGACTCAATGTACAGTATCAAGATTATATGTCTCGAGTTCGAACCCCTAACCGAGGTAATTTGATAAACAAATAATAATTGAATTGAATACATCATCTTTTTCTCAACCACTTAGGACCAATTCTAGAATATCATGTATATAATTTTTTATAGTACGAAAATGACATTGTAAGCTACACTGTAAATAAAGTGGAATTTTAATATAGACGATGTAAGCCTTAAATTTGTTAAAATGGCCGATGTGTGTAGTCGGCCGTCGGCACCCGTGTGCCGACACCCTGCCAGTGCCAGTATGATTGTATGAAGTGCCATGCCGCGCATAGCACGCTCACGCGCTGCTCAGGCGACCAACCACATGACTTGTCAATACCATTTTAGTCGCTCTGAATTTCGTGTCACAAAAAAAGGTACGTACTTATATACAAGAACAAGAATTATAGGTAGACAGATAAAATCATGAGTCGAGATTCCTGCTGCAAGAGAGAATTGAAGGGAGAGGGGGGGCACACGGGAATAATGGCGCTTTTTCTCGACCAGCAGGCTCCACGTGCGCGTGTGTGCCTATGCCTGGTTCGAACAGCCTTCGCGTCCGTGTGGCTCGCGACCACACGACCACCTCTTCAGGAATCTGGACACGGGCACCCAGCGCCAATCTCGTGAGCGGGTGAGCTCACGCGCTTGTTGACGTTCTCGCACATCGAATCATGGACCGCCCATCTTGTCTTGTCATGATCCTCCGCTCAAAAATCTCGCTTTGGTCCCGTAAAAGATCTAGTGATTGCTCGGCTCGGTGCATATTTCCTTGGATTTTAGTAGTTCAGTCAGAACTAGATTGCACTAGTCCAAAAACATGTAAATATAGATATGAAGCCAGGCAGGCATAGCAAAAAATGCTCTAGATGCAAAACTACCGCAACCTACAATGTGCATTGCCGCGTCTCTCTGCAACTCCGCAACCTACAATGTACCAAAGAAGATGATGCAAAACCACTCGGCATTGTCACATGCGTTTCTCTGCAAGCAACTCGCGCGGAACGTTACAACATGATAACGTTAGGCTGAGTTCACCAGAGACAAGACTACTTGTCCTCCTACCCGTATTCAAACTCTACACCTACTACGGTGCATCAATTGACATATATAAACAGACCATGCCGAGCCTATAGCAACAAATCCTAACTAATCGCTCCAAACAGTTACCCCTGCTGAAAGAACTAAATGTTGACGATTTAATTTATCATGGCCCGGGACAAGTAACAAAATTAGAAGAATGTACAGTGAAATCTATTCAGCAGCTCGTAGGTATGGAAAATCAAATTGCCACAAGGGTCATTCTACATAAGCTAAGTTACAAAACTTGGGCAAAAAGAAAAGTAAGTTGGGCCCAAAAGTAATTAAAAAAATTGAATGTATTTGAATCTCTAAAAGAACCGAGCAATTTACATAACTTTCCGTGCGGTTAGTTGTCGAGACGAGACCACAATATCTCTAGTGTATATGTTTGTCAGGGCAAAAAGAAGCAAAACAAAGACTACTTGGGCGCTCACAATTCCAAAATGGCTAATGCTGTTGCCAATCTCCATCCAACTACCGGTATTCCGTACCTGGGGGTAAAATGAATAGCAACATTCAGCAGATTATTTTTTGTGGAAGTAGGAAGATCACTTTGAGTATATCTAGCCATAAGGCTAACATAGTCATCAGGAAAACAAAATACAAAGCAACACCATCTTGGTGCATTTCAAACTTCAAATTTCCAAGGGGACAGTCGCATAGAGCATTTGAGCTCCTAGACAGGATTGACTGCTAATAGATATTTGAACATGCCAATCGATAAAAATGAAAGAACACTATGTAGCAACTAGAATATGGTCAAGGTAATGGAGCATGTATTAAATGCATGAAATTATATTACAAAGTATAGAAGGGAAAGAGCGTACATACCAGGAAAAAGAAATGAATCGTCATTACATCTGAAAGTAGTATTACAAGAAAATAGCAGCCCAGTCGTGGGATCCGGACAACCTTGGTTAGCGCACTAAATGTACATCTGCAGTTGGTCACCAAGATCGGCTTAATGAAAAGTAGCACCCAGTTCAATGCAAATTAACAAAAACATACTAGCTAAGCTGCTAAGGTGCCTACCCCAACTTGCTTGGGACTGAAAGGCTTGGTTGTTGTTGTTGTTGTTGTTGTACATAATATAGCTAAGGTGTCATATCAAACGCCCAAAGACCCAACATTAGGAGGGAAACCTCGTCTTCTTTATGTGTTTATTTTGTTAGACTTTGTTACACACTTACACTTGATAGTAGAGACAAAGCAGGAACTCCCAAATTAATCTCAAAGCTGCTCAAGTGGTAGCTACTTGGAGAATACATACGTAAATTATATCTATATCAAAAATTAATATTGAACTCTAAATGCCTTGCTGCCTATTTTATTTTTCCATAGCAGAAGGCGACCTGAATTGTAAAAAGGACGTATTAAAGCATCATATTTCGTACACTGAGATTAAGTTAAGCACATCTTCATTAACTTTCACTTCATGACATTATATAGCATCGGATTAGCAAGGTTCAAAAACTTACATGACAAGCATGAACGGAATGAACAATTTAAAGATAAGGAGTCCTGCCATAAGAAATGGCTGCCAAAAGAAAAGGGAGAAAAAATTAGAGCCTAGAGCAACCATAAGTAAAAATAGTCATTCAGAGAAATGTAACGTATTTCACTTACACTAAATACTGTAATGAATCTGTACACAGATGAGATCTCAAAGCTTGCAATGCTTGCAAAATTCCCGGTACCAAAGAAGGCGACATTAAATAAGATCACCTGCAAGACAGAAAGATGTCATTAGTTACAGTATCATGTTTTTCAGCATTCTTTCTGAACAGAAAAAAAAATCAGCACAGGAAGTCTCCAACACATGCATTTGACCATTATTTGAAAATCCGCCACTATTACTTCCTTGTGAATCATGTTTATGCATATCAATGATACAAGTTCTCAATGTTCGACTTCACATATTCTAAAACACTTCTTCAGAACAGAGGGAGTAGCTTTCAGTGGCCATCCCTAAACTAAATGCATTAGCACTTTGGCATAATTTAATCCTAGAGGATTATATTGTCAGCACAATCTATTGTATATTCTGCCATATATAAAAAACTAACACATCATGTCCAAGAGCTTCCACCCTTCAATAGGCCATAAGACAAATGGAAATCTTAAGACTTACAAATAACAGAGGGATCCTTAAATCAGATAATTGGAGGTGTCTTTCTTCATAGCCAAAAACTGAGTCATCCACAAGGCTTCCACGGCGTGAACCGCTTTCTTCTGAGCAATACAGGTTGGCAGATTCCACAAATATCCATCCAATGAGCACCATTGCAAAAGCACTGTAGAAAACTGCTTCATAGCTGCAGAGATTTAACAAAATCTGAATAATAATATTCATGTTCCAAGACCTTTTGTACAGCAAAATGAAAATTATGTATGAGCTACAGATGAAGGTAACAGCATACCCAATAGAAAGCAGCAGAAACGGAGGAGCAAAACCCAAAAATATAGATGTAAGGCGAGATAGAACACTAGGTGGTGAGAAAAGAGGTAGCACCATAGCAACAGCTGCAAAGATATAACAAATTAAACAATAGAACAAGAAAAGTTTAGATTGACAATCAAACAGGATAAAGCGTTAACAAATAGGTGGCATTGCATGCCTTCAAAAAGAATGGGTCATATTTAAATGAGTTCAGCTCAACAAGACTTCCAATGGACAAAGCCATGCAAATTGATGTAGATTTTTTAAATTAGAATGTTTCCACCTGGAGTTAAAGCTATCTTCCAGAGAGGCCAGAGGCTAGGATCAGTTATCCATTTTGCATCTTTTCTTTGTACAGTTTATTCTCTAAATGTATTCCAGTATGATTTTCACTTTCCAATTTTCCATCTCCCATAAAAAACAGTAAGGCGGTTATGTATTATTAAGGGCGGCCCCCGTGCATGAGCTCCCAATTAGGCGGGGTCAGGGGAAGAGTCGGACCCACTTTGGGTCCATTGTGCAGTCTTCCCCTGCATTTCATTTCAACAAGAGGCTGTTTCCACGACTTGAACCCGTGACCTCCTAGTCACCACTACATCAAGGTTCCCATTCACGATTATGAATTATTAGCCTAGGAAAATTCTTAATTAGATATCGTTTTCATAATTCAGTAGAGAATATTTTTCGTATGATAATGCTAGCTAACTTTGTGGGATATCGATATCCTTCACTCCTTCAGAAGGTTCCAGAAAACCATCCACATGTAAACCAGAATTGGTTTTAGAAAACCTGGTAACCAGTATTATAACCAACCTTATTCAGGATGCTTAATAACAGAACAAAAGGTAAAGTACCAAAATTCCTACTTCGAAATGTGCAGTTAGGATGCTAGGGGAAAGATACATTAGGAATATAAGAATAGCACTCTTGAAGAAGCTAGAACATTTTGCTATTCAGTTTATTTACGGACCGCTCATTATTGAGTTTCTTATGCCCATACAAGGTATTAAATCAAAGCCCAACTAAAATACTCCCTCCAGTTCTGATGCTTCTTAGTTCAAAATGAACTAGCCAGTGACAAATATTCGAGAACGGAAGTGGTAGTTCAAATCCCAACTAAAACAGTTCAGAAATTACAAAAATAAGATCCTCACTCTTGGATTATGCACATGCAATCATGTGTAAAGAAACATACTACAAACAAAAGTACGCGGCATGTGAGGTTTAGGCTTGTAGGTTGTTGCTCTAGAATTTTAAGGAAACATGATGTATAATCAAATCAGATATTGCCATGAAAAAATGAAGGATAAGATCCAATGACATGCTGTAGACATTAACAGTATGAATAGCAACTTGTGTTACATACCAGCTACAGACCAATTGATCAACTGGTGCAATGAGTGCAGTTCTCTGTTCTGGGACCGATGCGAGGTAGATAACCACACCATTATTGAAGATATTGCAACTAAAATGACCTAAAACATGGCAGATGGTTGTCAACTGATGTCTCAAACTTGAAATTCCATGACATATGAGGATATAATTGTTTGAATCGTGCACCTGAACAATATATAACTTAAAGGACCTAGGATCCCGTTTATTTGCTCGGGTAAGATATAGCCAAAAGCTGGAACTGTTTGAGTTGGTCCATCTTGAAGCTAATGCAATAAGTATTAATGAGCCCTCCACTAAAAATTCTGCATATAAAGAGTTCATCAGAATAAAAGCTGCTATATATTTGGTAGCATTCAGATAGCTAGCAGCTCCTTAGGAAATCATAAATATACTATAGCTTGTATTCTACTAGCAGAAGATAGAATGTAAGAAAAAAATGCATGAATGCTGTCAGTAAAAGAAGCATACACCAAATTGTTGTTTTCTGGAATTTCAGCTGGCATCAATGTGAATACAGACAGAAACCAGCATGCAAACCATATGTATATCGCAAGTGCAGGACTAGCTTGAATAAACAAGGCTAGATAAGTGGAACCGAGTATCCCAAGGGCCAAGAAGCACCACGTATAAATTTTCCTATCAAAGAAGCTCATAACCTGGCCATAGGTATCAAATTCCACGTTAAATCTCAAGAAATCTTAAAATGATTGGTGTGTCAACAAGTCAGTTACATACCAGAAACTCCAATACGACCAGTGCAACAACTGAACTGGTCAGGAGATTCAAAATATACTTGAAGGGCATATTAGATAACTCTCTCCATACAGCCTTCAGAAATTCAAAGTTTTGTACAATTCTTGTCCAAAGGAATATTGTCATAAATACATAAGCATGGTAAAGAAGTGGTGATTTCTCTAGAAGTAGTACAATAGATGACAAACCCATGAAGAAACATCCACCAATGTAAACCTGCAACCAGAGAAGATAAGATCAAAACAGCATAACTACGAAATCATGCGCATCAGCATGAAAATATGGTTGTCTAATTTTGATGAGTAAATTTGATCGCACAACAGTGAAAGAGTATGCAGCCTTAATTCTATCTGATGCCTACGGTCTATACAGAACCAGACCTCTTAAATCTACATTATCTTTCCTGCAAGGCCAAAACAAATTTCTTGGGAAAATGTAGACAGAAAAATAAAACAAATTTGAACAGAGAAATATTGGCTCCAATCTAGATTGAGTAGACCGAAAAAGGTGTCAGCAGAAAAAATGTAATTTGTAAAACATCAAAAAGCATAGACATAAATTTATAAAGGAAAGACTGGATAAGCTGTCATACTTTCATGGAGGTATTCTTAGGATAAAATTGAGCCCTCTTGAGAAGAATTGCAGGAAATGATGTATAAGACTGTAGCACATGTAGAATGAGGTTCAACATCCACCCAATATATCCAAGGGTAATTGTTGTCATTAACATGAACCAATCATATGTTTGGAAATAATGAAGACCAGAAAGAGCCATCCTTCGGAGCTCCTCAGAATGCTGCATGGCAGTTTCATAGTCTCTTGCAGATATAAGCTCCTCGATCTGATTGAGCACTGAAGAATAGTTTGCCAATGGCTTAAAAGGCTTGAAGTAGAGTGAACTGGATTCCTTCAGCTCTGAGATTGATAAGGTTTGGCATATTTAGGAGTAAGGTTAATATTATGATTTATTGTTTAATTTGATCATCTTGGTCTTCATTGCATTATAAAAAGAAAGAAAGTTGATTGACGCGATGAGTCATAGTCCAACAGTACTGGATAGGCTACTGTTATGGGACGGGTGCTAACCAGTGACTTCAATAAATAGATCAACAATGATGTCTCTACACCATCCATTACCATTACCACACCAAGCTTATAAAAGTTGAGTAAACAAAATTTGAGGTTCAAATATATAATGAAATTTGTCTTCAAAGGATACGTGACTTTCGGAGAAACTGGTTAAGAATTTGCTTCGTATTGGCCAAAACAGCTTCAACTTCATCAGCCTGTGTAAATATAGGAAACAAACTTGAACAAGCAGTGCAGAGCCAAGCACAGGAGAACTTTTGCATGGTGTTGCAGTGAGTGCCTGACCTTGCTTATTTTCAAATATTGAGTAGGCAAGCTCCCCACGGAATTCATAGGGCATGGCAAACCCACAAGTGTGGCCTGCAATTATTGTGAAGAATTGAGAAAAAGGCTTATTCAAGGAAACCAAATGTAACACAGACGAACTGAATATATGGTTGCACACGGAAATTTTAAGCCACCATTAGAGGAGCTATATCAGCCTGGTTGACATCCACTCTTTCAAAACCTTCAAGGGCCCAGTCTCGTGGAGTGGGCGCATCATGTTTGTGGTCATCAACAAACCGAAACCCATCATCAGGTTTCTCTGTATAAGCCAGGAACTTTGGGCTTCTAATTCCAGCTCCCCATGCTACAAGAGGAGTATCAGTATTTGAAGGGTGTCCGTCTCCATGGCTTCCTGTAAGTAGTAGTATCTAATTACTTTTGCATTATAAACAAAGGAGTAACATAGATTACTAACCTAGCATACTAACAAGTTAACCAATAAAAATCAAGCCTTTGTAATCACTAGTAGCTATGACACTCATCCTTGTGATGTACCCAAGGCAGTCTTGCATAAAGTGCAACCAAATTCATTGGGTCAGAAAGCACTTAGATATCTGGAATGGAGCTGTCAACACGACTCTAAAATGTGGCTGCCTAGGCTCTATGCAGTATAAAATTGAATTACTTTTTAAGGAAAGTAATGCAACTAATTCGTTCTGCAATCCAGATTGAAATCGAATTGCTGCACCCAATTATTCCATTCATTTTGGGCATGAAGCAGTTAAGTAGGGGTTATTTTCCCCATTGCATGCATACATTTGCAGAGGAATAGTCTTCTTCTCATTCTGTGTCTTTGCTAGGTGGGAAGAGATAAACATAGAGAATAGTATTACATTAGTGTTCAAATCCAATTTAATTACTAATTTTCAAATTAAAATTTGAATGTTTCAAATTGAACAGGTTTACAGTTGCCTGGTGGTGACAGACTCTCCCAGGAAAACATAACCTGCCAGCTCCCTCCAGCATTCTAAACCCTGCCCAGGAACCCAAAACTCATATAGAGCCTAGCTCTGAAAGCTATATAAACAGGAGTACAGGACCAAAATATATTTGTGAAACCATTCTGCATATAACTTACCTTTATCACTCATTCCATGATCTGCTGTAAACACATACGCCGTTTGATTGTCATTGAAATAGTTCTCCATGAGATTGTGCACACTTTCAGCAATTTGATCAACAACCTTGACATTGTTCAGATAGATGCTTGAATAGGGTCTGTGTGCATGGCCATTGGTATCACAACCCAGTAAGTGCAGAAATATAACCAACTTATCCTGTTGGAGTAACTGCCTCAATTTAACATCGTCAAAAGACCTGTTGATAAGACCTTGAAACTGGTCAAATGACCAATGGTCCAGAAATGATGCATCTGCAATCAAGGTCTCTAACAAAGTAAAAACATGATTCCAAATGGAAAATAAATTGCAAAATCAGAGGATTGATGATTTAAACTGTGTTGTTGACTGAAACACTAACTTTTTCTTTGTAGAGGGGGGAAGATCCCTCATGTATTCAACAGGAAAAATACTTATTTTAGAAAAATTGGATGAACTGATTTATTATTTACAAATTAGTCTGCACATCTGTAAATTCATGATAACAGTTGTAATTTGTGGTAAAAAGTACTCCTGGCCAAAGGAAGAAAATAGTTTCAAAGATAATTTTTCGCATATTTGATCAAATTTTGGACTAATTTGACTATTTCAGGAAGAACAGGTGTGCTGTACGAGACATTGCAAAGTTATCTAAATATGTCAAGGAAAACACAATGTGGTTTCATGACTAGCGAAGTGCTGGAAAGGCAGCTACTAACAGACAATATCATGGTAACAGATTAAGCTTCAGCAAGATACACATACTGCCAATAAACCTGACCTGTTGCAAAGTCTTCATATTCATGGGGATAAGTGCCCCATGTACTGTGAGGTAGGCTACTACAGAATATAGGAACAATATCTGGACTTCCAAATGAGATAGTGTGCCGACTCTGATTGAATACAGAATCAAACTCCACTGGATTGGCCTTCCACCCTGCACAACACATCGTAGAGTACAAATATTTAATCACTTTCTGTAAAACCTTTGATGGGTCTTCACACAGTAAATTTATATATAGTAACAAAAAGTATGTTCGTCTTACTAAGGCTCGGCAATAAGGAATCAGAAGTCATGGACAAGCAAACATAGTACATTAGGATATAACAATACTTACTGTTTCACTCATTAGGGCATAGCATAAGAATTGCAGTTTTGTAATATTAATCACGTGCAAGATGTCAGTCATGCACATCTAAAACATTTCTCAGATACAAATAGTTCGGTACATACATTTTGGTTACCAACCATGAGAACACAAGGGCCATCTATACTAGTAGCAACAACTAAGAAAAATGGTAATGCTATCTAAATTAGACAAAGCAATGTGAGAGTGACTTTGAAAACCACACACAAAAAAGCACAGTGTATTTGAAAATTAAGTAAGCCGAGTGACTTTGAAAACATTGCACCAAATTGACACACGAGCAGCCAGCTGTGGTACACTAGAAGTTGCGCCGGAGCAGCATACCTTTGGTGACAGCACTGGGGTCCTCGTAGAAGCCGGCGATGAAGGGAGACGTGGCCGGGCCTGGACTCAGTGGGAGGGCGCGCGTGGCTGACCCCCCACCGACCCTTCTCCTCGATCACGCCGCGCAGGAACGGCGCCCTGTACCTCCCCCGCTCGTCCGGTTCGAAGAACTTGTCCGCCCTGAGCCCGTCCGCTGCACGCACCAAAACCAAAACCCCCCCAGTCAAACCACACACTCGACGACATCGAGCCGAAGCGTAATGGAACGGGGATCGGAGGAACAATGGGGGTCGCACCGACGAGGAGGACGAGGCGCTTGGCGGGGGCCGCCGAGAGGCGGGGCGGCACGGGATCCATTCCGTGCACAATTGGTGACTTGAAGTAGATGTCAAAGATACTGAGCATGTACACGGCGTGCAGCGCGACGCCGAGGACGACCAGCCACCGCTCGCGCCGCCGCGTCGAGGCGGACGGCGAGTGCGTCTGCGCCTGCGGGCGCGGGCGGCCGGCCATCGCGGGGACGGGGCGCCGGCCTGGCCGTGGAGGTTCAGGCAATGGATCTGTGGGTTCTTTGGAGCTTTGGAGTGAGATGTCCCCAAATTCTCCACGGGCCTCTCTCAACAAAAATAAAATTCTACGGGAGCCCTGAGTAGTGAGTACACGTGGACAGGCGGACCGGGCTAAGGCCAGAACCAGCGGTAACCATTGTGATTCGCTGCAGCGGAACGCTAGACAACGTGAGCTAGAACGATGATAGGAGATGACAAGAATCGTTAGGATTTAGTCTAAGATCATCTGCATCTTTTCTCTCCAAACAGTTCCGCTACGCATTAGAGGAAAGATTTGGCGGAAAAAAGTCGACAGCCTGGTTCCTCCACGCCCTCTGCTATCCTAGAGTTGGCTCTCGGTTTCGGACAAATACAGAGGAACGGTTCCATTCCTCCACCTACTTGTAGCTACGGTTTCTCTCTCCCCACAGCAGTGCCTCGCGCGCTCGGCCGGAAGAGGCGAAGGCGGAGGCGGAAGCGCAGGCGAGGAGGTCCAAGAGGTGCATATCTCCGGTTCGGCGTCCTGGAGAGGAAGGCGGCGTGCAAGGCGACGGCACCGGAGGGCTGCTGCAAGCGAGGAGGAGCCATGTCCTCTTCATAAATCTGAGGAGTGCGGCGGTGGAGGGAGCGAGGCAGCCCGGCCTGTGAAGGGAGGGTGAGGGAGGCAATCTCACTTGAGAAGAAGAGCTTGGTGGCGTCCGTGAAGGTTGGGAAGCGGCGGCGGGCAGATCCAGGCGAATCCCGTACCTTGTCGGAGGAGAGCTCCACCGGCCCGTTCGAAGCGGGTGCCACGAACACGCAGGTGTGTACTTCCTTCTCTGTGTGTTGGTTCTTCTTCCTAGCGCTGGGACGTTCGGTTAGTGCGGTTAAAACGGTTCGGTTAATTCGGTTTTGAAGTATTTCGGTTATAGCAAACTCTTAATCGAAATTATAGTTAGAAATCTTTTAACCGCGGTTGCGGTTAAATTGATTCGGTTTCGCGGTTAACCGAAATATATATTATACATCAACAACAAACAAATTAGAATGACATTATGACATCAACTACAAGTTACTAGTCACTAAAACAAACTGAGAAATAAATATAGTCTCATTTAAATATGATAAGTATGAAAACTTGAAAATCTTGATATTTCACATAATTGCACGTATATTTAATACACAAAATGCATAAATATTACGCTTAACTTGCTAGTTCGATTAATTCGGTTAATGCCACATAAAAACCGAAATAATGTGCGGTTAAAGGATATGACAAAAAATTTAACCGCGGAATTAACCGTTAACCGATTTAACCGACTTTTACGGTTAATTCGGTTCGGTTCTGTTCGGTTCAATCGGTTTCGGTTATATTTTGCCCACCCCTACTTCTTCCTCAGCGCCTCCCTCAGTGTCCGCCGCCTCCCCCACCTCAGTGTTGGCTGGATCTGCCTCCTCCTCCCTTTCTCTCTACGCCGCCCTCAGCGCCGCCTCCTCCCTCTATCTCTCTTTGCCGCCCTCAGCGCCGCGGCCTCCCTCTCTCTCCGCCGCCCTCAGCGCCACCTCCTCCCTTTCTCTCTCCTCTCTCTCGGCCTCCCTCAGCACCGCCTCTCTCTCTCGCCGGTATGCACTCTCTCATAAAAGCATTATACCTGTAGCCAATTGTGATTGTGGCCCTTGTTGATTTATGTTCTCGTGGAAGAAACAACACTCAATTTCTTACAACTTGCTGGGCAGTGGCAACGTTCTCCTGCTACTAAAGTACTACACACTAGCAAAGATCTAAAGAACATAATTGGAATTGGATGAAAAACTAGGAGTTGGTATTTGCACATCCTGTTACTGTTTATCCAGTTTGAATACACATTTTTGTAAGTGCATTCATTTTTATTCCAACACGATTCAAGTGTAATCTCTGCTTATATGTCTTTGTCCTCTACTTTTCAGGGATGGACCCAAACCAATTCCAATAGCCCGATGGCAGTAGGCAAGGTGCCAATCCTCCATACCAGGGGCCTAGAACGGGTATGTGTTTGGGTACCAGCCTGCACCAACTGGCTGGTACCGCAACCATGTAATGCAGCCAGGTTATGCATCCACAAGCTGCGACACCTATGTCTTCCATGTCTGCAGCAGGTATGATTTCGACCCAATGCTGGAGGTATGCCTCCAGTACATGTCACCAACATGGAACCCACTTGATCTGGATGACAGAGGTAGAGGAGGTAGCACCTAGTTGGTGGTCCATCAGATGGAGGTGGAGGTAGGAAAAGAGAGAGCACTAGTAGCAAATTGGCCAACTTTTCTGCAGAGGAAGATGTCAATGTTGTGACGTCATGGCTGGAGATAAGTTGTGACCCAATTGTGAACACTGACTAGAAGAGAGACAACTTCTAGGATCATGTTTTAAAGCAATACAATGGGAGGTGGGGTTCTTGTCCAGAAAGATCGCTAAAGTATGTCTAGTCTCTCTGGGACTAGATCAAACTAGAAGCAGGGAAGTTTGCTGGGTACTTCGCAGCTGCTGTTCGAGAAAACGCAAGCGGGACATCGGACAGTGATAGGGTATGCCATCCTTTCTGGTTGCTGCGAGCGTTGTTGATTGTTGATGTTATTTCACTCTTCTTTTTTGGTAATGTTCTGTGACTCCTTTGTCTACTTTGCAGACAGCACGTGCAGCAGCCAACTTCGTTGACGTCGAGGAACACAAGTTTCCATTCTTGCATTGCTGGGACCTGATGAAGGATGAGCGCAAATGGCAAGATGTAAAGCAGAAAAGTTCCAAAACAGCTGCAACTGATGCATGTGCTAAGCACATCCCTCTGGTCCTAACACTATTGACTTGGGTAGGGATGAGCCATCACCAACAGCCGCCGAGAAGAGGCCACTTGGCCGGGATGCAGCAAAAGCTCGCAAAAAGAAGTATCCTTCTGGATCAACATCGTCTTCTGAATAAGCTTCTAAGTTGCAAGACCTATCGTTGCACAAGATGACAATGTGGCAAGAAGAAAATTCAAAAAAAGTGGACCGCTTCGACCATCTTGCAAGCATTGAAGAGAAGAGGTTCGACGGGATGCGTGAACACAAGTCTGTCCTACAGTTGTGATACTCCATATCTTAAACCCTAATTAAGTGCACTAAGCATGTCATCATATGCATATCCTAAGTTAAGCAATGGAAAGGAAAATGCGTCATTTAAATATTTCCAAATCTCTTGCAAAAATAAAAATAAAACTTCCTTTTTCCTAAATTATTTTCTATTCAAAAGAAATGGAATTGATTCTAACTTCAAACTCTTTAAAAATATGTGTTCATCCAAGGACAAAAGTGTAAGGTTATATTATGAAATATACCCCTTTTCACTTTGAATCTTGGATTAATTTTTACTTATTTTAGGATTCAAATGAGAAAGTATTTAGATATAAAATAAAAAAGGGGGGACACAGGGGAGCCGGTGGCCCAAAAGCCACAGCGGCCCACCCCTGCTTCCTAGCGGCCCACAGGGGCTGCCTGCCGTAGTCTTCCTCCTTGGGCAAAGGAGATTAGCTCCCACCGCCCATCATCGTCCTCATCTACCGCCGCCCCTCTGCTTCACGCCCGCCACTCAGGCCAAGCCACGGGCTGGCATTGGCTGCGCCCGAGCGCGCCACCTTGGCAAGCCCGCGGGTCTGTGCCACCAGGTGCTGGCTGCGCCCAAGCGCGCCACCTGGGCAAGCCTGTGGGTACGCACCACTGCACCCCTCGTCTTTCTCCTTGGGACGAGCAAGATAAGCCACTGTCGCCACCGCTCACCGCCCTTTTGCCATCCTCATCTGCCGCTGGCCACCGGGTATAAATACCCCCTCACCGGCGCCATTCTGACCATCCTTAACCACACTACCCTCTCTGTTTCTAACCCTAGCAACCGGAGAACCCGAGCCATCCATCTCTTTCTCCACCGATGCATCTTACCGCCGGTAGCCACCTCCGCCGCCTCTTCTAGTCATCAAACGGGTGAGACCCTCTGTTCCTCACTTTACTCTTCCCTCTCCACAAATCCTCATCAAAGTTTAAGACTTGGTACAAGCTCAATCGAGCCGGTGCCTCCCATGGTGTCAGCGGCCATGGCCACCGTCTCGCCCATGTGCCCCACGTGCACAAGCCCTCCCATGTTCCCACCTACACTGTACTCTACGCGGGTACTCTCTACCGTCGACACGGCCTCGCACCACCGAGAACGGCATTCACCGCCGCGCCTTGGACCTATGCACGCCGTGCGTTCGCCATGGTTACCTGAATAGGGAGAAGATAAGGAAAGGAGGGAAGGAAGAGAGGGAGGAAGTAAGAGCTAAGCGCACCACCATGCAAAATGGTTATCACTGGCGAAGGCCGCGACCACTGCCGCGGCAGTTGATTGCCGGCGCCACCGCGCTGTACGCGCACGCCGAGCGCGCGCCGTGCGCCAGCAGAGCTGGCCGAGCCGACCTGTTAGGCCATTTTCATTCTTAGAAATCCTAATTCCTTCTAATATTTTCTGAATTTGTTTTATACAATTTAAATTTTTGTTTAAACTTATAATTAATTTTTAATTCACTTAATGGTTTTAAAATTTATTAAAACCTTGGAAAATTACTTTTAAAAACCTAAAAATTCTTTTAGGCCTAAGATGAGGCCTAGAACATGGTTCCAACGCCCCGCCTTTTCTTTAGAAACTTTTATCCTTCTTTTATTTACAGGTTGATCATCCTCATACTTAAAATTCATGCATATCATGAATTTAGATATGATAACTCCTTCACCCTCTACCGGAGAATCTTTCGAAGTCCGCAAATCTGAGATTCCTGAAGTCAGGAGTCCAGGAGCCCTCTATAGTTTCTGAAGAGGAATATTTTGAAGCAGTTTTTTTATCCCAACACTCTCAATCTAGGCAATCTCCGGTGCATTCACCCCTTTTTATTTTGAGTCTTAATTATGTGTATGATTGTGCATTAGAGTTAGGAATTAATTGAAACCCTAGTGCACATTGAATTCATATTCCAACCTCATGAATTCTATACGTATTAGATTAGAATACTTAGTCAAGCTTAATTATATGTTACGTTTATTTTGAGAGGAATCCAAGAAAGCTTCCTGAGATATTAATTGGAGACATTGGATATGATCAGTTATGCTTTTAGAAAATAGTAAATAAGAAAAGTTTAATGAATGAACATGATTCAGATCTTGATTACTGTCTATGTTGTATAAGGCCATATGATGTTGAGCCCTATTTTTGGCATCGAACGTGTCTCATCCACCTATTGTTTTCATCACAGGCTCCAATAAGCCTCTCATCCTTTGTACTTAGGTTTGAACTGTGGTGTGACCAATTGGAAGGTGGGAGACAAGCGGGTGTCGGAGTACACCCGGGTTTGGTGAGGGCAGTTCAGACTAGGTGGCAACGAAGATGTTAGGTTGTCATATGTGGGGTCATCATACACACATATCATGGGTGTCTGAGTATTCATCTCGAGAGTATAAATCGATTCGAATCGCTGGGCTTATCAGGTGTAAAAACTGAATCTTGATCAACATCATAGTTAAAAAGAGTAATGTTCTTGCTAAGTAATAATATTGCAAAGTGCTAGCTTGTTTGCCATTAAAATAGGTATAATCTATTATAAATAGGAATAACTAAAAGAATTTAACACCCTAAAAGCTAAGGATTCAATTGTAGGCCTGCTGCATGTGAGTTGACCTAAACAGATCCTGCCATAGGTTAGAAAGTTAGGTTTAGATCCAGTGGTCGGGTAAGTCTTGCCGAGTATTTATACTCAAGTTTCTTTTTATCTTTCCAGGTGTTAGATATATCCTCTTTGAGTATGATCCTTCTTTTTTTCTCACGGTGACCTTTGAAGTGTAGAAACTACATCGTTGGGCAAGATGTAAGGTTTCTTAAATAAACACTATGGATGTTTTTTAAGAAGTAAACTTTTGTATTACAAGTTTAAGAATTGGTTTGTAACGCCTTTTAAATGTTTTGTAATATATTTTCTTTTCAATTATGAAATATTGTAATCCGTGGACTTATTCAAGAGCCGCCCCTTAAGCTCGATCCAAAAGGGAAGGCTTATTAAGGTTTAAATCTTAATAAACTACTTAAATTAACTAAAAATTAATACTTAATAATAGATTAAGTATTAAACTCATGTTAATTTGGGTGGTTCCGCCGCAACAGCTTGAGCAGGAGAAGATCAAGATCATGCGTGACAAACTTGATATGCAAATGCAAGAGAGGGAGAGGGAGAGACTTGAAAGAGAGAAGAAGAAGACGAGATGATTCTTAAGGTGGACCTTGATTCATGCACACCTGAGCTCCGCATGTATTACGAGGCGCAGATTGAGGAGATACTGCACAAGGTGGCAGCAAGAAGGCAGAGGAACCGCCAAGTGTGAACTTTGGCTGCATGTTTATGTGTCAGCCATGAGCTATGTCCTATTCAAATTGCTGTGTCCTCTTTATTATTGCAATTTTCGACCTAGTGATCTGTTGTATGTGCCATGAGTTGTATCTGTTGTACGAACTATTTATTTGTTGTAAGTCTTGAATATTTATTTATTTGTTGTAAGACTTGAACATTTATTTATTTGTTGTAAGTCTTGAACATTTATGAGTTATTAATTTGTTGTAAGGTTTGAACATTTATGAGTTATTTATTTGTTGTAAGTCTTGATAAGTTTATTTGTTAGACTTCAAAAATAATATTTATCTGGTGTGCCCTCCTGCGAGTGCAAGATCATGCGGCAGATAATACACATTTTTATTTAATTGCCATACAAGCTGGCCATACAAACTGAATATACCAAGTGATCTTACAAAGTGACCTTGCAAACTGACCATACAAACTGCCCTTGCAAACTTGACATACAAACATAATGATCGGTAGAGAGTACACATCCTTAGAATACAATTATTCATTACACATACAAATATCATGCATACGCATGCTATTCTGCATTGGATCCCAACCTTGCCCACTAGTGCTCAATAAGATCGTACTGCAGTTGGTGGTGTAAAGTCATGTTCCGGAGCCTGTGGTGTGCAGCAATATAATTGTTCCTTTCTTGACTGTTATGGTATGGGACGGCAAGCTGTTCGATTCGATGGAAGCTTGTGTTTCTTGCACCTGGCCCTTTATCTTCAACAACCATGTTGTGCATAATTATACATGACTTCATGATGTCACTAAGATCAGCACGATCCCAACTGTATGCCGGCCCACGCAACACTCCCCACCTTGCTTTTAGGACACCAAACGCCAGTTCAATGTCCTTCCGGGCTCCTTCTTAGCACTTAGCAAAGTGCTTGGTCTTTGTCTCCGTAGGGTGCCAAACGGTCTTAACAAAAGTTGGCCATTCTGGGTAATCCCATCGGCAAGATAGTACCCCGTATTATATGTGTTCCCATTCACATCAAATGAAACCGGAGTCGCCTGGCCTTGGACGTATTGTGAGAACACGGTCGACCTATGAAGTACATTAATATCGTTGTAACTACCTGGCACACCAAAGTAAGCATGCCAAATGTGAAGATCCTTCGAAGCGACTGCCTCTAGGATCATGGATGGATGTTTACCGCGCCCGTGAACATCCCTCTCCATCCAATTGGATAGTTCTTCCACTCCCAATGCATGCAATCGATGCTACCTAACATCCCTGGAAACCCACGGTCCTCGCCAATCTGTAGTAGCCTAGCAACATCATTTGCATTTGGGGCACGTAGGTAGTAATCCTCCAAACACTTTGACGACAGCCACACAGAAATGTTGTAGAGCTTGACGAGCTATGGACTCACCAATACGCATATACTCATCTACTGCGTCGGACGGCAATCCGTAAGCAAGAATGTGAAGGGATGCAACGACCTTCTGAAGACCCATCAAGGGTGTCTGATGCAGTGCGTCCTCTTTGTACGTGAAGTATGGGTCCGCGGCCGTGACAACATCGACTAGGCGTTCCACCACATGTTGTCGCATCTGAAACCTGCAAATCAATATGTGTTCATATGTTCATGTATCATAGGGAATACTAAATTTGGTATTCTGTCCATACCTTCTACGAAACTGAATATCATTGTACACAGGCTTCTCGCAGAAGTAGTCCAGGCGGATCCTTATATCCCCGGAACCGTGATCTCGTGGCCGGATTTCTTTGGGTGGCCTGTAATTCCTACGACGAGATCCTTCGGCCTCCTCTATGGAGACCAACTCAGGCACAAGCTCATTGTCATCATCAACCATGGTGGTGAAGTCGTCCTCCTCCATCCTCCAATACTTTGCCAAGGAGCTTGAGCCAGGGTAGGCAGCCATTGGATATCTATGGTTCTAAATGAGCAAACATGCAAAAGGTTGGCGCACAATATATAGTTCGCGAGTAGCACGCAGAGAATATATTCGCATGCTATTGGAGCACGATTGCACGAGTACCACGTAGATAATATATTCCCTCCGAGGCCAAAATTGACAGGATATGCAGGCCTTTGGGCACGGGCGAACAGCTGGAGCACGAGACGTCAAAACGATGCCAGCCATGCAACAACCTTTGCACAAGCACGGCAAGCCGCATGTATGCTCGGTACATATATTGATTTTTAATTGGAGGAAGGTAGTTGATAGAAAATGAATAGAATAGTTGGTAGTTGGATACGGAGGAAAGTTATAGAGGGACTGAAGCGCAGCGAAATGTAGTGTGGAGGAAAGAATCTTGCTGCCTGGACTAGAATATTCCTTTAAAGAAAAATTTTGGAGGAACAAGAGTGCAGATAGCGTAATTGGGCCATGACAGGGCATAGAGTGTGGGCCTGTCAGGCCAGGCCTGGGAAATGTGGGATGGAGGTGGACAGGTGGTGGATGGAGGACGCTGTCTCTCACTGTGGAGTGGTAACCTTACCCTACCGGCCTACCTCTCGAGAGGTGCCTTGATGACCAAGAAATGCCAATGCTCTTTATTTGTTTGGTCTTTATTTATTTAAATTTTTTAGGGCCTAGGTCTTTGCTCTAGAAGATTCTAGATCTATGGTCTTTTATAACTGGATCACCTGTCTTAGTCTATTAATTCAAATTTTTGGTCTCTTGGAAGTGAAGGCGGGCGGGCGACATAACTGGGCAACGGTGCAGCAGGTGCAGTTCCACGTGTCAGAGATTCCACAGGTGATAGGGCTTTTAGCCTGGCTCTGGTCTACTATGCAAAAACAAGCTGCAGAAGAAAGCCCTTTTCAGTTCACATTGATGGCTTATGCCCAGCTGCATGGATGCATTTTTCACCTATGGAGTGGATGTGATGTGCAAAACTGATGAGATTAATTGCTTTTTGCTTGCTCTAATTTGATCGACTCCAGAAAACATGCGTGCCAATCAAAGGACCACCACAACCAGGGCAAGAAAGACTTAACATACAAGCAATTCATTAATTCAACTCTTAACTACCTGAACCAAACATCAGAAGAAAGAAAAAGAAGAAAAAGCTCCAAGGACTACAAAAGCTACACTATCACCAACGTTCATAACTTGCTAAGCAACTTGCTCATCTTGCGGTAACGCTACCTGGCTGGGGACGGGAAACAGTTGCTTAGTTATAGCTAACCCACACCACACGCTTCCATCTCCTCACCTCTTCCTGTCTCTCCCCACAAGCACACAACCACCAACCCAACACGGCAAAACCCTACCCCCCTCTCCTCCCTTCCCACAACCCATATAGCGCCGACACCACCCATGCAGCGTTGACGTGCTCTCCTTCAATCCTAGGGCTTGTGAGGGACTTCTATTCAAGTCTAACGTGGTGGGACCAAAGCGCAAGCCCCGCACGGCGGCCGGAGACAAGAAGACGGTGGGCGATGCGGTCGATGGCTCCTACAACCCTGACGTGGCGAGCGCTAAGCAGACGCCCCACACGGCCACCAGAGCCAAGATGACGGCGAGCAACGCAGCTGAAAGCAGCCACGACGGTTCCAAGCTCGATGCGGCGGGCTGTGGGGAAGCCACAACTGACGGAAGGCGATGGGGGCAAGCCGCGCATCCACCGCCCAGCTGCCTCTGACCTCACAAGGATGGAGGAGCGCATCTCCTCCTCTATGGTTGACATCATGAGGATGGAGATGGAGTGCATTTCCACGTTTATGGTTGCTTTAGTGAAAATAGTTGTGGAAGGAGACACGAGGATTAGGGAGATAGAGAGGGAGGCTGACATACAACAAGCCCACCGCATGAATATGTTTTATCTCTTATTGTGTTTGGTGGTGCAGATCATTGCGGATCAAGCTGCAATTATATGGGAGAAGAACAAGAAGCAGAAGGAGGCCGCCAAGAAAGCCGCAGTCGGCGGCTGCTGTGGCGGCAGTGGCAACCGAGGCCGATCGAGGAGAAGATGATGGCGGAGGCTGAGAAGAAAGCTGCTGCTGCGGGGGCGACAGCAGGCAAGGCTGAGGCGAAGACAAAGGTGCCAGCGGCGGCGGAGGCGGAGGACGAGAAGAAAGCTAATTGTGGTGGTGGTGCGGTGGCAGCGGCGGCATCGCCGAGAAGAACGCTGCTAATGCTGCTGCGGCGGCGGTGGCGGCAGCAGCTAAGGATGAGACAAAGAAGAAAGTGGCGGCAGACGAGGAGGAGACGAAGGTGACCCGCCCGATGTCCTCAACATCATCATCTCAAAGGTCTTCAACTTATTCTAGGATGCAGACGTGTGTAAAAATACGTGTGTCACTGCACCTCTGAAGATCGAGGAGGAGGTCACCACGAAGATCGAGGAGGAGAAGCAGGTTGTACCGCAAGCAAGAGAGGAGGAGGCGGTGACATTGTCAAAGAAAACTTGTATCATCGTTGCAGTAGCCATTTTTGTTTTTGCTTTCTTTGTCCCAAATCGTTGAGGGTTGTTTTGCGGTTATCGTACTAAGGGCAAGAACATTAGAGCTGTTTTATTTTCTATTTGCTTTGTCACCGATTTCTCTCGTTGAGAGTTATTTTGGTGTTATCTTACTAGTGGAAGAACATTGAAGCCGTCTAATAATATGCAGACTTATGCATTGCTGCGTTTCTTTCTGACCTCTTGTACATTGCTTCCTCTTAAAGTAATTCTTGGGCTTTATCCATTTTCCTAGGTATAATAAGATCATCATTTTTATAGATGGCCAGATGGGCCGGGCCCACCGTGACGGCATGAGGCACGACACGCCTCACAGTGCTGTGGGCTGGCACGGCACGAACCCAATCGTGCCGGTGCCGGCACGGCCTCTCCCCCGTGCCATGACTGGGTCGAAAGTGAGCCACGGCGTGCCGACACGCCACGGCACGGCTCTAACGGCCGGCCCCCCTAGCCTGTTAGGCCCGCGAGGGCACGCACGGGGGGTATAAAAGCCCCACAGGCGCCCTCGGCCGAAACCCTATCCCCATTCTTGCCTCTGCCTAGCCGTCTTTGCCTCGAATCAAACCCTAGCCACCGCTCCTGACTCCGCCTTGGACCCTCCCATCCTTCGCCCTTCTCCACCCCACCAGTCGCCAGAGGATGAGGATCTGCAGATCTCCACCTCGCTGGTCTCCGGAGATGAGGATCTGCGCTGCTCCACCCCTTGCCGTGGTATGTAAGTTGTACGTCCTCCTCCCTCTCGACTCTCATGATGACATGATCTAGATCCAGTGATTCACCATCTTCTCTGGTGAGCAGTGGACTGGATCTGCACCGCCGCTGGTCGTGTCGTGCCCATTTGGCCATCTAATCTCACTATCCCCTATCCTCTAATCTCACTCTCCTCTGTCTTTGCCGAATTTACTCATCTACACGTTGTTTGTGGGTCTTGGTTGGCGACGGAACCGGTGCTCCGGCCTCGGTTAGTACCTCTCTTGTCTCTGTTCTCCTTCTCCAGTGCACCGTTGCTAGATTTTTCTTGGATTTCTCTGCTAAACTAAGCTTCTCCATGTTTTGATTGTAGGCCGTGAGGAACCGGCGCACCGGCCATGGAGCATCGGTATAATCTGACCTCCACCAACCACAAACTCATGTTGTTGGGTATGGTGCTGAACGACGAGGACGATGTGGATGATGTTCGGGACAATCAGTTTGGCGACACTCACGAGGGTCCAATTGACCTCGGCGATGTACCCGAAAGGGTCGAGCCCGAGGCCAATGGAGAACCTGGTGGTGCCGCGACTACGTCCACGACTAAGAGCACCAGGCGGAAGAGGAAGTCCACGTCACCCATCTGGGATGACATGGACAAGATCTTTGAAACCATGAATGGCGTGCAGGTAAGGCTAGTTGCTCGTTGCCATTATTGCAAGAAGGAGCCTAGTGCTCGTTCTTCAGGTGGTACTGGTCATTTGACTCGTCACGCAGAGAAATGCAAACTGCGTCATGGCCATTCTGGGCATTAGTCTGTGCTTAGATTCAATGCTGATGGAACTGTCTCTAATTGGGTGTACTCTGCAGAGGTTGCTCATGTGCAATTATGCCGTTTGATTGCTAGATTAGATCTTCCATTAAGTTTTGGTGAATCTAATGCTTTTGAGGATTACATTAAGACTGCTCATAACCCTAGGCATGCTAATGTCTCCAGGCAAACAACCACTAGAGATGTTGAAAAATATTTCAAAGAACAACATGCTAAACTTGTTGAAAGGTTGAAATCCGTTTCATGTGTTGCAATTACTTCTGATATTTGGTCTGGGAATGCTAAGGAGGACTACCTTAGTGTAGTTGCACATTTTGTTAATTCTGATTGGGAATTAGAGAAAAGAATCCTTGCTATGAGGCTAATTGATTGTTCTCACTCTGGTAGAAACATATTAGAGCGCATGTCAACTGTGCTAGGGGAGTATGGCTTAATTGATAAGTTGTTCTCCATCATTTTAGATAACGCATCTGCAAACACTAAAGAAATGGAGACACTTGCACCTATGCTTTCTGATTATGTTGGTCCTTTATGAATGCATCAACGTTGTGCCTGCCATATTATTAACCTGTTTGTTAAGTCTGCATTTGATGAACTAAAGCCTTACCTTGATGATTTTAGAACTGCCATATCCTTTTTGAACTCATCCAACTAAAGGATTGCTGGCTATAAAAGTTTCTGTATTGCTATGAATGTACACCCTCGTAAATTTGGTTTAGACATGGATGTGAGATGGAACTCTGGCTATCTCATGCTAAAGCATCTCATACCTTGCAAGAGCACCTTTGATACATTCATACAGACCCACTACCCCCAGGCCTGAGCAGGGTGCATTTTTAACTGATGATCATTGGTATGTAGGTGAAAAAATATTAGAATTTCTTGAAGGATTCTATGATTCTACTGTTGTCATGTCTGGTGTCTACTACTCTACATCCCATTTGATGTTGCATCACATTTTAAGCATGCTTACACACTCGAATGAATATGAGAATGATGACTTGCTCAGAGATGCTGTAGTCCTTATGAAAGATAAGTTCTTAAGGTATTAGGGGGAAATACTTCTGCTCTATGCTTTTGCATTCATATTAGATCCTAGAGCTAAGTTGAGAGGTTTCAATAATGTGCTCTTTCTGTTATCTGAGCAAACTCGTAAGGATTACTCTGCATATTTGACAACTGTGAGGGTTGGTCTGTTTGATTTGTTTAAGAAATATGATGACAAATTTGGTGCAGCTAAGTTGCAGATACCTTCTAACTCTACCCCTGGTGAAGGTAAGAGCAAATATGCATGGAATTTGGTATTTGGTTCAGGTACAAATAACTCTGGTCTTGCTAATGCTCCTAGCCTTGGTGCCGATCCTATGGGGCTTGGTACTGGATCATCCAACCCCTCCCTGCTATCTAGAAGAACATCTACTGGTGCTTTGCTTCATGAAACAAGTATTAATGTTCTACTGGTGCTTTGCTTCATGAAACAAGTACTAATGTTGGGATTACTGGTATAGAACTGTCGTCATACCTTGACAGTGACACTGTCTAGAAATTTGATGATATTTTTGACATCTTGGACCGGTGGCGTGACCGTAAACTTACATACCCAGTTCTGCCTATCTTAGCAAAAGATATTTTATCTGTTCCTATTTCAACGGTGAGTTCAGAATCTGCATTTAGCCTTGTGTACAGGGTGACTAAGGAGCGACGACATCGGCTTGGTTCTGGTATGGTGGAGATGTTGTCCCAAGGACCGAGAGCAAGCAGATGCTAACCGGGAACAAAGCATTGGTGGAGGCATTTGAAGACCTGTTCCTTGATAGAGATTGAATTTGAGCCTTGTGTGGCTTTATAATGAGCCTTCTGTGGTATGTTTGACCCCTGTGTGGCTATGTATCCTGTACTGTGATTGTGAACTGTTATGACATTGTTAAACTTATAATTACGAGCTGGGCTGTACTCTTTTCCTATCTAGGGTTTCTCACGAGGTGTAAGTTTTATCAGGATAGGTTTTTAATGAGGCAGCCATTGCACCAGCTCAAATTCAGTTGATTTCTGTGTGTTTTTTGAACTGCATGTGAATTTGTGATGTGCTTTGACGATGAAGATCCGTTGATTTATGTGTGTTTTTTTGAACTGCCTGTGTTATGCTTTGATCATCAATGGGTTGCTTGTATGTACCGTGCCCGGGCTAGCATGGCACGTTTAGGCCTATGTGCTGGCGTGCCGGCACGGCACGGTTGCCGCCTGGAGCGTGCCGTGCTCGTGCCAGTGGTCGAGCACGGCGGGCGGCACGGCGCGGTACGATTGCGTAATCGTGCTTCATAGTGCCGTGCCTCGGCCGTGCCCGTGCCGTGTCGTGCCGTGCGGCACGTTTGGCCATCTATAATCATTTTGCAGCAGCACATGATACGCTTGGTCGGCTAGAGAATATTTGTATTCAACTGATTGTTGCTGGAGTCCGTCGCCTCTCAGGCAAGAAGATGAATGTTAATACATAGACGAAGGTTAGAACTTAGAAGCATAATTTATCCATTACCGAGTCGTTACAGCTTACTTCAAAGTACTAGTCCTCAGGGTCATATTTATAGATGGTGGTTATTTATATAGTTTCCTCTGAGGAATTCTAAAATTATAAATAGGTTCTCGCCCAACGCGGGCTGGCCATTTCATGGGCCAGGCCTTACTATGAGAATCACTAATGGAACTATGAAATTTTATAATGTTTTTAGAACATTTCCTTAGTAAGAGCAAATTAGAAATTTGTGTTCAAAAAACATAAAGTACTAAGTATTTTGGAAATAAATAAATAAAGTGTCAAAAGTGTCAAGTATTTGGAGGTCGGCAGTAGCAAGAAAAAACATCATTCAGACCGCGAGCAACGAAGGACTAATAGTATTTAGAATGCTTTAACGCTTCGGCATGTTGAGCTCCGTGGCACTTAATCGCCTAGAGCAAAAATTAGAATGCTTAGAATTATAGCTATCCCAACCTTCTCTTTAACTGCGGTACTGGGTAGGAATGTTGTAACATTGTATTGAAACTGGTTAAATTGTCTTGAAATATCTTTTCAAGAACCTTTCTTGAAATAGTCTTGAATGTGAAGCATGAATGTTCAATTATGAATGGTGAGTGCCAATGTCCTGTTTTTCTGCTCATCGGCCCTTCAGGCTTTGGTTCATAGATGAACGGTTATGTTACCATGAATAATCATCGAAGCTGTTGAAGCCATCACCATTGGACCAGGACACCAGTTCCATGGATGCCATGGCACACTTACCACCTGTTCTGGTTACCAACATGTCAGGGATGACCACCTTTTTTTTATCCTTTTCTTTCTAAACTTCTAGTTGTCCTACCTAAATAAAACCTGTCCTTACCGGTACATTTGGAACTGTAGCTTGTTGTAAATGTCATTAAGCAGATCAGTACTCTGGTAATATAGCAGCCCAAGGATCCTCAGAAGATGGGGCAGCTGTATCTGGACAAGTAGTCCCCTCATCCCTAAATAATTGTTTGATATCCAATTAATATTGCAACTGATTTACGTTCAGGATCAGACGTAAATCACTTGCACAGCCTGAACTCCCAAACCAAACATCCAGCTCAATTATCTGAGCTTAACTGAACATAAGAGGGCTGAATTATCACAAACCAGGGAGCATTCTCAAAAACTGAATTTTATTAGAGACACAAATTGGAAGAACAAACTCAGTTTGCCAATTGCCACTCAATTGGAGCTGAACAGCAAACTCAAGAATGAATGTTCATTACAACCAAGCAGCAGCAACAATTTTTCACACATTTATTGCTTATAAACAAAGATTACAGCAACAACTTCATTTGGACTTATCCAAAATCATAGCTTTGCCCTCATACAAAAAGCAATTTCAAACAAAAATTACAGCCCAAAATACAACCATTTTCTAACACTCTTGCTTTAATTTCTAGTCCATGTCACGCTCATTCTTCAACGTCCTGTCCAAATACACATAGTTATATGTAATGTATCTGCATCCAAAAACCTATTCGGCAGGTGAAAACTTCTGTTCACCACTTCTTCGACAGTGATCTTCGTCTTTCCTCCAGGTACTTCTGCGGTGATCTTCGTCTTTCTTCGACGGTGATTCTGCAGTTTCCATACAGAGTGTATTTCAAATAAACTAGATACTCTGATTTGATGTCAGTCCAAAGTGTGCATTCAAACAAAATCAGGGTTGTGAAACTAGGACCTCATAAATCGAGCCCTTACAGGCCGATTTAAACTTGCAGGCAAGCTTGTACCGGGATGATGTAGTACAAGCCTGTACTGGTACTATGGATGGAGTTCAAGTCAAGTGCATATTGATGCAATCTTACATGGCTGATTCTAGGAAATGGAACTGTATCCTCTAACATTGGCTGATTTATAACAGAGGGCAAGGGCAGCGAGGAAGATTAGGCACAACGACCTTCTCCCACCTGATCTCCTGCTGAGAGATTTGTTTTTTTAGACTCTCAAGAGTCAAGAGTGGGCTTCGCACAATTACTGCGGCCGACATGGGCTTCACCAAATTGCCACCAACCACGTTGCCTCTTTGGTTTTCCTTCCATTTGGGATATTTTATTTATTTTGGTACTCTTTTCCAATTACCAGGGATGGGAAAGGGCATCCTTGCCCCTGCTCATTTCCTCTTCATCTGCACACCACCGAGGACCCTCCGCATCGGAGAAGCCCGGGCGTAGCCACCGCTGTGCGCGTGGACGAGCCGCCACCGCCGCCGGGGGTGTAGACGAGGACCGCCGTCCATGCCATGGCCCCACCGCACGCGAGGGACGAGGAGCCGCCTCACACACAGCCGCTGCTGCCCACGTGGACGAGGAGCCTCTGCCCGCCGCCGCGCCGTCTCCTCTCTCATTGCGCCATGGATCATGACGAGCTCAAGCTTGTGGATTTATGTGGCGAGGCCGCGGCGGCGGTGAAGTAGGCGGGGTGGCCATGGTGGCGCCGGGCAGGACCTTCCGCACCTCGCCGCCGTGGTGCACGCCAAGGCCCCGTGCGCTGCTCAGGCCTCCCCGCCGACATTGTGGTGTTCGCGGCTGTGGGCCTGTGGCGATGAAAGGCGGGAGGGAGACGAGGGCGGAGGGAGAGCCGGGCGAGCGTCACCCCGGCAGAAGAGGTGGAGGAGCCGTTGACGGCACACATGGTGGCGGTGGAGGAGGTGCCGGGACCGGAGGGAGAGGTGGGCGGCGGGTGAGGGGCGCCCCCATCTTCCCCCCACGGCGGCCTAACTTCCTGGCGCCCCCATCCCTCAGGCCGGCGGCGTCCTCTCCTTCCTCGGCGGAGGAGGCAGAAGTCGGCAGCGGCAGTGGCGGACTCCCTCCTCGCCAGGGGCAGAAGAGTCTTTTCCCGTGCCCAGATTTTGGGAACGAATACCAAAATGAATAAAATGTCATAAATAACAGGAAAACCAAAGAGACAATGTTGTTGTGGCAATTTGGCAAAACCTATATTGGCGATGAAAATTGTGCGAAACCCACTCTTGAGAGTAAAAACAAAACAAAAAATCTCTATCTACTGCTACATGAATAGGCAGCAACAAATCAAGAAAAAGAGTGACTATTGAGTCAATGCGTGTTCCATTGCTGGAAAGGCTCCCATAAATTTTGAACACATGCATAGCAGCATCATTTATGCACTGGAATATGGTTCGTGAAAAGCTAAGATGCTCAACTTCTGGATCCACCTGTCAATCACATTTCTCTCTTTTGATATGAGAATTATCAAAGAATTAATTGAACTGAGATTCAAGTCCAATATAGGTGCAAATAGGAACGGAGTGTCATTCAACACTCGTATAGACATTAGATGCGCTCAGTTGCAGGTCGAGGTTGAGAGCCCGGGTAGCTGGCCGTGAGTACCTAGGGGAGGAGGAGCGTCAGCGGTGCAGGGCAGCCGCCGCTGCAATGAACGGGGTTAGAGGTAGATGCAGCGCTTTTGCAGGCCAAGCTCAGATCTCGGGAGGCAGGCGGAGCACCATGGATCTCGTGAACGAGGCGAGGTCAGCGTTGGACCTGACACAGTGGAAATGGGTGGCACGCGGCGATGTCATGAGGGAAGCGGCCAAGCGGACGCCAAGAGGAATGTTGGGGAGAAATGTGGCTCCATTCCGAGTACACTTCCCTCCAAACAACGAAGTGATGAATGACTATAGGGACACCTGGCGAGGTATCTATAGGGACACCAACTGCTCGGCGCTATCTAGGTTAACTACCACATTCCTGAAATATTTGAGGATACATTAATCATTTGATCTACTCGGTAGGGCCGCTAAGGTATTCTCGGAAGTCGCCCTCAGTGCCCAGCTTCGGGAGACCTCTTCAGGGATCGCCTCCGCCGGGGTCCTCTTCGGGGACCGCCTCCAGGAGCCCTTTTCGGGGATCGCCTCGGGGGCCCTCTTCCCATGGCGTTGATCTGTCGTGATGTAAAGTCCTGAAAAACTGAGCAAAAGCATTAAACCACCCAACAAGGAGGGCAGACGAGAGAGTGCCTGGCAATTTGAGGTGGAGATGAGGCCGGGTTCTTTCTCCCTCCGACGGTGCTTCAGGCGGTGGCCGGTGACTGATAGATTGACAGTGCGATACGGCCATACGGGGCGAGGAGGCGGCGACATTTGTGCACACTTTTCGTTATTTCGATTTTCTTGTATATGCGTTCATTTTTTGTTATTTCAATTCCTTTCAATATTTCTCTTGCCTTCCCCAGCGAGGTGCAACCCAGCATTAACTAGCCTAGAGACGCACCACATTAATTAGCCAATCATAATATTTTCCAAAAAAAATATTTCCTTTAGCATTTTTTTGTGTTATCGTTATCATTTGAGCTTTTCACTTGTGGCGCAGCAAAAAAACTTTTCAATATGTTTATAATTTATAGTTTTATACCCATAAACTTATTATAGAGATTTATGCTCATAACTTTTTATATACATAAGCTATCATTGTTCAGTTACTTTGGAGCTTATACACACATCTTATTATAACGAATTATAATCATAAATTTTGTTAACATAAATCTTAGCTATTCAACGCTTCAAAGCTTAAAGAGTCAATTCCATACGAATCATTATAAAAATTCGTAATCCTTTATTTGCCACCGAAAAAATCATTGCTTCTTCCGTACCCTCGGACCATTTTAGTCTATTTTAGTCATGCCCAATCTCCTTGCCCTGGCCATGGCCACACACCAGCGCCGCGCCGCCCATGACCGCTGCGCTCCTCTTGCTGCCCGGCGCCACATCGCCGCCGCTGCCGCTCGACGCTCGCGCGCCGCGGCACAGCGGAGATGGGTCGTCGCCGCCTCGTCCCCCTCCTCCGCCCGCCCTCCAAGCCTATGTCGAGCAAATCACGGCGCTGGAGGAGTCCACCGGAGCAGAGCACGCCCGCGCAGAAGCCTCGGAGGCTCGGATGGCGGGAGCTCCACGGCGGCTCTGCCTCGCGCGGGCGAGCGCGCAGGAGCTCCGCGGCCGCTCTGCCTCGCGCGGGCGAGCGCCCGGGATCTCCGCGGCGGCTCTGCCTCACGCGGGCGAGCGCGCCGGAGCTCCGCGGCGGCTCTGCCTCGCGCGGGCGAGCGCGCGGGAGCCCCGCGGTGGCTCCGGCTCTGCCACGTCGCCTGCGGGCGTGCGTGTGGGATGCTTGACCTCGCCGTGGGCGGGCGAACGCAGGCGAGCGCACGGACGTTGATCGGCTTGCGCGTCGAATGCGGCGGGCGCGAGGGTCACGAGCAGCGCGGAAGCGAGGAAGGTCGGCATCGCTAGGGAGGCAGCGACGACGAGGGCACCGGAGAAGGCGCATCCATTGAGGAGGGCGACGAGGAGGAGGCCGTAGAGGTCGGCGTTGAGGCGAAGGTTGGGGAGCACATCGGGTAGGCGGCGCTCGGAGAGGACAGCACACGCTGGGAGCGGCGGGGGTGTGACGCGAGGAGAAGAGCTGGTTTGCGCCCTGACGAATATGACAGTTGGGTCCAGGGTCCAGGTAACGTCCGTTAGACCATCCCCAATGGGGTTGGCTATCCACTAACCTATCCACTGTTCCTCCAATATTCTAACTACCTCCATCTCTATCTTCAGTATCGCTACAATACCAAACAGTGTATAGCCAACCCATTTGGCCAACCCCATTGGGGATAGCCTTAGCTCCAACCCGACGGCAGTGGCACTGAGGTCCAGGCAAAAACGAACCAAGCTCCAACCCGACGGCAGTGGCACTGAGGTCCAGGCAAAAACGAACCAAGCACATGGAAAGAGCCACAATCTTTTCAATGTCAGATAGGGGATGAAGAACTTTTATAATGGCATGTATGGAATTGACTCAAGCTTATACCCATAACATGTAATGCTGATTTGTGATCATAACTTTTTGATATACATAATTTTTCGCTTTTCAACATCTTCATGGATACTTATACAAACAACTTATTATGATGACATGTAATCGCAAATTTAGTTAACGTAAATCTTCGCTACTCAATGCCTTTATAACTTATACCGACTACTTATTGACACTATTCCATACAAGTCATTATAAAAATTCGCAATCATCTATCAGCCGCTGAAATTGTTGTAGGTCCCACCATGCCCTTGATCCATTTTAGCCTAGACCTCAACGCCATTCGTCAAGTCAGAAGGTAACAATGTTAAGTGCTCCTCTGGTACTCCATGGCCTTGCCAAGCTCCTTGTTCCCACCATGCGATGTGCCTCTCGATGTCGTTGAGCTTTTCCCCAATGTTGTCTCCACCATGACGGCCATGTCGAGGAATTGACCCCCACCGCCATCTGCTCTGACTCGGACTCCGACAACATCCTCTTCTCGAACCTTCTCCCCTCCACCACCGTCGCGTCTTCCTCCCCGTCGCGCCCACAGCTCCACCACTCCCACATCCCCTCACTCCTGTCCCCCATCACCGTCCACGCGCTACCCTCGCAGGGCTCTCGTTCTAGCATTGGCCATCCACCGCCATGCTCCTATGCATCCTTCCTGCCTCATCGTAGCTCCTCCCGCGCGCCCTGGGGAGCTCGACGCTTAGCATCCTCGAGCTCAGCTCCGGCATCGAAGCCGCGGGGCTTGCGCTGGCCACAACTCCTTCCACGCGCCCCAAGGAGCCTACCGCTCAGCGTCCTTGAGCTCGGCTCTGCCAATCACACTGTGGTCCACGAGGCTCGCACTGGTTGTAGTGCTCTCGGCGCGCTCCCAAACCTCCACCACAACGCCGACCTCAGCGCACCCCTGCTTGCCACCACAGGCGCCGCCGCCACCATCGTGCCACTCCCCTATGCGCCACCACAATGATGGAAGAGGTCGAGCGCGTCGTGGATGGCCGCCATCTCTAGCTTCACCGCCTCTGCCTGATGCTATCTCGTCTGCTAGTCCGCCTCATGCCGCCGCTCATGGTATCCATGTCCCGATCTCTTCACAGCCTTAGCCCTTGCCTCCGTCTCCCAGTCCTCGCCGCGCACCTCACCACTGATCCTTTCTGCAGCCTTTGCGCTACACACCGCACTATGCCAACACCCGGCCAAACCCTCACCGCTTCTGCTCGCGTCGCCGCTGCTCGACAGTCCTATGGCCGCGCTTGCCACATTCAGGGAGGTGGACGCCGATGGGGTGCAGGCCTCGCGCTACAACACACTTAGGGAGATGGTCCTCGTCGCCCACAAGGGTACTCTTGACATTTCATAGCGCACTTGCCACTGTTAGTGGGCCCTACAAGACGGTCAATGAGGTGGTCGTGACGGTAGTGGCATTGAGGTTCAAGCTAAATTGGACCGAAGGCATGGTAGGACTTATAATAATTTCAGTGGTAGACAGGGGGTTTCGAACTTTTACAGTGGCTTGTATGGATGGAATAGAATATTACTTATTATAATGATTTGTGATCAGAACTTTTCGATATACGTAATTTATCTCTTACCAACATCTATATTCATCAAAGCTTAACCATAACTTATCGTAATAATTTATGATAATAACTTTTTTCTTTTCAACAACTTATATATACAATTTATGATCATGATTTTTTGATACTAATAAAATTTTGTTGTTCAACATCTCTAGAAACATACAACTTCTTATAACGGATGGTGATAGTAACTTACGTAAGTTTTCAGCATTTAATCCCTCAAAACTTGTACACTGTTGACGCGGCTTATGTACGAAAATTATACATCATTTTATATGGTTTTTCATTGATTTTATGCGTCATCTATATCTTTCTCTAACATTTATCACCGATAATTGTGGATTTTGCAATATTGTCTTGGAAATATGCTACATGTGATTTTTTTCAGGTTTTAAGCCAATTTTTCGCGAAATTCACCATGATCCACTTCGAGTAAGAAAAGACCTCTAGATGACATGAATTGAAGATGAAGAACAAGGAAGGCTTGGTGTACTCATGACCCCCTCTGTGTGGATAAAGGCTTCCTAATCAGAAGATTCAACAAAGTGTCAAGAGCTACAAGAAAATGAAGATATTTATTCATTAAATATGTCAAATATGTCAAAGGCTAGAAGAATCCGTCAAAGCTCGGCCCATTACAAAGATTCCAGAAGCTCAAGAGTCCGAAAGACCCCGCACAAATATTTCTTAGGCGGCAAGCAACGTCCCCGCGAAAAATGGAAGGAAACGGACGAAGTAAGGGCTGAGGTCGGCCGACCTTAGGCCTTCTGGTCGGCCGACCCCACCCTACCGTGGGTCGGTTTCCGATTTCTTTTCTCCCACGTCTTTATATAAAGCGAGTCTAGGCCCCGAGTCGAAGCATCCAATTCATTATCAAGACGACGAGATGTAGAGAAGAGGGACAACAACTAGAGGAGAGCTGAGGGTCGAGATTCTAGGCTAGGATTAGAGTTCTTCTAGTTCATAGAGGTGATTAGAGGCCTTGCATGGTGCTCTAATTACCTAGCTCCAGAGGTCTAATTGTATCATCAAGGGAGGTATGGCCATGGTTGTAAGTATGATACAATTTATTAATGAAAGCATTGTTCTTGTCTAATTATCATGTTCTTATTCTAATTATGCGTGTTCTAGCTCTAAATAGATTTAGATCTAGATGCTTGTTGATTAGACCATGTCTTTAAGGGTTATATTCATCTAGCGTTCTTGATTGTTGATCTAGCTTATTAATGATATAGTTGTATGTCTAGTTCTTTTGATCTTGGAGATTAGAGGTTCTAATTGTTCTAATTATGTTATTAGACCATATAAGGTAGTTGGAAGCTAGTTCTCTGATTACGTGCCTGTTGAAAGCTTTTCGTCGATTACCTAGTTATCAATGACAGTGGAATCCGGGGAAAGGTTAAGCCGATCTAGGGGGTTAGGTTGATTGATCTTGATTTAATTATGCTATGATGAATATGCTTGGACATGCTTGTCTACCTTGAACTGCTTGTTATCTCGTTGCTTTTATCTAATTGTGGTACCTTTATCATGCTTGTTTTGAATCCAATTAGAGCTTGATTAGAATCTAGTTAATACCCCTTAATTAGTGTTCTAGTTCTGTTCTAATTGTTTATCTTATATATTAAGTATAGTTTAATCGTAGATTAGACATAGTTTAGAGCTAGTTTAGAGGTAGATTAGAGCCTTGCTTTTTATCTTTAGTTTTCCATAAACTCTTGTTAATTAGTTCTCAATTAGTTCATTTCTTGGATTGACAAAATCCATGATACTCATCTTGGAGAAAAACTACCACGATACTGTCGCTTGCAGTATAAGGTTTGGCGTGCTTAATTGCCGTCAATATACACGTAACTTGTTTGACGCAAACTTATACAAAAAAATATGTGCTGAAATAGAAAAAGGAAGGAGGAAAAGGGAGAACATCATCGGTAGGGAGAACTCGTTGGTTTTGAAATTTGAACGAGCACAAACCAAATAGAAACTAGTTGACACCCCGCGTGGTGCTGCGGAAACTTAAAATGGTACTTTAGAAATACCAACGGATTTGGATGCATTGAAGGTTAAGCACTTTCGAAAGAGGTGGTAATACTCAAACATGCAAAAAATTCAGTAATAACTATGTGAACTTGGAAAATAAAGTTAATGATATATCTAATGTAGCTAAAGTTTCATGAGCTTTGAGAATTAACAATCGAACAAAACCATGAATGGAAGATCTACATCCTAGAGTGCTTTGTCATCCCGTGAGTTTCCAAGTTGCATTTGATTCTGCAGCTTGCGTATTGCCTTCCAGAGGGCAGAGGTAAATCTTAAGCTAACAGCTGTGAAACCGTCATTCAACATCTGTAATTTAACTATGAGAAGAACGATGGTTGCTAATAACACCAGCATCCACGAACTTGCCTGGGATGTCAAAAATATAGGTGAAGACTAACTAAACTACGCAGGTTGCATACAAACAAAATAAATAAATCTCAAAATCCACCAGGGTCTCCAGTGCACACACACGGCAACCTGTAAATTAAGGATAACCTAAGTTTTCAATGATCTCCAAACAAACATACACACATGCATATAAGGGTAATCCAAGCAATAAAATTTCTTACCGTGAGTTATCACAACTATGGGAGGACCAGGACATAGGACACTGCTACACTCAAAAACAAAGTGAATATTCACTGACCGGTGATTGCGAACATGGTTTGACAGAATGGACCAGAAGAATACGATGGCTAGATTCTAGTGATATATATGAACAGGAAAACATTCGAGATTGGTTCACATCGGAAAGGGCACATAAGCAAAAGAATTTATAAAGTAACACATCCTGTGAGGAATGGGGAACATGCCGAGGAAGACAATCGATCAGATGCAGCAAGCAGCAGGTAAATGATGGTGCTTGATCGGTTTCTTCCACTATTCACTAACTAATAACAACGGCTCTGCTAGAAACTGGACAGGGTAGATAGAAAACGCAAGACTCTTTGCATCGCTCTCGTGATCTAACGGTGGAAAATAAAACATGATGTGGATGGTGTGAGAGTTAAGAGAATAGAAGGTAATGACCCGTAGTGGGTATACATGGCTTTTAATTTAGTGGACCTGCAGATGATGTGAACAGCTTGTATGTTAAAAAAATTAGATTTAATAAAAATTAGTGAACTTCACTTGTATAGATTATATAGATAGATACAGTGAAACCGGATAAAAAATAAAGAAATATAAATTAGAAAAAAAGACTCCAGTTGACCCACCGGGCAGTAGACACCACACCAGGCGAAGTGGGAAGCGGGTCGCTGAACAGGACTCGTGTCAATGTGTCATCGTGTGCAACGAATGTGGATCCGGCCCTCTGCGTCGGCGTCGGGCCGGAGGTACCACGACGCGCGCGCGGCTGTCGAGGCGCAGCTCGTGGCCGACGTCGGCGTAGCCCGGGCCGGGAGCGGGGCGGGCCCGCTGAAGGAGAACACCGCCACCGGCGCCTTGGCGCGGGCGGTGACCCCGCCGGTGAGCTCGTTGGCCATGAGCACACCCAGCGCGGCGCGCAGGCTGTGCCCCGATGCTCACCTGCTCTCCCATGTACTTGTCGAGTAGCCTTCGCACCGATCCGGCACGACCATTTCCGACAGGCTCGGCGAGCGGTCGCCTGCGGTCTTGTAGAGGTTCCAGAAACCGCACTCAGACTTTGCTCCGGACGCGTTAGCGTTGGTACTGACGTCGCCACTCACTCGAGGCCGGCGCGCACATTCTCCGCTCACTCGAGGACGATGCAGGTGCCGCGGAGCGCGACGACGATGTCGCGGCGTACCTCGGTGGGGCTGTCCCAAACGGCGATGTAGCCGACGAGGCTGGTCCACTGGCCGGCGCAGGGCGCGCGGCGGCGGCGAGCCTGGCTGGGAGACCCACGGAGCAGGTGGCGAGAGCGGCGCCGTGACACGGTACGGGGCTTTAGGGCAGGACAGGAAGGCGCCATACGCCGTACGCGGCGTCGACGAACTCGTCGTACCGGCGTACCGCACGATCTCGCAGCGGAGGTCTGGGTCCAGCAGGCCTCCATGCAGCCGTCTCCACACCGCCGCGATGTTGCCACGGGCTGCGTTGCTGCATCCTCCATTGGCGCGTCGGCCTGCTGCTGCCGCTCCTGCCCCGGCGAGCACAGGTTGCACGGCGGCGCCCCGGGCGCGGAAGAGCTCTCCTTCTCGAGGTGCACAGCGCGGAGCTCTCATTTATGAATTTGTATAGCGGTGGGCTTGAGGACGAGGGTGACTCTTTTCCAAGATTTCGTTCGTCTTATAACAAATTGTAATTTATAATTTAGTTTCGATTTGTTTTATGGTTGTAGAATGTTTGAGTATAACAATTTGTTTCGTTACATATTTACATATTTTTTTGAATAACACGAACAATTAAAGTTTTATATTTAAATACGGAGAGAATACCCCATATTAGGCACTTTATAGATGCTATATGCCACGCATCAAGTTCTCAAGCAACCATTTTCATATATCTGTTTGCAACAGTAACTAAGAATACTATTTACACAACAAAACGTCTTCAACAAATGAGAAACAGATATTAGATCAGTTTTACACTATTTACTTTTACACGCACAGATTGCTTCTCTTTGACAATGGCACAATGTGAAAGGGTGACAATGCGAAAGAGGATTCATCTGCAATAACTCCTAAGTCAGCATTGTGCAGACTGCAGAACTAACTGAAGGGAAAGCACGTGTTATCAAAGTGCATCCAGCTTCAAAGTGTGGGGTGGTACGAATTCTACTTGATCATCTTGGGATAACAGGAGATGATGGAATCAGAGACAGCCGATCCAACTCGTAAGGGCAGAATAGATCAAACGATGCCATCCTCAAACATGTCTCGAGCTGGTAGATCCGCTTGGACCGAAGGTTGAACACAAGTAACCCCATTACCCCACGCCATGCATCTGGAAGACGAGGCTGCCGCTTCTCTGCCCGAACCACTCAAACGCGATGCCCTGGCACGCAAGCCGAGACAGCAGATGCTGGACCGAACTGAGAATCATGTCAGCCTGGATGAGCACAGACCGTGCCCAGCAGCACCCCGCCGCAGCGTCACCTGGCAGCTTCCAAACAGAGATCACGAGGGGGGTCCGCGACGATCAAGCCGAGCTCGCCATCGACAGCCGCGACGATAAGATCCTTGGATCCGCAGGAAGCACTGAGACTGCGGACACAAGCTCCCGGGACGTCGATCGATGTTGCCTGCCCCGTGCGGACATCGAGGGCGACCGCATGGTAGATGCGCATCAGAACCTGTCTGTACAGCCAAATCCACCCCCCCCCCCCCCCCCCCGCCGAGCACGACGGGGAACTGCTGCCGCGGCTCGGTGAAGCAGTGACTGAGGATCGGGATGTCCGGGGACGTGGTGACAGGGCTCCAGCGACCTTCCACGGACGAGAGAGTCTGCGTGCGGAGCGCCCGCTGGTCCGCGGCCAGCAGCCTGAACGACGACAGCTCCACAGCGCGGCGGCCGTCGTCGTCCCGGTCCTGGAGCGGCAGGAGCACGTACAGGTCGCCGGAGACCGTTGTGGGCACGGGGAAGAAGGCGCGTTCGCCCGTGGCGGGGTTGCACACGCACACCCGGCAGGGGCGCTCTGGCTCCCCGAAGCGCGCGGGGCGGCGGGTCGTGAGGACGAGCAGGCCGTCGCTCGACGCGACGACGCGGTGCGAGTCGAAGAGGTCGTCGCTGCATGTGCGGGACATGAGCGACGCCACGGGGATGGGCGGGCGATGGCTGGGAGAAGCCGCCGCCGCGCTGGTCAGAGGGGACACGCGGACCTTGTGCCCCCGGTGGCGGCGGTAGAAGAGGCCGACGAGGAAGCGCTCGTCGGCGGGGCGCTGCAGCAGGCGGCCCCGGAAGTCCGCGCCCGTGACGTGGAGCCGCAGCAGCTTGCACGTCGCGGCGCCGCGGACGATGGTGACCGGGTCCGAACGAGCGAGGATTTCAAGGAGGAGATCGAGCGGGAGCCAAGACGACGACTCGCCGGCCATGTCCGCCGCCATTGTAAACTACTGGAGAAACCGCCGGACTGGACCTGGACGTGAATCTTGGTTACGAGTTCGTCGATCGCATATATATATATATATATACTCCATATACTAGGAGGCCGGGCGTTGAATCCACGCCCCAATAGTCCCAACCAGCTGACATGCAGTCGGACTCGGACTTGGACACGTCTCGAATACAGTACGTATTCGCGGGCGGTATAAATAATAAAGCTGATCTACGCATAGGCCGCTGTGGTTCAGATCGCCCTTGCGCTGCCTGTGCATGCGCTCGTCGGCGGCGGTGGCGCCAGTCAGGCCCGCCGCCGCCGCTAGGTATGGCTGGTGGCAGGAGCTTCTCGTCTTGCCGGTGCTCTACTCCGCGTGGGCGTCGCCGTTCGAGCTGGCCGTGGAGAGGGCCGCTACCTTGCCTCTCCTCGTCGCGGATCTGGTCGCCGACGTGTTCTTTGCCGTCGACATCGTCGCCTCCATCCTCGTCGCATGCGTTCTTCAACTCCCCGCCACCGTCGGCCCTTGGACGCTGGCGATGGACGTGGCCTCGACGGTCCCGTTCCAGGTGATCTACCACCTGGCGTCCGGCTCGGGCGCCGCGTGGTCGTCGCCGTGCCGGTTCCTGGCCCTCCTCCGCCTCTGGCGGCTGCGGCGCGTCAGCGAGCTCTTCGCGAAGCTGGAGAAGGACGTCCGGCTCAACTACCTGTGGACGCGGCTCGTCAAGCTCACCGGCGTGGCGCTCCTCGCGGTGCACGCCGCGGCGTGCGTCCAGCTTTGGATGGCCTCCCACTACCGCGGGCCCAAGGAGCGCACGTGGCTCGGCCGCGGCTTCGAGGCCCGCAGCGTCTGGGCCGGGTACACCCGCGCGGTGTACTGGTCCGTCGCCACGCTCACCACCGTCGGCTACGGCGACCTGCACCCCGCCAACCCCGGCGAGATGGCGTTCGCCGTCCTCTACGTGCTCTTCAACCTCGGCCTCGCCGCGTACCTCGTCGGCAACGTGACCAACCTCGTCGTCGGCGCCTCCACGCCCGCGCTCACGCTGCGGGACACGCTGCGCGGGGTCTCCATGTTCGGGGCCGTGAACGGGCTGCCGGCCGCGCTGACGGAGCAGATGGCGGAGAGCGTGCAGCTCCACTTCGACGCGACGGAGCAGCAGCTTCTTTCCGAGATGCCGAGGGCCGTGCGGTCGGGGATCGCGCAGCACCTGTTCAGGGACGCCGTCGACGGCGCCTACCTGTTCCGGGGCGTCTCCGAGGGCCTCATCGTGGACCTCGTCTCCGACATGACGGTGCAGTTCTTCCCGCCCAAGGCTGACATCGTCCAGCAGAACGAGACCCCGACGGACTTGTACATCATCGTGTCCGGCTCCGCTGACGTCCTGACCACCGCCGCTAACGGGACGGAGACGGTCGTATCAAGGGCAGGCCCGCGCGGCGGCATGGCAGGGGAGGTCGGCGTCATGCTCAACATCCCGCAGCCGTTCACCGTCCGATGCAGGAGGCTGACGCAGGTCGTGCGCGTCAGCCATGGCCACCTTCGGAGGGTAGTCCGGCCTCACACCGCCGACGCGGACAGGGTGTTCTGCAACTTCGTTCGGCACCTTGATCGACCTCCGATGTGGACGGAGGCAGCACCATTATTCAGGAAGGTCGTCCCCGATCAGCTTGGCGGCGGTGCCGCCGCCGCCGCCGAATCAGCATCGAGCCGGAGGAACGAGATGCTCGACCCTGAGGGACTGGAAGAGGCTGATCGGAGAACGTCGCTGCGGAGAGAACCCAAGCAGCGAGTGGTTATCCATCACAAATCCGCGAATGCGGCAGGGAAGCTTGTATTGATTCCTGCTTCTATGGAAGAGCTGAGGATAGTCGCGGAGGTAAAGTTCGGGAAAGCGGTGACAACGGTGCTCACTGTCGACGGCGCCGAGGTTGAGGACATCGACGCGCTTAGAGATGGAGATCACTTGTTCTTGTGTTAGGCGTTTTGTACTAGTATAAGATATAGTAGTATAGTATAGAGAGATATACATGTATACCTGCTGTGTTGTAAGTTGTATAATGTACATGCACACCAGCGCTGTTGTAATTTTATGGAAAAGGAGCGGAAGGAATGTTGTATACTAGTAAAGTTTGACCATGACCAAAACAAAGAATGCAAAAGATACTATATATTTTCATCCATGGAAACGCCAACGACCAAGATCGGCCTGTGTGAGGTCAGTATGGGCTAGCGGACCAGGCCGGTAGCCGCGTAGCCAGAGCAGGCTGGGCTGCGTTGAGCCGATGGGTTTCATGAGGCTGAATTCAGTTCCCTTTTAAGTTTTTATTTCCATAGTTCTTTCTTTATGTATCCAGTGTAATATTCTAAAAGAAATCCAGTATATTGTTCACTATTTTGAGCATAGTTTTAAATTACACATCGTGGTTTTTGCACAATTAAGATATGAATTAATTATTTTTCATAAGTTTTTTCCCAATGAAATTAAATTTATTTTTAATAACCTATTCAATGAACTTTAAAAGCATGATTTAGGAATATTTGTGATGAAATTAAAGTAAGATTTGAGCCATTTGTTGTTAATATGTTAAGCACAACTATTGATTTTCATTGTTTATAAATAAGTTATACTCCCCATGTTCTAAATTGTAAGTTTTTTCTATTAATGTTTATATGGATATTGATGAATTTAGGCGCATATACAAACCACACACATATAATATTGTATTAATCTATTCAAAGTATAGAATGCCATACAATTTGGAAAGGAAGGTAGTAAGTTTTGATGGATTAATAGTGCATTTCACTAGTTTAAATCTATGTTTGTGCTGCTAGTTTTACTGAGCCTTTAATTTATAAGAAGCATTTTTTTGCATCTTTCAAAATAATTTTTTAGTTTAATTTTAATTTTTAATTCGAAAATAAGTTTAGAATTTTTAAGTTTAAGAATTAGCTATACTATTTTCATCAGAAAAATAGACAAATTATTCTTTACTAGCAAAATGCCCAGTGCTTTGCAACAGAAGAAAAAAAAAATCCTTAAGCCATCTATAAGAATAGGCCTCAATAAATTCCATGTCATATTATTTTGAATTTTCCATTGTCTGTGAGCGAAATTTAGGGTGGTGTCAGTTTGGTTAGAAATAATATTTTTTAGCTTCCTAGCAATATATAAAATGTAGAAATCGGAGTCCTGTATGCAACCTAGGCGTCCGTTTTCACGGTAGGCTATTCCTACTATCCGTATCGGACTCGTGAATCAATTCTAGGTCATAATGTTTTGACGATTTCTATTGACTTCAAGCAGATTTTAGAGTGATGTCAATTAGGGTTGGAAAGTTTGATATTTTAGCTTTCCATCGATATATAAAATGTCAAAAACGGAGTCCGTATGCGACTTGGGTGTCCGTTTTCACGTGGCATGTCCGAATCAGGACTCATGAATAAATTATACATCATATTATTTCAACGATTCCTATTAACTGCAAGTGAATTTTCAGAGTAATTTCGATTCGGTAGGAAAGGTTATCATTTTAGCTTTCTATTGATATATAGAACGTTGAAAACGGAGTGTGTATGCAACTTGGGACGTCTGTTTTGGCGTTGGCTCTTCTCGCCGTCCGAATTAGGACTCGTGAATAACTCCCACATTCCCCTTATCAGGTCCCGAAGGGGGATTAGAGACAAAGCCTATGAGGCGACAATTTCTGTTGATTAGAAGTGAATTTTAGAGTGATTTCAATTGAGTCAAAAAGTTTATCACTTTAGCTTTTCACCGATATATAGAACATTGAAAATGGAGTCCGTATGCAACCTGAGTGTCCGTTTTCACAGTTGGTTTCTTCTACAGTTCGAATCTGATTTGTGAATAAATTAAATTTTAGACAAACGGAGTCCACGTGTAAGATATATGAGGTCGGACCTGCAGAATCCTTCTGTTTTTTATTATTATTATTAGGTAAAAATAAACGTGAATCCACACCATTAAGTTGGTAGGGCATAATTCTATCTTTGTTTAAAAAAATAGGACGCAATCGCAAAAATTCAAAAAAACTACAAAGATATATCCCCTCCATTCTCAAATACTTATTGCCATTGATTTTCTTCAAACTATTTTTACTAATAAATTAAATCGCATCAAAATAAAAAAACTATAATTATTTGGACAAGATGAATGGTCAAATTTGTGATCAATGACGACAGATAATTAAGAACAGAGAGAGTATTTGACATTACGATGAAAGTTTTTTAAACACGTGGGAGATGCACGTCTACCTGTCTACGGCTACTAGCTTAGTTTAAGAGTTGTTTGAACATTGTAAATAGATTAAATTTTATTTTTGTCTCTAAATTTGTTTTGGTATGCCAACTCGGTTTCTAAAGTTTTAAAATGACCATCCCGGTCCTTTAAACTTGTATCGGTATGTCAACCGGGTCCCTAAAGTCTCAAAGTGATCAGTCTCGATCCTAAACTTGTCTGAGTATGCCAAACCGATCCCTAAACTTGTCTGGGTGTCTGAACCCGGTCTCTAAATTTGTCTTGGTTCGTCAACTTGGTCCCGGTACAAATGGTCACTTTGAGACTTTTAGGACCGGGTTGACACACCGAGACAAGTCTAGAGACTGGAATGATCACTTCGAGACTCTAGGGACCCGGTTGATACACCACAACGAGGACAAGTTTAAGGACCGAGATGATCACTTTCAGACTTTAGAGACCAGATTGACACACAGAATAGAAGTTTAGGACCGAAATGGATTTTATTCTGGTAAATATGTGGCTGAGTAATTTATACTTTTCCGGAAGTACTATGGCATTCAAAGGTGACACGCGACCATAGCTAACTTCAATGAGTGTGTGTGTGAGAGAGAGACTAAATGGTTAGAGTGGTACTACATAAATGCCTTATACTTTTAGTTTTATTATAAATATGAACTATAACTAAGAGATTTTTCTTTTCTTTTGAGGATGTATATATATACGTGAACCAAGTTCTCATTTTCATTTTAGTATATCGTACAGAGTATTTACCGAACCTCCAACGAATTTCAACATCTTAGAAGTTATGATAGCTTGGACAAAAAGATATGATCACGTATAGCATATATATATTGTATATGATTCTGGCAAAAAAGAAGGAACCAGTGGATGCACGATCAACCAGAATATATAAGCATGGAGCTCTTCCATGACTAGAACGAACCAAATTTGACTCTATCTTGACACCACATACTACGAGCAACATATACGGACAAGCTTTTGACTTTCATCTTAATTCTTATACATACAGTATCAAAATATCCACAAGGATTTCATACGTCTAGCCAGAAGCTAGCTAGCTAAGGGTCTAGAACGAGAAAATATACTGATCATAACGATTTTTTTTTTGTTTTTTCTTTGAAGTGGAAGATTCCATTGCTTTCAAGCACCAAACTATGATTGTTACGTACCGGGGAGTTCTAGCTTTTTTTCTTTTATTATTATTAGTGTGAGCTAACCCTCAGACAAATAGAACTGTACAAGTCAGTTTAATAAAGGGTAAAAATCCATTTTACAACACTGTACTTGTCATAGTTTTCTAATTTACTATCCTAAAGCTATAAAACCGGACAACGGACACCTTAAACTATCCACGATTGAACAAAATACACCCTTCACTCATAAACAATTTTGAGGGTGGTTTCTGCTGACAGTGGCGTTGTTGGTCTCACATGTCAGCACTGACAAGAGAGTCTCGCCTCTCTTACTCTCTCGTTCCTCTCTTTTTTTCCTCTTTTCTCTCATCTCTACGGCGAAAACTACCCTCAAACCTGCTCTCAAAATGCTGACATATGAGACCCATAGCGCCATGTAAACACTGACATGTGAGACTCATCACGTCACAAGTCACTCTCAAAACCACTCAAGGGTGTATTTTATTCGGTTTTAAATAGTTTGAGGTATTTTCCTGTCCAGGTTTTGTAGTTTTGGACTGCAAATTAGACCACCATGACAAATACAGGGTTATAAAATAGACTTTACTCTTTAATAAAATGTTGTTCATATTTGAAGTTAGTTGAGCCTATAGTGTCATCCTCGCAACCGAATTCACCTCCGAATTCTTACATGGTGTTACCACTAGGACGAACCAAATCAATCCAAAAGGCATGATGGCTCACTTGAAGACATCAAAGCATGGTTCACTTGACAAATAAAATCTCTCTTGCGTCTTTTGACTCATGTATACCGAAGCCATGCATGCCAGTTGCCACACACGTATCCTTTCCCAAAAGTGGGAGCAGGCTTACCGGCATGTGCCGACCTGATCCGGGTAGGGATTCTAGATGGGGTAAATGTGTCCATGTGTTCTGGGAATGTTCATGAACTCTAACAATGATTAGAGCATCTGCAACATAGCTTCCAAGATAAACAATGGTGCAAAGATGCAAAAAAGGTAACCGAGACAGGATGAGATAGTCGGAAGGTACGTGGCGTGATCGTGTGCGCCCGGTGCCCCAGCCCTGTCAGCAACAGTTCCAACACGGTCGATTGGCAGGCTTACAGGTGTGCAAGAGCCAACTACTGTCTGTCACGTGTCCCCTCCGTTTCTGTTGTGCTGTATCTTCACCGAAAAGGGCAACGTGACAAGATACAAAACTTGATTTTCCCGTAATATCAAATGTTTGTACTTATCATGAGCTACTAGGCGAAGAGACTGGCTACTGAGCTTAAAGATGAAGCTCCTATCTGACAACAAGTGCATGCAAATGACGCGTAAAAAGAGTACATACATTTTGCACCTGCGAGCTCTGCTCTACCCATCAGTCACACTCCCCTGTTTCAAACCAGCCCCACATTTACTGTAGTGATGCTACTGCTACAATGCAAACTTTGATCATTTAGGCTGCGTTTAGATGCTGCTAGATTTTTGGAATCTGGATTTCACTGAAAAATCTAGATAGGGGACTGAATCTGTAGTGTTTGGATATCCAGATAGTACTTGAGTACTTTTCTTTATTTTCCCTGTAGAACATTTGTCTTTCTCCAAGATAGTTTGGATACTATTGTTTATATGGGGTAAATTTGTTTTTTCAACCTTCACCCACTCCACTATCCATAAATAGCAGGGTAGAACTAAATAGTGGGATAATGGAGTTTGCGCACAGTCCAAGAGCAAAATCTTTATACGTTTGGATCCTTATTAGATTCTGAATGCTGGATTTTGAGAATCCAACGTGAACCAACACATGTTCTACCTAGAGGCAGCTCCCGTCGCCCACCATCCCGGTCTCAAGCCTAGGCCCCTCGCGCTCTCCGCCTCCATCACCGCCCCGCTGCCGACACCTCCGCCTTCGCGAGTGGCTCGGCCAGGGGAGGAGGCCGCGCTCATCCACTCCCTCTGCACCGCGTGCCGCGTCGCGGAGGCCGCGCGAGCGCTGTCCACAGCGGGCAACGGCGTGGGCATCATCGCCTACAATGCCATGGTGGCGGGCCAAGCACAAGTAGACGTCGGCGAAGTTGAGGCCGCTGTGCAGGGCGACGCCAGCGACACGAGCAGCTCGGCGCAGGCCAGCCTGACTAGTGGGCCGCTGCCACATTGGAGTGTTTACGTGACCAAAAGCCAGGCTCACATGGCTGCAAACGGGGTCAAGAGGCTCGGGTCAGTCTTTAGACGGTATTGACAATATATGTGTGTGGTTTGTTTTGTTTTGTTGTTTTAAATTGTGAAACAAACGACCGTAACAGATACTGAATTGTAAAATGGACTTTATCCAAAGAAAATGCACGTGCCAGCGCAGCAAACATCCACGTGTACCTCGTTTTCACGAGGTGTGCCTAGAGTCGTCTCCTCGAAATATCCTGCGATAGTCAGCTAGCACATTGCTCGCCAGCATGGGCCTTGACAACGTTGCCATGGAGGACCCCACCAAGAGATATATGTGGTGATCGAGGGAGAGCCAACCAAGCTTTAGAATCAGGACAAATCTAAGTACTCCCTCCGTTTTGAATTTAGAAGTCATTTGATTTTTTAACACCGACCAACTCATCTTATTCAAAAAATTTGCATGAAATATAAAAAAATTTAAATCATAATTAAATATATTATATGCTAAACTAAATCCTAATAAAAATAAAAAGTAAAATCAGACTTAGTAAAAAAATTTCACGCTACCTGTAAATTGGAATGGATGAAGCATTATATCACTAAAAGTGTTTTCTATATTTCGATCTCTATGATGAGATAACACTAAAATTTTACTGCACCTAAGCCGAGCACGTAAGCCCAGTTTCTATAGGAAGTAATGCAGTTTTTGTGATGAAAAAAAATACTGGTTTATACTACAGTTCGGGTGGCCTCTCTCCTCTTTGTAGGAAGTAATACAGTCTCCATAGGAAGTAATGCAGTCTTTGCGGCAGCCACGGCCGGACTGGAGCTACTCCGATTCCATCGACCCAGGCGCGCAGGAGGTGGCCTCCCGACCTGCGTGGTGGTTTTTGATTCCCTCTCCCAGCTTGTGGCGTGGCAGGTGTGGAAGGAGCGGAACGGACGGTGCTTAGGGAATGAGCGGTCTGATTTACCCTCTTTTCTTCGGGCCACCCAAACGACTGCTTCTCTGTGGCATGAACGGGGGCGAGGGGTCTTGGGGTTTTAGTGTGTGAGTAGTCCCACGTGTTCCAGGGCCTCTTCGACGGCCTCGTCTTGTACTTTGTTTTAAAAAATTTAATACAAAGATACGCGGTTCTCTTGCATATCGAAAAATATAGTTTGGCTTCTCGATGCACTAATTCTGGCTACATTATTAATCCCGCAAGCTATTCGTGAGTCCGCGTATACGGTATAATTAATAAGCAGGAGGATCATTGTCACACGGCCACGGGGCCACCTCCTCTTAATACAAAACGTGCTGTTGGCACGGCTGTACGTTAAAAAATATTATCACCGGGCCTAACGGTCCGCACGCGCTCCCGTCCCGTGAAACCACAGCGAAGACGTTTCGCTGCCGATGAGAACGGAAGCTTTGCGTTTTGCAAGGCGTGTCTGATCGATCGATTGCCTAGATTGGGTGCTACAGTGCTATCAGACCTTTCAGGCTCGTTTGGAATGCTAGGTTTTTTTTTTTTCTGTTTTCTATGTTTTGTATAAATTTTATTTTTTTTGAATTTTTACGCTGTTTTTTTTTTACAAATTCTTGAAGCTATTTTTGTGAAATTTCTGCATTCAAAGTGGACCTCATTCAGTAGAATGCGAGGATAACAGGCACCTCTCAGATAACGCCACGTGTTACAAGCGTCTTAGCAGTCTTTCTGAGTACAGTTAGGTCATCTCCAACCACGGAAGTAAAATGGATGTGTATAACACCTGTTTGACACTGCTAGCGCTACTGTAGACAGAGAGATGAGTAATTAGAATAGTAGATGAATAGGGATATAGACATCCCTTTTACTCCATGGTTGGGGATAGTCTTATGTTGCTAAGCAATGGGGATCCGTTAGCTGTGTTTGTCTCCCATTGCCAACTACTCCCTCCATCCCAAAAAGACCGTCGTCTGCCGATTCAAAACTTGTCCCACAAAGATTGTCGTCTGCGCAGCCTCTCACCCTCTCTCCTCAATGGGGCCCACCACCACCCAACAACTACCTCCACTTTCATTACCCTCTCTCCCCACTCCGCAGTCAGAGAGGGCCGCGGCGAGGCGAGGCACGCGGCCGCGCCCGCGCCCGGAGCAGTGGCGGCGATGACTCCCGTGCCCGGAGCAGCGACGGCAGCTCGCGCGCCCAGAGCAGCGACGGGGCGGCTCCCGCGCCCGAAGCAGCGGCGGCGACTCCTGCGCCCAGAGCCGCGACGGCGAGAGCGGCTTGGCCCCCGGCTGCATCCACGCCGGTGAGGGAGAGGCCGCACGACGACAGCGGAAGGGCCAGAGCCGGCGGCGGCGTGCGGGAGGGGTTGGATCGAGTAGCGTCGCACAGCCTCCATCAATCTTATCTTCTCCATCTCCCAGCTCCCACACATCTTCCCAAGGCGCGGCGGCGATGTGGTCTGGTCCCGCGATGGCGGCGGGCGCCCCTCTCCCGCTCGGCGCGGCAACGGCGGCGTGGCCCTGCTGTCTGTCTCCTCGCCATGGTAGCCTCGGCGCGGCGGAGAGTGCCATGGAATCGTGGCATTAATGGAGGGTATGGTGGTCTTTTCCTCTCTCTATTGTTTCGGTCTCGGGGCTGTAGAATGACGATTTTTTCGAACGGAGGAAGTACCTCCCTCGTCTCAAAATAACTAAATATTTAGAATTCAAACTTTATCTTAAAAACCTGCATATAATAACCCTATACTATGCGGCAAGCGATATGCATTAGTGCATGCATGCAACATATTTAATTCAATGTCAAAGTAAAAAGTAGACCAATTCAACTGTTAGTTTCCACCGTACGTTGCATTCAATGTGAGACAAAAGTGTTGCTATCTCTATTATTAGTTTGTGTGTGTGGCCATGTTATGGAGAACATAGAAGTGTGCGTCACTACTTGAAACCCGAATTTCACTATGAAGTACATATATGTTATGGAGAACATATTTAGCTTGTATACTCTCTCCGTATTAAATTTTTTTGTAAACTCTATTTTCTATAAAATATCTAGGTTAATTTAGATCGTTGGATGGTGATAACAATCAATGATGTACTTCTTCATTTGATAGTATTTGAGATAGAATATTAAGTGTACAAAATATCTAGATCGATAGATGACCATGAGAATAAATGATATATATCTTTCTCTATTAGCTTTTTATTTATTTATTGAGTCTCTCAAGCTATTTCTTTATTAGTTTTTTAATAGCTTTAGAGGGACTGATTCGAGTATACATATGTAGTCTTAATAACGACAACTCACCTCTTCGCAGACGTGCAAGATACAAATTAAAATAATGATAGTTATATCTAGTACAAAATATTAATTAATCTAACCGCTGGAAGATAAAAAACCAAGGGTGTATATCTTTTTCTTGATCGTGTATTTGATATAAGACTTCATAAAGGTTGTTAGATGTTCACAAAATCCAATTGTTCCAAGTTTTATATTTACGTGGTAATTTCTGCCTGAAGGAATAGAAAAGGGATGTGCACGCATGATGGCTTTGTGAAGAGATAAAAGGACGAAATCATGCACGACAAATCCTAAGAGGATTCGGTACGGTAAATAACCATTAACTTCAATTGATCAAAAGTTACCAATTGTTGTCTAATAAATTACACCAAATCTATCTCCACTATGTCCAAGCTTCTAATGAAGCTCATTGATATTAGCATGGAGCATGCGTAGCACACAGACCTAGATCCACGGAACCTGACCTATAAAAACCCATCCACTGGAAACTGGCATGGCCATCATACTCTATGATTCAACATATGTTCAGTGCAAAATACAATGATAACAAGAGCAAGGGTAGCTCAATCAACCCTCTTGGAGACCAATCTAGCAATAAGAGATGTAGATACGAGTTCAATTCATGACATGTAGAATGCTTGAGGATTACTAAAGATATGAGAAAGATAGGCATGACAAAGATGTGACGAACATGTTAGAAAAGGGAATGCCTTGGATAATAGATAACACATCGTTTGGAATGGAGTGCTTTTAAAGAAAAATAAAAAAATGGTTTTCTTGAATTTTTGTAAGGTCACGGTTGTTTGGGTCGGAGATTACTTTGATTCCTATTCCTCCATCCGTTAAGAAAGACCATAAGAGTGGAACTTAGACAAACGACATATTAGAGTTGTAAAAACCAAAAAATAATGTTATTAACTAAGCCTATGATATTTTCATGGGTTGACCATTTCTCGCTCTATTATATATTTAGTTTAAATTTTTTTGTCTTAAGTCAAGTATTAAAATAGCAATGCTTTTTAGATCACGTACACAAATATAAAATTTATAAATTCTAAAAAATATAGCCATATACTTTGATATGGTAATTTATGAAAATATATTCTAATAATAATAAAATAGAAAATATGTACGGTCCACAAATAATTGAAAAATTAGTCAACATAATGTTTAAAAGATTAAAGTCAAATAAAATCAAAATGTCAAAGGAAATCTAGGTACCCGCGCTATTTGCGCGGGCCATCTTGCTAGTTTAAATATAAGTCGCAGTTGGCCTTTTTCTAAAATTTTAACAATTCGTCTTATTCAAAAAAGTTTGTCTGAATTAAATAAATCACAACAAAATAATTTATAATTCATAATTTTTTTTAATAAGACGAGCGATTGAAGTTTTGAAAAAAAAATCAACCGCGATTTATATTTAAAAATACGGAGGGAGTATTATCTTGTAGGGAAACCGTTCAGGGAATAGTTTTTGTGTTTTCCTATGCGTTTTCTCAATTTCCCTGTTAGGTTTTCACGCTGAGGCCGGAAAAATTTGGTTCTCCTGCAGTGCATGGCGAGAGAATTGTGAACTTATTATATGAGTAGCCGTACCTGTTTACATGACTTGAGTCGCCGTGCAAAAATGAGAATGGGATTAAGGGTGGTACCTAGTCGAGCCATCATAGAGCGAGGTTGCCATGTTGTCGACGACACATTTGTTCCCTCGTGTGGTTGAGCCAATCGTATCCCCAATCACGGAATCGCGCAACACACACCAGAAAACAAAACGCAAGTGTGTTGAAAAGACGAACCGGCGATTGACGGAGGCGCGAGGATCCCAGCAACCCATGGAGCCCCGCTCCGCCACGCAGATTTGGGACGACGGGGCGTGTCCCTGCGGTTAATCGCCGTCCACTGGCGCCACGTCAGCGCGCAGCCCCACCAACCCACCACGCACGCTCTCCCCGCCATCTGCGTCCACGTACCCCGCGCCGCTCCTCCCCCTCCACGGGAAGACGGGTCCTCCGGTCGCCGTCGCTCCCTCTTGCTTGCCGACGGACGCAGCCGCCGTCCACGTCGCCGAGAGAGCGGCGCCCACCCGCCGGCTCCACCCAACCGGGGCGCGACACGTGAGCCGGCGGCGGCGGCTTCGGGCCTCTGCACCCCTGGGCGGCTGCGCTGCCGTCCCCACGAGTGGGCCGCCGGGGAACTCGTCCGCGTCCGGGCACGTCGACGGCGAACGGCACGCGGTGGCCGTGCGGCGGCGTCGCTGTCGCCGTCCCCGCCCCCCTTGGCCCACGCCCACGTGAGCGCTACCTGCTTGGCCTCCTATCCTAGCCGTTCATCGGATCGGAATCTTCATCGAGCATGCGCCGAAATGTGCCGTGCGGGCAAAATGCGACGCCGACGGTGTAGGAGACGCGTGCGCGCGCGGAGGGTGGGATCGTGGGGGAGAGCTCCTTTCGGGGAAAAAACAGTATATATAGATATACATGAGCATCATCCTTATGCATGCATGCATCATGTTCATGCATGGGCTGTTAATCAATTGTTTAAGGCAAAGCTTGTTTGATCCGCCTTATATATCGTGTAGACGATGTGTTCCACCACCAATTGATGGCGAGACGTCGACAGCAGAACATGAAGATGAAGCGCCATGCGCCCCTCGCTCTCCACTTTTCCATGAGCTATAGGTACATACATCAATCAATCGGCTGGCTAAATTCTAAACCAAGCAAAGCCCCTGCTTTACACTAGCCACGCACACGTGGAGACTTATCTATCTTTGTAACACTATACAAGTTTGGAAACAAAAAACACACGGCCAAGAATCGAGATACTCGCCTTAACATGTAGTAACATGGTCGTCAGTCGTCTAGATTAGAGATTTAGACGTGATGACGAGAGCGAGCTGCTTACTACGCGGGAAGGGCGACGGGTGGAGCGATGGCGACCGGAACCAAACCACCCCCCTCTTAACTTGCCAATCATATCAAATCCCAATCCCTGGCGGAAAATGGAAATTGCCCTGGCTTCACCAATCACCACGGAGATTTCGCCAGGCCACCGTCCGCCACGGAACGCGCCAGGTCACCTACCCACTGGTGATCGTCTTCACTTTGGCCACATCACGCTTCCGTACCCGCCCAAATCATCAAGCAATTAAGTAAAGCTATGTGATTTAATTTTGGTATTGCAGCAGCCAGCAGAGGCGGAAAAAGTAGTCGTCAGAAAAGCAAAGATCCCAAGCAAAGCCGTGCAGAGTGCAGCCACGCACACCCATTAGCTTGCGCTTGCGCGCGCGCTGCCTGCCCTATAAATACCCCGCCTCATCCGCTTCGTCAAGCTCACTGCTCTCCCAGGCTCAGCACAGCACAAACGTTCCTCTTACTTCTCGCTCGCCCGAACTCACTCCCTTTGCTGCCTGCAGCCCTGCACACAAGGAGCGAGCTAGGAGGCGGCGGCGGAGGAGAGCCGAGCGCAAAACATGGTAATTATACGTCCGGTCGTCCAACTGCATGCTCGGGCTCGCGCCCATGGTGTATGGTGTCGTTTGATCATGACCATTGGTTCGGTTCTGAGAACGTGCAGGTTTCTGCCGCGGCTCATGGCGGCGACGTGGACGACGGGCAGCTGCAGGCCGTGGACTTCCGCGGCAACCCGGCGGACAAGTCCCGCACGGGCGGGTGGCTGGGAGCGGGGCTCATCCTGGGCACGGAGCTGGCTGAGCGCGTGTGCGTGATGGGCATCTCCATGAACCTCGTCACGTACCTCGTCGGCGACCTGCACCTCTCCAACTCCAAGTCCGCCAACGTCGTCACCAACTTCATGGGCGTGCTCAACCTGCTGGCCCTCGTCGGCGGCTTCCTCGCCGACGCCAAGCTCGGCCGCTACCTCACCATCGCCGTCTCCGCCACCGTCGCCGCCACCGGCGTCAGCCTGCTGACGGTGGACACGACGGTGCCGAGCATGCGGCCCCCCGCGTGCGCGGACCCGCGCGGCGCGCGCGGCCACGAGTGCGTCCCGGCGCGCGGCGGCCAGCTGGCGCTGCTGTACGCGGCGCTGTACACCATCGCGGCGGGCGCGGGCGGGCTCAAGGCGAACGTGTCCGGCTTCGGGTCGGACCAGTTCGACGGGCGCGACCCGCGGGAGGAGCGCGCCATGGTCTTCTTCTTCAACCGCTTCTACTTCTGCATCAGCCTGGGGTCGCTCTTCGCGGTCACCGTGCTGGTGTACGTGCAGGACCACGTCGGCCGGGGGTGGGGGTACGGCGTCTCCGCAGCCGCCATGCTGCTCGCCGTCGTCGTGCTCGTGGCCGGCACGCCCAGGTACCGATACCGCCGGCCCCAGGGAAGCCCGCTCACGGTCATCGGGAGGGTGCTCGCCACCGCGTGGAGGAAGCGGAGCCTGCCGCTCCCCGCCGAAGCCGCCGAGCTCCACGGCTTCTACGACGCCAAGGTCGCACACACCGACAGGCTCAGGTGCGTAATACATGCGCGCGACGTACTTACGTTACCGCCATCGTAAACGTTTATTTACGGCGGTAGTACATCGCTTTCGGCTATCGCCTTTGCCGTCGCATCACGCCCCGCACACACACCACGATCGATGTCTCTGTCTTGGCAGCTCGCATTAGCATCACACACATCAGACATGCATGTGTGTGTTAGGCACCGCACTTATATAGTCGGCTCATCACTCATCGGCAGCGAGGACGAGCAGCAAGCAAGAGCAATAGCTCTGCCGCATCGATATATGGAAATAAAAATCTTGTGGTTGGGGGATGCACGCAGATGCAGCCTTGCTGCTGATGCTGCTGCAAGCCTGCAACACGATGATGACGTGCTACCTGCACTGCAGATTACGTGCATGTGGCTGGAATTCGTGTTGTGATCCAGTCAGTATATATTCCAGCCAGAGCCAGTGATCGACCCTTCCTTGTTTCATTTTGTTTCACGTACTTCGTGTTAATTAGAAACCCGAGGCACATGGGATTTCCGTTCCGTGGTTGTATATGGACCCCTGCTCGGCCGGCCCTCGACGCGATAGGCATGACAGAGGGAGTTCGGCGGGTGCGGGTCTATTATTAGTACGAGCACATGCCACATGTCTCAACCTCCGTGTCAGCGTCACGGCTGAGATGGACAAGAGAAGCTGAAACAGGCAAGGGGAGAGAGCCCTAGGCTCGCCAGTTGTTCCTAACACCACACGCTATCTATAATCCTATCTATCTGATATAAAGAGAAAATAAATTATTGAGCTGAGTGATCAACCCAGGGCCAATCCAATAATAACACAGTACTATTGGAACTGTTTCCGGCTGAAACCGATGTGCCGGCCTCTCTGTTTCCGCCTATCGAGTGGTGACAGCACACCCCAACTGCAATCAATGTGGCTCTGGCCTCTTTCGCGTAGCTGATCGAGTAGTCGGACCAGTGCACCGGCCGTCCGGCGGCCTAATGATGCAACGATCTGTGTCCTCATCTGTGATGTGTTTTTTTATTTTTATTTTTTGCATGTGTATCGCGCGCGCGCTTCACTGACATGACACTGGTCGATTTACCCTTTTGTTGATGCATGCCAGGTGCCTTGACAAGGCGGCGATCGTGGAGGGCGACCTGTCGGCGCCGGCGGGGAAGCAGCAGGCGGCCCCCGCGGCGGCGACGGTGACGGAGGTGGAGGAGGTGAAGATGGTGGTGAAGCTGCTGCCCATCTGGTCCACGTGCATCCTCTTCTGGACGGTCTACTCCCAGATGACCACCTTCTCGGTGGAGCAGGCGACGCGCATGGACCGGCGCCTCCGCCCGGGCGCGGGCGGCTTCGCCGTCCCGGCGGGCTCCTTCTCCGTCTTCCTCTTCGTCTCCATCCTGGTCTTCACCTCGCTCAACGAGCGCCTCCTGGTGCCGCTCGCCGCCCGCCTCACGGGCCGCCCGCAGGGGCTCACCTCGCTGCAGCGCGTGGGCGCGGGGCTCGTCTTCTCCATCGCCGCCATGGCCGTCTCCGCGCTCGTCGAGGCCAAGCGCCGCGCCGCGGCCACGGGGCCGGGCCACGTCGCCATCAGCGCGTTCTGGCTCGTGCCGCAGTTCTTCCTCGTCGGCGCCGGCGAGGGCTTCGCGTACGTGGGGCAGCTGGAGTTCTTCATCCGCGAGGCGCCCGAGCGGATGAAGTCCATGAGCACGGGCCTCTTCCTCGTCACACTCTCCGTGGGCTTCTTCCTCAGCAGCTTCCTCGTCTTCGCCGTCGACGGCGCCACGCGGGGCGCGTGGATCCGGAACGACCTCAACCGCGGCAGGCTCGACCTCTTCTACTGGATGCTCGCCGTGCTCGGCGTCGTCAACTTCGCTGTCTTCGTCCTCTTCGCCAGGCGGCACCAGTACAAGCCGACCAACATCACGGTCGCCGTGGCGCCCGACGGCGCCGGCCAGAAGGAGATGGACGACTTCGTGGCCGTCAAGGAGGCCGTGGAAGGGATGGACGTGTAGTGTAGTTGTATAGTAGGGGCATCGATCGGGTTTCCTCCTGTTCCTGATGATACGTACGTAGGGCATGCGTGTCAGACTCAGAATTGAGCGGCGTTCTGTGCACCAGTGTTCGTCGCTGTAGCGTGGCTTTCGATCGCTTTTGGGCTAGTCTTACGGAAGGCGAATTTTTCTTTCGCTTGCAAGTTTGCTGCTTCGGCATGCTCTCCTGTAGTTGTTATCCAATTATTAGATCAACAAAATGTTGAAATGGGCTTTTCCTCGCCACTCTTTGTTTCGTTCTTACTATACAGACCCTGTATAGTCAATAGTGCATAGTGGGTGTAACTGTGTACCCTAAGAACTCGTATTTATCCAAGGCAAACTTTAGCAGGCCCAAAGTAATACTAGGCCTTGCCTAACTCAGGCCATGATTGGGCTGATGGCCCAATTGCAACTGCAAGTCTCAACAAAATGTACTCCCTCCCCCAACTGCAAATGCAAATGCAAATGCGATAGTAGTACAAGAAAAGGCTTCTGGGATTTCTGGCCTTTTGAAAGTGTAAAAAAAATTAGTGCCTTTCCCTGCACTCTGCACAATGCCTCCCCATCTATGGAACTTGCCTTGAATAAAGTATTCGATTCGCTTGAACAAATGGGTCAAATGAGGCAATGAAGTTACTCTTGCTGAAAGAATGCCGTCGAAGCCACAAAACTGCCAGGGAAACAGGGCTGTTATTGCTTAAACTGCCTCTAGAGCTATATAGGGCGGGCATGGAGCATACAGAGCCAACCAAGCAGGAATTAGAAAGTGGTAAATAGATAAAAGTTGGGAACATAGACGTACTGCCAAGGATATCCAATGAGAATGGAGCTCCAAAGAACAGAGGAACTTCATGGAAAAAGTTTAGGCGCTACAGAGATTGGTTTGAACAATAATAACAAAAATTTATCACCTACTTAAAATAATGATTTCAACTTCACCAACAACTAAATAACAGTTTAACTTACTGCCTAATCTATACAATCTACTACAGTAACAACCATCACGCTGAGCTGCGTTCTTGATATCTCTGCTGTCAACAGCGGAACTGTTCTACTCATCCAGGAAAGAAATCGAATGGATGCAAAATTCACTATCAGGAGTCTCTTCAATATTATGCTGCCGAACCAATCCTTCCTTCTTTAGTTTTATGTATCAAAACTCTCATCACTTGTGCTCTGACAACAAAATGAGCTGCAAAACAGGAGAAATGGTTAGATACTGTCATGGGACTACTGGGTAGATGTTGACTCTTAAGTGCGCACGTGGCACCAATATAAAGAAAATGGCATTCATACCTGTTGGGCAACCTGGACTAGTTGACTGTCACCTTGAAAACAATCTATCGATTGATCTTGTATCACAGGATCTGGATGAGGATTTTGTTTGTTAGTTGGACTACCCAGGTCGCTGCTATTCTTAGGGACAGCACGCTGAGGGGTGCTATCAATAGACACACACTTCCGCTTTCTGCGATTGAATGTGTATTTGATATGTCTGGCACCTTCAGTTTGCATGGAAGCTCCAGGAGATGCCAATGTATGCTCTTTGTTCAGGGAGCTGCCACTTGAAGCATCAGGTTTCGCTAAAGCTTGCATGGAAGCGCCAGAAGATGACTCTGCATTCTCTTCTTTATTTAGGGAGCTGCCAACTGAAGCATCAGGTTTCTCTAAAGCTTGCATGGGAAGTCCAGAAGACGCCTTCAAATTTTCTTCTTGGTCCAGGGAGCTAACGGTTGAAGCATCAGTCCTATGAGCCTGTCTTCCATCCTGGTTAACTTCTTTCAAGCTTGCAGTATTATTATTTGGTGTTGGCTGCTCCAGCTGATCCAACACCAAGTTGCCTGCATCATGTAGGAATGTTTCAGTTCAAACTACATTAAAAACAACAATGAAAGGATAGAACAAGTAAACAAAAATGGTTCCTGAAGGTACCATATTCTATAGTTTCACTTTCGGTTGAGTGAAGAAGCACTGTAGAGCTGTTTTCAGGATCAAGGCTGTTATCTGCATCAGTCTCATGTGTCAAGTTTTCAGTAGCACATTTCGAAAAAGGGCCACTGTTTCTGGCAGGTGTATCAAAGCGATTCACTGTCATCTCAGAGATCAATTCATTATCAGACATACTTTTCTCACTGGCTGTCCTAAGCAGGGTGTTAGCTGATTCAGGAACACTTTTGCAATCAGAAAATTCAACTTCCAAAACCCTGACAGTCCTCGTTCTTTTTCTCCTTTTCATGTGCAAGTTGTTGACAGCAAGTACATCAGCCAGTTGAGGGAAGGCTGTACACTGATTTAACTCAGCATTTCTTCTGCTTAGGTCTTCCTTCAGGTTAGTTAAAGCCTCCCCACCATGCCCAGCAGATACCTTTGGAGGTGAAAGATCCTGTTCAAGTGCCTGAAGTAGCAGCAAACACCCATTTCCATCAGATTCAGATTTATCAGATAACTTGTATTCTGCTTCCCCATGCTCACTGGAACTTTCATGCTTATAACTAGGCCTGCTTCTTCTACCTCTCTTGCGCTTATAGTTACCCAGAAATTTCGTTTGAAGTATCTGTTCCATGATGGACCTTGTGTGGCATGGCTTTTTAGCAGCATTATTCTTTCTTGTCTTTGAGCGGCTATTTAATGCAGAAACCTGCTTGCGATTTTCTTTCAGGGATGCATCTGTACCTTGAGCACGCTGTTGAAGTGCATGAATACGCTGTGTACACCCACTATGATATAACTTCGGTTTCTTATTTCTTTCCATAAATGATGGCAGATCAGGACTACGGCGATACATGCTCTCCAAGTTTTCCACTGCTTCATTCGCCTTTGTGGTTATAGGAACCAGGCAAGTGTCGTCACTGTTGTCCGCAGTCTGCTCATTCTTCAACAATATATTATCTACTTGTTGATGTATCTTTGAACGAGGGCTGGTGTTTTTACTAGAATAAACTTTATTGGATGTGGGAAGGATATTTATTCTTTCATTAGCTAAAGTTTTCCTCGTCAGCTCTAATTCAGCATTTGCCCCCTGCAGCTCAACTTTAAGCAAGGCCATAGCATTTTGTGCACCATGCAATTGGTCTTCTAGTTCCTTGAGCTTTTTAACAAGTCCCGAAGATTCCAGTTCTTTCTCTTTAATCTGCAAACATGTGAACAAGTTTCAGGAATGAATTCATTACAAACAAAACGGTATATAAATAAAGTTCAAAACTAAATAACCGGACAGCTGCTGCTGCGCATATGGACAATTTTTAAAAATAAAAAATAAATCAGCATGAAAATTGAATTACATGGTTTTCCATTGGCTCAACTCATTCAATTTCTATATGTTGATGTCATAAAAAAGGAAAATGAAACTCAAATATGGAACCCTTGCATACTGGCTGACCCAGCTCTACGGCAAGGGAGTAGGGAAGCCAGTCATCCTACTCAAAGCCCAGTTGGTAAGCACTGCCGGTGTGCAGCCTACTGGCGCGGGAACTCGCGTCTCCCACCGGGGTGTTATCCCCTTAAATAAATTTTGCAGGTCGCAGGTCGCAGCCTCTCATGCTTGAAGCCACAAAGGGATCGTGACGTGCTCGTCGCCTACAGAGTCAGCTTCGGTGATCTCTCCAAGGAAACGGTCTTCTATCTGAGTGTAGTTGTAGGTTTGTTTGAGTACTCGTGGTGTGTGTGGGTGTGTGTGTGTGCGTGAGGTGTGTGTTGTAGTACCTGAACATATACTACAGCTGTACTCAGATGAGAGGCAGTAAAAAAAAAATCCCTATGAGTCCTTTACTTATCCAACATTTTAGGAAAAGATATTAGTGGATAGGGACACTGCAGCATGATAGGAATATGTATCGTAACTGCAGCAGCACTCAAATTAACTCTACATTTTCTTAAATCATATGATATGCGACACAAGAAGTCAAGAACTGAGCCTAGCTCAGTTGGTGCATGGTGTGGGTGTACACCCCCACCGCCCACGTTCGAGTCCTCTTCAACTCGAATTTGGGTGTGTATCTCTTCTCATTTACAGAGCCACTTAGTCCCCCCCTAGGTTGATCAAGTTTTCTTTATAATATGTAATACAATAAGTTGGGTGAGGAGCACTAATCGTGTTTGTAGATAGAGATTATTACTACTAGAAAGGATGTAACCAGTGTTGAAAGCTCTCACATAAGGTGGGGTCTGGGGTAGGGAATTCCTAGACAGCCTTACCCTTACATAATTATTTGCATAATTCTGCAAAGAGTCTGGTTCGAACCCAGGACCTCAAGGCCACAAGTGGAGAGACTCTACCACTGCGCCAGGCCCGCCCTCCATAGAGATTCTTACTACTGTACTCTAAAAAGGTAACTTTGATAGCATTGAGTACCGTCCCCCTAGCATTGCTCCTTGCTCCTAAGGTACACGCTAGTAAGAAATCTAATGGAGGTACCCAGATTTGTAAGCACATGGGTTCGAGCTTGGGTAGGTATCAAGTCCTCAGCATGAGGCTCTACCAATACCGATCTATCGCTAGCCTCTCCTATTTGTATTCTGAAAAATGATAGTATTTTAGTAAAGGGCCCTTTTCTACTTCATTCCAGGCTGACAAATTGTCTGGGTAACTAGACAAGATGATAGCACTAAACCAGATATGTATAATGGATTAGCCACCACCCACCAGGCTGGTTGAACATGCAGTTGCAGAGCTTTTCGCTTATTGAAGATCAAATATAAATAGCATATTGTTGAAAAAAAGATGCTCCTTAATTGATCATCCATGCTTTCAGCAAGATCTAGTTATTTCCCCTTTTTCATATCGTTTGAAAGGAAAGCAGGCCACATCATAATATTACTATGTACATGGGAGAAATGGCAGATGTAGCATAGGGAGAACCATAGAAGAACAGCTAAATCAAAACATGGCACCAAAATAATCGAGACATCATATTATTTCCACAAAATCCTAAGAAAATAGTATACGAACATGAGAATAATGGCTTCACATTGCCAAAGACCTTAATGTATCAAATCTCAAAATTGGAAGAAATGGATTATAACTATCCATATAACAAATTTGACAATTACACAATATGAAAGTAATAGTATTGTTACTATAAATGTTCACAATCAGAACTTGCACCAATGCTCTGAAGATAGCACAAAACCACAGTGGATCCATTCTGTAGCAGACTCGGCCTTAACACTGACAATTCCAATCTTATGCATTATAGTGAAAGAAAATCGACATTGAATTCTGAAAAAAGTCTGCTAAAATATCAAGAATCACTGGGAATTGGTCAGAGGAATATGAAAGAATCATAAGACCTGATTGGTGTGAATTTAACTATTAATAGAACGGGGAAATCCAGTCTTCCAGAAACCAAAAAAGGTCTGGCATAGAAATCAACCCAAGAAAAAGATGTTCGTGCAACAATTTTCGATGGGAAACAGGAAAACCGTCCCTGTGCTGACTCTGGATTCCAATCAAGGGCACACCAAAAGCTGCAATTATATCTTCATGTGATTCAGCATTACCCCTGAAACAAGCATAAACCCATACACCAGAGTGTCGTGTGCTAGCATTTTTTTCTATTTTATTATATTCTTATGCAGTGACAGACTTGTAACCAGCAATATAATGTGATGCGATATTTTGAGGCATACAGCAGCAGACAGAAATGATTGGGATAAAGTGCAATAAATCAGTGAAAACATGGAGCAAACACACATTAGATTAGAAGTCTAATATCTGTGAACTTAGAAGCACAGAGGCTAACATTATATAAGACAAAGCACACACAACAGGGCACTTTCTACCTGTTAGTCTGTTATACCTTGACTACCGCACAGCCACAGTCATGGCAAATCTGCAATGCTAACTGCGTGAAGAGGGAGGACTACCAAGCGGAAAATTGTTTTTCAAACAGATTCGGTAATACCATTCTAGCGACCCATCTCCCACACACGCACGAAAGAAGTACTAGTAGTTCTTCCGAATCCTGAAAGAATTAACTAAAGGGAACGGAAATAAAGCTATCTATAAGTTGGGGGTAAGACTACGTGCAGCAGGTTGCCTATATGGCTTGCCTATCCACTGTTCCAACATCTTTCTTTCCGTGTACGTAGTGCTGCAATATATACACGTTCCACTGCACATGGTCTAACAACATCACTGCATAAACCACAATGCACAAGTACAAAATGCAGAGGACGGTATCCATCCGTGTACCGTGAGCTCCATATCCTAGCCATTCCAAATTTGAACTGGAGCATCAACATCGAAAGCAGAAACAAGAGCACGAGATTAAGAAGAGGTTCCTCCCGGTCATCCGGATGCGAAATTTAAACTCAACCCCCCATTCCTACAGTTCCAAATTCCAGTTCGAATGAGAAATTTGAACCGGGACCTTCACCCCCACCATCCACAGACGCACGAAACCGAGAAAACAGAATCCATATCCTACGAGCTCCAAATCCCAGGCATCCGAACGGGAAATTCAAAATGGGCACCAACATCCAGCGAACGCAAACCAGAATTCCAAACCCCCACTCACTCTCCCCCCAAACAATCGCTCCCCAAACCTCCCCTAAAACGCGAAGACCCGCATCCTCCAATCCGGACTGCCCGTGCGCGCACCAGCAAAATCCAAAAACAATCCGAGCGCAAACGACCCGCACGAAGCACCGCCCAACCAACCAATCGCCTGAAGCGAGCGGTTCGAGCGGAGAGGGAGGGAGGGAGCGCGACATATACCCTTGCGTCCATGATGGCCTTGAGCCGCACGAGCGCGGCGACGCCGTCCTCCTTGGCGGCCTCGAGCCCCGCGGCGAGCGCCGCCGCGCGGCGCTCCGCCGCCAGCACCCGCGCCGCCGACTCCTGCGCCATGTTGAGCATGATCCCCGCGTACGCCTTCCTCATCCCCTCCAGCACCTGCAGGGAAACCAAGCGACCCGATCAGCTCAGGCGGCGGGCGGCGCCGGCGGCGGGCCCTGGGAGCGGAATTTCACCTGGGAGTCCGCCATTTCGAAGCGGAAAAATAAGGTTGGGGGGGGGGGGGGGGGGAGGGGTTGTTGCTGAGGGGATGTGGCGGTTGGAATATAGAGGTGCGGGAAACGGAAACACGGAGGCGGGGGGAGGATGCCGCGCCGCTGCGGCGCTCGTCCTCGCTCTCGTCTCCAATTTCTGGGTGCGGAAGCGGGCGGGCGGCGGAAGCCCAACTACCCTAATGTTCCAGCCAGTGCGGAGAGGACCCTCCGGTTTGGGGAAATTGAGAATTCACGAGACAAGGCTGTGTATCATATGAGCTGTGGAGTGGAGGCTGGAGCCAGCGGAGCCGACGCACACAGGAATCGGGCGGTGGACACGGGTTTTTGCTACTCGGAAGCCGTAACTGAAATGATGATAGCCTGTATTTGTGAAATTTTAAGGAGTGCAGTACATCACATAACCAAGGTTCTTACTGTGTAGATTTTCGAAGCACGTAATAAATGAGTAGGGCTGTTTACAGCAGAATAAAATATCGTGTTGCTACGGACTTGCAGAATTTGAATCCATTGGAAATCTCGTTTAACATGCACTACTATCGTCACCTATTATTATTGTGGTTGTTGTCATCGTCGTCGCGTTATTATTAAAACAGTTGTCATTCCAGCCTCCATTCACAGTTAAGAATTCAAAAATATTCCTATCAAACTTTCCATAACCACACTTAATATTTTAGGAAAAAAGAATATATAGTAGCCCTCCTAAAAAATACAGCATATATTAAGTGGCATCCTAAATCATGTATGAGAAAACAGGGCATCAAATTTACAGAGCCTATGGCTTGTCACACACCATGGAACAGGCATGGTTGTCACCCTTATGCAATGAAATGTGTTGTTTGCTTTTTAAAACGTGCAAGGACAAATATTAACTCTAGCGGAGATTTTAGTGTTGCTTATACTCTAGGAAAAAAACTGTCACGAAAGAATATAAATATTCCTGGTTACGTAAGTGACAAGTAAAGTTGTCTAATCTATTTTACCACAATCCGTGGCAAAAAATTCTTCCAGACCACCTAGGTGAAAGTTAATTTTCTTCCACCCATCCCTTGCATGGCCTTTTTTTTTTTTTGCCATGATCCCAAGGTCACTACCAGAGTTAAGATTAGTGGTTGCAAGATTGTTTTACCAAAATTTTCTGAACCTAACCCGATCCCATTGTTTGGTGAAGTTTGTCAACATCACCTTGTCTAGCCCCTCGAAACAAGTATGTAACCCTAGATGCCACTAATCTAGTAGGGTTGACCTTATGCCAAAGTGGCACGGTAACTGAATATCTTGATCTCCCTACAACTCACTCCTCTGTTCCTAATCCTTAGCTTTACCAACATAGGCACCATGCTACATCCACCATCTATTTGTATCTTCCCTAAGCAAGATAGAATGAAGCCCATCAAAGAGAAAAAACCATGGAGAGTACCCCCACCATCTCCATAGGAGTTGCCGGAGTTTGGAATGTTGGGGTTATCACACCTCTTTTAGACTAGTGTCACCAGGTAATGCATCCGTACTGTCTACAGTGCGCAAGCAGTGTTTTTTCACTCTGTGTGCAGTGTGCAAATAGTGTTTTCCACACCCATATCCACTCTCTGGTGACACTAGTCTTACGAACACATTCATCGCGGAGGAAGGCAAGAAACATCTCAAAACTTGTTATGGCCTATTCATCCAATATTGCGCCCCTTTCTTGATCTTATACCTTCCATTCGTAAGATTCTTGATCTAGACAAATTTTATTCAAGTTGCATAGTGAAGAAGTTGAGCTCCTAGAGAGGGGTTACCATTGTCAACATAGACTCAAATCTTGTGTAAAACACAAATCAAGTGACTAGATAAACTTCACAACACTCCTAGAAGCCTAAGAGAATGCATACATACTTCTAAACGCTTATATTTATTGAACCACACCATAGAGTTATTTCCTTGAGTTTCTCACTAGGCTTGTCAGACCACCGCAAGTTGTTGTCCAATCTCAAGCTCAATATAGGTTAAACCTCTTTATCCACAAAATTTAGGTTTTATTGTAGACCGCCACAATCCCTAGCCAGACCACTAGCATTCCAGATCCACTACAATGCCTTTGTTTCCCTCACGACCAGGCCGGTGAATTCCATGGTTAAACCTTGAGCTTGCCCAAAGCCCAAAACAATTTTGCCTTTATGCCTATCCTAATATCCCTACCCACAGTCAGATGACAACCCTTAGATGGTCAAACTGTCACGCATAGTCAACATCATTCCTCTTTTAGAATCCTACCTCTATCTCAACCATGGCAACGCAATACCCATCTCAACTTATATTATACATACACCGGTGTTGGCGCTCTATATTGACGAAATAAATGCATCATTGTATATGGTTTTTCATTGAATACGAACGTCAACTATGCCTTTCACAATCATTTATCGCTGATTATTGTGGATTTCACAACATTATTTTAGAATTGCATTGTACTTTATTTTTGCAGGTTTTAAGGCTCATTTTTGCAAATTCACAATTGATCCACCTCGAGAGAAAGAAGGCCTCAGAGAGAGTTTAATTCTAGAAGATGGTAAATAAGGCAGGATTGGCTGACTACCCTCCTCTTGGATCGGCCAAGTCCCCTATGCTGGAAGCTTCTGGAAGATATCTTCGCATGCTATACTGGTTATGGTATATGCTACAAAGAATATTTATGGAAAGTGCTGAGATATTTCAAGGGCTATCAAAATACACCAAAAGATGGAAGATTTCGGCATAAATCGACTCATACCGAATATTCTAGAGCTCTTCACCCCGAAGTCCGAACGTAAACTTGTTTCTGAAGCAACGTGGACTGACATACTGAAAGATGGAAAGCTTTGGCTAAGGGAAAAGGCTGGGTTCGGTCGATCTACCCCCTCTGGTCGGCCGACCCCACCTGTTCCTACGTCGGCTCACGGTTTCCTTTTTATAGCACCTTGCTCAGGGTATAAATAGCGAGGCTAGGCCCCATGGTCGATGATCCAATTCATTATCAAGGCATAAAGGAGAAGAAGGTAGGGACATCAACTAGAGGAGAGCTGAGGGTCGAGTTTTAGTCTGGGAATTAGATGTCCTTCTAGTTCTTAGGGGTAATTAAAGGCCTTGCATGGCTCTCTAATTACCTAGCTATTGAGGTCTAATCATGTCATCATGGGAGGTATAACCGTGGTTGTATACTTTGATGTGATTATCAATGAAGCATTGATCTTGTCTAATTATCATATTCTCGGTCTAATTATCATATTCTTGGTCTAGTTCTTTGTGTTTCTTGATCTAGATGCATGTATGTTTGATCATGTTCTTAAGAGTTATGTTCTTCTAGCTATCTTGATCTTCGATTTTAGTTACTAGTGATATAGTTGCGTAGCTAGTTCTTGTGATCATGGTGATTAGAAGTTCTTGCTATATTGATTACATTATTAGACTATGTGAATTGATTAGAAGCATGTTCTCTAATCACGTATGATTGTTGAGAGCTTCTCGTCGATTAACCCGTCTTACGTGACATATGGGCGAGAGAAAGGTTAAGCTTGATCTAGGGGTTGGGTTGTTGATTTTGGTTTAATCGTGCTATGATGTACATGCTTATATCTGCCTTGAGCTACTAGTTATCTCATTGTTCTAATCTCTTTGATGTGTCTATCATGCTTGTCTTGGATCCAATTAGGGATAGATTAGACTCTGGTTTAGTTGTGTTCTAATTGCTTATCATCTAACTCTGACTAGTTTAGATGTAGATTAGATAACCCCTGAACCTAATGTTTACCTTAAGCTTGAGATAGTTAATTCTCTATTAGTCATTTTCATAGATTGACAAACCCATGATACTCATCCTAGGGAAAAACTACACCGATACTGTCGCTTGCAGTATAATGTTTGACATGCTTAAGTGTCGTCAACAACCAACAATGTCTAGCCTGACGAGTTATTCCACGTCTTGTCATACCACTATTGTTATCTTATACCGTAAGTCCATAACACATGTACTTCATGGACATATCTCTTCAAGCCATTCCGTTGTCTTCTCACTTTGAATTTAATATCTTTTTAGGTGATAGACTATGATGTCTTTTTATCTTTTTAGGTGATAGACTATGAAGTCCACGCACATTTTATCTTGAGTTGAATTGTCGAGTGTATGGCACATGGCATTATGATATGCCCCAATGAATCTTGAATTCATACTTTGGATCATTAATATGTTACTACATGTGCTTAAGAGTATCTATATAGTCTATATAATGCTGCTTGAAATAGAGCCTAGTTGTTACATGAACATCTTATCAATTTTTAGCCTTGACCTTGAGGTGTGTTTGAGTAAGTGCCCTATTTAATTGCTTATTGATGATTAGTCTAGGTATAATTTGATAGGTGGCAAGGTCATCCCACTCATGAGATTTAGGGACAATTCATTAACATAACCAAGTATATGTATGAAGAGATAAAACTTTAGCCACATATGAATTTGATTCGAGAGTCGAGCGAGTAATAGGATCATGATGGGAATGGACTCAATATGATATAGACTCGCCTAGGTTGATTGATGACCGTACCATTGTCATTGTGGCTCCTAAGCACCTTTTTGTATATACCAAATGCCTAATATGGAGATGATAAACTAAGTATTAAATGCCACATTTTGGTTTAGGGTGGATTTGGCATGGTTTGGGATGGGTTGTACTTGGTGGTTCGATTGCACCTGTTTATTCCAAACGTTCATTTCATGTCAAGTGGGAGTATGGGAAACATTAGCATGTGACCTAACTGTAAGTGCAACAAGGCTCCTTAGTGGTTTTGGTGTTTGAGTGACAATGCGATTAAAGGTCTAATCTCTTTGTAAGATCATATGACAGGTTTCTACAGGTATATATTGTCAAAGGCATCACTAGTGTTGCTTTATTAATGCACTTTGAGACACTTGACTTTCATGTTAAGAAAAGTGACTCTAAATTGTATGTCTTTCATTTGGATGTCACTAACTTACTTGGATTTCTCATATATAACAAGTGGCTGATCATGAAGACACTCTATTGCATATTAAAGCCAATAATGATCAAGACAAATTGAATGAATGGATAATGAGCAAATGTGCTCCATCTACCTATCGAAGAGGTTTTCTAAATTGAAGTCCAACTATTTCGCTCAAAGAGGATTACTCACAAAGGAAGAAGCTCAGCTTCGCTATCTCCCTCTGTGGATATATTTCAAGACGGCATTATTCATCAAGACAAGACTCAAGTGGATTTCATCTAGATTTATATTCACCTTGAGCATAGGTATGCCGTACTATCAAGAGGGAAGCGAAGCTCGGAAGTCTCTAGTCAACATGTGCTCACAGCTAGTTCAGAGAGTGTCGAGCCAAAACACTCCTCGTGAGTTGTTATTGTGCTGAGGGTGGGTTCATCGGATTGTCCGGTAATCCTCACCGGACTATCCGGTGAAGGCTGAGCCCAGAGTTGAGAGTGATCTCTCTGATCTTTTCCTTGTGCTTTCATCTCCAAGTTAGGTGTATCTCTAATGGAGACAACACCTACACTTTGCTCATCTGTTGACCCAGGCTCAGTGTCTTAGCCTCTGATCAGGGAACCCCTCACCGGACTATCCGGTGAGCTATACCGGACTGTCCGGTATAGGGGGTTTGAGCTCCAACGGCTAGTCCGCCTCTACCGGACTATCCGGTAGGAACGCACCGGACTGTCCGGTGATGGTCTGACACAGGCCAACGGCTAGTTTTATGAGGGTGGGTATTTATACCCCTCACTCTCTTCCAGTTGGAGCTGCTGCTTTCTTCCACGTCCACGTCCATCCAGAGGCTCTTAGTAACACTTCCCAACACTCTCTTTGTGAGATTGAGCTAAATTTGTGAGATTCTTGAGTTGGGAGAGGATTTGTGAGATTGTGTGAGCTACATTGTGAGCACCTAGCTTCTGAGCACAGTTGGCAAGCATTTCCGGGAAGCGTTTTTGTTACTCTTGGAGGTTTCCTCCTAGACGGCAAGAGCAACCCGAAGGGCACCCGGCTTGTGGGTGCCACTTCTCTTGTAGGTGATTACCCCGCTCTTCGGAGCATTTGCAGTGAGCACATTCATAGCCTTGGTGGTTGTGAAGGAGAGGCCGTGAGTTGAAATAGACTCAAGCTCTTGGTGGGCGTCTCAACGGGGACGTACGGACACTTGCGGGTGTGCCCGAACCTCGGGACTAAAATCCTTTGTTGTGTGTGTTGTGCCCCTGTTGGGAGACCCAAGCTTGGTGCTTGTGGTTGTTTTACTTGCTTGCATTATATTATTGCTTCCGCTATTATTATTCGTGTGCAAGTTCTCTTTGTGAGTGCAGGGATAAAGTGTTGCCGAGATCATAATCAACATACAAACACATTACACAGGTCCACATAGCTCGATAAGTATTTTCTCGTATATTTACCTTGGGGGTTTCGGTTTCTGTGTGACACCGGACTATCCGGTATAGAGAACCGGACTATCCGGTTATACCGGACTGTCCGGTTGTATCCATCGGACTATCCGGTGTGAGTGCTGACGGTGTGTTTCTAAGTGGTGTAAATTTTCAGTTACGCGTATTCACCCCCCTCTAGGCGACATCTAGGTCCTTACACTAACCATCATGAACCTATGGGTTGTAGGGTTGATTGCCCCATGATATATAGTATGGGAAAACTTATATACCCTTGTGGGGTATCGATCTATTCAAATAGTCCCACTGTCGGTCATGACTCATGAGTCATGAGCATGGTCTTCAGTGTTAGACTTCAACTTAGAGTTTCATGAATGAGTTCATGGAATATTGAGCTCATGAACTTGTTCTTTGTTTACGATAGCCAGAGTAGAAATAATCAGTTTTGAGAACTTTTGCTCACGATAAATTGTAAAATGCTTTTATGTACTTTATTTGCGTAAGCTACCCTTTGCTGATGCTAAATACATGATCCTTGTTTTATTAATTTGGGTGAGTTACGCAAAATAACTTTTTGCACCGATGGTGCTTCCATTAATATGTTTGAGGTATTGAGTCGATTTTAGTTAGAATTATATCTAACGAGGAAAAATGGATGCATGCCCATGGAGGCCATGGAATTAACACAAGTATTATTTAAGTAGTTCCATGGCTTTATGTGTCTTTTCATGAGGCTAGAGAGTAAATATATAAGTTCAACGTAATAGTCTTAGTTTATATTCATACCGCAGGGCTAGTTTGGCAACCTCATTTTCCATAGGGATTGGAGGGAAATTGAGGGAATTAGGGAAAGCACGGCTCATTTTCCACTCAATTCCCCCCAATCCCCATGGGAAATGAGGTTGCCAAACTAGCGCTTAGAGAGTGAATCTATAAATTGAGTGTAATAGTCTTAGTTAACATTCATACTACATGTGGTAACTTGGTCAAATAATTATTCATTTTTAGTTTCCACATATACTTCGACTCGGAATGTTCAAGCTTGTAAAGTGTTGCACACGTGGATCCTAAGTACAGTTGATATTTGTATTTTAGGGACTCCTAGAGTTAACTTAGTTAAGCCAAGTCGTGAAAATGGAGGATAACACGATTTAGCTAGGTTACTTTGGATGGTATCTCCCATTGTTTCTTTTACGGTGGTGACCATTTCTTTCACAATACCAGCCAAGGGGCCTAATTGATTAGGCCTAATAGCCGATATGTATACAATCTGTGAGACGAAGAATACAGAGTTGATATAAAAAATATCAAGGGGCGCTATTATTTTTTAAGTGGTTACATGGTTTTATATATCTTTTCATGGGGGTTAAAGAGTGAATATATAAGTTGAATGTAATAGTCTTAGTTAACATTCATGCTATATGCAAAATAAGCCCTAATCATATACTTGTAGATGTGTTGGGAATTTGATTAAATAGTTATTCACTTTAGTTTCCGCATGCACTCTGACTTTGAATATCCAAACTTTAAAGTGGTACTCGTGTGGATCCTAGAGTTTGCATATTAGGGACATTCAGAGTTAACTTAGTTAAGCCAAGACCGTAAAACATGGTGGATACCACTATTTAGCTAGGTTAATTTTGATGGTCTCTCGCATTGTTTATTTTTAAATGGTGACCTATTTCTTTCATAATGCCGGTCAATGAGCCTAATCAGGGTTTGAAATTTTTTTTTGAAATTTCTGAAATTTTGGTTTTTTCAGTGAGGGCCGAAATAAAACATTTCCAAATTTTAAGAATTTTCAAGGGATATTACTGCAAAAATAATAAAAATATTAACTTAATTTAAATTTGGTCTGAAATTCCTGAAATTTCGGCTTTTTCGGTGGGGGTGAAATTTTTTAAATTCCCAAATTGTAAATCCTGGGCCTAATATACCCATTTTATTTGTGTATTTTTCAATTTATTTCTATTTAATTTGGTTTACAATTGTATTCATTGGGCCCGATCGGTGCAGCTTAAAGGTAGTTGCAGAGCCGATCACACACCATTAAATTATTTCTTTTCATTTCTAGTGAAACATTTTCTCATAGAGCTGAAAAATCTTATCATAAGGCTGGAATATTTTATTTGTTCCATAAACCTACAACATGTTTTTCTAGTGAAGTTAGAATAAGGTGGAAAAATCTGTAGAAAGCTGGAACATTTTGTCATCAAGTTAGAGCATTCTCCATCCAGAGCAGGCTCACCAGGCCCATAAGGAGAGATGCTGGCCCACAGTCCCCAATAACCAACCAGAAGCCCCATCCAGAGCAGGCCCACCAGGCCCATACTCGAATCTCAGCGCACTATCCAACCATCCCGACCGTCCACCTACACGGCCGACTGGAACCTTCATCTTCTTCTCTGCCAAGAAATCCTCAAGGAGATGCGGCGTCCCGTGCACGGCTTAAAACCTCCCAGATCAGCAGATCACCACAGAGCCGAGCCCCCAAACCAAAGGGGATCTCACCACCCAGCGATAGCGAGCAATCCCTCACCAAGTGCAAGGAGGCGGCGATGGCAGGCGGCGGGCAGGCGGCTGTGTCATTCCTGACGCGGATGGCGAAGGTGGCGGCGGGTTTGGGCGTGGCGGCGTCCGCAGCCTCCACGTCCCTCTACACGGTGGACGGCGGGGAGCGCGCCGTCATCTTCGACCGCCTCCGCGGCGTGCTCCCGCTCACGGTGTCGGAGGGCACCCACTTCCTGGTCCCCTTCCTCCAGAAGCCCTTCATCTTCGACATCCGCACCCGCCCTCACAGCTTCTCCTCCACCTCCGGCACCAAGGACCTCCAGATGGTCAGCCTCACGCTCCGCGTCCTGTCGCGCCCTGACGTCGAACGCCTCCCGGACATCTTCAACTCCCTCGGCCTCGAGTACGACGAGAAGGTGCTCCCGTCCATCGGCAACGAGGTGCTCAAGGCCGTCGTCGCGCAGTTCAACGCCGACCAGCTCCTCACCGAGCGCCCCCACGTCTCCGCGCTCGTCCGCGAGTCGCTCACCCAGCGCGCCCGCGAGTTCAACATCGTCCTCGACGACGTCGCCATCACCCACCTCTCCTACGGCACGGAGTTCGCGCAGGCCGTCGAGAAGAAGCAGGTCGCGCAGCAGGAGGCCGAGCGCTCCAGGTTCCTCGTCGCGCGCGCAGAGCAGGAGAGGCGCGCCGCCATCGTCCGCGCCGAGGGGGAGAGCGAGGCCGCGCGCCTCATCTCCGAGGCCACTACCACCGCTGGCAACGGCCTCATCGAGCTCAGGAGGATCGAGGCTGCCAAGGAGATCGCCGGCGTGCTCGCTCGCTCGCCCAACGTCTCCTACATCCCCGCCAGCGACAACGGCCAGATGCTGCTCGGGCTCAACGCCGCGCGGTGAATGGATCGTAACGTTCCCTTCAGTTAGTTAGTGGACTATCGAAGTAGGTACTGCAGTAATTTCAGATGTATCGACCTGGTTATAGCTTCGTGGTACGACGATTGGAGGGTTGGTAAAACAAATGGTAATATTATGCACTGCAAATAAAGCTCCGTAGATGGAGAATTTAGCGAACAATTTCTTCATTTTGCTGCCAGGATTATGCTCTACTTGTCGTTTTGATGATCTCCCGTTCAATGTTGTTTGTGGTGCCCTGCCTGTTGCTGGGATGTTATTTGATCAGAAGCATTGTTGTTTTTCGAAGGTGTTTCTTGTCTGATCTATTATCGATTTTGTGCAGTTAAAGTTCTACATTGCCTTGTTGATGCTGTAGTTCTCTTAACCAGCATGGTTGCAGATTTACAGTGTATTGATTCTAAGCTTGGCTATCTGTATAGCACTCTGTAGTAAACGTGCCTTTTGTCACATTCTGCTGGAAGCAGTGACTCTGTTTTGGAAAATCAGAGGCATGGAGGTGTGGGTCAGTGGGTCTGGTTTAGAGCTATCTGTTCTCCTCTTCAATGAAGAAGAGCCAAGAGCCACCATCTGTTTATTGGGGGTATAGTGCTGCCTGTGGAGGTTCATCTTTGCCTCGCAGTTGATTCTTAGATGCCAGTTTGTTAAACTGCTAAGATCTAGATTATGTTTTGTTCAGGAAAAAAGGCTCCAGAAGACCCCTGTTTCCTTGAAAAATTGTAGTTTGCTCTATAAGTTTGATGATCTGATGTAGGATTTGAGTTTTAGAAGGATGATTTTTCATTAGATATACCCTACACAAGATCATGCTATCCCCAATGGGGGAGTAAATGGACCGACTATAATGCTGTTTGACACTGTAGCGCTACTAGTAGACAGAGAGATGAGTAGTTGGAATAGTAGATGAATAGGCAATGTTTTTGCACATCCTGGTTTAGATTGTCCAATGGCGATTGTTGTGGCCTAAATTTAGCCTGTGGAAACATCTTGTAGTACATCTGTGTGCGCTGTTCTTAGTGATTTGTCTCTTGCGATCATATTTTCTGTTACGGTTCCATGAGAGTTCATTTGGTGTTGATTGTTGATTTGATTTCCATAAGACCATAACCATCTGATTGCATATAGCCTTGCTGATCAGTTTATACTTTATAACCAACAAAACCTTGACGGCACTCTTCGAAATCCTTATTTACACACAACATACCATTGCTAACCCATCTGGAAATAAAAAACAACTCTTACTTTGAAGACAGGTTTTGTGTGAGTTTGGTAGTTCGGAACATTTTTATAAAATTTAAACCCTACAAAGATTATTACACCTGAGCATCTGCAATTTATTTGTTTATAAGAACCATGCACAAATGCGCCCACTATTAATTGGCAACCAATTTGAGCCTGCAGCACAGCAATTCAGCAACATCAAAAGTTCTCTCGCATCGGATATATCATTATGCTCACTCCCAACACTAAATGGCTGCACACTTGCAGTCTAATATTCAAATATGGTCATCGATAAATGGGAAGGAATTCGTTGGCATCTCACAATCTAGACGATTCTCTCTCTCTCTCTCTTTTGGGACTTGAGTGGTCTTTTTCTCTTTTGAAAACTCAAGTGGTTGCCGGTAATCGATGCTAGTCACGGATGCATTAAGGTCTTCTGAATGGTAACTGGGAAACAAGTTTTCCATCATGCGATTTACCATAGTCGTTCTCCATGTGAGCGATACCTTTGCCCAACATGATGCCTATGGCACGACTATGAGTGTGTCTTTTTCCAGCGCAACGATTGGCCTTCGCAAGCATTTTGCCGAAGTGCTAATCGTGTGCTTAGAAAAGGGGTTTCAGACCGAGTTTATGCGCATGCATTTTAGGGTATGTTTGGATCCAAGGGGCTAATGCAAAGTGACTAAATTTTAGTTACTCTCTGTTTGGATCCAGTATTACTGTGCCGAAAGACTAAAATGCCCTTGGTTGGTGCCCTTTGCTCGATCGTTTGCCTCCAATGTTGGCCTGGGGCGGCAACCTCGTCCGCCAGGCTTGGAGGACGAGGTGCTGCCATGGTGGGGAGGAGGGGCCAGCGCGGAGGCGGGCAGCACCGGATCTGGTCGGCGGGGAGGAGTCGGGCCCACAGGCGGGGAAGACGAGGTAGAAAAGCAGCGACGGCTGTCCGGTGAGGCGGAGGAGAAGGCGGTCGGGTGGAGAAGAGGCGGCGGTGGGGAAGGCAACGGAGGGGAGGACCGGGAAGAGGTCGTCACCACGGGCGGATCCACGTCATGGTGAGGTAGAGGAGGCCGACGCGGGCGAGGAGCAACCGGCCGTCGCCGGAGGGGAGGTGGGTAGGGTTGAGCGTGGGCGAGGAGGAGGCGCGATGGTGGAGGGCGCCGGCCCCGGCACGAGAAAGGAGGGCGGTGGGGGAGATGCAGCCGGTACGGGCGAAGGCAGAAGAGAGAGTGTGTGTGAGCGTGGGGGAGTGGGCGATGGGCAGTGGGGACCGGGGTAGGGGTAGGAAATGGGCACTTTAGCCTCATTTTCGCTCCTCCTTGAGAGCTAATAGGCTAAAATATTTTAGCTTCATTTTATCTCTCGGTGTTTGGAACATTTAGCCTATAAAATGACTATATTTTAGTCAGTTTGCTCTAGCTCCTTGGATTTAAACAAACTCTTAGACGACACTAGCAGCAGATCGTAGTATATATATTGTTCAAGAGATAAAAAAACAAGAAATAAACTGTACAAAATATAAACAATGTGATAGATAAATTGTTGTACTCAACCTTTACTGATGCCTGGTCAAGAAATGAACTTAACTACTCCCCACCGCCGCCCACTTCTCGCTGCTGCTCCTCCCACTTAACCATGATAGATGCTTTGCCCATTGTCCTCACCGTCTCCTTTCGGGCCTCAGCAGCTGATGGTGGCGAATCTATTAAAAGTGTGTGAATACAAGTAGCTAAAGTTTAGCCACTAAATTTTATTCCATTTGCATCTAAACAATATAGCTATGAACGGGCTAAACTTTAGCTAACATTGGGCTAACCAGTAGTCTATTAGTCCAAAAAACGAGGTAAAGTGGACTAATATCAATTTCTAGTGTAATTAATTGATCAACTAAATATTAGCTCTACACTGTTCAAACACCCCATGACTAATAGTTAGTGAACTAAAGCTAAACTTTAGTTAAAACTAAACTAAGCCTAATGTATTCAAATATGTACTAAGGCTGAGCTCACCAATCCGGACATCCTACCGTCTATATTTCAAATTTACAGTGTTTTGCCCATTTAGACCTCTTTTGAAACAAGGTATTTTTAAAGAAAAAACGTAGGGTTCTCAATCCTATAGGATTTGGCACGGTAACACCTTTTGTATTGTAAGATTGATTTAGATGTGATTTCATGAATTTTATAGAATTTGAAACATTCACTCAAACTCTATTATAGGATTACTTACGTTTTTCCTACGACATAGCCAAACATCAAATCCTACCATTTTTCTATGTTTTACACCCCTGTGTTTTTTCTATTGATGTGATTTCACAATCATGTGCTCCAAAGGAAGCCTTATTTGGGCTATCTTGTGGCCTCGGTCTAACATTGGCATGTCTAATGTGCGGCATCTAGCACCGTGGCGGTGCAGGTTGGTAACGGACTCATAAACTAGAATAGGGCCGGGTAAAGACAAAGAAGCTGGCATGTCAAACCGGACCTTCCTTTCAGATCGTATATCCACTTTGTCTCTTCGTCCACTGTTTTAACCATTTTTTCTCGGTCTACCGTGAGGCTACGGAGGGATCATCCATGTATGCACGCCACCGGAGATGTCTCACCGCCACCACCTGCGCTGGGCGGCTGGCTGTTCGTGCTCGGCGCCGTGAACTCCACAGCGGAGAGCAGCAGTCCAACAGGGGCGTCACAGTGCGATGCGTGCCGTGCGGTCAACACGCAACACACACAGCAAACACAGCACACTATCCACGGAAAGCCAGGAACGGGAAGGGGTCGTCCGTGGCGAGGGCGAGACCCCGCCGGCCCACCGCCGCCCATCCCGCCTCCCGAGCCCAAACGAAACAAGCCCCGTGCGGTCCTGTCCTGTGGTTTGACCACGACGGGACCATCCCCAATCCGCCCTGCCTCCTGCCCAAGCGCACCGCACTCTGCACGACGACCCAGGCCAACCGGCCATGCTCGCCCCCCGCCGCTGCCGCCGCCGCCGCGGGTGAGCCAAGCCGAGCTGCCCGAGACACTGCCCCCCGCCGCCTCCGCCTCCGCCGCCGCGATGGATCCGGCGTCCGAGGAGCTCGAGCGACGCAGCCGCTACCTCAGCTCGCTCATCCGCCGCACCAAGCTCAGCGCCGCGCCGGCCCCGGCCCCCGCTCCCCCTCCTCCTCAGCCGGAGCCCGAGGTGGCGGCGCCCGAGCCGGAGCCGGAGCCGGAGCCGGAGGCCGCGGTCGTGAAGCGCGAGGCGGCCAAGGCGGCGTCGACGCTGTCGGTGGAGGAGAAGGAGAAGCGGGAGGTCATCAGGGAGGAGGAGCGGGGTGACGGGAAGGGGAAAGAGGTCGGGGGGAAGGACGACGGCGCGGGCAGGAAGGTGTCCGTGCGGGTGCGCGCGGCCGACATGCCCCTGCCGCTGCAGCGCCGCGCCATCCGCCTCGCCTACGAGGCCATCGCCGCCATGCCGCGCCTCGACAGCAAGCGCCTCGCCCTCGCGCTCAAGCAGGTACGCGGCATGCCGCCACCCACCTATCCGCCCTGCACGAAACATCAACCTCTGGTTGTTGATGTCTCTTCATCCCCCTAAATATCTCGAGGCGTGCAGAATGCGGCCGTGCTCGTTGATGTGACCATGGATTTGGATTTGGTTCGCGTAGGTGTTGCTAATGATGGGGTTGTAGGAGATGTGGTTTAGTCAGTCCCCACATTGGCTAGCTGCAACTCATAGCAGACCTTGTTCTGGCATTCAGTCTGCCCTCTCTGCTGAGATGGAATGGGATCCCTGGAGGTGCCTCTGTGAGAATGACGCTATTGGTTCTGGTTGTGATTATTAGTTGACTTGCAGCCAAGCTTCGAGGGGCATGCCTTGTGGGATTCATTAGCTGGCCTCAGATCCTCAAATCCTGCCTAGTAAATACTGCATTGCTCTTTAGCAAATGACTCGGTACAATAGAGACAATTTGGATGAGGAAGGTGACAGTACAATAGAGACAATTTGGATGAGGAAGGTGACAGCGATTGTGGTGACCTGTCACGACAAGTCATGTATGCATCTTTTAGAGACAGCCTGAAGAAAGTAGGACATGTCGACATTTCTAATTGTCAGAGATGGGCATTCGGTCCCTATATTGAAAGCATTGCCTCATGTTAGAATATAATTGTAACAGCCCATATTGGGCCTGCGGCCCATTGGCCTTGTATATTGTAACCCTAGCCTATCAGGCTATATAATGAAGGTCACCCCCCCTAATTTGGGTGTGCGGTGTTTCTCTACATGGTATCAATCGCAATTGACGATCCTTCCCTTCCGCTCCTCTCTTTCCCGATCTCGACGCGTGTCGCCCTACCGCGCCCGACGCCGTCTTCAGCCGCGCCGCGCCGCCTTCCCGGCCGCGCCCGCCGCTGCCACCTCGGCCGCGCCCCTGCGCCGCCACCCCGGCCGCGCCCATCGCCGCCTTCACGGCCGCGCCCCGCGCCGCCTCTAGGCTGCGCTCCGCGCCGCCCGACGTCGTCCTCGGCCGCACTCCGTGCCGTCCGACGCCGTCTCCCACACCATGATGACCGCCTCCGCCTCGTCCGGTGTCATGGGGTCCGGGACCTCCGCCGCCATCGGAGATGCCGTTGCCCCACCCATCTTCGCCGCCTACGCCTCCGTCAACGTCAAGCAGCACGTCCCTGTCGAACTGTCCCTCGAGCGTCCCAACTACTTCAAGTGGACGGCGTTCTTCACCGCCCTCTGCGCCAAGTACGGGCTGCTCGGCCACGTCGACGGCACGATGGCTGCCCGTCCGGCTGACCCCTCCTGGTCTCAGCCTGACGCGTGCGTCCGCGGCTGGATATACGGCTCCGTCGATGATGCCGTCCTCGACCTCGCCATGGAACCCGAGCAGGACGCCCGCGCTCTGTACGTCTCCATCGAGGCCCTGTTCCAAGCAAACAAGGAGTCTCGCGCCGTCGTCCTCGAACAGGAGTTCCACAACCTGTCCCAGGGTGATCTCTCCATCGACGCCTACGCTCAGCAGATGAAGCGCACCGCCGATGCGCTTCGGGACGTCGGTCATACCGTTTCTCCTGCTCAGCTCGTCCTCAACCTTCTGCGCGGTCTCAACCCCCGCTTCGCCAACACCGCCGACATCATCGCCAACACGACGCCGCTTCCCACCTTCAAGTCTGCCACCAACATGCTCCGTGTCAAGGAACTTCGCCTCGGCACCGAGCACAAGGAGGCTTCGGCTTCCGCTCTCGCCGCTTCTACCACCCCCTGCACGTCGCCATCCTGCCGGTCCACTTCCTCCTCCTCCAACAGCGGAGGCGGCGGCAAGAACAAGAGCAAAGGCAAAGGCGGGCGTGGCGGCACCGGCGGCAACAACAGTAGCGGCGGCGGCGGCGGCACTGGCAGCAGCGGCGGCAACAGCGGTGGTCGCCGCCCCCCGCAGCAAGGCGGCGGACGGCAGGCTACTCCACCGGCCGGTCCTTGGGTCTGCTATCCCTGGGCCGGCCCGTGGGGTCCCCCTGCCGGCGGATGGCCGCCTCAGCAGCAGCAGTGGGCGATTCCTCCTCCGCCGCAGCAGCAGGCCCACACTGCGTTCGCTCCGCCACAGTACTCCGGTGCGAGTGCTCCCCTAGGCGGCTGGAATCAGGCCGGGCTGATCGCTGCACTAAACCAGCTCGCGGTTCAGGACTCCTCTCCATGGGTAATGGATAGCGGCGCGACATCCCACATGTCCTCCAACGACGGTATACTCATTTCCCGTCTTCCGTCACCACCGTCCTCCATTACGGTTGGTAACGGGCAATCCATCCCTATTTTCGGTCGTGGCACATCTCTTTTACACATAGCTGATCGTCCCTTTCATCTCAATAATGTTCTTGTCGCTCCCCAGCTTACTCGTAACTTATTATCTGTTCGACAGCTTACTCGCGACAATAACTGTTCCATTGAATTTGACGCCTCTGGTTTTTCTGTTAAGGATCTTCAGACCAAGACGGTTCTCCTTCGGTGCAATAGCCACGGGGATCTCTACACCATTCCCCATCGCATGCCTCCTCGCTGCCATGTCGCCGTCGTCTCCCCGGAGCTGTGGCACTCCCGCCTTGGTCATCCTGCACCCGCCGTCATCCCCACTTTAAATAAACTTTCAGCTATTCAGTGTAATAAAGCAGCCCATCGCATTTGTCACGCTTGCCAGCTCGGCAAACACGCTCGGCTGCCCTTTGTTAGCTCATCGTCTAGTACTATAGCACCCTTTGAACTCGTTCATTGTGATGTCTGGACATCTCCAGTTTCGAGTATTTCTGGTTATAAATATTATCTTGTGATAGTTGATGATTTTACACATTATTGTTGGACCTTTCCACTGCGTCATAAATCTGATGTCCATGAGCATATCGTTCAGTTTATTGCTTACGCTCACACACAATTCAGCCTTCCTGTGCGCTGTTTTCAGGCAGATAACGGCACGGAGTTCCTTAATCATGCCACCGCCTCCTTCCTTGCTGGCCGCGGCATTCTTCTTCGAACCTCGTGCCCCTACACATCAGCCCAGAACGGCAAGGCCGAGCGGATGCTTCGTACACTCAACAATGTTGTTCGGACCCTTCTGATCCATGCCGCCATGCCTCCATCCTATTGGGTGGAAGCCCTCTCTACCGCCGTGTTTCTTATCAACCGGCGGCCATCATCGTCCATCAATAATGGTATTCCTTATCATCTCCTTTACCACAAGATGCCAGATTACTCCCTCCTTCGAGTCTTTGGTTGCTTGTGCTACCCGAACATCAGTGCCACGACCCCCCACAAACTGTCTCCTCGCTCAGCAGCGTGTGTGTTCCTCGGTTACCCTCCTTCACAGAAGGGCTACCGGTGTCTTGATCTTTCTACACGCAAGATCATCATCTCTCGCCACGTTGTTTTTGATGAGACTCACTTTCCGTTTGCGGCTTCCAAGCCTCGACCGGACTCTTTTGATTTTCTACTGCAGGACATCCTTCCCGCGCCTGCCCCGTCTATATCAGACGTTCGGCACACGCGGGCCCCGGTCGTGCCGGCCTCTTCCCCAGACGACGCCGGCGACCCAGTTCGGGATGGACCCGGCCATTCTGTGGCATGGCGCTGCCTACCGGCTGGCTGCGCCCGCACAGTCCGCCGCGCCTGCTCCAGTCGGCGCTGATACTGCTGGCGCCCAGTTTTCGGCCGGGTGTCCACTACAGCCGTCGTCCGCGACCGCCGCCGGACGCCCCACCAAGCACCCCCGGCGTCTCCAGCACCGCCGGCACCCGCCCCCCAACTGCCGGTGCCGCCTGTGCAGGCCCCAGCACTGCCGGTACCCGCGCCTCAGCCGCCGGTACCGTCTGTGCGGGCGACCCGTTCCCGGACGGGCTCCCTTCCACCGCCTATCGACCGGCTTGGCATGGCGCCGCCTCCACCGCGACATGGCCTCATGGCGGAGGCCACCAGCCAGGTGTCGCCACTGCCAGGCGACTCTCGTGCCGCGCTTGCTGATCCAAACTGGCGCGCGGCGATGACTGAAGAATTCAAGGCGTGGGTTGACAATGGCACCTGGCGTCTTGTTCCTCGCCCGCCTCGTGCCAACGTCATCACCGGCAAGTGGGTCTTCAAGCACAAGTATCATGCTGATGGCTCCCTGGCTCGCCATAAGGCCAGGTGGGTCGTTCGTGGCTTCTCCCAGCGGTACGGCATCGACTACGACGAGACGTTCAGCCCGGTTGTGAAACCTGCCACCATCCGGGCTGTCCTCAGCATCGCTGCTTCTCGCTCCTGGCCGATTCATCAGCTGGACGTGAAGAACGCCTTCCTTCACGGGCACCTGCATGAGACCGTCTACTGCCAGCAGCCGACTGGCTTCGTCGACCCCACCGCTCCCGACCACGTCTGCCTCCTGCAAAAGTCCCTGTATGGACTCAAGCAGGCCCCCCGGGCGTGGTACCAGCGTTTCTCCAGCTTCGTCCAGCAGGCTGGCTTCATTGCGTCGACCTCCGACACATCTCTCTTTGTTTACAAAGAGGGTGCCGACATCGCCTACCTGCTGCTCTACGTCGACGACATTATTCTGACAGCCTCGTCGACCAGGCTCCTTCGGCACTTCACCGAGCTCCTTCACTCCGAGTTCGCCATGACAGATCTTGGGGATCTCCATCACTTCCTCGGGATCTCTGTCCGGCGTTCCTCTGACGGGCTTTTCCTCTCGCAGCGTCAGTATGCTGCGGATCTGCTCCAGCGCGCCGGCATGGCCGAGTGTCATTCTACGGCGACTCCTGTCGACACTCGGGCCAAGCTGTCCTCCACGGACGGCGCCCCGGTAGCTGATGCCACTGCATATCGCAGTCTCGCCGGAGCTCTACAGTACCTCACGTTGACTCGTCCGGACCTCGCCTATGCTGTTCAGCAGGTGTGTCTCTTCATGCATGACCCGCGGGAGCCTCATCTTGCGATGCTCAAGCGCGTCCTGCGGTATGTCAAGGGCACGCTCTCCACCGGCCTTCACATCGGCACCGGCAGCATCACCAGCTTGACTGCCTATTCTGATGCTGATTGGGCGGGTTGTCCAGATTCTCGGCGCTCCACCTTAGGGTACTGTGTCTTTCTCGGCGACAACTTGGTCTCGTGGTCTTCTAAACGACAGACTACAGTCTCTCGTTCGAGCGCGGAGGCTGAGTACCGTGCTGTTGCGCACGCTGTGGCAGAGACTTGTTGGCTTCGTCAGTTGCTCCAGGAGCTCCATGCACCCATCTCTTCGGCAACGATCGTCTACTGTGACAACGTTAGTGCTGTCTATATGACTGCCAACCCGGTTCATCATCGTCGCACGAAGCACATTGAGATTGACATTCACTTCGTCCGTGAGAAGGTTGCTTTGGGACAGGTCCGGGTGCTCCATGTCCCATCATCCCATCAGTTCGCAGACATCATGACCAAAGGGTTACCTGTACAGCTGTTTACTGATTTTAGGACCAGTCTATGTGTTCGTGACACTCCCGTTTAGACTGAGGGAGGGTGTTAGAATATAATTGTAACAGCCCATATTGGGCCTGCGGCCCATTGGCCTTGTATATTGTAACCCTAGCCTATCAGGCTATATAATGAAGGTCACCCCCCCTAATTTGGGTGTGCGGTGTTTCTCTACACCTCAGACCCAGTTGCTCTATGTATGAATATGGCATCTGTTTTCAGTAGCCATTAATATCTTTTTTATGTGGGCCTTCCGAGAGATCGAGGTAGGTTAGCAGCGGAGCTAGTTGATGTCACTAAGTTTGCCCATGTGTTGGATGAATGTGATCTTCTGCTCCTGTTCATTTATGGTGTTTTGTTGCCATGCCATCTTTGTGTTGTCTAGTGACTACTGCTAGTTTGTCTCCTACATGTGTAAACATGGAATTTATCTTCAAATACGTTGGCACAGGCAGACAATTATTCAGTGCTAGTGTTAACTGAAACAGATCCCTAAAATGCTAATATATAAAAAAAGATGCTTCACAAAACATACGTATGCTATCATCTGTGTACAATAATTTATTTTAGCTTGCATATGACTATGGGGACCAACAACCTTACGTTGTCACTACGAAGTATGAATACATTTATTACAGGTTTGCTGCTAAAACAACTGCTGTCTCTTGGGTTCTGCGCTTACCATTTCGTGCAATCACATGCCCTCCTTTTACTAAGCATTGCTCTTGTGGGAATAACATTTTTTGTGTGGGGATTTGGTGTGTCTGAGACGAGAAATTTCAAGAATTGACACTCAATTCGCACGCCTTTCAAGATTTGACATCCTGACCTACATGTGAATGACCCATAACGACCCCACATATCATTGTGATGTGGTGTCAAATCTTGAAAGGCATGCGAATTTTAGTGTTATGTTTTGAAATCTCTCGTCTGAGACGAGAAAATTAGTGTATCTGATACTATGTATATATTTCATAATGTGGTTTATAACTATGAGCTTCTACTCTGATTATTGGTTTCTTGTAACCCCCATAAAACCTGCTCATGTATGGTTTCTTGTAACCCCCATAAAACCTGCTGATGTATAACGTGGGTTGTAGTATTCGCTTGCAGTACTAGCCTGCTGATACTTGAGGCAATTGCTTTCCAGAATATAATTTCTGGTGACTCTACAACCCACCTTCATGTTATTGATAGCTGATACTGTTTTCATTTGCTTGCAGGAATTTGATAAGGCATATGGTCCTGCTTGGCATTGCATTGTTGGGACAAGCTTTGGTTCCTATGTCACTCACTCTCTGGGAGGCTTCTTATACTTCTCTGTCGACAAGGCCTATATTCTTCTCTTTAGAACCGCTGTCGAGCCATTAGGCCATCCGCGATGAGTGGCCGTGAAACAGTCTACTAGCTAGCGTATTCTGCATTCGACATTTAACTTCAGAAGGTTAAGGAGAGTAGAATGATCATCGCCCACCATGCAAATATGTAGAACCAGTCTGCTGTAACTAGTTTTTCCATGTACTGTGCACTAATCTTCCTTGTAAACCTTAATAGCACCTTTTGGAGCTGCTGCATGATTCAGTTCTTGGGTGTGTGGGAATCTTTTTCTTCCGCATCCTGTAATGTTCTGTAACCTTGGTTTGCTTTGGAATCAATATGATCTCTGGGGTACTCCATAAACCTTAACGTTTACTTGAGATTCTACCATATGCAAATGCAAATGCATCCAGTTAATATAGCGCTGTTCTAAATTTCTAATGGATGCTCCCAAACTTGGGTTTGCTGCTTCACAGTTTTTTTAAAAAAAAATTCAGAAATTAGAATGTTTGGAACCACATGTTCAGAAACACATGGATTTATGAGACCTGAAATTGTTTTCTCTGTTCTGCATCTTGTATGATAAGCATTAAATACCCATATTTATATCCGATCTGCTTTGGCATCATGGAGCTGACAGGGGAAATACGAGTGTTCATCGTTCACTTTGTTCAGCTAATACTGTGTATTAACAAGCGGCACTCATGCATACAGCATTTTCGTAGCTGCAACTGCTACATATAAAATTGCTTCTAAACTAGCCGATCTCCGAGGCGCTAAAACATTACCACATGACAACGGTAAAATCATGAGCAGCGCAGCCGCAGCAGATGGGTCTGCACCACGCACTCTGCAGTGCATGTAGCAAAAACATTTAAGATGGCCTAAGAGCAGCCTAAACTAGCGCAGCCAAAGGGACCACTATTTGGCCCAAAACCACTGATGCGATCACGCTCCAGACGGTCCTGAACTCGTATCTCCTCGACGAGGCGCTGTGATGGTGCTGGTGCCCGGCGGGCGGCGGCGGCGCTTCCACGACTGCACGCATATATATGCATCCACACACACACAACAGCATTCGAGTATCAGATTTACATGCGTACGTGCATGGAAGGTCGTCGCTGCATCAGCGCATGGGATCGGATCGGCTAACCTGGCTCGTTGGTGGTTCCGGCGTGGCACCCGACGGGCAGGCCGCAACGGCCGGGTAGCCGGAACATCTGGTCCCTGGTGACGTTGAAGGTGGCGAGCAGCTCCGGGTCGGCGAAGAGGCGGCACAGGCACGGCATCTCGGACGCGGCGGCGTTGTGCATGGCCGTGCAGCACGTCGGCGACGGGTGCTTGGCGGTCTTGAGGTACGCCGTGCACGGCAGCAGCTCCTCCACGCACGGCAGCAGGTGCTCCGAGGGCACGCCGTCGGGGGCGCCCGCGGAGGCCGGGGCGCCGCCGCCGGCGGCGGCGGACGCGGCCAGGCGGGAAGGGACGACGGCCGTGTCCACGACGATGAGGAGGGCCAGGAGGTGGAGGAGCGTGCCGAGGTGCGCGCATCGACGCATCGTCGCCGTCGTTGGCGCAAGCTTTGCAAGGCTCATGGTCCGAGTGAGTGATCTATGATGCGAGGTCCAGGGAGCTGCACAGTGCATGGAAGATCTACCGGCGCGGGGCCCTTGCTTTGACCATGTTAACTGAGCCTGAGGCGCCCCTGCTGCCGGCGCGCGCGGACCACTTACAATACTGCCATATATACGGCATGTGGCCCCATGTTTATTTCATGATATCTATCATCAGCCGTTGATCCTTCTCCGCATGCACCACGCGTCTGTTTGGTTTTGAGACCAAATCCATAGCCAAAATAGGTCATATTTTAGCCTCCAGCCAAACATGTTATATGTGCATGCATTCGTTGAATATACTACCTACCTGAGTCGATCGATCATCCGCACTCCTCCCTTGGATATACATGGTGAGACCGTGATAAGCCTTGCGGTCACAAGGGCCGGGATGTGGAAAATCCGCATTTGTTACCGAACGAACGCGCTCACAAGCGATGGTACTAGCGAAGAGATCATGTTTTTTTACGGTCATCAGGATCACATTATCAAATGGAATTGTGATGAAGGAAACTAACAAACATTCTAAACTTTTCTTTAACAAAAACAAGTCCGTCAGCTCATGTTTCCGCACAGCTAGATCCTTAAAAGTTATGCTTATTAAAAATTTGTGCACTCCTTTTCATTTATTAAGTTTGTGATCCATTGACTATACTAATTTACCTAGGTCCCACACCTTACTACTACCCTCGCATAAACTATATCTAACAGTTATTAGATAATGCAGTTTGTAAATAAATTTAGTATTAATTATTGATCAGAATCGCTTCTCTTTGAGCAGTCTTTTTTTAAGTATTTCCTAGACGATATCCAACAAAGTACTCCATCCATATTTAAATATAAGACACGGTTGATTTTTTTAAAACTTCAATTGTTCGTCTTATTTACAAAAATCAATAATTTATTATTTATTTTGTTGTGATTTGTTTTACCACAGTTTGAGCATGACTTGTTTTCTTATATATTTATATTTTTTTTAATAAGACAAGCGATTGAAGTTTTGTAAAAAAATCATCCGCGACTTAAATTTAAATACGGAGGAAGTAAAATAAAATCCACATCCCCGCATATCCACACCCTCCATTGCATGCGTGTATCTCGCTACAATACCTACCTGTAAACGCAAACTGGGTATACAACCCATATCAACGCTCTGCTAGAGTTAGTAATAATATCCACCGGTTGCATCATAGTTTAGTATGTATGCAAGATGTGCTTTAATACGATGTTCTATTCAAAAGTTGTGTGCAGATACAACAGTTAACATTGCCATTGTGCAATATCCAATACATACCGTATTTGTACTCCCACTTCATTACAGGAAAGCTCATGAAGTGAAATTCCGTGTGCTTCTGCCTGAAGCTCCAACCTCCAACTCCAAGTGCTAGCTGCATTCCTTCAGATTCTGAACCTGTCCTAGTGGTACATTTGTACTGTAATGGGTCCGTTTGGTTGAAGAGCGAGGTGGGATGGAGCCACTCCGTCCTACGTTCGGTTCGCGAGCGAACAAGCGGACGGGAGCGGAGCCATCCCCCTGGAGCGAATATTCGCCCCAGATGCGGGACGCGTCTGCTCCCAAAAATTGGTGGGACGCGTTCGTCCCCGGTTTACGTCGTCTCTCTCCCGTCACGAGCGGAGGTAGGGGCGAACAGCGCGGGCAGGCGAGCAACGGCGAGCGGCGCGGGGGCGAAGTAGCGGCTGATGGGGCTACCGCTAGGGGAGAAGGAGACGCGGCCGAGCGGAGCTGCCGTCGGGCGAAGAGGAGGCGTGGCTGGGCGCATCCACCATCGGGGGAAGGATGCACGGGCGGCTGCCAGGGGAGGAGGAGGCGCGGCTCGGCGCGTGGACCGCCGAGGAAGGAGGAGGCGGGGCCCGGCCCGTCCGCCCCCGGGGGAAGGAGGAGGTGCAGCCAGGCCCGTCCGCCGCCGGGGGAGGAGGCGCGGCCGAACCCGTCCGCTGCCGTGGGAGGAGGCGCAACTCGGCGAGGCCGCCGCCGGGGGATGAGGCGGCGTTGCCCAGCGAGGCCGCGGAGACGAGCGGGGATGCGGTCGGAGACGCGCGGGGGAAGAAGAAACACTTGGTTGACTGACATTTGGGGCCCACAAAACGGTGGCTAACGCGAGCTGTTATCCTCATCCCTTCCATCTTTCCAACCAAACACAGAATGGAGCCATTCTATCACTACAACCAAACACAGAATGGAGCCATTCTATCACTACAACCAAATACAGAATGGAGCCATTCCATCCTTAGAATCAGAGATGGATCTATTCTATCCTACCTCGCTCTTCAAACAAACGGACACACGCTTTCTCAGCTTCTGTTCTGAGCTCTGTCGTTTGAGTCAATGGAAGCTCAAGCTGCATGATAGTGGACCCTAATGTCCCAATCCCAAACAACCTTAGGAAAAAGAAAAGATCAATCTTCTGTACGCAAAACACGTAACAGTAACAAAAGAACGAAAATTCCTTGATTGACAGTGCATGACCAAGTATTCTGTACCTGCAGGGCTTTCTTTCGGAAATTTCAAGATCTTCGGTTGTTCTGCAAGTAGTTGAATTAACGAAGCCTGAACGATCGACAGAATCACTACACCAGAGTTCCCACAAGCCACAATACAGAGCTAAATCTTCGCACCAGCCTGCCAAATTCTCTCTAGATAGAACAGTTGCAGTTTCAGAACCAGACGCACTTATTAGATTCTTCCAACCTGCCTTGTCGTCCACACCGTCTCCGTACTGGCGTAGCTGTTGGCTGTTGCAGTCCCTCTCTTCCCCGCTGCTTCGTTGCTCCCTCGAGCAAGTTTTAACCATTATTTGTTCTTCAGAGGAGCAAATTTTGACCATTAAAACTCACAGGTCAAATTGCCCCGGCCTGGCCTGATAGGCTTGCCAGTGGGGGCCTGCTGTCTCCAGCCCGGCCCGAGTTGTGCTCCAAGCCTCCAACAAAGTCCATACTGTCACACAGTCACAAAACACAAGACGAGAGAGCTTCTGATTGAAAAAAACACAAGACGAGAGCAGAGGCGACAGCTTTGGCGACGGATCGGTGGCAGGGTGGCGTACTGGCGTTGTGCCCCGGGGACGGGGACGGGGGCGGCAGATCGGCAACGGAGCGGCGGCCGGCGGGGAAGGGGGTGCGGGCGCCTATTGTTGTTGGGTAGAGCAGGCCGGGGCGGCAGCATAAGGAGAACGCCAGTGACATCAAGGTCCATTTCTCCTCAGCAGTCAGCACTGCAGCCCACTGCACACCACAGGTTCACCTTCACCACATAAAACCTATTTCTTCTTGCAGGCCGTCCAGTCTCACTTCAGTTTTGGAGGATGCACTTTGATTTATCCTTTTTTTTCTCCCTAGAGGCACGATCAACTTTCTTTCAGAACCTTTGGGTGGGTTACACCTCTTTACCTGATTTAGGTTCTCTGGAGTGAGCAATTGTACTTTTGCAGTCTCCGGTCCACGAGAGTTCCAATTTGGGTAATAATACACTAATTTTGTAAGTAACTTACTTCATTTGAGAACGCAGAGAGTGAAATAAGGAAATTTAACCGATCGACTGCAACAGATGAGAGCCAGTACATAACATCTAGAGTGGGAAAGCAGAACAGTTCTCCCAAAATAGCTAAATACCTGCTAGGATGATATTCCATGGTGCAGAAAGCTAAATGAGCTAGCCTATTAGTTTATAGGTGTGATGAAGGCCAGAATACCTAAGGAGTGTTTGTACCATCATGGCCTATCATAATGCGGTGCGTTGTGTGCATCTGAAATCCAGTCATGCTTGTTTGGAATGATCTGATTTGTGTGTGCACATCCAGAGTATTCAACTTCATCTAAAAACGATTCAACTGTTCAAAATTGTTTTATCTCCATGTTATTCTGGACTTTCTAGTATCTGCCTATTCACTCGTTGTGAATTCTGCTCTGCTACGCATCTCAGGTAACATCAGAAAACAAATGGCTTGGCAACCTTGGAGTAACAATGGCCATAGAAATGGCCCTTCAGATTCATTAACAGGAGCTGGAGGAGTTCCTGAACCCATACCTCTACCACCTTTTCAAGGGGAGCTTTCTGTTCGTTGTCAAGAAATTCGTAGGATTGCTGCAGACAACACTCTTGTGCTGGAGGATATTCTAGCCCTTAAGCACGAATTAGCTGTTATTGAAGACAAGATCCATATGCTCACAAAACAAACCATTCCCAGGCATCGTGCTGATAATGAAAGGGAGTACAGGGACATTATCCAGGGAGGTATGAAATTAGAAGAAGAGATGCATGCCCTTGAGCCTATCAAGGAAGAAGTGTTGCACCTAAGTTCTGAAAAGATGGAGCTGGAAGCTTTGTGCAAAGAGCTATCTGCCAAGCTAGAGCAGACCCAGTTCGAGAAGAGGCAGATACCTGGTATGAGAGCAGAGTTGCAGGGTCTGCAAGAGGAGATTTTCAGGGCCAGGTTTGTGTTCTGTGATCTTATGGACAGTGCACGCACATGGAAAATGTCTCCTTCATAATGTCACGCTTAGCTATAGATATACGTTTTTTTAGTCTGATGTATTAGTTAAGCAGGCTGCAGTGCGTTCTGGGTGTTTTTAAGAATTAAATTCATCAATAATTGCTGGTTTGTTTGTCTTTGTAAATGTACCAAGGTCTGTAGGTATTAAACTACTATAATCTTCACATGGCTAAACTTTATTTCCAGAGTGGCGTATGAGGCTGAGAAACGATCAAAAGTTGTGCTACTTGAGCAGCGTCAAACCATAGAGAGAGATTTTATCAACATTAAAATTGAAGCACAGAGATTGCAGGCAGAGCTGGAGAAGAGGAGGTCTGGTGTGCTCAGGCATCATGCATTTGGCTCATACTGTAATAGGTAGAGCATGCCGACCAATCCTCCAACTGACAAATGAGCACCGCAAGGTATGGCAAGTGGCATCTACCAGAGAAATTAGCCAAAGACGGAAACATGTATTTCAGACGATCAGCTAACTGAACGCAAACATGGAGAGTTGGAGACACCTTTCACTGCTGTGCAGTGCAAAATATGTTTGCTCGAGGAGTCTGCCGACCCTATCTTTAATTCCTTTTACTACAAGCCCCTCATGGCTTGCACTGCATGAGCTTTAGCTTGGACAATGGACAATCTCCAGGGGCCAGTAGGTGTGGGAGTCTACCACTTTTCGTCTTTACTGAATGATGTGAAACTCTACTCTCATGAACAACTACTTTTCCAGGCTTGAACTCTGCTTTTCCATTTCTTAATATCGCTTCTACTTCTCTAATTAATTATCCAATGGCCTTTATAAATTATTACTCCATGAGTGTTTAACTAGACCAATTTCTATCTCATGCATAAAATCACAGAATGGATCGAGCACACGATACCTCAGTGCATATGGGAAGTCTAAGACTGTCTTGGTATTAAATTAAGAGTGTAAGCACCTAATTTTCTTTGCATGTTTGTGTTTACTTTTGATAAAGTACACATTAAACCATTGTGGTAGGCCATTAAACTGCCCAAAAACAATTGCATAGACGCCCAATGAAACACCATATGGGCACCTTCCATCGGGCTAGTCCAATCAGAGTTGATTAGTCCTGGCAAACCATGCACATCTGAATAAGGTCCGAGGGAATCTTCTCTACTAGACGAATCTTGGTCAGGTACTGTTCCTCTCCTCGGCCTCTCGTTGAGCCACGTCACCAACATATCTAAGCCGTCAATTCACAGTCCAACGGTCAGAATGGGCCGGCCTTCTGAGCTATCGTCCTCTAGAACAATCGTGATAACTCCATTTGCATCTCGAGAGCTACGGCAGCATCCAGAAATAGCCGAGCATGCAGAGTCACCTCTCCCTACTTGCGCCATATATCTGCTCCAGAAAATCTTCCTTAGCATCTTCCCCACGTCACCCTTCCCTGATCACATATCAGTCCCACTCAATAAACCATATCTAGTTGAGAAACATCTTCCCCCAACATCATCCCTTCCGTGTTCAGAGATCAATCCCAAGCAGTCTGCTGATTTCAACCTGCACTATCATCGGAGTTCAAGGTACATAATCTAGATCTCACTATTAACTGCTTAGCTAGGCTCGCCTTCGGCACCGCAGCGCCTCCCACCGGATCTCATGCTGCCGCAGCCACTACGCTGCAATTCCGGTAAGCCGTGCAGTTATGGCAAAAGCCTTGCGGCACCCTGCTCACATTCCGCGTGGATTAGAGATTTAATTAATTTATCCAAACTGTGCCAGCGATTATGCAACTGCTGCCTCTACATCTGTAGCTCTGAATGTCTAGAAGCTCATAGATTCACTAGACCTGAAGCACCAGCACATAAGAAAAATGAAACAGAAGAAAAATAACTTCAGATTAATGATATCTTTTGTTTCCTTCTGTTCTTAGTGATTATAGTTCTATGTTTTCCTTTAGCATATGACGTCAATAAATAAATGAATTGCTTGTCTCTGTTTATTCGTGTATGATCCAATTTCTATCCCAATACTTCCACAATATTCTGACCCTTATTATAATATCTCTTCTTCCAGTGAGAATTGCCTCATTAGTGAAATACTATAATCTCTAACAAAAACAAGACCAGCAGGGCCTTCTTTTAACCATTGACAGAGGATCCGAACCAGAGCCAAAAGGTAAATACCAACTTACTTTTATTTATTATAAATAGTTTAGTATTACCTATCTCTTTTATCGCTTATCAGTAACTGATTATTCTGTTATGCATTTTTCTTGGATTGCATAAATATTTAGCAATGGATACTAGAAAGCGACATGGCCCAATACAAGAAATAGAATATACCGAGCCAAACAGCAAAAAAATGAGACATCTCAGAATGCAAAAAATACAGGAAAAGAAAAGAAAGAGGGGAGAAGAAACAAGATGCATATGTACAGACAGCAAAGAGATGAGACATCTCAGAATGCAAAAAATACAGGGAAAGAAAAGGAGGAGGGAAGAAGGACATGCTAGAACGCAGGAAATACAGCAAAAGGAAATGAAAAAAGAACCAAAAAGTGACTTGGAAGAGACAACACTAGCAGAACAATGCCTAAATATCGAACAGAGTCATCCATATTTATCTTTACCTCATGGCATGGATCTCCTTTACACCGGAATATATTCAGCATCTAAAAGAAACATATGCTGAAAGATCATACCTAGGCATGCCCATATATAATTGCAAATACTGCAATGCCATATTTTGGTTTCATGAGCAAAACAAGAAAGACACTACCCATAATAGAGGACAAATAATGTACTCTAATTGTTGTAAATATGGAGAGATTAAGATACCACCATTTAAAGATCCACCAGAATTTCTTGCTACTTTACTTAACCGGAAAAGAGATCCTTTATCAAAACATTTCATGCAAAAAATAAGGCAATACAATAGCTTGTTTGCCTTTACATCTATGGGTGGCAACATTGACAAAAATATAAATAATCATGGCAATGGCCCTTATATATTTAGGATAAACGAACAAATACATCATCGCATAGGAGTGCTACTACCTCAACCAGAGAAAATACCAAAGTTTGCTGAACTATACATCTTTGATACAAAGAATGAGATAGAAAATAGAATACGTGCGTTAAGCAACGAAGATCCTGAAGAAATTGATATAAACCCATATATAGTAGAACAACTGAAAAATATGCTTGATCAACACAATCCATTAGTAAAGACGTTCCGCCATGCGTGCGGTCTACTTGAACAACACAAAGGTATAGATATTAGCATCCAAATTATAGGAGCGAAAAAAGGCGATCCAATACAATATGAAATGCCACACACCGAAGAACTTGCAATGTTAATTGTAGGCGAGCCAAGCCTAGAAAATTATAGAAGAGATATCATTGTTAATAACAAAAGGAAAGGACTTCAACGTATATCCATATTCCATCCAGCATATATGCCACTGCAATATCCTCTTTTATGTCCTTATGGAGAAAGAGGATTCCAACTTGGTATACCCTATAACAAAGTAGACACAAAAAGAAAGTGGAAAAGAAAACGGACAACAGTTACAATACATGAATTCTTTAGGTTCCATATGCATTATCGACCAGATCAACCAAACCCCTATCTATGTTATGGTAGATTATCAAAACAAGCGATCGTAGACGCTCGCGCAATGGAGGACGAAGATAGACTAATGTTTATAGCTAGAAACCAAAAGAAACTCAGAGCTGAATATCTTCAAGGAATATTTGATGCGGTAGAAAATGGGTTAGTTGATGGAAAGCAAATAGGAAAAAGAGTAATGCTGCCTTCAAGCCATACCGGTTCTAGGCGTTATGTAATACAAAATTTCCATGATGGTATAGCAATATGTCGTGTATATGGACCTCCACATCTCTTTATAATATTCACATGTAATCCAAAGTGGCCAGAAATAACTTCAAATATTTTAGATGGCCAATAACCTAATGATAGGCCTGATATTATAGTACGCGTATTCCATATGAAGCTACAGCAACTACTAAATGACATACGCTCAGGTTCAATCTTTGGTCCTATATCCGCAATTTTATACTCAATAGAGTTCCAAAAAAGAGGATGGCCGCATGTCCATATCTTGGTTTGGTTATCTAAAAATGGAAATGAAATAACACCTGAAATAATAGACAAGTGGATATCTGCTGAAATCCCAGACCCAAGAGAAGATCCTTTGGGATATGTTCTAATATCAGAATATATGATGCGCAGCCCATGTGGTAGAATGAATGAAAATTGCCCCTGTATGAAAAAAGGAAAATGTTCAAAATTTTATCCTAAAGAATTCCAAGATGAAACTAATTTCACTGATAATGGTTTCACCCAACATCGACGTCGAAATACTGGAATCTACATACGAAGAGAAAACCATAACTTGGATAATAAATGGGTTGTCCCACACAATCTAATCCTCCTTAGAATTTGTAAACAAGAGTAAACTTTTAAAATATCTTTGCAAATATGTCAACAAAGGAGCAGATAAAGCAAAGATAATTTTTGAGCGTATAAGAAACGGCCAGGATCCACCTACTAATGAAGAAACCAAAGATATAGATGAAATCAAAGAGTATTTAGATTGTAGATACATATGCGAATAAGATGCACTATGGAGATTACTAGGCTTTGAGATACATTACCACTGGCCACCGGTTGAGAGATTACCTGTTCATCTACCTTTAATGAATAGAATCAAACTAAAAACAAATACTAAACTACATACCATTATTGCAGACCCTAACAATAAAAAAACAATGCTCACACAGTGGTTTGAAGCTAACAAGAAGCAAAAGAACTTACATATTGTGAATTTCCACAACAATGGAGATGGGATGAGAAAAACAAAGAATGGACAAAGCGAAAACATGGATTTAAAATAGGGCGCCTATATTATGTTAACCCAACTGAAGGAGAACGTTTCTATCTACGTATGATACTAATGATAGTCAAAGGAGCGACAAATTATGAAGACATAAGAACATACAATGGTTGTACCTACCAAACTTTCAAAGACGCATGTGCAGCAAGACGATTACTAACTGATGACAATGAGTGGTACAAAATGTAGGCAGCAGGATCCACAGGCGGAGGACGTCGAGGAGGAAGTGGAGGAGGCGGAGAGGGCGGTGGAGTTGACCATCTTGGCCTCCTCGGCCAGTCGCAGGCTCCTTGAGAGCGAGCTGATCGAGAGCGCCGAAGAAGTCCATGGTGGGATCGCCGGCGATGATGTCGCAGGTGGTGCTGAAGCGAGGATTGGCGCCGCGAAGGAGGTTGAGCACCATGGTGGGATCATCGACAGGCCTGTCCGACGTCGCATAGACGATCAGCCGCCTTCTTCATCTCCTGCCCGTAGGCCTCGACGGACAAATCGCCCTGAGTCAAGGTCATGAAGGCTTGGCTCAGGAAGATAGCACGTGGCGCCTTGTTCGCCTCGAAGCAGGTGGTGATGGAAACCCAGTGCTTGCGGGCCGTCGGGTCGACCGTCATGATGAAGTCGTCGACGGCGTCGGAGATGGTGCCGTAAAGCCAGGCACGAACACAGCAGTCCTCCTGGAGCCATGCCGTGGTGATGGGGTTGGGGGGCGCCGTCCCGTCGATGTGGGACTAGCAGGCCGAAGGTGCCGCACAGGGCCTCGAAGCAGGTCTTCCACTTGGCGAAGTTGTCGGCGCGGAAGTCGAGCTTCATGGGGACGTAGGACTGCACAGAGATGGTGGCGTAGGGAAGCGCCATGAGAGGATCGATCTGCGCAGGGACGTCGTCGCCGAACAGGAGAGAGAAACCGACGGAGCAGTCGGAGTCGCTGTCACCGGCGAAGGAGTCCACGTGGGTAATTGTGGACATCAACAGATGGGATCTGTTGAAGAAAGCGGCGCCCAGAGGAGAGGGCGGCGCTGGTGTGGTGGAGGAGATGCACCACCAGGGAGGCGGCGCGCTAGGCAGCGGAGGAGAGGTGGAGGGCGCGGCCTAGGGTTAGGGCGTGGTTACTGTTCACGCGTGAACAGTACTCGGGGTGGGAGGGGAGGAAAGGCAGCCCTAGGGTTTAGGCTCTATAGCCATGTAGAGAATTAGAGAAAATACCTCACACCCTTGATGGGGGGTGGCTGTCTTATATATATAGCCCGAATAGGCTTGCAGTACAAGAAAGATACAAGATAAGATTACATGCCTAATTCTATATGGTATCCTATCAGATATACATGGTTAGCCTAATCAGCTTATATACAATTCCTAATACAAAACATTTGACTGAAGCTACAAATTGGGCCACAGCGTCACAACTACGGCACTTGTTTACAACAATGCTACTATTTTGCAATTTAAAAGATGAAAGAAATTTCTATGAAAAAAATTGGCGAAAAATGATAGATGACATCGAACATCAATTAACTCTAAGGTACTATACCATTACATACTGCCCTACTGAAGTAGAACTGCAAGACCTATTACTCGAACAATTAGAACAAATTTTGTCTAAAAAACGGTGCTAACATACATAACTACAATCTACCTAAAAGATCAGTACAACATAGATTGGATCGAAGCAACCATCTTATTGAAGAAGAATTAACTTACGATACATAATATTTGGAAGAGGAAGCTAATAAACTGTATTTACAGCTAAACAAGGAACAAAAATATGCTTTTCACAACATAGTCAATAGTGTTTTAAACAATCAACCAGACTTTTTCTTCATATCTGGACATGGAGGAACAGGAAAAACCTTTTTATGGAACACAATTGTTTCGTAACTAAGAGCACAGAAAAAAATTGTTCTAACAGTTGCATCATCCGGCGTAGCTTCTCTATTACTTCCAAATGGTCGTACAGCTCATTCAAGGTTTCGAATTCCAATAGATACAGATGAATTATCAATATGTGATATAAAACGTGGAACCAAACTTGCTGAATTACTTATACTAACTGATCTCATAATATGGGATGAAGCATTAATGACAAATAGACAATGTTTTGAGGCTCTTGATAGATCATTGAGGGATATATTATCTGAAAACTGATACAAAAGCTTTAGAGACACCATTTGGAGGAAAGGTTGTTGTACTAGGAGGAGATCCCAAGCAGATATTACCTGTTATTGAAAATGGATCAAAATCACAAATCATAAATGCCTCAATAGTTAGATCATATCTTTGGAACAATGTTAAAAAGTTGTACCTCTTTGAAAATATGCGATTACAACAAATTAAACCAGATACTCTAGAATACAAAGAATTGAATAGCTTCAATGACCGGATACTAAGCATTGGCAATGGAACTATTAAAGATACACACATCATTGATAACGACTTGGACCCAGACTCTATTACTGTGCAAGTACCTGAGGATTTACTTATAAATACTATAGGAAACAAAATCGAAGCACTGGTTGAGTTCACATATCCAGACTTTAAAATCAAGTTCCATGAAATGGAATATCTTAAAGAGAGAGCAATTCTAGCAACGACAAATGAGATTGTTGATGTAATAAACAATTATATCCTTCAGTTAGTACCAACTATAGAAAAAGAATATTATAGTGCCGATATGATATCAAAATGTACAGATATATGCAACGATGCTGACATACTCTATCCTGTAGAATATCTTAACACTCTAACTGCGAATAATTTTCCAGATCACAAATTGAAACTCAAGGTTGGTGCCCCAATAATGCTCCTAAGAAATCTCAACCAAAGCCAAGGCCTATGAAATGGGACAAGACTAATAGTAACTAACTTGGGAGATAATATCATAGAGGCTGTTATAATAACAGGAACACATACTGGACACACAACATATATACCAAGGATAAATCTTACAACACGAGGATGTCGTTGGCCATTTACCCTATGTCGACCCCAATTCTCAATAAAGGTTTGCTACTCCATGACTATAAATAAAAGTCAAGGACAAACTCTATCTTATGTAGGACTATACTTGAAAAAACCAGTATTCACACATAGTCAGCTATATGTTGCGGTATCACGAGTTCCACACAAAAAGGGATTAAAAATATTGATAGAGAATGAAGATGGAACATGTGGAACCAAAACAACAAATATTGTATATAAAGAAATCCTACAAATGATTTAGATTCTAAAATACATCAAATATATGAGCTCAATGAGGTCAGTTCTATTTCATTCACATTTTGACCATGATGTTAGTATATGACTACAATCCTTGTTTTTGCTGGAACTCTCGTCTACGTATTTTCCATTGTCCACCTCACATAAATTAATTTGTTGTGCTCTATTTTTAACCATCTCTCACTTAGTTGTATATTAGTACATAGTTTAAATTCCATCTCTCACTTTGGAAATGCACGCAGCATCGGTATCAAAACAAGTGTCATTTAAATACATGCTACACCCACATAAGATTCATATATCAAGAGAACATGTTCCTTTTTTTGCCAACAAAATCTTCATAATATCAACCCTTCATAATGACTAATAATCTTTTTTCCTTCCTGCAGGCAACATTACACAGACTATTGATCTCCAATCAAATCTGGATATCCATATTTCCGCTTCCAATCAAAGCTGCATTGCCTAGTTGGAATGATCTTATGACCTTTGTAATTTTATTCTAGCTAATACTCATGTATTGCCACTGTAACTATATGGGCGTACATTTGGTATGTTTCGTCATTCTATAACAACGTATTTGTGCCTCGTTTAAAGCTCGTGAAGCTATCATCCATAAGCACTACTGCAGTGGTAAGCTCAAGGGTGGCGCGGCAACGCCGCGCCCATCGCTTTCTAGTCTTATACTGATTTTAAAGAAAAAAAAAAGAGGTGCCAGGTGTTTTTTCAATAAAAATATATAGGCATCTAAATTTAATGACAGGACTCATAGCCGAGTTGAGCTTAGGCTCACTTCGTTAGAACTCAGCCATAGGGGCAAGACGCCCCTAGGCATTTGCATTAAGAAGCTGTAGCAGGAAACGAGCAAACAGAGAGATTGGAGGGGATTGCCGAGGGCACTAAACGAAGAGCGCCAATGCACTCCCAACATTTACTCAGCGTCACAACCAGAAACGAAGAATCAATTCAGTTCAAGAAGATCATGACCATAGACAGAAACATTTTAAAATCAACAATAGAGAGACGAACATGGAGACAACAGACAATCAACGGTAAAACTCAATCTACAAACACAAAGTAACATCAATGATTCAAATAAATAAAGGCTCCCTCAACCAAGTGTAGCTTGATGCCACCTGCCAACCAGCAAGGGACTCTAGGCCAGCACAAATGGGAGTCTCCAATTTCCAGCTATCACAAGCACAATACAGCCTATATCGACCAAACAAGAACCCAGAGCACATGGCAGATTCACTAGTAGATCGAATTTCTGGGCACATAGACCATCTTTACTGCCCATCTCCAGACTCGCCCTTGGGAGCCTCCTTGATTTCTTCGGTGGCATCCTCCTGGAGCCAAGCAAATCGTATTTGGATATATAGGATGACTCCGAAGAAAAAAAAAAGATGTGATTAAAAGTATGCTTGAACTAAGACAATACCGAGATGTCTGAAGTCCAGAGAGTCAAGTTATCACGCAGAAGCTGCATGATCAGAGTGCTGTCCTTGTAGGATTCCTCACTCAGGGTATCAAGTTCTGAGATGGCCTCATCAAAAGCCTGCCAAAAGCAAAGCAGAGTTAGTCACTAAGAGTATAGTTCTACTAAGGTCATGAAAAGATTAAGGGCAAAAAATATAGAGGGACCACCCAGTGCCGAATCTTAACTGGATAAAAAAGGGGGTAAATTTTGTAAGAAATGTGTCGTTACTACTCCCAAGATTGCAGAATTGTAGGTGAAAAGTGTCAAAATTGTTACCTTATAATATATACTTGTTCTTTTGTCACATCAGCTTGATCTAATTTTTCCTTATTCATATTATGTAGCTTAAAAATGTTATTTGTTGATCATGATGCTTTATCACCTATGTTCATCACTAGTAAACCCAAGCCAAACTACATGAGTTCACATTTTCATAAGCACTGCAACAGAAAGCAGTACAGAGTTCATGAGTGGATCTAGAAATCAAACCTGCTTTGCAAGATTGCAAGCACGGTCAGGGGAGTTGAGAATCTCATAATAAAATACTGAGAAGTTGAGGGCCAGCCCAAGCCTAATAGGATGAGTGGGGGCCAACTCCGCCAGTGCAATATCCTGAAAGATTTAGCAGAAAAAGAAAAACACTGAATTATAAATTGGAAATAGAAAACATCAGGAACGTGAAATGCATGCAGAACAAGCAAATTACCTGGGCAGCTTTGTATGCCACCATGGTGTTCTCAGCTGCATCCTTTCTCTCAGATCCAGTTTTAAACTCCGCAAGGTACCTGTTATACATAGATTCAACCAAAATGATACAGCAGTGCACAGAACAGAATTTATAGAAAATTGAAATACCAATAATATTATGGTAATACCTGTAGTAGTCACCCTTCATCTTGAGGTAGAAGACCTTGGACTCTGGAGCTGTAGATGAGGGGACTAGGTGGGAATCAAGGAGCTTGAGGATTCCATCACAGATCTTGGTGAGTTCAACTTCAATCTTGCTACGGTAGTCCTTGATGAGAGTGACACGGTCCTCATTGCCACGGCCCTCTTCCTTCTGCTCAATGGAGGATATGATGCGCCATGAGGCACGTCGAGCTCCAATGACATTCTTGTAAGCAACTGACAGCAGGTTGCGCTCCTCCACAGTAAGCTCCTCAGAATCAACTGCCTTAGCAACCTTCTCCATGAACTCAACCATTTCTTCATACCTCTCAGCCTGCTCTGCAAGCTTAGCCATGTAAACATTTTCCTCACGGGAAAGCTCAGCAGTCGACATCTTCACTGTTTATAGTATCTGACAGTCCACCAAAGGCTAAACTGGTGTTTCAAGGAAAAACATTGGTGAGTTTAATGCAAAAAACCTCACCAAAAAACAACAGTGGAGCAATGTACACTTAGTCTTACAAAAATCACATTTTGCAAGGGAAAAACATTGGGAAGGATGATCAACCATTGGAAGGCGTAAGATGAAAATAAATCCACAGATGGATACAACTGAAATGAACTACATGAATCCACATATAAATGTATCAAGTATCATGCATGCTTGATTGCCTCATGAAAATTAACTTTGAAATTTGAGGGGGAAAAAAAAACAAAATCAAAATTCCTTCAAACAAACATTGTCAATTGTTATACAGCAGTTGCTTACTTGCTTTGCTTAACAACCCTAATAGTAGCATGCAAAACATGCGACAAACACATCACTAAACTGAATTTTAGTTAGATAAATCGACACCTCGGGTAATCCTCACATTATTAAGCTATTTGCTAAATAGATAAGTCCCTTCCCCTTGCTGCAGGGACGAGAAAAGGCTTTCAAACCAAAGAAACAATCACCTAATCATGCCTTGACAGGGACTTTACAAATGGCATCACGCAACAAGCACAAAGAGCAAAATGCCCCTCTATTGGCACATACATATCATCGAAACCTTACATGTTAGCTGATTGTGTGTAATTTAGCAGGTACAGAACATAGACTTGGCAGTCATTCGAGGCACTACGGCACACCATTTCATTCCGTCTCACTCAGCTTTTTACATGCTTTCCCTGGCAGTACATATGCACCAACCCGAACAATTTTCTGTGGCGATGGCCACCAATCCAACTATCCAAGTAACACTCTCACCTCCTTACTCCCACAAAATGTAGTGAAAAGCCATATGCAGCTTGCTGTGGTGCTGATTAGGAGAGATAGGCTCGCTATTTTTCACAAACTTGATCACCAGCACTAGCCACCTCCATTCTTATCTCCATCGTCATCCTTGCGCTTCCTAGAAGGCGGCGGAGCATTAGGCATCTTCTGAAAGAAGGAGGTCGAGAGCAGTGACAGTGAGACTTGGACCTGATCCCGTCCCATCCTCGCCGGCACCTGCCGCCTCTGCTGCCCAGGTGGCGCGCCAGCACCACGTTGCAGGACCGGAAGTATGAACTGCTTGTGGAGCCGGCGGAAGCCGCCAAGCGACAGCACGACGCAGCGAAGCATCTGCTCGGAGAACCCGGTGTTGGCCCACTCCCGGACGCACGCCGCCTCCCACAGCCGCTCGTCCCGCGCCAGCTGCCGCCACCCGCGGCTGACGCACGCCGCGGAGGCCAGCGTCCGCGCCTCCGCCCGCATCAGCACCTCGAACACCAGGTCCTCCCCGAGATCCGGCACCCTCGCCTGCTCGCGCCCTCCGGACTCAGAGCCCGGCCGCGGCTGCTCGCCGCCTCTCGCCTCCGGCGGAGCCCGCGGGGACGCGGACGAGCACTCCCCTGCCCCGCGGGAGCTGGAGGACGGCTCCTCCGTCCGCTGCTTCTTGGTCGGCTCGCCCGAGCCGCCGTCTCCCGTGGCAGAAGCGGCCGGGGCCCGGTGCTCCTCGCCCCCGCCCGACGAATCGGAGCGGCAGCACTTCATGGCGGGCGCGGCGCGGATGAACCTGCGGGAAGCAGGGTAGTTTATCTATCTACTTCACTTCACTGGGGAATGATTCGAGCTCCACGGCACCGGCACTAGGAAACACCCTGATTGATTGATTCCCCCAAAATCCCGAGCAGAAACCAGCACAGATTCAGCCGGTTGAGCTCGAGCGAGCTCGAAACGCACCAGATCTGGCCCAACCGCACTACCGCTACGCCGAATTCGGGGTTTGGTTGGGAAATTTGGGAGGAGCCGAAGGGAGAATTTGGGGGAGGGATGGTGTGGTAGCGCAGTTTACCTCCGCGCCGCAGCTGCCAGCTGGTGGTGTCCCCCTTCCGAATCGAGGGGGGAGATGGTTCTCGCTTTCAAGCTTTCCGCTTTCCACACCTCCCTCTCTCTCTCTCTCTCTCTCTCTCTACGGAGGACCACGGGCAGTCTAAGAAGGTCGCCGCGACCCAATCGGACGTCGACACGCGTCCTCGCCCATAGGCTGGTACCATGACCCCCACCAGGCCGTGGTCGCCTTGGGCCCATGGTGTCATTGGCGCTTGGGTGGATGGTCACGAGTGCGTTTGGTTTCGCCAGCTGTGGGGCCGGTGCGGTCAGCCTGATGCGACCGGGACAGAATTTCGGCGCGCTGGCTGCTGCTGCAACGGAATCTCTGCTCTCACGAGGTTCACGCCGTCAAGGAATCATCAGTCAGCCAGAGGGCCCCCGGGCACGTGACGGATGCACCGTGCCCACGACGCCTGCCGACTGCTTGTCTGGAGTTGATGTCAATTTACCGGGCCCAGAGGGCAGACCATCACAGGACTAAGCTCGGGGCCCACATCAGCCCAGCAAGGTTCCCGACTCTGTGGTGGACTCGTGGCCCAGCTCCGATTTTCTTGCCTCTTTGCCCATCTTCTTTGTGTGTTTTTTTTAATTTTCTCCATTGTCACGGGGAGTGGGTATAGGTGTGGAAAAATAGCGTTTGCGTACTGTACAGATGCACTGACTGATGACACTAGTCTGAGGGCTCTTGTTATCTTTCTCTTCGTCTATTATGGATACCAATAAATAAATATACATAGCTATAGCATATATACTCCCTTCATCTTAGAATATATTGTTTCCTAAGTTTGTCCTAAAACAAACAATCTTAACTTTGACCAGTATTATAGAAACCAGTAACAATGGTTATGATATCAAATTAGTAAAAATTAGATTCATTATGTATCATATTTTTATGATTTAATTCTTTGATGTGATAAATGTCACTAATTTTTTTTATAAACTTGATCGAAGTTAGAATTATTTGACTTAGGACAAATTCAGAAAACGATATATTCTAGGACGGAGGGAGTATAGTCTATTCAAAACCTAAAATATGTTACGAAGTATAATTTAGCACAGAAGGCGTATGTATACTAACCTAAGATGTGAACGAGTGAAATTTCTATCACAAGACGAGACTTGGTGGTAAGGCGCGAGGATCAACAGGTGTACAAATGGTAATGACTAATGACATGGATGCTATTTGTCGATAGCGACGAAGGAACTATTTTACCATTGGGGTATTTTTTGAGTAAAATAAATATTCATATGTCAAGCAAAAAAATTAGCTGAAACAAATGTTTCGTCTAGGAGAAAAAAAATGCCCCGTCAATAAAAAATGGACAGTCCATCAAAAGTGTTTGTGCATGGACTAAAATTTAAAAAAGGATATTGATTGACATCCATATAAAAATGAAGGACAAAATGAGGCTAAAATCCCTTACAGTTTGGAATAGAAGTATTTTTTTTCTTCGCATTGCACCACTATGTGCATTCAATATGTGTTTATTTAGAACCTTAGCTTAAATGTGCCCTCCTGTGTCTGCTTTAGACGCAAATTCATGAGGCTATTTCACATTATCTTCCGTAATGGCACAGAGCCAGAGGAGTATTTTAGACGCGGATCTAGGAACGTCCTTATTCATATTCATAATGCAGATGTGGGTACTTTTTTTAAGAAAAAATTATACATCTCCGTAATAATAGAAAACGTTATTGCATGAGTGATTATTGGAGTATACCAAATCGAAAACATGATGTTTCTTATATTTTTCAGGAATTTTTTTAGCATGCCTCATATTTGATTTGCAGCAGTAAACACAACCTGTCTTATTTGAATCTAATCCTGCTAATTTGATTATTTGAATTTTGAAGGTCAATCAAACAAGGAGATGTCAGAGGCTGGAGCGCTATCAACCCATCACAAATTCACACGGATGGAAAGGCCCATCGCATCAGCCAATCAGCTCCGGAACACGGCGGCTGTTGCGTCACCGCTGGAACGCTGGATGGATCCAGCGAAGCAAATCGCCAAAACACCTGCTGCTGGAGTGCTGCTGGAGTGCCTGGCCGTCCGCAGCCGGCAGCAACTGGCTCCAGGCTCCCCCGCCTTCTAGAACCCCGCCCTCCCAGTCCCAGCCGGAGCGGAACTCTGCGGAGTGCGGAGGCGCCGGACGCCGCCACGCCGGTCGCGCTCCGCCCCAACACGAAAACCCCCAAAGCCTACCTCCCTGGCTGCCTTCCCATTCGTCGCCTCGCGACGCTCCGTCCGTACTCCAAACCCCCAACGCTACCCCAGCCGAGCCGCGTCCGCTTCCCCCTCCCCTCCCCCCGAATTCCTCACGACGTCGCCATCAGCCGCCCGGCAGTTCGCTTCGCTCGCGCTGGTCCTCGTCTCGCCGATGACCGAAACGAAACGGTTAGTACTCCCAGTGCCCCACCACCACCACCAGCGCCCGAGCAGTTAGCCAGTTACCACTCCTCTCCGCGTCGCTAATCGCGCTCTGCGACTGACCTGCTCCCGCTAATCCCCATTTCGGGGTACCCGCCGATCCGTCTCCAATCGCCGATCGCCGCCGCCAGCCATGTCCTCTTCCACCACCTCTTCCTGCGACGGGAGCGGGGGCCGCAGCCCGCCCGCGGCGGCGGGCCCCGCGTCGGTGGCGGCGGCGGCGGCGGGGCCCGCGGCGCGGTCGAGGCGGCAGTGCCGGGACGTGTTCTGGCTCGTGGTCTTCCTGCTGCACCTGCTCGTCTTCGGCGCCGCGCTCGCGCTCTTCGGCCTCAACCGCTTCCGCCAGGCCGACCGCTTCAACATCGGCCGCTACGCCAACCTCACCGCGGAGCCCTGGGGCACCCCCGCCGGCTCGCCGGACCCCGCGCCCGCGCCGCCTCCGCCCTCCGTCTACCGCTCCGAGGACCCCACCGTGCCGGCGTCCGAGCTCACCGAGACGTACTGGAAGTACTACGGCGCCGCGGGGGAGCGTGGGCGCGGTGCTCGCCTGGGACGTGGCTGGCCGCGGCCGCGTGGAGGAAGGACGGAGGGAGGCTCGTCATGCGGACCGCCGTGCACAGCCTCACCGCGTACCTCGCCGTCGTCAGCGTGCTCTGCTTCTGGGGGAAGCACTTCTTCTGGGGCGTCGCGCTCGCCGTCGGCGCCGGCCTCCACTTCCTCTACGTCATGTCTGTGCTCGATAGGTACGTACAGCGGCCCACAACAACCACAACCCCCCCCCCCCCCATTATGTTCTGAATTGCTCGTCTCTTCGGCCCCATTTGAGACGAACTTGGACTCTAGTGAATGACAGTGCGATGCCGACACCGACAAGGCAATAGAATTTCTGCTAGTAACATGCAAATTCGAAGAATATCCATTCGCAATTCCTATTCTTTTCGACCGAACAACCACACCACCAGTTCTAGCGACCCCATTACAACCTTGTGATTCATGTCTCTATCAGAACCCCTTGCCAACAGTTGTCTGCACATCTGCCATAGCTGCCCTAAACCCAAAATCGTTATTGGGTTCCTTCACTGATATACTAGAATGATGCTAGTCAAATGCGCAAGGGAAGAGTGACAGCTGTACTTTATGCTAAACATGTAACTGGATGAATTTGACAAACAGTGCTCTAACTGGTAGCTCCTATATGTTTGGCCCATAGTCACAGGAAACAGGGTCGAAGGCAGCATTTCTCATCTCGGAAACGCAGGGCCATTTTCATCCCTGCCATGTTAAAACCTCTTGCAAGTAGCATACCACATTCATCGACCCCATGCATTGACCTGGAAACTTTGTGACTATGGTTTGGCCACTCAGCCGATAGTCACTACTCACTATTATGTCATAAGCAGCATGATCATGTGGCCTATCGAGTAATATGTATTCAGTACGGGTATATTCCTTGTGCCGGATCCCTTTTGAAAGTGCTGTTTTATGCAGCATCCTGAGACATTCATAGTATATAATCTTGACACCTTAAGACTTGATTTACTTTAAAAAAAGAAATTTATACTTTCGCTGTTGGATTTCCATTTCAGCCATGTCATGTGTGGCAGATCTGTCGCAGCACATGTGCATGAGACACTGGCTATGACAGGCAGTTACAGCAGTGTCGATATCTCCTAGGATTAAAGTATATTCTCTATTTTTCTTCATCTAAACAAGCATATTATCCTTGAGTTAGCTTCCGTGCTATCTTGAATTATTTCTTCAGTATTCCTAGCTATTTCTGTTAGGTTCACCTATATATATAAGGCGCCAAGAGTCTTTGATTTGGAGCCAATAAAGGGCCAAAGGAAATTTTGTCCCTCTTCCTCTTTTTACACCAGTGGCCCATCCGCCCGAACCACACCACAGCTCGTGTTGAGGTTGAGGACCATGGCTGAAACCTCCCGCCGACCATATCTGTCAATCCATGTTGTCTTCCGGGGCTCATGGCAATTGACAACCCATGTATATATCTTGGAGCTGAACTTCTACTTGGTTGTTGTTGTTGTCTACGCTTGTCTGGCCTCTATAGTTTGCTGAACGATGTGCCCAAAGGTACCCTGAAATAATCCAATTATTGAGTCCCTTTGATTAAGTTAACTTGGAGTGTCAGTCCATTTATTCTGGGACTTCTAGGGTTCATCTATGTGCTGAAATCGCATAGAAACAGTACCTTTTTAACATATGTTGCGGCATTGTATACTTATTCATTTTGCATATTGATTTTTGCTAGGTTTCCCTTCACGATGCTAGTGCTGCAGAAGGCAGTAAGAATGGTACGGGAACTTCCTGATGTGATGAGAATTGCTTATGCATTTGTGCTAGTCATGCTTTGTTGGATGGCATTATGGTCCTTTGGAATTTCGGGTATTGTTGCCTTTGACATACCAAATGGTGGGCAATGGTGGCTGCTTTTGGTGAGCGGGCAAGTTTTTATCATAGTTCTATATCAATATTTAGTGCTTTTATTATTTATATGTGTTTTAAATATTTTCTCTTGTATTTGCAGATTTTTTCTGTCAGTTTATTCTGGACTGGAGCTGTCCTTAGCAATACAGTTCATGTCATTGTATCCGGGATGGTTTTCCTCGTCCTCATACACTGGTGGTCCAGCTGCTGCAACAATGCCCCCAAAACCTCTTCTAAAGTCCTTTCAGTATGCTGTAACTACTTCGTTTGGAAGCATTTGCTACTGGTTCACTTTTTACCGCTGCTATTAGGACTTTACGATGGGAGGTTTGCACCTTTACTGCCTCTTTTTATACTTAATTGTTTAATTCCCTTTACAGTTCTAATCATTTCTACCTTTTTATCCTCACCCTTTCCTTTCTTTTATCAAATTACAGATCCGCGGAATTCGTTCTAAAATTGGCAGCAATGAGTGTTTGCTCTGTTGTATTGATTTTTTGTTTCATATTGTGGAGACGCTTGTTCGCTTCTTCAACAAATATGCCTATGTACAGGTGAGTGGTGTTTATCTCTGCAGTAGTTATCAAGATGTAGACCATGTGTATGTTAAAATTATACATATTCCAGCTGTTTTCTGCTTATCATTTGTTCCTCTGCTCTGACGACCTTTTTATTATTATGTTAAGCTATAAGGTTTCGTTTATATCAGTCAAAAAGTTCTTTGCTTGCCTGGATTTTATTTTACACACAGATGCATGTGATTTTTGACTCAACCACTGCTTTTATTGAAATGTGAGAGCTTATTATACTACCAGTCTATTTCCATCCTCTTGCTACAAATTTTGACTCCCGTTATCATGTTATCCAATGAATATCTTAGATGGTTTTTCACTTTCAGATAGCAGTTAATGGACAGAGTTTCAATCGCTCAGCTAGGGATGCCTGGGAGCTGTTTCAGTCAACAGGCATCGAAGCACTTGTTGCTTATGACTGTTCAGGTGCTATCCTTCTGATGAGTACCATTTTAGGTGGATTAGTTACTGGAACCTGTACGGGCGTTTGGACGTATTACAAACAAAGTGACAAAGCTGTTATGGTTGGTTCAACCTCAATGCTGATGGGTATGATACTGGTAAGTGCCAATATATCTCTGTACATGAATTCATATGACTGAAGTATCTAAGAAAAGGAAAAGCCATGTTCGATCTCTGCACAATTTCGCAGGTTGGGCTTACTGTTGTGGTTGTGGAAAGTGCTGTTACATCAATATACATATGCTATGCCGAGGATCCCCTTTTGATTCAGAGATGGGATCCTGAATTTTTTGAGCAAATGTCAGAAGCACTGCACGAGCGACTCCAATACCGAAGTGCACGAGCTCGTCAGATACTGAATGGCCGGCTCGATCATCTGCCGCACACGTCGAGTATCTGAAACTGCATGCCAGATATTGCTCATTTCTGTGAATCCATCGATACACAGGTGGGTATTTCCAACAAAAAAAAAAGGCTTTGGGATGCCCTGCCATTGAAATATAGAGATAGAGCAAGGAAGATATTCCAAGCCATCTACATTTAGAAAACTGAAGTCCCCCGGCAATCTTGGAGGTCTTCAAGAACAACAGAATGTCTTCGAATCCCAATGAACCAGTGATGTGTTCAAGGCGCTTAGGCGTTACTACTCTGTCAGCTTTTATTTGTGTAGGCTTCTTTGGTAGGATAGAAAGTGTTAAATCCATTTCATGATTTGCTTAGAGTGGGTGCGGTTGAAACATTTGTGCAGGTTAGTCAATCGGCAGTGTATTGTGTTTTTTGTCGCTTAGCCCTACAGTCTGACGAACTATATGGGGAGGAACCGCTTCATCGTAGGTTGGCCTGTTGTACAGAACATCATTGCTTAATGCTCATACTAGGTGGTTTGGCTGATTTATCATTTTTTTTTCTTATTTTCCCTAGTCCTTATCAGTAGGATTGGGTAGGATTGTGGCGCTGGAGTTTCATGTAAAAAGGAAAAATAAATGGTATGTTTCGATATTCCCACAGGGCGCACACCGGGTTGTTGCTTGTTGATCGCTGATGTAGTGATGTATCATTGCAAAGGGTGCGTGATAGGCATCTCCCTACGATTTTAGTCGTGCCCACTGGCATTTGGAACAACGGGGGTGGACGCCCTATATCATTCATTGAGGGAAGGAACAGCATGGTCTTCTCGGAAAAGAATAGAACGGCGTGTCATCAAACTCGGGTTTGGGTGAAGCATCATTTGGGCGGGAGTGGGACGGTGACTTCCCGACACGGAAAATCTACATTTCAGCGTATCTGCGTATGTGCCGCCTGCCGAGTGCCGTGAGCGATAGCCGCAGGCCGCAGCTACCAATACCCATTGCGATCCTGGTGGCTGGTGAACCACCTTGAGCAACCCGACGAAGACGCGGCGCGGCTTCAGCAGCGGGCGGCCGGCCGGATCTTGGTCCGTACGGGTACCGCGAAGCTGATGTTGCAAACGACGGGCACGGAAATAGTTGGTGGCGCGGGCGCATTTCCCAAGGATTAGGCATTTCTTCCTCGTGCGCGTAGATTGTCCTTTTTTTTTTTTGCTATATATATATGCCTGTTGATTTGGAAAAGGTCATCCTTTCCACGCTACCCACGGTACTACAAGTACAAGACTCGAGTATACTACTACTCCTGCCTTACGTTGGTCCGCCAAACAATCCATTTATGGCCGCGTATGGATCCTTGTAAATTGTAGAATCCAGATTTTAGAATCTTGCAGAATTTGGTGGTATCCATACAGGGCCTATAGAGCGCGCGCGCCAGTGCCGACTTCAACGTGCGGTTTTCTTTTTGCAGAAACAGAGTCCCGATTCTTACCCGTCGTTCCGCTTTGCTAATCGCCGAAGCAGCATGCTAGCAAGTCACGCTCCATCTCTTCGCTAATCGCCGTCTTTTGCCCGATTCTTATTAATCACGTTTTTTAGTCCATGCGTTGCAGCTAGTCGGACACTGCTCGAGCCAGTGGGGCACGCGGCAGACCGTTGCACGCACAGCATACGGGGAATGGTGTTCGTCGTCGTAGCGCGCATTTTTTTATGGCAGATCAGCCTCGCGCGTTCATTATGCAAGATGCTCGTGTGCATGCTCGTGCACCTTCAATTCAATAGCAAATGTATGCTTATATGATATTAGAAAACCATTTTCTAGTACAATATTGATATATGATTTAATAGTTTTTAATAAGGTCATTTAGGATTTTAATTTGTATTTTTATCAGATTTTTGTAGTAAAAATTATCATTTTAAAATCATTTCGAAAGTTTTCAAATAAAAAGGTTTTAGTAACAGATCTAAAGTTTTTTATGGAACAATTAAAAATTTTGAAATCAAAAGTTTACACATATTAAATGCAACCTTTATGTGAGGTGCTATAAAATTTCTACTTCGTATTGAATCTAGTTTCTCGAGTTAAATAAAAGTTCTAATAAAAAAATTACCCAAAATGCAATGCAAAGTTTTTAATGTGGTAATATAAAGATTTAGTTTGCAAAAATTATTATTAAAGTTTTATAGATCAGTTTCAAAGTTTCTTAATTTTAGTCAAAAGTTTACTGATCTAAAAGTTTTTACTACACTGATCTGAGAAATATTGAACATATAAAAGTCCCCAAAATAAAATTTTCTTCCAGATAAAATATAAATTTTTCCATGGATTTGATTTAAAGTTTGAAATAAAAAACAATGCAAAGTTTTTAATGTGGTAGTGTAAAGGTTTAGTTTGCAAAGTTGATTGAGCAAATTTTACAGATCGACTAATCAATTTTCATTTGAAATTTTATGGATTTAAAAGGTATACTATCCCAATCTGAAAATAGTTGTGAATCATTTAAAACTTTCTAAAATAAAATATTTTTTCTAACAAATTTGGTCAAACTTTATAAACTTTAATTTAGAATAAAACAAGAACAACTTGTTTTTGGAGTAATGATTAAAATCACCAGAATGGATGCAAAATCATGACAAACTAGCTGCTGTTTCTGCCATTCTATTCCCAGTATTCGCGAAAAAAAATCATTCTATTCCGAGTCTACCTCTTCGTCCGCACACATAGAAGCACAGCCCTCGGGCCCTGCGGCTGACGCGGCTAGCCTGCTGCAGGTGCTCGGTCAGAAAAACGCGCGCGCACCCGGTATGAGTCCCCGCCAAACATGCGGCAGAGATACGACGGTCTGGATCTCGACGAACAGAGCTGGGTTTTAACCAGACCAGGCACACGCTCGAACCGTTGAAAGCCACGGCAGGAGCCAACGTGACGGTCCCATCCCATGGCAGTCCGGCAGGCCACGCATGAGCCCCGCGACGCTGTGGCCAGTGGCCGGTTGGGTTGGCGTGTCAAACAGGTTTGCCCCGTCGTACCCGGCGGCCGGGCGACGACCGCGACGACCTGACCCGCATGCACCGGCCGAAATGCCCAATCACTATGACTAGTACGTGACTCTCGGCCACTCCATCAGTCCATTCCATCCACGATCCAGCGGACACCCCCTGGCCCCTGGCCCCGAAAGAAGAAAAGAAAAACGTCCGGTGGCGAACGGCCACACAACCAAATGCCCCGATCAACTTGGCAACTTCTCGGAAAGCGACGCGACCAAAATACCCAGTTGGTTTCGCTTTCGCACTGCAGTTGCCATCGCCCCCGGCCCGCCCACAAAAACGCGCCGCGGGCAGCGGGCGACTTGTGCCCGGCCTCTTGCGCGACTCACACTAGTCACCGCTCGTCTACTGCTCTCGCTCGATCGCCCCCAGGGCCCAGGCCACACCCGTGGTGGTTTCGTTCCGTCGTCTCCGGTGCCGGCGCCGCCAGCATCATGTACCCGAAGGCGGACGAGGCGGCGGGTCCCCGGGCGCCGGCCGCGGGCATCCCCCTGAGCGGCGGCGGCGGTTACTACCAGGCGGTGGGCGGCGACGCGACGGCGGCGTTCGCGGTGCAGGCGCCGGTGGCGGCGTGGTCCACGGGGCTCTGCGACTGCTGCGACGACTGCGGCAACTGCTGCGTGACGTGCCTGTGCCCGTGCATCACCTTCGGCCGCGTCGCGGAGATCGTGGACCGGGGTTCCACGTCCTGCGGCACCAGCGGCGCGCTCTACGCGCTCGTCATGCTGCTCACCGGTTGCCAGTGCGTCTTCTCCTGCTTCTACCGCGCCAAGATGCGCGCGCAGTACGGCCTGCGCGAGAGCCCCTGCGCCGACTGCTGCGTCCACTGCTGCTGCCAGTACTGCGCGCTCTGCCAGGAGTACCGAGAGCTCAAGAAGAGAGGGTTCGACATGAACATAGGTGCGTGTGTCGTCGTCACTCACGAGTCCCGTAGATTATTGTACTGCTATAGTTCCCTCCCTGTGCTAATTTGACAGAGGTTGCATTGCGCCGTTGGTTTTGCGTGTGCAGGATGGCACGCCAACATGGAGAGGCAGGGGCGCACCGCCGCCACCATGCCGCCGCACATGCACCCCGGGATGACCCGCTGATGCCATTGCCATGCTGCTGCCGCCTGAACCACCCACGTACCGCGCTAGTATGGCCGGCCAGGCCTACTACTATCGATTCATTCTGCACACAAAAAAAGACGACTATCATCATGTCATGTGTTTCAGTGTTTGGTAGCAGTACCTCTGAATCTCTGATCTTCGGCTGCCGTGACGATGGCAGCTAATGATGCAAGTTGCTTTTGTCTACAACATAAAAATGGCAGTGTCGTGCTGCATCTCTTCCTCTGGGATGTGCTTCTATGTAGCCTGTACCTAGCTATAGGCGTGTAACCAAACAGATGCTTTGCTTGGAGCACCATTGTGCGCGGCATGATTTTACTAATTAAAAGTCTTTACGAATTTTGCACGCGGAACTGTCTTTGCAGTGAGACCCTATTCAAAGTCTCGCCTCATGAACTTTGTGCATTCCAAAGTGGCTCAGGGTCAGTATGACGGGGCGTTGGACCAACAGCCAAAAAGGCCCGGTCTCGGTCAGCGCCAGGCTATAGGGCTAGCGGCTTAGCTGGGCTCTCTCATCCTGTGGGAGCCCATGTCCGGGTGGTGCGTGGTGCCTAGTGACGTCGCGTATATATCAGCCCCCCACGAGCACAAGCGGGAATAGAATAGTACCACACCGCTGCAGCACAAACCTCTACTCCGGCATATTAACGTTAGTGTGTGAGCAACAAACAAGCAAGCAATTGAACAAGCGGTGATGAAATGCACCAGTGCTGGTGGGTCCGGTACAATCTCCTGATCAACTAGGGATGAAAGGCGCGACTCTGAGCTTGTTGTCTCCCTGTTTTTTTTTCCTTTAAGATATTGTTTTGATCCGGCCGGCCGCCGCCAAGATCTGTTTTTTTTTTCTTTCTGTACAATAATAACTCTAAGCTTTGTATGTAGCCAGTACTAGGTATGTAATCAAACCGATGTTTTATTTTAAGCGGCATCGCCCTTGCACGACATGATTTTACCAATTAATACTTTTGCGTTCAAATAAGATTCCTACAAATTCTCAGAAATTTCGTTACGAGATTCCTATGAAATTTTATATGAATAATACAGATTCTTTTCAAGTTTGCATGTGGAATTGTCTTTATCCCAAAAATCCTATACAAAGTCTGATTTTAAACTTTGTGCGTTAAGTGATCCAGGCTTATGCTCATATAGGTTATGACGTGACCACCATTGGGACAAGTTGCCAAAGCTTGGTCATACACTATCTGTGAGGGGGGGGGGGGTCGGCTTTGGCTCTGCTTATTATGTTTCTGATGAAAATAAAGCCATTTCGCCGCATAGAGGCATGCATTAGCAGTTGTTGAGGAACTACGCTTTGCTTACTGCGATCACCAGATTCACTTGTGCGTAGCCTATACTACTTAAGGCTTCCGTTTCAAATATACTAAGATTTCTACAAATTCTTAGAAATTTTATTACGAGATTCTTGTGGAAATTCTTTACGTCTTTGCTCTGAAATCCTATTCGGAGTCTTGTCATCAACTTTGTGCATTCGAAGTGGTGCAGGCTCCAGGGTTTTATACGTGACGAGAGTTGGGAATCTTTGGAGTTGGGACCTCGGTCATACAGTACTAGGCTGCACGAAAGGATGCTGGGCTCTGGCTCTGCTTACTACTAGTACTATTATGTTTCTGAAAAGTCTAATACTAGTTTCTGGGCCGACATAACAGCAGCCCAGTCTGCATCACAGCCGCTCGCAGTAGCAGCCCACAGCTAGGCAAAAACATTCCTTCCTGCCATGCCCGTGGGTTGTGGGAGCCCATGTGCGGGTACCGGGTAGTCACCACTCACTAGTGACGTATATCACTCGGCCACTAGTACGGACATTAGTAGTACCACACCGCTGTGACACTAACCTCTACGCCGGCATATTAAGCTTAGTGTGTGAGCGAGCAATCAGCAGATAACTGAAATGAACAAGCAGTGATGAAATGCACCAGTGCTGGTGGGTCCGGCACAATCTCCTGATGAACTTTGGGATGAAAAGCGCGACTCTGAGCTTGTTTGCTTTTTTTTTCCCTATGCAATTTTACTCCCCGTGCTCATTTATGGATAGTTTGATTTTTTTTGACACAAATTTGATCGACTTTTCTTTTTTCCAAATATCTGTGAAAATCTAAAAAAACATGCTAAACTAAACAACAATAGAAATAAATGATAATTATGAAGATGTTCGAATAAAACGAGCAAATCACCTTAGTGCTAAAACAACATAAACAGAGATGGAGGGAGTGGTAGTATTCTTTTGACCCGCTGCGGTGTGCGCATCCATTGATGAGACACTTCGCCCCGAAACGTCTAAGTTCTGTTTCTTTCTTTCTACTCAGTAATAAGCTTTGCATGGAGACAGTACCAGGTGTGTAATCGAACCGATGCTTTGTTTTAAGCAGCATTGCCCTTGCATGACATGACTTTACTAATTGAGACTTGCCTTCAAATAAGATTCCTATAGATTCTTGGAATTTTCGTTATGACATTCCTGTGGAATTTCTTATGAATAATACAGATTCTTTTGATATTTGCATGCTGAATTATCTTTACCTCAAAAATCCAATACAAAGTCTGGTTATAAACTCTGTGCGTTCAAAGTGATCTATGGTTATGGTCTGATAGGTTAGGACGTGATGACCGTTGGGACCAACTGCTAAAGCTTGGTCATACACTAATCTGTGAGGGGGCTCGGTTTTGGCTCTGCTTATTACGTTTCGGATGAAAATAAAGCTATTGGCTGCAAGGTTGACCGCCACCACCGGAGATCTTAATGTACGCGTGCACATTGCTCGCCGCCCCCAACGCGCGGTTTTCTTCCTTCTTCTTCCTCCTCCCGTTCCACCCTTGCTGCTGCGTCCCGCCGCCGCCTTGACTGCCGCCCGCGTCCTGCGCCTCCCTGGCGTCTCGCCGCTCCGCCTGTTGCCCACTGCCACCGACCTGCCGCCGCCCGCCGCTAACCTAGCGCCCGCCTTACCCCCGCCACCTGTGGCAGAACCGCCTAGATTAACCCGGATTTAGTGCTTAGTCACCAGATCCGGACTAACCTCGGTAGTCCTTCAGGATATAGTTATCCTGATTTGGCCTTCCCATCCGGATCGAGCTTGATTTTGGGGCGACTCTCGAAGGAGTCCACAGGTTACAACATGCATATCACATTTATTACATAACTTTAAAATAATACACATAAGTTTTGTACTTATTACACTTCCGGATGATAAGTTCTTCATCCATTAAACAAAAGTAGCATGGTTCTCATGTTCCTTCGACTCACGCACACCTCTAACTTCTTCAGATATAGCCAGGCTTAGTTCAGAAGAAAGGAGGATTCAGATAAGGGTCCCATTCAAACCAAGTGTATTCTGAACCTGAAAAAGCATAGGCAAGAAGCCTGAGTACTAATTACTCAGCAAGACTTACCCGACCACTGGGTCGAAACCCACTTCCTAACTCAAGGCCGGGGTGATTAGGTCAACTCACACTGCGGCAGGCCTATTAATAAATCCTTAGCTTTAGAATTTAGTTCACCCTTTTAGTTATTACCTGTTCAAACTAAGTTATGCCTGTTATGCTAACCCACCAGCATCCACCCAAACAAACATGTTACCAAACATTCACCATTAATAAGATCAATTCTCTTACTACGATGTTGGTCGCGATCAGGCAGCTTACAACCGGCAAGCCACAGACGATTCGAATCGGTTTCCACCTCTCGAGAGGGATACTCAGACACCCGTCATATGTGTGTACACCGACCCCACATACGACAACCCAACATCCAGTGCCACCTAGTCGGAACCATCCTCACCGAACCCGGGTGTCAGTCCTTCGACACCCGCCCAACCTCCTCCTTCCAGTTGGTCTCGTCTAGTTCCGCGCTTAGGTACAACAGGACGAAAGGCTTACCGGAGCCCGTTAAGGACGGTAAGTGAATGAGGCGCGTTCGGCCCAACCAGGCCACACATCGGACGGCCTTATATGACACAGGCAGGATCAGGGTCCATAGCAAATAATCATAACATGTAAAGTATGAAAGCGAAACTGATCCCGCCGCATGCCTGTCAATTTATTATCCATTTTCTTATTCTCAACCAAAAACTTGCTGTAAAAGATTTCCTTCCTAGGCTTTTGCCACCTAAGCCATCTACTGAGCATAGGATTATATGCTGGATAATGGATCATCATGCTCTAGGGTTTCAATCAACTCCTAACTCTAATGCACAAGCATAACACTGATTTAAATTTAGGATTTAAAGAAACTGGGTAATGCACCGGGGCTTGCCTTGAGTCACAGGATCGGCCTCTGTCGGTGACTCGGAGTCTCCTCCTGCAGGTGTGAAGGATGATTCGGTCGCACCGGCTTCCGGATTTTCCGTTGCAGTGGAAGATTCTTCAACTGGGAGCGGTGGGACCAACGTGCCTAATTGATGATATGCAGGAGTTTTTAAAATATGAGGATGATCAACCTGTTGAAAAAGTAGAGTGTACTATTTTCTAAAGAAAAAGGGCGGTTGGGGTTAAAGATGAATATTTTTCGAATTAAAATGATTGTCCTAAGCTTTAAACAAATTACCAGGTATTTTTAAATATTTTTAAATGATTTTTAAAGCTTAAATGAATTTTCTAGGAATTTTGGAATAATTAAAATGGATTTTTGAATTAGTTTTCTATTTTTAATGCACTTAATGAATTTTTATGCATTTATAAATAAAGGCTAAAATCTTTAACAATATATAAACTTTAATGTACTTTCTTTTTTGGAAATTACCAAATTATTTATATGAATTAATAAATAATTTTTCTAATTAAAATAATCATATTACATTAAGACAAAATAGATAAACAATTAAATTTTAAAGGAAAAAGAAAAACAGAAATACTGTTGAAATTCGGCCCAGCGCACAAAAAAAGAAGAAAGCAAAAAGTTCTAATTTCCCCTCCAAAAATCGCGCGGGTTTCCCCTTCGGCCTGGCCCGGCCCAAAATGGGCCTGCGGCCTGCCTGCGCTCAGGCGCGGCCCCGCCGCGCCTTTCGGCTCGGCCCGGCCGCTGCGCGGACTGGCAGGCCGGCCTGCCCGACGAGCGGCCCAGCGGGGCTGGCGGCCCAGCCGGCCGGCCTCGCCCGGCTCGCCCGGCCGCCCGTGCGCGTCGCCGCGCCGGCAGCGCCGGCGACCATCCGGCGCGGCGGAGGCCGAGAGGCCTCGCCGCCGGTGGCCTCGGGCGCGGCGCGAGCTCCTCTCTCTTTCCCTCCCCTTTTCCTCTTTCTTCCCCCCCCCCCCCGTTCTCTTCGCTGCGCGGTCGCCGCCCGCCGCGGCATGGCGCCCGCCGGCGCTACGCGCCGGCGAGGTAGCCTCGCAGCAGCGGTGGTGCCCGCGGCGACCTATTTTCTACGGCGCGGGGTGCGCGCGGCCGCGGCGCACCCGATGCGCGTGCCGGCGGGAACCCTAGGGCTCCCGCGCGAGGACCGCGGCGGCGACGCCGCGGTGGCCGCGGCGCCATGCGCGCTCCGAGCTCGAGCTCGGGCCGGCGCCCGGCGTGGCGCAGAGGGAAGGAGCGGGGTGAGGTGTGCTTACCGGCGCGGTGGCGCGACGGTGACGGCGGCGGAGACGGCGGCGGAGACGGCGCGGGGCGCGGGTGGGTGGCGAGCGCGCGAGCTCGGGCGAGCGCTGGCGCGGCCGCGCGCGCGGGGGAGAAGACCCCGCCCCCCCCTCCCCCCGCGGCCCCACCTGTCAGCGCCGACTGACAGGGGGCGCGGGTGGCGAGCGGGCCGGCCGCCACGCGGGCCGCCGCCCCCGGCTGGGCCTCGCCCAGCGGGCGCGTGGCCGCGGGCTGGCCAGCTGGCCCGCGGGGGCTTCACCCCTTTTCTTTTTTTTTTTACTTTTACCCTTTTCATTTCTTTAACCCTAGATTTTTACATATTTTGACAGGGGTCCAAAAACAAAAGTGGAAGGGCTTAATTTTAACTACCCTTTCACATTTTTGCCCCTGGAAAACTCCAAATTTTTAAAAAGGCCTCAAATTTAAATTTGAATCAAAATTTTGAGAAAAATTAGGGTCAAATGCAAATGCGCTTAAGTGTTTAGAAAATTACGGAGTATTACAGCCCTCCCCCCTTAAGAAAATCTCGTCCCGAGATTTAAAAGCAACTAGAGGGTAGGAAGGAAACATTTTGAAACGAGGGAAGGACTTACTAGCTTGGCCTTTCTGAAACTGTTGCCAGAAGTCTGGATATTCCTTTTGTAGGAGTTGCTCGGGTTCCCAGGTAGCCTCTTCTGATGTATGATGTCGCCATTGTATCTTATAAAACTTGATCGATCGTCGCCGGGTAGCTCTCTCTTTAACATCCAAAACCTTACTGGGGTACTCCTTGTATGCTAGATTGGGCTCCACTTGTAATTCTGTATGATCTACCTCTTCGGAAGGTACCCTTAGACATTTCTTGAGTTGAGATACATGAAACACATTGTGGACTGCTGCCAAGTGAGGGGGTAATTCGATTCGATAAGCCACTGGACCGCACCTCTCGATAATTGGAAAAGGCCCAATATATCGAGGGGCTAACTTACCAGTGACACCGAATCGATGAACTCCCTTCATCGGGGATACCTTAAGGTATACCCAATCCTCTATTTCAAACACCAATGGTCTTCTTCGTTTATCCGCATAGCTTTGCTGACGAGCTTGTGCAGCTTTCAACTTAGCTTGGATAAATCGGACTTGCTTCTCAGCATTCATTACTAACTCAGGGCCGAAAGTTACTCTTTCTCCTGGTTCTGACCAATTCAACGGAGTTCGGCATCGCCGTCCATAAAGAGCTTCAAAAGGGGCCATCTCTAAGCTCTTTTGATAACTGTTATTATAAGTAAACTCCGCTAAGGGTAAACAGGATTCCCAATCGGAACCATAAGTCAATGCACATGCTCGAAGCATATCCTCCAAAATCTGATTAATTCTCTCCACCTGACCACTGGTTTGAGGATGGTATGCTGAGCTATGAATGAGGGTAGTACCTAAAGCTGTTTGCAACTGTTCCCAAAAGCGGGCAACAAATTGCGGACCGCGATCGGAAACAATAGTTTTAGGTACCCCATGTAACGCTACTATGCGTTGTAAATATAGCTCTGCTAGTTGTGGGACTGAGTTTTGTATATTCACAGGAATAAAGTGGGCCGTCTTGGTTAACCGGTCCACAATCACCCAAATAGAATCCTTCTTCCTGCGAGTTTTAGGTAAACCCACAATGAAATCCATGTGGATATCTTCCCACTTCCAACTTGGAACTGGCAATGATTGTAAGGGTCCTGCGGGTCGTAAATGATCCGCATTTATTCTTTGGCAGACATCACATTCCGACACATATCTTCCTATTTCTCTTTTCATTCGGGTCCACCAAAAACGTTGCTTTAAATCTTGATACATCTTGGTACTCCCCGGGTGAATAGTGTAACGTGAGGTGTGAGCCTCTTCCATAATCTTCCTTCTAAGATCGGTGTTTTTGGGCACTACCAGACGATTTTTGAACCAGAGTACATCTCCTTCTTTAACCTCGAAAGGTAACTCCTCGCCTTCAGCAAGCCTTCGCTTTAAATGTTGGACTCCTTTGTCTTCCTGTTGAGCTTGAATCACTTGATCTTTGAGAGTGGGTTCCAGTTGAAGAGCCATCCTGGTTCCAGGTTGTATCATTTCTAAGTTCATCTTTTCCATTTGTTCACAAAGGGATTCGGTGGCAGGAGATAAGGTAAGGCAGTGGCAATGAGCCTTACGACTCAGAGCGTCCGCAACCACATTGGCCTTTCCAGGATGATAATGAATTTCCAGATCATAATCCTTGATCAATTCCAACCAGCGGCGTTGCCTCATATTTAACTCACTTTGAGTAAATATGTACTTTAAACTTTTATGATCTGTATAAATATGACAAGGGTTCCCTAGCAGATAGTGGCGCCAAATTTTTAATGCATGCACCACTGCTGCTAGCTCCAAATCATGGGTGGGGTAATTTTCTTCATGTTTCTTCAACTGACGGGATGCATAAGCTATGACCTTTCTTTCTTGCATTAACACACATCCCAATCCAATGCCCGAAGCGTCACAATATACTTCGAAAGGTTTGGTGACGTCCGGCTGGATTAATACCGGGGTAGAAGTAAGCAATTTCTTTAAATTTTGGAAAGCCCGATCACACTCGGTTTCCCAAACAAACTTTACATTCTTCTGTAGCAGTTTGGTCATGGGCTTGGCTATTCTCGAAAAGTCCTGAATGAAACGACGATAATAGCCCGCCAAGCCTAGAAAACTTCTAACTTCAGTAACAGTGCTGGGGGTTTTCCAGTGTAGAACTTCTTCTACTTTCTCGGGATCTACTTCTATCCCCTCGCCAGAAAGGATATGTCCTAAAAAGGTGATCTTATTCAGCCAAAAAGCACATTTACTAAACTTGGCATATAGCTTATGTTCCCTCAACCGGGATAGCACCACGTGCAAATGATGTTCATGTTCTTCCTTGGACTTAGAGTAAATCAAAATATCATCGATAAAAACCACTACAAATTTATCCAACTCTGGCATAAAGATGGAGTTCATCAGGTACATAAAATATGCCGAGGCATTGGTTAGTCCGAAGGACATTACCAGATACTCATAAAGACCATATCTGGTAGAGAAGGCAGTTTTGGGTATATCTTCCTTTTTAACTTTAATCTGGTGATACCCTGATCTCAGATCGATCTTTGAGAAGACCTTGGCTCCTAATAACTGATCAAACAACACATCAATCCGGGGGAGGGGATATTTGTTCTTAATAGTTACCGCATTGAGAGGGCGGTAATCCACACACATTCTTAAAGATTTGTCCTTCTTTTTCTCTACAAAAAGAGCTGGACAACCCCACGAGGAGGTACTGGGACGGATAAAACCCTTTTTAAGAAGGTCTTCAAGCTGTATTTTCATTTCAGCCATCTCTCGTGGAGCTATTTTATATGGTTTCCGATAAATGGGAGCCGTGCCCGGGACTAGCTCTATGGAGAACTCAATTTCTCTATCTGGGGGTAGTCCCGGAAGATCTTCGGGAAACACATCTGGAAAACCCCGTACCACCGGGATAGTTGCTATTTCCGGACTGACAACTGTATTTACTACTGGCACCTCTTTTTCTATTCGGGAAAGCGACACTTGCACCAGGGTACTATCTGAAGAAATAACCCGTATGGTGCGAGCAGTGATATCCATAATAGCTTGATGAGCATTCATCCAGTTCATCCCTAGGATGACTGGTATGCCATGCCCTGGTAACACTATGGGTTGGATCTTGAAAAATTTTCCACCCAACTCCAATTGCAAGTCCCTAACCACTTGGTTAGTTAGCAATTGTTGACCAGGAGCCGTGATAAGGTATCCTTGTTTAACGGTGAATACAGAAAAACCCCGACGAGATGCGTATGCATGACTGATAAAAGTATGTGATGCTCCCGTATCAAATAAAACTTGCGTAAGCAGATCGTTGATTGGAAACGTACCAATCATAACTGCTTCTCCTTCTGGCAATTCTTCCATCTGCATATAATGTACCTTGCCCACTTTCGGGGCAGGGCCCTTCTTTTTAAAATTATTTTGAGGGTTACCACTGGAAGTTGGGGCAGATGGATGGAACCCTTGACCTTGACGCGGATACGGGCAGTCCTTCGCAAAATGATTAGGTCGTCCACAATTATAACAGGTATAGCCGGGCATTGAAGTACGAGGAGCAGGAGGACCCAAAGCTAGAGGACGAGGGGGCTGTGACTGTGGCCTCATCATCCATGGTCGTGGAGGTTGATTCGGCGGTGGAGCTGACCGAACCATCCACGAGGGACGAGGAGCGGGAAAAGCATACCTGGGTGGCTGATAAACCACCCGTGGCCGGCTGCTGGCTCCCTCAGAGGCTCTCTTACGTTTCTTTTCTTCTCCATACACCCGGAGTCTCTCTTCCAACTGAATTGCATCATTCACCATTTGATGGAAACTGGGGTAGGACATATTCATTTTTGCCCTCATCCGAGGAGATAAGCCTCGTGAAAAGTACATCCTTTTTGATTCGTCCCCAGTAATCAGAGCCGGAGCATATTGAGCAAGATGGTTAAAGGCTTGAAGATACTCCAGGACTGATTTATTACCTTGTTGCAGGCTCAAGAATTCCTGCATTTTCATTTCCACAAGACCTTCAGGGATGTGATGGTCCTCGAAGGCCTTGCGGAAGTCTTGCCAAGTAATCTGTTGATTGGGCTGCAAAGAAGCTTGATAGGTTGCCCACCAAGCGCCAGCGGGGCCTTGCAACTTTCGGACAGTAAACATAACCTTCTGCTGATCGGACAGATTTGGCAAGAGTTCAAACATACTCTCTATGGTCCGCACCCAATGTTTGGCATCCATTGGGTCTGGTGCAGATTGAAAGACTGGCGGATGGAGAGCTTCGAAGTCTAGAAAGGTCACTCCAGCTTCCCGCCCACGGCGTGGATTATCTTGCATAAACTGATGCTGAGCAAGCTGATTTTGAGCTAAGAGCTCAATTAAACGATCATGACGATTCAAAACATCAGCCATGGTAGGATGAGCTGGGGGTGGTGGAGGAAGTTCATCAGAATGATCACCCGACATCTGCGGAGCATAGAGTGGAAACAACTGTAAGCTTACTATTACGCCGACAGCTGGGAAGAGACATGTATACAGGATCTACATCTTTTATTGAAAATAAAGGCACACATAACCTTTTACATAGCAACTTCAAGCCATCCTTAGTTACTTACTATTATACAACAATATTGTTCCTACTGGGTTATTCGAACAACGACACATGCAGACAACTGTTTTACAAAAATTTTACAAAAACTTTACAAAAAGTACAACTTCAAATACCCCAAACACCGAACCCACAACAACTCGTCCATCAAGCGCCGCTCTGGCCCACCGAATTTTCGCCAGCATCTGAATTGTACCCTGTACCAGGAGCAGCGGCAGGGGGTCCAACGGAACCAGAAGCAATCCCCGAGGATCCCTGAGTAGCCCCTGAACCCTCAGGGACTAACTCCATGGGCTCCTCCTCTGAAGAACTCTCTTCTAATTCTGCCTGAAGCTGATCATTTTGCAATTGTAATGCAATCACCTGCTCATTAAGGTTGTCTATAATGGTGTGGTCAAGCTCGAGGTGTGTGGTTTGATCCTGAATGGTCAAGTTAGCAGTATGCAGCTGATCCCTTAAGTCCCTCATGGTACGTTGGTCCTCGTATTGACGAAGACCCAAACTAATGATCTCAGAGGTATCCCTACGCTGTTGTTCTAACATGTGCTCATTCTGGGCCCTTAATCCTAAGAAACCCTCTCAGATACTTGCATAGGTTTGGTGGCGTTGATCATAGAGATCCGCCAACTGGGAGGTGTAGTGGACTTGCTCACGCATCTGGCGCCTTCGCAAGTCTCGGGCACTACGGTTCAGATTCCTCAACCTCCTTTCCCACTCAGGCTGAGCTCGGTCATTAGGAGGAAGAAACATGACTTCAGATCCTTCCAACTCACCGATATGCCTTGTACAGAGCTCCGTTAGAGCCCTGTAAGCGGCATCAGAAAAAGCTTCTCCAGGAGTTAGCCCACTACCCTCAACTTCCCAAACGTTCTCCTCCGGTACCCTAGGGTTTTGAGGCATACGCACTCGCACCCTTGTCTCACCCATCAGACCTAGATCAGCATGGCGAACGATATAACGGGGACAACTAAGATATCCCAACTCTTGAAGACGATGGTGAAGAGTCATAACTAAGGGACAGTTTTCTGGACACTCCTGGTGCCAACAACCCCTGGCATCCTCGTAAGGGACGAAAGTATGCGGCATCTGGACCAGAACAACAAAAACTTTTGTTAATAAATTATTTTGAATTGCTCTACTTTCTAGAAGATTAACTCTAATGTAATGATAATGCATGACATGTTTAAAACCAGGTATATTAATGTTCTCTACACGCTCATTTTTAACGAAAAAGGGTTTCGTTAATTCGTATTTTAAGTATACCCGCATACGGGGTTCACTTACTATATATAGTAAAAATAGTTTTTTTTTAAAATAGTAACCTACCCCTCAAGCTCAGCTCTGATACCAGCTGTGGCAGAACCGCCTAGATTAACCCGGATTTAGTGCTTAGTCACCAGATCCGGACTAACCTCGGTAGTCCTTCAGGATATAGTTATCCTGACTTGGCCTTCCCATCCGGATCGAGCTTGATTTTGGGGCGACTCTCGAAGGAGTCCACAGGTTACAACATGCATATCACATTTATTACATAACTTTAAAATAATACACATAAGTTTTGTACTTATTACACTTCCGGATGATAAGTTCTTCATCCATTAAACAAAAGTAGCATGGTTCTCATGTTCCTTCGACTCACGCACACCTCTAACTTCTTCAGATATAGCCAGGCTTAGTTCAGAAGAAAGGAGGATTCAGATAAGGGTCCCATTCAAACCAAGTGTATTCTGAACCTGAAAAAGCATAGGCAAGAAGCCTGAGTACTAATTACTCAGCAAGACTTACCCGACCACTGGGTCGAAACCCACTTCCTAACTCAAGGCCGGGGTGATTAGGTCAACTCACACTGCGGCAGGCCTATTAATAAATCCTTAGCTTTAGAATTTAGTTCACCCTTTTAGTTATTACCTGTTCAAACTAAGTTATGCCTGTTATGCTAACCCACCAGCATCCACCCAAACAAACATGTTACCAAACATTCACCATTAATAAGATCAATTCTCTTACTACGATGTTGGTCGCGATCAGGCAGCTTACAACCGGCAAGCCACAGACGATTCGAATCGGTTTCCACCTCTCGAGAGGGATACTCAGACACCCGTCATATGTGTGTACACCGACCCCACATACGACAACCCAACATCCAGTGCCACCTAGTCGGAACCATCCTCACCGAACCCGGGTGTCAGTCCTTCGACACCCGCCCAACCTCCTCCTTCCAGTTGGTCTCGTCTAGTTCCGCGCTTAGGTACAACAGTACGAAAGGCTTACCGGAGCCCGTTAAGGACGGTAAGTGAATGAGGCGCGTTCGGCCCAACCAGGCCACACATCGGACGGCCTTATACGACACAGGCAGGATCAGGGTCCATAGCAAATAATCATAACATGTAAAGTATGAAAGCGAAACTGATCCCGCCGCATGCCTGTCAATTTATTATCCATTTTCTTATTCTCAACCAAAAACTTGCTGTAAAAGATTTCCTTCCTAGGCTTTTGCCACCTAAGTCATCTACTGAGCATAGGATTATATGCTGGATAATGGATCATCATGCTCTAGGGTTTCAATCAACTCCTAACTCTAATGCACAAGCATAACACTGATTTAAATTTAGGATTTAAAGAAACTGGGTAATGCACCGGGGCTTGCCTTGAGTCACAGGATCGGCCTCTGTCGGTGACTCGGAGTCTCCTCCTGCAGGTGTGAAGGATGCTTCGGTCGCACCGGCTTCCGGATTTTCCGTTGCAGTGGAAGATTCTTCAACTGGGAGCGGTGGGACCAACGTGCCTAATTGATGATATGCAGGAGTTTTTAAAATATGAGGATGATCAACCTGTTGAAAAAGTAGAGTGTACTATTTTCTAAAGAAAAATGGCGGTTGGGGTTAAAGATGAATATTTTTCGAATTAAAATGATTGTCCTAAGCTTTAAACAAATTACCAGGTATTTTTAAATATTTTTAAATGATTTTTAAAGCTTAAATGAATTTTCTAGGAATTTTGGAATAATTAAAATGGATTTTTGAATTAGTTTTCTATTTTTAATGCACTTAATGAATTTTTATGCATTTATAAATAAAGGCTAAAATCTTTAACAATATATAAACTTTAATGTACTTTCTTTTTTGGAAATTACCAAATTATTTATATGAATTAATAAATAATTTTTCTAATTAAAATAATCATATTACATTAAGACAAAATAGATAAACAATTAAATTTTAAAGGAAAAAGAAAAACAGAAATACTGTTGAAATTCGGCCCAGCCCATAAAAAAAGAAGAAAGCAAAAAGTTCTAATTTCCCCTCCAAAAATCGCGCGGGTTTCCCCTTCGGTTTGGCCCGGCCCAAAATGGGCCTGCGGCCTGCCTGCGCTCAGGCGCGGCCCCGCCGCGCCTTTCGGCTCGGCCCGGCCGCTGCGCGGCCTGGCAGGCCGGCCTGCCCGGCGAGCGGCCCAGCTGGGCTGGCGGCCCCGCCGGCCGGCCTCGCCCGGCTCGCCCGGCCGCCCGGCGCGCGGCGCGGCTGAGCGAGGGCGACGCGCTCTGCGCGTCGCCGCGCCGGCAACGCCGGCGCCCATCCGGCGCGGCGGAGGCCGAGAGGCCTCGCCGGCGGTGGCCTCGGGCGCGGCGCGAGCTCCTCTCTCTTTCCCTCCCCTTTTCCCCTTTCTCCCCCCCCCCGTTCTCTTCGCTGCGCGGTCGCCGCCCGCCGCGGCATGGCGCCCGCCGGCGCGACGCGCCGGCGAGGTAGCCTCGCAGCAGCGGTGGTGCCCGCGGCGACCTATTTTCTACGGCGCGGGGTGCGCGCGGCCGCGGCGCACCCGATGCGCGTGCCGGCGGGAACCCTAGGGCTCCCGCGCGCGAGGACCGCGGCGGCGACGCCGCGGTGGCCGCGGCGCCATGCGGGCTCCGAGCTCGAGCTCGGGCTGGCGCCCGGCGTGGCGCAGAGGGAAGGAGCGGGGTGAGGTGTGCTTACCGGCGCGGGGGCGCGACGGTGACGGCGGCGGAGACGGCGCGTGGCGCGGGCGGGGGGCGAGCGCGCGAGCTCTGGCGAGCGCGGGCGCGGCCGCTCGCGCGGGGGAGAAGACCCCGCCCCCCCTGCGGCCCCACCTGTCAGCGCCGACTGACGGGGCGCGGGTGGCGAGCGGGCCGGCCGCCACGCGGGCCGCCGCCCCCGGCTGGGCCTCGCCCAGCGGGCGCGTGGCCGCGGGCGGGCCAGCTGGCCCGCGGGGGCTTCACCCCTTTTCTTTTTTTTTTACTTTTACCCTTTTCATTTTTTAACCCTAGATTTTTACATATTTTGACAGGGGTCCAAAAACAAAAGTGGAATGGCTTAATTTTAACTACCCTTTCACATTTTTGCCCCTGGAAAACTCCAAATTTTTAAAAAGGCCTCAAATTTAAATTTGAATCAAAATTTTGAGAAAAATTAGGGTCAAATGCAAATGCACTTAAGTGTTTAGAAAATTACGGAGTATTACAGCACCGGCCTTCCCCGACCGCCGTCTCCTACCTCCTGACAGGCGGCGCCCTTGCCGCCACTCTCTCCACCGCCCGCCGTCCTGGGCCTCCCCTTTATCGCCGGAAGTGGAGAGAGGACCTCACCGGCGAACCCCTAACCCCAAACCCTAACCCTAACTGCCGCTGATGCCTCAACACCCTCGCCGCAGCCTCCCCGCCCACTGCACACCGCCCCGCCGCCCCCTCCCGCGCCTCCCGCGTCGCCTCTGGCGTTGTCATCTCGCCGTCCCGACGGTGCCACGTGGCGCGCGTGCCGGTTCCTCCTCCCGATGCGCCCGCGTAAACTAAGGATTTGGGCCACCACCACACGCTTTGTGTGCGAACCGCTCGACCTCGCTGCCACATCCGTTGCCTTTTTACGCTCGGCTGCAATGGTCCACGCAGACTGTGTGATCCACGGTGTCTTGTGCCTCCTCGTCCAGTGCACAACGCACCGTGCAGGAGGCCTTCAATCGCCGGCGCTGCCTGCACTCAATTGCCACTGTGCTCCCCATGGGCGCGCTGAGTGGACCGTGCATGCGCCGCCCGAAGATGAAAAGGGCATTCATGGAGAAAGAGGGTGGCAGCGACGAAGGAGGAGAAAGAAGGTGGCGACGGCGGTGGTGGAGGAAAAGAGGGTGACGGTAAGGGGTATGGGACGTGGGCCCCACCATATAGCCCCTCGTATACGACTGCCACGTAGGACAAAACCGGAGTGGATTTGGGCTAAGGGTGTTGTAACTGTTTTTGATAGTTGAGGGAAATGTGGTTTTATGGTTTAGGGTTCAAACCTGAAGTCGGCTGCAAGTTCAATGACCTGCGGTGGACTTTTTCCTTACAAGTACTATCATATTCCAGCACTGACAAAACAACAGCCAAGTTTGCAGCCCAGCCGCTCGCAATAGCAGACCACAGCGAGGCGAAACATTCTTTCGTTCATCCGGTGAGACTGTGGAGCCCATGTGCGGGTAGAGGAGTCTTTGATTATTTGCCATCTTTATGTGCGTCGATTCTTTAATTGTTATTTTTATTTTGCGCCCTACACATTTTACCACCAGATTAAAGACAATGTTACACATTTGTCACTTTTGCGTAAAAAAGACAGTTTAGCTCTATAAGTCATAGAACGAGCACGGATGAAAGCGCATTATTAGCACTGGTCTATCTGGTACAATTCTATATAAATTTGGGATGATAGATTGCTTGTGCCTTTTCTTTTTTTTAAAAAAACAACTTTCTCATTTGTTTTCCCTCTAATCCTAGATATTTATTTATATCCACTCTGGAGAGAAAAATGAAGCAGAGAGAAGCTGCGACGAGCAACTAGATAAGAGTTTTTGTTCATCAACAAAATAGGAGTACCCAGTGCCAACGAGGAGAAAGAGGCGAGTGGCAGATGGCCTGTCGTACCGGCGGAATTTGATTACTGCATTATTCGTCGGAAACCTGGCAGGCACCGGAAGACCCCCCCGCCCGGTGCTGTCCTCCCCGACCCGGCAACCCGCCGGCACGAGGGGCACGTGTCGGCGCCGGGCGAGATCCGTCCCGCCAGCGTCCTCGATCCGACGGAGCCGAGCACACGTGCCCGCACATCGTCGTTCCCATCGGCGCCTTTTCCGTTGCAGGTCCGTCGCCATCGCCCGGAGCCCGGACCGGTGGCCGCGCAGGGAAGCCTCAGCGATTTTAAAATCGGCCGTCGGCATCGCGTGTGCGCCACGACCGGGAGCGGGCGCCGGCAAGCCGTGGCGCGGATCGGATCGGATGCGCTGCTGCCCGCGCGGCTGTCGGGAGGAGGGGGGCGACGTGGCCGAAGCTGGAACACTCCTCCGCCGCGTTTTTTACTCCCGGAAAGCCCTAGATATTTTCCGGCCGCCCCCCGGCGCGACGCCTTTCCGCTCCCCACAAAGAGGCGGAGGCAGCCCGGCAGCTCTCGCCGCATCGAGCCGGGAGATTTCGAATCCAGCTCAGATTTCGCTCCCCTCCCTCTCTCCCCCGCGGGCGACGTGTGTCCAGTCCCGTTGGGGTTCGCTTCGCTTCGACGGCCAAGCGTCCTCGCCTCGTCCGCGCGCGCGATCTGCCTGCCGCTCGCCAGGCGGCAGAGCGCCGCGGCGTCCGTCCGTCCACCCAGAGCCGCGTGTCCTCAGTCTCTCTAGCTCACTCGGCCTAATGGCTTCGTCTCTCCTCTCCATCGGCAGCGGCGCGCCGTCGTCGTCTCAGGTGAGCGCTCCGACATCTTCCTCTTCCCTTGTTTGGTGCTGTTATCACTTGCATTGCATTGGGATGTTTACGCGAGGTTTCCGCAACACCGGATGTAAGTTGCAGTTGCAGTATATTATGTTCGTACGATTTAGGACCGTGCAAGAAAACGAACCAACCTCGCCTTTTAGGTGTCTATATACAGCAAGAATCAATTTTCATAGTTCCTTTTTTTGTTGATGCAAACCTCTTTTATTTTTAGGGCGTATGCCACGATTACACGCCGCTGCATTGCACTATTCTCCTGTGTTAAATCGCTGGTGAGCTTATAATATGACGAGAGAGAGTAGAAGCTTAGATATTCTAGATGTTGGTCATCTACTGTGACCATGGCTGTGGTATTGTTTGTGGTGTTTGCAGTGCAGGCGCCCTTTTGTTTTTCCATTTGGAAGCAAAGTTACTGCGATTTATTATATGATATTGTATGTCTCGGTGATGCACATCTTTGGGCATGGCTATAGGGCCGCTGGTGCATGCTGTCGTTTATACTTGTTGGGAATACAAATCGTATACTAATGTTGTTGCAAATCGACTAAACTTCTTTTATGATTTGTTAAAGACTTAACTGTACTTGATTATGTGTATTATACAACAAAGGGCAAGCAACAAAACCTGATGTAGGACGCGCAACAAAAAAGGGTACATCATAAATGTTTATGCATCCTAAAAAAAGCTAAATCAAGTGATTAAACATTTGTGCATTTCATCTATTTGAGTATTTTTTTTCATAATTATACCATCATAATTTTGGGTATATATTGAAATTTGATTGTACATAGCGCAATGACATCAGAGATCCATCATGAAACATTTAAAGGAAAAATTGCACAGATTGACATGTTAAATCACTGCTGTCATCTCAAAACTGATAATGATTATTACAGTATTAAAAGGGAAAACATGTAATTGTGATCTATGTTCTCCTCACATCATCGTAACATAATAATATTTCTAGGCTGTTTCTGTGCAGCGATTTTGATTTATATATATGGCCATTTTGAAACTGGTTGCCGAGGAAACCTTTATATAAAAAGTTAATGCTGTTATATCAGAATATCATGTGATTTTATAGCAATAACCTCATTAAAGAAGTTCAAGAATAAAAAAGATAACCTCATTAAAGGGGGAAGTATGATAGTATGCCTTTTATTTCTCTGCTCATATGTCATTGCTATATGTTTTTGCATGTTGGTTTCAATTTGCCATATATCCGTTGCCCACAAGGCCACCCTTTTGTTGATTAGCCAGGTAGTTCTAACTTCTAAGGTAGCATTATCTTTTTTTCATAGATTAGTGGACTTGCCTTGGCTAGCTCTTACTGGGTCATTTGCAATGCCTTGTTTGATTTGGTGTCACTTAGGTAACTCCCAGTGGGTACTGGGTAGTATCGTTGGTATTAATTAGGTGCCGCGTAGGACATTTGCTGACACGGGAGGGAGGAGGTGATGCACCTTGGTCATGAAAACCAACCTTTGGAAACCGTACATGTGTTGTGGGCCCATTCTCGTAGACACAATTTGTATAGCAATTAACTTACTCGTGATATCTAAGAAATAACACCATGGTACTATGCATTGCAAGGGTTGTATAATTCTTTCTTCACATGACAAAGCATCTTTAGCTATCATGATATGAAATGATGGATTTGGAATAGCTTATGGCACTATTTCAAGGACCTGCAGATAAATACTACTGGATGAGGTTAATAGATATTCCAAATAAAAATGCTACTAGATGAGGTTGTGGAGAGAATGATATATAAGGCAGGCATGGGTCAGACCTTGAGAATCGCCTTGTAATCTTGAGGACAAGAAAACAGAAATCATGGGGAAGAGTAGACGTGATGGCATCAGTTGTGTCGACTTAACTCTTGTAAGCTCTGAGTTATACTTTGATGTAGAATTTTATGTCCAATAACTATCCAGGAAGAAAGGTATGGACAACTGTAAGAATTCAGGTGGCTAGTGTCATTGGAATCCTTGCAAATTGTTTGAATCAGTGTTTTCTCTTACTTTCTGCTTTGCCATCTTTTATTTGGGACCATTACATGTTTTGTTACCATTGATTATTTTGCTAGTTCATCAGGGGTAGAGGAGGCCAAGAGAGGGGTGGTTGTAGTTTCGTTTGGAGGGATCTCCTAGTTGTTTGGCTGGGAACATTACAATGCACATTTATGTAAGCCACAATAACATGAAAGAAAAACTTAGTTTTACTTGCAGAAATAAGAGATGTTTACTTTAGTTCACAGTTTTTTATGGGTAGATTATGTCTCTTGGTGATATCCAGTTATCCAGTATAATGTGCTATCCTATATGGTCAGCTGCTCTGTGTGGACTTTGCCCCTTTATGACGCTATTTGTTTAGCAGTAGCAAATTACTTCGGATCTGCTTTCAAAATAGTGATTTGAGCTCAATATTTTGTTTTATGACAGACTGATGCAAGGGGCGGTGACAAGCTAGAGGCAGCAACTGCATATCTTGCAAGAAAATTGTAAGTAACAACTCCGTAATTACTGTCTGCATATATTAGAAAATGACTGAATTACAAAAGTACTTTGATCCGTATCTAGTAGATAATCACATTATTTGAATTGTTTGTGTTGGCTTAGAGACTGTTCATTGTGTTCTGAAAATAGTATGTAGTATATAGCAGGATTCTATTCTGTGCCATATAAATTTGGTTGCCAATTTTTTCTTTTGAGGAAGTGCATTTACTTGTTTGCAAGAACACCGGGGGTGGGGTGGGGGGGCTGCTTTTGGATGGACAGAATTTGACCCAGGGTATGTATGTCTCCATTGGCCGGGTTGTTTGGGCTCTGCAGAAAAATGAACCAAAACAGACAGCGAATCTTCTTTATTGAGCCTATAGTGGTCACTTTGGTCCACAGCCCACTGAGATGCGGCTTCAATCCAGGGCTGCAGTGGATATTAATTTTGGGCGTGGGGTCTTAGGCGCTTAGTTTCGTTGGACATTGAGCACTCTGCACTCTTGCCCCTAAATAGGTGTCCAGTAGGGGTTACTCCATAAGCTTTCAGAAGGTATAGAATTTTGTTTGGGTTACATTGGATTGCGCTGCATTTCAAGTTTTTGCCTAGAAGAGTAGGATTGTTGAACTTAATCATCCTAGCACTTAACCTGATCATGTATCTTACTGTTAAGTATATACCCTAGTAGTTGGTAGAGCTAGAGCTAGTGCTCAGTAACATTTTAGGCCATAGCCGGCCAAGAGTGGACTTTTGCCCCTCTGTATACAGCAGATGGGAGTAGATGTACTGAGTAGAGTAGTGTAGAAGGTAGAGGTACCATAGTTGGTAGGAGTAGGAGTACCATGTATGTACTAGAATGTATTTTCTCCCTCTATAAATAGAACCACCAGCAGCTGGAAGAAGGCAGTTCAGCAGCACACAAGAAGTAGTGTTCTCTGTTCTCCACCTTCCCCAAAATTCAGCCAAGTATGTGTGTGGGCGTGTAGGTGCTACAGCAGCTGAACAAGCTGCCTAAGTGATCCTAGAGTGGGCTAACAGTGGTGCCAGAGCCTAATTTAGGTGATTAGGGAGCCAATTAGAGGGAGATGTCTTCTTCCTCGACCGGCAGCATGCAGTCCCGCCTCGACGGCAGCCGTGGACGTCGGACGTCCAGGCAGTCTGGAGAGCGGCCGTCCAGATCACCAACCCGCCCGCGGGTCGTGGTGAAGACGGTGCGCGAGGTGGGAGGCGCGCAGTTCCCGCTACTGACCCGCACCAACTACGGCGAATGGGCGACGGTGATGAAGGTCATGCTCAAGGCCAGGGGCCTTTGGCGGGTCGTCCAGGACGGCACCGACGACGAGCAGGAGGACCAGATGGCCATGGAGGCCATCCTCAAGGGCGTGCCCCCTGAGTACGTCACCACCTTGGGGAGCAAGGACTCTGCCAAGGAAGCCTGGAGCTGCCTGGAGGCCATGCGCGTCGGCAGCGACCGTGTGAAGAAGGCGAAGGTGCAGCAGCTGCGGCGCGAGTTCGAGAACATCGCATTCCGTGATGGGGAGGCGGTGGAAGACTTCGCGCTGCGCCTCACCTCCCTGGTGAGCCAGCTCGGAGCGCTGGGCGAAGAGATCAAGGAGGAAACGGTGGTGGCAAAGTACCTGCGGGTCGTGCCGTCTCGGTACGCGCAGGTGGCGGTCTCCATCGAAACGTTGCTCGACCTCGACAAGATCACCATCGAGGATGTCACCGGGCGGCTGAAGGCGGTCGAGGACCGCGCCGAGGCACCGGCGGCGGACGGCGCGAAGGGGCAGCTACTCCTCACGGAGGAGGAATGGACGGCTCGGATGAAGGAGCGTCAGCGAGGCGATGGCTCCGCATCCTCGAGCAGAGGCCGTGGCGGACGGCGCCGTGGCAAGCCGCGGAAGAAGAATGGAGGCGGCGAGGCCAAAGAAGATGGCGGTAAGCCCGTCGCGAAGGACAAGTGCCTCAATTGCGGCAAGATAGGGCACTGGGCGCGAAATTGCCGCGCTCCTCGACGCCGCGAGCGGGCCAATTTGGTCGAAGGGGAAGAAGAGGAGATGGCGCTGCTCCTTGCGCGCACAAACGGCGAGGCGGAGAGAGCAGAGGAGCCTGCTCTGCTGATGGCGCAGGCGTGCGTGCTCAGCAGCGAAACAGAGGAGCCAAGAGGCACGCCGGTGAGGCTCGAGGAGCCCCGGGCGCACGTCAACCTCGGCAGGGAAGACGAGGAGGAGGAAGCGGAGCGCTGGTACCTGGATAGCGGCGCGAGCAACCACATGACTGGGAGTCGTGGAGCCTTCTCCGAGCTCGACTCCTCCATCACCGGCACCGTCAAGTTCGGCGACAACTCTGTCGTCGACATCGCTAGGTCAAGGCACGATCCTCTTCAGCTGCAGCGACGGCGGGCATCGTGCGCTCACCGGCAGTCTACTTGATTCCTCGCCTCCGCAGCAACATCATCAGCCTGGGACAGCTCGACGAACGCGGATGCAAGGTCCTCATCGACGACGGCATCCTGCGCATCCGCGACCGCGAGCAGAAGCTCCTTGCCAAGGTGCGCCGTTCTAGGAATCGGCTCTATGTGCTACCGCTAACGATCGCTAGGCCGGTGTGCTTGGCTGCAAGGCATGAGGAGACGGCGTGGCGTTGGCATGCGCGGTTCGGGCATCTGAGCTTTGACGCTCTGGGCCGGATGGCGCGCAAAGGCATGGTCCGCGGGCTGCCGGAAATCGAGCACGTCAGCAAGCTCTGCGAGAGCTGTCTCGCCGGCAAGCAGAGGAGGACCCCTTTCCCCAAGGCAACGAGCTACAGAGCCCAGGACCCGCTGGAGCTGGTCCACGGCGACCTGTGTGGGCCGATCAAGCCGGCCACGCACGGCGGGCGGAGGTACTTCCTCCTGCTCGTGGACGACAACAGCCGGTTCATGTGGCTGCGGCTGCTGACCGCCAAGGACCAGGCGGCGGAAGCGATCAAGGAGATCAAGGCTCGGGCGGAGAAGGAGACGGGGAAGAAACTGAAGTTACTCAGGACCTGACCGGGGTGGAGAGTTCACCTCGGAGGAGTTTGGCCGCTACTGCGCCGGCGAGGGCGTGGAGCGCCACCTCTCAGCCCCATACTCTCCACAGCAGAATGGCGTCGTCGAGCGGCGGAATCAAACCGTCGTGGGCATGGCTAGGAGCATGCTGAAGGCCAAGGCAATGCCAGCAGCGTTCTGGGGCGAGGCGGTGAGTACTGCAGTGTACATCTTGAACCGTTCCCCCACCAAGGCCCTGGACGGGCAGACGCCATTCGAGGCATGGCACGGGCACAAGCCCGACGTCGCGCACCTGCGCACCTTTGGGTGCATTGGGCACGTCAAGGTGACACGGCCCAACCTCTCCAAGCTGGAGGATCGAAGCAAGCCGATGGTGTTCCTAGGCTACGAGGCAGGCAGCAAGGCCTACAGCCTCTACGACCCAGTGGAGCGGCGCGTGCACGTTTCGCGCGACGTCGTGTTCGACGAAGGGGCAAGCTGGGATTGGACGCGTTCCAGCAACGGGGAAGCAACAGCAGGCGCGAACTCGAGCTCCTTCGTCATAGAGTACGAAGAGTACCAAGACGGGGAAGAACCAGCTCACGGGGAGCCGGTGCGCGGCGTGGACAACGGTGGCAGCGAGCCTCGAGCAGACTCTCCGGCACCGGGAGCAGGGGAAGCACTGCATGCGACCCCGTCGGCAACACCGGTCCGCTACGTCATGCCTCCCCCAGATGCATCGCCCTACCTCGACGCCGAGCACGAAGGAGAGCCGGTGCGGTTCCGCGCGGTGGACGACATCGTCGGCGAAGCAACTCCCCCAGGCATGGCGGCGCGGGCTCTGGCCGATGCAGAGCTGCACTTCAGCAGCGCGGAGGAGCCACCGTCGTTCGCCGCGGCTGAGCAGGACGAGAACTGGCGGCGCGCGATGCTGGAGGAGATGAACTCCATCCAGGAGAATCACACATGGGAGCTGGTTGACCCACCGGCCAATTGCCGGTCAATTGGGCTTAAATGGGTCTACAAAGTGAAGCGGGATGAACACGGCGACGTTGTGCAACACAAGGCGCGGCTGGTGGCGCGCGGATTCGTGCAGTGGGAAGGCATCGACTTCGAGGAGGTCTTTGCGCTGGTGGCAAGGATGGAATCAGTGCGGCTGGTGCTTGCGCTGGCGGCCACGCGCGGCTGGAACGTCCACCACATGGACGTCAAGTCCGCATTCTTGAACGGGGAGCTCAAGGAGGTCTTCGTTAAGCAGCCGCCGGGATTCGTCATCGCCGGCCAGGAGCACACAAGGTGCTCCGGCTACACAAGGCTCTCTACGGCCTGCGGCAGGCCCCGCGGGCATGGAATGTCAAGCTGGACGCAAGCTTGACCCGGCTCGGGTTCGCCAAGTGCGAGACAGAGCATGCTCTGTACACACGGCGGGCAGATGGTGGTCGGCGTTTACGTCGACGATTTGGTGGTCACCGGCACCAGCGAGCAAGACATCACTGCATTCAAGCAAGAGATGAAGGCGCTTTTCCGCATGAGCGACCTCGGACTGCTCACCTACTACCTCGGCATCGAGGTGGAGCAGACGGATGACTCCATCACCCTCCGCCAGAGCGCGTACGCGCAGAAGTTGCTTGAGCGGAGCGGCATGGCGGGTTGCAGGGCCAACAAGATGCTGATGGAGGAAAAGATCAAGCTGAGCAAAGGGAGCTCGGCAGTAAAGGTGGACGCGACGGGCTACAGGAGCATTGTCGGCGGGCTGCGCTATCTAGTGCACACCCGGCCGGACTTGGCGTTTGCTGTGGGCTACGTCAGCCGGTTCATGGAGGACCCGCGTGAAGATCACCTCATCGCCGTCAAGCACCTTCTCCGTTACGTCGCCGGAACGGTGGACTACGGAGTGGTCTACCCCAGGCACGGCAAGGGGAAGGCGGAGCGCACGGGCTACAGCGACAGCGACATGGGAGGCGACGTCGATGGAAGGAAGAGCACCTCGGGTATCCTCTTCTTTCTCAGCAAGTGTCCCATCTCCGGGCAGTCACAGAAGCAGAGGATTGTCGCCCTCTCCACATGTGAAGCAGAGTAGGTCGCGGCTGTGACGGCGTGCTGCCAAGGAATTTGGCTCAGGCGGCTGCTGCAAGAGATCACCGGAGAAGATCACTGCGCGCCGGTCCTGAGGGTGGACAACAAGTCCGCCATCGAATTGGCAAAGAATCCCGTCCTCCATGACAGGAGCAAACACATTGACATCCAGTGCCATTTCATCCGGGACTGTGTCACTGAAGGACGGATCATCCTCGAGCATGTTGAGACCGGCCAGCAGCTCGCGGATATCCTCACCAAACCTTTGGGCCAGAAACGCTTTGTGCAATTGATGGTCAGGATTGGGGTTGAGAAGATCGAGCATGAGGATCAGTCAAGTGCTCGCTGATTAGGGGAAGAATTGTTGAACTTAATCATCCTAGCACTTAACCTGATCATGTATCTTACTGTTAAGTATATCCCCTAGTAGTTGGTAGAGCTAGAGCTAGTGCTCAGTAACATTTTAGGCCATAGCCGGCCAAGAGTGGACTTTTGCCCCTCTGTATACAGCAGATGGGAGTAGATGTACTGAGTAGAGTAGTGTAGAAGGTAGAGGTACCATAGTTGGTAGGAGTAGGAGTACCATGTATGTACTAGAATGTATTTTCTCCCTCTATAAATAGAACCACCAGCAGCTGGAAGAAGGCAGTTCAGCAGCACACAAGAAGTAGTGTTCTCTGTTCTCCACCTTCCCCAAAATTCAGCCAAGTATGTGTGTGGGCGTGTAGGTGCTACAGCAGCTGAACAAGCTGCCTAAGTGATCCTAGAGTGGGCTAACAAGGATCTCTGTTATTATTATTATTCTTGAATCTTGATCCTTTAACTCTCAATCAATACTTTGTCTTCTTTTCATAGACGGTACGTTTTGTAGCCTACCAGCCATCCCAGGGCTTTGGAGACTTTGGTATTTGAATCATAAATAACAAGCAACGCATATGAGCCACTTAGAATATGGACTTCTGTCTTGATCCTTTTCCGTATACTGGTTCAGGCTGTCAACACTAGCTATCAATGGCACAACGCCCTCTTGTTTATGACAATTTAAAATTCACATGGTAATAAAACTGATATCATCCAACTGATGATGCCTCATATTGTTATTTTTATTTCTGTGTCGGCTAGATTAGCCAACGAACTAAATATTTTGCTAACAGTTTCCATATTGGGACAGTGGAGATCGAGTAAAGAACATGATGAGCAAACGTAGCTGTTATAATGGACTTCTAAAAAATATGAAAAATCTCTCTGCTGCTCCATCCTTGTGCACCATGGCTTTTTGCTGATTAAGCTGTGGAATCAATAATTTCTTAGTAGCTAATCTACGACCTAACTGAATTGCCATATTATATTCTTATCCTACTAACATGCGCATGATAGCACTTTATAGAAATATATAAAACCTCAGTAAGTGGAGAGTGGAGACTATGCTCCCAGTTGTAGGTAGCATCATTGTCCTCTGTTTCACCCTTTTTTTTTCAGAAATGCCTGAAGATGTCCAAGATTTAACTAGTAGAAACCTATACAACTGATTTTTTCCTAGTGCACATAATCAAGTATTTATACAAGACTAGCAAGTGTACTAGCAAACCTCGCACCTGTTTAGTCCCCCTTTGGAACGCAGGATTTTTTTCCTGAATACTGCGTTTTCCTGTGAATTGTCCCCCCGAAATTCCTGTGAGAATCCTATGAAATTTTTGCGTTCCAAAGAGTACGAGAAAGTCTCATCAAACATCAAACGCAACTAGAAAACAATCATCCTCGGAATTCCACAGCCCAATTCCAGTCTGGAAATTATTTGCAGTACATTTACAAGTTCATATGTCAAATCTCTCTGCCATAAATACTTTGTTTTGGCTTCTTCTGAGTATCATGTCTTTACAATGAAAAGTCTTCAGCATAATAAGAACGGTGGTTTTGCTCTGCTTCATGGATTTAGTTGCAATCTGCGTGTTAGGCAACTTGTTATACCACAGAAGCCAACACTAGTTAACCAATTGAAAAAATACATAGAGAATAAATGTTATACCCTAGCTTAGGAGCAGGTGATGGCTCGATGGTATTCTGTTGTGGCAGTGTGCTGAGTCCAAGTTGCACAGGAACATCAGTGTTTTCTACTACTGCGAAGTTGTATGGAGTAGGTGATTCTCTATTAACTTCGCTTGGTCCTTCGGTCTGATAGATCTGAGAACAATTAATATCATGCCATATATGTGGTTAGGTGGTTACTTGTGATCTTTTTGTTCAACTCATCAGCTACCTTACCTTCTTATATAACTCAGCATTTTCTTGGCGAATCAGGTTGATCTTATTGTACAAGTCCATGTTTTCCTGGTGAAATAAACTTGCCTGCAACCGAGTGGTAGGTTTAGTGTTATTAAAATCTAATAGAAGACTTAGACAAAGAACTACAAGTTCATAACACCGCAGACCTTCCGATTCAATTCATGAATTTCATCTATCAAGATATGGTCCTGTTAAGAGCAGCAACAGTAGTAAGGATCTTTAGAGATTTGCTGAACTGATTATAAAAATATGGTCAGCAGCCAGACCTTCTTTGCGCGGACGTCACGTAGGCTTGTTTCCAATTGATTCTCTAGAGACTGTAATTCCTTAACATTCAGGCCAGAAAGGTCCTCTCCCATCAACTGCCTGTAACCAATTAATATGCAATACCATTTTATGTTGTGCTGTATAGAATTATAAATGTACAGTCTAGCCAAGATCTTTGCCAATATAGATGGTTTGGCCTTAGTTCCCTCTCCATAAATATTGGGAGCCTCATCAGAATATGATTTGATATATAGGCATTCCAATGTTTCCTTTTACATGGCGTATTAGTATTTGAAAAAGGCCATTTTTGTTTAATAGATTTTGAATTTTAATATTTAACCAAATTATACGCATGCTTAGTGTATGCAAGTTATATAAGTCAAATATGTGTCATATTTCGCAAAGCGTTTAACATAACATTGGTTTTACGACAATTGATAAGTGAAATTTATGGTCAAAGTAAGACTTGTTCAAATCCTAATGCCGCTTATAAAGTGAAACATAATTTGAGTATGGATAACTGGATACTCGTGATTTTGGTGTCCTCAACTCTTTCTTGTATCAAGAATTTTTCTATCTAGCCTTTCACGTAGTAAGTTGTAATGGGAGTTGACTTTTGCTTAAATGCTTTATCGTCTCTGTATGAAAATGTGTGGTAGTTGTACCTGCATTGGGATATTGAGTTCTTGTGCACTGTGCTTCATCTCTGAATAATCTAGTTTCTAATGAAGAATATTCTTGAACTTTTGCAGGGTTTTTGAACCATACCTATGATTTTCTTGCAAGTTGTGCAGTTGTTGTCTCAAGCTTGCTGCCTCCCGTTGCCAAAACTATCAAGAAAAGCACAGGTTATGTTATCGATGAACACGTAGGTAAAAAAAAGTTAAATTGATAAAAATGTATCGTAACAAATATGACACTAATAATTGGAATCTTGCAGCATGAATACATGATACACACACATCATCTGTTGGGTGCAAAATTAAGAGGGAACAGTATTTGTTATTAAGAAATGCAAGAAAGCTTGTCCAATGTGTAGGCTATTTTAATGTGGCGGTGTAGTTTTGGACCAACAAGCAGTATATGTTAAGATGGTTGCTGGCGAGCTAGCAAGCTATGTATAGCAGCAGGTACCATTGCATCATCCTGTGGTAAGACTGGTAAGCAAATTCCATGAATTCGTAACATGGTGAGCGAAAATTCTGGTAAGAACATGTTAGTATAAGTAAATGGTCTCTTGTCATTTTGTGATCTGCAGGGCTCTAATTGCCTTTGTCAGTTCATGCTGGTTCTTCTATGGCCAAGTGTTCAGATTACTCGATGTATACACTGGGGGTGAGCTTTAGCTTGATCTTAGTAGAGCTCGCATTTTATTCCAAGTTTCCAACTTCATTTCGCTATTTTGTGCATTTCAGTGCAGAGTTAGCAGGATGGGCTGACCATTTTCATCTTACTTTCTTTGTTTTGCAGCGTCAGAGGAGACATTGGCCATATGGGAGCAAATGGGAGTTTCAGCTGAATTTAAGCTGTCCTGCTATAGTGCTATATATCTTTCTGGGTGTATGCTATCAGCCGGTGGCATGGTATTTTGGAGTATATTAGATGGTCTGCTTCTGCAATAGTACAAGAATTTCGACAATCAACATTGCTGGAGAAGGCATCTATCCACATCTGGATTTTGTAAATTACAACTGACGTGCAGCAGAGCATTCAAGTTCGTAAAGACTAATTGGTGTTTCCAGCATTTCTAGTTCACCAACTTGTAATTTTTGCTTCGGTGACATCTTTAAAAAGAATGTATGCGTCTTGACGCATTTTAAAAGATCAATTTTTTGTGAATGTTTGGAGAAAATATGAATGCAGAGATGTTTCATTGTCATAATACCGTGCTAGTTCTGCAAACAGAGCAAATAATGACTGGGCCACTGGCTATGCCATGATACCGTAATAGTTGTTCTCCCTCCATTCGGTCTTAGGAAGCAAATGAACTAGTTCTATTTCATTTTACTTGTTGACTGTACGTTCAAAAAAATTTTACTTGTTAACTGGAGGTGGAGGGAGTATCTTTTCAAGACAACTCTAGACAAGGTAAAAAGTTTGATGCCAGCAAGACTTTGGAACTGACTAACTAATTTGAAAACATCACAGAATGGGATATAATGCCATAGTTCTCGTGTAAAAGAGGTCTGTTAGCGTAAGACAGGAATGAACAATGTTGATATGACCCAAAAGTAGCATCCAGCGCCCAGCGGTATGCTGATTTGTGTGGCAGAGAAATGGGCAATGCTGATTTATATAAGAAAGTGTTGTGTTCTATACTTCTATGTTTATTTTCCGTTTCCTACTATCAAGGGAGGGCCTATACGCAAAGGAGCAATCTGGCCTATACCCTCTTCCACAAGTTAGCCCGGGTCCAAGGCTTACAGCCCAAATTTCTGACAGATTGGACACGTGGAAATTTGAATGGCGGCCCAGGACTATCTGCAGAGTCCACCCATTATCTTTTTTTTTTTCATTTTTAGGTAGACAACTTCTTTTTGATATCAAATATCAAAAACAATCTCTGGGATTTGCACCTCATTTTCTTTTATATCACAACTAACTGGATACAAGCATGGTGAAATAGGCACTTGTCCGAAACTAAAAATCATGTGTGAAAAAACTGGACAATGTCAAACAAAGAAAGGACCAAATATAAAGGCAGAATATATACGCATTATATTTTTCGTGACTGTGCGGATGTCGAGAAAAAGTTGTTGGGACCAAATACAAAGGCAGAATGTATGCATTATAAGCACATAAGCCACTAAATGTTGAGAACAAATTCAATAACATTTCAAATATATAAACAGAACAATGTTTTAAATAACTAGCTATAGTTGGTCTACACTCTAAATGCTAAGCTAGCTATGAGACAAAATCCCACTATACTACCTATGAGGGCTGAGGGCTATAGCTCCATTATATATTTGTGAGCATGCAGTAGCCCAACATCTGGGCTCGTTTGGAACGCAGAAATTTCGTAGGAAATGCATATTAATTTCACAAAAAATAGTTAAAAAATATAGAAAAAACGCAGGATTGGGAAATTTTCCCACATTCCAAAGGGGCCTTGATCCATAGGACACAATAGCATGTGAATTTGATTTATAAACTTATGAGAAGTCATTTATATCTCTATAATGTGTTAAACCGTGATAAAAAACAAATCAAGATGTTCAACTTCCCTTTCTCTTGTTCGATATACTTGGCATTCATATTTGTTATTCAAAATTATACTAAGACAAGAACTATGGACAATTTCTAACTATGTAGGTTTTTAACACAAGAATTTACTTTTCTTAATTAGGCCACCTCCAATGGTAAAGTAAGACGCTCTCGATTGAAGATGTATAGCTCATACATAGATATCCCCTCCAATAGACTAGCTATTGGCAGTCTGGTAGGATTCACATGTCATAATATTTTTAATTTATTAGCACATGCCTTCTCTTCCAATCCCGTGCCCGATGCCCTCTAGCTTTTTATCTTTCCCTATTTTGGCTAGTGAGCCCTCACCCCCTCACCCATGCCCACCACCCATACCCCCTCCTCACAAAGAAAGGCATTGCCAACAGGATTGAAAATGTTGCATGCCCTTGTGATATGGCGGTGGCCAAGCTCTGCCTCACCCAAGGCAAAGACCATGTTTCGTCTCACCCCCGGTGGCAAACAATGTCCCAACTCTATCCTGCGCTCATGTTCCACTAGCTAGTGCCTAGCAGTGGCGGTAAGCTCCATCTGTGTGCTTGTCCCACCTATGGATCTTTGTTTACTAATGGTAGCCGAGCTTGGCACTTGTGATGGGTCGCCAGAGGTGGCAGTGGTGCTCTACCTCCACTTATGACAGTACCCAAACTCTACCCCTCTTGTATCAACGATAGAATGCTCTAGCTCACAGTGGTCGCGCTCCGCCTTCATGTTCTCCCACTTTGGTGACGAGTCCCTTGTCAACTTGAGTCCTTCGTATCATCCGCATGGAGGGGAGAGAGAGAGAGAGAGAGAGAGAGAGAGAGAGAGAGAGAGAGAGAGAGAGAGAGAGAGAGAGAGAGAGAAGGGGTGGGCTAGGAAATGCATGGGTGGGGCCTGCAGCATAGAAATCTAATCTATGCTACTAGGTCTTGTTAGATGTATCGGTGATCTCTCTCTCGCTCTCTCTACAAAAGCTGATGTGGAAGTTGAACCACAATGAAAAGGTGACATGGCATAGTTGGAAGTTCTCTTATTTGTTAGTTCTTAAGACTTATCTTGTAGTACACTTGTTTGTGGTTTTATATTTATTAAGATTAAAAAACTATATACGTTTACAAAACATAGCTACCACTATAGATAACTATAGCTATTGTCTCTTTTTTTCCCTTCTCTTTACTGCTACACTGCTGTGAATGTCATTTAGAACAATGAGGACATGCAAATACTTAGTGAGCAATGCCAAATCGTTGTTCAATATAATAGGTATTGCCAGCTTACATTTCCTTTTCAGAATTTCAAACTTTTGCACCTCATTTTCAAGCTTCGGCAGCTTAAACCAACTCTCACAGATATTTACCCTCATACACTTTTTTTACAAGAACATACCTTCCTTTGACTGATATTTCTCATGTTTATACTACTTTTCTAGCAAAATGGTGGCACTGAAGTAGTTTTTTTAGAAAAGAATAAGCAATGTAAAGAGAACTTATCTATATTTGTAAGTTTCATTAGTACTCATTTCTAACTCCTCACATTGCATGGTCAACCAAAGAATGATCTAGTTTCTTTTATTGCTTTTAGACCCTTCTAGTGCACAGACACAACACACCCTTCTTTCTGTTGGTCAAAATTTAAGTAATATCACTATAACTCATTAGCTACATTCTTTCTCATGAGGATGAAGCTTTTCTTTTCACACATCATCCTTCTCATCAGATTTCTTGTTAGTGAAAAGGTAGTGAACGATGAAATACTAGACTGTTCCGTCTAATAGGTATACTGCTTTTTGAAAGCATAAGATAACAGCCCTAGAGAGTTTATTGTAAGAACAAAATAACTCAGACCACTGAGGACGGTCACATCTCATGAATGGTTGATTAATCTTTGTTTTATTAGTTTGTCAGACATAGTTAGTTGCTTAATTCATTAATATTTTATTACTAGACACAATTCAAAGCCAATACACCTTACTCCATCTATCTCAAAATGTTAGGGGTTCTAGGCTTTGGATAGATTCATGTAAAATTTTATGCATGTGGTTTGTATATGTATCTAGATTCATTAACATCCTTAATTATGAACATGGACGGAGAAATGAAGGCCAAAACCCGTTACAATTTGGAAAGGATGGGGGTAATTAAACTTGTGATTCCAAAACCAAGTGTGTGTTGGTCTTATAATTGTCTTTTTAATATTTCTATACTATTGCTCTTTAGGGATTAACCATCCATATAAGGTGGATGTGATTGATCAAACCATTTCATCAATGGAAAGCAAACAAGAAAACCGATGATATGCTCAAGTACTTATACTGAACTTACTTTTGCTAACCAGAAAAGTTCAAAACATCTCACACATGATTTCTTGCATGCTAAGAAAATACACATGCCTACTGACTTATATGTTTATCTACAACATTATATATTCACCACTCAAGTTTTTAACCTCAGATAATAGAAAAAGTGGAATGATTAATGATTTATACGCCAAATGACACCAAGATACAATGTAGCCTTGTAGTCACAGTTCACTTTTCTAGCAGCTTAATAAGGTTAATAATAGTGAATAATACAACCTCTGTATACAAAAGTTAAAAAAAACTTAATTAGATAAAGAAACATTCGACCTACATATAGCTAAGTCTGCTTGTGCTAGTTAGACGTGTGATTTTCCCCATCTCTAAAACCATAAAATTAAAGAATCTAACAGATAGAGCAAGAAACATCCGTTATTCTTAAATATTAAGCACATTCAGCATTAGCATTATGTTTTAATGCGGGGTATATGTACATTAGATGCCATGCATACAATCTAAGTAAACAGTTTTTAAGGAGTGCCAATCTTTTACTTAAACAAGCAAACACTTGGAATATATATAGGGAAATTTATCTAGAGAGCAAACCTTAAGCTCTGAGTTGGGATTCGCGACGACCTGCTGCTCTTCCTTGGCCTTTCTATACCGATCTATAACTGAATTCATGCTGCATAGAGAACAAATGGCAATTTGCCAAAAAAAAAATGAATATGCGTGCTGTTTCAGTGTACAAGTTCCGTTGTAAAAAATATTAAAATATCTTTGTTATGGAAGTTAGATAATCCATGCGATCTCCCTGGAGAAGACAGGTTGCGAATTAGATTATATTTCTTTTTATGATGCAAACTGGCCTGTAAAACACCGCACACATGCATACTATCACGAAACCCTATGTCTTTCCTTCTGCAATGCATGGTGTTGAACTGTTGATCACATGAAACTGTACGATAAAATTAATATACAACTTTTGCACAAAGCACGGAAAATTCAAATAGATCTCAAGTAAGGAAGAAGGGGGATGCACACAGTGACACAGACACCGCAGCTTAGGAAGATGAACAATTAAACTAGAACACCTTGCTCGTGAAAGAAAGGAGTCTGACATGTATTATTGCTCTGTGATATATGGGTAATCTTGTGTCTTAAAGCTGTTCTACACAAGGTACGGTGTATGTGGCCATGTATGATTATTCTTATCTTATTAATTATTTTTTAAGACAAGATAGAAATGCTACTTAATACTTATGAATCGAATCGGTAAATGTAGTAGTAGTAGTAAAATATAGACAACCGAAATAATTAATTAAAGCAAGAATAACTATATGGAGCATATATGTTATGGCTTCAATAATTAAGGGAAAACCAAATAGAATCGACTTGGATGCATGATGGAAGCGTAGGCAGGCAGATGAACAAGAGACCTGGTGCTAGTGTACTCATAGAGGCGTCCGGTGCTGGAGAAGATCATGAGGCCGACCTCCGCATCGCAGAGTATGGCGAGCTCCTTGGCCTTCTTGAAGATCCCGTTCCGCCGCTTGGAGAAGGTCACCTGCCGGCTGGTGGAGTTGTCGATCCTGCGGATCACAATCTTTCCCCTCCCCATCGTCGCGTGCAGCCCTTCCTTCCTTTAATTTCTCTCCCTCCCTCCCTCCCTCCCTCCCTCAAAGATGTATATATATAGAGAGAGACGTACAGGCCGACGACGGCCGGCGGCGACGAGCTCGATCGAGCACCACGTACGGCAGGATCTCCGGCGGCCGGAGACGACGCGCCGAACGTGCCAAAGAAGGTAAGGTGGAGATCTGGGCTGGGAGCTGGAAGAAGAAATTAAGCTCAAAAACAAAAAAGTTTCCCAAGGGAGGAGAGGAGGAGAGGAGAGGGGGCAATAATGTGTGTGCGTTTGTGGGAAGAAGGCAGGCTTTTCTTGGCGCTGGGTGGATGCAACTTGCGAGCAGACTTTCCCCTATCTACTACTTGCTTTATTTAGCAAAGAAAGGTTAGTAAGAGGACGCCAGGCGCACGACACCCCAATTAGCTAGCTAGCTACCTGCTGATCTCAGGGCTTTGTTTATTGGTTGGTGCTAATTTCTCCTAAATGCCGGTGTGCTAATGATAGCAGAGAAAAATCTTCGCAAGCACTGCACGAAAGGCGTGATGCATACACACCTACGCACGTACCGTCCAGCTGATTCCTCAACACGTACGGAGCGCGCGCCTTTTTTTTTTTCCAATTCTATACTACTGTACGGTATATACATATGCCAAATATATATATGTGTGTCTCGGTCAGGCCTCTAGCTTAGTTTCGTCGAAAAGAAGCTATATATATAGTAGTATTAATATTAACATTAACTATATGTTGTTCATTTGTGATCAGTAGTAGTAGCTTTTCGAACTTAATTCGACTAGCTAGGTAAGCCATGCAAGATTTTGCACTCAATCGACATATATAGATATACTGATAATATGTGCAAGTGCTGTAAGTAATTTGTTAACATTATTATATATATTTTAGAGAACTGACGGTGAAGAACTTTAGCAACGACCGTGAAAGTAGTACAATGAAGGAGCGATCATACTAGCTAAGCTAGTAATTTGGATAGCTGTTCTCGGTGTCAATTAGACACAAAGAAAAGAAACTGCAAAGAAAAAATTAGTTCGATAGTTATATACCAATACTGGCCACAAACTTCAGAAGGTGCCACAGCTAGCACTGTCGTCGTCTAGCAATCCAAGAACACACAAGGGACAAGAGGTGCCACAAATGACATGCGCACAGAAGATCACAGACAATTAGTTTAGTTTAGCGTGCTTAACAAAGTTTATTAAAAGTACTGTTAAATAATTGAGGCCGATGGCGAAGATAATATTGTTGTTGTGCTCTGGGGACGGGTGAGAGCTGCTCGTGGTGTCCTCGCCGCCTGCCGGACGGTTAACCGACGCGTGGAGGCGCGGGATAAGACTCCAATATCCTGCACAACTCACAAGCAAGCATGCACATGCACGCTCTCAAGTCTGCTTACACTGTGGTATGCTACTTCTTCCGTCACACAAAATTAATTAACAGTCAATCTAGTATATATTAAAGAAGAATATCTCACAAGTAGCGCGTCGTCGATCGTTCCAATTATTGGGTTTATGATCTAATTAATATTAGAAATGGCAACTATATAAAGTTAATATATACACGGAAGCACGTTATTTCATCTCCTAGGCAATTTGTTTGTCTTTTTTTTTCTAGCATGATAAACTTTTCTAGTAATTAAGGTAGCATGTAGTGTCTTAGGTTTAAATAAATCAGTGTTTAGTACAATTAATAATATCAGTGTCTTTGATGACTTGACCTGCTCCGTATGCACACATGTTCATTTTGCATACCCCTGATAAACAACATATATTCTATATATATATACTGTGTTCACACACACATAAACCCATCCACCATTTAAATATTTTGAAAACGTCATCCAAGACCAATCCTGCTGGTGTCCTTGTCAACCATTCATTCAAAGATTAGCAGTTGGAAAACTATTGATGCATGGCGCTTTGCTCTGATTATTCTGGTTACTAAGTGATTTTTTATCGAGGTATTGAGAGAAGGCCCGCAATCATTCCCCTAGCCCTCGTTGGAACCCCTTGTAAATGCGTTGCTATTTCTTAGCCCATGCAAAGATCAAGGGCAAGGTTAACGTTGCCCCGGTCAAGCTCTAAGTCGGGTAACTCGTTGGATGGCCTGGGCCACCCCTTAACAAAATGGAGCATATAGTATCATTACATGCTACGAATGAATGGGGTTGTTCCTTTACTTTACTAAAAGATGACCCTTAATGTTTTCCCTCTTCCTAATTTATTAATTTATAAAAAATCTAACCGGGTGTCAGTTTCCTTAGATCAAGTATAGTAATGGACTAATGGCCTGTTTACATGGCTTTTTTACTTATGTAGAGGAGAGAGACATGAGAAAAGTGGGAAGTGGGCTCTCACGCAAGAGTCCTAGCTCGTACACAAGCCCCAAGACAAGGGAAGAAAGAGAAAAAAAGAAGATGTTAATATAAGAACCAACCTTAGAGCCCACTTTATTTATATGAGTACACTTTAGATTGACTTTATATGCATGTCAACAATATAGAGCCCACCATGGACTCTATTATTAAACTTGCTCTTAGAATAGTATTAAACATATTATGTATGTGTTGTTACCTCTCCGCCACATAAATTAATAAATATTACCTCCATAAAAAAAAGAACACAATTTTAGTCTTATCAAATTATTTTAAGTTTAGCCAAGGTTATATATAAGAGTGTCAGCGTTTATGATAATGAACTAGGTATCATTTATTTATGAAACATGTTTTAGGATAAATGTGACGATCATACATGTAAATATGGAAACTTTCTTATATAAACTTGGTCAAACTTACAATGGATAATTGACTTGGAACAAACCTAGAATTATGTGTATTTTGGGACAAAGAGAGCTATAGTATATGGAATAGTATATATGAACAAGCGTTTACAGCTTACTTGAGGCATTGTGTGTATTGTTTGGCGAAATGATCTATATATAATAATAATGACTGCATGTGATTGCTTACTAGAAATCTGGTAGCTTCAGGCATCCACGTGAAGTATACGTTTCCCTTCTGATAACTAGCTAGCAACTTGAACGTCACTCAGTAATGTGCATGACGGTTTTACATATCTACCAACATCGAGTTTCAAGGGACCTATAAGTTATTACATCAGGTCTCAGATCTCTATGTAAGGTCTAAGGTACTCATATATATAGTCAGATGTCACCACTTCACCACTAGTTTCCAGCTAGTAGCTGGCCAGCATAGCACACAAAATAATTAGTCTATCTTTGACATGTGCTTGGATTTCCACCATAGTCCTATGGGTGTTTATTGTTTGGTGTCAGCATACTACAATTAGGATCCATCTATTTCACGATTTCGTAGTAATGTGAACATGTCTTTGTTGGGTACGCATATGGGTGCATGTGAAATTTCTTATAAAATCAAGCAGGGATCCAACATTCCAGTTAGAGAAGCCTATATATGAAAAATGAGCACTTAATTATCTAATGCTGGACATTTGGAAATTTTTTGGCTAGTAACCACATGCTAATAAATTTGCATTTCTCGTGCACCATTTAATAGTAGCATTTATGCATTTTTCTCGAGCCATGTGTTGGTGACAGGCTGTGTCGTACCCGTCGACCTTTTTTTGCCGGTTACTTTTGGAAGAAGAAAAAACTAAGGCTATTGTGTACATTAAGAATGTCTCCACATCTTTCCGCAAATAACAGATCCGCTACTCAGGGAAAACACCAAACATCATGCCATTGCCCTATTAAGATATCGTCACGTCATCACCACGGTTTCGTCAGTGCTGACGAAACAATTCCAACTAAAATGCCTATTTCAACAACACCGAACATTACAAATTGTGTATTGCTGATCAGTACCAAACCTTAATTGAGTGTATGCATTGTTACATGGCACCTCAAAGTATCAAGTTGAATATATGTTGTTTTTCCCATAGCTTATATAGTTTAATTTGTTTGTGCCTCTATACTGTGCTTTTAACATAGTATTATCCTCCCACAGCCCCACCATAACCTATCATCCTCCCACAGTCCCACTGTAACCTATCTTATATAATCAGTGGGAAAAAATAGGAACATAAATCATTAGGCTCCTTTGGAACACATGATTCTCAAAACACAAGAATAGGAAAATCATATGATTGGAATGCCCATGCAGATGAATTCCTATAGGAACATATAACATAGGAAAGTCACAAAACATGTGTTCGGATCATGCGTAGAAAAAACACAGGAAAGCAAGACACAAAAGAATAAAACATGAGGTCCAACTTCATGCTTATTTTCCTCCAAAATTGCTACAGAGCATGCCATTCCATAAGAATTTTAAAAGAATTGGTAGGATTCAATCTTTTGTTACAAAGGCTCTGTTAAGAAAACTTTTCATAAAATTGAATCCTCCAAAATTCATTTGTTTTTCCATCATTCCAAAAAAGCCTTAATCTAGTCTGTATTTGGGTGGCAAACAGAATAACTCGGAGAAATCGAAAGCTCACAAACCAAGTACGGCCTACATCGACCAATGGGATCCAAGGATTGAATGATGTGACGGCCATACTGTCCTGCAGGTCCTGCCTGGCGTACTGGCCAATGGAAATAATGGAGTACTATTTACCAATGCAAACCAGCAGAGGAGCAGCAGGACTGCAGGAGCACTACCTCATCACGTGCGCCATCTACCTCTGTGAAAACACTATAAATAACCTTGGCAGTGAAAGGTTTTTGTCCAAGAACCCGGACACCTGGTGATGGATATATATGCCTAGACAAAAGGAGATATATATGTTGCCAGCCAAAATGCCGAAAGCTACCAGTCTGCGTTTAATAGGAGATGCCACATAAAGCGCTGGTCTTCCTCTCGTCTTTTAAACAAAGTTAAGGCTCCATTTTTATGGAATTGCATTGGCAGCATGATTACAATGCTGTCAAAGGTTGGCGTTTTTACAAATGAAGACTAATAAGCATTGGGACCAAAATGTTAAATATGTATATAATAATCCCTCCATTTCAAAACATTGGATGTATTAGTGCTAAAAAGTTCAATATTTTACATCAATTAGTCATATATATTTATATTTAGTGCACAAAAAATACAGCAGTAGATTGCATTTCACATGTATGTTAAGACAGTACTATGTGTACATACCTTCAACCATTTATAAAAGATTTTGTTTAAAAGTAGCAATTTACCATCCCAATGTTTACAAGCAAGCTAAGTAGTGCTCGTTTAAAGACAATATTTTGGATTTAGTGCAGCATTTACTTGGCTGGTATCTTATTTGGTGCATCTCGTAATAAGGTATTACTCAGTCTATCTCGTATTGTGCCCACTGGCACTTATTTTAGTCCATTAGCTAATCACGCTTTGAAAACACAACAATACAACCTCTTTGATATGAAAATAGCAACCGTGATTATGCATGCATCAGAAGACCACACTTCGATTGGATGTTCAAATAACATAAACAATCATTACATAAAATATAGTTAATCTCATCAATCCAACTAAGATGGTTGATGGTTTGAGTATAGCATTGGTCCGCCAATAATGATATCGCTTTTATCGCATGTCAAGAAAGTCATATAGAAACTAGAAATTAGCCGCCCAATAGCAAGGGCAATGACACGAGTACATGACTAGGATATCAATCGACAACAGACCTTATGTGTGTGTGTACATATAGACACACACACATTAAAAAATTTCACAGGTGTTTTATAAAAAAATAAAAACTGGTCGAGAGGAGAGGAAAGGGAGGCAATATCTCTTCAAGCTCTACTATTGAGCGGTGTGCTATATTCTAATATGTGATGGTGTCTTCACAAACAAAATAATGATAATGCATGTGATTGTATATTCTTCTTTTTATTGTTTTAGATCATTACAGCTTTACCTTAAATATTTTCTAGATATTTTAGAGAATAACCAAAAAATAGTCGAGGGGAGGGGAAGAGAGGAGGAAATCTCTCTTCAAGTGCCACAGTTGAGCGTAAGTGTTATATTCTACAATGTGATGTTGTCTTCAAATACAAATAATGTTAGAGTGTTTGTATATATACTCCCTCCGGTCATTAATATATGATGTTTTAGTGTAATTTGAACTAAAGAATGTCATATATTAATGAACGGAGGGAGTATATTCTTAGTCTTATTATTTTGGATCATTACAACTTTTCCATTATAGCCATTGTGTAGCTTGTGTTATGTTTGTAAGGAGCGCAAAGCTATATATACGCCATTACCTTCTTTGTTTGCACAAAATGTACTTACCGCAAGTCATTGTGAAAGTTTATTTTATTGAGCTACGAACGGGGCTGAGCTGGGCTGGGCTAGGCCATGCTTTTGAAGCTTGGTTGTGGGTAAAATGTGTAGCCCATGAGAATGGGACTCACTTGGTAGAGGTCAAGTCTAAATGGTAATGGAAAAGAATGGGAATTTCCTAAAAAAAAGAGAGAAAAGAATGGGAACATCCGACCGGAATTTTATCGTTGTATTCAAGTAATCCAATGTTATGTAATTTATTAGGTTTTTATCTCGTAGCTAAATGGAAGTAATATTTTATGTCATGCACCATTCATAGGTAAGTGGTATCTAACAACTCTTCTGAAAAGCGAATAGAGTTTCATGAGAAAAATATAGATATTTTCAGTTCTTATGGTTTAACCATATGGACCTCTTCATCCATATATCCTACTCCGTACTAGTACTATGATGTACTGGGCATAGAGGATCCTGGGCAGAAGAAAATCTGGACGGCGCTGCATCTCCTTTTTTTTTTCCGCAGGTAGAATGGTACGGCTTTTGCACATTCCATGTATAGGAACTCGGGCGAAACAAAGTTCTTGGTAACCGGTGGAGCCCATGTGAGGGAGTAGCATATGATGTCCCCAACCAATGACTAAACGAGGTTATGACTCAGTACCCTTCTAAAAATAAGAGATCAACAGGTTCCTATTTAGGGATGGATATGGATGTCAAAATATCCGAATTATCCGTATTCGTATCCGGTAAAAATGTCAATATGGATATCCGTATTCGTATCCGATTTTAATATGGATACTAAATGGATGTATCCGAATCCGTTTTTCATTGTTTTTCTCTATCCGATTCCAGATTCGTATCCGAAACATTCGGTACCATCCGTATCCGTAAAACATACATTATATTATAAGCCATCTAAATGTTATTTATATGACTGGTAATTATTATAAAATGATTTTAATTGAATATATGTTGTTGTGTATCATTTAAATTATTCAAAAAATATTTATATGGATATATTTATTTAATATTAATTATTTTTATGCATTAAAACTTTAGATATTTATTTGAATCTTTACTTATCAATTTGTATTTTACGCATGCGCTTTAATCTGTACTTGTTTAATAATTTTTTTCTACTAAAACCACCGTAAAGCATGTTGATAATCATTATTGTTAAAACGAAGTAGATATCCGAATTTAAATCCGTATCCGAAGCAACCGTTTTGTATTCGTATCCGATGACATCCGCGTTCGTATCCGAATTCGAATAGAAATGTGGTAACATCCGAATTCGAATCCGTCCGTATCCGATCCGAATCCATCCCTATTCCTATTTCAATCGAATTCTTTCTATAAACAAACGCCACTCATCACAAGTGTCAATCATCGATCAGTGAGACGAAAATAGCAAGGTTCTCGAGATTCGAGCCACCCAAAGCTATCAAAATTAAACGGAGGGGTTTCCTATTTCAAGTAACTTCTCGTGTGCTGCTTGGAGAGTTGGAGCACATAAGATCGAGCTTGACATGGCCACATTAATTATTTATTAGCTGTCCCCGTCCATTTATAGTTTCTTTTTTTTTGGTGAAAATGAATTGAGTTGTCGCGTCCATTTACCTTTAAAGAGACCACTGGTCTAAACGTACCCTTTATATTAAATTAAATGGTGTGATATCTACTGCTATGGTTTCTGTGAAGCCATAATAAAATACAAGTTGTGTTGCTCGGAAGATATTGTTATAAAACTACTAAAGTGTTCATTTGTCTGTCGGTGTCAGTATTCAGTACATGTTGATCACGTTAGATGTTTCTGCAGTTAGGTGTGCAGTATCTGATGTAATCTCTCATTTTAGTAGTATCATCCTGGAAATGAAAACAATCTAAAAAGAATAGTGAAGTCCAATATAGCACTAGTCCACAGCACGCCGTGTAGAAAATAAAAACTACCCCCTCCTCTTCAAACTATAGGTCACTTTAACTTCATTTTGAGTCACATTTTTCCATCTTTTACAACCGGCTTATATATATATATAGGAAGAGTTTTATCTACATGCGCACGTAGCTACTCTCACCTTCAGTAAACCAATAAGGGCATGTTCGCATACTCATTTATCAGTTTGAGTATGTTCACGTACTTATTTTAAGATACCTGAAATGTCATTACACGAAAAAATTACAAAATAGCCCCTGATTTTAATTTATTATGATAATATATTTATATTAGTACATATTTTGAGGTATGTCCACATACCTCAAACATACTTGCATACCTCATGTATATACCACTACAGATGGTCTAGTATGATCACATACTTCGTGTATATACTTTTCGTTCGACCAGATACCCTCAAAATCTTAAGATACACAGGTAAGTGTAGCTACATGCGCATGTAGAAAATAATTTTTCTATATATATATATGTATATCTGTATATATATATATATATATATATATATATATATATATATATATATATGCAATATCAAATAAATGAATGCCAGGACACATATTAATGAAAAATTTAATAGAATTTCATGTTATATATGTTGGTGTATCTTTTCCACTCTCTAGATTTGATCAAAAACTTAGAGAAGTTTGAATTAGGGCAAGCCAAGGTAAGTATTAGAACATAGGGAGTAGTATCCCCCACCCCCACTAAGGGCATCTCCAGTGTGGGTGCGAAGATCATGACCGCAAGATGTGGTTCGATATTTGTCTATGTTCGACTGTTGCAGTGTAGAAGCCGATTTAGGGCCCCACATCTAACATTAGAAAAAAGAGAAACAAAGTTAGTGTTCAGTGTTCACATCCACTATTCTCTCTCCATAGACAACAATGATTGGACCATGCATCCCCTCTCCCAAGTCTCTGGTAAAAGTAGTGTTTTATTTGATGTGGTTCGAACTCAACAGATGGTTCGCTTTTGGTTTCTGACAGTAGAGTTTGATGCTCACGGTGAGCTCAGTTTGATTTCCTGGCTCCACGGTTTGATTTTTTAGCACACTGGAGGTGCCCTAAGCCATCATGTCAAGAACATATGACGGTGTAGGAGTTGTATGCGTGCAAGATGATCTTACAGTATTTAGCAAAACTGCAAGTTGATCCATTATCAATGCATCAAGATAAGCCCTTAGAGTTCAATCTGAACTAATCACTCGTCGTATACAAAAATACCGTATTCAACCTTCCTACAGTCACAAATATAGCTTCTGCCCCTTTGTTCCTAAAGAGGAGGTCCAAATATAGGTTGCTTTAAGTTAATCTATCACCCTAATGGGCCACGACTTTATACGATACGGTTGAGTGTGGTGCCTCTTTTCCTGCCTCAATTTTTTGAATTCCTTATTTCTATCTCATGCAAAAAAAAGAGGATCCTGAGGCAACTCAGAAGGGGAAGGAGAAGGAGCGACTCCTTGGCCGCTCCCTAGAAATCAACTCGGCAACCATCGTTAATGGCAGCTGATTGGCAGCGGTGACATCCCGATGTGTCCCTTCTCTCTCACCTCATGCTGTCCACCTTGGTCACTTCTCTGCAGCATCCCTCGCCCTTGTGGATCACTCAATATAGGAATTACTGAATCGGCAGCCCTAGGCCTTGGATTCTTTCTCTCCTTATTTAGGGTTGCCCCGGTTGCCCGATATTGTTGTGTACTTATGCATCGATGCTTTGGGCCATTACACAATGGCTATGATCCATCATGATTCTAAGTACAATCAACCTCCATGAGCATTTTGGTAAATGCTGACAATGCATTAAAAGTAACTAATGACTTTACATGATCATGAAAATAGTGACAAATCAAGTGAAGGTGTGAAGCTCCCCAGTTTTCATAATGTGACTAAAATGTGCTTTATTACCATCCCAGGGTTTGGTAATCACATTCTTACATCAGAGTGATACAGATCCGCCCTAACGGGTCGGACCACAAAGGGGCGCAGCCCTGAAAATATAAGTAGCGGAATATAAAACGTAGGCCCATCTTCGTCACGCCATAGGTGGGAAGCAGGTCGTAACCCTTACTCGTTCTCACACCAATATATGTCCATAGTATTGAAAAAAATAACAACAAAGCAAGGGTGAGTACATACGTACTCAGCAGCCCACCTTCCTTCAAAGGAATTTAGGGAAGACTAACACTATATGCAACGATATATCTGGAGCTTAGGATAGTTTTGCATAAAAGTATTTGTATGCAGGGTTTGAGATAGTTGCCGAGTTTTAATCTTTCTGAAAATTGGGTTTTTCCCAAAAGGGGTTGCCACTGGACTTGCCGGTCCAAAGTGGCTCATGGCTTTCCAGGCCAACACATTTTTTCATACACCCAGCATCCATTGCTGAACCAAAAACCATTTTATCTAGAGGCTAAAAAAAAACCATTTTATCCGGTCCCAAACCAATTCCATTTTAATTTATGAAAACTGCTAACTGAAGAACCAAAGCCATAACTCATCCAAACCAGTGGACACGGACTATTCGAATAGGTTTTACTCTGATCAGAGGTTGTACTAATTCCCACAAATTGGACTCAGCGGCACATTACCTGTCGTAACTGCCTGAATTCCAAACCAAGCCATTGCCTTTGTTTCATCACCTAGCAGAACTTTAGGGGTTCAGGCATACGAGCCACTCCAGTACCCCGCGGTAATCCTGTTGGCACACCACCCATCCCCTAGCCCCTTGTGCGCCAGCACAGAAGCTACTAGGCTATCCACTCCGGCTCGGGGCTGGCTAATGCCTCATACAGAGTGAGTGGTTGTACTAAAAGAGTTAGGCAAGATGAAAATCATAACGGTTCTTACCGAGAGCTCAGGTAGAACCATTCCCACTTTTCAATGCTCGACTAGCATGAGCAATCCACCTACACGGTATTCTCCACGAATCCCGAGACATGGGGTAACCGCGAGTCGCTAAGTTACCCGTTCATACCCTGCCCTTATGGCTGTTTCGGCGCGTTGTCAGTATTCTGACAAGGTTGGTTGCCAGGGTTCTTCCCCATTTTATTTTAAAACCACACACACATCCACTCTCTCATACCCTTCATATTTCACATGAATAACATCAAGATTATGATAGATAAGTTAAATGAGCGATCCCACCTATGCGCACTATGTCTAAAGTAGGCTTAGGTGGCTGTATATTTTGCTGGTGTTACCTTAGCAAGCAAACACATGCAAGTTTTATGTGATTAATAGGCCAAGGGTTGTGTTTGCAAAACATAGGAAATTTATGCATCAAGCGGGGATTCCAGTGGGCTTGCCTATCATTTTGTTGATACAGACGATGCATCGGTCGCTGGTGACGAGGGTGTATCGTCTGCCGAATGCGTTGGTGTCTCATCGTCCGCCGGGCACATTGGTATACCAATCGCTGGATGCGATGGTGTGCCATCCACTGCGCATGTTGGTACAGCATCTGCTGCAGGCGCCGGTTGCTTTCTTCAAGCGCGGCGAAGGCCCTTGCGAGAGGTGTACCGACTAAGATCGCTGGTACCACCTACGTGTATAAATAGGGAAAAGCATACACACAACGAATATAACATGAGCTCAACACTGATTTTAGGTGCGATGGAGCGAGCAGGAGGTTCAGTGTTTATTTGGAGGGTTTAATCTTACCAGAGGTGGCGGTTTGGGTAAGTAGCAGGGTGGAGAGGGATGATGTCGGCCCCGCTGGTGGGTATGGTAACGGTTATGGAGGTAGTGCCAGGGTAGTGAAACTGAGCAGCGGGAACGAGAATGGCGAGAAGGTGGCCTCATGGTGACGTCCAGTGTTTGAGTGGAACAAGGGAGGGAGCGATGATTTTTAGATGATTTTTGGTGTCATCATCATCTGAACTCAAAGCCCGGAAAGACCAAGGTTGGAGCCTTCTGAATTTATGTGGAGTGTAAGATAGGGCTTGATTTTAGATGAATTTAGGTGCAAGAATCACCCAAATCGGAGTTGAAACGGAGAAGATACAAGGTATATAGTGTCTGAGGAGTAGGTATGAACTTTTCTTGAAAGTTGGAGGGTGGAAAATGGACCCTATCCAGCTAAAACTATGGATTTTGGCCCGCAGACTCCAAACATGGGCTCGAGATGGAATTTGGCCTAGGGCGGCTTGCTCGGCCCACGCGCGGCATGTGGGTGCGCTCGGACTGCTTGGCCCACGAGCACGCGCGACGCGGCCAGGCAAAATGGGCCAGCCCAGTGAAGGCGGGAGACAGCACGGCTCACGCTGTCTGCTCGGGCCCACCTGGCGGTGGCACAGGGGGAGTGACGGCGTCAGCACGCGACGTCGGCTCGGGTTGGTCTTGAATCGGGCGAACCGGTGGCGAGGTCCGGCGGGGGAAGGGGTGACGGCGGTTCTCCGCCAGCCAACCGGTTTCGGCGATGGGGTCTAGGGGGTGACGTTGAGGCCGGCGAGGTGGTTCGGGTGGCGAGGTTGGAGTTGGGGATTGGTGGCCGGAGGTGTGGTGTCTGCGGCGACGACGGCGGGGAAGGACTCTACACGCGGCGGCTCTAGTGGAGGCGGAAATGCAGTGGCGAGGTGCTGGCGGGGTTGGTGGCAAGTGGGAACGTGGAGCTTATGCTGGTTCGAATCGGGCAGGGAGGCGCCGTGTGTGGTGAATTTGGAGTAGTGGTGGGGGATCCTAGTGGGAAGGTCCGCGGCGTTTGGCGCCCGGCTCGAGTCGATCCGAGGGCTGTTCGCGGCCGGGTGAGAGGAGGAAGTGGTGTTGGCGGGGAGTGGCGAGCAGTGGCAAGGCTATTTATATCTAGAACGCGAGGCGGGCTCGGCACGGCGGGGCGGTAGTGCTCATGCTCTTGGCGTGGCGATGCGCAGTGCGTGTGGCGTAGCGTCGCGGCAGGGCCGGAAAGGGCCAGGCGGGGGATCGGGGATGACGCGATGCAGGGGGGCTGAGGCTTGGCGCAGTGCGCGGTATGGAGGCGGGGTCTGGGCGTGACGTTGTGGCGCGTGGTGTCGGTGGCACGTCGCACGGTGTGCTCCCGTCCAAGGAGGAAGAAGGAGGCGCCTGTCCGGTGGGGTCCCTCGGTCAGTGAGAGAGGCGAGGGATGGTGATGGTTGGGCCGTGGTGGGCCGAATTTGGTCCGGAGGTAGGCCGAGGCGGGGGAAGGGAGGAGGGTTGGGTTGGGCCGAGCGAGGTGGCCTTGGGCTGGTTTGGCCAAGGCCTAGGCGGTGAGCGGGCCGGGCGGGAGTGGCGACCGCCCAGGATGGAGGAGAGAGGCGGTTGGGCCGCAGCGGGAAGTTGGGCCACTGGTGGGGCTGGCGGCCCGAGGAGAGGAAGAGGATTTTCTTTTTCTAATTTGGACTCTGAATTTGAATTTGGATGAGCGGGCCGAGGGGGAGTGGCGACAGCCGAGGAGGGAGGAGAGAGGCGGTTGGGCCACGGCGGGGAGTTGGACCGCTGGTGGGGCTGGCGGCCCGAGGATAGGTAAGAGGATTTTCTTTTTCTAATTTGGACTCTGAATTTGAATTTGGATGTGAATTTGAAGGAGTTTCTGTGGAGGAAACCTTGGGGAATATTTTGCAGGGAGATAATTTGAAATAGTGGGGATTTTGTTGAGCTCATATTACCACACTCAAAACAAATTTGATTTTGAATTAGGGAGAGACTAGAACAAAATTCTGGGTACTAAATTTTGGGGTGTTACAAGGTGCTACACACATGCATATCAAGCAATAGAAGATGATCCCATTCTATATCAAGCAAACAAGTGCTAGATATTATTTGTGAACAATAAAAGAGGCCCCTCAATTGTTTTCAAGCAATTTGAAGTGGTCCACTCAAGCCCAAGCAATCTCTAGTCTTTCTAATTTATTTCTTGAGTGTAGGAACCGTCGTTCTATCAAGAGGGGTCCAACATGCAGAGCTCCTAAGTTCATCAAGCTCACAAGGTTCATATCCTTCAAAATATTTCAAATTCAAGTCACAAAGTCTCCCAATACACCTTCATCTTCCTCAGTCGATCTGCCATACTGGCGCCAGTCTGCCAGTTCTGCTACCCCATATGTTGGACCACCAGTCCACCCGGTCAGGTCACCCTATCATCGGTATGCCGGCTCTGTTGTCCCATCGGTTGGACCACCGGTCCAGCCGGTCGGGCGTCTTGGCATCAGTCTGTCATTTCTAGTTGGTTTTCAAATCGTCCCACCGGTTCCACCAGTGGTCTACCAATTCAACTGGTCTGCCATTTACATGTACTGTAACGGTTCGAAAATGGCTAGTCGGAGTGGGGGACTATATATATATATATCCTTTCCCACCTCCTTTCTCTCTCTCTCTCTCTTAGCACTCCACCTAACCCAAGACAAAGCTTCCTTTTGCATTCACTCCTCTTCTTCACTCTCCACTCTCCACTCTCTTGTGCTCAAATCCTCCATTGATTGTGAGTGTGAGCTTGTGAGAACTTGTGAGAGCATTCAAGACTCCGTGTTCCTTCTCCTCCTCCTCTCTCTCTCTCGTTCTTTGTGAGCTTTGGTGACCGTTGAGGCAATCTTAGTGGGCTTATTACTCTTGGAGCCTCATGCTCCTAGATGGCTAGGCATCGCCCGTTGAAGCATCCATCTCAGTGTGGATTGCTCCGAGAAGTTTGTATTACCCCGCTCTTTGAGCCCCATAGTAAATACTCTCCACCGGTCTTGGTGATTGGCGAGAAGAGGATAAGGTCGTGAGCCTAAGCCATTTGTGTGTTCCTCAACAACGAGGACGTAGGGACGCCTTTGTGGTGTGCCTGAACCTCGAGATAAATCCTTGTCTCGTGTGCTTGGTTCTGGTGCTTTGTATTCTTCATATTCATATCGTTCTTGAGCATATTTACCTTGTTGTAGCAAGTTTCGTGTGGATCTATCTATTGTATTGGTATCAATGCTAATCCCCTTCAGATGTGCAAGGACAAGCCTCCAAGAACATCTAGAAGGCATCGGTATCACAATTACTCGAGTAGATTTAGAGATCAATTCAATTTTATTTAGTTCCCCACCAGTTGAACTTGTGAGCATCGGTTCAACCGGTCTGACCAGTTGAACCGATCCACACCAGTCCAACCGGTATGCTACTGATTTCCGCTTGCAGTTTGTGTAATTTTTCAGATTAGCCTATTCACCCCCTCAAGGCTACTTTCAGTGATTCCATGTTGTCTCCATGAACCATGCTCCATAGTGCCATTGACAAGGGATGTTGCTCCACAATGCCGTTGCCTTCAACCTTTGCACCACAACATTTTGTTGTTGTCATTTTTTCATCCTAGATGTAGCATGATATATCCCCATTTCTTTTAGTAGTGGCTACCCCATCTCACCAACACCAACACGCTCATGTTCTAGTGGGCACTATCTCTCTCATCAGTGTTGTTGCCCATCAGTAGACATATATATGTACTACATCGTGCCCCCTGAGATTTGTTGTGTTAATTGTTGCTCAAGGTGATCATCTTCACTGCTTGGGTTGGAGGGAGGCTTGTATTGTAGCCTTTGTCATTCCGTGGTGAAGATACCTCTACACCTATATTGTGCTTCAAGTCATGGTTATGGACTTCTCACTACCTTTGTCACCTTTGGGTGTATGGTTTTCAAGTTTGGTACTACAGGGGGATAGGGTAGCTTGAGTGAAAGCTCTACTGGTGGCTTATTTTTGTTTTGATAACATCTACATCAATGGGCACAACCTACCCTATTGGGGGCATTGTTATTGCCATCTCTAGTAAAACATTGTTACGTCATCTTTAGTAAAAGTTGTCTAGAGGGAGAGTAGAAGGTAATCCTAAAAATTAATTATGAAACTCAAAACAAAACATAGTATGATCTGGCTTAGTTGATATAAAATGACTCAAACACTATATGATCGGTATTGATTTAAATTCAAATTTATTTCTCAATTTAATCAACCAAAATTCCATCCAATTGTTTTCTTTGCTTCCTAACCCTACGCACCAAAGAGATCCAAGTAATTCTTTCCACAAGAAGACTAAGATACAATATGAACACGAAGAACACACGAGCATAATTCTTTCCACAAGAAGACTAAGATACAATATGAACATGAAGAACACACGAGCAAAAACATGCACACAAGGATTTTGATCACACCACAAAGATGCCCTACTTCCCTGTTGAGGCGAGCCTCTATCAATCCAAGTCGTCCTCGCTTTAGCCACAAAGATATGTAATGGGTCACTTCCTATTAATGCTCAATGAGTTGGAGATACAAACTTCATGGGGTGTCTTCTAGTTCCACGAGCTTGGAGACTCTCAGGCGATGCCTAGCCATCTAAGAGAACCAAGCTCCAAGAGTAACAAGCCCTCAAAATTTCTTGAGAGATGCCTTTGATGCTCAAATACCAAAGCACAAGAACAATACAGAGGAGGTAACGAAGCACAAAGATTCATAACCCATAAAGTCACACCTTATCTCCACTCAAATGAAGACATATATTTTAGCTTAATAGTTGGAGTTGGGAGAGGATTTAATGCTCCATGTGTTTCTTGTCTCATGGTGGATGGATTGAGAAAGAAGACATACAGAGGGAGGAGGTGCGGATATCCCCATGAAACGCCCCCATCCTAGGGACTAAACTATGTGTGTTCCCATTCAGGACGCTGGTAACTACATTTTTACATCAGATAAGTACAGATCCGCCCTAACAGGATATATAGACCAAAAACCAAGGTGATCCACTTGAAGAGCAAGACCACCACACGCACCATGTTACAAAAGAGGAGTATCTACAACACTGCAATCCAAAGCACACATCAGAGATATTACAACGGCCCAAATACCAAATGCATGGTTGGGAAGTAGGCGTAGCCCTTACACAATCTTGGGGACTTATTTTATGTAAACCAAAAACAAAGCAAGGTTGAGTACATACATACTCAGTAGTCCACCTTCACTAAGGAACTTGAGGACTAGCTATAGCTACATGCAAGATACTTGAGGAGCTTTTGGTTATTTTGCACAAAATGTGGTTTTAATGCAAGGTTGCTTTATAAAACATTTTCTCAAAACCACTTTTCCTTCCTTGAAGGGAAATATACGTAAAAAACCTGGACCTGACCGTCCAGGTAACTTACAGCACAACCAACCTATTTTCACAAACATTCTCCTTTTCAGGACTCATTGTACACCGTGGACCACGACATCACCTACCGGACCTTTCAACTAGAATTGTTTCTCATTTTTAGACAAAAACACTAGTTGTCAAAAGCAAGCCATAACTCATCCATACCAATGGACACAGACTATTCAAATAGATTTAAATTCTAGTTAGAAGGGTGAACTAGTACCCACAAGTTGGACTCAGCGACATTTACTATTGTGAGTGCCCGAATTACAAACAAAGCCTTCGCCAAGCATGGCATCACCTGCACATCACCAAGAGAGGACCAAGGCCACTGCCATCGCCAATATATGACATTCCCACGACCTATGCCTCACCCTTGGCCTCTAGCTGCTCCCAGCTCACTTGGCAACTGTCAGACTATCCACGCAGGTGTTGGAGCGGGCGTGCTCCGGCCGGGTGGCAGGAATGCACCCGACCAAGATCCTAAGTACTAAGAGTAGTTAGGGGGAGCGATCGTTGTTAGCTAGGTTGGTGGTGGCACGATGGTGACGAGAGGATTTAGAGTGGTTCGGGCCGCCGGAGCGTAATACCCTACGTCCACTGTGGTGTGTTCTTGTATTCCTGTCTGTTGGAGAAGACAGTGGAGATTGTGAGCTTGTCCTAGCGGAGTCTGTGGGTTTTAAGAGGAGTCTCTGAGTCTGTCCTTCTGTGTTGCGTATGCCTCCCCTTTTATAGTCCAAGGGGGGCACGTACATGGTGGCCGGGCCCCGACAGGTGGTCCCGGCCCATTTCCTCTATGCTACAGTTCTATCCTGTGCTTGATGCCCAACGCTCCCATGCGTCGCGCCTGTACCACTGACGCGACCCGGTATGGCCCGGAAGATGCGCCATGTCGTCCTGCCACCCGGATACGGCGCCACGCCGTCCTGTTTTACGCCGTCCTGTTCCATCGGCCGCTAAGCCCGGTGATAGGCTTCAGAGGCCGAGGGGGCAGGCGACGTGCTGGCATGACAGGACGGGAAGCTCGTAGTAGTGCTGCAGCGCCGCTACCTAGTATTAGGTTGAGCGCGGTCGCCGCGCGTGGCGCGGCTCATGATGGGTACAGCGTACTTGTTTACTCAATATAGACCCCAACGTATGCCGGGGAAGTCGACTAGTAGTGCCCTGCTACTGCCGTCGTGCCTCGGTAAGGCGCGCCCCTTTGCCTCGCCGCCTTCGCCTGCCAGCGGCGGTGTCAGCGGGCAACGGGGCACGCTCGTCTGACGGCGGCGATGTCAGCGGGCAACGGGGGCATGCCCTTCTGACGGCGGCGGTGTCAGCGGGCGATGGGGGCATGCCCGTCTGACGGCGGCGGTGTCAGCGGGCGACGGGGGCATGCCCGTCTGACGGCGGCGGTGTCAGCGGGCGACGGGGTCATGCCCGTCTGACGGCGGCGGTGTCAGCGGGCGACGGGGGCATGCCCGTCTGACGGCGGCGGTGTCAGCGGGCGACGGGGGCACGCCCGTCTGACGGCGGCGGTGTCAGCGGGCGACGGGGGCACGCCCGTCTGACGGCGGCGGTGTCAGCGGGCGACGGGGGCACGCCCGTCTGACAACGGCGGTGTCAGCGGCAACGGGGCACGCCCGTCTGACAACGGCGGTGTCAGCGGCAACGGGGTACGCTCACCTGCCCGCAATAAATGCAGTAGGTGGGCGAGGCCCCTGTCTGAAGGCTCCGCCACGCGCCCTGTGGGCACGTGGCAGCGCTAGACCTCCCCGTGCCCTGTGGGCACGTGGCGGCCCCGGACCACCGAAGGCGTTGGCTCCGGACCTCCGAGAGGTCCGGACCTAACCTTCCCTTGAGGGACTCCTCGCGTGGTTGGGGGGGGGCTCGGACCTTGCTAAAGGAGGTCCGGGGCCTCCCCTGTGGGCCGGGTGCGCGGCCCAGCTTTTATAAGGAGTAGGCCGGGCCCGCCTGTACGCGGTCTTAGGCCCTCCTTTTACTGCAGCTCTTGCCGATACTGATGATCTTTGTCTAGTGTAAGCGGGTACCCGGCTAGCTGGGTACTGACAGCAGGTTTAAGCTAAGTGCTGCCTCACACAGTGTCGAGTGGCTGTACTATAAAAGAGTTAGGTAGATGAAACCACAACTCGGTCCTTTACACGACATAGGACGGACCTTTCCCTACTCATACTGAGCAACCACATCCCTTGCCTTTCATCTGAAAGTCGCTGGCCTTGCATCTGAGAAAGCCATGATCACGACACCCAGTGTACACCCTACTCTAATTTAGCATAACCGATCAAGATAGGATGAACCTTTCCCTGCTCATATCGAGAAACCACTTCCCTAGCCTTTCATCTAAAAGTCACTGCCCTTGCATCTGAGAAAGCCATGATCACCACCCAGTGTACACCCTACTCTAAATTAGCATAACCGATCCAGGGTCGTGTTGGTGGGGGTTTTCCCCTTTTTCCAAAACATTTACCAAAACTCACAGTATAACCTTTTCCTCATTTGCATAAAATCTTTAGTAACAGAATATAACTCCCTAAGCATACTAATTCTAGTAGAGCTCGGGGCGACTATCCTACCAAGTTTTCCTTAGAAGCAAAACATTATGCAATATTTTAAACAATAGGCTCAGGGTTTCGTTAATAAAACTAGGTATTTTATGCATCAAGTGGGGATCTAGTGGACTTGACGTTGCTTTGTTGTGACAATGGACACTACAGTTGAAAGGCTTGCCGTGTGCTTGCTTCGTACGCTGCGTACTCGCTTCTCAGGGACGGAACTGAGCGGTGTCCCCCAAAAAGTTTACGCGCACAAAAAAAACATGCACATTGATGCACAATATAATCTCAACTAGGATTAGAGTCATTTTTAAATGGATAGGGTTTGATTTTGGAAGAATTTAGGTGAAAGAATCGCTGAAATCGGAGTTCAAACCAAGAAGATATGGATTATTTAGTGTCTAGGGGTAGATTTAGACTTTTTGGAAAGTTAGAGGGTTAGTTTCATTTATTTCCCATGAGATAGCCCATCTTTCTCTACTAGACTAGCTCGGCCGGTGAGGATGGGGTGGCTTGCTAGGCCCTTCCACTCCGCACGCACACGAGCGGCCCAGAGGGCCGGGCAGGCGACGTGAGTGGGAAGATGGTGGTGAGCAAACGACGTCGAGGCAGGCCGAGGTCCACCTATCACTGACCTGGTGGGGCAACGGTGTGATGATGGTGGCTCCAGTGAACCAGACTGAGCTGGTCGGCGGTGCATTGATGGTGAGGGACTAAAGTGTACCGAGTCTGGTCTTTTGTCATGGCTGTGATGAGCGGTTATCAACACCGAAGACTTGCTAAAGGACGAGCAATCACCTCCTAAGCGTGACCTGGTGGCATGACAAAATCCCTGCCACGTGGACTGGCAGGTGGCTTGGGCTGCGGTCCAAGTTAGGCCCAGCTCATAAGTGTGACCTTAGGTGCAGGATGGTGTCGTGAGCCGTAAAACCACTTTACCGATGAAGCTCACTATCGTTTCCCGGTTCGAGCATCAAAATCGGGGCCCAAGAGCGTTTCCTGGTTCTATCGTCAAAACCAGGGCAGGTTACCAGTATTCCAAAAACCGGAGTTACCTATGAGGGATGAGCTACTGGACACGTGGAGGACATCAAGTGAAGGCAGAGAAACAGAAGACGTCGAGGACTCAACCGTGGCCGTTCATCTGAGTTATTGCGGACTTTTCTAGCCTCTACAAGCCTTGTTGGTGCCTAAATCTGTAATATATGGGGTCAAGTGCAAAACTGACTTAGGGCTTAGTTTGTGGTATAAATAAGGAGGTGGCTGCCATTAGCCTCTTCTCTTGGCTGGTTTAGAGTTTGCTTAGACTTAGGTTTCGGTAGCCATTTTGTTTTGAAGCAAGAGCTTCAAGATTAGAGGATTTTAGAGTGATCTAGCCCCATAGTTAGTGGGTAGGAAGTGGATGGCAGCTTGGAAAACGAGTTCCACACCTTGTAATCAGTTCTTGGAACCATTTTGGGCTGGTATTGGATGGAATTTCGTGCAACAGCTTGAGAGTGCTCTCCTTCTCCCTTTCCTTTTGGTTTTTGGGTGATTTCTCAAAGGCTTTTGGTGCTTTGGTTTGCCTGTGATATTTCCCCTTCTCTTTTGCTGTATTGGACTCGCAAGGATGTGGAGATTATGTCTTAGAACATCTCAATCCCATAGGATTGCCATGAGCAACTCGTTCTTGAATTTCCCCTTTCTTGCCCAAGTATTCCCCTCCTCACGAGATCTGAAATTCCTGCTAATCCCGCGATCTTTTCCTAGTAGATCTTTTGGGAATAGCTTTGGAATAGTGTTGAGATTGCCTATGTCAAATCTTGCAAGATTGGAGAAGATTTAGACAAGTTTTAGGTTTGGAAGCTCAAGAACAAGGGCTGTGTCCGACGTCACCGGAACATCCGTCAAGAACTACCGGAACATCCAGCAGCTCTACCTAGGTTGTGTCTACCAGAACATCCAATAGGGTCTATCAAAACATCGGGCAGAGCCTACTGGAACATTCGATAGCTCTTTCTGGAACATATGGTGTTCCAGCCAGCCCTGCTCTTTGGTTGAGGTTTTTTGGCTCTCGGTGTTTTACTCTGACTTTGCTTTGGGTTTCTCCACTGCATGCCCATACTCTTCACTTGTTGATCATCAGTGGGGCTCAGTTCAGTGAGTTGAGTGGCTGGTAGGAGCTCGAGCGAGGTTCGTTGCTCGGTTTGTCTTGCGATCACTCTCTTGGTCATCGACCCAAGTTTTCTTCCGCTGTGTTGCTTCCTCCTTATGTCCTAAGGTCAGTAGCACTCTGGTTGCTATGTGATCTCGCACGGTAGAGAAGAGAGGGTTTTGGGGTTGAAGTTTTTGGTGTCGACCTATTCACCCTCACTCTAGGTCACCCTTTCAGTCCTCACACGATGGTTCACTGGGGGCTCTCACCGATGAGGCTGGTTTTGGCGGTGAGCGCGGTGGCACTAGCACCAGAAGAGGAAGACGAACTGGGGTAGGGTACTATGGGGATATGGATTCAAGGGCAGGAGGGGGTGTCCACGGTGTTGGCGTGAGCGCACACTGGCGGCGAGGGACACACACGGCGGCGGTTCGTGTGGAGTTGGATTTTGGCATGGGAGGTTGAGGAGAAAGGAGTGGGGAAACGAGGCGGTGGTGGTGCTCATCGAAATTTCGGTGGAGGGACTGTGGAGGGAGGGATTAGGGCTGCTGGAAGAGGGGGGTTGCACCGTGGTGGTGGCATTCACCGTAGGGCCAGGGCGCAGGCAGCACGTCCGGACTAGGGAAGGGACATGAGGAAGGGGAGGGAACAGGGCTTTGAGAGCCGGTGGTGCAAGGCGAACTAGGGGGAAGGCGTGGCCATTTATATACACAGTGAGGACGCCGGCGAGGAAGTTGGTGTTGAGTGATGATGAGTCATGGGTCCGAGGTGGCATCGACACGGAGGAACGGCGAAGGTGAGGCCAACGGTTGGCGCAGTCGCCGACGGGCGGGGCTAGGGTGGCTGTGCTACGACGCCTGTAGACGAGGTCGCCAGTGGGTGGAGGGAGAAGGGGAGAGGTATAAAGACCGTCAGGTGGGTCTGGATTGCAGGAGAGGAAGGGGAAAGGGTCGGATTGGCTGCGTAGGCTTGGGAGGGTCGAATGAAGGCAAGCTTGACAAGGAGAGAGGGGGCTGGAAGAAGCGGACGGGCCGGTGGGGCGATGGGCCAAGAGGTGGAGTGGGCTGCGCCTAGGGTGGAGACAGTGGGCCGAATGGCCAGGCCTAAAGGGAGAGGGCAATTTCTCTTTTCCTTTTTCCGATTTTGGAATTCTAGTTTGAATATTGGGAGAAACTTTAATAGGAATTTAGGAGTATTTGAGGATAATCTGTGTGGAGAAATCTGTGTAAATATCTGGATAGAGGACTTCCGATGTTCAAGAAAAGGATTATCTAGGATTTTTGTTGAGCTCATTAAAGCACACTCGGTAAAAACCAAATTTCAAAAACTGATTTTGAATTAAGCTAAGATTAGGAGAAAATTTTCGGAAGTAATTTTCGGGGCATCACACCCCACCTTCCCAACTAGTCGTTACTATGCAAATCCATCACATAAAAACCTAGCCGACATGCACACAAAGCCGCCATATTGGTTAAAATATCGTTGTACCAGCTCAGTCAATATGGCCAACTTATGCAATAATAGTTTGCTTAGATCGGTTAGAATGCATAGGGCCAACTCAGATGGCATGGTCAACTGATATGATATGAGAAGACATGGATTTCTTGTCTGAAATTTTTGAGTTGAGATTTTAGACACCTCAAAAGACATTCTTTTGGACACCCTTTAATAGTAAGTCTATGCCTCAAGGGTCCTTTCGGGTTTGTGTTCTTGTAACTCTTTTCTTCTTAAGAAAACACATGCTCAAGCATGTGGGCATAGGAGGGAGTACTTGTACGAGTGAAATTTGAAGGTTAAATTGGAATTTGGTACTGGTTTATGGTTAGTACTTGAGATTTTTTTACTAATCTTGGTGAGACTTGATCTACCGGAATAAACCCATGCCACTGTGCCCTTGTGGATTGGCTAGCAATAATTTGTATAAGTTATATATGATGCCATCTTTGACTTGGATAAAAACTATACTTTAATTTGTGTAGCCGATAAAATTTCCTTCTAGTTTTGCCTTTAAGTCATATCATCTTAAGTTTTACCAAGTTTATAGATAATAATAATAATAATATAAACATTTATGGCACCAAATCAATATAATATGAACATATGTTTCATAATCAATTGAATTATACTTATCAGGGCCTATGGATGTTGATACTTTTTAATATAAACATGGCCAAACATAAGATTGATCTTAGAATTGTATTCTTTCTGCAAGAGATATCGTATTATTATCAATATCAACAATTCGATGGGAGTGGGGAGGGCGACCAAAATGGTAAGTATATACTCCCTCGGTTCCAATTTATAGGTTGATTGACTTTTTTGGTACATCAAGTTTGACCAACTCGTCTTGTTCAAAAATTTTGCGAAAATATGAGAAAAAATTTGGTCATAGTTAGAGTACATTATATTTTTTAGAAAAAGGAACAATATCCGGCGTCTACGGTTGCGTACAGCCAAGTTCATAAATAGTTTTCAGCTAAACTGCTGATCTGATGAGTAATAAAATATGGAGAAACAATTATCATAAGCAAACTCTATTATTGCTTTTCCATACACTCTTATCAAATATGTCTAAGGCGATAATCTCCAACGCCTTGCTCGCCAAACAGACGGTCTCCCTTGTGTCATCACGCTGCAATAGGGCCCAAGTATGTAGCCAATATGCTTCCCTGAAATAGCCTGTATAAAAGAAGTGTAGCGTCTTTTCACAGAAACAATTTCGTTGTGTCTACACCAAATAGCACAAATAAGAGTGTCAACCCCACAAAGATTAAATTTCTTTCCTCCTTTTTGCCCATTAACCACCTCCAACCATGTGCATGAAAGATCTAGGTACCCGCGCGTTGCTCTGGAAATTTGAATGATACCAATGTACACACCACTAAAAAGCACTGCATGCATGAAGCCATGTAAAATAGATGGAACACAAAAATAGAAATCTTAATGGATGATTGGTGCCTTGGAAGTTAGTGAACTTCTCAAATAACATGGCTTCGTGCATGTCTAGAAAAATAGATAGTGTAGGCTATCTATTTAGATATAGAAGATTATTGAGATAGACTTGGCATGGTGTCAATAAAAAAAGTAGTGCTTAAATGTTTCATTACAATCACAGAAACAACACCTTTGATTTTCAGACCGATTTCTTATAGCTAAATTATATATCTTTGGTTAAAATTGTCCCTCGTTTGAGCACACCATAAGAAAATCGTGTGCTAAACTAAATCACAATAAAAATAAATGATAATTATGAAGTTTGTTTAATAAGACGAATAAGACAAATTTGGTGTTTGTAGTACTTCCTTCGTCCAAAAATAAATAAAATCCTAACTTTGTTCTAAGTCAAACCATCGTAACTTTGACCAAATTTATATCAAAATATATTAAAACGTATGCTTCTAAATTAATATCATTAGGTTTTTGTTAACATATATTTTCATATTATACATATTTGATATTATAATTATTGTTATATTTTTATATAAATTTAGTCGTAAAATAGATTGGCTTAGGATAAAACTAAAATTTCATTAGGGAGTATTTTTTTATTAACAAAGTGAAAGTGGGAAAACCGAGACGTTCCTTTCAACGATCCTGCCGCCCACGTGCACTAGTCCTAGCTAGTGCCCCATCCATCGCGTCCCTATCAGGAGCTGAGGTCGCCACCAAGGCACCAACACCCAAGCTCCTTCTTTTCAAAAAAAAAAAAAAACACCCAAGCTCCCCAGTCCAGGTCCAGCCTTGCAAGTTGCACTTTGCACCTTCCGCTTCCAGATAGGGTCATAGGGCAGCGACCTACTACTATTTCCGGTTCTTCCCGATCTGCGGCTAGCGGCTTCACTTCAGTTCACATCCAGTCATGTGCAGCAGCAGGCTCATGCAGACTCTTGTCGAATCGGCAACCAGCTCGATCGGCCGCGGCGGCGGCCGTCTGGCGTCAACGGGATTCGATTGATATGCTTGTCCACGGCAGTGTTCTCCTTTCCGCTTGGGATTCCCGGAATTTCGGTGTTTTTTTCCGTTTCCGCTACTGCGGAACAGAAATTTCAGTTCAGATTTTTGGATTCAGAATTTAAAACTATAAAAGTCAATTTTTTTCTTAAAAACGAAATTCCGAAAATCTAAAACGAAATTGCAAAACCTAGTCCACGGTGCCACCACCAGAGAGCCAGGAGCCCAGGCCAGGACACCTGAGACAGCAGCATTATCTGCCTGCTAGAAGCAAGTGGGCAGCCCTCGGTCTTTTCTTTTGGCTTGTTTAGCGCTGATGATTATAATTTGGTTAGGTTAGGTAAAGTGGGCAGCAACCTCCCTCTCCCTCCGGCGACCCGGCGTGCTCCTCCTGTAAATTGGGATTCTATATACGATGATGGGCCCATGCATGCAGCTGAACCTGTCGGCCTTGACCTCCATGCCTTCACGGTTTCTATCTTTTGCAAGTTGATTAAGCTACGTATCCTTAAAGCCCAATAAACCTAATAGTATAAAATTATTTTATTTAAGTGAATAAAAAATCTATAACGGTTTATTATTGTGTCATATTATTAGAAAAAAATAGTCCACCGATATTTGCCATAAATATAATCAGTATTTATTTTTTTCAAATGCATCTAATTAACATTTTAAATATTTAGATTCAACATTTATTTAAACTTTGTTCAACAATTCAAATAAACTGCTTCAACAATTCAATGTTGATATGCCACGTCGCAAGAGACAACTACATGGTCAATCAATGTAATGTAGTCAACATTTTAAAACAATAAATTCAACATTTTATAAAATGTTATTCAACGTCTTAAATAAACGAGATTAACAATCCGTGCTCGTACACGAATCTCAAAGCGGATACCCAAGGCATTGTATGTCAATAAAATATAATCAACATTCTGAAACAACAGCTTCAACTATTTACTCAAATCTTGTTCAACATCTTAGATAAACTAGTTCAACATTACGTCATGCACGATTCTCAAAGCGAAAGATAGCATGACTTTGCTTCCGGAAGATATACATGAATTCGGTGCCTTCACGAGGCCGGCGGGACGGGACTCCCTATCTCTTCCGAAAGGACCATAAGCATGCCAACTATAAAGCCTACGAGCCCAATAGCGAGCAGTAGTCCGGCCCAACTATAGCATATTGACTTTCTTCGATGCAGCCATATGCCCAGTAGCGACACATTGACTTTTTTATGGAACGACGCAGCATATGACGTGCACTCGTTTCTTTGCCGGCTGACTTCGCCAACACTTATTTGAGCTTAATTCAACAATCTTCACCCCCGAACTCAACATTTCAAGTGAAATGTTTCAACATTTCCAGGTAAAAATGTTGAAACAGTATATTTAAAATGTTAAAGTATTACACGTTGAATGTTGATTTAAAAAATAAAAATTATATATATGTATATTGGATCTCATCTTATTGTATTAATTGTACAGAATAACATGGTTCAAACGGATTTGAAAATAGATATGCTGGTGAAGAGAAAAACTCATTTGAAAATTAAAATGCATACACATGTGTACTCCGCCTAGCCAATAACATGGCGACACGTGTCCTGGCCTTGATTCCCATTTAAAATGCATACACATGTGTACTCCGCCTAGCCAATAACATGGCGACACGTGTCCTGGCCTTGATTCCCACTCCCGCCTGCTCTCCCTGCCACATGCGGTTGCATGGCATGCATGCACAAACGGCAACCAATCCCGTGGTGAGCATGGTGGGAAAAAAGAAAGATCACAGCAACGTAGGCATCGGACGATAAAATATTAACACACGAATCTCAAACACCAGAAATTTAGGGACTTTTCTCCTTCCAGAAGATATATAGAATTTGCGGACGGGACAGCCGCCAACCGAGGATGGGTGGACCGGCAACCTATTGCTACCGGGACTTTTCAGGCCATACTGGGCTCTTGGGCGCTCAGGCGGGCGTTTTTTATTTTTTTACCAAAATATATCGCAATTTTTTACACAAGTATACCTCGGCACCTGGAGCCTTGGATAACGGGCGCCAGGTTTGTGGCCCACGAGTGCCTAGTCCACATAACATCGTGCAGGCCGGGGACCTAGCTGGGGGCAAGGTCATGGCGCCTAGGAAACAGACACCCAGGCACGCCACCCTCCCACTCAATTATTTAAAAAGACTACAAATAAACATAATTTTGTGAATAAGAAAAATCTTTTCAGTATTGATTGGCACAATTTAAGTCATAAGAAAGAAAAAATAACACATGAAACTGAATTAAGCCTAGAGTTTGCATATAATAACAATAACATAGTACATGGTTTCGGCACGATTGATTCTACTACTATAGTACATGTTCAACGTGCGTTCATCGGTGACTATGAGCCAGAGAACCTACCACATGTTTGCGTTGGCATGTTTTCATAATGCCCTATTAGCTCTATGAACTATACACGCCTTAGGAAATTTAAAAGCTAGGTATGACATATACACTATTATGCTGAAAGTCTAAGCATAATGTGGACCTGAGAACATTGAGGATCCTCCTTCCTCATAGAACCCATGCCCCCTAGAATGTGGTGACTTAGGAGGCCAGTCACTCCTCGGGTAGTATGGACACTTGTAGAATAGGTCAGGGCACAGTGGGTCATCGACGAGGCTGACAATCGAAGGTGTCTTCTTCGCTTCTTCATCTTCAAGCGACTTCACCTTGCACTCGAGAACATGGATGCGGTTCTTGAGGTAGCTGATGTACTCCTCGATGTGGTCATGGTTTGGAGGGTCAACCCACCTAGTGAAGTGGTAGTTTCCCATGTTGAGGTAGTCTTGCAAAGACAAGTTTTAATTTTGGGCATGGAAAAATGGTAGGATGTAATTACACATACGTAGCCATAGGAGCACCGATAGAACCGACAGCCACCATCTATGTAGGAATCGAACACTTGCACAACACAGTGCTCCCCATGGACACACTTTGGGCACTCCTCCCTCTGATCATCGTAAAGCCTAAGCCTTCTTCCACCCACGAATGTGTCAATTCCCTCGAGGGAATTCATCTAGTGGAGGATCATAGATGTCAGGGCCAAACTCCAAAGGATCCTTCGTAGAGGAAGTGGTGAGGTTGGTTTCCCCTCCTCCCACGGCCACGGCCTCTCCCTGTTGGTGCGTCCATTGGTGTTTTGTGGATTGGGTAGGTGTTGTTTGTGTAGTATGTGCAAGTCTGATGGTGTATTTGTAGTGGTGTTGGATGGGTGCTTCAATGCAAACTGGGGTCGCTCTGCATAAAAGATTGTTTAGCATTCACATCAACCTGAAAAGGCTACAATGCTAACGAGTATTCACATCAATGTGAAAAGGCTATGTTGCGTCACTTCCATATGAAAATGCTATGGTGTGTCATCTCTATCTGAAAATGTTATATTGTGTCATGTCCATCTGAAAAAGGTGTCATCTACACCTGAAAAGGCTAGCTAGTGCTCAGTCACTTCTATCTGAAAAGGGTAATGCAATTTCAGTTGTATTTTAAATGTCGATCATACAAACTAGCAGCAATTGGCATGAGCAATAGGACAGTACAATAACGGCAAACATAGTATAGCCTATTGCACGATTACGTTTAAACTTATTGAAATACTAGCATTAGGAGAGTAAACCTACTGTGTAAACAGTAGGTTTTTTCCTTTCCTATCTCCCTTGGAGGAAGATGTCTCCTGATTAGTATCGCATTGTTTGGCTGCGTGAAGGACATCTTGGCGGCACTTTAGTTCATCATCCCTTCTCTTCAATTCTATCTCCCTAGCGATGAGACTGTCGTGCCTCCTATTCAGTTGGTTAACTTTTTCCATTCAAACGCATCTCTCGCTGCCTAAATTGACATTCACACTCGAGGTCATGACACTTGAAGCATCTACGTCCATAGTTGTGGTCGCTTGGATCCATTATCGTGACCATCCATGCATGAAATCTGCAACGGCACCTGGGCCGCTCACTCGAGAGTGGAACCCTTAATGTGTCGTCCTTCCACAACATTTTAGAGCAGTAAGTTGCACATTTTAGACGTGCTTGATCCTCTTATTTTATAGCCGGAGAACATTATGATATGGACCTGATCTAGGACATAAAACATGGTCATGGACATTATGATATGGCATCTGAGGTAGACACGACTGCAACGTGCACTGCATGCGTAAAAAGAGACGGACATGATAGCGATGGTGCACTGCATGCGGTATCCTAGACGAACATGACAACGACCCAGCAGGGGGACGGTGTTGAAACACCCCTAGCCGCTTGTGCTCCACGGCAGTCAAGTACGAACGGTGACCCAAGTCAATATCAAGGTCAAGCAGGTAAAACGTCGGTGCCCCCTCAGCCTATACCTAAATATGTCATGTAATTCAATAAATCATGGAAATCATAGAAATCGTAATAGGAATAATAGGTGATATCGAAGCTTACATTATAGGATACAATAATAGGATACACATTACATAATAGGTCCTTACAAATCATTATATGTCCTTACAGATACAATGGGATACAATTCAACACAAATAATACATAATACGATACAATTCATCACAAGTAATACAAATACTCAGGTTCAAACGATACTTAAACTACGCCCGATTGGACAACCATCTTTGACACAACAGGCATCATACACATGTGGGCTAGATTTCACTACTCTGATTCCTTCTTAAGAGATAGTGACCAGACATTTACTGCTTCCTTAAGTTATTCACTAGAAGGATATTTTGCAGCTTGAACTATCTCATTTTGTGTGTACTCCCACTTCTACTGCTTAGCATCAGGTACAACAAGGTTACCAAATCCACGTTATGTCCACTCTGCTAGTACTGGGTAGTCCTTATATTCATCAGAACAGTCGTAGATTCCCGCACCTAAGCAAACTCCTCATCTTTATCCTGTATTTGTTGCACAGTACTTGGTATCCTCTCCCCCTCAATTGCCTGTCCTTGCACCTCTACCTGACTAGCATGTCCCTCATCTGTCTATCCTTGCGCTTCTAGTTCACTACCATGGCCTTAGACATCAACTTCAGTACAACCGTCCCTATGTTCTTCTTCTGGAGCTTCAGATTCTGCGTGGGCATCAGTATTTCCTTCGCCGTGTTTTACCCCTTATTGTTCATGCATCCCGCCAGTGTTGTTTCCGTAATTCTCATCGCCTTCGAATCGAACAATGGCCTTTGGAAGGATTTGGACAAGCATAGCATGAGACCACCCAAGATGAATAGACGTATTCATGTACATCTTCCAATTTGATGTGTTATGAATCAGCATCAACTTCCAGAAAACACCATCATTTGCCCATGTCACAAGAGTTTGGACAGTGAGCAAATGTGTTTCTGTGTTCACTTTGAACCCACGCTGTAGCCAACTGTGCACGAAACCAAATGCTTTATCTCAAGGTTTATATATACACTTTGAACATACGACTAAACCCATTTAATGTTACTCCACATGGACCTTCAACTACACTTCCTTTAACGTAATATATTTTAAACTACAACTTGGTTGACATATCTAGCAACATATCCAACTAATCAATTTTCACAAATAATTAATATATATTTAAATACTAATAATAATTAATAATATCCCTAAAAATAAACTAGCATAACTATTTAAATGACACTAGCCGCATACTAAAATTACTACTTACAGCATATCTAAATAGAAAAATAAACCCGACCTAATTAAAGTATATACCTACAGTTTAAACCTGCGCTAAAATCCAACTACTTATAGTATATCTAAATAGGAAAAATATATTACGTATCACTGCTACAGTTAATAAACTACTGCAGATCTAGCGATAAATATATATACAAATAGTGAAATAAACTGCTGCAGATCTAGCTGTACTACAGCCATAACATGCAGATCTAGTGAAATACAATATACATTGTACTCTAAATTCTACGTCCTACAAATACTATACAAATCTAGTGATCCATATAACTAAACTAATACGATACATAGTTATGTGGTACGAAAAAAAATCGGAGTCAAACATTTACTTGATCCTGATCGAATTTCAATAGGGTTTCGCCTGTCCTCCCATCCTCCCTCCTCTCCTCTGCTCCTCCCTTCCCCTCTCTCTTTCTCTAGTTGTGTGAGTGGGCAAATGAGCCCTCCAGACAGCCGCACGGCTTTTATACCCGAGGGGGGACCTGACGCCCAGCCCTTGGGACCTGGTCTTCGGGCGCCAGGTCCGCACCCCCGGCGATAGCCCCCACCTGCCTACAATAAATAAGTGGGCCACGACCTGGCGCCCAGATGCCAAGTACTTGGCACCTATGGCCCAGGCGCTAGGGTCCACCATCCCACGGGCCATAAACCTTGCGCCCAGTACCTAGGCACCAGGTACCCTGGCACCCGGACTCTAGACGCCGGAGATATATTTCTGCAAAAAGGAATAAAAATATAAAAATAAAAAACGCCTCAGGCGGCGGCCATACCAATCAGGGCCTGCTCGGTGCTCATGAGTGGGCCTGGAACCCAATCGGATGCGGAAGGGGTGGTCCGTCTCCATCTGGCTTCGGCATCCGTGCGGCGGCGGCGTCAATGTGCGGGCTGTTTTTATTAAAAGAAGGAAAAAGTCCACCTAACCTCCCTCAACTTTGACCGTTGTTCGATTTTGCACCTCAAACCACAAAACCGGGTATTCAACCTCCTTCAACTCTTTAAACCGTTCATTTTTTCTCCCTGGGTGGTTTTCAACACCGGTTGTGTCTACGTGGCAGTGGGGCCCACATGGCAGTGGCACCTCCTCCTCCCTCTCTCTCATACCTCGTCACCCTATCTCCTCTCTCGCGGCCCCTCCACCTCTGTCCTTTCCTCGCTGTGCCACTGCCGGAGCGAGAGGCGAAGCCGAGCGACCCCTGAGCTTCCACGCAAGGCGCTCGCTCCGCCGCGGCCCCGCCTCCCAAGGGGCGCGCTCACCTCGCCGCTGCCGCTTCCCGCGCCTCAACCAAGCTCCCACGCGGCGCGCTGGCGGAGACTCATCGGTGCAGAGCGTAGCGAGTGGCAGCGACGGGGAGCTCACCGACACCGAGGGAAGCAGAGTAGAGCTGGAGGAAGATGATGAGACGGCTCCCCGTGGGATCTCAGTGGTGGGGGAACAGCTCCCTCAGAGCGCGCTCTTTCTCTTTCTCTCCGGCAGCCGCGCGGCCACCCCTCTTCTTCCCCTCGGTCTAGTGCGCGCCGCCTCCACCTCTTCCTCTTCCTCTCCGGCAGTCGCATGCCTACCCCTCCTCTTCCTCATTGACAGTAGCAAGGGGCAACACGAGGTAGTGTACAGCGGCAGCGGCGTGTCTCGGTAGCGGCGTTGGAGAAGCGGAGTGCGCCGTGGGTGTTGTGCTGCTAGCGGTTGAGACGCGGGTACCCATGCGCGCGGGAAGAAGGGTGGTGGCAGCGGTAACGGAGGAGGAGAGGGGGAAGGGAAGAGGCAGCAGCAATAAAGGAGGAGGGCAGGCGACGGCGGTAGAAAAGGGGAGAAGACGGTGGCAATAGAGGGTTGGAGGAGGCGGCGGCGACAGAGAAGGAGAGAAGGCGGGGAGGCGACGACAGCAGAGGAGTTGAGGAGAGGCGACGACAACAGAAGGGGGCGGCGGCGGCAAAGGAGGAGAGAAGAAGGAAGGCAGCGGCGACGGTAGAAGAGGAGAGGAGGTGGCAGCGACGGGCCCCACATTCACGTAGGCCTAAACCACTGTGAAAACTGCTCGGAGAGGAAAAACGAACGGTTTCCATACTTGAGGGGTGTAAGATTCATGGTTTTGCGGTTTGAGGTGCAAAATCGGACTGCGGTCAAAGTTAAGGGTTCTCAGATGGACTTTTTCCTTAAAAGAACATGGGCCGTTCGTACGGACGTGGCACCAGGGAAACAAGGCTGGGCCTCCAAAGAGATTGAGACCAGTGGCTACCACACGCAAAAGAACGACGGGTTTTAATTTACCTCATTGGTTAATTCTAGCACTACAGGAAAAGACCAATTAAGCAGGTGGAACAGTGCTACTGTGCTAGCAGTACAGACGTACGTCCGCACCAACTTGTTCGATTCCCCTAAAAAACAACTTGTTAGACAGAGTCACAGAACGTACTAATACTTGAAGGACGAAACAATCTGTGAGCCATAACCTCGTGGTCTTTTTTTTTTCTTTTGTAATTAGCGACTCCCCTCCCTCTTTTTGTACTCTTGATTTTCCTTAACTCTTTTGTTAATGTATTTTCCTTTGCTGTAGCCTGTAGGGGAGAAACCCCCTCCAGTTTTATTAAAAAAAAACTTCGTGGTCTTTTTAGATGTGGAAATGCAAGGCGAATAAGTGGTATTTTATGAGTTGTTGTTTAAAGGCATGTGCTCACAACTCAAACTAGATATTACAAGATTAGCTACATTATGAATTTGTTGGTTTGGAACTCAGAAATTTTATACAAATCACATAAAAATTCTTTAAAATAGTTTAATTTAAAAAAAATACAGATATTGAGAATTTTTCCCGTGTTCTAAATGAGCTATCTGTGCTAGCCAATTTGTACTAGATCAGATAGACACTGGCAAACAGAATCGGCACTTCATTTTATTGCACATAAAAACCAAAATACGTAGACACACATTAGGACATAGTGCTAAACTATAGCACTCCGTATTTAGCTCACGTAGCAACATCCACACATGACCACGAACGTAGGATTAGCACACAGGTAGATTCATTACTGCACGGCAGCCACTCCGTCCGCCCGTCAGAACTCTGCCGGCGGCGTCAAGTACATGGTCGGGTCCGTGACAGCGTCGGAGGTCAGCGAGGACGAGGACGACGACATGGACGAGTTGACCATATTCAGTATGCTGCTCCAGTATCCCCTGTCCTCGTCCTCCTGGTGGTGCTCATCAGCGGCGGCGCTAGTAGCGTCCGTCGACGTGGCTGATGCGACGACGAACCTCTGGCCCGCGCCGTCCACGGCAGCACAGCCAAGAAGGGCGGCGTCACCGAACCGGTGCTGCTGCTCCGCGAACGCGTCCCCGTCCCCGTCCCCGTTAGGAAAAGAGCGCGGCGTGGCCGTCAGGACGGGCGGCGCGGCGGCGAACAACGCGCCGCCGTCGGAGAAGCTGAGCGTGGACGTCGGGGACTCGAACCCGCAGCTTGGCGCGGGGGGCGGCGGCGGCGGCGAGGCGAGCGCGCGCAGCTTGGCCTCTCGCGCCAGGCGCGCCTCGGCCTCGAGGCGCGCGCTCTCCCACTGCGCCGTGTGGCTGAGGTGCGCGGCAGCCCTGCCGTAGCGCGCGCCGGCGCCGGCGGCGGAGGAGGAGGCGGCGTCGGCGCGGGGCTTGTGCGTGACGGGGTCGATGCCCATCTTGGCGAGGCGCTTCTTGAGGTGCGTGTTCCAGTAGTTCTTGATCTCGTTGTCCGTGCGCTTGGGCAGGTGCGTCGCGATCGCCGACCACCTGTATGCATGCGGCAACCTTCCGTCACTTCCGTTCACATGGATCACAATTCACATCTGAAGCAATGTACTGTGTGTATAGTCTGTAATCTGTAGTGGCGGGTAAAAAGAAGAAGAAATGATTGGTGTAATTGAGGAGAGGCGCGTGTGGTGTGGTGGTGCCAAGGCAATGCAAGGGGGAATTGAAGGAAGGAGGTTGTCCTCGTGGTGGAGGTGGTGCGGGGCGGAGAGGACAGGACATGGCGGGACGGCAGGAGTGATGAGGGGCGTGGGCGTGGTGGCGAGGTCAACATGGCGCGCGGAGGGGCCATGCCCATGCTAGCCAGGGCGACAAGCGAGCGGCGACGGATGGTCCAGCGCCCTGACATGGATGGCGAGGCTACTAGCGGGCTGGCCCGATCGCCAGCATTAATGACAAACGTGACTGCCCAATTCCGCCGGGCAGAGTACTGTTACTATTTCCTTTTTCACCACGTTCTTGCATGCAGATACATACACCAGTGCTGAAATTGCGAGCGTATGCACGGGGCGCACGAGTTCACCTGTTGCCGAGCAGCGCGTGGAGCTGGATGATGGTCTGCTCCTCCTGGAGGGTGAACTTGCCCCGCTTGATGTCCGGGCGGAGGTAGTTGGTCCATCGGAGCCGGCAGCTCTTGCCGCACCGCCGCAGCCCTGCAGATCGACGGCAGCTACATACAAGATGAGCACGCTAGCTACGTACGTACGCATAATCCCATGCATATATATATGCATATATATATATATATATATATATATATATATATATATATATATATATATATATATATATATATATATATATATATATATATATATATATATATATATATATATATGATCGATGCGTGCATCTTCAACACAACCGACACTCAGGTCGCAAGCAGTGAATAGGAGTAGGAAGAAACAGATTATTGAAAAGGATCGATATGATGGAGGTCCTCACCGGCCTTGGCCGGCAGCGAGCGCCAGCAGCCGTGGCCGTGCTGCTCGATGAAGGCGAGCAGCTTCTGGTCCTCCTCCGGCGTCCACGGCCCCTTCTTCAGCCCGGCCTCCTTCTCGCAGCACGGCGACCGCCCCATCTAGCTAGCGTCGCGACGACGACGATCGCAGCAGCGCGGGAGACTGATGAGGAATTGAGGATTAAATTGCTGGTTACTTGGTGGAAGCTAGCCAAAAAGCTCCCGCTCTAGTGAGAAGGAACGAACGAAGAAGCGACTTGGTATGTAGTGGCCGGCCAAGTGAACGACCCGCTGTCGCTAGCTCGATCGCGATGGCGGCATAAATAGAGCGGGGCGTGCGGTGGGTGCCCCGGGCCATGCATTGCCGGGTACTGTACCCAGTACCCAGTGGCCAGTACTGACTGTCACCGACCTGTGACCTGATGACCGCCTTCCTCCCAGCGTACAGTACGCTGGATGAGGGAATCCTCTTGGGTTTCCGTGCGGCGACGCCCCCGATGGAGGCGGGCGGGACGGGGGGGGGGTACGTGGCCCAGCCGTCGATCGCGCGCCGCTGCTGACGCCGGGCCATCTCCGCCGCCGCCGTCCCTGATCCATGCATGCAAGGTTCGTTCCTGCCGCGTGCTCGTGCATGGAATGAAGCGCTCGTGTGGATGCATACGTTTGTTCCCGTGTGCCCTCGTCATGCATGCGACGGTGCTCACACACAGCGCGCGGGCGCGCGTCGAACCAACCAGCACAATGCAAGGGCGTCCCCGACCGATCCATCGATCGATGGCGACAGCGGGTTGGCGCGCCGCCTGACCGCCTCCGCCCTTCCTCCCGCGCGGCGCCACCCGGCACGGACGGTGTCGTACTCGTAGTCTCGTACGTGCTGAGAAAGGGACGGACGGCCGGTTCGCGGCGCGGCCTTCGCCGTCGTACCGATTACCGAAAGGGGACGGCGGAGCCACGCGGCCTACGGAGTACGTGCTGTCAGGCCGCCTATCCCGGACCTTGGATCCGAGCTAGCTAGCCATCAGTCGTCGTCGCACACCAAAATACCAAATGTTCTAATTTCTCCGGCGGCAGCACGAGCCCGGATGTTTGACACTTTGACTGCATCTGGCGCCAGCGAACGAGGCCATGCATCTCTCCTCGATATGGTACCACAGCACGGCGCTGCTGCCCTGGCTCACTGAATGGCTGACTGGCCGGGCCGGACCATCTCGTCGGAGCTGCCAGCCACAATCGAGAACGAGACGTTTGGCAGCCAGTTTACTGCGGTCGGGCAATTCTCTGATTCTGTTGGCGAACGACATTTTCAGGCTGCTGTACGTGTTTACTCTTTCTCGTCAGCTTGGATGAGATAAGGGCGGTCATGCACTGATGATGAGGGACGTCGCTTGCATTGCAGCCTTTCCCGATCTGAGACCCGTATAATAAATTGTCTGCTAAAAATACAAGCTACCCGAGCAGAGTAAATCCGGCCCGTCCAGTTTACACTCGCGTCATGGCAGGAGCACCGGACCGTCTAAAGCCATTGATTGTGCGGTTGCCATGGCCAATTGCCACAGGACCACCCCCCGTAACACAGATCTGTCCGCGCATGCACACCCATGTGCATCCTAGCCAAGGAATTATCACTCGGTCTCAACGTTTTGACAGTCAACGACGTGGCTTCGTCAACTCGGAAATGAAGATTAGTACTGTACTGTGATAGTATTAGTTATCTTCCTACTCCAGAAGATGGAAGAAGCCTCATATGTATTGCGTCCATGCAGTGAAAACCTCTGTGCTAAAATTCCAAGACGAACAGACCGTCAGGAAGAGTCCACAAGGCGAGAACCCCAACCACCGCCCAACGCAGCATGATCATCTATCATGGGATTACTTGGCTCCTACCTGCCGGTGGCGACGAACCATACGAGACGAAGCTACCAGGCCCCCGTCGGCGTCGCGCCCTGCCACCCGCTTGATCCACTACCTGGAGAACAGCGTATTAGTCCCAGTTGAAAACCCTTTTTTAGTCTCAGATTTCCAACTGAGACTATAGAAGAAGACTAATACTTTCAACTTTTAGTATTGGTTGTACGAAACCGGTGAAAAAGTATGTTTGTATTGGAGCTCCAACTCAAGACTAACAGCGTCACGCGAGATCCATCCAACCACTGCAACTTACTGCTGACATCTGATAACATAGATGATGTTTTTTTTATTGTAAGTGCTTAGAAGGTTTTAGTCTCATTTAGTGTTACGAATTGGGACTAAAGACGACCCTTTAATTCCGGTTAGTAACACCAACAGGGCAACCAGGACTAAAGGGATCGGCCTTAGTCCCAGTTCGTAACACCAACCGAGACTAAAACTTTTTCAGAAGTAACACGTTTTGAATCGAGACTGATTCTTCTATCAGTCCCCATTCTATTTTATATCGGGACAGATTTAGAGATGGATTGCCCATTTTACAGCAGTGAGCACCCGATCAGCAGCACCTCAGCAGCAGCAGCAGGAGGCGCTCCTCGGATGCTCGGAGGCCGTACCGGCCTGCGCGCCATCACACGCTGCTCAACAGTCAAAGATTCGTCACTGCTCATGTGAAGCGTTAATCAGCGACAGAAAAACGATTGACTCGTCTCGAGGAATATGGCACTGAATGAAGCTGTTGGAGATAGGACTTACACACCAAACACACCAATGTAGTACTGCTAAAATGGACAAATTAAGTTACTGCTTCCTGTTCAGCGTACTACCGAGAATGATCGACCTAACACAGAGTGACAGTCGGGGTAGGGAGCGCCTGGCATTGATGGTATCCGCCACAACAGGCGGCAGCAGAGTTTAACCTGAACCTGAAGCAGCTGGCGCAGTAAAAAACTGCAGAGGCGAGGTGAAGGTGAGGGGAAGAACTGAAGAAAGGATCCAGAGGGCGATCCACTGACAAGGTCAATGGTGCTCGTAGCAGTGTCAGCGATTCAGCGTGGACCGACATTTATGCCTGTGAGAATCGGAATGGCGCTGTCGCTGTACATAGGAGAGAAGGGGGAGAGAAGAAAAACAGACAGACGCTCCTTCTTTCTCCCTCTGCTGAAGAATCAATTTACGACGTGTGATGGTGCACATGGAGACAGCACAGCACATGATGAGCACAACCGGGGGTAGTCGTTGCAGTAACTCAATAAATGAGAGCGTGCATGATCTTATTTATTACGGGGGGAAACCAGCGGTCCAACGAGTGTTTTTCCGATCAGTGACATCTTTCGCCTCCCAGTTAAGGTTGAGAACAGCTGAACATGTTTTTTCACAGTCTTGTGCTGTGTTCGTCCATGAATTCTTTCATCTTGCTGCTCGGCGGGCTCAATTCTCAGTGGAATTATTTACTTCGATAATTATTTTCTTGGAACGGGTTTGACCACCCAACCGCTCACGTTCCTGGCTTAATTTGTAGGCAATCCTTCTTGCAGAGATAAACCTGAGTATTTCGTCTTCAGTTCCCAACAGGTTCATGGTAACAGCAGGCAGCAAGGGCCAAAAGTTACCAGTCCATTTGGTGCATGCACTTGCAGCAGGCGCTCATTTCAGCAAGGTTTTGAACTGAAAGTCTGCCAATTTTCACCCTGAAGTCTGGGAACCTCAATGAAAGCAATGCTCCCCGGGGTCTCTTCGCTCCACCCAGTTTCAGAATCCATGCGCGTTCAGTTCAGGCAGCATGCACGCATGCATCATGCATGGGTCGATCGATGCATGCAACGCGGAGCAGAGAGCGACAGGCGTAGCTCGCGGCCGCGTTCGCGTTCGTACGCGCGAGGCGGGCAGCGCATCGGCATCGCCGGAGCCGCGCGAACGGGCCGGGCCGCCGAATAGACGGCAGCAACCACCGGGGCCACGGCCGGCCGACAGGGACACATGGTTCCATCAATGGGGGGAAGCGAGGACATGTCCGCCGACTCCGCCCGCGCTCGTCTATTCCCTGAGCACCTGCAGCAGGTTCGTGGCGCGCGGGCGCGGCGCGGCCGTCTGCACCGCTGCAGTGGGCAGAGCCAGGGATTTTTTTTCCCCCACAGCCAGAGAAACAAGTACGACAATATAAATTTGAGTGTGGATGGTTCTCGCTACGGATGCAAGCGGCGGCGAGTCATTTCCCAGCGGACGTCCAGCAGGGCTGTTTACATTCATGCTGTAAAAAATTAGCCATCGGTTCAAAGAAAATAGTCCACACCAATTGATTTCCTCTTCTTTTTCCAATGGGAATTGTCGGAAGAGCCCAAGGGGAATGAGATACTCTCATCTAGTGGCGGTTGGCTCATGACACTGGAGGATCCCCTTACGTCACTGCCACACATGCTTCATTGTGTGTTGGCTCCATGCACGGTGACTCAACTTCAGAAGAGGCAACGTTAAGCAAGTATCATCCTATAATAGCGGTAAGTCATTGACGGCATTGACAATCTCATAGCCGGGTCGCGAAACTCAACGACGGTTCCTCTAATCATCTTGGCAATTGTCTTGGTACATGCCACCAGTACCCCAAGGGTTTGAGTTTAGGAGAAAGAGTCGAGGGGAACTGAGGCTTATAGAAGAGACACGCAAGCATAAAAAGATGGAGACTGTGTGTTACCGAGACAAGTACATAGGTGTTAGGGATGACAACTGAGTCCGTAAGGTAGAGGTAAAGAAATAAAAACTGCCTACGACAAGACTTAACAACTAACATTACTACGAGACCCATACTTAGGGAATAGAGATATCCATCGGATTCATTCATGTTATAACCAAATATATATTATAAGAATTAGTTCAAACAATGCAATAAGAATATAACATCCACACTGTCATATGAAAAAAAACTAACATATCAACGGACGGTTGGCCCAAGCAATCATGAACTTGAATTCAAACCAGAGAGACATTTGAGTGCGCTACCACATATACACATGCATAGTCTCATAGATCTGTCGAAATTGAAATGTATGTCTATCCACACTATAAGAGAGCGAATTTAACAATACCATTTTTACTCAAAGAAAACCTCTGTAGCCCTCATATTGACCTCACTGTACATGTAAGAAAGGGCCTAAACCGACAGGTCTCCTTTTCTTTCTTTGGTTGGCCGGTCATCTTCTTTCTTTTCTTCGACGCTCTCTGCTTTTACGCAATCCACGTAGACCCATTAAATATATATACATACTGAGGCATGGTTCACAGCGTACATCTACGCTAGTATGTCTGGGTGAAAACCAATGCCGACACCCAACCCGCTAGCAACTGCACATGCAATTTGTCTACCAGTCCAATTGCCATTCCCAGTGAGCGCGGGGCATAAAAACTCACTTAACATATACCCTGCTTCATATGTAGGATATATCTTTTATTTTTACTATTACTAACTTGAAGTTTCAAAAGAAATAATATTTACTACACGAGCTAGAAAAGAAGAAACATAAATCAAATTAGGAATATCTAGCTGCCCATCAAGCTTTAATAATAATAGTCATTAGATTCATTTTATTTTTCTAAAAGATTAACAACTATGTTTTTATGAAAGATAAATGTTGACTAAAGCCTATTGCACATGAAAGGTGTGTGTATGAACTTTGTGCTAGAGTATGAAGATATGTAAGAAATGTAGAATAATAATTTTGATTAATCGTAGGTTTCAAATTTGCATATAAATTTCTAGTGTAGCCTATGTTCTGTATGAGATTGACAAGTTTGGCAACGCTCGGATTAGAGGGATTGGATAAATTAAAATCCACGATAGATCAAAATATCAAGTTTTTTCAATTCACTCCAATCAGTTGCTAAATTAAATCTCAATAAAAAAAAATCTAGTGAGGAATCTCGGTCCCTTACTGCCTGGCTCGCCTGCTGCTGGCCGGGCTGGTTTCTTCCTGAAATGTCCGTTGGGCAAACGCTCGCTCGGCCGCGCAAAAAAGGAAGGTGGGTCCATGGGCGTGAGCGCTGGCCAGCCTCACGGGGAAGGGAAATAGGTGAGTTTTTTTTCATGTGGTGGGCTCCACGACGAATGATGTCCGTTCGAAGTTTGCACCTGTCTGCCCACGCAGGGAGGTGGCCAGTGGGTCCAGGTGAGTTTTTTTTTCTTTTCTATTTTCATTTGTTTTTTTTCCGCAATCATAATTTATCAGGATAATTTTATAAAAGTATAACTTTATGTCATACAGTTATAGTCAAATTATGCTACCGTAAATTATAGTAGCATAAATTTTACGTCCTAAAATTGTTGTAATGAGCATAGATTATGTTAGCATAATTTTATATCATACAGTTATAATAAATTATGGTAGATGACAAATTATGCTAGCATAATTTTATGCTGATAAATTATACCAACATACTATGGAAGCATAACTTAATACGATAGTTTTATGAAAACATAATTTATCAGGTAGTTTTCTAAAAACATAACTTACCATGATAACTTTATTAAAACATAACTTATCTGTAATAAAAAATAAAAATAAAAAACCTTACTTGGGCCCGGCCACGTAGAGCCAGTGGAAGCGCCACGGGACAGCGTCGCTCGCTCCAGCAAGCGCTCGCCCGGGCAAGGAGCAGGTGGGGCCAGGGGGTGCAGTGTGCAGGGGCGGGGCGCAAGCAGAGTCGTGGAACCGGACACGCCAGACTGTCGGATCGCTCGCTGATTCCTAGATAAGCGAGCGCTCGTGGAATAGTCGCTCGTGGTTTCTTCTCAGCGTTTAAGGCGCCGCGCCGCGCACGAGGCTCCACCACTGCGGCTACCGGCTACGGAGTAGTCGTTGGGCTGAGCTACCGTTGGTGTGGTACGTGATTCGGTGATTGGATGGATGGTGTTAGCCGGCTGGTTAGATCGGATGGTACCGCGTGATTACGCCGTGATAATTATTAATTGATAACACCGCGGTTTTGATCGCCGGCCGGCCGGGACGACAGCCCTATTAGTTACAGTAGCCGTAGATGCGGCGCGTCTTGTACATGTCGACACTCCATGGATCGGATCCAGCATTCATGAGCATGCTGCATTTGCTAGCTTTGTTGATCCACTATGAGCCGCAGAATGAAGCTCCACGAACGTGGTACGCGGTAGTCACGTACAGGCACAGTGCATCGGGAACAGTGGTAGGAGGACATCGGGACTTGCTGCCTAGTAAGCGTTGGCGGAGCCGGGAATCGAACAAAGGGTGGCTGAGCAAAGTGTTGCCTTCCAAAATCAAACGACCTGAATAATTTGGATTTGCTGGCACATCTAGCCACGCATCATATTTGCAGAATTGCAGTAACAAATGTAATGATGAAAATTTTTGATTTATTCAGTGCATTGTCATCACTTCAAGTTCATGAGCAAATTGTCGCCTTATGCCTCAATCCAAAATGTTACATCTCCCGTCCAACTTGGGTTGGCCAATTGTGTAAGCGCCAATTCACCATAAGAATCACCAAATGGAGTCAGTGCTCTTGCAGTAAGTCAAAGGCTTAGGTTGCCTTCCATGCATATGGTAGAAAGTAGCTAAAGTAAGAAGGCATGCACTAAAACTAAGGGAGACTGCAGTGAAGAGTGACCGGCATGTGCAGCTGAGCTCCCTGCGTGGCCTGCCTGAAGCGTGAGTACAGGGAGGAAGAATGGATGCATGCCGGCCCATAGCGGCGGCGAGGATCGATGACGTTTTGGCTATAAACGGGGTTACGCTGTTGGTTGCTAGAATAACACTAGGCGTTTTTGTGTTGTGCAAGTATCAGACAGTGTCAGGTAGTACAAAGTATTGCAGAGCATAGACCGGGGCTGCAGCCCCCTAGCCTCGGTCCTAAATCCGCCCCTGCCAGTAAGCACTACCTCCGGTTAATACCCAACACTTGCCCATTGAGGATTGGATTACCTTCAATCAGCTTAGCTATATGCCTATATCCATATCGAGGGTGGACGCAACACTACATCCATAAAAGGTTTGTATACCTCAAACTTTGTCAAGCTGTTACCTCCGGATCCGTGGCGCAATGGTAGCGCGTCTGACTCCAGATCAGAAGGTTGCGTGTTCGATTCACGTCGGGTTCAAACCCCCGATTCCGGCGATCCGTTTTTGGGTTTTTGTTCTCCCATGCTGGGCCAGGCCGCCACCAACATCTTCGGTTGGGCCTTTTTATTTGGCCAGGCCGCCACCACCTTCTTTTGTTCGAATGTGCGCTCTCCTGAATTCCGCGTGCCACTTTTTTGTTCACTGTTTCCCGTCTCCGGTACAGTTTTAATGTTTAAATTTTTTTTTCGGTCAGATTTAGTCTTTTCTTGGCCTGGGCCGGCTCATTCGGATGATCGAATCCATGCCGCACGTGCTTCTTCAGTTTCTACTGTTTGTTTCAACAGTTCATATATATATTTATGGGACCGTAATTTCAACCTCGATCTGTACCTACTAGTCTACTACTCCTAACCAGCGGTGTCACGGATCAAATACATGCTCCATTCTGATCGTGAAACATTTTTTTTTTAAAAAAGAACATGCTTCATGTCCCATCGATGCGACGCCGACTCCAATTCTTCTGACGTCCCTGTCCACTCCAGTTTCGTTCTACCGGTACATCAATTTTTGTTGCTGGAATAACGTCTCTTCTCTTTTGTCTGAAAAGAAGAAGAAGCGGTTTTTGGTAGATTATCTCCTGCGTGCTACTGCTCCTGGCTATGGAGATCCGCTGCGCGCTTTCCGCGAGCGACGTATCTTGACCCGGTTCGCTGCATGGCATGTTGGCATCATATCAAGTCGCATGAGCAAACAGCAGTATCCGTCTATTCCGAGTGTAAGTGTACATGTCAAGATATATCAGCTTCGATCCGGTACCGCTATGACCCCACTGATTAAGAACCCCGCCCACAGGTTTTGCAGATGTGTTCCGGCCTGATGCCCTGATGTGGCTGAGGGCGATAGGCCTTGATGGTGCCGCCTCACACACCAGCGTCGTTGGATGGATGTGCCCTACTACTTGGCAAGCGTTTGTTTGTTCCTGGGAAATTAATTAAACTAGCTACACCCCTGTACTCGAACTTGATACACACCAAATGACCAAAACGCACATCGATCAGGGAGGAGGAGGACAAAGTACAGGAGGAGGCCTGGGTTCTTAATCATCAGTGGGGTTTGGGTTTCCCCTTTTGCTATATAACTCGATCGGCATCATCCCTGACATATTCGCAAACCAACAGCTAGCGGCAGCAGTATAAAATCACTTGATTTGATACGCACTCCAACAGTCCAGACTTCAGTGCAGAAGCGCCGGCACGCATGCATGCGTGTGTATCTGGAACTCCCAGGTCGACGACAGGTGTGAGGGCATGCAGATCGGAAGAAGAAGAAGAAAGGGGAGCCAGCCATGCCCCATGCATGTCCAAACATCCGAGACAGGCCGGTAAACGTACGAAGCCGGTGAGATAATGCTAAGATATTTGCCAAGCCAGTACTGTATATGGCCAAAAGCCAAACAGACGTGCAGAATCAGAGAGGGTCTAGAAGCGGGCGCACGTGTCCTCGCGTGACTCGCCCATCATGCATGGCGCCACATCAGCAGTGCTGCTGCTGCTGCTCATGATGACCGAGCATTCGAGCCGGCCGGGAGCCCGCGGGTGCGTGTGCGTCCCGTGCCTTGCTGGGACCGCGAAAACAACGTGCGTACGTGGCGGTGACATGGGCTTTTCCCCGGGGTAGGCGGGCAACGGCATGGCGTGGCATGGTGCGCCGGCGGCCCGGCCACCGATCGGTGGCGATGGCGGCGTGTTAGAGGGGGCTGGAAAGCCTGGCTCCAAAGGTAACGGGAACGGGGGCAGCATGCATCTTGCCATGCTAGCTAGATGAGGCGCACTAGGGCATGGCACAAAAGGGTAGGGACTAGCTGGTGATGATAGCTCAGGCGCCACCAAACCATACCGGAGAGGGGGGGTTTAATGCTGGATTAGCGCGCCTAGAGCGCAACCACAAGTCAAGCTTTTAGGTTTAAGATGATATCACCCTTTTGAGCTTTGATCGATCCATCGATCGATCTGTTTCTCTTTCTTTCAGAAAAGAGACGGGCACAGTGACCAACACACAGGCACAACCTACTTTATTCCGACTGAGAAGGCTTTTTCGGCTATCGCATAGAGATCAGTTAGTATGATGTACACCTATATTATGAGGGTTAATTAGCGCAACATTTCCTCGCTCCAACATGCCTTTCCATGAGTATAATATTTTCATCTTTCCAGAGTCCAGACAGACCTTTTTCCACGTGATAACCGCAGATTTTCTGCATTCCAAATACCTGGAGTATAGCAGAGTCAAATAATTAACGATCACAAGTAACTCTTCTAAACCAAATGCATCTACCTACAGTACTATACAGGCAAACTTTCCTCACAAACATACATATATATTCCATTCAATTCAATAGTACTAGTACGTAGTACAATACAATCCCGGCCCGTTTCTAACAATCCGGTGACTAATCACTCTACCAATTCATCAATTTCGACGTACGATCGCGCGAGAGAGTTCGAGTTCAGTAACCCCAAAGGGAGGCCTCGCGGTCCATGTGCTGCCGCGACGACGAGGAGATCTCGGCGGCGTTCACCTCCGAGGTGAGCCCGGTGTCCTGCGACGCGCCGCCGCCGCCGCCGCCGTCCCTCTCGCCCACCAGGCCCAGCTTGCCGTACCAGCCGCCGCCCTCCTGCTGCTGCAGGAGCTCGTGCACCATGGCGCCCGCGTCGTACTGCGCCTGCTGCATCATGCTCGCCAGGAACGGCGACGACGGGGCGGCGGAGAGGAGGGGGAAGGGTGGTGGGTTCAGGAACTGGCCGGCCTCCAGCGCGTTGGAGAAGCAGGTCACGTGTAGCGGTGCTGAAAGCGACGACGTGTGGGCGCCGGACACGTCCATCAGCGGAGGCAGCTGCGCGCACGCCGCGAAGTCGTCGTCCGCCGTGCTGGGTCTGGCGCTGGCCATGGACGACGGCCCCACGTCCGCCGCCATCCCCATGCACGCGGACGCGGCCGATGGCCACTTGCCGCCGGCCGCCGCCGCCTCGATGCTCTTCTTGAACACCCTGCACAGCACCCACTCGTCCTGATCGAGCAAGCAGAAAGCGCGGGAAGAAACCGCAGTTAGATTAGATGGATCCGCACGCCACTACTTGTCAGTGGTGGATCGGAGGACATGCATGCGCATCAGCGCATCGCATCGCGAGCAGCAGGGAAAGCCGGCCGAAAGCGCCGTGTTACATACCTTTGACGCTCCAGCTCTGACCGATGACGGGATGATGAAGCGGCCGCCGCCGGCGTGGTGCTTGCCGTCGAGGCGGTACTCGTGCATGACCCAGCCTGTCTTGCCGCCCCTGGGTGCCCTCCCGGTGTAGAAGACGAGCGTCTTCTTCATGCCCACGAGGGCCTTGCCCCTGAAGATCTCCCTGTCCTTGCCCGTGGCCTTCCAGTAGCCGGACCCGGTGGCCCGGTTCGTCCTCAGCCCCGTCGGGTACTTGCGGTCCTTGAGGCAGAAGAAGTACCACTCCTTCTCCCCCATCGTCGCCCGGGCTGCACGCCATACCATACACGTGCCGCGCCGTCAAATCAAACCATGCCGCAACACGCCATTAATGGAGTGAGCTAGGAACCTTAAATAGTTAAATTTGATAGTATATAGATGGATGCGCGCGGATCGAGTGACAAAAGGTGGCTTACATGGCAGGTCCCATGGCTCGCACTTGTTGAGGTCGGCCTCGCCGACGGCGCGCGGGGCGAACCCGCGGGGGTCGGCGGCCTTCACGGCGAGGTAGTGCGTGATGAGCTCCTCGTCGGTGGGGTGGAACCGGAACCCCGGCGGCAGCTCCATGCCCTGCTGCTGCTGCTGCTGCTGGTGCACGTCGTGCTCCATCTCCTGCCTGGCCGCCAGTGACCCAAGGATCGCCGTATTACGTCTAAACCTGATGAAGATCGAGGAGATACATCAACACAGACAAACAGTACTCTAGCTCGTCAGCATAAACAACGACCTGACGAAGATTGGCGCTGCAAGAAAATCACGCGAAATCAATCGTGGGCCTAGCCTGATGCTGAACAGAGAGATTAAACAATCAACAACGACTGGATCGATGCAGGCAGTACATGGCCAGCCAAAAACACACACGCAAAGAAACGTAACAGAGACCACATCACCACACAGAGATAGCCATCTGGAGATGGAAATGGTGGAGGCTGCTGCTAACCTTTCGGGTGTTGGGGGGCGGATTTCAATTCTCCCGGGGAATAATGGAGTTGTTAAGTGAAGATTAAAGCTGGGGAGGGAGACGATGGGCTTATATACTGCGAAAGGAGGCGGCCGGGGGCGTCTGTTTTAGAGGGAAAGAGACGTGGCGACGAAGGAACAGCACGCGGTGGTGCTGGTGCTGGTCCTGGTCCTGGTGCACGGCAGCCGGCTGTCCTGGTACTAATCTTTTGACTTTGACGACGCCCGGGGAGGGGGTGGTTAATTTTTACCAGGCCCATGATCCTTCAGTTGTTTGTGGGGCCACTTGGTTAATCTTTTTCTTCATATTTTGCTACTGAAACAGACCGTTCAACTTTGGATGTTTGGTTATTTCTTCCCAAACTAAATCAACTTAGCACTTTTGTAAATTTCAGTAATTTTTTTTGACAAATCCAGAGAGATTGCTCTTTAAATTTTGACAAGAGAATCTATACTCAAAGTTCTAGATTGCACTTATTAGTCTCTCCACAACATCTACTTGGGGTGATACCCCAAACGGACAGATAGGAGGGTTGGAGCGTCGCAATAACTAATGTCGTTACCCATTGATTCAAAGAATCAATGTGACATGGAGGAGAGAAATAACACGAGTGTGAGATATATATGCGGTGCCCCTTGCACCACGGCTGCCTTTTTCTATCTCATTTTTTTTATTTCTCACATGAGAACAGCACAACCAATGCCCACACTAAGGTATTGGTTGCGATGCAAATTTCTCTCATCTAGGCATTGGGATTTTTTTTTTTAGGCATCACTCTATATATTGACACCACACTCCACCGTGTGGAGGACTTCAAGGAGAGTTGGATGTCTAGCTTCAAGGAGAGGTCACCACTAGTCTTGCCGGCATTTATGAACCTCGATCTCACAGTGCGCGAGGGGACAATTGCACCACCAAAATCTGCTTTTTATGATTACATAGGAAGCTTTCTTTGAATCGATGAACAGTCAGCGTGAATGAAGGTAGAGCAAGTTCCCGGAGGTATTTGCATCTAGTCATCTATCGCGAAACCTAAGCTTGGATTGCATTGCATGTTCCATAACAGGGATCACTGTGCAGGAGTCAGCCATGGAGTTCATGAACAGTATATTCTGTGCGAATTCAATTCCTCTGCTTCGCAAATCGAATACCTTTTGGTATGGTATGCCGGCTCGCCCATTGTTCAATACAAAAGACGACATCGCATTAAATTGTGGGCAAATATAATGAGAATAATAATACTGCTGGGCCAACAAATACATTACATATATCTGGCTTTGGAGCGTTGTTCCATACAGTGCCATAACGACTTTGCTGTTCTTTTTTTTTTTTTTGTTTGAGGTGCGTGGTTAACTAATTTGCTGTGTCAATATATAAGAACGGGGTGAAGCCTTGACAAAATTGTTGGTGGCCCATCCTCTGTTTGGCGTTTCTGGCCAAACGCCCATACGGCGAAAGATGCAGTCCAGCTACTCATCATCATATCATATCGGTGGATCAGACGCGTGGAGCTAATAATACGTAGGTGTAGGTAGCAGCATCATGCTATGCTACGACGACCATGCACGTGTTCGTCGTCCAATTATCGGAGCCCCTGTGCAGAAGCTAGCAGAACCAATGATCCATGCATGCATCCTGCTGACCTAGCTAGCTCGTTCCGCGAGATCTGGAACTGTGTGGCCATTTCCGGCGGAGATGCAGCCATGCATGCAAAAACCATATCATCAGAGGTTAGTTATTATGCGCAATATACATACGACGACTGTTGCAAGGAGTAATTACATGTGTAAGACGAGCTCCTTTAACTTATTAATCAAGAGGCCACTTTGTCAGAGCCGTTTAATTTTGTACAACAAGCATGCATGTTTACTGTGTGCACACTAGCTCGATCGTTCAGAGGGCTAGCCTTAATTAGGTTGTCGTCGTGAGAAGGATTTAAAAAAAAAAATCAAGACGCGCGCGTGTATATATAATCATGCACGTCGAAATCGATCCATGTTTCGAGTCATGGATGGATCGGGTGGTGGTGTTGGACCAGACAGACCATCGATCGGCTTCAGTTTAAGTGGATCATCAGTCTCATCGATTAGATGGCTAGACTTTACCTGATGATGTGCATGTTTATTCTTTATTGTAGCTAGCTCATCACTCTGCTGGCTGCATCCATATTTCACTCTCACCGCGAAAGAAAAAGGCCAGCGTTCATATTCGCAAAGAGAAAGTGTTCCCAAATCGCAAAGTTAAAGTGCTGTCTATCCATCGGAGAGTGTCTATTTCTTTTTCGCAAAAAAAAAAGTGTTCTTGCTAGCACTTGGTAGTACTATTTGCAAGGAGAAAAGAGAGTGAAATTAACTGGATGGCACACCTACTCATCCATCGGTACGGTGGATCGACGGACACGTCGTTCGTTCACGGAATCACGGTACGTCGTCGTCGTGTGGCTGCGACGTGTACGTACGCATATCTACGTACGTACGCCCGCACGGACCTGCATGCGAACGGCAGGCCATGCGTATACGGCAGCACATGCCTGGCTGCCTGCCTGCCTGCCTGCCGAGCTACGTACTGTAGAGTAGTAGCACGTCGATCATCTCCTCCGATCCGTCCTCGGGCGCGGCGGCCTTTGTGATTGCGCCGTGCCGGCGACCTTGCCGAGATGCGGTGGACCCGTGTGGGAACGAACGGGCCGCCGCGCCGCACGGGGCGTTGCGGTTGCAGATACGTACGCCCGGGCCAGGCCGCTCGCTGGTGGACCACCGCGCGCGCTGGTAGTACAGCGCACCAGCACTGTGTATAGCCGTGGATCGATCGATCGATCGATGGCGCACGCACGTCGGCGTCGCCGCACAGCACACGTCTCTGTCCCCCCTCGTCTCGGCCATTCCACATTTCAACGGCCTCCGCAGCCGCGTCCGCTGCGCTGCCAATGGACATACAGGGTGCGTGCGTCGTGGATATGCTCGGCACGCAGTGGACTGCTGTCTACTGCGACCGCCTATGGCCTATGGGCGCGGCGCGGTTCCTTGGTCGAGCTGCGAACTGAAAAAGCGAGGCGCCGCACACACCGGGCAGGCGATGATGGATGCATCAGCTCGAGGGGCCGGCCGGGCGATTGGATCGGAGCACGTGTTTTTTTTCCGCAGCAGCGCCGCATGCACTTGTGTGTGTGCTTCTGCAGTGCCGCTCCAGACCAGAGCTCCTCCGCTGCCATGGATGCGCGCGGATGGTGGCCACTCGTTGGTAATGCCGCGATCGATCGACTGAGGCGGTGGACACGATGGCAGCAAAGGCAGAGAAGCGACGGCGACCGGCGGCGGGGTCCCGCGTTCCAGGATGCTGCCGCGAGGCGGCGGAGCACGTATACGTATACTGTAGCGCGACCCAGCTGCCCGCGTGCCACGACGCCCGCCACACACGCGTCCGTTGCTGTACCGTCCGTCGTCGCACGCGTGCTTGCGCATGCAGGGGTACCGAGCTAGTACCGAGTACTAGTACATGCCAGAGCTCACCTTGCCACGCACGAGATCTATAGCTACGGCTACCGACGCAGAAGAGATCCTTACAGTGGCGGTACAGCCTCGATGGGGACCGTACCGGCCGGGTGAGATTGCGTGCGCGCGTCTCCAATTATTGCGCCTTCCTTTCGTTCTCTGGCTTTGCCACTACTGGCTAGCTAGCTGCAAGGACGACGATCGACGTACGCGCGCGCGGCTGACGCGAGTCGTCGTCGGCACGAGAGACGTCGATTGATTAGTGTATCAATCCGTACGAGAGTGTTCTCGCACGGACTAGACTATTAATAGATATATACATATATATTAAAAATTGATAGATAATAATAGCAAGAGTTAATAATTTTAAAACATATATATGTACTTTTTATTTTTATTATTTAATTTTTTATATCAACATATTTTTGTTCTTTAGAGTTCAGATATTATTTTATTTTATCTATAGAATATTATATATGATTATTTAATTTCATCTTTTATAATGTCATGGTGAATTGAGTTCATCTTTTATAATGGCATGGTGGTAATTTATATGTAAATTCAATGAGTTATTTAGTTCATATTTCATAATGATATGGTAGGCAATTTATTTGTAAATTTAGGCTTATTTTAATTTAATGTCTATAATGGCATGATGAGTAATTTGCGTGCAAATTTAGGAGGTTATTTTAATTTATATTTGATAATGGTATGGTGGGTAATTTATATGCAACTTTAGTGGGTTACTTTAATGGTCTTTCATAATCGCATGGTGGAATAATTTATATGCAAATTTAGGGGTTTACTTTAATGACCTTTCATAATGGCATGGTGGGTAATTTTTTAGAAAATATAACAGATCTAATGGCTAGTATTATCTGATACTGCTTGATGGAAAACCGGATGTTTCTAATTTTTGTGGAAATTTCTAGGATTTATCTTTTTTTTCTAATGCGCTTCGCAATTCGTGATTCTTTTTTAACCTCTAATTTATATGCAAATTTAGTAGGTTACTTTAATGGTCTTTCATAATGGCATGGTGGGTAATTTATATGCAAATTTAGATGGTTCTTTTAATGGCCTTTTATAATAGTATGTCGGGTAATTTTTTAGAAAAATATAACAGATCTAATGGCTAGTATTATCTGATAGTACTTGATGGAAGGACGGATGTTTCTGATTTTTATGGAAATTTCTAGGATTTATTTTTTTTGAGCGCGCTTTGCAATTTGTGTTTTTTTTTAAACCTCTAATTAGTAATATTAAACCTCCACATCCACATGCCCAGTTGCCACGTAGTACGACGACGAGCTGGTGATCGGCGCAGGCCGGGGATCCCGGTCGACCGCGCGTAATCCAGACGCCGTCATCATCATGGTGATCACGACGCGCAGGCGATCGAAGGATCGATCGGGTCCCCCCCTAACTATCTAGTCGCACGGCATGGCGTGCTCGGCTCGGCCATGCGCGCTGTAGCAAGCAAGCGAGCGAGCAAGCAAAACCCGGCCCACCGCCACGGCGGCACCGGCTTGGCGGTGGTCCAGGGACAAACGACGGAGGGCGACCCCCCTGCGTGCCGGCCGGCACCAATCATCGCCGGCAGCACACGTACGTGTCGCGGCGCCGGCGAGGCCAGCTCGACGAGACCTCCGGTCCCTGATTTCTTCTTCTCCCCGCCGGGACTGACGACTTTTGAGACGAGAGGGCCTCTCCATCTGCGGTCCACCGCCGGCCGGTCGAGCGCACCACCACGTACCACACTGCTGGCTAGCCGAGTACTGTAGTAGACAGGCACCTCCATCGCCGGCCGACTAGCTTTCTGCTCGTTGCTTGCGCTCCCACGTCTCTCCAACGCGCGCGGCAAAAGCAGCGGCAAGGACGACGGCGACGGCGACGGCGACGAAGCCGATGGGCGGGCGAGAGTTGGGCGGGTCCAAGGCGAAATCTCTGACCCCCGCGCGCGCGCGTCCATGCTTGCCACTTAAGAAATGCTATCGGTTCGGCGCGCGGCATCTTCTGAGCCTGCCACCTTTGCGGCTTCAATTCATTCCCCGCGCCAGGGCCAGCTTTCGTACGTGCAAGCCGCTGCGCCCCCCGTTCCGACAGATCACGCGTGTCAATAGTCAAAAGGAGCACGCACGCACGCCTCAAGAGTTTGAAGATTATAATAAACTACTAGACATCGATCAGCCGTACGTGCACGACAAAGGGAAAGACAAAGGCTTATATGTAGGTCTTGACTCTTGACAATGGTTGTCCTATAGCATGGGACGAGAGTGAGAGTGGTCTGAAACTGCAAGGAACCGCACAGCACAGCTTGACAGCCAGGTGGTGGTTCAGTTCTTGGCAGGCTACCTCGGGCACGGCATGCAGCAAAGTGCAAGCCTGCAATAGTCACAACAAGGTTATGGATGGGCACATCAAGCCCGTTCATTCGTTGCTTGGTGTATTGCAAGGACTGATCGGCCGACAGCAAGCAAACATTGGACGAGATGACCTTAATTACTTTAACTAAATCTGCAGGACTCATGTAGGGGCTGCAGGCCTGCAGCCGGTGCCGCAGACCTTTGAACCTGACGAATCTTCATAAACCGCCGCGTTTGCTAACCATTTATTAGGTATAGAGAATATTATCCTCCTTATCACTCGATCGATCTCTGCTTTCTCCCTAGATATTATACAATCAGCTAGCTGCCATGTCTGGTTTTCTGAGTGGTTGCAAAGGTGATTTGACTTGCTCGGATGAATGATGGCTCTGGCAACGAAACATCAGTTTCCAAGTAAACAGCACTGGTCAAAAACACAAACAAACAACTCCCCAACAAGTAGTTCCTCACTGATTACGGAACTCGAATTGGACTAAGTACGCGCCACGTCAGGCAGCACTAGCCCTGGCTGCCCTCGATTGTGTCAGCCAGCCCAAGATATGGATTAATTAAAACGCATCTAACTGAACCACCGGACGCTGATAGCCGAACATACTATATAAACCGACCGACTCGTCAGTGCAGGTGTGCACTCCGACAGGCATAAAGTTATTTACGGGCTGGGTGAAAAAGAAATATCTCAACCACTAAAGATCTGCGCAGTGCTCATCATGGAGATGCATATTTCTGCGCACGAGGCTGCCGCGTGTTGGACCAGAGTGCAGGGTAGAGCATCAGAAAAGCAAGGCTTACCTCAGTGTTGTATCAGCAATGCAGCCCATGCATGAGCTGCTGTTTCTGGGTCAAATACCTATAAACAAAGATGGTCAAATACTTACACATCTACTAGTATGGGACGCCCACTTGCTGCATGTTCAGCATAAGTTACTGTCTAGCTTCCAGCATGTTTTTTGGCCGATCGCCCTAATCAATCCACTGCTTAATTTCCCGGTAAGAAAAGACCTACCTCTTTGCAAGTTGAGATTGGCCGGTACTAAGGTGCAGTGATCTCCCATCACAATATGTCTGAAAATGAATCAGCACCTAATAAAATGATTTCGATCGAGGTGCGCAACCCAAGCAAGGTATATCATGACACACAAATGTTGCCCTCTTTCCCGGTCACCGTCTCTTGGGCCAGGACACCTGATGAATGAAGTGTGCTCCCTTGATTAATTCATCGACGTCTCGACTTGAACACTTCTCATCATCGCCGTCTCGGTGAAATAAATGCTGTCTCTGTTTATCATCATCAGACAGCAACCGAACCAACATAAAGTCACAAGAAATAATTATGATCCGCTACAAATATCAAGCAATAAAGGAGGAGATATCTGCTGTTGCATACCGCCACATCTATCTTTATTTGGTACTGCTATATTGCGTCGGGATGCAAGGCGAGTTGTCTGCTAATCCTCTGGTAATATTTTTTTTGGTGAGTTTTGAAACCCCTATCGCTGTGCCACACATGTATAGCAATTCTAAATAGACGACAGTTTGGGTACGATCTTCAGTCACAACTCACAAGTAGGGAAGGCAAGGCAGCTCGGCAGACCAAAATGACAAATGTTGGCTCAGAGTATGATCTGTTGTTTTTCCATTGGGAGGAAGAAGAAGGAATGGAATTAGGATGCCAGCATTCAGGTGCCGGACCTAAGGAAAGGTCAGGGTTGGCCCACAGAGATGGTTGTAGGCAGCAGATGGGAGGCGAGGCAGTGAAGGGTGATGCCCCCGGCACATTAAATTAAGCACATAAGAATCTTCATTTGAGGTATAATGGTTCTATTAGAGTCCCACGAATTCAGTGAAAAGCACCAGTTTAGAAAAATCATATTTAAACATAAAAACATCGAAAAAATTTGGCCGTGTATTTCAAAATCCAAAAGCTGATGTGTAACAAAGTTGTAGAGAGTTTATAAGCCCTAGTTTGTCAATTTTAGGTAATTGTGTATCATGAGTTTTCATCTCTCACCTTTAATGAAATTCTCTATATCTCTTTTCTCATAATTATTTTGTCATGTCAAAAAACTCCGATGTGCCGTAGCACTTAACGATAATGAAATTCAATTGGAACCTTTAGATGCATTTTGTGGACTTGGGTCGCTGGCCCAAGGCCTTAATGTTAACAATGCACACGCCGATTGGGCCTCTCGGTGGGCTGAGACCGGCATGCATCAATCAGCAAGATTGGACATGTGCCGAGGAAGCAACGGCAGGCAGCACATGAACGAAAAAGCACAGCGGCATGACTCATGAGGAGAAGGGGCAAACCGCCACAACTTGAACTGCGATTGGAATATTTTCCGCTTCCTGTTAGATCAAAATTTCATCTTCCCGTGTCAAAAAAAAAAAAAACCTTCCTGAGGGCTCGGCTCGTAGGAGTTTGCGACGGCAACATTTACACAAATTATTACATTAATTATATGGTTGTTCAAAAATGCATATGCACGTCTATAAGTACGGACTGCTGGAACTAGCCTTAGTTTCTGTCCGGTACAATATACGCGTGCACTGCATTTTTTTTTTTACATACAAATAGCATAAGTACTTCAGTAACCACACCCTGTTATTGATTCATCCAATCCAAGCAGGTACATTTCGACGTCGAGCGGTCAGATCTGATGTTCCCGAAACTGTGAAGCCATGTCTCATGGCCTCATGGGGATTTCTTTGAGTGCTCACCTCCCATTCTTTCCGGGCCTTCACAGTCAACTTGCCCACCTGCCGTGGAGACTGAAGCAAACAACAAGGTTGTAATGAGTTGTTCTCCATCTATATATAGTAGCTAGGGAGCCAACATGGCGGCCAAAAAACCACAGTTCTGAAAAATAGTAGTTTACCTGTAGCACCACTAGGAATGGTACCAACAGGAGCAGCCTGGACAAGGTTGTCACGGGGAGCAGGCGTTTGCTTCTGCAATGACGATCAGGTTTCATTTGCGTACGGGTACGTGTAATCCGTGGGTATAGATGTCCAACCAGTGTAGGCCACCCGTTTGGCCCGTGACCTGACACGGTTTCGGCCCGGTCCAAGCACGGATGGGCGTGCTGTGCTTGGACAGATTTCGCGGCCCGCGTGCCTTTGCACGGCTCGGCACGGTATATGGGCCGGCCCGACAGCAGCCCGTTATCCCTGAAATATAGGGCGCCCTTGGTTTGAGGCCCTAGCCGGCCAAGCCAAAGTTAGGCCTGGTTCTTGTCGTTTGGTTTAAGGCCTACTTTTGACGTGGCTCGTCCAAACTTTGGCCAAGTGAACAGGGTCAGAGACCAACGCTGGCCTAAGTTTGGCCCTGCTGAGATTGGCCTGGCCACAAACCAAACGCACCCATATAACTCCAAACCCTAACCTAGCTTCATTTTTCCCCCACCCGTCGTTGTCTATCTCTGGATCTCGTCTTCCTCGTCCCCGAACCCCTCCCTCCCCCATCTGCCTCCATGGCTCCCTCCCCTCCCCAGCCGCTCTCCCCCTGGCCCCAACCTCCTCCCTCCCTTGTCCTCCCCGACTCCCTTCCTCCATGGCTCGGCACGTGGCGCAGCGGGGCAGCGGCGGCTCCGCGCGCAGCGGGCAGGCAGCGCGGCGGGGCGACCGGATCGACGGCGGAGCAGCGGCGGCTCGGCGCGCGATGGACGGCAAGCGAAGGCGGCGGGGCGATGCAGCTCCATGCACGGCGGGGCGACCGGATCGGCGTGGCGGAGCAACGGCGGCTCAGCGTGCAGTCGGACGGCGAGCGGAGGCGGCGGCTCGGCGCTAGCGACGTGCCGGGTTGGCACGACCCAACGGGCCTCCCGTGGCACCGTGTCCAGGATGGCACGATCCGTGCCTTTGCATGCTGTCTTTGGGCAGGTTCGGCGGCACACGGAATGGCAAGGCACGGCCCGGAGCAAAAATCGTGCCGTACCAGGTACGGCCCTATTCGTGCTCGTGCCGTGCCCGCGTGCCGGGCGCCCGTTTGGAATCTATATCCGTGGGTGAGTGTTACAGAGTAACTAGCGCCAAAGCTAAATAGAGTAACAGAGACTTACCTCAAAAACTCCATGACCAACTAATTGCTTTGACCAACAGAAGAGCTGAACCACCAATACAACCTTTAATACAAACAAAATTTACATAACAGCAGTCAATCGTTGAACCTTGCAGACAATAAAAGATGCATCTTCAATTCAAAACTGTACTGCATTTTAATGATTGAACCATATATACAAAAAAACTACTGTTGGAGAGAAACAAGATATAGATAACATTTTTTTAGAAAATGTTTTAGAGTGGCATACGTGTATATATATATATATATATATATATATACACACACACACAAGAGAACATTCTACGATTTCGAAAATAAAAACTTCCGTCCGACAGAAAAACCGAGGTGAGCGGCGAGGGCACCGCTGGCAGCCCAGCAGAGGAAGCAAAGGAGGGCCGCGATCGCGCCGGCGCGGCGGTCTAGGAGGAAGTAGTAGGTGCCGTAGGCGGCGGCGATTACGTGCTCGAACGGCGCAGCGAGGTGGAGGAGCATGATGGCAGTGAGGAAGATGGGCCAGACGACGAGCTCGTGGATGCCCACGTTGACGGCGTTGCTGTGGTAGGCGCTGTAGGAGGCATAGTGCCCCTCCAGGTACAGGAGGCCGTCGGGCTTCGCCATGGCTCCACTTGTTTCGCCTGCCTGCCTCGATAGATCGAGCTCGATCGACGACGAGAGTGACGAAGACTCTTTGGATACGATTTAGTATGATGTACGGGGTGTAAATTTTATTTTCCGTCACTATCGAATGTTTGAGTTTAATAAATTTGTCTCGCTCTTTACTCTCATGAGTGTAATTAATTTTTTAATTAAATTATATTTAATATTTTTAAACTAATATCTAAATATTAATGATGACGTGATGTAAGTTAAATTTTAGCAGGAGATCAAGCAGGGATGCACGACGGCGTGAATGCAGAAGACATTCACGTGTTCAGCTTGGTCAAAAGCACGGGCCCGAGACCCAGTCAGCCATTGTTATAAAAAATTCATTACTGAGACGGCAGACATATAAATGGCTCACGAGATATTCCTAGGAGAGCACATATATTTGGTGATCCCCTTCTGTCTTGTTGTCACTTCTCAGCATGTAGGCTGTTGTTAAAATGTATATTCTTTGAATGATCTTTCTGCTGAACACACGGCGAAGAACACTGCTTCGTCCCAGAGAGCTGGGGCCTAGCGGCGCTACTGTACTAGGGGCCAGAGATCACTTGCATAAAGTTTATCTCTAGAATCGTGCGGAACACAATAGTGATGCAATTTTTAAAAAATTGTGTACTAGCTTTGTTTCCTTTTCGCTAGGTATTAACATATGCAAAAATGAGTGCGGTATGATCCAAGGGCCAATGGACCATATTATGATGCTTATGCAGTGCTCATGATACGATGCACATGTAGTTTTGTCATGTACTCATGTCATCCCTTTAGATAGGGACTGTGAGCAGGACCGGCTACTAATCGGCAAGTCATTTTCTCCCTTTTAGATAGGGATGTGAGCAGGGCCGACGACTAACGATAGTCATTTTCTCGCGGACATAGCCAGCGCCGTTTACATTCCTACCTTTAGAGGATGCCGCAGCGGTATTTAGCAAAGGCTCATCTCTATACTTGGAGGACAAACAGAGTGCACATCGAACTTATACAATATACAGATAGTATCAGTATCCAGTAAACATCCCTGCTATTGATCCATACATCCAGTCTAGCAGGTTAATGTGAGTAGGCAGATTTTATGGTCCGGAGCTGCGAGTCATACACATCTCATGAGGATTTCTTTGATTTCTTGTCCTCCCATTCCTTCCGGGCCTCCTCAATCAACTTGCTCACCTTGTCGTGGAAGCCAGGATATGGTTCGTACCCGCCAAATGTGTGAAGAATCTGAAGCACACAAGATTGTCATGAATTGATCCGGTGCTCCATCTAGTGAGGTAACAAGGCGGCAAAAAAAAAAAAAAAAAACACTAGTGCTGAAAAGGCACCTCTAGCAGCACAAAGAACGGTGCCATCAGGAAAGCCTGGACAAGATTGTCAAGGAGGGCAGGTGCTCGCTTCTGCGATGAAGATAAAATTTACAAGTAACCCATGGGTGTGAGTACAATAACTAGCAGCAAAGCTAAATAGAGTGATGGAGACTTACCTCAAAAACTCCATGACCAATGAATTGCATTATCCAACAGAACAGCTGAGCGACCAATACAACCTTTAACAAAAAAAAGTATATAAGAGTTCATGATTGAACTAATATAAAAAAGAATAAGTATCTTGTAACTACCTCAAGTTCACACTGAATATAGAAATGCAGATAAGAGCTTCTACTATTATTTTGTTTGTAAGCTCCAGCCATCTAGATTCTAGAACAAAGCAAACAATGCAAGCCTTACATATTATTATTCAAAGTGTAATGTTGTCAGATTTAGAAAATGTTATGAACGATTGCATGCAGGGGAATCAGTTATACCCCTAGCAACTTATTAGTTTAAAAAAAGCATAAACTTGTGGGAAGCAGATTCAAGAATTATTTATTCAAACATCGTTTACCATAGATGTGCTAAAAGCCTAAAACGCCTTCTTGTTGACATAGGTAAGTAACTGAATGCAGGAAATAAGTTTGTCAGAAGCACCATTTGTAATCAATAATGGTGTGGCAATTAGCAGTGGATGAACCAAAATGCAATCTGCTTTTTTGTGGTTAAAAGAAGCTGAATAGAGGGAATTGGCAAGTTAATAATGAGAAAGTATTGCAAGTCTACCAATTTTGTACTGTTACATGCATCATCTTGTTTATATGACAATCCATAGATGGTCGCCTCTCAGAAACAAATATTTATGTGGCATGAATTAAGAAAATATGAAACCTTTCTATGTTGAAGTTGTGATAGTTGAATATTTAAGTAACCAATAGTTTCATCTTCTGGGAGGAATTTTACGAATTACAAAAAAAAAAGGCAGCCCGGTGCATGAGCTCCCACTTGTATGGGGTCAGGGGAATGGCCGGATCCACTTTGGGGTCTATTCTACGCAGGACAACAATAAACTGAAAATTATCCAGTCTGTACTTTTTTTTCATATTATTGATCCAGACCTTTGCAAGTCAGCAAAAGAGTCCCAAGCAACTTGATGTTAGCTTTGGGAGATGGCCATAATGTTTTTAACAAATTGGAAAGCAGGTTTTCTGAACAGCCAGGATGCAATTAAATCCAGTGATTATCCAGAAAGTTATCTCCAACACCCTTAATTCTTCTCCAGTAATGAAACATGTTCGACTCAATAAATTTACTAAAAAATATCACTATTAATCATGATCTTCTCTGGGTAAATTTCAATACATATGCACACCACCATTCATTTGAACATTACTTCACTAATAACAAAAAGTAAGCATAGATGCTACAGATTGATATTGGCCAAACTTCATCAATAAAAGATGACAGGTTCTTCCCTTGCTACCCTGTTCACTATATCGAAACTAAATACAACAGCAATAATGGTTACCTATGAGATCATCATGTTTCAACGAGACAAACTCAGAAAAATATTGGCATCTTATGCAAATGAAATGACCGTAGGCTAAATCAAGTGCTGAATGGTCTAAGTAAATCCATACAGCAGAGCTAGGACACGATTTCACATAATAAAACATACATAACAATACTCATCGAGAAACTCTGAGGTAAATCTCTTTCGGTATCTCAGTATAAACCACCTCAGAACAAAAGGAAAATTTTTTTAATCAAAACTTGACATGTTAATCCCTCACTTAAAAACTAAACTGAATAAACATCAAACTAAAAATCGTCAAATAAAAGAGCTACAGTAACCAACATCATCCGAATATCCCTATTGCACCACCAATCGAAGCATCATAACTCACGGTGTGTCATCCCAAATTGTAGCTACAGGGCGACTAAAACGTACATGAACCAGTTAAGCATGATAGTCAACCCAGCCCCACCCCACCCTTCCTACGAAATCAGCATACTAGCATTAAAGACATGACACTAACTATAACGCAAGGTACAAGTACTCTAACATCTCAATCCAAGCACGGGAGACATGCTGATATAATCCATCACGACGAGCTCAATCCAACGATCGATGCAAAAAAAAAAAGGCGTCTTTTTTCCCCTTACCTTCCACCCGACGGAGAAACCGAGGCGAGCGGCGAGGGCGCCGCTTGCGGCCCAGCAGAGGAAGCAGAGGACGGCGCCCAGCGCTCCGGCGCGGTGGTCCAGGAGGAAGTAGTAGACGCCGTAGACCGCGGCGCCGATGCCCGCGGCGTGCACGGACGGGGCGGTGAGGTGGAGGAGCATGAGCGCGGTGAGGAAGATGGGCCAGACGAAGAGCTCGTGGATGCCGACGTTGACGGGGTTGCTGTGGTAGGCGCCGTAGAAGGCGTAGTGCCCCTCGAGGTCCAGGAGGCTGCGGCCGCCACTCGACTTCGCCATGGCTCCCGCCCGGCTGCTTGCCTTGCCTGCTGCCTAGAGTCGCTTGGTGGGGTTTCTTTCCGGTGGGCTGCGGGGACGGCCGGCAGGGAAGGCTTTAAAATGGGCTGTTTCTACGTTCGAGGATGGAGTGGACCGGACGTCCTGGACAACAAACAAAGGATTAGTCAATCCTGGACGACACGTACATAATGGCAGGCAGTTCTTCTTAAAAAAAAAGACATAATGGCAGGCAGAAAGCAATCCAATTCTTCTGGAGGGTTATTTATCACCTCTAAAAAGATCTACCTCTGTTTAGCATTGGTATTTGCCATTTCAAGGGTGCTGATTTGTTAACGTAATCGCCCACAATAAAGTAGTACGAATGTATTCTGCCATGATGAATCTCGCCTTATAATACCTGGGTGCTATGCTCCCACATGATTTAAGTGATTAAAACGGGTTTAACGTGAAGCCTTCGGAAGAGCCTTAATATATTTTGAACTCACGCTCCCAAGAAACATGCGTTTGTTATGTCGTGATGTTTGCTTTTAAGCTTCCACAACGATCGACCATAGACTAATGATGAATGATGGCCACTGCCTTGCTGAGCGCGCAGTTGGTTAAGCCCCTAGTTTGTTGCACCGGTTTGCGTCGTAAATACTACTTATTACTAGTTGTTCTAAATACTACTTATTACTAGTTGTTCTATATTCTAGTGTCACGGTCAATTCGATCTTTCTGGACACAGGATTAATTAAGGTAGTGGACTACGAATCAAAGCGCTGATAGGATCAAATCGGTCAAAATAATCATACGTTTCTGGGTCGGAGCGATGCAAGGGCCAGCACATATGCCGAGACTCGACATATTCTTGAGTCAACTTTGGGGTGTACGTAGGTTCACGAGGAAGAGAACAAAACGATTGAATATTAGAGATTTTTGTTATTATAGAAAATTTTACTATGGCTGCTTTTGAAAAAGTGGATCGAGTTGTACCAAATTTTTTGAAATTTCTATGAAATGTCATCCGCTATATTAATTTTGGAAGAAAATAAACATGAGATCTAACATCATGTTTTCTTTCATTTGGTCTTGCATTCTTGTGTTTTCTCTACGTATGATCCAGCATATGTTTTATGAATTTTTTGTGTTATAAATTCCTATGAAATTTCGATTAAATGAGCATTCTAATCATGTATTTTTTTTCCTATTTTTACATTGAAAATCTTGCGTTTCAAAGAAGCCTCACATTTGACTTCATCTCACATGGCTACACATACGGTGCCAAGTCCGGAGTCGATGCTAGTTTGGACTTAAGCCAAGCATTACTATAATTTATTAATTTATTAGCTTCTCATTCTGAGCATGAGAGCCTTTTTTTTATCTGACGATTCTTTGTGTTCTTCCGGGAAAACCTACTAGAACATATGCGGGTACTTTGTTAAGTTTAATGGAGTAACGAATTTGAAGAAGCGAGGCAGACGGTAATAACTGTTCAGTGTGAAATTTGTTACGGCACGACGACTGCAGCTGTCTACAATGCTTTGCCCTGAAAAGAATAAACAGGACACTATACATTAGAGAGAGTGACGTTTGGCCAGCGATTGTTCGGATACAATTGCCGGGAAATGCTCGCACGCTACGATGGAACGCGTCAAGCAATAACCTTTTGGATAACGTCTCTATTCTCTCTTATCTCCCTCAGCCCACACGCTACGACTGCGCGCGTCAAGCATGGCAGCTCTGCGTCTTTTCGAAGACCTACACAGGGGGGCAAGGTTGCCACTGCGAATTGATTGCCTCATCAAGAACAGCTTATCAGATCACTCGGGTGATGACGTCTGGGACACTAAACAGGGTATACAATCTGCAGCTTCTTCAAGTGAAAAAAAAAAAACTCAACACAACCCATAGCAATGACCATATGACCTTAGGAAGCACAGCTTACAGGTGACGACGTCTGGGATGTCAAAGAGGCATATAATCTGCAGCTTCATAAACGTCCTGCCTCTGAGCACTGTTGTTGTTTCCATGAACTCTTTATGCTCAGAAATGTCATCAAGAAGCTGCAGCAGATCGTTACCAGCTACCGGAGATTCTTCATCGTCTTTAATAAGTATTGCATCTTGTAGCCCCCTCTGAATTCTATCAGATGAAAAAATCTATAAAATCGTCTGATTGTGAATGTGTTAAACTAATAAAGGAACACATTATAAGTATTCACAAAACAACAAAAATGAAAAGTAACGAAAAAGGAAATATACCTTCGAAAGTTTGTCTGCCTCCTTTTTCAACAGAACTCAAAGTATCGTGCTTTTTTCTCCAACTCATCTTTCATTCGTCTAGCATTAGCTCTGCATTTGTAATTTCATGGTCCATGGATTTGATCGAGCAACCATCTAGGCAACAACAAATACAAGAGATTTGACTTTATTATTTTTTGCAATAGTTATTTCTAAGAGAGTCCAGAATTAAAAGCTGGGCCAGTAACTACTGACTTGTTCATATTGATAACTGTTTAGAATTGAAAAGAGAGTGGAATAAGGAACTCATGAAAACCAGGAAAGAGCTGCAACTGCAAGCCAAAATCAATGAAATGCTCCTACATAGGAAAAAAAAACAAAATCCAACAAATATTTGACAGGCAGTTCCAACACTTGAGTGATTGGCATATTCATCATTTTTCTCTGACTCTGAATTAGATATTGCCATAAAGAAACTCGTTAGCCCCAAAATACATAAAATTCTTAATTAAGTTCTTTCAGACACCATGACAGCTCCTTTTATTTTGTCGGTTGTACAGAATTCATTCAGATAAAGGGTCGCAGGACATCCACTTACTGAACAAGTTTATTATGGCCGCTGCTCTTATAACAATAACTTATCTTCAAAAAGGAGATCAAATAGAATTCAATGCTATCACAAGCACATAAGAACAATCCATGACATAAATCCAAAATTCATTTACAATAACAGCACAGAAGAATTTTAGTAAGTCAAAGCCATTCTTTGTGCTTAGCTTCATAATAAATTCCATGTGTAAACATAAACTGAGTAAAAGGATGATAAGACATCTGCCTAATTGTTAACAAATAGATGATATCCACTGTCCACTGCCCATTTCTCTAATGAAAGGGCAGATCAATAGAAGAACCATAGATTAGATAACACTCAACTCAAATAAAGTGTTACATAGACATAAGTGTGGGTGTCAATTTGTCGTTTCCGATTCGTATGCGTGTGCCCAATTAGACAGATTTTTTTGGGACATGCCGAATAGCACTTCGGATCTGACTCTTGTGCAGGGCATCTAACTCGGCAAAAAAAAAAAAAAAGGACACGGATGTTCGGATAACATGTCAAATCACAACTCATCAAAGTTAATCCAAGATATAAATCCAAACTTCAATTTCCGATAACAGAACCATCAGTAAAGTTCAATTACTTAGGGTATCACGTATCACCAAAACTTGATGTGTAAATGTGCCCAGTGCCCACTCCCAAAGCATCAATCCTCTTTTAGTAATTATCAACTCAAAAAGGCCTAATTACTGGCAAATCCTGCCAATATAATAGTAAATGGACCAGCAGAGCTTTGAACTCAGATGAGGAGTATTGGTTATGTAGTATTGGTTATGTACTGAACTGCAAAGATACTATTTCCTATTGCATATAGGTCAGTTTGTGAACCGAGCTCTCCTACAGCTGTTGATGTCTAGGCGTCTAGCTACTTGCAAAATCCTATTTAACTAGTATTACTTGCTATCAGACAGAAGTCCAATTTACTGGCTAAGAAAACATGGAACCAACTTAAAGCTGCCGCGAGGCAAAAATCCACACTGATTGCTACAACTAGCTGTCCGGCAGCAGACTTACCAACTAAGCAAAGGTCAACCAACCAAACTAAGGTAGAGCCAAGTAATTGACTAGCGCAAGGATTATGCTAGTATTAAGCCAACATCAAGTTTAAGTAACTTACTCTAGATTGTAGAAACTAGTCTACAACGACATACGACTAATTGTTTGTGTAGATATATCATCACAACATATTACCAGAAAATATTGGTCATCGAACCTGTGTAACTAGAGTAACCTATTGAAAAAATTGGGAAGTAGGAACTACAGATAGTTGGAATAGTCTAATTGATACCAATTAACCATATACATAAATTCAACCGCAGCTCTTTCCAACAATGTGATGGGCTCTATCATTTGGCCAATACTGCATAAAATCGAAGACGGGTAAAATAATTTCAGATCACATTTATTCTGAGCTATAAAATGTAATGTGGTGTTTGTAAAGATGGACAGACCATGTCATGTTCAGCTTGGAGACAAGAAATATTATTCCTTTCCTCCAGGACTGTTAACATTTCCTTGCAGACGCTTTTGTAGGTTATCTGACTCTTCGAGGTTTGTGATAGTGATCGTTTTGCTCTCCTCAGCATGAGACATAAGTGCAGGGTTTCAGCACTTTTTTGTAACCAGGACCTAGCATCTCGGCAGGAGAGGATGCTTTTGAATTTATCGTGTATTCAAAATCAATACTAGGTATGAACCTGAAAAGTGTCCCAGTATTGTAAAAATGAGCACATATAGCTTACAAAAGGAACTGGTAAAGCAAATACAAACAACAAACCACAGTAGTATTGTAGGAAAGATCACATCTCAAGTTTGTCTATTTTATGTTTACTTAAATCAATGACGACAAATAAAACACATTATGCAGCTGACTATTCAAAGGACCCAAAATTTTACTAAAATGTTATTTTTTCCTAAATTTCATTGAAATAGAACAGTTGTCCCCACAATCACTGACAATAGGTTTCACTGACGAAAAATATGGGTGATGCTGCATCACATTCATACCTTCTGAAGGCCATGCTACACCGCTCAGCAAGTCCCTCGACCTCCTCAATTTGGTAACCAGCTTAGATTCGAGCCCCCAGCCCTTCTCCTCCAGGCTTCAGTAATGCTTTCCCATTGTTGGCGTTGGATACATCCTGCTCAATCATCTGCATCTCCCTATTCATCCTGTCGACATCCCTTCCATTGACTGCCTGAGCGTCCACTTTGTTCAATAGATCCTGATTTTCAGCAGCAATGCATTGGGTGTCCAACACTTTTGCCTCCAACTCTTTCTCCAATTCCACCAACGCATCTTCCCTTTCATTGATCTTTGTGCTCCAGGTCTTCAGCACGGCTTCAAACTTGGTAATGTCTGCATTAAATGCCTCCTCCTCCACCTCCAATGCCTCCCTCCGTGAGGGACCCGAGGTGAGCACTGTTAGTTGCAACGGCAGCCTCACGACCTCACCGTTCGTCCAGGCTTTGGAGATGTATACTCTTCATCGGGCATCGATGGCGTCATCCTCCCCCGACAGATAGTGGTAGTAGCTCTCGGTGGTGTAACGCATGAGATCGTTGGAGCCTGGAGGCATTGGGGGCGCAATAAGAGCGCGCATCGGAAGTTTGGGGGCGAGAGGAGTGCGGGATTTCGGGGGCCTTGAGCGCGGAGCGGCATCTGAACACGCCAAGGGTAGCGATGCCGATGGGCAGGAAATGGGTCACCCACCACCCATACCTGTACTTACCCATATCCAATTTATCCATACCTAAACAACGTGGATAATGCCCAGCGGGCACAGATAACCCAACGGGTAATCAGGAAACGATGCAGAGAGCAGGCTGGCCTAGCTAGATGTTCCTTTGTAGAGTAGTGTGCTGCTAGTCTGCTACTCGATCTTAACAACAGCGTCGTCGTCGTCCAGCTCTAGCGCCATTGGCCGCGTCCTCCAGAGCACGTAGCCACTAGTCCCGCGGAGCTCCCCGGTGGCACCCATCACGGCGAGCTCTCTGGTCTCGTCGTGCATTCTGTCGCGGCCGGCCAGGCGGCCACCACGATTGTGCTGCTGTTGTACAGGCTGTCAGCCCGATCACCTCCTCGTCCTGCGAGCTCAGCACGTAGATGCCCTGTGCCTGGCAGATGAGCTTGGAGTGCTAGACGTGATACCGGGGACCTCCATCTTGAGGCCGTCGTCCGTCGATCGCCACCATGTTGCCGAAGGTCCGCGCCCAGGCATGGACATGCGTCTGGCAATCCGATTATCGATCCCATAAACTAAGTCGCATGGTCTGCTTGACACGGCTCAGCGCCATCGCGCGGCGCGGCGGTCAGAAGCAATGGCTGGCAGCGCGGTACCGTGGACGAGGCCGGCGGTTCTGCCATGGCTGGCATCGACCGAGCCATGGCTGCTATGTGGAGCTGCAACACCAGTTACTTTTTCAACAGGTGTCCAAGGAAACCGGCGAGTATGGGTGACGGGCGAAGTTGACATTGCCTGTGCATACCCTCCCCATACCCAAATTCAAATGGGTAACCCGTACCCTACCCAAAGAGAGCGGATATGGGTTTGGGTAAGGGTGAAGGGTATCAAGTGGCAACCCTAGCCAAGGGCCTGGATAAGGTCATCCTCGAAGTTGGCATCGTTCGCGGGGTAGTGGAGGCGCTGGAGGAGGCGGCGGAGCGCGGCCTGGATGTCACGCGCGGCGGGGAGCGGGCCGCGGAGCGTGACGGCGGGGGAAAGGGCAGGTTAACGATTTCGTTCCAAACAACCGGTCACGGCCGGAAACGAAATTTCGCCCGAAATTATGTGAATTTCGAAATTTCCAAACGAAAAGCTAAATCAAAGTCAAAAACGAAATTCTATTTTTTCCGGCTGAAATTTCGGTGTTTTCGGTCGAACGGCCGAAATTTCTGCGTTTTCCGTCGAAAATTGCCGTTTTTCGATTGAAAAATGCTTCCAACATGTGAAGAATTAAAAAAATTTGATAGAACATTGTTTTTATCTTTTATATATTGTAATGTACATTGCATATTAAATATATTTTACATGAATTATTCATAACAAATGCATACAAACATATGTTGTCACGTGAAATCACAAATAAAATACATGAAAATTAAATTTATTACAATAACACAAATATATAGTTACAATTCATAAATCATAATATAAGTTCATAGTACGCAAATTGCATAGTCCTCATGAAAACCGAAATTCAATATAATAAACAATGTCTATGTATATCACATTATCACGTGGTACTTGATAAGTAATCAAAATAGTATGAAAGCCCAAGCTCAAACTAAAGGTACGTTCTTGGATGCACTAAACCTCAAAAGGTCAAAAATTCCATCACAATTACACTCATCTTCCAATATAAATTTATTACAATCCAAACCATAGTCCAAATTGCACGTGCAATGAACATTGAACTAATCTTAGTATTTCAACTCACAAAACCTAATACGAAACAATCAGCGATTATTACCATCACTAAGCTTTTGAACTCACAAATCACCTGAGAATTCCCTAACATTCAACTAATACTAAACATTAACAGTCTAAACACTAGGTTTTCCTACTGCACATCTGAATATTATTCACAAATAAACACTAAGTACCATAGATCGACATCAAAATGCATGAAAATCACCAAAATCCCTTACCTTCCTTCGGTTTTCAAGCTGGTGGCGGCGGATTCCGCTCGGAAAAACCTAGGGTTGAAGGGTTTTTAACGGGTCCAAACCCAAATCGTCATTTTAACGAAGCAAATCCACTTAAATTTGAACCAGTTCTCGTGCTAATGGCTCATAAAAACATCTAGTTATTTATCATATTTTTTCATGGTTTTTTTACAATTTTTTTTCGAAATTTTAAAATTCAAAACGAAAAATAGCGAAAAAATCCGAAATTTCACTTCCCGTATACTAGCGAAAACGAAATTTTCACCGAAATTTCGGCGAAATTTCGCTGAAAAATTAAACCCTGGGCAAGGGGCGCGTTGAGGTTGACGATACGGAGCGTGACGGCCCACGTGGGCCGGTCGGAAAAGTTGGGGCCCGCACCGAAAGAGGAGACTTTTCATTTTCTTTTTTTATTTATTCTTGTGTACATCAGTGACATTTCTTGGTATTTTGATACCTTAGCTACCGGCTGATGTTTGGATAACTGGACAAGATGGTTAGATAAGGATAAATAAAAGGAGAAATAGTCCGGGAGAGAAGTCGAAAGACGCACCGCCCCAGGGTGTCGTCGTGCCGCGGCCGAGCCTGCAAGCTGCTAAGCACCATGGTCAAGCCCCGATCGCCTCCAGGATCTAGCAGTCCGGCTTCGCCTCTAGCCCTGCTCGGTGACCTAGCGTCCTAGCGGCAAGAGAGAGGGGGGGGGCACGCAGGGCAGGCATTATGTTCTTCTATCCTGAGTTCCTCACGCTATCAAAAGTATCACCGTATGCCTGTATCAGGCCATTGGATGGTACCATCAGGTTCAAACAATACCAAGACTGGTTTTGGTTTAGTGCATTTAAATTGTGCTTGAACGACAAGAGTTCGTTGTCTTCTATTTATCTTTGTTAATTATTTGTATTTTTGTAGTATATGAGGTCGTGCCAGGGCCCCAAAAACATAGATACTGCCCTGTCGCCGAGCGGCAGGTGTGCGAGGCCTACGCGAAGGACTTAAGCTCGCTACTGCCCTCCCGCTTCTCCGCCGACGCGCCGCAGCCGGCTCTAGAGGGCAGGGAGGGAAGGGGAGAGGAGGCGGTGATAGCACTTGTTGTTGGGCTGGTGGTGGTGGCCGACACTAGTCATTGTCTTGCTACATCGTGCAGTCTGCGTGGAACTGTAGATGCGTCTGCTCTCTGTTCACCGAACGGCTCCAGTGTGCGGATGCAAAGTCCCTGCAGAGCCAGGCAATTACGATCGAACTAGCGAGGTCTGAAACACCTACAGAATTAGAACTTTAGGAGATTATTGGGCTTCAAATGAGCTAAAGATAGAGTAATAGAAATTTTAGAGGCACTTTGAAAATAGAGGCCCTGCTCCATCGAACTGGTCACACTGCCGTGTGCTCGGGCCTGCTTCACATCAAAACCCGTCCCGCAAAACCCTTTCTTGCTCGCCCCACTAGCAGGGCTAGGGACAAATCTTATCACATATTTGAATGCAACGATAAAAAATAAATGTGAGCAGATGATCTTATCCATACCTTTATTCCTAATCCAATCAAATCCGAATGGCCCCAGCTAAGTCTACATGTATAATAAAAGACACGGTCTAAGACCGTCGGAGCATGTAAATGCGCTGTCTATACAGTACAAATCGACAATGTAGTGTTACTGTAGACAGGAAAGATGGTAGCTGGAACAGTGGACAGGCTATCTTTTTACTCCATCCGTTTGAGACGGTCTTAGGCCATCTCGAACGGAGTGGACATATTTACTGCCTATAATACAAAACGACTTGTATGGAACAGTGATAGGCAATGGGTTTTAGGTAATCGGTTGGAGATGGTCTAACACATTTTGGGAAGAGAGTATATCTAACCCCGTGATTGTGTTAGTTTTTTTTTTTGAACGAACGGGACGAGGTTGTGCCCGTTTCTATTAAAAAAGCAAAGAGTTAACTTGGGGGGCAAGGTTACAATGGAATTATAGATTTACAGAAAGCGGCAAAAGCGCAAAAAAGATGCTTAGCACCTGTAAGGCCCCACAACCTTGCCTCCTCCTTAATAACTGCAAGCAGATCTGGCACCGATCTCTCTTTCCTTCGAAAAATGCGGGCGTTTCTCTCCAACCAAATTTGCCAAACAACCAATAGAAGAAGAGAGCGTGTCCCTCTCTTCGGCACTGCAGCAGAGCCCACCATGAGCCACCATTGTTTGATTGAGAGCGAGGCTGGCCAAGAGGCGGGATCTAGGGGGCGATGGAGAGCCAACACGCTATATCCTCCCAAATTCTCCTCGAGTAGCGACAATCAATGATTAGGTGAAGAGTTGTCTCTGGGTGTCGCCTGCACAGCGGGCAAACTGGGCTGTGAGGCCACCCGCGGGTCGCAAACCTGTCTGAGGTCCAAACTCGATTACGAATAATGAGCCAAGCGAAAACTTTGCACTTGGAGGGGCCCATGGCTTCCAGATAAGAGCTTTAAAGTTGAGTGTCATGTGACCCAAGAACTGAACTCTATATGCAGAGGCCGCCGAGTATGTTCCAGAGGTATTGAGCCTCCAACAGATTTGATCTTCGGTATCCTAAGTTAGGGAAACAGATTGGGTGAAGGACCACAGATCCACAAATTGTCTTAGGTGGTCAGTCAAATGGATTGCCTGAAGGTCAATGCGGTGCACCCATGTCTGGTCAGTCAAGGCCTCCCGAACTAAAAGCTTACGTCGACGAGAAGCTGCGAAGATGTCAGGTGCGATGTCTTTAGGGCGCCGGCCCTTGCCCCAAGCACAATGCCAGAAGGAAGTTTTAGCTCCATCGCCAATTTCGATTCTTGTGGCAACTGCGAAGAGGAGTTTGTCGGTGTCATTACAGGGGATTTCTAAGCCCGCCCAAATTACTTCTGGGTCTTTCCATTGCCTCCAAAGCCAGCGGAGCCGCAAGGTGTGATGCCCCCGGCATCTCGAAAGTCTTAACACACGATTAGATTAGCGGTAGTCAAGGATTTGGCTTAATGATGTTTAGAGAAGAGCAACAACTAGGCTAGTAAATCACGAAGTCAAAAATTTTCTAGTGGAATATGCAAAACTCTGAGTGCACTTGTGACTATAGTTCAAAATATAATGTGTTTTGGACCAAACTCTCTATAACAAACTTGTAGAAAATTTCATGAGGAATAACTTTGGTATTATGTGTGTTGACATGCATAAAGGTTTGCAAGGTGTTTTAGCTCATTTTCTATCTTCTAGTGAATTCTGTCCAAATAGACCTAAATGGAAAATTCAAATTTTGAGCAACCAAAAGACATGATCATGCAAAACATCATATATGAAAGTTGTAGATAATTAAAAAATACACAACATTAGTATAATACTCTTTCTCTGAAAATGAGCATAAAATAGACTTTAGGAATTTCTAAGTTTGCATTAAACCTTGGTCAAACTGGAGTCAGCAGATTAAATTCAAATTTAATCATATTTAAACTTGGAATCTGATATTACTCCTTTTGACAAAGTTGTAGATCCTGAAAGGTACGACGTTTCATTCAATTGGGTCCTTTTCAAATTCGGACTCTAGAATACCCAAAAACTCAAGTTTCAAACAGGTCTTCCTGCAGTCAACAGGGGTTTTCCTATTTTTTCGAATTTTGTTTTCTCCATGAGTCGCTGACGAGTGGGCCCCACCTGTAAGGTCATTGGATTCCTGCTCACGCGGTTGGGACACGTCGCACCGGTGGGCCCCACCATCCCACGCCTCCGCAGACTCGGTCCAATGCACCGTAATATTTTTTTCCCCGCCCGGTCCCACCTGTCAGCGTCCCACGGTCCACGGACCTACTCCACGCGCTGCATCCCTTTCTCTTTCCTCGCTCCGGCTCGCACACGCGGCCATGGCCGCCTGCCACCGCCGGCCACGCGCCTCCCTCTCCCCGGCCTCCACTTCCTTCGGATGGGAGGAAGCTACAGCTTCGACTCCGCACCGCACCCACCACAAGTTCCTGCCCTCTCCCTGCCTCGCCTTGCCCGGAACCCCGCTGCGCGCGCCGCCGCCATCAGAGCCCGGGGCGAGCTCGCACCCCGTCCCCTACGCGCGTCCCCGCGAGCCACTGGAGCCGTGCCGCTCTTCCCCTCCCTCTCCTCCACCGAATCCCTAAAGTCTAGGCCGCCGAAATCGCTCCACCACCGCGTATTTCGTCGTCGGAGCTCCTCGTCGCCCATCACCGTCGCCGGGCTTCTACACTCCCTCCCCGTCCCTCCAGGCAGTGGGGGGTAAGTTCCCCACCCTCCTCTCTCCCTCTCCCACCCCGCCGGCGAGCTTTGGGACCCCACGTCGCCCCGGACAGGGCGCGCCGCCGGCCCCGTCCCCTCCCTGGCACGAGGTTGAAGGAGCCCAGGGAGGAAGACGGTTATTTTGTGATCTAGCCCTTGGAGTCCGGTAAATTTCAGTTTAGATCCAATGTACTGCGCAATGAGTCTCTCAGATCTTACAAGCTAGCCCCTGGAGTCTAGGGTTAATTGCGCTTAGGTCCCTGGGTCCAGTGATTTTCGTTTTATTTTTAATATTTCGACAGTGAACTTTGAAAATTCATAGTAAATCAAATAAAAATCCAAAAATGACAAACTCAGTTGCATTGTAATCCTTGTGAATAGATCTATAGGATGGGTAAGATGTGGTTATGTGAAAAGACTGTTTTACCCTCGGTTTGTTGCATGCATGCTAAATCAACTTAAATGGTAAAAGTGGTCTAGACGAGCTCCAAATGCTATGACATTTGGACAGAACCTGTACTAGAGTATCTAGACCCTATGTGATTTTTGGTAGCCCGAGAATTGATTGTATGATTACTGATTTACGCTTGAGCATGTATTTTAGGCCTTTTATTAGCATGGAAAATGCTTGCTATATAAAACATGATCCAAAAAATTATACCCTAAATTGTACATGCTCTTTGATGCATATGTAGCTTACTGGAAAGATTGGAAGCCCTGTATGTTATGTTTTATTAGTGTTTTAAAATAATGAAATGAAATTCATGTTAAAATGAATAATAGGAAAGGTGGTTTTGTAGTGCGAAATAAATTCTAAGAAAAATCATGACGCTTCATGTTTAAGTTTAGGTCCCAGAAAGTGTTTTTAGGAAATTTATAGTTGCCATTTGATATGTGATTTACAAACAACACGTGCTAGGTTAATATAACTGGTAAAATAGAAAAAAGCTATTTAATATGCTCTAAAAATCCCACCGAAGTTCATGTAGCAATGTTATTGTGCAAGGATGCTAATGTGATTATTCAAGAATTTTGGGTGCTGTTTCATGAGAAGCTTAGGTATAGTCACTCTAGTAGGCTTAAAAACGAAGAAGATAAAAAGAGAGCAGGTTAAAGAGCATGTACGTATTAGCTGTGATTTCTCCTATCCATTATTCTTGATGTGTGCGAAATTATTCCTAGAGGAGTCTCATATTTTGTGCATGCATGTTGTCATCAAAACCATAAAGCTACTAATGCTAAGCAAACCATGAACAAGTGTCTATCTTGTATCTATGACCACCAAATTTCAATCCCCAAAGCAGCACCCCTATCAGTAATACTTCAGTGAAGATAACAATAACTTAACCTAGGACAAAAGTGCATAATTTGTTCACTTATATGCTTGTTTGATGCCTTGCTTGCATGTGGTATAAAGGACATATTAAAATTGATAACTGAACCTATGATGGATCCATATGTTGCTTTAAGAACATCTAATGGTAAGAGTGAATGCTTGCTCTAGGTCCATGAGAGTACTCCCTGTTTACGTAGTTTATCAATCACCTTTCCGCCTGTTCACAAAATGATTGGATATGTGTGTACTTTATCTCCATGCATCATCCGCATTGCATCAATGTATGCCATTCATATAGCGACGCTTATTGCAGATATGTGATCAATAAGCAATTGCGTGGAGCTACGTCAAGCAACGGTGGTCCAGAAGATCAACTAAGCCCCAAACACGACCTGGAGAGCCCATCAGTCGTGTTTGGAAGGAGGAGTTGTCCAAGTGATCAAGGGGTTGCGTGGGGCAAAGCTCCACAACCCGGCAAACTAACATTAGCTTAGTTTGTTGGTTTGATTGAAAATAAGCAAAGGTAGGCAGGACCATACTTAACCCAGCAAACGAATTATACTTGATTGATTACGCATATGCATCAGGAGTTACTTGAAACCAATTGCATTAGACTCCCTGGCCGCCCTGGCCCTAGCACCTAATCATAGAGTACGTAGGACGAGTATGCATAGAAATGGCTAGGTACGAGTAGACACGAGTGTGTGAACTCGTCGCGTAGGTGTTTTCAAAGTTACAACAGATACTATTAAGTCAATTATTACTACTGCTTATGACTTAAATGGAGACCGGGCGGAGATTTTATTTCAGTATTTACTTTTCATGATGTCGCACCCTGGACTCCGCCCGAGTCGTTTAAGGCCCGTCCGCTGTTCGTCTGCTGATCGGCATAACATTGCTAGAGTGCTTATCCGGGATATGGGACCGGAAAAGTCTTTCCTGGGCTCGTCCGAAGCACAGAGACACGTTCCTACCCGCTGGTTGAGAGGAAGGTGGCCCGGGGGAGCTTGGTACTCATGACGGGGAGACCGAGATGTCGGCAGGCTCGTCATGGGGGCACAACCCGGGGGCTAAGCGGGAGTGAATCGAACTTGGGACGAGGCAGGTTAAGATTGGGGCTATATGTGGGAACGCGATGGCTAGTAAGCATATACCCCTGGCATGATAGTTATTCCCGAAAATTAAAAATCGATTCGAATCGCTGATGCCTACCAGGTGTGGGAATGCCAATATCACTGTCGGACAACGTAGTAACTACTTAAACACTCTGGAATTAATACTCATGTTTTTGGAATACTACATGTTTGAGCTGAGTTGTTACCTTCCTGTAATTTACTATTATGTTGGTGATTATACAGATGTTGAAAACTTGATACTTATGATACACACTACACTGTTTAAAACCAAAGGCTAAGGATACACTTACTAGTAAGTAGCTTTGCGTCAGCCGTAAGCCAAATCCATTAAGCCCTACTGAGTAATTAGTACTCAGGGTTTGCCCCCGTATTTTGAGCGCAGGTATGGAGTTCTTGGTTTGCACTTGTGTTGGAGGTGGTGCATGCCCCCACTTAGGGTGAACCGGCATGAGTGAGACAACGACAACGTCGGTGGGCTCGATGTTGCTACTTCTAATGCTCTTCTTTTGTGATATCATGATGACCTCTGAACTCATCAATCCGCTGCGAGAAACTTTTGAACTTGCTACGTTATAACCTTGTGTTGGACTTGAATTTTATTTGAAACCGGTTTGTAACTAAATCTATTATTCTGTTATTCAACTGCCTGTGATGATGTATCTGTTGTGGCTCCATCGTGGGCTGGATGTGTATGATGTCGGTTCTTCTGGGAAAAGGTAATATCGGGAGCCGAATGACTCTCGACGGACGACCGGGTTTAGTTCGGTCTAATCGCACTGCAAGCCAGAGGTGGCAGGTGTGCTTAGCCCGAATTAAATCGGCGGTTCCGCCACACAAGGCCCTAGTGAAACGATGGATGTCTAGGACACCCAAACCCCCAAGGTTCAGAGGCTGTGACACCATCGGCCAATTAACCTTGCACTTACCTCTAGTGAGATTCTCATTTCCGGCCCAAAGATAACGCTTCCTAAGTTTGTCAATTTCTTCAAGCACCTCTTTGGGCACGTTGATAGCAATCAGAGTGTGCACAGATTGAGATGACAGCACGGATTTGACTAAGGCAAGTCTTCTTGCTAGAGTGAGGTTGTGACCTTGCCAGCTAGTTAATTTACTACGGACCTTGTCGAGCAGGTATTGGAAGTCCACTTTTTTGAGCCTCGCCACCGTCAACAGGATCCCAAGATACCTGATAGGAAAGCTCGTTCTTGAGGCAGGGAAACCGCCCATAATATCATCTAGGTTTAGTCCAGCGCATCTAATAGGCACGACTGAGGACTTCTGGATATTGGTTCGCAGGCCGGTTGCTTCCCCGAAGAGGTAAAGTAAGGTAGCAAGAGCCTCGAGCTCTCTTTTTACCGGTCTGATAAAGATAACTGCATCATCTGCATACATCGAAGTCCGGAGTTGCGCTCTAGCCTTGGTAACTCTGGATAAAATGCCGGCCTTAGTGGCATGGTGGAAGAGGCGTTGGAGTGGGTCAATGGCGAGCACAAATAAAAGTGGAGAGAGCAGATCTCCTTGTCTCAGGCCTCTACCATGGGCGATCGATTGACCAGGAATGCCATTTAGGAGCACTTGAGAGGTAGAAGTAGCCAACGTAGATGCCACCTAATTCCGCCATCTGATGGGGAAAACCATGTGACCCATGTGGGCAAGGAGGTAGTCCCACCTAACGGAATCAAAAGCCTTTGAAATATCAAGCTTGACCAAGAGCATGGGGTTTCCATTGTGGTGGTACTTCCTAGCCATGTTGCGGACAAAGAGGAAGTTATCATGAATGCCTCGGCCTTTAATGAACGCAGTCTGACTCTTTGAAATAATGTTCCTCATGGAGGGTGCGAGTCTCACCAAGAGAAGCTTAGTGAAAAGTTTAGCGACAATGTGAATGAGGCTAATGGGCCTGTAACTTGCTAAGCCCTCGGCACCGTCATGTTTGGGCAGAAGGACGACGTTGGCCCTATTTATGAGATCGAAGTTTAGGAAGCGTTGGCTATGTAATGAATTCATAACCGCCATTAGATCTGCCTTGATGATTGGCCAACAAGTTTTGTAGAAAGCACCCGTGAACCCATCCGGGCCGGGCGCCTTGTCTCGAGGTAGTTGTTTAATTGCCTCGAGCAGCTCTTCCTCAGTGAAAGGGGCATCCAGTTAAGCTCAAAACGCGGGATGTTCAGTGCACTCCAGTTAAGGTCAACCCCTCTTGGGCCAGGAACTCCCAACATAGCACTGAAATGGCTGAACACAATTTTCTCCTTATCGTCATGATTAGTCACCCAAGTACCATCTTGGTTAAGCCTTTGGATGTAATTTTTCCTCCTCCTGGCATTTATCTTTGAGTGGAAAAACTTAGTGTTAGTGTCACCTAGCTTTAGATTTGTAATTCTGGAGGCCTGTCTTTTACGGGCTCATTCAATGATGACTAACGCGATGACTCGGCGCTTAAGGCCAGCTCTCAAATGGTGCTCAGCATCGGAAAGCTCTCTGGACTCGTGTGCAACATCGAGACGGTGGATCACATCTAGTGCCATTAGAAACTTTAGCTTCGCATCAGAGATTATCGAACGGCTCTATGATCTTAAGTGCCTAGCAGCAGCAGCAAGCTTGTGATGAAGTGCCTACATAGGTTGAACGTGAGCTGTAGACATGGCCCAAGCCTTCTTAACCTCGTCCTGAAAACCCGGGAATTTGGTCTAAGTTTCCAAACCTGAACAGGCACGGCCGGCGGAGTCTGGCTAGGTTAGAGAGGGGGAGAGGGCAATGATCTGAGATTGAGGTGGGTAACGCTTGCAGCCCATGCGAATCAAAAAAAGGTCCCAGCTCTCGTTACAGAAGACTCTGTCCAACTTGACCAGCGTGGGCCGACGACGCTCATTGCTCCACGTAAATTTTCGTTTTTGCAGATTTATTTCACGTAGCTCACGAAAATTTAGTGACTCTAATTAAAAATGGTCCATTAAAAATAGCGATGGCAGCGATGGAAATGTTGTGGAAGACCTGTATAGAAGGATGCTTGTTAGGATAGGACGTACGGGCGCGGCCAAATGAAGCCCGTGCGACGAATACGACCCGCACGGCCCCACGTCGATCGGACACAGATCGTGCGATGGAAACTTCGCACCGGACACCGAAGCAGATGTGTGATTTATCGAGGGCGCAACAAAAAATTAATCTCACCACCACCACGGGAAAACAACTGTGCTGTATTTTTTCGATCATAAAAGCTATAAAAATAATGTTATTGTCTCCGTTCTTTTTTATTTAACGTATTTAGTTCAAAAATAGGTTAATTAGCGACGAATATTCGAGAATAAATAGTACCGTATACATATACATGGAGAAGAAAGGAAACATCCCAACATTCGAGTACTATAGCATGAAACAAAATGTACAGTGTGTGACAAGACGCGTTCCTAGTCACAGAACCATCTAGCTGCAGTAGCTAATCAGCTAGCTAGGGTGAAATTAAATAAACCAGGGTAAAGCACCCCTGCAGCATCCATACGATTCCTTCTTCGTTCTCCATCAACGGAAGATGACGGTTGCGCACGCCCTGATCATTACGTACGAACATACGACTTCTGCTCGATGACAGCAGCCGGCGGCCCGGCGCCGGCAGTGGACGGCCGCAGGCGCGCCCACGCCGCGCGGTCGAGGACGAAGAAGCAGTAGGCGACGTAGAGCGCGGCGCAGACGGCGGCGGCGTGCGGGAGCGGCGCGACGATGTGGAGGACCAGGGCGGCGAGGAGGAAGACGGGCCAGAAGACGATGGCGTGGGTGGAGGTGGCCACGCTGCTGTTGTTGTCGCCGTCGCCGTGGTGGTGGTAGGTGCCGTAGAAGCAGAGCACGTCGTGCCTCTCCAGGTCCAGGAGGCGGCTGCGAGGCGCCATGGATTTCTTTGATAGCTTGCCTGGGGCCTGCGGCCTGCCACGACCACGAGGAGGAGCAGAGGTCGATGACGTCGACAGGAGACAGGACTCAGGTGAGGGATGAGGCTTCGTGGATGTGGGCACTGGGCAGTGTGGAGTAAAGGTGTTGGTACTATCTACCTTATATAGGATTTACGGCGCGGCGCGGCAAGAACTGAAGAACCCAACATACAGATACAGTCACTCACACGTGGTCAGCTTGGTCAAAGCACGAGGCCGTGGCCCCCAGCCTGGTGGGGCCCTGCGGGCCCGTTAGCTGGTGCCATCTCCATTTTCGCTCCAGGGAAAATGCTTCCCACAAAAGGACGACAAAACGTGGAAGAAAATGCATTTCAAGAATCACGTGTAAAGAAAAAGATATACACTGTACTGGATCATCAGAAGCCCGCCTAACAACAACAGTAGCCGTGCAAATGGGATGTGATGTGCGTGACAGGGGCACCGATCGTTGTACATTTTCTACGGGCCTTGTTGCCCCCATGGAGAATAATTAGTGGACGTTCATTAAAATCTATTTTATGATGTTTTAATCTCAAATAACGAACCCAGGTATCCATAGACCATAGTGTCTGAAACTAACCAAACAACACGAAACACCACACCCTAACAGTCGGGTCGGGCGGCGGCAGCGCCTGAGCCGTCACGCTCCTCGTTGGAGGCATCACTTTGAAGACTCGCGTCTTGACTAGGTTAGATCCGTGTTGTTTTTGGTGGTGAGTGTTGTGCCGTATTGAAGTCCCAATCCAACCGGCCAGTTGAATTGAGTGGTGCATGAGTCTGTGTGGTGCGTTATTTTGTTTGTTGTCCAGTCTGTGTTTTTTCTTCTATATCAATATAATCGACAGCTCTACTGTCTGGTTCGTTAAAAAAAAACATGAAACACCCCATTGACGTTGTTGAAAGCGGTATCGGATGGTGGATTTTACTATTTTTAAAATAATAAACCATGTTTAATATCTAAATGTTTATTTTATTTTAAATTAGAAAAATATGGAAGTTGTACTACCATATTTTTCTAAAACTAGAAACTATCTATTGATACTTTATTGGAAGATATTTGGAACTTATTTATTTCTACACCTATTCTTTTATTAACCCAAATGGAACATTAGAAGTAGGAACAAGTAAGTACTAAAATTCTCCAAATAAAGCATAGATAGATTATATTTGTAGAAAATATTTAGTGTAACTTTCATTTTTTTTGTTCTAATTGAAAATAAGTTAATTGTGATTTTTAGAGATTAAAAAATGTTATGTTATTTTGAAAAAAATGTGACGGGAAAAATGCATTTCACATGTAAGGAAAAAGATGCTTCTATGTAGGAGTACGGCACTGTACTCGGAGATGTATATATGGTACATAAGACCGGTGTCATCAGGACTTCATCATAACAAGTTTGTGCACAATGCATCTATGGTTCGCATACCTTGTTTTACACGTTCTTTTGCAAGGTGCATCGGTCTAACAGCAGTAGCTGTCCAACGAGACGTGTGTGTCGGGGGCATCGTTGTACACTTCCTACAGGCGCCCCCAAATGTCTAGCACCGTTTTCAGCGGACAAGCATAAAATTCTTCTTGTAACTACGGAGAATAATTGGTGAGCGTTCATTAAAATCTATTTTAGAGAACGATATCAAACAGCCATGCATCGACTCCATATTACTAGAAATTAGTAAGCCATGCATCGACTCCACCGCGTGCTCTCTCAACAAACTTTTTTTTTTGTCTTTTAGCTTAGTTTCTCATTATGTGATGTGGATAATAAAGAGGGTGAAGTGAAATAGTTGGGAAGAGTACTATGTAAAAAAATGTACACATAGATTTATATAAAAATAAAGAATAGATAAAAGAGAAAAGTCCATTTGACAACTTTGAATCGACACGGACATCCGATTTTCAATCTTCAGCTATGAAACCAGGAAACATGGCCTATCGAACTAACCAAATCGAACACATTTCAGTGCAACCATGATGTCGGATTCAAGTGGCTTTGGACCATGTTAGAATCTCACATCAATACCCTCTCTTTTTGCCGGTGGTGTGGACCACGACGCACAAGCTCGCGTTTAGCCGCTCTCTGCATGTCATCATCACAGAGGGTTCAGGCCAACGACGAAGGCGGTGGCGGTGCTGTTGTGGGAGCGGCCTAATGCAAGGGCACGTGTGTCTCCTCACGGCGGTCATGCTCAGAGTGGTGGCAGCACTAATCTTCCTCATGGCAACGGTGGCGGCACTATGGAGAGGGAGAAGAGATGCGGTGGCGCTAGTGGAGAGGGAGAGGGATGTACCAACCAGGGTTTAACATCCTGACCGGAAAGTAGCGGATTTTGGTGAAATTTTTCATTTCCGCTACTCACCGGGAAGCGAATTTTGGTCTGGAAACTGATGTTTTCCGATTCCAAATTCAAAATTATAAAACTCAAATTTTTTTGTCAAAAACAAAATTCGAGCTACAGTGAACAAAATTGTGAACCCTGGTACCAACACGGAGTAGCAGGGAGGGAGATTGGGAGAGGGAGGCTGCGGCATCGTATCGAGGAACAGCAAGGAGTGGCATGGTAAATGCGGTACAAAAATATAAATATTAGGAAACACAAAATATATCATTTAACACGATTAACACAATACCCGAGTATTCATATATACTCCCTCCGGTTTTAAATATATGTCGCGATTTAGTTCCAGAGGGAGTACAAATTAAACGTACCCACAAAGTATTTTTTTTATGTACAAATTCTGCATTTCTAGCAATGAACCAATGATTAGTCAAAATTTTGTTGATCTCACAAGAAAAATTATTACAACCCTAAAAATAATACAAGAAAGCAAAGCAATCAGTGTATATAATTCTTGAATTTTTCACTAGAAATTTGCATAGTGTTGAAATGTATGGAAATATACTCGCATATACATATTTTTCAAATATAAGTCCTTTTTTTAACACATGTAGTTTATATTGAAACAATTCCAATAAATAGGCATAAATGTCACTACCTTTAAATTTGAATTCATGATAAGATTTTATATGAATTTGGTTTGGCCCTCTTCCAAATTTCATATATGTTAATGTTGATTTTCCATGGACTTTGGATGTCAAATAAAATTCTTGCTAACTCTAGGATTAAGAATGAATCTTTTTAGATCTTGTTTGGAACACAATAACTTTACATTGATCATACAGAGAAATAGAATTTTTTTTCTATATTCCAAAGGGAGCCTTAGTTAAGGCTCTGTTTAGAACGCGGGAATTTTTTTCCGTTCCTGCGTTTTTCCTGTGAAATGGATCTGTTTCGTATAAAATTGTTGTACAATCCTTGGCAAAACATGCCCTAAATCTCGTCGTAGGCTCATTCCCTTGCCAGCCTAGCTTCTTTTCTGCCCAACACGGACCACCGAGGCCTCCACTTCCGTTTTCCCTCCTCAGCTGCGGCCCATATCGCCCCGATGGCCTCCTGCGTGGTGCGTGCTGTGGAGGCTAGATAACATTGCTAGCAGGCCTAACAACACTGTGTCAAGAAGCCCACGTGGCAAGTTCCTAGCTTGTTTTATTTGTGGATAATATTGTTAGCACAAAATCCAAAAGTAAGAAACAAACAATGTTTGGTTTCTTATGAGATACCATTATCCGGATTATCATCTATTTTATTATATTAATATTTGAGTGTTAAAAGAAGTCACCACGTTCGGGCTGAGAAATTCTCACATTAATCGAAAAAAAAACTCTCTACCATTGGATTTTATGAAGATCTAGCAGTCTATATTAAACTATGTTAAATACGGTGTATAACTTAAAAAAAATAAAAGGATCTACACCATTAAATATTTTGACCATCCAACGGTCTAGATCAATATAGAGTCCGAGAAGGATAATATACCAAAGAATAAACAAAACATAGCCAGATTCTATCTGCTATTTTTCTTTCCGCACGTTAGTGATTACTACAAAATAACACAACTTCCAGAAAAGATCAAATCGTGGATTTGGTAGGAAATTAGACCAGTAAAAATAGCTGAGAACCTAAGATTTGATGCCCCGATACACCTGTACGTTAGCTAGACTCCGAGGCAACTATGGCCTATTGCACAAATAAACGCAAGAGTCTGGTATTCCGATGTATACACAGAATCTAATTAAATGATGCAATACTAAATGCATTACAGCATTAGTATTACAAGAAAATATCTTTGTATGTCGCAAGAAAAAAACATTGCATGCCGTTAGACCCTTTATGACATGTATTAAGGGAAATGTTCATAGAATTAGTTGTTATGATTATCTTAGATTAATCTAAATATTTTGTACCAAGACAACTATTTAAAACTTAAATTTTCCAAAATTAGAAAGAGAAACAAAGCTATCCACTATCAATCTATTATGTCAATAAGGAGGCATAAACACCACCTTTGCTATTGTGATTCTAAAAATTACGACATTGATAAAAGAGAAAAAAAAACAGCACCAACATATTTTTATAAGCATCTAACCATTTATATTAAACAAAATATTTATATCAAGAACCATTGACAAACAGGAGAAAAAACATACACTATTGGTTGCTACCAACATCAAACAATCTAAATTAATCCAAATATTTTTTTTATTAAAATTACTTGCAAAGTAAAAGAACATGCATGTAAAAACATATACATTATATTTGTTTGTTTTCTGATGTTAAGGATTCATTGGTGATGGTCCAAGACATAGATATTGATAGATAACAAATTCACTTATTTGTTGAATAGATATGTGAACTAAGAATACCATAGCTATAATTAGGGTAGAATACTAAGAAGAGCTCATATGCGACGATTTTTTTATTGCTGTCAGAATAAGAAAAGTCCAAATCTCATTAACATGATAGTTGGTATTGGGAAAAGAAGAATGACCTAGGCACACATACACACATATTGGTATGTATGTTCTATAACAAAACAAATTATACTTTTAATTAAAATTTATAGCTCAACTTTTCTATAAAATAAGTTTGTCTTCGATCCACAAACCTTATTCTTATCTTTTTCTACATCAACCATCCCAATAGGGCCAAAGTTAATACTCCTATTTAGCTATATATTATAATAAAACAAAAAAAATCAATATCACATAAGGAAAGAAAAGGACAATCTTTGCATATAGAAGCTACTTGGCCTATTATCTTAATAACGATGGTAAAAAGAAGCCACACCATTCACCATGAGGTCAAGAAATTACCATGTCAACTACTCTCTCCATCCGAAAAAATGTTCTAAGTCAAACCATCGTAAGATTGACCAAATTTATATTAAAATATCAAAATATATACTGCTAAATTGTTATCATTAGATTTATGGTGAAATGTATTTTTGTATTATAAATATTTGATATCATAAATGTTATATTTCTAAATAAAATCGGTCAAACTTGTGATTGTTTGACATAGGACAAATCTAGAATTTCATTCTTTTGTGGATAGAGGGAGTAAAAAAAAGTAAACTAGACCATTGATTTTTATGAACATCTAAGTGTCAAAATTCAATTAAAAGCATGTGGTAGATACAACTTTACATGTGTTCTCAAATAAAGAAAAAAAAACCAGAAGAAGAAGGTAACCGAATAATGCAAGGCGATAACAACAATTCTAATACAGCCATACTCAGCCCTAATAAATACTCATCCATTACAAAATATATTCATAGAATTAGGTTTGTCTTAAGTCAAACTATCTCAAATCAAATCAAGTTTGTAGAAAAATATATTCAAAGGTTTGATGGCCAATCAGTACACCATGAATGTTTATTTCATAATTGATCCAATGATGCTACAACAGTCTATATTTAAATTTCCAACATGTGTTCCAAATTAACTAGGTCTAAGTGGGCCTACCAGATGGTTTGTCGGACTGTTCAATACTCCCTCCATTTCTATAATTGAGTTTGCCTATGTTCTAAGCCAACCTTTTTTCAAAAATGTTAATGTCTTCAATATAAATTAAAATACACTATGCAAACATATTTTATGTTAGTACTAATATAACTAATATGACATTATGGATGTTGGTGCACTTTATGAAAAACGTTTAGACAAGGTGTAGAAGTTATATTTGAAACATAAGAAGTACATATAGAAAATTCCAAGTACCAAATCAGAATGGTACAATGGTTACAATTATAAGAATCTAGAATTTGAAATTTAAATTATGAACAACAATATTATTTAAATCTGACACACTGATATATAGAAATTTATAAATATTTTTATTAGGAAAAAGTTTCCATCAAACGCGCACGAATGCACAATAAATTTTTTTTATCATAGATGACACAAATAGACGCTTTGTGCGTAGGATTCAAGAAACTGAGGTCAGAAAGGCTCTAAAGAAGATAAAAGGGGGCAAGGCGATGGGCCCGGATGGTATCCCAATAGAGGTGTGGAAATGCCTCGGGGATATGGCTATAGTTTAGCTAACCAAACTGTTCAATCATATATTTCAGGAGAACAAGATGCCGGAAGAATAGAGGAGGAGCTCATTAGTACCAATCTTCAAGAACAAGGGAGATATTCAAAATTATACTCACTACGGCAGGATTAAGCTGATGAGCCACGCTATGAAGTTATGGCATAGAGTCATCGAGCATAGGTTGAGAGGGATGACACACGCCACCATGAACCAATTTGGGTTCATGCCCAGAAGGTCAACCATAGAAACAATTTTCTTACTACGACAAGTGATGGAGCGGTTCAGGGAGAAAAAAAGGACTTGCACATGGTTTTCATCCACCTCGAGAAGGCATATGATAAAATACCCAAGAACCTTATGTGCTGGGCTTTGAACAAGCATAAAGTCCCAACGAAATATGTTACCCTCATCAAGGACATGTACAACAAGCTTATGACTTGTGTCTGAACAACTGATGGCGACACAGATGATTTCCCTATTAAGATAGGCATACATCAATGGTCAGCATTGAGCTTTTATCTTTTCGCTTTGGTGATAGATGAGGTCATGAAAGATATACAAGATGATATCTCTTGGTGTATGCTTTTTGCTGACGATGTAATGCTAGTGGATGAAAGCCGAGAGGGAGTCAATAGGAAGCTAGAGCTGTGGTGACGGACCCTCGAGTTGAAAGCTTCAGAATTAGTAGGACTAAAACTGAGTATATGTGATGTGACTTTGGTACTCCTAGACAAAAGGATGGATATGTGAGTTTAGAAGGTCAGATAGTACCTAAGAAGGATACTTTTTGATATTTGGGATCGATGTTACAGAGAGATGGAGATATTGATGAAGATGTCAGCCATAGTAATAAAGTGGGATGGATGAAGTGGCGTCAAGCATTTGGAGTCTTATGTGACAAGAGGGTACCACAAAATCTTAAAGGCAAGTTCTATAGGACGGCAATTAGACCCGTGATGCTATATGGGGCAGAGTGTTGGCCCACTAAGAGGCGAATGTTCAACGGTTAAGTATTGCAGAGATACGTACGTTACGATGTATCTGTGGGCATACAAGGTTGGACCGAGTGAGGAATGATGACATACGAGATCAGCTAGGAGTAGCTCCAATTGAAGAAAAACTTATCCAACATCGACTGAGATGGTTCGGACATGTCCAAAGTAGACCCTTGGATGCACCACTGCATAGAGGCATCGTAATACGAGACAATAATGTGAAGAGAGACAGAGGCCGACCAAAGCTAACAGGATGAGGCAATCAAAATGGACCTAAAAGTTTGGGATGTTTTGGAAGAGTTGTTTTTGAATAGAAGTGCGTGGAAAGAGGATATCCATGTGTCGGAATCTTGATTTAAGCTTTACCTCCTAGTTCCTGCGCTTTTTCCTCCGGTTGGTGGCTCTTGCTGGGTTTCAACTCTAGTCTACCATACCTTGCTTGGGACTGAAAGGCTTGGTTGTTGTTATTGTTATTGAAAAAACTTAAAATTAAGGTGTTACAGGTTGGATGGGAAGAAGAGGGAGAAGAAGTAAAAAATACCCATGGCATGTGGGACCCGTTCATCAGTTTGTTGTGTGGGATTTGTGCTGATTGGTGAACCGGTGCTAACATAGGGATACGACGATATTGCCATTGCAATGCTCCATTATGTATAAAAACTTCATGGCAAACACTATTGTCACAATTCTATGACGTTTGATATTTTTTGCCTCTAACTACAATATAATAATTGTCACAATATAGCATAGCATTTGACAATTTTTATGTCACACACTCACACTACATCAAAACGTCATGAAAACGGTTAGCGTAAGGCATTACGATCAGATGTCATGAGAAAATCGTAATAGAATGTCAAATTTCTTGTAGTGATAGGAGTGTAGTATGACCCCATTTTTACATTATAGGAAAATGATAAATTTTTAAAAATGTCTATTTTTTCCTAATCGAGGAGAAATTCATCGAGAGGCTAAGGCCTGTTTGATCCGTGCCAAACCTCGCCACATCTAAGGTGGCAAAGTTTGGAAGTCACGAACAGTATGGCTAATAAATTTGGCGCCGTATTTGATGAGGACATCAACTACAACACAAGTACCTCTACACCAGCAGCACCTTTTCCAGCGCCACCAGATGCACCTCCTCCTCAGGCGCCACCTTCTTCCTCATCTGGGCCAATCACTCGGGCCCGTGCAAGAGATCTAAACTTCGTCATGCTACTGAAGAATGAAGGCCCAGAAGCATAGACGCTGGCCCAACTAAGGCCCTTGTGTGGTCGCCTAGGGCTGGCCGCCACTAGGGGCTGCGCCCCCTCCCTGGCCGCCCTTCCCTAGGGCTGCGCCCCCCCTCTCTCCCTCTATTTAGATAGAGGCTTCATTTCTTTTCAGACTTGAGTTTTGTTTTACATCTAGCTTTAGATACCCAGAACACGCACAAATACGTGCTGTCCTCTGTGATTCAGAACTCCACCTCGAGTGATATTAAGATTGCTCGCTTCATATTCTTGTTCGATTGCGTACAGGAATTGATCTTCGTGATCAGGCTGATCTTGCGCCTGCAAGGTTGGTAACCATCGGAAGTTGGTTCAGCGATTGCATTGGCGCTTCGGGTTCGCTCGTCGTAGTCGGATCGTGAGGGTCTACTTCCACCAAGTCGAATTTATCTCCACTCACCGAAAGATCGGGCACTCCAGCTCTATCAATACTTATGGTAAAATTTGGTAAGGAAATTAAATAACCTTATAGCTAGGATAGGACATAGAGCTAAAATTTTCATAAGTTGTGGTGTGAAGTACTAAATATATGCCTAAATGGCGTGGTAAGTTACAGACGCGAACGAAACATGCCCTATATTTCCGGCTGACCTGTGAACAAGCAGCTGCAACCTGCTGGAACAAAATTTGATTGGATAGAAATTACGTACTGTAGTAGTTATTACGGCAGGAGTCTGGAGTTGGGGTGAACAGATCAGAGCGAAAGGCTTATGCATGACCGATTGAGCGTTTAATGTTTGGGGCACCTCAGCTGCATGTTAAAGTTTCTTGGAAAAAAAAAAGTACTAGCATCTGCGATTCATCCCCTGAGGAAATTCTGAAGCTCTACTCATCGCCGAGGAAATCCCCTTATCCATTTCTGAACCTCAGAACCAAAAAAAAAAAGCAAAAGCGCGCGCGCATTAATCCTCTGAAAGGCCCAAAGAGCCCCAAGCCGGATATATTATCTGTAACGCGCCCGCGCTTCCCTCCAACCTCAGAAAAACTATCTCCTAGCCACAGAGGCGAGGCGACACTCCTGCTCTGCTCATCAGACTAATCAGAGCCGCACTGTCACCTGCACTTCCACTTCAGCAGCTCCGCCATGGCCACGCTCGCCAGGCAACTCATCCTCTGCTCCTCGTCCCCCTCACACCGCCGCCGGGGGCCCCTGCCGCCCGACGCCACCGCAGGCGGCGCGGACAAGCAGCAGGCGGCGCCTCCGCCGGCGCCGCAGTCCGCGACGCGGCGGCTGGCGGTGGCCGCGTCCACGGCGCTGGCGGCCACGGTCGCTCTGTCCGCGCGCCGTCCCGCGGCGCCTTCGCCCGCGATGGCCGCGGAGGCGGCGGCCGCGGTGCCCGCGCCGACGCCCCGCGGGGCCCGTGCCGCGGTGGGGCACGCGGTCGTACGTGCGCGAGCGGTTCTTCGAGCCGGAGCTGAGCGCGGACGAGGCGGCCGCGCGCATCCGGCAGACCGCGGAGGGGATGCGCACGCTGCGCCCCATGCTGGAGACCATGTCGTGGAAGTACGTGCTCTTCTACGTGCGCCTCAAGTCCAAGTACCTCGACCTCGACCTCACCACCGCCATGGCCGGCGTCCCCGCCGGCCGGCGCGCCGACTACGTCCGCGTCGCCAACGAGCTCGTCGACAACATGACGGAGGTACGTAGTACGGTTGCTGTACGTACAGTACATTACACTATTGCTTGTTGTCACGGGCACGGCTGAGCGCTGCTGTCGATTTGCACGGTCGTCCGTGTGCGGTGCAGTTCGATCGCTGGGTGCGGGCTCCCAAGGTCTACGAGTCCTACCTCTTCTACGAGAAGACGCTCAAGTCGCTGGATGACGTGGCAGAGTTCTTCGCCTGATGTAGTAGTGCATATAGTATATACTTGTACAAGTAGTTCTACGACATGTACTGTAATAGGGTAAATCTATAAAACTTGGTTATGAGCGTGGTCAACAACTACAGTACCACCAAACAAGACGACGAAAAGGGAAGCACAGCAGTCTTTCCAAACCCATACGTCATCCTCATCCAAATGGGGCAGATCAGAACACGACCATTAATTTCAGGCTTGCATCCATCATGGATTATGCCAATTTTAGGCCGTCGAGGTTCGATCCCGCTTCGTGCCGGACAGCAGCACGTCGTTGATGAGTCCGTCGAGGTTCGCGAGCGACGCCCCCGTCGCCCGCGCGGCGGCGTCCTTCCACCCCGCCGCCCTGCTCGCCATCTCCCTGCCCTTGTCCCCGCCCATGGCCTCCCGTATCCTCGCCTCCACGGCCTCCCGGCGCACGTCGTCGCCGACCTCCATGGCCACGCCCCACTCGACGCACTTGTACCGGCAGTTGGTCTGCTGCTCCGCGAAGAAGGGCCAGCACAGCATCGGCACCCCGGCGCTGAGGCTCTCCACCGTCGAGTTCCACCCGCTGTGCGTCAGGAACAGCGCCACCGCCGCGTGCCGCAGCACCGCCTCCTGGTCGCACCAGCTCGCCAGGAGGCCCCTGCCCTCGGTCGCCTCCAGGAAACCCGGGGGCAGCGCGCCCGCCGACGACGAGGCCGTGCCCCTCACCACGTCCGGCCTGACGACCCACAGGAAGTCGTGGCCGCTGTTCGCCAGCCCCCACGCGAACTCCGCCAGCTCCCGCGCGCTCATCACCGTCACGCTCCCGTAGTTCACGTACACCACCGAACGGGGTGCCCTGCCGTCCAGCCACGCCACGCAGCCGGGGTCTTCTCTCCACAGGCCGCAGCTCACCGCGTCCAGGGCGCCGCCCCTGGGGACGACCTGCTCGGCGACGGACGCGAGCGGGGCGATCGTGTACACGGCCGGGATGATGGCGCGCATGGAGTCCAGCGCCGGCCGCTCCAGCTCGTCGAAGGTGTTGAGGATGACGGCCGCCGCGGTCTCCGAGCTCTCCACCTCGTGCAGCTGGAACGTCAGGAGCACGTCGTCGGGGTCCGTGGTGCGGAGGAAGCTCGGGAAGTCCTTGAGCCGCATGTGCTTGCTCATGCCGGGCGCCCAGTCCACCGCCGTGTCCATGAACCCGTTCGTCAGCTGCTCTTCGTCTGCGCGCGCGCCAAAAAAAAAAAAAAAAGATCAGCTCGCTTCCGACGGGATTGTACAAGGATCCAGCAGACGATGCCCAGACTCCAGAGCAGCGCGTACCTTTGAAGGGGATGATGCCCCTGTCGATGAGGAGGCGGAAGTTGCGGTAGCCCATGTAGCCGCAGGCGCTGGCCGTCCAGAAGAGCGCGCACGGCACGCCCATCTCCCCCGCGGCGTCCACGCTGAAGCTCATCAGGTTGTCCGCCACGACGCACGTCACGGCGTCGAGCCCGGCGAGAAGGCTTCTCAAGTGAGCGGGGCAGTTGTGCTTGGTGGCGTAGCTGATGGACGCCGGGTCCTGCGTCGCGTCGGCGTCGGACGCCGGCAGGCCGTCGGGGATGGTGGCGAAGCGGAACCCCGGGAGGCCCGCGACGGCGCCGGCGCCGCGGGAGCGGACGAGGCGGCGGTGGTTGTACTCGGTGTTCACGAAGGTGACGCGGAAGCCCCTGGCGTGGAGGATCTTGGCCAGCTTCAGCATCGGCGTGATGTGGCCCTGCGCCGGGAACGGCAGGCACACCGCGTGCGGCGGCTTCTCGCCGTCGCCGGTCGGGAGAGTAGCAGCGCTCATCTCCAGCCTGCCTGTCTCTGGGGACAGAATGGATGAGATAGAGCTGTTTGTATGGTACTCCAGCTTTCTTGATTTTGTTCTGCATAAATTGAGCAGGTGAAGACTGATGAGAAGCAAGCGACAAATCTGATAGCTTCGACGACAGATGGAAACGGTACACACCTTTTGACTTGAAATGTTCGAAGTTCTCCTACCATCGTTCTATTTTATTGTGCGCCTAATTAACCGCCGTGTAGAGGTAGGTATAGAATAAGGACACCAACGACGGACCACAATTCTGGGAATCACATGGGAAATTTTATCCGAAATGATTCAACGTGGATTAATAAGTTCAAGCCGGCTGCCGGAAAAAAATGTATTGTTCACAGGGAGGGGAGCGGATCCAGTTGGCTTCCTCAGGCTATCTGCCCTCGTACAACTCTAAATCTCAACTCTAATGAAATATTTCATTCAAGTCATTAAGTTTTTGACATAAAATTATCAATCTTCCGTACTCGTATCAACTCTATAACCAGCCATATACCAACTAACTTTTTTCTATAATATATCTCTACCCACCACCCCCTCCCCCCTCTCCCTTCCCCAATCCCCCGCACGGCCGCACTCCTCCATGCCGCCCACCACGCACCCATGGAGGGTGCCGGTCACCGCCGCCGGCTCCTCCACGGACCACTCCTTCCTTGTGTCGATGTCGCCTCCTTCCTCGCCATGGCCGCCTCTTTCCTCGCCTCCTCGGGCTGCCTCCTCCTCCCCACCATGGCCTCCTCAAGCCTCCTCCTCCTCCTCTTCCCCACCATGGCCGTCGGCTTCCTCCTCCCTGCCATGGCAGCTGTCCTCCTCCTCCTCTGTCGGTGAGCTCAAGCAGCTAGATCTAGCGCCGCCTGCCTCCATGCCGGCTTCTTCGCTCCGCCCACCTCGAAGCCATGGAGGACGCCACTGCCACAGAGCTCCAAGATCCACCACCGCCGCTGCCATGGAGCTCCGCCCGCTCTTCCCCGCCATCGTCTATGGCCCTGGAGCTCCACGCCCAGTAGAGGGCGAGAGGAGAGAAATGCGCTAGCCATCGCTTTCCACGCCCACGTGGAGGAGAGAAAGCTCAACTGCATCCACTCCAAAGGTGTGGTGAGAGGAAGCCCACCTATCGTAGGGAGCCTTTTAAAGTCTCCTGGTGCACCTCCAAGGACACTATATTCCAACTCCAAACCTTTAGGGAGAGTTTTACAGCTCCCCGACATGGACAGCCTCACACGTGCCTGACACATGGGCCTCGCAGAGGGTCCACATATTAAATACGAGTGCAGAGTCCTCCTTCAGTCTCAAATCATATGTTGTTTGATTTTTTGCATCAATTTTGAACCACTTGTTTTATTCATAAAATTTCATAATTATTATGTATTTTTATTGTGATTTAATTTAGCATATGATATACTTCAATTACAAAATAATTTTTTTTATATTTTTGTAATTTTTTAAACGGGATGAATTGGTGAATTTTGGTGTAAAAAATTAAATGAACTATAATTTAGAATGGAGTAGGAGTAGGCGAGTAGCAATAGGAACCTCATTCACATCCATAGTGCAAAGGGTCGCCTTTTGCGCCATGCACACACGACGGATACCGTGTGGAACGCACAGCGATCATAGCTCTTACGGACTCGGCTAAGGTCGGCGGCTGAAGGGTCTAGATCTTTTGTTTAATGGTTGTGTCTTAAATTTCCCGAATCACAAGTACGATTACAAACACACACTAACACGCATGTATACCCTCTAGAACAACTTTCATGTATAGGTGTTCTTTTTTTTCTTGAACCTCCAATGATTTCCTCATGTCATAACATTATCCATTTTAATATTCCCTCCATCTAAAAAAATAAAACTATGGTCTTGTCCTAAGGCAAACCATAATAAATTTGACCAAATTTATATTAAAATATCTTAAAACTTAAGCTACCAAGTTATCACCTTAGATTTAAGGTGAAATATATTTTCATATTATACATATAAATGATGTTATATTTTTATATAAATTTAGTCAAACTTATGATGGTTTGATTTAAAATTTCTTTTTTTTTACGGGGAGAGTAACAAATTCTGTCCCACCCTCACGAAAGAAGTGTTCGTATACAAGGTGTTGTCGAGATTTGCAGGTGACCTGCAGGCAAAAAAAGGTCGAGCGGGATCCAATATCTATCACTTAAGGTCTTTGGATCATTCAAACTATTTTTTAGCTTTAACTAAAAAATATCGAGCTAGTTAGCTAGCTAAAAATTAGCAAGCTCAAACAAAGCTTGACATGCTTATATACTGCACCTAATAAATGATTAGATTCCTAGTAGATATGTCATTTTCAAGATTATTTGCCTTTGGTTAGGTTCTTTCAGTTAACAACTAATTTTTAGCTAGAGTGCGAAGGGCTGTTAAACACTCTATAACTATTTTTTAGTTGGTGTATCTAACAGGGCATAAATTATACCACATGTCTAAATAAAAATAGTATCAAATTGGGTAGCTCAGGGTTGATTGGTTCGAGTGCATGGCGCCGATCAGTCACTGGCTAGCAGCCCTGTGCTAGAGCTCGGACGGGAAATCGGAACATGCCGCCATATGGACTAATGAAGGGTTTAGGGAACGTGAACATACAATATCTCTCCGCGCCAAGACGGCGGGACGGATCTAGCGTGGGGGTTTCTACCTTCACGCGCAGATAACAGAAGCTTCCTAAGTACTTCAATAATATATATACATAAACAAAAAACAAAATGCGAAGAATTGCAAGGGAAATAGAGAAAAAGAAAAAGGGAGAAAAATATAAGCATCCCCACATTGCCAAATCCTAGATCCGCCACTGCAATAGCGTCATAGCAAATGGCACTGGGAGGCTTTATTCAGGTGACACGCACCACAGAACAGCGTCAACATGTAGTCCAGCTAGGCACAAAATCTATGGAGATTTTATGGCCGCTCATCTAAGAGCTCGAGCGCTTACTGCCACTGGGTAGCAGGACGTCGCGGATTAGATCTTCCAGGTTGGTCACCGCCCTGCCGCCCGGCTGCGTCGCCCGAACGGCGGCCTCCTTCCACTCCTCCGCCCTCCGCTTCATCTCCCTCCCTTTGTCACCGGCCATGGCCTCACGTATGGTCGCCTCCAGCTCCTCCCGCCGCACGTCTCCGCCGACCTCCATCCCCACGCCCCACTCGGTGCACGCGTAGCGGCAGTTGGTCTGCTGCTCGGCGAAGAAGGTCCAGCGCAGCATGGGCACGCCGGCGCTGAGGCTCTCCGTCGTGGAGTTCCACCCGCTGTGCGTCAGGAACACCCCCACCGCCTCGTGCCGCAGAACGGCCTCCTGCTCGCACCAGCTCGCCAGGAGGCACCGGCCCTTGGTGGACTCCACGAACTCCGGGGGCAGCACGGCGGTCTCGCCCCTGACGAGGTCGGGCCGGATGATCCAGAGGAACTCGTAGCCGCTGCCGGCGAGCCCCCACGCGAACTCCACCAGCTCCTGGTTCGACATGGTGGTCAAGCACCCGTAGTTCACGTACACCACGGACCGGGCCGGCTTGCCGTCCAGCCACCGGAGGCAGGTGTGGTCTTCCTTCCAGAGGCTGGCGCGGATCCTGCCGAGCGCGGCGGCGTCGACGGCGTCAGGGGCAGGGGCGGCCGCCAGCCGGTCGAGGAGGAGGCTGAGCGGGCCGATGGTGTAGACGGGCGGCAGGATCGCGCCGCTGGCTCCAGCTCGTCGAAGGTGTTGAGGACGACGGCGGTGGCGGCGTTCGCCCGCGACACCTCGTGCATCACGAAGTCGAGCAGGATGTCGCCGCGCTGCATCGTGTAGATGAAGCTCGGGAAGTCCCTGAGCCGCATGTGCTTGCTCATCCCGCGCGCCCACCCCACCGGCGTGTCCAGGTACCCGTTCGTCAGCTGCTCCGCGTCTGCAGCAAGCATCAATATGCATTGCTCAAATCCATCGACCAGGAACGGTGGTGACACGTAACGGTGTGTAGAGATGCATGGAGTCTTTGGTTAGTTTGTTTCGTTTGATCACTTGATGAAGAGAAGCAACGACGACCTTTGAGAGGCACCAGGCCTTCGTCGATGAGGAACTGGAAGTGGCGGTAGCCCATGAAGCCGCAGGCGCTGGCGGTCCAGAAGAGCAGGCACGGCACGCCGATCTCCTTGGCAGCGTCCACGCCGAAGCTCATGACGTTGTCGGCCACGACGCACGTCACGGGCGGCGCCCGGGCGTCGCCGTTGAGGCGGTGGAGCAGGCGTTTGAGGTGCGGGAGGCAGGTATTCATGGTGGAGTCGCAGAGCGCGGCCGGGTCCTGCGTGGCGTCGGCGTCCGAGTGCGGGAGGCCGTCGGGGATGGTGGCGAAGCGGAAGCCCGGGAGGCCAGCCACGGCCTGGGGGCCGCGGGACCGGATGAGGCGGCGGTGGTTGTACTCGGTGTTGACGAAGGTGACGTGGAAGCCCTTGCAGTAGAGGATATTGGCCAGCTTCATCATCGGCGTGACGTGCCCCTGCGCTGGGAACGGGACGCACACCGCGTGTGGCTTGTCACCGCCGGCTGTCATCTCGTCGCTCGGAAGGGACGGACGGAGAGACTCGATCAGGGGTTTTCTGTCTAGTAAAAAATATGACGCGATCTTGCGGGTTGCTGCAGGCGTTAATATACTATACTATACTATTGCTGGGTCAAAAAAACACCAATACGCTAGCACGGCACAGTATTATTATTATCATCGCGGTTGGTTCTGCTTGAAAGATTACCTTTCTTTAGTTGAAAATAGGGCCACCTCTGGACGTTTCTGCAATCCACGAGATCACGTGGACAGCACAATCAAATATTAAAAAAGGCAGCGTGCATACCACGCCGCCGGCATTGTACGATTATTGCTTGTACAGCGGGGTCACTGGGTCAGGATCTTATTACTGTGACGGCAGCCAAAGGATCAGAACTTCAAAAGGGATCAAACACGACATAAAAGATAAGAAAGAAGTCAATTTTACAACATAGAATTATCTCAGTCTCTGATTTCCAACCCTAAATTGTGAAACCGGGTAGTCAACTAGCTAGTCAACTAACTAAACAAGACGAAACACCCCATTGGCCCAATAGCATTGAAAGGTGGCTTCCTATTTTAAAAATAATAATAAATAAAGTTTTGTATTTATTTTATATATTTAAAAACATGAAATTTGTACCCTTTTGTATAAAAATATTTAAAACTTATTTATTCCTACATCTATGATTTCATTGCTCTAAATAGAACATTAAAATACAATGAAGTGAGTTCTACAAATCTTCAAATAGACAGAGTATATTTATAGAAAATATTTGGTACATGTTTCATTTTCTGATTTAAATAAATCAATTATGACTTTTAAGAGATTAAATAAGTTTTAGTTGTTTTAAAAATATATAAAACCCCATCCGAAATCGTTTTCAACACGATAGGAGGTGTCTCACCTGGTTTATTTATTTCATTGCTCTATGTACCCGGGTTTGTAATTAAACATTAGAAATTGAAGGAATGTGGTAGTTCGAGCCAAAAATAACAATGTGCGACAACAATCTATGTAACCATGAAGTATGCAAGTCCAAAAAAGGGCATGTTTGGAATGGAAGCTATGCATTTTTATGGTTTCAATACAATATCATGGTGTATACGAAGATATTATACAATCAATCCACGATCAGGGTGGGCAGCTCAATCAAATATAAAGAAAAGCAGCATGCATACCACGCCGGCGGCATGTATACGATTATTTATTTGTACAGTGGGGTCGGCGATCCTTATTACTGGCGGACGGGAGCCAAAGGATCAGAACTTCGGAAGGGATCAAACACGACATAAAATGAAAATAACAGAGAAGTATATTTTATAATTTTGACTTGACTCAAATTATGAAAACGAGTAGCCAAAGTTTTTGAACTAATCAAACATTCAAACTGGACGAAACACCTCATTGGTGGTTTTCTATTTTAAAAATAATAAAAACTTTGTTTAATCTATAAAAAATCTACAATTAATTTATTTTATGTAAAAAATATGAAATTTGTACCAACTTTTGCGAAAACAAATCTATCTATGTGTACTCAGTTGAAGATATTTAGAATCTATTTATTGCTACACCTATTGTTTTATTGATCTAAATAGAATATCATAATTAGGAAAACAAACTACAAACAGAGACCAAATAGATAGAATATATATTTGAGGAATATTTTGTATAAGTTTTATATTTTTACGGTTTAAAATAAACTAATTATGATTTTTACATATTTGACAAGGTGTCATTGTTTTTTTTAAAAAAAAGAAACGCCATCTGAAACCACTCTCAACATAGCTAGAGGGGAATAAAGAAACCGCAAGGACAGGACTTGAGCTGAGCTCATGCGCTGAATCAAAAGTTGACCAGTGGCCTGTCTAAATTAAACGATAGCAGAGCAGCAGTAACAAATCCACTACGTTTATTCTTGTTCTTGGCAATCAAAGTCAACACAAACCCCGGCCTGGCAATCACAGTCGAGCACGCACCAGCACCACTCGACGTGGCCCATCCCGAGATCCGTTGCCTTGCTGGCGACGACAGACAAAGCTCCGTTGCCTTGACAGCGACGACAAACGGCATCAGGCTTGGAGAGCATCACGAACCCGACTATGATGCGCCCACTCGGAGCGCCATCCCGGTCTTGGATGGCCCCCAAGATGCAGCTGGGATGGGGTGGGGTGGGGGACTAGGGGCGGGGGCGGCACTGGAGAGGCGGTGTGGGATAGGTGGGGTGGGGGCGAGCTGGAGGGAGAGAGGCAGTGTGGGACAGGGAGGGTTGGAGCGGGGCGGTGGGACCCTTTCTACTGAGCGGACGACAGGGAGGGAGAACGGAAAAACAATATGAACTTTTAAACGGTAGAGATTAGAAAAAGTCCAGCCTAGACTTGCGTTTCCCCATGCGCCGTGGGGTCGCGTACGCGGGGAGCATGACCCTGCGCTTTTAACGTTTGTGTATCCGCACTCGACTTCTTCCATCAGGTTTCTATTCATATCGCCGTCTCCCAAGAGTGACCTGATTGCACGGCACACGGGCAAACGAGGCCCCAGCCCGAACACATAAACTCCGTTATTATACGCAAGGGGCAGGGGCTAGGCTAGGGTTTACAGCTCCTTTGGGTCGATCGATTTGGGGATCGAAATCGAATCGCCGAGACGCGATGAGCCACCCTCGCTCGCCAGCCATGACCGTGCACGAGGAGCTGATGTTGATAGCCCGGGACGCGGCGACCGCGCGACGCGCCACCCGCTTAGTGGCCGACACCGCATCCCGCGCCCCACGCTGGGCGGCCGCATCTCGCCCCGCGCGCGGCGGCGGCCGCCGCCGCATCTCGCGCCGCGTGCTCGGTGGCCTCGCGCAGCCTTCGAAGTCTCGGATTACGTACGTTCTGAGTTCCCTGAGGATCATCAAGCAGCCAGGTTACGCGCGCGTGGCGCCTCTCCACCTCCTCCACCTCGTAAGCCAGCCCTGCCCGTTTTTTTTTTTTTTTTGATATGCCCTTCTTATTATGATAGTAATGCTGGTAATGGTTCGCAATCCAAGCCATACCCACTCCAAACCAATCACTCGTACCTCCAAAACCCACTCCACCCCACGCCTCTTCATTTTGTTTGATTGAAAACAAATTCACACTAAACCAAATGTATTATTAAATGCAAACCAAACCAAAGCCAAGCCTCACGATGTGGTTTCGGACGGGTTCTAGTTTGTTCCCATCGAACAGTTTGTACGCTGCTAGCATCTCTTGCGCTGTTAGCTTCGGCGTCCTGCTGTACTAGCCTGATAGTATGCTGGGGGGCCAGGAGAACTAACGCATGTCCGTGATGGTATGGTATGGTAGAGATGGAATATGTGCCAGGCAAGTCGTGACGAAGGAAGACCTCGAGTCTGACGAGGCCACCCAGGCCTTGTATGAGCGCTGGTGCAAGGCTTACAACAAGCAGCGTGGCCAAGGTGACATGGCTCGCCGCTTCAATATCTTCAAACAAGGCGCAGAACATGCATACAAGAACAATAACCATTTAGGTCCAGCTGCCGACGGGTATAGTGCGCAAGAGTTTGCTGAATATAAAAGGACATTAGCTCGTCTGGGAGTTCATGTAAGTCTTAAATCACCTTTGTTGGTTGAAGACATCCTAGATCAGTCCCCATGAATCACCTTGTTTAGTCCCCGTAAATCACCTTTGTGGGGGTGTTTGGCTGTTTGCTAACACCCTCTAAATTATGCTAACACCCTCTAAATTATATAATATTATATGTTGTGCATGTTTGCAAACAGCCTTTTGATCAAGGGGGCATGCTTTATTTATTCCATATATATTGCATCTTGCTGCATCTGTTCCTATCGAGTGTGCATTTTAGCTTGCCCTTTGATCTGCCTATACAAAGGACTTCAAATAAGGTGCTACTCAGGCGAGGTGCAGGAGTTCTCTTGTGCTCTTGGTGTGATGTTTAGGTGTTCCTATCTGGCCGACTGGCCCTCTCCACTGTGGTGGGTTCTTGTTGCAGCTATCAACGCCTTTTGAAATCTAAGGATTTGTTTCATTGTTTGAATACATTAGATCTAAAGTTTAGCTATACCTAAAGTTTAGTTCAATAATCATTAGTCATGGGGTGTTTCAATAATATGGGCTAATAGTTAGTTGATTCATTAATTACACTAGGAATTGGTATTAGTCTATTTTAACTTACTTTTTTTGGCTAATGGTTCACGGCTAAAGTTTAGTTCGTTCATTAGCTGTTCTATTTGGATGAAAATGGATTAAACTTTAGTGGCTAAACTTTAATCCTTGATTCAAACAAGTCCTAAGGGTTTGTCTGCAGGTCATGGTGTCTGCCTTGTGCCTCGCTCCGTTCCTCCCGCCGTGTTCATTTTGTCTTATCTTTCATTTTTGTTTCCTTCGCTGTAACTTGTTATAATGTTATGTGTACTCTACTGTTTTCTTTGATTAAACAGGAAGTGTTCATGTGTCCACAAGCAAATGAGAAATATATAGCAAACTAAAATGCTCCAACTTTTATATTTGTCAACTATGAGCAGTCATGACCAGGCCTGTACGCTTCAAAGTCCAGCAAGAAGCTTCTTAATAGCGTTGATTGGATGGTAAAGGGCCATAAAATTGGAGCTGATGAGATCTATACAAAGTCATATACATTTGTGGTGAAAGCAGAATTCAACAAGTAAGGTTCATCAAAGACAGGAGAAAACATGGGTAAAATTGTTAAAAATGGTGAGACTAACCGTGAGGATTGGTCCACGAAAAGATTCACCTCTCTAGATCTCTATATGAATTTTATGGCAAAGAAACCCATGCCATTGTCATCTGACTGCACCGGGACATCAATCGCACTACGATGTTTAGTAGAAACTGAATATTAGGGGGCCTAAGTTACTTTAATTACTCAAACTGACTAGAAAAAGGGTGCAAGGCTCTCTCTCCAACGGTTTCCATCACTATTTCAATTACCCTCTGTTCTGTCTACATGAAGAATAGTGCTGTAACAGTGACGAGAGATGGATGATGATGGGGCAACGCTAGACACAGCCCAAGGCTGAAACCAACGCATCCGCCATCCTCCATCACTATTCCAACTACCCCTATCTCTGTCTACGGTGCAAAATAGTGCTGCAACAGTACCGCATTTAATTTTTGGGATATAGGGGCACCGCTGGTTTCAGCCTAAGATATAATATAAATCTCAATATTAGTACAGAGAAAAGGCCCAGTACATCTAACAGAGGCTGAAAAATTAAGCACATAGTTAATTGGACAGAATTACCATAAGACAGCACTTCTTACCGGATATTTTTGAGTCTATGGTAAGTCTTCTTCCAAAATGTTGGGATATACATACTACTACCACGTGTCCACGTTCCAGAGAGGGGCACGCGTTGCCATCCTCGTATACGCACGGCACACGGGGTCTCCGGTCTCGGCGGGACACCGGAGGCAACGCGACGACGTAACACAGGGGCTGACCGCCTGACTAAACCGCGAGCGAGCGATATCGGGCAGACAGCAGTCCCACCACGTGCTTGCCTGACAGGCTGAATCCTCTGTGATATTTTCCCGTGAACAAGATGCATGGTGCAGCGTGGTCATTCGGTTCTTCGGTTCGGTCCAGTTCTTCGGTTTTTTAAAAATTTTGGTTATATAAGATGAGAACCAAACTAATTTAGGCAGAACTGAGGATTTCGGTTCTCGGTTCTTTCGGTTCGGCTCTGGTTCTAACCGAACTGACCGAGAGAAGCCGCTCGGGGAACGAAGAGCAGCAATGCAGTGGTTGAGCAAGAGCGGGCGAGCGGTCTAGGGTCAGGGAGCGATGGGCGCCGGCTGGCACTTGGGAGGGAGCGGCCGGCAAGTACCGCCGGCCGCCGCTAGGCAAGAGAGTGACCAACCTGCCGATCGTCGCGGGAGGAAGGAAGCCGAGCGCCACTGGGGAGGGGATCAGCCGACCGTTGTTGCTGGGCGCCGCCGGGGAGGGGAGCGGCCGACCGCCACTGCCGGGGAGAGGGGCGCGGCCGACCGCCAGCGCCGGCCGCCACGCTGGAGGGCAGCAGCCACGCACCTCCGTCGTGAGCAGTGAGGCGGCGAGCTGGCGATGTCGCGTGCCCGCGACGAGGCCGAGGGAGCGAGCGGCCGGGCGCTGGGAGTGGCTGGGGTCGGCTGGTGTGTGGAACAGGAGGGCGGCGTCTACCTGCTGCGAAGCGTGGGCTGCGACTGTTGGCTGGGGGAGGGGAGGGAGGACCGAGGATCAGGACTAGCGGTCACTTATATACTTAGGGTTTCAGGTGCTACATGGGCTAGGCCGGATTCATTCTGATGGGCCTTAGAATATATCGGTTGCTTCGGTCATTTCGGTTTTTTGGAGCCTAGAACCGAAATCTCTTCGGTTATTTTGGTTATCTGTGAATAGGAACCGAATTTCATAACGGTCCTTTCGGTTCTGGTTACTTCGGTTCGGTTCTTCGATTTTGGTTATTTTTGCCCAGGCCTAGCACGGTGTACCGTGTACGTACGTGGTTGTATCACTTGATGTATTGATTTGAAATTCAATAAAACTTTGAAGAAAAGGAGAACAAAAGACCGAACACTTAACAAAAACACGGACAAGAACAAATTCCCGTCCCCTTTTGTGCGCATTGCTCCTCCAGCACACTAATGCTCTGACAGCTGATAAGTTTTTTGCTTATCAATTGTCTACTCATGGCCTAAAACTGAGTGCAGCAAATTGTGCATAACCTTGTTTGAGCACTGTAGATACAATGTGTATAGAGATAAGTTAACATGCACATGCTGCTGGCGTCAGCCTAATATTCGAGGCATGTTTGTTTTCGCTTATAAGCAGATTCTGCGTGAATCACCACGAAAATTTCACCCAAACACTTTACTTCTCTTGTAAGCCCAACTTATCCTGGAATCCTCCTTCGCATATAAACCTGATTTTCCCGTATCACAGCCCTTCGCTCGCGTTACGCAAAACGCAAGCCCTTTTCTGCCTAGCCCTCTCCTGAGCTCTGCTTCCGCCGTCGATTCGTGCCAGGATTCACCGCCTCCATCGCCGTTTCATGCCACCGAGATTCGCCACCTCCGCCTCGACCACCAGATCCACCTCTGCAGCCAGGGTCGCCAAGCACGAGTGCGAGGTGGTGTTGGAGGAAGGAGGAGGCTGCGAGCGGACATGGGCGCAGCGGCGAGGGGGGGAGGAGCATCGGGTGGGTTATGGTGGTGTCAACAACGAGCGTTGGGCGCAGGGCGGACGAGAATCACAGGTAATAATTAGAATTGCTAAACACTAAGCTTATATAGACAACGGATTTTTCTGTGACATTTTGTGAGGTAATTCTAATTGTCTGATAATCGAGACTTAGAAAAACGAACCAAACAGGACCGATGGATGGCCTCTGGATCTGGTGAAGACGGGAGCAGAAATAGAAGACAAGTCTTGCCCAGCACCAACACGTGCCTCACGTCTAGACCTGGGCATTTCTCGGGCCGGGTCGGGTGCGGCCCGAACCCGACCCGACCCGCCGGCCAGACCAAAAAATCAAGCCCGCACCCGACCCAACAAGCGACCGGGTCAGGTCAGGCCTGTGTAAAATGTTGGGTTCCTCGGGTTTTATCGGGTTTCGGGTCAAAAATCTTGGCCCAGACCTGACCCGCAAGGCACGCTGAGTTGAAAATCCTGGCTCAAGCCCGCCCGCCAAACTCTTCGGGTCAGGCTATTTTCGGGCGGGTCGGGTCGGACAGCCCATGCCTAGGTCTACTCACGTCCAAGAGAAGTCGCATTTGGCAAGACCGTAATATACTTCGTCGGACCGTTGCCTCCGATCTCCAGCAAGGCAGCAACCAGCAACCACGAGAAATGCCCATCTCAATCGCATCGGTTTCTAGCACTGTCTGTGTCAGCATCTGCCATTGCCCAGCCGGCCATGGCCGGGTCCAATTCCAGGACGCCCACTAACACTGACACAGTACTTCTCACGATGGAGAACATTCTCACCCAACAGATAGAACGATATATATTCTCAGTCTCATGGGCCGGATAGGGAAATATTCGACATGAAAGAAGGAAAGTATATGTGTGACGACATGAACATGAACAAAGGAAAATACATGCGTATATGCCTCCCAAGTGGGCCATCAACAACTCGGCCCTATTTGGATCCATTGGCTAAAATTTAGCTCCCATCACATCGGATGTTTGGACGCTAGTTAGAAATATTAAATATAGTCTAATTATAAAACTAATTACACAGATGGGGACTAAACTGAGAGACGAATTTATTAAGCCTAATTAATCTACGATTAGCAAATGTGATGCTGCAGTAATCATTCGTTGATCATGGATTAATTAGGCTTAATAAATCCGTCTCGGCGTTTAGTTCTCATCTGTGTAATTAGTTTTATAATTAGACCATATTTAATACTTCTAATTAGCATCAAGCATCCGATGTGACGTAAACTATAGTTTAGCTTCTGGATCCAAACAACCCTCTAAAAAGCGCATATGTCAATGGATCACATAATTATTGACATATAACATAAGATTTTATTTTGATTCATACAAGTTTTTGCGTATACGATAAGTACATCCTCTCATTTTGGCAGACAAAGCTGGCCAGCTAGAGCATTTTATTGAAAATAAGCAGATGCTCTCACAGCACCATTACACTAGCTATACAAGCAAAAATAATTTGGCTTGGCTGCTTAACAAGATAACCAAGAGCAACAACTACCATCATCATAATATAGAACTCTCAGCTCTTCATCATAAGGCATCAGCATCATCATTTCATTTTTTTGGCTACCCTTTCCTCAGTCTCCTCTACAGCATCAGCTTCCTAGCACAGGGCTGCATCGAAGTCACAATTCTCAGACATTATCACCATTGTCACAAACAGAGCCATGCAGTGAAGGTATGCCAGGCTTAGTTTTGAAGCTAGATTATGAAAAGGCATATGGCAAGGTTAGTTGGGATTTTCTTTTTGAGGTTCTAGAAACAAGAGGTTTTAGTAAGGCCTGGATCTTTTGGGTAAAAAAGCTGGTAATGAGAAGTTCTATAGGTATAGTGCTTAATGGAGAAGACAGCTCTTTCTTAGGAGCAGGAGAAGGCTCGAGGCAAGGGGACCATTTTTCTCCTTTTCTCTTTAATCTAGTTGTTGATGTCTTAAGAAAATTGATTTGTGGTCTTTTGTCAGATTTCAGAAGAGGGGGATCCTGCAGTACGCAGATGATACAATTATTTTTTCTAGTCTAAACAGGAGTTATTTGGTTAATTTGAAATGCATACTAGTTTGGTTTGAAAGGATATCAGGTATGAGGATTCATTTCCATAACAGTGAAATTGTAGTTTTGAATGCTGATCCTCATACGCCGCAGCCGGAGTGGATAACACGCCGCAGCCGTCGCCTCCCTCCCCCCAAACCCAGGCAATTCCGCCACCGCCATGCTCGCCCGCACGCGCCTCCCGCCTCCGCCTCCGTTTCCCCACGTCGCCGGCGGCGGTGCCGGCGTGGAATTTCGCCGCAAGCTCCACTTCATCTCGTCCGAGCTCCACCTCGACCCGTTCCCTCTCCTCGCCATCAACCCCGTGCTCCGCTCGGCACCGCTGCCGCTCCTCCGCGACTCCCTCCGCCTCCTCACCTCCCACGGCCTCACCACCCGCGACGCCGCGCGCGTCTTCTCCGCCTTCCCCTCCCTCCTCACCTCCCCGCCCGACGAGCCCCTCCGCTTCCTCTCCGCCGACGCGCCGCTCCCGCCGCCGCTCCTCCGCTCCGCGGTGGTCCGGTCCCCGCGCCTCCTCGCTGCATCCGTGCCTGGAACGCTCCGCCCCGCGCTCCTCTTCCTCCGCCGCCGCGTATTGCTCCGCCGTGAGCCGCTCCCTCTCGCCGCCGCGCTGCTCCTGGCGTTCTCCGTTGAGCGCACCCTGCTCCCCAAGCTCCTGTTCCTCCGTGACGCCACGGGGCTCCCCGACTCTGCCGTCTGCGCGGTGCTCAGGCGCGCGCCCGCCATACTCTCCTACGGGATCGAGACTAACCTCACGCCTAAGCTCCAGTTCCTCGCCGAGCGCATGGGGAGGGACCCCGCCGCGGAGCTTGCTGAGTTCCCGCACTACTTTGCATTCAGTTTGGAGGGGAGGATCAAACCGAGGTACGGGGCGTTGAGGGAGAGGGGCATCGAGATGCCACTCAAGGACATGCTCACAAGCAACGATGACGAGTTCAGGGAGCGGCTGGTCAATGCCACGCTGTCGGACGCCAAGGCAAAGTCTGTGAGCTAGCATTCAGTTGCACCATATGCTTGATGACTGGGATGATTATGAAATGACAGTGTTTTGAGGTTGGGTTCAGTTAAACAAAGACTATCCTACAACATCACCAATGGCACACGCAACAATTTGGAATGTAACTTATGTTTCACCAAAGCTCAGCCTTGACAGGTCATGCTTGAGTTCTTGGAGAAATGGAGAATAGAGGACAGTGATGAGCAGCCGTTGATCTCCCTAGTCATAGAGGTGCGTGATAATCAGCCAGAGGAGTTTAGTGTTTCTGTACAGTTTGCTTTATAGGCATCAATTTAGCAATGAATGCAAACCAACTTGTTTTTCCTGCTGTTTTTTATTACTCGATGGCATTGTTGTTTTTCACTGGATCTTTTATTGTAAACGTGTTTGCGAGATGATTGTATTTTGGTATCGCTGGTAAAGCTGGAATGCTTGATTATAGTTGCTGGAGACTCTAATCCATGCTCCCTTATGGCTAACGTTCTCAGTTGCTGTTGATGTTTTTTCACTCTCTGAGATGAGGTGAACTACCTCCATCTATATAATTCATTGCTTCTATAATTACACTTAGCGCTATGCACCAGAAAAACTAAAGAATTATTTGTCATCATCACAAAATTAGCAAGTGGCTGATATGTAAGCCAGGCCAAGATCGAAGTACCGAAGTCCCTTCTCCATTAGTTAGTATTGCAGCATTCTGCTTGATATGTCCTTAGGAGCTTCTCCCACAGGCATAGCATCTGTCTTGGTTCTTGGTAGTGGGCAACAACGTACCCATCGTTACAGCCATCAGTGTTAATTCTGTTGTCTGATTCATATTTGACTAGCTGTCCATCCTTCTTCATCTCATTGACCCATATGCCCATTGCTACATCTTCTAGTTTGAACATCTGCACACAAAAAAGAGTTCAAATATCATCTAGTTTTGCTCTTCTAATCGCTAAATATATTTGGTAGAATTAACATAATCTCATATGAGGTTGCAACACTATAAGCTGGACACAAGGCAGAACAGAAAACTGAAAATGTGGGCAGCCTGTTCACTTTGCTAGTCTTTGGCTTTGCATGGATGCCATAGCTTATATTTGCTTTTTGAACAGGATTACTTTGACTTGTTTACAGGCTAATAGCTTGGGTCTATCAAATGATATAGCTTTTTCTCTAGGGCACAGTGCAGCTCTTTTTTCTGTGCAAACAAGCATGCCTTCAGAGTTCAGATGCATTGTTTTGTTGCTCGAGGGATCTTAGGTAAGATGGTTTTCCATTCCGCATGTACAAGTAATAGATTATGTTTTTGCACTCAAATAGACATACCTTTAAACGACTTGCTTTATACCAAGTATTGATTACCCTTGCAATGTCTTGCGAAACTACATATCCTGGTCCATGAGCCCATGGTGGGTATTTCTCTTCAGGCCATTCCTGTAGATCATATCAGAAATGTTGGCATTTACATTTATTGATGATAATATTATAAATAACTTGTATGTGGCTCCATGAGTTTCTGTTATGATAGCAATATGTTACAAATTAACCTGCATATATGTCCTTGGGCAACTAGACTATTTTACTGGCTCTGAAATTCGATTGCAATGTGGTTTTTTTCTTTTACATTTTATGGCATGTATTTGATGTTTTGAACTTTGATTGCAGTAAACCCTTGTATGTGAAGAATTTACCTCTAGGCTTATGTACCATTTGCTTTCAGGATTTCTGTGGGGACCAGAATCAGAATTTATGCGACCATAAAGTAGCCCATGACTGACATTAAGCCGCTTTACTGTGGATTGGATCTCATCTACACGGACAAAAGCATCATCATCTGTTTTCATCAAATACTTGGCTGATACTGCACTGGTCTGGTCAAACAAATCATACTTAAGCACAGCAAAACACAAGGACCAGAGAATGGAGAAGTGTAACTTATTAATGGTAGTGTCTTACCCCATAGATGCATATTGCAAGTGTCTTCCATGTTATCAGGCTGTAGTAGTCAACAAAAGGCAACACCTGGATGTCACCATACGTGCGTGCCTCATTCCAGAGTTCCTCGTTCACCATGAGGTTTGTATGCTTTGTAAAACAAAAAAAAAGGAAAGAAGCTTAGTCTGGTAGATAACTCTTGTTAATTAGTTCACTATATATTAATTGATACTTGATTTTCTGTGTGTTTTACCAGGCCAACAAAAAACCGGACTGCTACTGCTCCGTGGCGTACAGCATCATATTGCATCCATGTCCTTCGAATTGCCATCCTACGCTTGAAATTGTTTGCTGTTGAAAAGATGCCAATCAGAAGGTCAACATCTTTGCTGGCTGGAATAGGTGATGACTTCAGTGACTCAATGTTAGAGTTCTCCAAGTCTTCTGATGTGGGCAAGCCGCTTGCAATCGTACTCACAAGTTTGAAATCACCGGAAATTCCTACCTCGGTTACATACCAAGGTTCCAAGCCCTAATAGCAGAAGTAGCTGTTCGTTAGGATTGGTCTTATGTCAGATATATTTATTAATCGATGTGGAAGAAAGTTACCGCTCTATATGTGAATGAAGTGATGTGGTTTCCATCAACTGTCATATGGATCCCCTCTGATCCTACACGCAGTGTTGCGATAGCAAGGTATCCCTGTTTGAATGGGAAATATGCGTTCGGTTCTCCGTGTTTCTTGGTAGCTGTATGATGCTTTGATTTAACTACGTCCTTTTCTTCCCTGCCCACCATGGCGTTACATCTCTCCAGACTGTCCACTGTAGAAAGGTGTCAAATAAGGAGTGCCCAAGGCGCAGTAGTAACTTATCTGCAAGAGAGAGGTAACTTTGGAGTACCTTCAGCTTCGGTTGCATTGATAGAGTTGGCGCTGGGACAGCGATCCTCAACCCCCCAGCCATTGTTTGCGGTGAAGGTATTCTGCACTATGACTGGATCTTCGGTAGTTTTGTCGCCATTTAATCGGACATTGTACTGCAGCACAATAGGCTTCCCAGATTCCCCTGGAAGCGCTGTCCCGACGAGATCAATCCAAAAGTTACCGGAGAGGGTTCCAGGAGTGCCTATAAGAGTTATTGAAGAACCCACAACCAGCCCGCAAGGTACGTCAATGGTGAAGGCACCATTCCCCGACTTGGAAGCCTCCATTCTGCGGATCGAGTACGGGCACAGCCTCTCCTTTCCCCTCGGCCGAGAGCTCGCATTCTGAACTGACGCTGTCAAGTTCTCCCACGCAGTTCTTGCGTCGTCGATCGCCTCTCTCGCATGAGGAAGGCCGTTGGTGATGTTGGCCAGCCGCTTCATCTGGTTCCATGTGTCTAGCCACTGGATTGCTTCAGGGGGGGAGTCTCCAGAATCTGAACCGTTTGAAGCTGATGAAGCGTCTGTTGTTACTACTACCACTTGTTCCAGGATGGGTTCTTGTGCATCCGCTGAGGGGCTGTTGAACCATTTGAGGGGGTCCATGTGGAGGATTTGGTACCGGGATATCCCCGAACCTGCACTGTTCACTGTCAAGTACCGCAAAGTGAGCAGGGAGAAGAGCACGATCAGAGCCGTGATGGCAAGCTTCTTTGTCATCCACATCTTCAGAATCAGAGGCCCTGGTGCCTCAGTTACCACAAAGTGTAGTCACCCCGTGCCTGCTGGTCAAGGTCCCAGGCCTGATGGCACCTGTCGTCAGTGCAACAGAGGTTAGTCGTATATATATGCAGACTCCAGTCTGAACACTCCTGCACGCTGTTAACAGAATGCAAGCACGTAGTATACTATTCTAAGATGATGACGTTCCAGAGCACACCAAGAACGGAAAATACCACCGGTTCGACGAATTGTTATCTTTTTACTGTCACTCACGAGTTTGAAGTCTGAAGACGTAATCTGGGGACAGTTATTGGCTGAAAGTGAAGAGGAAGCTGCCGGTCCTCTCTAGGCATGACCAATGTGCAGAAGCGGCAGTGTTCGTAGCTATCAGAGATAGGAGAATGCACAGGAAAGGCAGGCACGCCGTGCCGGACCAGGCATCTCCCCCCCGGTCGAGTCATGCGGCCATCTTTCAGTCTTCAAACGCGTGGGCGGCCGTTCTCTGACCTTTCAACCCCCTCAGAGAAATGCGCTCGATGCGTGCGGAATTATTGTTGTTACCTGTCTGCGTGCTGTTCTTCATTGCCAGAAGTACCAGGCTCGTGTGAGATCTAGGGAAGCTTGAAAAATGGTTCATCATCCATCAAAGAACTCGAAAGTTTAGGAGAGCTTGCCGAAGCGTCGACGTCGCCCGAGAGCTTGATCACTCCTCCGGTAAGCATAACAGTAATTCATGAAGTACGACGCAAAAGCATGCTGGTGGTTATATATATCTAGCAACCGCGCGCCGCGTTTTCTTACTGGGGATTTATAAGAAGAAGAAAAAGGTAACTGCTGCTTGATCAAGGCACTGCCAACTTGTGCAGGTCCGAATCAAGGAGAAGGCAGACATGGACCCATCGATCATTGCGATCTTGCTAATTAACAAACTTGCTACTAGTACAACCACAATCATGGAGCGAGAGAGAGAGGCTTTTATTTACCTGGTGCTTTGATCTTAAACTCCGGCCATTGATGAGACGAGGAGGAGGAAGAGGAGGAGTATGGCATGTTGTCGCCGGCCGGACGAGGAGCAACGGGCGATAAATACAAGGGGGCGAGGCGGGGAACAACGTACAACGGCCTGCAGGCGGGCGGGCGCCGGCAGTCAGAAACAACGGAAGAAAGCGCGGCGATGAAGACGACCGCTCGACCGGTGTCCTACTCGTACGTGGCCACACTAAGAATTTAGGCATTGACTTTTTTAAAAAAAAAGGGAAAAATTGGGCATTATATTGACTTGGAGAAAAACAGAAGAAACTAGTAGAGTCGTGACGTGCGGTTTGTTTCAGGTGCAACCCACTCGATCGGCCGCTCGGGTCGTCGATCATGGTCCAAAGTGACTGATAGCCGGCTGCTGAACTCTGAACGGGGAATGTACATCTGCTGATCGCCGTAAAAGTTGAACAAACTCGTAGTACCTGGCTGGTACCGTCCGTGCATGGTGCCGGCAACGCTACCAAGGAAGGAACTGCTGCTTGCACAAGCTGAAGCCGTGCATGTGAGGTCCTGGAATAGCGACGGTCGGGGTTGTCTCGTGTGCTCTCGTACAATGTTGCACGTCTATATGTAGTTCTGGTGACCATAACCTAAGGTGACTAGAGTTGCATCCCCTCCATATGCACCATTCAGTGATCTTAGCCGTACACCCCCCTTGTCGATGTGATGATGTTCAAGGTTTCTATTTTGACACCGGGCTAGCACGCTGATCAGATCAAAGCCACACAGCCGCACGGTAAGGGCGTCTTTAACGGGCTAGAGATTTTGCTAACTGACATGAGGGTAGAGAGAATTAAAAAAAATAAAAATCAAGCACGGGTGTCCAAGCGTGGGAAAGCATGCCATAATAATGATTCGTGACGCGGAAGATGCTGAACTCATTAGGCTGATATCAGCTACTATTCCACAACATATATTGACTTGTATTGTTGTCTTGGAAACCTATGGTGTTAGAAAACTAGTAGTCTTAGAACAAAGCACAAAACATGGTTTCGGAAAAAATATAGGTTTAGAGTAGAATTTTGTAAAACTCTAAAAAGACTTTATGTTGATGGTATCATGGTTTTTTATAAGTTTTGTTCGATCTAAACACTTTGTAACTCTCTAAAACCAAAGTATTTTGTAATGCCATAATATTTTTTCTAAAGCTCTAAAAATAGTCTACATCCAAACAAGATAGTATGCACGCACATGCGGAGCCAGGGGTTGAGATGGCAGGGATGTTAGTTCCTCTGCCTCTCGAAATTGGTCTTATCTTGCTGGACTGGCATGTGGCATCCCTTGCGTAGAAACAACAAGCTTCTTGGGAGACCTTGGACGAAGCTCCGACGACATCCTCGCATCCATCAGGGTTGAAGTCATTGTTGGCTTTCCTTTAGCATGTCAAACAATACCAAACCACCGGAATAGGAAGAAAGCTTACCCAGATTTTTTTATTATTTTAATCGAGGAAGTAGCCATCCATTGATCCATATGTGCCGCCGCCGCTCGCCAGTACAAGGAATAAAAACCTAACTAACGGCATCTGTTCTTCCTTTTGTTTCTTTTATTATTCTTCCCTTTTTCCATTTATTTACCTTTTACATTGACTTAAAATCTATGCTCCTTTTTTACTTTTAATCTTTCTTTCCCTACTCTGTATTTTGTTTCTAATGCCAGGCATATTCTCCGCATGAAGTTGGTATATTTTATGGTTATCCTTGAATATTTTGACTGAAAAATAGAACATTGTTCTCTTAAACCTTGAACATTTATCTACTAAAACAATTTTTTGTGATCATAGAACGTTGTTCTCCTAATCTTAGAACATTTTCTCGTTTGAGGAATTAGACAATATCCGAAATAAATTCCGAAAAAACTCATGCAAAACATGGCACAAACTAGCGTGTACTCATCTAACATACTAGATAGAACAGGCACAACAAAGATCTCACAGATCATAATTATCAGATAGATTAGATTGATCTTATTATACCTGTCGACAGCTAAAGCCGATTCCGTATTGACGACGTCGACGATGACTGTGTTGTGGACGTCGCGGGTACTGCAGTTGACGTGGCCGGCGATGACCTCCGGCAATGGAAGCAGATGGGTGACCCGTGATGAAGACGGCGAGCAATCGCGCTGCGCTCTTCCCAAAAACCTTATTATTCCTCTCCCGGTGCAAGAGCTCGAAGACGAAGGGTTCCGGAGACCTGCTCTCCCGATCGGCGATGCACATCGGCGCTCGGGATGGAGAAGGCTACGAAGGCAGCGCAACAAATTGGCACTCGAGATGGGGAAGGCTACGAAGGCAGTGCAACAAATCAGCACTCGAGATGGAGAAGGCTATGAAGGCAGCGCAACAATGAGTGGTGGCAAAATCCTAGGTTTTTCGATGGTTATTTTGGTGACGCTAATAGGCTGTTTATATAGGAGCCTACGATCTGATCTCGTGTCACGATCACGATCTCGATCGGATAAGGACTCCAAAAATTAAGGCTCAAGTCAGGACTCTAAGACTTAACGCCCGAGTCACCAAAAATAAAAAATAATAAAAGGAAGCCGCGCTCTCGCAAGGTCAGGAACCAGATTTCGGCGAACCATTCACGCAGGTGCCGCGCGGCCGATCATTTTTTCAGTGGCATGATGAATCGCTAGCCCGCGCCCCGTCCGTGCCCGAGCTCGGCCAAGCAAGGCGAGCGCGCGCGTGTGGGCTCTTCCTTCCTCGTCCACACCATGACTTCGTGGGAGGGGAAAATCTCCACTTTTAAGTAGGTAAAACTCTCTTTCCACAAGCAACGTGGGACTAAAGTTTCCACGCTCTCCTCTCGCTAACACATGGGTTTTTGAAATTTTCTAGAATTTAATAGATGGGTCCAAGCCCATATATTCAACACTCGTAACACTATAACGTTATTTTTGGTTTAGAAATAGTTTCTTATGAATTTAGAATACTTTACTCACGGAGCTAGAGCAATTGCCTCGTGAACGACATTTTTGTTTCGTGAACTAGGTGATAAACCTAACGGTCCGTTTAGAGGTAGATATTTGGAGCGATGGAATTGAATTGAGTACCAATACTACAACATTCTAATATTGAAAATGGTTTGCAATACCAACATATTGTTACGAATGAATCAACAAATTAGAATCAAGTATGAAAGAATTAATCGGGACATAATTTTAACTCTAAATTCTACACAGAATAAAAAAACATAATTTAGAAAACCAGATTCTAAACTCTAATATCTCGATCGGTTACTTTGCCATAGGATCGCGCAACTGTTAGTCACACGCCCACGCACAACGAAGTCGTTGATCCTCTTTGCCATCGCTCGGGAATCCACGAGCGGCATGGGCCGCACACTATTCATCTTGACGGGCCTCAAAGCACGCGGGTTCATCTTGCTGCGAACGGCATGGGCCGGCTTTCGTTTTTTCCTTGTTAATTAATGCCATCGCGCGGTCCGCGGGAAGGCAGGAAACGCGTCAAAAAGCAGGCGGGCGTATCGTGCCGGCAGCCGGGCCCACCCACACCATTGCCGGCGGCGGTGCGTGCGCGTCGATTTTAGGTGAAAGGGAGGTCTCGCGATCCAGCTGCTCTCTCAGAGAAGGCTAAATATAGAAAAGACAACTGAAAGCTCTATGTTTTTGCCACGTCACGGAGAGCTAGCGTTAAAGTCAATATATATAGTAAGTTTGTTCTTAGATAATTTTAGATTAATTAAATTAAAACTGAAAATATGTAATGTTTAGAGAGGTGAGTCATTTGAATTGGCTGAAGAAAGAAAGAGCCCGCCTTAACTCCCAGGTTGCAGGCAGGTTTTTTCTCCTCGTAGTCTGTGTTGGAGCCAGCTTTTTTCTCTCTACTATGTTTTCACCCTGCCACTTAAGATTTCGATGATATGGAACTCTTTGAACCTGGCCTAGTCAATTTTATTATACTTTCTCTCAATCTCTCCGGAAAAAAAAACTCTAAAAACAATAAAAATATCTGGACTTTGGCACCATTTCCCTGTCACCAGAGGCCCAGGCTAGCCCTGCTCGATCGGCCGCACATCGTTTTCTCATCACTGTGTTTACGTCAGTTCTCTGGGGCATTATTTGATGGAGTACTACTTGATTCAACGCAGTGGCAAACGAATTGCCAAGAGGTTTAGCATGGCGAACGCGTGGTTTGCTGCCAGCTCCGAAAGGCACGCATAGTGCCACCTTTTACCATGCCAAATGGATGACCTATCAGCTGTGTAAAGATATATAGGAAAAAAAAACGTTGAATCCATGGAGCCCGTCGTCCACGGTGTAGTAGTAATCGCCGTAAACGCCATCAACGTGTGAAAAGAAAAGAGTTAACCTTTGCTAGCTAATTCGAGCCTCTGATGACACCGTAATCTTCCCTGTGCACGGCGGACCGTAAAAATCTTTTAACGCTACGAACTTACTCCTACGTACGAAGCAGTTACCGCCACGTTGGAAACGGACGCAGCTTTAACAGCAGCCTTCCGCAGCACCCGACGGGGGACATTTGCTGTGCGCAGTTAGGCTATGGATTTTTGAAAGGGTTTCCAAAATACTTGCATTGATTGTCGTAAATGTTGCACCGTAGATGAAAAGAGGTAGTTGAAACAGTGATAAAGAGTGGGATTTGAGGAGTGCCATCGAAGATGGCCTTAACAAATACTCCCTTCATATCATGAAATAAGGTGTGCATGTATTTAGCACAGTCTTTAAAATAAAAATTTGACCGTTTATTTGTTTTAAAATATCGCATCAACAAACACTAAAATATCATAATCTTAAAATATTTTTGAATACGAATCCAAATATATAACATGCATATAAAAAAATGTATGTTTTTGACTATATTGTTAGTTAAATATTTTAAAATTTGATTTTTTTTAAATATATGCATGCTTTATTTCACGAGACAGAAGTATATTGTACGTATTACGTGTAATACCACCCGTCTGTGATCTATTAATGGGATTCTGGATAATGTCCAGCGCGGGAACAGTCGAAATGTCCGATCACACTGGTGCGTGGGGCCAACCTGCGCGGGAGCCACATGTCAGTTAGGGCAGTTTGTTGGCTGTCTGGTGCCCTCGGGAGGAAAACGACGTCCAACTCCGGCAGCGAGCTGACGGCTCCGTCACGGCGAGCCGTCGCGCGGCGAGCGATAAAAAGTGCCGCGAGGCCACCACCACGCGAGACGAACGCGAGGGCCAAAGGCTTTTTTTTTTTCTTCTTCTTCTCCAGAGATATTTCGGAAGAAGAGCAGTGCGTGCCTCGCAGCTCATTCGCCGAGGTAAAAAGCCCCTTTGCCTTTCCTCTCCCATTTCCTCGCCAGTCGCCGGCAATCGTCTCCAAGCCTTGCTCGCGCCTGCGCCTCGTGGGGTTCGCCGAGGCGCGGGCTCCGATTCGATCCTCCACACGGATCGGAACCGTCCAAATCCGCTCGTCGCCCCCCCGAAAACGAAATTTCTAGGGTTTTAGTGCCAGATTTCTGCCCCTCCCTCGCTCCGTTTGATCGGCGGTGAATTGGGCGGCCCCGTTTTGATTGATTGATCCTGTGGGTTCGTGGGGTTGCAGGGCACGAGGCACGCTTGAGGTTTGAGCTCTTTGGCGTGGAAGTTTTTTGGGGGCGATTTGGTCGCTCGCATGGGGGATCATGTCGCGGTGGATGTTGGGGAGCTCTTGGCGTCCCGAGCCAGTGAGGCCGCGGGGCTGGAAGCGGAGGCGCTGATTGGGGGGATGGTGGAGTGCCGCATTTGCCAAGAGGAGGACCTCGCCAACAACCTCGAGAGCCCCTGCGCTTGCAGCGGCAGCCTCAAGGTGCGTGTGCTCCCTTATTTCTCTTCAAGCCTCAAATTCGAGCTCCATCCTAGTATGTTACTTAGGCCGTTTGCCTCTGATTCATCCTACCTATTGCTCATACATACCAAATTCTTAGCTCTCATGTTATCTAGAATGCAACCGGCAAAAACACCACATTGAGGCTTAATCCTGAAACTTTCCTGGGACGATAGCGTAGCAGTTGGATTGGATCCCATGCCGGTTGCTGCCTCATGTGCTCTGTATCATTTGTTGCTTCAGATTTTGTGGCTTTTCATATGCATTTTCATATCAGGTGTTGTTTTCGCTGTGTGTGATATAAGATCCTGTTTGGTGATGTGTGGCTCTTGATATTTTCATGAAAATGAAAAAGTAGTTGCGCAAAGTGATGCTATTATGAGTGTGTAAGAGCATGCTTGGTTTATTCATCGATGTTGCTTGGAGAGTAGCACATCCTTTTCCCTTGCTGTTAGCTACTTTTTGCAAGCTTAACAGACAAGTCACAAGGGCTTGGTATCCTTGTGCGGGTTGCCTTCACCTCAAGACTTCAATCATTGTTATTGCTTACAAGTGGTCTAAGCCACTTGGCCGCAGCTATTCCGTATGTGCAAGCAAATACATAACTCTGTTTGCTGATTTTGTTATAGCACATTTCTTTGTGCAGTACGCTCACAGGGCATGTGTGCAACGTTGGTGCAATGAGAAAGGAGACATTACCTGTGAAATCTGCCATGAGGTAAACAGTTGTTTCTAATTAGTTACCCTTCCACATGTAGCAAAATGAAAACTTTCCCTTTTTATTTTCTTACGAAGCTTTTCATTAGGCTTAATAAGTATCTTACTTTTGTATTTCAGTAACATTTTTAGTGTACCTAGTCTTAATGCATAGTATTATATTGTTTTGTGCTATTGTTAAAACATAGTAATTTATTAAGAAGTACTGGGACTTACCATACGCAAAAGAGGGTCATGTGCTTGCATGAAACTCAAGCTAAAACTTTTTTAGTTGAAAAGCTTTGGATTAGTACATGAATCTGTATCCTTGTAAATCAAACCATCACCTATTACATTCACTACACAATGTTTGCCTTTGCAGAAGTATTATACTTGCTGATTTGCCTGTAAACTTTTTTGCTGTTAATCTGATTATTGTTTTTTTTCTCTGTTGTTCAGTCGTACAAGCCTGGTTACACTGCCCCACCCCAGGTGGAGCATGACGAAACTACCATAGAGATAAGGTCGGTTATCTTCATACATGAAGCTAATCTTTCTCCCTTCTATCCTGGTTTATGTGAATGGTATTTCTAAAAAGCGTTGTGTTTATGTAATTTGTACACTTCTTTTTATTTCTTATCTGTGACATTTTTCTCTAGTGGTGGTGATTGGACGATCTCTGGCAACCGTTTGGATTTGCATGATCCAAGAATATTGGCAATGGCTGCTGCTCAGCACCGTTTGCTTGAAGATGAGTATGATGAATATACTGTGACAAACAACAATGCTGCTGCGTTTTGCCGCTCTATATTTCTGATTGTAAGTTTTGTGGTTTCTATTCTACAAATCCGGACTTTTTACCTCTATTATTTTGAAGACAATAAAACCTATAGAAAGATCAACAATCTCTTCTACTCAAACAACAATTACAGCTGATGCTGCTTAAGTGAAATTGATGTGTCCTTGCTATGTCTGTTCAGTTGATGGCTCTTCTGCTCCTGAGGCATACACTGACCATTACTAACAGTGATGATGAAGATGATGCGTCTGCTATCTTCTCGGTTAGTTATTAACGAGTCATATATCTCATATGATTTCATGCTTTGTCATAAACTTAACTGACTCTGTTGGTCTTGAACAGCTATTTCTTTTGAGAGCCGCTGGATTTTTGCTGCCATGCTACATAATGGCTTGGGCTATTAGTATCATGCAGCGTCAAAGACAAAGACAGGTTTGTGCCACTGTAAATGTTTTGCTCTCTCAATTGTGTACTCTCTTGAGGAAAAGAAATTCCACGACATTATCCATACCTAGCATCGCATTGAGCAATATATCATCCACAGAGTTAAGCATTATAAGATTGTTTTCCCCCTTTGCTTGTGCAACGTGTCTTTGTTTGGATTGGGGTGTTTGGAACTTGGGATGGTGGTACTTGCTCTTTCTGGTCAAACATGTGGTGGATGCTATGTCAGAAAATTTGGACCATTCCTTGTCTGGTTTGATTTTGAGTTGTCTAGTGCCCATCAATTGTGTGGGTTAGACATTAGAATACAGAATTTTTGTTGTAATTGCTAAATCAGTTAAGAACACATAGTTCATGATGTTCATTTTTATACATCAGGAAGAAGCAATGCTTTTACCAACGGAAGTGGCGATAATTCTTCACCGGAATGGAAGAACAATGCAATTTGCTGCAGCTCCACCAGAATCTCCTACCTCACCTCAGCCTGAACCAAACCAATAGTAGAATACCTCATCTCAGCATCTGGGTTAAAGGTGGAACTTGAGCACATTATACGAGCAGCTTTGGCCACCTGGAATGGCCATGTTGCAGCAAAAATGTTGTGCCCGTCTTTGAATTGAGTTAACTTTGCTGCTGAGATTCAATGCTTCTTTGATGGGTTCTCAGCGTCTTGTGTACATAAATAGATTTCTCAAATAAGTTAATATATAAGCTAAGTCAACACGAAGTTTGATTTTCTGCAGCAGACTTCTGTCCACACCAATAGCCAAAGCTTTTCTTGTCTCTTGTGTAACAAATATAAATGCGGCCGTTTTGCTGTAATTTTTGCATACCGCTCTATTGATTGTTGGCTCTGCTTGTGGCTTCTACTTCCATCGGGATCAAAGGTATCTAAAATTCCATGAAATGAAGTGCAGAGGATGGTTGCCCATGACAAGAAACAACTTGAGATGCGTCTAAAGTAGAATGCAGTGTGATGGAATCATCGTGATTGGAATGGAATGTGCTCGCCTGTGCCTGCATCGTGTCATTCGGCTGATTTTTTTTTTTTTTGTCAAATGAATTTGTTCCGCGTCTTCAAAGGAATTCGGATCCAAACCCAAGAAAGAAAGAAAAAAAATGTTATAGCTCGTCCAGCCGAATATCGAACACATGGATGAGGGGTCTAGATACAAGTATAATACCATTCCATCTGTCTCATTAAAAAAAACTTTTCAAATACTACACTAGTCTCAGATTTATAATGGTTGTTCTTTTAGGACTGAGCATAAGAATTGGCTCACCTTACTACATGCAATCGGAAGAATTGCAATTAAAAAAGGGTCAAAAAGCTGTAGAAAACAAGTATTCGAACGTCATAAAAGAAACTAGGAGAACAACTATTTTTGAGCCTAAAGGGTGGTTGTTAGTTGCTGTTTTGTTAGCATGTATCTTTGTTATGAATATTTTACCTAATGTTCAAAAAGTCAAGATGGCCGAGTTGGTCTAAGGCGCCAGTTTCAGGTACTGGTCCGAAAGGGCATGGGTTCGAATCCCATTCTTGACAAATTTGACTCATTTTTTGAGAGAAAGCATGGGTTCGAATCCCATTCTTGACAAATTTGACTCATTTTTTGAGAGAAATGGTGTTTTAATTTTTCTTTATATTTTCTACGTCCCCTCATGGCCTCATCCTGTGCTCAGTGTAACACGACAAGGAAACAACCTAACCAATCAGTGCACTGATTTGCATCTTCTTATGTGAATAATGAGATCTTACAGAAAACGAGTAGATGACAAATGCATCGCATACACGAAAACTCGCTTCGTAGTGACCGTGAGACAGACAAAACCACTTGGTTTTTATTCGAGTAACATTACACTTCTTGGCTCAGACTGCTCTGTGCTCTCCCCTAGCAAAAGCATCTCTGTACAATTGATCTCTATAGCTGAATCTCTCAATCTCTTTTGCACGCCTCGATGAACAAACAACTCGACACCGGAGAAATTAAAAAGGAACCAAACCTCCCTTTGTTTCCCGGAGCTCAGCATTTGTTGTGAATGGGGTCAGACCCTCTTCTGACCCGGCGCTTGCTCATCCTGTCAGGATCGAACACGGCCGGGGCCGAAGGCGCGGGGCCGCGCTCCGTCTCCGGCGGCGCATCAAACCTCGCTGACGGCACGGCGGCGGCGTCAGCTGGACGGCGGCTGCCCGGCGCCAGCGCTCCTCCTGGGCTTCGGACGGCGAGGGCCTCTTCTGTCGCGGAGGCCAGGAGGACGAGCGCGACGGCGACGGCGAGTCGATGGCAGTGGGCATCCATTCTACTCCCGTGCTACAGTCTTGTACTACTGACCAAGAAAGCAGCAGCTTGTTTGCGCGTCTATGAGGTGGTGTGGGCGTGGCACACTCTGATCAATCTGAATTTGGACGAAAACTGCAGAGTGAACTATGCCCTGTTGCTTGTGTCTGCAGATATAGGGCCTCATGGTAATAAGATCTTGGTCCAAAAGCATAAAGCTCAAAGGGACTGGTGCCGAGATTACCGTCTTGCCCATACGTAATCCTGTATTGCAGTTGCCATTGGGGGCAATCACCACCACCGAATTACGTGCTCCCATGGGGGCACTCTGCAAATTCGAAGGCTGTCCATGAAGATACACTCTCTGCAGGGTTAGCATGTCCCAAGGATTTTTATATTCTGTTGGTGTTGGGATTGGAGAGCAAACCCTCCAAAAGCAACCTCCTCCTGCTGCTTCGGAAGCTTCTGCTTCAAGAGAGAAATCAGCACGCTTCTCCATCCTGTGGTGGTGGTGGTGCTTTATACGAGTAGAGTAGTTTCTTGTGCCGGAGCTGTTGCTTTATGCTCTTTTTCTCCTTTGTTTAAAATCATTCTTGGCTTGTTCCGGCCTGCCTCCTTTCGCTCTGGATTTAGTGGGTCCCAATACAGGGCAGCATCGTTCAAAGATCCAAAGTGCAGCCGCGACCAAAAGCGCCACCGCAGGCAGCATTTGGTTCCCTCTTCTTTCAGTTTGTTCGAAACTTGGATGACTGCTCCGTTTATTTAAGTCGAAGCATCCAAAGTGTCCTATCCAAAATGTTCAAATACATCTATCACCATGCATGCTGGAAACATAAGGTCGTCCGTGGTTATACCGAATAGCTAGCTGATGTGGGGTGAAAGAAAAAAAAATTGTAATTTATCTCACCACTATGACTTAGTCCCACACATAATAGTTTCTGTTTCTTAAAATACGTGAAATCTATTGTCTATTTAGTTGTCATTAGCTATTCTCGTTTTTTCCACTTTTTCTGTCCACGCAGGAGAGAGAACGCATATAGCTAGCGAAGCAGGTAGCATTGGAGACGCCCTAAATGCACATTTTGTGTGGCTTAGGACGACAAATCAGTAGCAAGGTCGACTCCCTCAGGAAGGACTGTAGTAATTCAACACAACGCATTCATATTTTCACAAATCAAATAAGCTCGTTATCATAAAAAAAATATGTAGGTGAACGCCCATGCAATGCAAGATTGCAAGACACGCTCAAAGACAAACCACGACTATTTCAACTTGCAAATACAACAAATTATATAGCAATAGAGGTCGAACCCTCATGGAGTGAACTTGAAAACTAGGTGGCAAGTTGAATGATCATGCTGAAGAGGTTGATCTTTCCATTATTTTATCTCGAGTATAGGTACGTTGCACTATCATAAACTATAAATGCAATGATGATAGCTTTTTTATGTCTCAATGCTCAAATGGATCTAACAAAGTGCTAACTCAAGTGAAACACTTGTAATAATATATATTCTTAGTGGTATTAGAGCTGACTCTTAGTTACAGGGCGGACCCAGCGCCCGACAACTGCGGGCGCCTACCAGGCTCCGGCACTAGGATCTAAAGGAGCAGCTTGTTTCATCGTTGTTTATAACCTCAATCTATAGCTCAAATTTGTTCCACTAGAGCTAGAAAAGATAGAGCTATATTTATTTCTCCTGGGCTCCATTTAAACTCTAGTTCCGCCACTGCTTAGTTGGGATGGATAGACCTATGAATGAGCTTTCCATAAAGTACTAGATCATCGAATTTGGACGTCATAGTAGAAAGATATGGCTATTTTAGCTAGGCTAGACCGAATGCTACAAATCACTCGAGCATCTGGTGGATCAATCCGAACCATCCAGAAACAAATGCCCTATATAAAATGCATAAAAATCACCAGACAAGCCATAGTTTAATTTGATGGGGGAAGAGTTGTAGTAGTGATGAAGTCCGTTGTGAAGAGATATCACCAAATGATACGGTGATACATTGAGATTTTACCATAGCATTCATCGTAAAAACTAAAGGAAAAATGTATATATATAAACCAATATACTTTATAGGGTAGAACACATAACACCCCAACTGAAAAAAAAAACAGATTTCTTGCATGTACATTAAATTTTCTGTAACCTGAAAAATCATCATAGTGCGGTTTTACGGACAATATTGATGATGTGGCATTGCCAACATGGCAGCAGGGACCACATGCTAGGTGTTTTTTTCTTTTTTTCCTTACCCACTATTTCTCTCTTCCTTTCTTTACTCTCCTACATTCTGGGCAAGCTCACAGACAGCAGCTGCGAGCTCACGCTAAATGCATCTAGGTGGTTTTGGCAATAAGCTCACAGGCAGCGGTGACAGGCACCCGGGCGATGAGCTCATAGGCAGTGCTTGTGGAGTAGATGGTGTGCAAGCGACGGTAGCAATGTTGAGCTCATAGGTGGCACTTGTGGAGGAGACGGTGGGTGGGCAGATATAAGCACACGAGCGACGGTGGCGACGAGCTCGTGGACAGGCAAACATGGAGTGAACTCATGGGCATTACTGGTGGTGGCGGCGGTGAGCGCATGAGCCGGAGGCAAAGAAGAGAGAGGCGACGGCGAGGAGGAAAAACAAGAAAAAATCACTTGCGCACCCTAGTACAAAGTGTCTTGCCACACACCCAAAACCACCATCCCAAACCATCATGATTGATTAGTCCAGTTCTGCAAAGTTTAATGTGGAAAAAAAATCTAATTTTCTAGTAGGGGGTGCTATGTATTCTAGCCTATAGAATCCATGAGGGGTTTCGGGTAGACTGTGGAGCTTAGCCCTTGGTTGGCTTTAGCCTGTGTTGGGCGGATTCGGACCCAACCCTTCACGTGTCAATCCTAGAGCCTACCCCAGCGGGCACTAGGGATGTGTTTGCCTACGGACTGGGTACTCAGTCCCAGAACATTGACACACCCCACACATGCTCACCATCTCACCCACATCCCTCCTAGTGACGTCCTCATTGTTGGAACCAACTTTGATATAGGGAACTACACTGAACCGTCATTGTTGGCAGCCGTAACAAATTGGCATGCCCCATCTTGAACCAATTGGGCATCACTCCTTGATATCATCACATCACATTTTTTTTTAATTTTTCTAATACAGCCATACCTCTTAAGGTTCCACATAAAGTCCATATGTTGCAGAGATGTAATGGACAATCTAGGCTAAATAATTATGACTAATGGAACATGAGGGCAAAACATGTCGCTTATGTACAACATGCATGGAAGGTCAATAGCTTAGCAGTTTAGTTGGCGGGACTCTCAAGGTGTGCTAAGCATTTACCTATGGATGTTTCCAACTCCTTCTCTAGTAAAGTATGTAGTGAAGCAATTGTTCATGAATTGTTGCACGCATGTCGAAAAGTTACCACCAAAACTTTCATGCTACCAATTATTCTGTAATATATATGTGAGGAGATATGAAAAACCAATCTGATGCGTGTGTACATGTGCGGTGTGCTGTGACAAGTATCAGAGTACATGTTTGCTAGATGGAATCAGTTGAGACAAATATGGCTAAGGTTTACGTTGATGTTACTATTAGAAATGGTAAAAGAGGGGTGATTTTCTAAGGCAGCTGGCAATGCGATTATGGTGGGTGGAGGTTGACTAGGTCGATGTGGTAGGACACCACTTCCATAATGATAGATGACTATATTTTGGTGTGTTTGGTCCGTGACTAGGATGAACATCAAAGTATGGCAGTGGAGGTGGATATAGAAAAGTACATGCGAAGGACTGAGAAGATGGAAAATGTCTTGCGTCTTGTATGGCAAGATTTACTATGACTTCGACATGTGAGGTGGTGGGAAACAGTGTGAGGAACACTGGTAATATATTGATGGTGCAATGTATCCTCTTCTCACCTCGCCAAGTGGTTAAGGATAAATAGTGGAAGAGAATGGAGAGAGTAAAAAAATGAAAAAAAAGAGAGGACCAAACACGAGATGATATGCTTGCTCGGTGGTTTCTGAAACGTGTGGAAAAAAAAAGAAAGGACTAGATAGGAGACCACACGTTTGCTAGGTCGCCGTAACTTGGTTAGGAGCGTGTAATGAATTTTTGTTTTTTATAAGGGCCTTATTTGGATCGATGTTAGTGAAGTTTTAAACATGCTATAATAAGTTTTTTAAAACATAAATCGAGTGCCCAATTGGCCCGTTGCTGCGGCGTGACGCGATGGACGCATCCCACCACGACAAGCACAACGCCGCGCCACAGCCGATCCTTAGGGTTAGGGTTTTAGAAAACCCCGTGCGCGTGGACAGTCCCGCACGGATCCGACGGCACGGCCCACCCCAGGACGACCCAACGCTCCCCGTGCGCGAATCTCAGCGCTACCCTCTATAATAGAGCTCGCGCGGGCATCGCGGCCCTCTCCCCAGCTCCGCCTCCCCTTCCCACCGCACCCGCCCTCCGCTCTCCCGGCTCGCGCAGGCAGGGCGACACAGCGAGGCTAAAACCCTAGCGCGAGGAGGCGAGGCAGGCGATGACGGCGCCGGCGGACAAGGGGAAGAAGGCCAAGACCGAGGCCGACGGCGGCGAGGAGAACGAGCAGATCGACGGCGCCCTCGTCCTCTCCATCGAGAAGCTCCAGGAGATCCAGGATGAGCTCGAGAAGGTGAGCTGCAAGCCTGTTTCTCCCGCTCTCCCGGCTATTTTTGGGCTGTCCTTGGCTCGGTGTGGGCGGTTGGCACCGTCGGATTGGCATGGCAGTGTGGTAGGAGCGTGGGGCTGTCGAATTTAGGAGAAATCGCAGCTGTTGCTGTTGTGTGGTGCCGTTCAATTTGCGTATGTACGAATTGTAGCAAGGCAGGCTAGGCTTTGTGAAGCTAGCTTGTGGCCGAAGGTAGTAATGGGTGCTACAAAACGAGGCTAATTTACACACAACATTAACATTTAGGTTTAGCTTTCGATTCCTGAGGGAGCATGTTTCTGTGATGACTATATAACCTTTTTCCTGTTCAAGATGTTGAAATTTGCAAGTTTGGCATGCAAGCTTTCACCTCAATCTGTATGTTAATGTGATTACCAAAATTAAGCAATGCAAACCATGTAATACTATTTTTTTTTCTTGCTCAAAAACTCGGCGTCTGGCTACCCTATCTCAATGTATATGTTGATTGCCTTCCATAACCCTCCCATCATTCTGCCGCGTTCCGAGCCCTATTGAAGTTTTGTGAATGAATGATATACTGCTGTCATGCTTATGACACCTTTGTTCATTGCTGACAGGTAAATGAGGAAGCAAGTGACAAGGTTATGGAGGTGGAGCAGAAATACAGTGAAATTCGCAGACCTGTCTATCTCAAGAGGGGCGACATTATCAAGACGATCCCTGACTTCTGGCTCACAGCGGTTCGTAGCCTGCTCTATGCCGTACAACTTTTGTTTTTATTGGAAGTGTTTATGGGCACGGGATTCTAATCTACTGTGTTGTGTGCTGCTGCCCTACAGTTTTTGAGCCATCCACTACTCAGCGAACTTCTGACAGAAGAGGATCAGAAGGTATTTTCCTACCTTATTCCAATCATTATTGCATAAGTCCTTCCTATTTTTAGTTAATATTGACTAGAAATGTGAAAGGAACGTTTCGGAATATATAATAAGTTGTGTAGTTCTTGATAGACCAATGCGCTGTATGCAACATATAATTCTCCAATGATTTCTTGTTGCAGATATTCAAGTACTTGGATTCTATTGATGTGGATGATTCCGATGTCAAGGCAGGATACTCCATTCAACTTGTAAGTATTATTTCATATTTCCTGCAGTTAATTGTAGTTTGCACATTGGTTTGCTTGTTTACTTGTTCAATTTTGAACTGGCAGAACTTCTCCGAGAACCCGTACTTTGAAGACACAAAGCTTACAAAGACTTATTCCTTTGCTGATGATGGAACAACCACAATAAAAGCTTCTCAGATTAAGTGGAAGGAAGGAATGGTACTATTATTTTCCAAAACTACACCAAATTCTTGTTTTATATGTAGAAAATCTAATGCTTTTCAATGTTGTGAAGGGACCTGCAAATGGAAATTGTGTTAACAAGAAAGGGACCAAGCGGCCACTAGTAGAGGAAAGGTTTGTTGTTCATATTGCTTCTATTGTCTTGGTTAATTCTGCAATCTATTAATATCAAGTTTATTTTCTCTAGTTTGACCTTTTCAACTGGATTTGTCAAGGTCTTTATGCTATGTTTCTTGTTTATAGTATCCAACGATGTTATTTTATTATTAAGTGGTTGCAGTGAGTAATCAACATGTCATGGCTTATAACTGTTGATCCAGAGCTGTTGTTGCATAGCAGGATACCTTTCACACATCATCTTGTTACATATTACATGTTTCTAGTGTTATTTTGTAAATCTTTTACTATGTGCTGAGGTATTGCACGATACTGTTGGTGTTATGACTAATGAACAACTGGGGTTTTGCTTAAACAAGTGCCTCTGCTGCTAGGTTTCAAATACCCCTGTATACAAATTTACGACCTTTTGGGCAAGGTGTGTTCAAATTTAATGAACCGAGCATGAACGTACATTGATTTATTCTGAAAGAATACATCTTTGCAAATAGGTTTGGCGTCAAAAGTACTTCTATTCTACTGTATGCTTGTACTTGTTACCCATTGCGAAATAAGCCATCATTCAAGGTCATTAAGGGGGTAAGGTGAGGGTTGGCAGCTTGGGTATGCCTTACCAGCAGGGGTGGCCTTACTTTGGGTTGAGTCGTGTACAAATGTACGCCAATCTTTTTTGGATAATAGATAGATTGAAAATTGTTCCTTGGCTTGCTACTTCCAATCTAGATAGAAACCTAGGTGATGTTTAGGCAACCTAGATAGATATGCCCCCTTGTGTCGACTGTGCTATGTATTGCCTCATAGGCTAGCATGATCCCTGAGATGTTTATCTCTTGGAAATCATCGCATGCTCAAAATGGCATAAATCTATATGAAGTTTGTGTCTCTTGGTGTGAACTGTGTTCTATGCTCACAATCGTTTTGTCTACAGGCAATGGATGCTTGCTATCTCTTTTCTTTTGGACATGCAAGCTTGTAGTATTTTTAGTACCTTAGTAACATCTACAAGTTACTTGCGAACTTGTTCTGGCTAAGTTCTGTAGTAAATAACTTTCTTTAAACATTATTTTGTATTGGATTGTTGTAGCGGAGACTATTTTGTTGCTTATCTATTTATATTTATATCTTCAGTGATTAAGTCACATTGGGTGTCAGAATGGTAATGTTTTTTTTCCTTGGCAGTTTTTTCACCTGGTTTGGTGATACAGAGCTCAAGTGTCTTGCTGATGGTGTGCAAGATGAGGTAAAAACTCATGCCACTGTCTTTACAGTGTTTTTCACACCTGTGACCAAACTGTACTGGTCCTATGTTTTCAAGTAGTTGTTCATTGGTATCCGATCCATTTTGTTTTTTTTTTCATACTCCTTTTGTTTGCAAGAACTGCTTGCAAACTGATACATTTGAGTTGTTTTTGGAAGACTGGAAGTGCCACAATTTCCATTCATTGTGGAAAGTTTTCTGAGACTTTAAATTGTGCAGGTGGCGGAGATCATAAAGGAAGACCTGTGGCCTAATCCTTTGAAATACTTCAACAATGTCAGTGTTTTTGTCAGTGCGCTGTTAGATTAATCTTAAACCGTTTTATCTGGTCCTTACCTTGCCTCTTTCAGGAAGTTGAAGATGAATTTGAAGGAGAGGATGACGATGAAGAGGATGTAAGCTTACTATCTTGTTTTAGTTATGTTAAAAGCAATCAATTGCTTGCAAACTTGGCCAACTACATTGTAGTGCATCACTACCCTTGAATCTGAACACTAGCTTGGATTGATTCGAAGACAGTGCATGCTTGAGAAACAAGCAACAGCTATTTTGGTCTTGAGATTTTTGTCTGTGATATGTTGACCAAAGTTTTCATCTTTAATGGCATCTTGTGGTTTGCAGATGGATGGTGAGGAGGGTGAGGATGACGATGAGGAGAACTGAGTGCTTGACGATTGGATCAGGATGTTATCTGAATCTCATCAGCTGTGTTGGTGGAGGGTGGTGTGGCTCTGAAGGGTGGAATTATGTGACCCTTTTGCAAGATTTTTCTTTTTCTTTTTTTGGTTGCTTGACTTAGCTGAAACTCACCGTAGGGAACTATTTTAATGCCTTATGAAGTCAACAACTTGAAAGGAGACTGCTATATCATAATCTGGGTATATCTATGAAGGCAATTTGACCTGCTGATGCTTGTGGTTTGTGTTTGTGCCGTGCTTCGCTCCCTTGGGTGCTATGGTTTCAGCATCGTCCCACTGCTGTGTTTCTGGCTTTCTGCAGATGGCATTAGCTTAGGAACAATTTTGTAGGCTGTTTACATCTGTGTGTATGAGTGTATCCCTTGCGCGTCCACTCAGTCCAGTGTCTGCAAACTGGTCACTGGTCAGTTCGTTGACCGTGGGCACGTGGCGGCTAGAGCGGTGGCGCTGTGCTCACGGCGGAAACGAGGCGGCGCGGCCTCCGCCTCCTGTCGCGCGGGCCGGTCGCTTGAGTCGTGAAAATTCCATGTGGGCCCCACGGCCCAGTCCCACCCCAAGCCCCGTGGAGGCGGAATCCCGGACGCCATTAGCTGATCCGATCCCTCCGGTTGTCCGGTGTCCCTTCCCCGTTTTTAGTGCTACTTTGAACCCTACTAAACTTTCTACGTGTTCCTTCGTTTCTAGCTATGCTATGTCCTATACATAGATGCACTTTTAGATATATATGGCATCGCAGAATAAGTTTAAGTACTTAGCAGTACAATTCACTCTAAATTCAAAGACAAAAAAGATTTTACAGAGGTTGCATTTCATTTGTTTCCAGCTTTGCCAACTCATATAATTACATAACCTTGGGCAGAAGATATATTCAAATGTACATCTTGCCAACGATCAGCTACGTAACGATTTCCATTAGTTTCTCACCTAGCCGATAGCCACGTAGACACGTTGGAGCTGTGATATTATCAAAGTATTTCTGCAGATAAGGTAAAATCAGATTACACATGCAAAATCTCACCCGGCCATACGGCCATACCACGAGCCGATCCAAAACCCTTTTTATACGTACTGTGTTGTTTTTGAAAAAAATAAAAGATACGGCAGAATCGAATTACACACACTAAATTCTACATATTTCCAATCCTTCAAATGTGTATAAAAATAATTTCTAGTACGAATTCTCGCAATAACGAATTGCTGGCATGTGGAATTAAAACTAGGCTAAAAATAACTCAATCCATTAATGCAGCTCCTTCTCTCTTTTTTTTTTACTGAACTACCTATATCCTAAACCGTCGTAAATAAATAATACTCGATTTTAATAAAATTTACTATTCCTATCCTATTTGTGCGTATGAACTTTACTATAGAGTTTCCAGTTTTAAGGATTTCCTATTGTATATGTGCGAAATGATAAAAATTTGTGCATAGGACAAAATTTTCACTTCAAACTCCTTTCTTTAGTTTTGTTTGTTTCAAAATTATATACAAAAAATAGAGGCCATCACTAAATGTGTAAATTGACCCTAACTACTTAGCCTTTGATTGTTTTGTTGAACACTAACTACTTAGCCTTTGATTGTTTTGTTGAACCCTAAGTACTTAGCCTTTGATCGATATGGTTTAGGTATTGTCAGCTATTTTTGTTTTCTTTAAAAACTAGAAACCCAATTTGTACTAAAAATGATATAATATACTCCCTTTATTTTAAATTATAGGTCAGTTTGATTTCTAGGTACCAAATTTGGACCACTCATCTTTTTCTCGTGAGTCTTAAAATTGTAAAGAGGTTTGTAAATATTATATGAACTGTAGTATATCTGCATAGAAAACAAAGCAAATATACTAATTTCGGCATGTCTCATTCTTATCGTCACTGAAACACGGGTTTCACTTAGATGTTTATTTGTTTACCATTCCAGCGATAATATATTGATTAATGTTAAAATTGGTCTTCAATGTTTTAAGCTAAATCATGTCATACCACGATGAATTTTTAAATATTAGACATTACTCCACGTGAGTGCATGAATACATGCATATTTTGTTGACTTCCATGCCAATACTCGTACAGACCTAGTAGATTTCTTTTGACATTGTACAGACGGCAGATAGAGAGTACATGGGTTTGTTGATAAGATAAGTCCACCGTGAGCTACCGTAAATACGTTCCGCTTCTAGCAACTTGGCAAATAGTATTATATATGTGACAAAGCAAATGCTAATTCCAACAGGTCCCATAACTCATTGTTTCATTGGAACATAATAGTGATGCGTACGGATTAATATTGAAATTTGTATTTAACTTGTTTTAAACTTAAATCACTGTCACACCGTGATGAAATTTTAAATATTAGACATTGTTTTATAGAAGTACATGGATATATTTTTTGGCTTACGTGGCAATAACAGTATAAAAAAAGAGATAGTAGATGGATTATAGTACGTTTGTCGATCGGATAAGCCAATACCCTCAACCGTAAATACGTGCCTACCGCTTCCAGCTTGGCCAAACTCCTAGGCAAGAAACAGATTAATGACGGGATAACCTTCCCGAACGGATAAACCCCCCCGGCCCGCTGTGTGGCTGCCGGTGGGCCACCCGCCATAAACCACCCGTGCCGGCCACCCCCCCTGCCCGGCCTTTAAAACCCCCGCGCCTTTCGCCGTCCCGTCCATCCCCATCCCGTCCCGTGACCGTGATCATTCGCCTGTCCCTCTCGACTCGAGTCGCCCTTTTCCCTGCGCCCAATCCGCGTGCTTTTGGTTCCTCTCCTCGCAGCCATGGACGGCGACGGCAAGGAGGCCTCCAAGCGCCTCGAGTGGGCCACCTTGAACCTGGAGAGCGGCGGCGCCGGCGAGAAGCGCAATGAGAGCCGGAAGCCGCCGATGAGCATCGTCCGGCTCTTCTTGGCCTGCATGGTCTCCGGCGGCATCCAGTACGGCTGGGCGCTCCAGCTCTCCCTCCTCTCGCCCTACTCTCAGGTACTACTGCTCGTAATTCTTCGTCTCACCCGGTGCTTCCGCGTGCTGAACTCACTCTTGTTGGTTTCCCGTGATGATGCGCATGGTCTGTTGATCGATCTTATTTTGCTGCGCCCAGACTCTTGGAATCTCGCACAGCTACGTCTCGCTGACATGGATCTGCGGGCCTATCGCCGGATTTGTGGTAAGTGCATTTTATTTTATTTTAATTTTGTATGGTTTCCTTATCTGATTCCTTTATTATCGGATAACATTAAAGATAAAAGATTTCATCTTAATGTCTCTGCGCGTACGAGAATGAAACGGCACACGCACCACGATTTATTTCCATCTTTACTAACTGCTTACTAATATTGAGGTTTTACTGGAAGATACTAGTATTATCCAAGGATAAGATAAGATCTAATCTAATCTAATTAATTACAGTGTTTATTAAGAGATTGGTTTTCGTTCGTCCGGTCCAGTCGTCTTCTTGCTCCGTTCCCAACCCCGGGCATTGATTTTTGTTGACTGGCAGGTGCAACCCATCGTCGGCTACTACAGCGACCGATGCACCTCGAAGCTGGGCCGGCGGCGGCCCTTCATCCTCGCCGGATGCATCATCATCTGCCTCTCTGTAAGCATGCATCTTGTTAACTCCACTCCTTTCATGGCGATAGATCCCTTTGCCGCCTCGTTCGTTCGCAGATCTCTCTAACCGACGCTCGTGCCGCATGCAGGTGATGCTGATCGGCTTCTCGGCGGACATCGGGCGCCGCCTCGGCGACACCAAGGAGCACTGCAGCACGTTCACCGGCTCCCGCTGGTCCGCAGCCGCCGTCTACATCGTCGGCTTCTGGTTCCTCGACTTCGCCAACAACACTGTCCAGGTACGCTGGCCGCTGCTTTTAATTAAGCCTTTTCGTTTCCAGCACGCGCGAACGGACGCAGATCGATCGTTCTCATCAAAGTTTATATATACATGAACTTGCCTTGCCGTTCTGCTGAATCTGTCCTTGCTTCAGGGACCGGCTCGCGCGATGATGGCCGACCTTTCCGGTGAGCAGTTGTTTCGGTTATTGTGTTCTTGTATTTCTGGGACTCTGACAGCACGCACAGACGAGATTATGCTGATGCTGCAACGGTTGTTTAATTAATTACTGCAGCTGGGCAGCACGGCCCCAACGTTGGCCAGGCGATCTTCTCCCTGTGGATGGCTCTCGGCAGCGTGCTCGGGTACCTGTCCGGCGCCAACGCGAAGTGGCACGAGTATGCGTCGCCTGTCCCGACGATTCATCTCCATTCATTTTTCATTTTGTTTGCATTGCCTTTTCTGATGAAGCAGTCTGATTGATCGATCCATCCATCAGGTGGCTCCCATGGCTCAAGACCGCGGCGTGCTGCGATGCGTGCGCGAACCTCAAGGGCGCCTTCCTGACCGCGGTGGTGAGTTCTTCTGAGTTCTGAGCACCACCGTCCAACGATCTTGTACCATGATTGTTTGTTCGTCTGTCTGTCTGTCTCGATGCGCTTAAAAGTTAGATTTTGATGGTGTTCCTAACCGCCTTTCCGATCAGATCCTCATCATCATCACCATGACCGTCACCATGTTCCTCGCCGGCGAGGAGCGGCTGACCAAGGAGGACGTCGACACCTCCTCCGGCGGCGCGTGCTCGGCGTTCATCGACCTCTTCAAGAGCCTCAAGAACCTGCCCCCCGCCATGTTCAGCGTGCTCGCCGTCACGGCCGTCACCTGGGTACGTTACGCACGCGCATACTCTCCATCTATCCTTATTCCTTACGCGGGCTCTTTGGCTCTGACGACGACATGCTCTCGCCGGAATGCCTCGTCTCGCAGCTCTCTTGGTTCCCCTTCTTCCAGTACAACACGGACTGGATGGGCCGGGAGATCTACCACGGCGAGCCGCAGGGCGCGGGCCCCAAGGTGGACGCCTTCAACGCCGGCGTGCGCGAGGGCGCCGTCGGCCTCCTCTTCTGCTCCGTCGCGCTCGGCGTCACCTCCTTCCTCATCCCCAAGCTGTGCCGCAAGCTCACGACCCGCGTCGTCTGGTCCATCAGCAACCTCATGCTGTTCGCCTTCATGACCGCCATGGTCGTCCTCGGCATCGTCTCCACCAAGGGCTACAACGCCTCCCTCACCGCCGGCCTCACCGGCCCCGACTCCACGTTCAAGGGCCTCGCCGTCGCCGTCTTCGCCCTCTTGGGCATCCCGCAGGCCGTAAGTTTCGATTTGGACGACCGCTGCTTGTTTCTACGGATTTCGTTCGTTCGTTCGTCCTGATTGCTCACAAGACTTGTTTTCCCGTCGTCCTTGCATTGCAGGTGCTGTACAGTGTCCCATGGGCCGTGGCGTCTGAGGTTGCCGCCGAGGAGGGCGGTGGCCAGGGTCTCGCCATTGGCGTCCTCAACATCGCCATCGTCCTCCCACAGGTAAAAAATTCCTCCTTTAGCATCGATCCTGCCTTCAGGCATTTGCATTCTTGATTGCTGATGAATCACCGCCGTGTTGCTCGTCGTGTTGTCCAGCTTCTGATCGCGCTCACCGCCGGCCCCATCGACGGCGCCTTCAACAAGGGCAACACCCCGGCCTTGGGCATCGGCGGCGCCTTCGGCCTCATCTGCGCGGTGCTGGCGGTCGTCATCCTCCCCAAGACGAGAGGCGTGTCCAACGCCACCGTCATGGCGGGCGGGCACTGATCTCTCCCCGGCTCGACGTCCGCGAGAGGGATTTAACACTGATTTTAAGCAGGAAGGCAGGATTGGTGGTCGGCTATTGTTATTGTTATGGGATAATATAATCCCGGATGCGTCGTCGAGTCTGTTCATATCTGAGGAGCTGGTGTTTAATTCTGCACCAGCTTTTCTGGGAGATTACTTTAATTACGGCAGTAGATGGCAGAGGTTGATTTTTCCAGACGTTTTGTACAACTGGAAATCTCACCTCATGTTCTCTCTGATTTAATGGTTAATGGAAACACATTGCAATTCTTTTTTTGGAGTGATCTGAATGTTTTAGTTTGTTTGCTTGTTGGCACGCACACCCTTCAGCAATACTTACGAACATGTCATTGGTAGGCCTTTGCAGTCATGGTATCCTGTAGTAGCTCTGTGCCGATAGACTTTTTGGGGTCACAGGTTTTACCCTCTACTGTTGGCAACCTGAACCATCAGACGCATGTTTCGATTGCGTTGCGTCTGAAACGGCAGACTCAGAGTGCAGTTACGCATCTTCGTCTCCATGTTCGTGATGGGTAAGCTTGCAGTGCACGCACCAGAGCAGAAGCAGAGGTCCAATTGCTGCAAAGAGCCAGGACACGCCCATGTGTCTTGCCCAGTGAAACGGTTGTGCTTCTTCTCCATCGGATTCCTCAGAAAGAACCGTTGGAGCCTTGCAAAAAGTTCACCCTGTGCTTGTGCTGCTGATAATCAAGCTTTGGCTCGGAAGAACATGCGTATCAGCCAGAGTATTGCTGTCAGCGCCATTTTGTGCTGCCATAATTCGATATCCATGCATGGGAGAATGGGAGGCAATAGGAGTTAATAAAAGAGATATGCAGCTGTCAATTCCAGAGTCAACTAAGGGTTATATGGCAGCTTTTTAACTTCAGATTTTACTACCTACCAAGACCTATGCGGCAGCTGTTAACTCTTGGGGTTTGATGATCGATGACAGACCTTCAGTTTGCTGGCCTGGCCTGGGCTGGATGATGCCCTCGCCATTCGTGGCACGCTTTCGTGTGTCTTGATTCACTGCTAAAACGCCAGTCACATCACATCAACGCCCAACCTTCTTCAACTCAACGTTCGTTCGTTCGTCTGGCCTACGGTGCACAACTGCGCTCCGTCTACCCGGCGGCCCCTGTCAGCCTACAAATACGAGGGCCCAAGAACGGACACGCCACACACACCCATCCAACCAAACACCACACAACACAAGCCGCTAGCACTCTACCGCAAGAACCGCAACCGACTAGTAGCAACAAAGGCAAAATGGGCTCCATGGTGGTCGGGGTCGCCGCCGTGGCGCTGGCGCTGCTGGTGCTCGGCGCGGCCGAGGGCCAGGTCCTGCCGACCCCCTGCTGCCGCATCGACTGCTGCGACGGCAAGCCCGAGTGCTGCTCTGCTGGCCCCTGGATGGCCGTGGACGACGCGGCCACCCGCCCGCCGGCGGCTCTGGCCGTCGCCACCAACGCCAAGGCTCGCCCGGCTGCGGGGCGAGCTAGGAAGGTCGGCGCCGGAAACTAGCTCGTCAGAGCTAGTGGCGCCAACACCGAGCTGTTGAGTGGGTCCGTGTTCTAGTAACTAAGTAATTAAGCCGTGTGCTACCGTTCTTCTCTTGTGGTGTTAGCAACGTTGGCCATTCTTGTCCAGTTCCGTTTTAGTTTTGTTAGTTGTTACCGTGGATGTTGTACCTCGCTTCTTGCCGGCAACGATGGATGCACGACGACGCCGCTCCATCGACGGATCTAGTACGCACCATGTTTATGTTTACTGTGAAGTAATTTTAAAGCAGTTTTTCTTTCCAGAACTATATGAACATGTTACGCAACTATGCCTCTCATGTCTCAAGATTTGTCCACAAGTCACGAGAGCGTCTACGAGAAAGTGTATAATAATACCCACATGTTATACTTAATTCTCTTCGTCCATCTCTCTCACTGTTTTCCCTCCCTATCCTCTCCTACCATCCCATCATGTCAGTGGCCGAGGATAGGCAAAAACCAAAGTATGGCGAAGAAAAAAAATAAAATGGTGCTTAGAAAAAGGAAAATGGAAAGAAAAGACAAGGAAAATGAGAAGAAAAGGGCAATAAAACACCTACACCAAGATTTGAACCTAGGAGGGAACGACCACCAACAAAGGAAGCTGCCACTGCAACAGATTCTGGCTCAGGTCTTAAAGGTAATGTATAGAATTTTATATGGTGAGGTATGGCAGCTGCCACACCTCGCCACACTAGGGTCCTCCGCCCTTGGATCATGTGTACCTTCCTCGACGCATGGCTGCCATCACCACCACTAACGCCTCTTCCGTCAACACTTAACACCCTTGTTGCCTTTAGCACATGGCTATCGCCGTCTAGGTATGGCAACGGGCCCGCCACGTCGAAGCTCGGAGATGCAGAGGCGGTGAGGCACCGGCGCACCCCCGACTGGAGAACAAGACATAAGTGCCCTGGTGTGGGCATGTGGTCGTGTGGAGTGGAGCCGAGTGGTGAGTAGCAGCCAAAGGCTGCTAGGGTAGGGAAATGGTGTTGGGGGCTATTTACTTTTCATTATGTACCTAGTGTTTTAAGTTGAATGGGCCTTATTGAGCTTCCTAGTATTGGGTCATCATGTAGTTTGGGTCCCCGTGGGAAACCCGCGCATGGAGTTTTAAACCCGCCCCACCCCGCCATTTTTGGGTCCTCAAACCCGTAGACCCACGGGGGGAATCATACCCGTTCCCGCACTCACCTGGGTCCAAAACCCACAGAGACCTATCCCGAACCTGCCCCACTGCCATCGCTACTACCGTCACCATCTCCACCTTCAGCCACACTAACCTCTCTTGTCACTGCCCCCACCAGACCTACACCTTCTATCGTAGTGACCACGTTTCCACTGCCTCTTAATCAACCTCTTCCACCCCCCAACAATGACACCCTCACCGCCGTTGCCTCCAATACATGGCCATTGCCTCCCCGTTGATGTCCGCCTCCACCTCTATATGTGACACCATCGCTACCATCACCTCCATCAATGACATCAGTCACCATCGCTTCCTCTAATCCTAGCCATTGGCTCCCCCTCGACCTCGACCTCTGCCTCCACCTCTATCTGTGATGTCATCACTACCACCACCTTCCACCCAGCCTCTGCCTCCAACTCCGGCTACAACGCCCTCAACGCCACCGCCTTCCCCCCTGTTATCATCTACCTCGTCCTATTCAGGTAGTATGCTTGCAGGCCGCCGGCACTCATCTCCTTAAACTATGCCACCATGAGCAGTGAAGTGTGGTACAAAGCGCCAATAGATAAATTTGACGCATTCAGTCCATCGATGCAAGAACACATATGCCAAAGCATCAATTATGTGCCATTGGATGTGGTTGTAATGAATTATGCACTCATATTGTATTCCTCTGTCCGAAAAATGTAGGACCTAGCCATGGTCTTTGAACTTTTACTGCTAATTTCGAATGCTATATCATTTGTGGCAATAAAAAATTTGAGCATTACAAAATATTTCTAAATGGGAATTCAATATAACTGCATTTACAACATACAATTTTCATACTGTTATGTTAGATGTCGGTCAAAAATACATTTTAAATCTTGAATACATGCATGGCGTATATTTTGGGGTGGAGTGAATATTAACTTATGTCCTTGGTTCATATTTCAAAACTATAGGTTTGATGACAAGGCAAAGCCAAACTTTGATACAATATGTTATTGCCATGGCCAAACAAAACATAGAGGAAAATGTGTTATTTGGCTCAATGTTGGCCTCAAACTAAACATTGAGAAACATATGAAAAGATTTGGCTTCTCCATCCTTGGTTCGGTGTATACGTAAGTTGTGGCATTGCTGTTTTTGTGTTGCATTGATCTAACAATGCTAATTTAATATTGTAAATATTATTATTCTTTCTTAAAAATCTGACTTAAGATAACTTAGTACAACTAAAAATTCCTTGTATTTCATGATAGAGAAAGTATGCCATACTAACGTTAGATCATGCCTAGTGCTATGTGGCAGTGTGGCTATAGTGAACTTAACTATGCACTAATTTGCTACTCACTCTGTCCCAAGATATAAAACTCATGAGTCATTTAAGTTTATACTTTGATTGCTAATTTATCTCAGAATAATGTAGTGTTGTGATATCAAAAGGTTTAGGCAATACAAAATGTTTCTAAATAGGAATCCAATACAACCATATTTATAACATAGATTTCTCACATTGTTATACTAGTTGTTGCTTAGTAATAAGTCTATATTTCGAAATATGTGCATACTTTATATTTTGTAATGGAGTGAGTAATAGTTCACACACCAGACAGGTATTTGGTTACATATATTTACATCTGCTATCATATAACAAATTATATTAAGAATATCTACTGAGAATTGTCATGCCATATATTTTGGGACTTATATAGTGAGAATCGCAAGAATAAGTCTCATATACTATTCTTTTTAAGGAACATAATCGCGTGTTGTGTGGCAATTTTTGTCCGTTTTTCAGCTTGAGTGATGAAAGCTTGGTCAACAAAAGCCTGTAGCTTAAGTTAACAATCAACATGCCCACATCATGATAAAGAATAAATAGCTTCCTCAAGAGGAAACCAAACAATCAAGTGTTGTTATTTGACTAAAAAACGACATATTACATCGAAAACAACTAAAGCAATGACCACTACACAAGATCTTGTATAGAAAGCTTACATACGGTTTCCGCATACAGTAACCGACAAAACAACTCTTTACGCTGAAAATGACAGGGGAAAAGATCTACTTGTCAAATGTTTTTGAAGGAATAAGGTAATATGGTGTTCAGACAATTTATGATTTTTCAACTGAAGTATGAGAATATAAAGCTCGTAACCCTGCCAAGGCAAACATCAACACACCCATCACAATAAAAAAATAGCTTTCTTAGTAAAAATAGCAACAGATTATTGTTGGGGCTAAGAGAAAACATAACTTGATAAAGTAATAAAGCAATAATAGCACAATCAAATCTTGAGAGGAAACACCAATACAAAATTTCTACGTAAGGAGCCGACATAAATCATAATATACCTTTACAATTGAACTAGATCTTACACATATTTCTCTCTAAAGAAAAATGATAATTATGTGTGTGTGCGCATGCGCACGCGTGCGTGTGTGTTACTTTTGTAATCTTTTCTACTTGAATGCAATGGTATTACGGTCACTAGATAGATTTGTTATCAGTCAAGGGGTATTTTTTATTCTGAATTTAAGATAATGCAATAAATATACAAGTGAGATTCTTTAGGGCAATCCTAGTGGCATCAAAAGGGGGGCGTTCAATGAGTAGGGATGGGTCTTTCACTTTTCAAAAGATGGAGAAATTGTTCTAGAAAAGAAGATGATGCACACATGCCGGGATGACAAATGGGTCAGCTAGCCACTGATGTAAGACAGAGGAAGATCAGGCGGTAGGTGCACCATTGTAGTTTTGCGGTAAGTGACACCAACACCCATTAGTATGCACTGCTCCACCATTTAATATAATCACACTTTTCAAAAGTCACATTGTCTGAGGTTTAATTTGCATCACAACTCAGACTCACCTATCGTTTTTTGTCTACTTTTGTTCCAGAGCTCACCCTTTCTTGTTTTGTATTTTTGTCCATCTCTTAAAAGTTTTGTCTGACATAGTTTCACTTCAAAACGCCATATGAGCCATGCATGAAGGCTACTACTACTACTACTACTAACTTCATAGCTTACCAAACCCAGGTGGCACATACGTGTACACCATTTCTAGACAGGTAGGCCTTATCTGTGTTTGGCACGTATCTCCCCTGACAGCTTACAAAAGGCCCCCAAGCCTTGGTATTTCTCTTGTGCCTGTGTTTCATAGCCTACTACAATAGTTAGTGTTCCCGTGAGAAAACCTAGGGTGTTGGTAGTGAGATCAATGGCCTCACAATCTTTTGATGACGTTCCCATCAGCCGACTCCATCCCGGAGCCCCTCACTCTTCGATCTGCTGAGATCAAACGCCTTAGGGTATTATACATCCCACATATTTATAAACATACATTATACCATTGTATTCCCCATTAAGATATCAGTCCGTTTGTTATTCCTCTACTTTTTTTTTCTGTATCAATTTTGCTAGATCTCCTTGCAATCTTTTTTTTTTTTTTGCTGGATCTAGGGTGACATACCGCACAAACACAAGCCCAGGGAGAGGTAGGTTTTTGCGATGGGTTGAAGTGTTTGTTGATTTGTAAACCACTGTAGTTTGAGATCCAAATGAATGTCCAGGACTTGATTTTTTTAGGTAACGCAATAAGTATCTAGCCTCAACACCCACAACCGAGAGTATATGGCCAGTACTTTGTGAATTAATTAGATATAGTAAATTCTGAGCCATCTAAGACACTGAATATTTAAAATATTGCTTCCATGCTGTGCAGCCGCTGTGGCTGAAAAAAAAAACCTTTTTGTTTTCTCCTGTGCTACTTTAGCGGCTATACAGTCCAGCAACAGCTAGCACATGCAAACAATTATAGTTTTTCAGTTTGTTTTGTTTATAATAGCACATCAAGCTAGCCAACCTTGTGCACTTACGAACGAATGCTTACTGCATGTCTGCATGAGTGCATGCAGGAGGAGTATCTCAAGATGCATGGCATGCAGGGCAATGGCCATGCCCCTAACAGCCGGAACGAGGTATAAGAGCAGCTCAAGCAAAATCTTCCAAATTAACTTTTGTTTCCTTTTATGGTTTTTTTTGTCGTGGCTTAGTGGCTATGAAACTTTTTGCTTTCCACAAGTAACATACTATCACTAGTACTTTGTATCGGTCTGCAGCCTTTTTCACTAATTAAGACAGTAGAAAATTTCCAAATTAGCAACATGAGTACTCTGTATGCACGTAATCAGTAGTAAGAAATTAACTGCAGAAGCATCGGCGTTTATAATTTTGTAGGTCGGCATGCGCACTTCCATAACTGCCAAACCTGAAGCTAACGGAGCGAATAATCCTCCAGCGGCGGCGAAGGGCACCGCTACGCGTGCAACCAAGACTTGAGCTGAGCGGTCCTCCGATCTATGCGTTATGTGCAAGCCTGCTGGGCGTCTGAGCGTCTTTTAGTTTCCATCTATATGGATTGCTACCTTCACTAATCAGTATCAAATATTTATTGCTACTATTTCATTTTTAAACTAAGAAACATCAAATAAAAAACAGAGAGAATATATTTAAATAAAAGTGATAGCTGATGTAGCAATATAAGTTCATGGTGGACTCAAATACTGAATATACTTATGTGTCACTGGTCTCTGCTCTTCGATGCTTGCTATATCCTACCGTGGTACCTAGGCCCTGCTTGGCAGTTGGCACTTGGCACTGCGTGCCTGCGTCTCGCGGCACTTCAATTCACTGTAATGCGCTGCTTCTCTCACTTCTGGCGTTTCCAGTTCGAATCCCGCACTTTCTGCGTTGCGCGGAGAGGAAGTGGGATTACCTGGAGAAAGGGCTTTCGGCTCTAAGCATTGGCAACGATAAAAATTGTAAACAGTACTGATGCTGTGCAGAGGCATTAGTACGGGGCTTTTTCAAAACGCCAAGCAAACTATAACAGATGATACGGTGTGTTGTCACGTTTAGCATTTTTAGAAAAAATATAGAAAATTTACCCATAACACCATCGTTCTTGCATTTTCAGCATATCACCAGATATTCTATCATAACCGAGTTAACAATATTTCATAATAGACATGAATTCATACCAAAATAAGATCATGATAGCAACAGGTAACCGGATATTCTATTACAACTGAATTAACGACATTGGATAATAGCAATAATGTTATAGTTTAGACTTTAGACTAAATACTTAATATAATAGATTAGATATACATGATACCACAACTATATATGATCGCTATTGTATGAATATAGGTAGCCTCAGCTTCTCATTTTGGCCAAACCAAGATAGTGTCATTCTAACGTCACCGTTGCTATGCCAAATAGCGTATATATTCACTTTTATAACGCCAATAGCGTTAAAATGGCCCATAGCGTATCACATTGCACTTCTAAATGCTATTTTGCCTCTATAGCGTGCTAATAGCGCGCTATTTTGTATATTGGTATTGGTTGATAATACCAATCGGTACTAAAAGATGATACCAGTTCATAATACCAACCAGTACTATGTCCACGAAGATTTTGGTAATGATTGATGTTACCAATCGGTACTAAAGTCTTACCAACTAGTATTAATGCCTTCCAGACACTTACAATAAAAAAAAAAGCATCCTTTGTGTAGTCACATGTAATAGTGAGTTGTAGTGGACATACGTGATGCTATTGGTCTTGAGTTGAGCCCCAATTGAAACATATTGAATCCGGTATGGGGCTCCCAACCGATACCGATACCCTTTCTTTAGTAGTGTAATTCGAGACTTCAATGGAGACTTCAAGCTGATCTTCATGTTACATATTAGAAAAAAGTGACCCAGGATAAAGAAGGCTCGTAGGACGACATGCTTTTTGGACAAATCTTCAAGCCGAGGATGATCACTTGTTTTTTGGATGGAGGGAGTACCAATATTATTACCTAAACTACTCCTAATATTACTTGAACTACTAATAAATTACATAGTGTCGGAGAAAAATACCTGAAACTGTTTAGGTAAAATAACGACGGCTGTTGGAGCATTTTTTTTTTCAAATAACTTGTTTCAAACAGCTTTATTTAAATAACTTTGGCAGGCTTAGAGGTTTTTTACCGCGGAGCCCACCGTCCGCCGGTGCTGCGATCCCGCCACCTTTGCGCCATCTCTGCCGGCGCTATTTAAAAATCGCCGATTGGCGATGGTTTTTTTTTTTCAAAAAACGCACTTTGGGCCGTAGGAATAGGTATAGATATGCAATTATTTCAATATGTAATTTATTTCTGAAAAAAATAATTAATAAATAAAAAAATTCCATATCGTACGAAGCATCAAACTCAGCCCACCAGCGGACGCTGCGACTCCGAACCCTAGTACTAGTACTACTCGCAAATCACCATCGAGCGCGGCGGCCGGGTGGGGTTTACGATTACGACGGCTGCGTTGCGCTCGCGAACGCTAGCGCGGCGCCCAGCGAGAGCCAACGGCCGGCACAGAGCCAGAAGCAGCGGGCCAGCGGCTTCATCGCGTCGCAAGTGCTTCGCAGCTAAGGAGGCGACGGCGAGTGCAGCACTGCAGCTGCGGGCAAGCAACAGCGACGCGACGCCCGGCCATCGACTGCCTCCGCAGGAATTGACAGCGGCCGCGCAAGCAGGTCGACGTCGCCGGCCTATATATTTCGGTGGAAACCGAAACCGAACTCCTCGGTTTCTCTATTTTCCCTACACCGATCTGTTTCCAATCTTTCCTAAACCCAAGTTTGCTTAATTACGCCGAACAACCGAACCGAATTGTCGGTTTTAAACCGATTACCCAGCCGCCCCTGCTACAATCTCCCGGCCAGCCAGGGCATCCCGATCGAGCTCCATCCCTGGACCTCTCGCGTCGGTTTCTGAGCCTGATCGTGGACAACAGCTGCATCCCTGGAGCCAAATCGATGCGCTGCGTCGACCGCAAGCTGTTCAACCTTCAACGACCAACGGATGCACTTCTTCCCGGCTGCGTATCGCCGGGTGTTCTGCCTGCCTGGACCAGTCAGGTCGTGGCTTGCTCTTGGAGGCGGACACGTCCCGCCTGGTGATGCTTCCTCGTCTTCACAAGCCAAAGCTGGAACCCGTCGCCCTGTACATCCCCTGCACCACCGATGACTTTGGTGACCTTGATGGCGGCGGCGGCGGCGGTGGCAGCCTCTTTGTCATGGACAGCAGGATCACCAAACCAGAGGCGGAGGACGATGACTGCTGCTGCCTGTCAATTCGAGGCCTTAGTCTACCGCAATACCGCCTATGGCTTCCTGTCCAAAACCTGGGACTGTGACCTCCTCCCGCCGCCGCCCTACATCCTTGACAAAACCTGCAGGCGCAGCTGCCTGGAGATAAGCTCCTATGCCGTGCTCAATGATGGCTTCTCAGATCTGCGTATCCGTCCATGGTGTCAGGCACGTATTGCCTGGACATGGCGAGCTATGAGCGGAGTAAGGTGGGCAACTGGACCTTGCCTGCCCTTCCAAGGCAAGGTTGAGTATGTGCCCGAGTTGAAGCACTGGTTTGGCTTCTCTGCCAGGGCAGGCACCTGCTGGCTGCTGCGACCTCTCCACCATGGACATTGACTCCCAGCCACAGCTGCTGGAGGTTTGGAAATGCTCTACCTACCCGGCAACGGTGGCACCAGAGACAGGAACCTCAGCTCGTTAACATGGGCCCCCGTAGGCTCTGCATTGCAAGGTTCTTACGCAGTGCTGCAAGGTCCTCAGCCAACAGTGGCTTTGGCGATGAATCAAGCCACCAGAATCTTAGGGCATCTCCAATGAACATGTGTAAAAAGATGTCTATATGCTGTAGTGTTACTTTAGACAGAAAGACGGATAATTGGAACAGCAGATGAACAGTGGATAGTGACTATCCTAACTGGTGTGGAGGTTGCCATTTTCCGTAGCTTCGGTGTGAAGATGAATTTTGGAATGTTCGAGCACAAATCGAGATGCCACAAGTCTCGCTGCGGCGAGGATACCGTCACGGCTGTTTTCTGAAAAATTTACGTTAGGGTGACTTTTTAACTCCCAAATCCCAATCCATATGTATCGGGAGTTCGGTAAGGTTGAATAATTTCTGGTCTCCCTTTTTAACTTTAAGAGGACTTGCGTCTTGTTATGAAAAGTCTACCTGTGTTCGTCTGCACTTTGTGATATTGTAGAACTTGTTCAGAACCTGAATTCAAACACATATTTAAAGTGTTGGGGCAGTGAAAAAAGAAGATTTATACATCACAGATGTAGAACAGGTATTTATTGCGCTGGATAAATGTGTTCCACATGGACCCAGCCCAAGATATAAACTAAAAAACACCATACCTACTCGTCTAAAAATCCAAATCAAATTCCTGTTGCAACCTCATTTTTCATGCAATAAAATCTTCAGAACAAGATCCCACTTACATACAATTAGATAATACTGTTCCAAATCGTTTAAATACTTTGAATTTTGAAATAGACAACACTGAAATCAAATTATTATATCAGCATGAAAACTTGCTATGTCTATATGAAATATTTATACTTCCTCGTTCTTGTTTTCGACCAAGTAATCCTATATTTGAGGAATAATGTTCAAATCTTATGCAAGTATATTCATGGATTGTTAAAAAAATGTTCTTCTATAGTAAGTATTGAGTCATCTAGATTAAAATAGATATTCATATTGCACAAAGAAAAAATATTTCAAAATTTGTGCAATGTAATCACGGATTGTAGGAAAGCGTTTTACTATCAACCAAGAGGCAAGTATTGAACCATTAAGTTTAAAATAGTATTTATACTAGACAAATTAAAATAAAATGTTTAGAAGTTATACGAATTTGTTCTGTGATAACGAGAAGAATGTTCCAGTGCTAACTAGGAGACAAGTAAGTATTGGATCATGGATATTAAAATAAATATTTATACTTAACAAAAATATTGACAGCCATGTTCAATAGTTGTAGAAAATTGCTCTACTATCAACCAAGAGAACAGTGAGCATTGAACCGCAGACCACAAATTTATACATGGAGCAAATTTTTATACGCCTGGACAAGAAACAATTAATAAGAACTTATAGGACAAATGTGTATATATCTAGAAGAAATATCGATACACATAGACAAAATTATCAAAGCCATGGAACAAAGATTTTATGCATAGAATAAAATGTGCACCCATGCAACAAATATGTATAAACAAAAAATAAATTATATCAACTATAGAACAAATATTTGTACACTCAGATCAAACTATACGGACTCAAGCACAAAATATGCACCCCTAAAATATTTTCAAAGCAAGTTATACATGTATAAAAAAGAACTGCACTAAACAGATCATGCAATTTAAATGAAACACAAAATTATAAAGTTCGAGGCTTTTGTCTGCCGCAGGCCCACCTTGATCTGGCAGCGCCAAAGCCTCCCACCATCGCCATTCGTACGTAACCCAAGAACTACGTGTGCAACCGCATGCGGACCATGATCAGGTCGTACGCGGTGGTCGGCGGCGGCTCCTACGTCTGCTTATTATCGGTTGAAGATGTCGGCACTTAATGCTTAATTGGACACAGTGTCTCACACTTGGACCCACGTGGACACTGCCCTTCGTAGGCAAAGGTTGAGACCATCCTCAACCAGTTTGTCTATCCACTGTTTCTCCACTATTCTAACTATCTCTCTATTTATAGTAGTGCTACAGTACCAAATAGTATGTAGACAGTCTCATTGGGGATAGCCTGAGTTGCTGCCGGAACTGAAGTTGTGGTTTGGCGTATGTGACAAGGACTCGCAACTGGAAGCACGTGACTCCCCCGCCACAACTACTAGGTAGGCACTTGGAAGAAGGAGCTTGAGGCATCTAAACATTGGGTGCAGGTCCAGTATTGATCCCCAGCTTGTCAACCTAGCGAGGCTCTGGTAGGTTCTGCATCGCAAGGTTTTTCAGAGCTAAAGTATGCCATGGACCTCTCTGATGATTCTGATGATGCGGTTGAGGAAGATTTTACTGCCTTGACTGGTACGGATGTGGTGCCATTGTGTCCATGACTGCACCGGGACTGCCAAGGCCGCCTGTCGCAATGGGTTGGCAGCAACGGGAAAGTGCGACTCCAAATGAACAGTCACAATGCAAGACGCCACATGCCTTTTTCCGGTGATGGTAAAATTAGGGTTGTGTTCGGATTTCTGAATAAGCTGGGTCGCTTGCTTTTCAGACCTCCTGATTTTATATCTTATATATCTATTTATAAAAGAACGAGTTTAACCATAAATGTTTGCACCCAAATCTTATCTAACCAAAAACGTACCCACCCATTGGATTCTTTTTTATCTTTGATCTATCGGCTGATTCAAGTTAATTAGGCCCACAAGCATTGTTAACATAATTCACCTCCGCTGTTGCTACTAGAAGTTGCCATACAACGTGTCCACGATGCTATAAAATCTACACAAATATGTTACTCCTTACGCGTTTCTGGCGGCTTCGGCCTAATTTTCTACACAGAAATTTCTACCCGCCTCTAACCTTGCACAGAGACATGGACAATCAATCGGGTCGGGGAGAGGTACGGATATTGATAGTTGGACGGCCCAACAATCACGAAGTATTAACAGATACAACATAAGCCCAATATATATACTCACGAAATTATTAACAGATACAACACATTACATACATGAGATTTAATTATAATCTCAAATCGTCATCTCAAGGTTGGATGTTCCGGTATATAACTAAGAAATCAATTATCAAACCCGACCAAAAGCAAAATCAGGAAGCAAATTAGAGAGATGGGCATTAGCAAATCGTCGTCCAAATCGAAGGCTGGATACTTGGAAGGAAGAATAGGAAGACCGAGACCGAAGCGAAGCATTAGAACAGGAGAAGGGGCGTCACGAGGCCGAGAGAGAGGGAGGATTGAAAACAAAAAAAATTAGAACATGAGAAGGGGCGTCGCGAGGCCGAGAGAGAGGGAGGACTGAAAACAAAAAAAATCACGGGGAAAGCAAATCAGAGTCCTCACGAAGCCGAGACGGTGTCGGCCGCGATGGTGGCCTTGCGCCGAGCGGCGCCCCGCGCTGTCTGCGGCTGCAGCGGCCCACTCCCCCACCTGCTCCGCCCCGGACCAGCAGCAGGTGGGATGACGGGCAGCCTGGGAACGAGGCCGGCACACGTCGCCGGCGCTGCACTGCGCCTGCAAGGAAGTTCGTTTTTTTTTCTTTCGTACTAGAGTTTGTGTGGACGGGATGAACTGAGCTTGATAGGCACTCCCATGCCTGAATGGATAAGCACTTCGGACAGAAAAATATTTTATTGCTAGAAAGTTTCGTATGAATTACTGGCAATTCTGAGTTAAAAATAATAGTATTAATATTGACTTAAAAGAGATAGTTACTATAGAGTATGAGATATAAACATGAGTGCAGAAGATCAGTGGTATGGAGGAAATAATCTTGATGAGTAGAAAAATATATTCTTTTTAAATATGAAATAGAGAATGACGAGTGTACATAGTCCTGAGTGCAGATAGCCTTAGGGCATCCTGTCATCACCCTGATATTATATCGCAGGTGAGAACAAACACAAATCGTCCATCTCGAGCCAAGGACCAAGATCAGCGTGCAGACTCGGGTGAACGGACTAGGCCGCAATTAGGCTACCAGACGCGCGAGCACTATCAAGAGCTGCGGTGCACCGGGCTGTTTATAAGACCAAATTTACGGTTCTTATTAAATTTGCATAAGTAAGCTAAGAATTAATTAAACTACATCAAGTTTATTTTAGTCTAAGTTGAGTTTATATTCGAAATTGAGTTTATATTCTTATCAATTATCCACGAATTGTAAGTTATTTTAAGAATTGAGGAATATTTATTATGATAAGATTGAAATAATATTTGAGATTATCGATTCTCTGAAGCAACAATGAGAGAATCGCTTGTCATGTAGTGTCTCATCCTTCTAGAGAAAAGCCAGTTACTCCACGGTTGGTCCGTGAATTAGATAATACAAAAATAATACACCAGATTTAATATAATATATTTTTAATTATATAATATTTTTTATCGTCACATGCGGGACGCACGTGCATTTTTATGGACGGGCGCGCGGGTGGCCGTGGCGTCCGAGGCGGCGAGGAGGCGCGGTGGCTGCAACAGCCCGGGATCCGGCCCGAGCAGGCGCCGCCGGCGGCCATGGCGGGGCGGAGGCGAGGGAAGGAGGAGGCGCGACCGTGACTAGGCGAAGCGGAGGAGGAAGAGAGGAAGGGTGGTAGCCGCGCCCGAGCAAGGCAGGCGCTGGCAGCCGAGGCAGCGAGGAAACACGGCCAATGGGGGATGGGCGGCGGACGAGTGGGGCGAAAGAGAAAAGAGGGAGCGAGGCTAGGAATTTGGAAGGGACCTGGCGAACGCAAGCCGTCCGATCAAACTGGACGAACGAGATCGAGGTGGAGCGCAGCGATGGGCTGATGTGTTATGGGCCGGTTTCTAGCTTTTGGGCCGCGCCGTTTTTTTTTTCATTGTGCGAGTTTTCCCTTTTTTGTGCGAATTAATTGGAATCTTTAAAAATATCCTTTGTACATAAAACCAAATATATATTTTTTCAGCCATATGCGGGATGCCTGCACGTGGACCTCGTGAGAAATGAGTTGTATGGTAGACATGTTGTGCGCCGGACATGCAAATAAAAAAACTGATGTGTGTGCATCTATCCAAAATGATTACTTACAGCCTCAATTTGACAAACTAATAGAAAAATTGCTTTAGTGAAATCACAACATATAAATTCTTTTATTGGAAATAAATTATATATTTATGGCTCTTTAGAACACATGAATTTCACATTGATCTCACTAAATTTTACATGAAACACATTTTCATAGAAAAAAAATAAGATTTAGAAAAATTCTCGCAATCCAAAAAGGAAATCTCAATAAATTTCACTATGAAATTGTTCAATTTCATAGAAAAAAGCAGGATTCAGAAAATTTCCACGACTCAAAAGATGCATTAGTGAAATTGTTGGTTAAATATAAAAATATTATAATCTTAACAACCTAAAAGCAACTAAGTTCTAAAAGACATGACGTGGGAATGCAAGTGTGGTGGTGTTGCAAGCGCCCAACGCCCCATTTGAGCCGGAGTGGCCCTTCGTGTGAACTGCAGCCACAGCTGGAGCAACCGTGCTCCATGCAAAGCTTAATTAATTAAATATTTTTTTATTATCACGTGGTCCCACACGTGCATTTTTACTAATAATTATTAATTATGCAGTCTAAAGGATTTTAGGAATTTAATTAGTCTACTAGAGACAACTCCGTATCTTGTCGTAGTTTTGAGGACTTGCTTTGTCATGGAAGTCTTTGCACCACTGCACCCTGAATTTATGTGGTTATTATCGATGACTCGTGTATCATCGTAATTTTGAGGGTCTTAATTGTCATGAAGGTCTCCCAGGTCAAGATGTCTGATATCACATAACCATCTGCATAAAACTTGTTCCTGAGAATCATCAACTGACAATTCAGCAGAGTGTAGCAAGAAGTAAAGTTTCATTATTACAGTTTGATGCTATTCACAACAACTGCGGCAACAAAGTTCGTCCCAAACCTTTGGAATCTGCCATGACTAATACAACCGTACAAAAGCCCATGACACGTCGCATTCATGTCATGAGCTCTCCGTTGCAGTTGCAGCAGGAACCACTTCGGGGGTAAACTTCGGTCCGCAAACCAGGAAAATGTTTTATAGACAGCCAATAATCTAACAGCTATAGTTTTCTTTTTTTCCCCCCTTCTTTTTGGCAGAAGAAATCGTGCCTCAAAAGCGGAATGCTCTGCTTGCTTCAGACTTCAGAGCTTGTCGACGTCGACGTTCCTGAAGCTCCCACCAAGCAAGGACAGGAGGCCACCGCCGTGCACCCTCCCCTCGGGGACGGCGACCACCCCTCCCTCTCTGCTCCTCTGCTGTGGCGGCACGGCCGGCGTCAAGGACTTCATAGACTGGGGGACCAGCACCTGGGGAGGAATCAGCTCCTGCCTCCTCGTCGCCACCACCACGGCCACGGGGGAGCCGTCGACGTCGCCGTCTGACACCGTGCTCATCCCCGATGACGAGTGCTCGTTGTTCATGTTCCCGGCGCTGGCGGACCGAACGACGCCGTGGAAGAGGCCCGGCCCGATCATGCCGCCGCCGACGCCGCGGCGCTGCTGCGAGGCCACCAGCGTGCCGTGCGCCGCGCAGAGGCCGCTCCGCCCGCGCGCGAACTTGTCGCAGCCGCCGCCGAAGTTGCACCGCTTGCCGCCGCCGTGGGCCTTGCAGTACTCGGTGCTCCCCTGCGCGCTCTTGCCGCACCCGTCCACCCTGCACCGCTTCCCGCCGCCGTGCTTCACGCACCGGTCCGTGCGCCCGCGGGCGCTCTTGCAGCACCCGGGCACCGCGCACCGCTTCCCGCCGCCGTGCGCCACGCAGAAGTCCGTGCCGCCGTGGACGCTCTTGGGGCACACGCCGCCGCCCTCGTACACGCACCGCTTCCCGCCGCCGTGCGCCTTGCACAGCGGCGTGCTGCCTTCGGCGCCCTTGCCGCACCCTTCGAAGACGCACCGCCTCCCGCCGCCGTGCGCCTTGCAGTACAAGGTGCTGCCCTGCGCGCCCTTGCGGCAGTCCGGGTACTGGCACCGCCGCCCGCCGCCGTGAGAGATGCACAGCCCGACCCGTCCTTCGGCGCTCCTGATGCAGCCCTCCACGGAGCACCTCTTCCCGCCGCCGTGCTTGATGCACCGCCCGGACTTGCCCCGCGCGGCTTTAGGGCAGCCAGCGTAGCCGCACCGCCGGCCGCCGCCGTGGGCGATGCAGTGCTCCGTCTTCCCTTCCGCGCTCTTTGTGCAGCCGAGCTGCAGGCACCGGCGCCCCCCGCCGTGGGCCTTGCAGTAGGCCGTGCGGCTCTCGGCGCCCTTGTGGCACCCGGGCTTCTGGCACCTCTGCCCGCCGCCGTGAGCGATGCACAGGCCCGACGCGCCTCGCGCGCCCTTGGAGCACCCTTTGAACCTGCACTTCTTGGGATGCCGGCGATGGGCCTGCTGCCCATGATTGCTTACCACGGTCACAACATCCGAGCTCAGGCCAAACGAAGCCTCCGTCATCATGGATGCCGAAGGTTCAGGGCTGAGCCGAAAGCCGCGGCGATCACGACCATTGCTGTTGTCTGTGTCCCCTAGCAAACCCTGTGCCTCTTCAGCTGCTGCATAGTTTGGCCGGGGCGCGAAGAGCATCGATGGCACGTAGCCGCCGGAGCTTCTCCTCGCGGACGTCGAGCCCTCGTCAACGGTGGCAAAGGAGATGATGGTTCCGGCAGGCATTCCCAGGTGTTGAGTTGCTCCAGCATCGTGCTGCCCCTGATGAATCCCGAGGCTGAGCACACCTGGATCAGTGAAGGAGAAGCTCTGGCCAAACAAAGTCACAGGTGGCCTGGACTGGTCTGCTCCGCCCGGCTGCTGATCAACTTCCGGCGTCGGACCCAGTCCGAGGACTAGCCTGCACCCATCATCTTGAGCAGGCGCATGGCTCGACCTCCGCGAGCCTCTGTGGCCATGGCCCTGGCTGCGGTTATTGTTCTCGTTCATCGCCGAATCCCAGCTGCTCCGTGCCAAATGTTATCTGACTCTGACCGTTGCTGCCTGATGTGTAGCTTGTCATCGAGAAACCAATTGATGCTGCAGAATCATCCATGACAAGGCTGGTTTCCACGGTGCATGACACCCGCGAAACCGTTATTCATCATCTAGGCTATAAGTAGTACTTCAGTAATACAGTGGAGATGGTGGAAGAACAGCAGCGAGTTGAATAATAATCCTTTCTTGATAGTTGAGACCAGGGCTTTTACTGATCTCTTATACGTGCACTGTCGAGTAGACGAAGTGAAAGAATATCAGCAGCAGTGAGGTGCCGTTTGATCCGCCACTAACGAAGCCTGATGTGTCTGCCCGGTCCATGACTGTCTTGCTCCAGTATAGATGCTGTGATCCAGGAGGTACTTGACCTCTCTCCGATACACTGAACCGTATAGTGATGATGTTCACCGATAGTTGATAATGAATAAGAAGCAGAGGAAGCCCAGGTGATCTGCCAGTGAAATCTTAGTTCAGACTATGCTAGACCGTATAGTGATTGATGTTCACCGACAGTTGATCATCTAGCTATAAGAAGCAGAGGAAGCCCAGGCGGTCTGCTAGTGAAATCTTCAGACTACAACACTGCAACAAGGATTAGGAACACAGTTAGGATTCTGTTGTGGACAAAACTTAGGCCCCGGTTGGCATGCGGAAATTTTATGACTATATAATTACAATTTTCAGTAAAGGACCGTGTAATTACACTATCCCTTGAAATTCTTGTACTCCAAACATGGTGCTCAGTGATTTATATGTTATTTATTGTCCACACCATATCCACCACGTCGTACAATTGAACTTATTAACCATAGAGCTATGCAAGGAAGAAAAATCTAGAGTATATTATAATGGTAGCTCTTGGCAAAAGCTGAGTCGTTATAACGAGAGCAGTTAACACAAAACCAATTATAATAACTAGGAAGAACGTTGACCAGGAATTTTTTGATCAGCAGATCTATATTTTGCTGGCAAAGTACAAAGATCACGGTACGTTAATCGAAAGTAAATAGCAAAGTAAAAGACAACTGTTGTAACAATTATACTTGTGTCTGGTAGACGACCTTTTATTTTATTTTTCCCCAATAAACTGTACCACGGGCGTTAATTTGGACGAAGACGGGAAAAAATATATGCTCTGGTAGACACAATATATTGGGTATCTTAAAATTTTGTGGTCTCCAAAGGAAGATCCGTTGACATGGGTGAAGAGATTGACTTTCCTAGCTACGAATCCCTGGACAGACAGGTTATGCTAAAGTTTTTAGAGAAAACGAAACGCATTTTCACCCAACTTAATGCATGATTGTTCAAGAATCAGGCAGTGAGGATACCAGCCCGTACAAGAGTTTTATACAAGTAGTATACATAATTTAGGCGCCTGATCGGTTCATGCCTATGATACAGCCGTACAACGGTACAAGAAAACTCCTACGAGCGCGTTTACAAATTAAAACAGGTCTCAAATCAAATTTTCTAAGACACAATAGGAAGAGGCATCCGATCCGGTTGACTCGACGATACAGCAGCTCCGATAGCCGTGGAAAAGAGTATCAGGGGGCATGCGAAATCGCGAATCGGTTCGGTCATCGAAACAAAGCTTCTTGGCGTCCCCCGAAACAGACATGGAAGAATTTTCGCAGCGATCATACGAGGAGTATGCTAATATGCAGCGAAAAATCATGCTAAACTTGAAGTATTTTTTAAAAAAAAAACTTGGGCACGAGTAGTACTACAAAACTGAGCGACATGGGAACACACGGCGGTATTGGGCAAACTACGTACCGAGATATAGTAGTACTGTACAATCATAGTGCTACATCATAGTACTGTACATGGCATAGAGGAAGTTTTAGTGATTATGGTGCCACTTGCCAGACAAGGAGGAGGTAGCACTAGCATGGATAAAGAAGATTGTCCTCTTTGATCTTGAAAAGCGGCCGGGGTTTGAGAAAGATGTCAAGAACGGGAACACCAACGAAATACTACTATCATGCAATCGAATATATAGACACACACAGAGAGAGAGAAGGGAATTCGAGCCCAGTATCTGAAGAAGTTGGCCAAAAAGGTGAAGGAAAGAAATGAAATCCGAAGCAGCGGAGAGGTCCCCACCCCACGAAGCGTCGGCAGAGGCAGAGAGCTAACGCAGACACAGGACGTACGACGGGGCAGCAGATCTGAAGGAACGGAGCAGTAACCGTAGACACAAGCTCGATGGGATCAGCCGTCAGAATCGAGAGCGAGCTGAGCGGCAGAAGCTGCGACGACGGCGTGCGCGTGCATGCCTAGTCATCAAGCCTAACACGCCAGGGGTGCACAGGACAGCTGAACGAGAAGGAGAGGTGCGGCGGCCATGGCAGAGCAAGGCCAAACGCCGAGCGGAACCTCCGCGGGGGAGAGGAGAGGAGGGGAGGGGAGGGGAGGGAATCACCTTGCATCCCAGGCAGGCGGCGGAGGCGCGCAGACAGAGAGAGAGGTCGAGAGGACCAGGCAGCGCAGGGATTTTATTATGGAGAGGCAGGCAGGGATGCCTCAGGCTGATGGTGTGTTGTGGTGCGGGGAGGGGGGCTCGTGCGTGCGGCTCCTTTCCCACGCCACGCACCTGGCTGGCTGGCTCCCCGGCGACCAGCCCGGCTGCAGCCGGAGCCGGAGCCGACGCGGACGGGGTGCTGAGCCAGCCGGTGCCGCGCGCTGCGATCTGCGTGGAGTGGACCTGCCTGTCTGGAGGGTGCCTTTCCGACGGGGCTGCGCTGCGAGCCTGCGACGGCGATCATATCCCCCGTGGAATTTTCGCCGGGCCTGCTGCTTTTGTGGAATCGCGACGGCACCTCAGTAGGTAGGTTTCCAGGGCAGGCGGCTCCGATCCGATGATGCTGAGATCTTCGGAATCTACCCGCCGTGGTCCTCTGCTTACCACTTCTGTGCCCCTGCTTGCGAAGAAAGACTGCTTCCCCCTTCTTCTTCTTTTTTCCTTTGGTTGTTCAAGCCATGTAGGATTTTCTGTTTCGAGGTGATTCAACATCTTCACACAGTGGCACAATGCCATAGTTGCGATGCTTAACTAGACATGATGAAATTTCCCTGCTGGCGTACGTAAGCTAGCTTGTTGATTTCGATCGACCTCGCCACGAGTACCGCGTGGTAAATAGGTGCCGCTGACTATTCCATATAACCTAAATAAGTGAAACCTAATAACTATTATTGACTCTATTTCTCTCTACACGTCATCCAGAAGCCCATTAAATCAGAAGCTATGTCACCGTCCATTAAGCCCCTCTATTGATGTCTCTTATCAATTTTCTATGGCTAATAACATATGTGCATGCAACTATCCGTCCGTAAGACTAGCACTATCAAGGTAAACATGCTATTAAGTATAATGACTTTTAGATAATATTCCTTACAATGGCATTAATATTTCTACCTTCAAATTTCACCTTAAAAATTAGTTTAAGAATTTCCACAGCAATGCGCGGGGTATCACCGAGCTAAATAAAAGAGAGTTGTTACTGAACTTGTGGGTGTGAGACAGACAACTGCACAATTTTTTTTAAAAAAAAAACAATACCAACTATCTGAACGAACGCGAAAAATTTTATGACCAAAGCCTAAAGTTCGATTCTACGAAAAATCAAACCAAGGAGCTGAGGAGTGCCGGCCATCAGAGCCTATTTAGTCTGGACAAATAGAGGTATTACCACAAGGCTCCAGAAAAAATACGGCCGGAGGTAATAATTAAATATGTAAAGTCTAAGACGCAATTAGCGACTTACCATGTTCATAGACCGCTGAATCTAAGGATGCATGCCAACGATGACAGATCCTCCACCGCCACATATAATATGATCGCGAAATCCAACGACCTGTTACCTGTGCGCACGTAAACAAGCTTCAAGCAGCCACAAGCTACGCAGCGAACCGTGCGAGTGAACGCATAGATCGACCCATGGCAGCGGTGGAAGACCGATAGTGCTAAATTTTTAAATTTTATTTAAATTTTAAATTTTTATCGTAAACTTTTGGGTCACAGGGGGTTTGCCCCCCCCTAACCCCCCTGTCTCCGCCCATGCATGGCAGGGTACGGGGAGCAGACGGGACCGGTGGACCAGAGGCACAGCTCCTACAGTAACCAAAAGAAGAGGCGCATGGGGCTCCGCTGCCTCCACAGGAAAGAGCCCTATGCAGCGACACGACCCTGCGATTGGCTGCAACATTACGTGCGCGGCCTGCGTTTCTTGGGCGCCTCTCGTTGTGGATCCTTGTCCACCAATCAACCGGAAGAAATAGAGAGAGCTATTTGCGCTTGAAATGGTCTCTGGGTCTGGTTCCGGTAGGTAGCTAGTAGATCCTTCTCGGGTGGGCCGTGCTTATCATTGCGGCTTTTGCCGTTTTGCGCCCACTCTTTTGTCACAGCCTCAGCAGTCATCCCATCGTCAACCGCGTCTCGGGGAACATATTTACACGGGGTGACACAGCGTAGTCGCTGTTTTCGCAGCATCCGCAGGCTTGCTTGTTTTTGCTGACCATCTGTGAGGATTCTGGATTCCGGCAGCGTCCAATCACCTCGAAGTTTTTGCATCCCCTAGCTACGGCTAGCTCTCACATCAAAGAGTCCCTCTCTCGCTCGCCTCGAAGTCTGGAAAGGTTCCATTCCAGCAGCTCTGGCTTCCGGCTGAGCCGTCCGAACGAAGGCTTCAAAAACACTGCTCGCGGCTCGGCTGGGCTCAGGCTCAGGGCTCTTGGCTTTGCCCGAGGCGCCCCCACCGGCGACAGGGACGGCGAGCGGGGGCAGGCGACTGTGAATCTCCCTCGGCGATTCCCCGCGCGGTGAGATTCCTGGGTACGGAGTACTATTATGTACCAGTCCGTCCAGGCTTGCGTGGTCCCTCGCGGCCTCCACCACCAGTCCGCCACTGCCGACTGCCCCCAGCGCGCGCGGAGCGGAAGGCGACGAGCAAGCGCCGCCCCCGGCCCTCTCGCGGCCCGCCGCGTGGAGCGCCGCCACTCGGCCGCGCCGCCGCTGGTCCCGGCGATGGAATGGATGGCGGGGGGTTGGTGGCTGGCTGGTGGGTGGTGGAGAATGCATGGATCGGAAGCGAGGTCGATCGTCATCGGTCGGTGGGCCCAGGGGTACGGTGACGATTGCATCCACCTACGTTTTTCTCGGCTCGGCGACGTACTACGAGGAATGAGGACGGGCGAGATCCAGCTCGATCCGGCCAGCTCCAGCGTACAGTACGTACCTACTCCATCGGAGGAGGCTAGGAGACGTATGTACAGCTCCACCGGAGCTACACAACGATTTGGCTTGCTGCCTGCTAGCCAAGGTTTTGTTCGCGTACGGGAAAATTTTAACTTCACACGTGTTTAACGTACAACTACAACCCCGGCCGTGTGTCGGTGCGTGCGTGTAGCTAACATCGATCAGGTTAGTGGCCGGGCGGCAACGGAGGGAGATGTGACGTGGGCTGGCTACTGCATATGCACGTTGAGAACGTTGGTTACATATGCAATCAGCGATTCCAGAGAGACGCATCGTAGACGTACGTACGTATAGGATGAACTATGGAGAGCTGACTAGATCGAGCACCAAACATGATTGGGTCGTCAAGTTAAAGTAGACGATCCAACATGCACATACATATATATATATATTCTTTCTCAACGGATCGGAAACAGCCTGTTGCTCCAACTTTATTAATTGGAATAATTTTGCACAAAGGATCGGATCGGAGGAGGCGCTGATGCATAGGGTACGTATAGTAGGTGGCATCTACTGTATGCATAGCCTATACCCTAGCTACGTCCCTACTGCCGGATTGCGCAATCGTAGAAAGAGCATCCTCGTCCATCCAGATTAATTGATCGAGGCATTGAGATCGCGCTATATCTGTAGGGTGTGTGTGCCTCATCTTCAGAGCACGCAGGGTTCAACTTTTCGGTTGGGATTTCTCAAATTCCAATATCTTTTCGTTTTCGGAAAGCACTTTTCAGTGGAGAAACGAAATCCGGCTGCAGTAAAACGAAAGTTGAACCACACCCTGCTTCAGAGACCGCGCGCCACGGCGGTTCAGTTTTTAATTTCTTTGATTTGGACAGAATTGTCGCCGCCGGCCATCCACGTCACATACACTCTCGCACAACATTTCTTTCAGGGCCAACCACATTATTGGTCGTCATCTGCATCTGCATGCCTACTGACATGCTAGCTCGTTTTCGTTGAGCACACAGTACAATGCATGCTTTTCTGTGGCCGGATGCATTACGTTTGAGCTTTTGTTTCCCCGCTACATGTAGTACGTAGACTATGTGCGTTAATTGGTGCTTGCTGATTCCATGCATGTCAGGAGTTAGGACATCAAATCCTAGGTGCGCAGCTCGGTTCCTTTGTGCAAGCGTCGATCAGTAGTTAATAGTCTGCTATATCTGCGAATGATGAGTGCATGCTGATTCTAGACTAGTACAATTTTGTGATAACTGTATACGTCGCGCTCGAATCCAAGTTGTAGCTGAGTCACCATGCACGGTTTTCTTCCCAGTGTTGATGGCAGCTTATCGGTTATCATATGCATCGCCAACGATATATACATGCAAGCTCGCATCTCTCCCATGTAAATATTGATGTAAGTAGCCTGCAGCTTGCTCGATCAGAGCTGTGCCAAGCGTTTAATTTCTGGCACCTATAAATCACGTGAGCTGGGGTGAATCATCCTGTGACTGGACCTCCATATTATGTACATGTACTGTCATCAGAGTCAGAGATCATCCCCCCCCCCCTCTCTCTCTCTCTCTATATATATATATATATAACTGTTTCCGGCCGTCCTAACAAGGTTGTGTGGCTTGAATGCTTCCACAGCAGAGAACAAGCCACTTAATTTTGTTCTATATAGTTTAATTATTTAATTACCGCTAGCTAGCTAGATTCAGTGGCCGGAGCCTTTATTTTCAACGGCTGCTTGGCTCTGCCCGCTTGGATCGGAGCTACTCTCTCTCTCTCTCTCTCTCTCTCTGAGTAGGATTTCTATTGGCTATATAGCTCCAACCCAATCATATATACTCATTCATCTATGCTTGGAGTAGTAGTATGCCTGTTTTTTTAATGCTTGTATTGGAGTGCGATTTGGCTTACCACCACTACATTTAACAAGTCAAATCATGGTTTGCGCGACTTCCATAACCTTAAAACAGTGTGTGCCAATCAAGTTGGGTCCAAGAGCGTACTACGTACTACTAATAAACAGCAATAATGGACTACTACAGTTAGCTCCACGGTTTCTAATATATAATAGGAAAATTGTGTTCCAACATTCAGACAGGTCTTGGTTTGGTTCAAGGCACTCATGCTGCATCCATGGCGCATGGCAATTATACATGCATATAGCATTTCTCAACATAATAGATTGTGTATGGCACCCAAGTGCGCATTCATCAGCTAGCCTGACAACAACTTAGGTAGCGTTGCGTGCTTCTGTATTTCATCTTCATGCATGCTCTGGCTTCTCTCCTGGCTGCCTCTGATCTGGGGCGGCCACAATGGTCCGGCGAAGTCGTGGAGTGAACAAATAAAATAAAAAAAATGAGAAGCAAGAACGCAGTCCGCTATTGTCCGTATTTTACGCGTAAAGGCAAAGACACAGTATGCATCGGTTGATGTGCGAGCTGATCGTGAGGATATCAATCCTAGTCATCTGTCAAATAGCCAGCATAAATCGTTCCATTAGGGACGCTCCAGATGCTACTGTGATGCTACAGTACATATGGGGTCACCATGTATATGAAGCTGCTGCTGCATGCATTATGCTGTTATGCACTTAATTAAATGGTTACTAGGTAGCTGCACTCTCTCATGCAGCAGTGCGCATACTTTTATTCGGACAGTGCCAATGGCATTATGGATTCTTCCAGATTCAAAAGGACAAGCAGGTTGGCTCTCACGGAAGGCCTTAAACAATCGTCGGGGCAATAAGATAACAGCAGCAGCTACTTGCGAGGCAGTGACGCAAGCCACAACCATTGGAGGCTTCTCTGAAATTAAAGCTCTGCTCAATTATCAACTGACGCGCGCAACCACTTGGCGCCGAGCTTTGTTATAACCTCGGAACCATTTCGAGCGAGAATCTGTCAAAGCCTTCCTCGGCTCACTCGCACAGTCGCACACCCTTCACTGACAGCCTGGGCCACAGGTTCCCGCCTGCTCGTGGGACCACTTTCAGCGACCGTACGTGCTTGATGCGGGCGTAAATATTGGCGCACCGAAGGTAGGACATGTTACCCCGCGAGAAACCATTGGAATCCGAATCGGTGGTTTTGGTAAACAAATTGCAAACTATGGAGTGACGTAGACAATGGGCCTCGGATTGGGCGATTTATTAGGGCATGATTAATTAGTCGCCGGCGGTTTTTAACAATTAATCGCACGCAGTCCACGCAACCGAGCACTGCATGCGCACAGTTGAAGAGAACCGGCCGGGAAATCGACCAAGCTCCGATCCAGCTCGGTCGCACGTAATAATGAGCGATAATTTTAAATACGCATTTTGGAGCGGCTGTGACGACCTAACAGCGTACATCACGTACGTCAAACCATACGGGCCTTGTACGTTGGGCAGTGCGGAAAGGCGCCGCGTACCGGCGTACGCCGAATTTTTGCCTTTTCTCATGTGCAAAAGGGCTGCAGCGCTACCGCTTGCTGCATCAAAGAAGCTGCTTGGACAGTTGGACTAATATTTTAGCTTTCGTTTGTGCCTATGAGTGGCTTATCACGGTCCCTATGAGGCAGGGGGGCGCTAGATTTCCTGCTCCTAGTCGATTATATACTAGCATGGCAGCATCAGATGTTACAGTGACTTGCAATTATAGGGCTCTAGAATATTGTACGTGCATGTAGGTTGGGGTTTTTTTGGAGCTTTTATTCGCCACTTGAATGTGGCTAATTTCTTGTGTGGCAATCACTGGATAGCCTTTCATGTTTCGGAAAGAGTACTTACTACTAAGCTATATGGAGTAGTACCTCCTTTTGAAAGACACGTTTTAGCGACTGCTGGAGCGCCACATCACACGATATATGTCACGCTCGAAGGTTTTCTTTCACATTTGCCACAAGAGCCACCACTATTAGTTACTACTACGGCTTCAATAATGCCGATCGTTAGATAACCTTTCATGTTCTGGAAAAGAGAGTTTATGGCAAAAGGCCCCAAATATTTTTTTTTCTTTCAAGCCCCACATCTAGTGGTTGAAACTCCACCTCAAGATTTTATTAGGTCTTTTCGTTTCTGCCAGAGCCAAATGTCATTGTCCTACATAAATAGTTGAAATTTAAGGGATCTTACCAAAAAAACTAGACCATATCAATTGCGAATCAATGTTCTAAAAGGATATTCTCTCTCCTCCCTTTTATATATGGTGTTTTCTATAAACCAAAAATATCAGTATATTAATAGGAGGAGGTAGCTAGTATCATATAACGTAAGGTTTTGCAATTTATAAGTTCAGTTCGAAAATGATATATGTTTAGTTTAAATTGAAGAGAAGAATTGTTCTTGTTATTACCAGCCTAGAAATATCATAGGCCTTATTGGTTGTTGCATTTGCATAGTTATATGCGCACCAGAGAAACCAAGAAAGGCTAATACAATTGAAGGCGACAAAAATTATTCACTGGGCAAATGTGCAGTATTAGCTCCAGGCCGGAATGAATTAAGCTAAGAACATTTAGATTAACTAGTTCATCAACCCGTGCTCTCGCACGGGTTAGAATTTTAGGAAGATATAGATTTAATCTTTAATGATATTAGAGTTTATTGTTTTAATTCATCTTTGTAATGGCATTATGGTTAATTTATATGCAAATTTAGGAATTATTTAAATGTATCTTTCATGACGGTATATTGGGTAATTTATATAAAGATTTGAGGCCTATTTTAATTCCATCTTTTACAATGGCATGGTGAGTAATTTATATGAAAATTTCGGGGAGTAATTTAATTCATATTTATAAGGTATGACGGGTAATTTTTATACAAATTTAGAGGGTTATTTTAAATTGTATTTATAATGGCATGGTGAGTAATTTTTATATAAATTTAGGGGGTTATTTTATCTCATCTTTTATAATGACATGGTGGGTAATTTTTAGAAAATATAATAGATATAGTGGCTATTATTATTAGAGCAACGTGATGGGCGGCCGGATATTTCTAGTTTTTGTGAGAAGTTTTAGGATTTATCTTTTTTTCTAACGTGTGTGGTGAGAATTAACGTAAAGTCTTCAAAAAGAGCCTCTGATTAGTAATATTAAGATTAAAATGTCATCACCGGATCATGCGTGATTGCCGGAAGGAACTCAGTATCCGAAGTTTGTTTCCAACTAATAACCCGGCTACCATCTGAGTCGATGACAGATCCAAATGAACCCCAGGACTATTGGCCGGCGTCTGCAGCGAAACGTCCAAGATCACCGTTCACCGGCACTCCACCTGAATAAAAAAATTTGAAATGAGAGAGCCAATAGCAGCTATACCGCTGGGTCAAATAAATTTTGTTTTGTACTCGATCCATGAAAAACAGAAGATTCCTACTCCCGGCCCGTGGAGTAGAATCCAGCTTCTATTAAAGTATCCAGGCAACTTGGCATATCTATCTCCCTGCATAAAGTCAGAAAACACAGCGACCATTTTAAGGATTGTGGAGGCATTATCTGCCGCCGATGATGACAAATTTTCAATTGTCATTCATGTTACTGTTTATTTTTCAGACCAACAATTCATGATGGCGATAGGCGGCTTGTGTACATGTATACAAAACATTTCAGACAAAAAAAAAACTCGGAATGGGTTGGTGCATGTATACAAATATGTGAATAGGCCTTAGATGAATATTCTATGAAGAACGTTGTCATTGTGTTTTCTCCAGTAGTCCAGTACTATACGCCTGATCGGAAGAGTTTTACGTACAACCACTTTGGCCATATAGCTGTCAGTGACACGGCCACAAAAGGAGCAGAACTGGAGCAAGCCAGCAGGTTAAACTAATTTAACCTGTAGCCTGCGGTAGTAGGGGTAGGGACGACGTTAATTCGTTGTCATTTTTTGTGCAATCTAAAACTCGGGAAAATCCGAGAAAGAAACCTAAAAGGGGATAAAAATAAGGAAAAGGTCTTACGATTTTGGTTTCTCGCATTTTGGTCGAAAATGACCATGCATTCTTTTCTTTCTTTTCGTGAGGTCCAATATTCTTAACGTCTTAAACTGAGAGCATCAATGCATGGCCTCAACACGTTGCCACTAACCCCTAACGTGTCTCTCATTAGAGCATCACAGTGTGTAGCACTCATGAACATCAATCACCCTATTGCTAAGCTATGACACATCATCTGTTCCAGTGTCAAACACCCCAATACTAAGCTCAGGGACAGGCCCAGAGTAGCCATATAGGTCTAGGCCTACCTTTGGTTTTGATTTTTTTTTTGTAAAAAAATTGGTAACTAAATTTTAAAGCCCATAGCAAGAAAATCCCAACATCCGTCCATACACTAAGCACTACTGGTCTGATAAGCATCTCATGTGCCTCAAGCTCCGCCGCTCGCCTCGCCGCTTACCATCTTCAGCAGAAGATGTAAATGGAAGTGTATGTGTATTTAAGTGGTTAATTTGATAGTGCACCAAAGCGTGCATGTGCATATCAGAGAACACGGAATATGAGGGGTGCAGGGTATGCAAAATGCACTCCCTTTTGCACCTTGGGATGGGGACAGTTACTCCGCTTGAAAATCCGCCTTGAAAATTAGCAAACGGCTTGCGGACGCGCCGGTCACTTTTGGCATGTTTATGAGATTTAGCTGTGACGAAAAATAGATCTGATCATAGGCCCATATATAATTGTATGTTTTTCTCTATGATGGACATGTTTTAATTTTCCTCGTCAAACTACTAAGAGGAGGAAGGAGGAGCATCGAGATCCAGTCCAGCGTAGTGCATGTGCATAAATGTAACTTGGCGATTCTTACGCAGATTAGACTAAGAATATTCCGCAAGCGCGCATGTATTGGAGAGGACTAGAGGAGATCCAATCACTTACTAGTCAAATTTAAATATGGAGGGATTTAATCCCCCCTCAATACCTATCAAAATTAACATGCCCTAGGACATTTTCTATAAAAATATTATATATTAATGACCGGAGGAAGTAAACTACATATTCCATGTTATAACAATTCGATTTTTTATTATCCAAATACAATTCAGTTGCATAATTTAAGATTGAAATTCAAACATGGCACACGTCCAAGTAGTACACCACATATGATAAATCAACATATTGTCAAATACATCCCACTTCCTTACATCTATATCATCGATCCATTTCTATAAGGCCTCCTTTGAAATGAAATCATATTACTGTATTTTTTCTGTGAAAAAATCATGCGTTTCAAACGGAGCTTATATTTGGACGGGACAAGGGAGGGAGAAGATAAGGCAGGCATGCCTTTATGCGGTGAAGCCTCGCTCGTGCGCAGCCCGGCCCACCGGACGACGAAACTCTGGCCAGCAACGGAGGCCTCCAAGGATTAACGGTCCAATATAACACTTCCCGGCCCGGCGGCGGCGGACCCTGCAGCGAGCTGATTCTACCTGACGATCGCGATCATCGTCTCGATCTACCTGACGACATGGTCGCCGACGTGCTGGGCGGCGTCCCGCCCAGCATCCTTGCGGCGGCACGCTGCGTCTGCAAGCGCTGGCGCTCCATCATCGACGGCCGGCGCCTGCTGCCGCTGCGCGTCCCACCACCTCCCTCTCCGGCTCGACGGCATCTTCTGCTGCAACGGCAGCCTGCGACCCAGAAGAAACCCCGCCCATATTTCTTCGCACGCCCTTCCACGGCGCGCCAGATCGCCGGCGACCTCGACTTCATTCTTAGGCACCGACTACACCCAAACTAACCGGCGAATCAAGGATCACTGCAATGGTCTGGTCTGCTCTTGCTCGGCTGGAACGATATACCGAAAAGAAAAGAAAAACGGTACGAGTCTATACTAGTCTTATACCATCTCCAACGGATTGGAGATTGTATATCCATCTTGTCTGTCAATATTCCAACTAAAATTTTCATTGTCTACAGTAGCACTATACCGAGTAACCATCGGCCTTGAACAAAAACTATTGCTGCGCACAGCATTTCTTAGAAAACAAAATACTTCACGCGCAACCCATGTGTACAGCCGCCACCACTGGTATCTCGTGATCACTCGCTCGGCAGTTCATGGCAAAATGAACACGTACGCAAATCTATAGCTATTAAGCTGCCGCCTTCACGTTTCTATCTAAAAGGCTGCTGCTCTTTTTTACAATAACATAGCCAGGTGCTAACTGTAGGATTCATCATTCACATGGGGCAATAGCTACCCTAGAGGCCTAGCCTTCCCTCAAATCTCAGAACCTGATAACTTGCTTTGGCTGGCTTCCATGTTTGCCCATGGCCTTCTCCAGAGCCGAGCTGAATTCACCAAACGGAATCGACTCCATCCTGCACACAAGTTTTATATGTTTTCAGAAGCCATTTCATTCCCCCTCTTTGTTATGCATCGAGAGAATGTCAGGAAGATCTAACAGCAAACCGATGAGAGAAAGACATAACATACTCATATTTGAGTTTGCCTTCGTGCACCAGGCCTAACAGGTAGTCTATCATTGTTCTGCAATCTTCTGCCTTATCTGAGTTCATCCACTTCTGGAGCCAGAACCCTCGCAGGGAAATATCCTTCCAAAACATAAATTGTGTTACAAGTGATTTTTTTTGGCAAGTATAAGGAATGGGACATTCAACCATCCCTGGAACACATAGTGAGATCATCTATCAAATTGCATTGTCATCTATTGAGAGATAATGACATAATCCAGGTGTGGCCATTTGGATGCAGAAACATTGCTCCTTAAAAACCAGACACTTTCTATGAGCATTTAAAATGTTTAAAGTGGCCTAATGATATTACGTAGTGCAGAACTGGGAAGTGTAACTGTGTAAGTAGTTTCACATGCAGGGTTTGATGTACAGACCTTAAAAATGAAATACGAAGTAGGGACAGTGACAGGTCTCTTGGACATTCCACCATATGTCACCATGGTGCCTCCTTGCCTAAAGAACAAGGGTTAAGTCTATGCATGGGGCAAAAAAGATTATTCTAGTTTTCTTAGATTCAGCACATTACCTCAAAAACTTGAGTATAAGAGAAGCAGCATTTCCTCCAACGCAGTTAAATCCTAATGCAGGTACCGGCAAAGCACCCTAACATGGGGGGAGAACATTCACTGAAACAATCCTACTTGTAGATTAAAAAAACTAGCAGGGGAAAAACAGTGAATTCCACAGTTCTACTTCTACCGCACTTAAGCTTGGGCTTTCCATGAATTAGTATTACTAATCTAAACTACATTCGTCGACATCAGGTTGTAAACTTCCTAAGTTGGGGGGGACAACATTCATGAAACAATCCTACTTGTAGATTAAAAAAAAACTGGAAGTTGTATGCTAACATCAAGCACTAGCAGGGGGAAAACAGTGAATTCCACAGTTCTAATTCTACCACACTTAAGCTTGGGCTTTCCATGAATTAGTATAACTTCTAAACTACATTCGTCAACATCAGGTTGTAAACTTCCTAAGTTGGGCCCAAAAAAATCCCTTTTCAGTTGTCTCACGCAAAGAGTTTTAGTTTCCATGTGACCACACATGGAATTTTGTGAACTGTCAAGAAAAAAAAAAATCTAGCTGTCAAGGATGTGCAGCGATTTTGAAAAGCAGGGTAGGGGAGCAGTACCAGCAAGCTCTTGACATCCTTAATGTTTAGCTGAGATTCCGTAAAGACCTCATCTGCACCAAGTTGTTTGAGTTTATCTTTTGCTTCTTCTGACCCAGGCCTATATGAATTCAGCTACAGGTTACTAAACAACAAAGTGGGGTAAGATAATAAGAAGAAAGGTAAACAATGAGAAAGTGAAGAACAAGAGAATTTTTGCCGCAATCACGTTGGAAGGCCAGGGTACTAACATAACCCTTGATCCTTGCTGGTGTGCCACCCAATTTTGAAAGTGAAAGCTGTATTGCACCTGTCCCTTATAATGTTGATGGTGTGGATTCCATTGACTTTGGCGAGCTGAATAACGCACTGGCCAACAATGCTCGTGGCACCGTTCTGGACAATGGAATCACCTGACAGCAGAGATTGAATTGAAGGTCAGGAGATGAATTCTGGGGGCGTGTCAACTGTCAAGGGAAGGAAGAAAGTAGCAAAAGCGTGGGTGAAAGAAGGAAAGTGCACCGGGGTTGAGTTTTACAAAGTCTTGGAGCATCCTGAGCGCGGTGAGCGGGTTGACGGTGACGGTGGCAGCGTATTCCATGGGCACATCGCTCCGGACCTTGTGCCAGACGCTCTCATGCTTGACGATGTGCGTCTGCCAGGTCCCTGCAGGGCAGAGCAGAAATGGAAGGCCAAGCAACCAACCAACCCAATTCCGTGGTGCGTTAGTGAGCTCCCCCAACTTAAACTCCGAAGCGAGACACGACAGGACAATTGCTGTACCGACCGAATGATGGCGGGGACGGAATGACCCAGTCGCCGAGGGAGAGAGGGGCGGTGACGGCGGGGCCGAGGGCGTGGACCTGGCCCACCCCCTCGTAGCCTCCGACGGCGGCGGGGAGCGGGGGCCTGACGGGGTAGACGCCCTCGACGCGGTTGATGTCGGAGGGGTTGATGGGGGCGGCCAGCATCCTGACGCAGACGTCGCGTTCCCCGACCTCCGCCGGCGGCACATCCGCCACCCTGAGCACCTGCTCGGGAGGGCCGTGCTCGTCGTAGACCACGGCCTTGGATGGCGGTGAGAAAAGGGAGGCGGCGGTGGAGAAGCGGGAGCGGGAGCGGCAGCGGTGCAGAATCTGCAACGCCGGCGGCAGCAACCGGGAAGGCGGCGCCATCATTCTGCCGGTCGCTCCTCTCGAGGCAGAATCGAAGACGCAATCAGTGAAACCGAATGCCCCCGGTGCTGCTTCCTCGCACGGGGTGAGTCCACCGTGCGCCGTCGCCCAGACACGACGCCGTGCTACCGCCGCCGCAGAGGTTAGCTGTGGTGGGGTGCGCGCCGCTGCTCCTCACTTTGCCGTGCTATGGCCTGTGGTGCGTGCGAGTGCGATTGGGCCCAGAATGGAGAGGAAGGTGCGGCTAGGGTTAGGGAGGTTCGATGGGCGGAGGGTGGGCTGTGGGCCGAGGCCGAAGAACTCGTCCCGGCTCAACTCAAATTCTTGGGTCGCTTCTTTCATTTGGGCCGGATAAACTGTTTGCGCGCGAGTGTTCAATTTCATTTCCGAGTTTCTTGTTCTGGATCTGTGCACGTGCCTTGTCAGTTGTCACGGGAGTTAGGCACTGTTCAAAATGAGCGACGACCGTTTCATTCAGCAGCTGACACGCGACGTACGTAGTGAGATTTGAGAAAGTACGATGAAGAGTGTTGTTGAAATAGCCTTAAATAAGATTGCAAGTATATCTTCAGTAGAATGCCTATTCACCTTGTCTATTCCTAACTATCTCACGTTCTGTGTATACAGTACCGCTACACTATAGTGTTATTTCTCTACTCCTTAGAGAGCCGGTTGCCAGCGCGCAATGGACCGCGCACGCAATGGGCTGCCTTCGCTCCGATCCATCCCGATCCGGCCCATCTGATCCAACTTCTCTTCCCGAGCGCAGACCTAATCCACCTCGAGAGATTTCAGAACATGGGTCTCAAATTCGCACGCCTTTCAGAATTTAACACCACATCGCAATGATATGTGGGGTCACAATGGGTCAATGACATGTGGATCAGGATGTCAAATTCTGAAAGGCTTACGAATTGAGTCTCAGGTTCTCAAATATTTCATCCGACTCCGCGCCGCCCTTGACCGATGCCGCCACGATGTGCCGCTCCTCCCACGTGCCGCGACCTCGCTGCGCCGTGCTGCGCCGCACCTCCCTCGCGCCGGCGGCTGCGCGGCCACCCTCCCCGCGCCCTGCCACCTCGCTGTGCCGTGCCGCGCCACCCCTCCCTCGCACCTGCACCTGCGTCGCAGCCCTCCTCACGCCCCACGTGCGCCATGGAGCAGCTCCTCACCCCCCACTGGGGTAACTGCCAACAACGAATCAGTAACCCAGCTCTACGCGGGAGGTAGAGCTGCTCGTCGCCCCCCACGTTGTTGGCAACTGCCTTGACTACGAGATGGAATGGCAACCAACCGCGACAACGAACCACGAACGAGCGCCCTAGCTACAGCCTCTCAAGCGTACAAAAGCAACAACTCACCTCAGTTTGCTCTGCTCTTCTCCCGCACACACGAAAGGTACGGTTACCTCTCTGATGCTCGAGTTCCCTCTCGCTTCTGCTCCCGATTCTCCTCTCATGGTGGCTACTGCTTGATTCTTGATGATAGTGTGGTGCTTTATTCACGTCGTGGGGTTAACTGAAATTACACTCATGGTTGCTGATGCTTGATAGTGTTGTGCTTCGACGAGAGCTCAGCTGCCGGACTGGGATTGATTGCCTGCCTGCTGTGCTGAGGTCGATACATCTAGGTGAGGTTTTTGTTCATTACTTGCTGTTGCTTAGTTTCTCGCATCTGCTCTCACTTTCCCTCTCATGGATGCTGATGCTTGATAGTGTGGTGCATTAGCGAGAGCTCAGCTGCTGGACTGGGATTGATTGGTGACTTTGCCGATAGCTTGGCCACTGGACTGGGATTGGTTGCTGTTTTGAGGTGCATACATACAGATTAATGACCATCCTTTAGTGGTTTGATTGCTGCAGTGGTCTCAATGTTGTGCTCTATGAACTGATCATAAACTGTGCTTGCTACCTTCTTTGAGTAGTCCATATCGGTGTACATCAATTTAACTACTACTGTTAGTGATAAACTGATTCATTTTGTGCTCCACCTCTTGATCTGTGAATCCCTCGAATGTTCTGCTCAGTTTTAGTTTCTTATTCATCAAACTGTGCTTACTGTTTGCTCTCTGAATCCCTCAAACGTTCTGCAGCGGCTGGTACGAGCGGAGGCGAGGCGGAGGCCGTCGGCGCGGCCCTACGCGGGCGGAGGTGGCCCACGTCGTGGCGGAGGCCAGCGGCACGACACTGCACCGGCAGAGGCAGCCGAAGGCGATGCGGAGGCCATCGGTGTGACTCTGCGCGTGCGGAGGTACGACGGGACGAATGACTAGGCGGAGCAGATTGGAGATTGTAGCAAAGCGCTGGCACTTTACTAATTGTACTGCATGCAACACATTTATCCATCTCACTGGAGACAACCTAAATGCTATGGTGCCGTTTGGTTCACGGTGGATTTAGGATGCAGATAATACATAGAATATGAAACTAGAGTTTGGCACTATTGCAGTGTTTGAGAAAAATAGATAATGCGTTGGATTCTGTGCTAGCCAGTACCCACTTTCCCACATTGCCCTCATACCTAGCACCCTGCACGCACACCCAGTGGGGGGGTATTGTTTTTTTTTTTTGTTCAAAGCAGCCCTTTAGTATCTTCAATTATCAGGCATGTACCGGGATAGCGAGATTTTGGCCCGATTGACCAATATTTGCATACATTATCTTGCCCCTTTGGCTCAGTAGCAGATTTTTTCAACCAAAATGTGAGAATCTCGTGGACCAAACGGCCCACGCAATCATGCACAATACATAGTTTTCTTAAAAAATCATCAACGCTTCATATCATATTATCATTTACTCTTTTAGAAAAAGTTAAAAAGCATACCTCTAAATGATTAGTGTTCATCATCGTGAACTCGTAATCAACATACTCCAAGACACTTTGCGAGAGAAAATAATAAGTCAAGTATTAAATGTGCAACTTACACTAAGAAAAAACTATTATATGAACGGATTTTTAGTTAGCTATATATGAAATGACAACATCATAGAAGCCACTGTGGGCTATATGATGTTGCCATATTTCATGTAGTCAATTAAAAACACATTCATATAATAACTCTCTCTTGGTGTAAACGGTGCATTTAATATCTGGCGCACATGTTCATCTCACAAAGCGTCGCGGAGTCTGTGAATAGTCCGTTTTTCTTCTCTCTTTATTTGTCTTTCCTCCGTATTATTATAAATCTGATGTGACATCTCTTTCAATCCACTCACATCATCTTATTATATTATACTTGCTCTTCGCTCAAGAGCTATTTGTTCGCCACTACCACGCACCACTTGGCCTGGCCGGTGCCCGTAGAAGACACTTGGGGGGTGTTTGGTTCCTTGAGCTAAATTTTAGATTCCGTCACATCGGATGTTTAGATACTAATTAGAAATATTAAATATAGTCTAATTATAAAACTAATTACACAGATGAGGACTAAACGACGAGACGAATTTATTATGAATGTGATGCTACAATAAACATTCATTAATTATGGATTAATTAGGCTTAAAAAATTCGTCTCGCAGTTTAGTATTCGTCTGTGTAATTAGTTTTCTAATTAAACCATATTTAATATTTTTAATTAGCGTCCAAACATCCGATATGATATGGGCTAAAGTTTAGCCCATGAATGCAAACAGCCCGTTCTCGTCTCGACGAGGTACCCTATCACTCTGTCAGATCTGATGGTGTTTGGGACAGAGGCTAAAGCGAGGCTGGATAGAAAACTGGCACGGGTTGGAGAGTGCACGTGGAAACCCGAATATACCTAAATAATAAAACAGCATCCAAATATATATAATATAAACCACACTAGCTTCCATACACACGCCAGCTCTACTTGTACCTCTCGTCCTACGTACTTGAGCATGGTCTAGAATCTTTGTTTTAATTTCCTCACCTCACATTCTCACAGATTGACAAGGCCGTCCCACTGTTTTCTTGTTTTTCTTGTTTACGATACATAGAAAACACCCCCTAACTATGGAAAACTATATATACGCACCTGACCTGCGTCCCGCCTTTTCAATACATAGTTTTCAAAAAATAAGGTACTCACTTCGTACTCAACTATAAGGTGGTTTGGTCCTCTATCCTCTATCTATTCTTATCTTATATGGATGTTGATAAATATATTTACATGTAAACACATTTATTTGAATCATCAAATCCTTTACAATTTGAGATGCAGGGAGTACCGGCTATTTCCTTCGTCCCAATTTGCATGACAATGCTGAATTTTGTGTAGAATGTCTTAGCATTACTCTTAATCAAAAAAATATGTGTATAACATTTATTTTATGATGCTTTGGTTTACCATCAAAGGTATTTTATATAAGCATCACTATCACTATATTTCCAATATTCACATTAATATTTGAACTAAGATGGACGTTCAAAGCTCGTATCCAAAAGTCGGAAACCTCTTATAATTTATTGTGGAGTGAGTAGTATTGTGCACGTGTACATGTTTGCTGGGTGAATCGTTGGAGAAGCGGCAGTGACATGATGAGGTTGAGATCGAGGCAACAGCATGCACCATACTGATCCAATAGTACTTTGCATGATCAGTTTAATCACATGAATCTAGAGTTCTAGTCTTCTAGACATGAAACACATACATGGATTTGTGGTATGGACATGAATTTTTGATCTTGGGGAATTTAATGGATTTTGTTTGCTTCAATATATCCTTAATTAAATATGGTTAGGGAGGGTATTTTTACTTAGACATGCCGTGCCTAAGCCAAAACATTAGCCTATGGACGAGCATGATATGACCAGCAAACTTAGCTATACCGTGTTTGGTCGGCTTAGGCTGAGTTTATCAGCCGCCCATCAATCTCACCGTCCACGTTTTAAAACGGCAATGTCTACTGCACGGGTATAATATTATGCATGCTTATATACACGTTCTGCTAAACAGATCAGGGGTGTTCCGCCCCTTTAAACATGTATACCAACGAGTTTAACTAGCCTTGTTCACTACTTATTCCGTCCTCAAATATAGTGTTTTCTGAGTTTGTACTAATCAAACACCAAGTTTGACCAGATTTTTCGAAAATAAATATTAACATTTATCACGCCCAAGAAGTAAATTATAAAAATATAATTCATTATAGATCTCATAATAGTCATTCTACATTAAAAATATTATTGTTCTTTTTATAAACTTTGTCAAACTTGAAATAGTTGAACTCAAGACAAATCTGAAAACACTACCCATAGAGTAGAAAAGTGAAAACCGTGCTACGTGGCTTCCATGCGCGCTTGCGGGTTTGAGGGAATATGAACTGTTTTTTTTTATCAAATCCCTTTAGTTTTTTTTTTTAAAAAAAAGAGGTTGTCAAACTTAAAGCTGAACCGATAAACCAACAACGTTAGGCGGTTTGGTAGACTTGCTTAAAAACGCGAGGGAACGTGCCCAGGTACGGTTCAACGCTGCAACGCAAGTTCCAGGTCTTGTGCTTTTATTAGTCCACCAGTATACACCGAGAAAATGAAATATTGTGACGGTCGGAGGTCGCCGTCACCGGTGGAGCCCTGACTTGTACGCTCGTCGCGAGTCGCGAGTCGCGAGTTTGGAATTAAAGGCCGGGATAATTCTGTCACTAGCGAGATAGACGTCCTGGATTCTGGAAACGAGCACGAGCGATTCGAGGCTGCGAGGGCGACGGGGCCTGTGCAATGCAACCGCTCGCGCGCATCACATCAACGTGTCATGCCATCGGAGTTTGGACCGGGACAACCTCTCCTGCCCTTTGATCGGTACACGACGACCTCCGCGACGGGGTGGCTGTCGCTCTCGGCGACGGCACGGGTGTTGACTGACCTTTCGGTCTTCTACGGGCACCGCGAGACGAGAGGGGAAAAAAAAATCTAGAGCTATCCCACGCTACGATCCAAAGGTGACGTGACGTGACGCCTAGGTTCCTTCCGCTGGCCGCCGAAATTTTACACAACCTACGTACTGTATTTATCCGTGTTGTTAAAGTTAGTACTACTAATCCACGCATCATCGGCTGGTCGCCGTCGCTTGGCGCTAATAACGGCCGGAGTGAGTGGACCGGCCGGAGCAGGAGCGGGAAGGCGGCGGTCGGTCAAACGTTTGGACCGGTTCCGGCACGCCTGGCCCCACCACAGTAGAAGCAGGCAGGCACACGAGGAGTCGACGACGACGGAGCGCACCGCACGTCTGCACGTACCCAACCCAACACGGCGCGCAGGACAGGGCTGGCCTTTTCTGGGCTGTGGGGCGTACTGCTGCTGTAGACCCGGCCCACGGACGGGCGGGGCGGCGGTTTTCTTTACTACGTCTCCCTCCGCGTCACGGGAGCGGGCTTTTGACTCTTCTCCAGCTGGCCTTTGTGCGCGGCCGGGCCCACCGCGCAGTGATCCCACATCTCTCGGGATCCCGGCCCCAACGAACCACACCACCAAACCTGCCCGCCGTGATCAACTGCCCTGCTTCGAAAATGTTAAGAAATATTGGTTAATTATCGATTAGCCAATTAGTGATGTCATTAGCGGTTTCCATTAGTGAAGAGACACACTTTCAAGAGTTTTTCTAAAGAGACGTGCAACCACCCATTGGTCACCTATATATGTACATATAACCATCTTATGATATCAATGAGAATCATTCGTTCTTCGCAATTCGTCTCGCTCTATACTTCTCACTTCATAACACGTTATCAGCACGATTTGGGAAATCTCTGTGAATTAAGGGTATGCATATAAATCAATACGTATTGGAGAACAATATATTTATGCTACATGTCTCGACACAAACACAAACTCCTCTTATTGAATTGAATACAACATTCCATCCAGAGAATAAGACCATGGCAGGGTGCTTCTAGCATTTGTTCTGGATTTTTTGGAATGATGCAATACAACAGAGATGCTTTGTTCACCAGGAGGCGTTTTAGGCTTTTATGCTGATACCTCGTCATATTTCCGCAAAAAGTTGGCTTTCGGAAAAGGTGGTGAGACATGAACAAGTCTTGTAGCACATGGTTCATATGCAGAAACCCAACCAATTCTCCACTTGGAATAGGGATTCTTGACATAATCTCACTCATAATTTCTGATAATTTGCAGGCAGTATAAAATCATCTATCTATGCAGTTGATAGATGTGGTGACGACATATATGAGTCACTGGGTTTCAAACCCTCGTACACAAATTCGCAACATATAAAGTGTAGTGCTTACAAAGTCATTAATTTGGCTTAAAAAGCAAATAAGTTGAATAAGGTACGTTCGACTTAGTGAATTCCTTTCTCTGGAAGGGATACACAAAGATTATGATTACATGTGAGTTTTTATCTAAAAATTTTTAATTTGAATTTCATGCTCCCTCAATGATCGTCGATGCGGTTGACATCATTGGTGATGAACACTATAAATGACACAAAGTAATATAAAGACGGAGTATATGATGGGGGCATATGGATCTATGGTCCAATATTGTCTATGGACAATTGTCTATAAAAATGTCTACTTTCAGAACATATTGACGAATCGCAATATAAATAAATCATATTCATCTAAATCTCTCTGGTAGTCAGATTTTTGGAGAAAGAGAGACTCAAGGACATGCAGAAGAGATATAGGAATCTATATTCCATACATCAATGCCTTTATATGCTTACATATCTTGTAATCAATATCTGGCCAGACATTGCAATTGCAGTGATTTACTTACAAGATATAGCATTACTCCCACAACATTGGTTAGGGTTAAGGATATCTTTTCGATATCCGGAGGCATAAGACATCTTGTTATCTTTTACAAAAGAAACAGATATTTGACTTGACTGGATATATCTTGGTGTCTTTTACAAAAGAAACTGAGATCTTAGTATTTATCCGATCCCTTAAATACCACACCACAAACAATTTATACATATAGCGTGGAAAAAGTCTCAAAATTTATGGATGTCTTTGGTAGAGATATTTAGGACTATTTCTATCGACCATTATGATAAATAGGCATATTGATTTTATGAAGTCTCCTAAGAATGGCATTGGCTTCTCAGAATGATGTACCATAGACTTTAATGATATGGTATTGGTTCTATTGGATCACCAATCTTGTGTTATTTAAGGTGTGAACAAGTTATACTTGGTGTAATTTTGCTATGCATTTTTGCCTAAGATTGTTTTCCTCCTAGCAATGGGAAGGTAAACATGTTGCAAATTAAGTCACGTGATAATCTCACAAAGATTCATGAAGTTTCTACCATACTTCACATTTTATAACGTGTTGAAATCGGTATGAGACATCTTAAGTTTTGTAGGAATCATGAGGAGTTTCTCTTTGATTCATAAACTTGTTTAAACATCATATTGCACTCTTTTTTCTTTGTATGAGTTTTTCTCTCTTCTGAGGTTTCTCATATAAACTTTTTAATGAGGCAACTATCAACACTAGGATAAATGTCGTATCATCTATTTTCTCCAAAGAGGTTTTTAGAAGATGATATGGGACATGTAAGATTCATGAACAATTAATAATTCTTCTCCTCCTTCAGAAACTTAGGAGAATTATCAAATATACCGTATCATCTATTTTTTTCCATAGGGGTTCTTAGAGGATGGTATTAGGCATATCAGATTCATATCGTGATGTATCTTTTATTTTTTTTCCCACTGGGTTTTCTAAGGATTTTCATGGTATATAGATATTTCTTCTCTTCCTACGGGAACTATAGGAGAATTATCTACTTTATTAGAAGATGATCATACGATGGTTTCGAGGTGCAAATTGATCGAGAGAGAGTGTTAAGAAATATTGATTAATGATCAATCAGCCTAATTAGTGATGTCATTAGCAGTTGCTATTAGTGAAGAGACACCCTTTCACGAGTCTTCATAAAGAGACACGTAACCACCCCTTGGTCACATATATATACATGTAACCATCTTATGAGATCAATGAAAATCATTTATTCTTCACAATTTGTCTCGCTATCTGCTTTTCACTCGTAATAGAAAAACATGCTGCTGTTACTGTTACCGTGAACTGACTCGCTTAACCATTCATTAAATCTAAAGATGTTAGTAGTACTGTATTTCGAAGACGAAGGCTTTGCTTTTGTTCTTTTTTTTTCTGCGCACTAAAAAAGGATAAAAAAAAATCAAGGACACCCGACCGATCGGTCGGCACAATGATTCTCCCAATCGTGGCAAGTGCAGGTGCACGAGCACGGCCGAGACCGGGCGTACCGAGGACCGTGTCCAGGGCACGGGACGCCCCCCCTGCCGCACGCCGCCATGTCAGCAGACGCCCGCCGTGGCGGGGCCCGCGCCCTCCCACGCCCCCACTAGCTGCCATCAACTCACCCACCCCACTCCCCCCAGCCCAGAAAACTAGAAAAGGCACGTCGCCACGCCCCGCGCCACCCCTCTCGCTTCCACGCGGGCCCGGGATCCCTCTGGCCCCGCACGTCAGCGAGGCTACGTAGGCTCTCCAGCGGTGGGGGCTCCCCCGTGCTCCGCGAGCATAGGCGACGGTCCCGTCGCGGGCGCGGAGTAGAAGAGCAATTCTAGGTCGGGAGGACACGCACGCGCACGGCCGCACGCCACCTACAGAGAAGAGCTCGCCGCCGGACCGGACGGAGACCCTCCGGTCCCCCGAAGGAAAAAAAATTCGAGAGGTGGCAGGGGGAGCGCGGAGTGGGAGGAGGGCGGCAGATCGGGGCGGCCGCGCGTAGCTCGGGGGCTCAGGCGCACCTCTGGGTGGTGAGACGGGGGGCACCCGCGCGCCCATGCGTCGGTGAGGCGGTGGGGGCCCGCTTGGCGCTCGAGTTGGAATGGCGGCGGGGAGGTGCTGGGCCGTGGTCCTCGCGGTGGCGCTGCTGCTCGCGACGGGACGGCGGGTCGTCGCCAACACCGAGGGTGAGTCCTGTCCTGTCCCGCCTGTGCCTGATCTGATGCGTGCCGGTGGCGGCCCGTGCGCTGCCCGGTTGGGATTTGCTCCAAGTTTGAAATCTCAACTGCAGGGATGGAGCCTACGAGCTTCCATTCCTTCTGCTTGATTCCATGCTCTTTTTTTTTTACCCTCCTTGCTCTAGGAAGTTACTAGGTACTGTACTGCCCGGGTCTCTGTACCTCTTGCTTCTGCTCGTGGTGATGCGTTTGCGTATTTGATGCTTGTGCGTAGCAGCGTAGGTTTAGCTGTAGCTCTGCTTCGATAGAGCAAGTGAATGAACAAGCTATCTTCGCTGCTGCTGCTACTTTGGACAAAGCCGTAGACTTTTTTCTTAGTTGCAGTTATTACGTTATGCTGTATACTTTCTTGGTTTTGGCGTTCCGTCAATTGCGAATTCTACTTCCAATAGCTTGGCCTAGTTTGTTTGTCTGTTTCAAAAGACTATTAATTTTGCTCATATCGTCTTCCGGAATTAAGGAGTTCGTTTGACCTGCTTCTATTTTTGACTTTGAGGCTAGATGATTTGACCCGTTCTTTGAGCTACTGGCAAACAATTGTGTGCTGGCTCTGTCTTATTGTTGGGGTCGATCAATCTATACGTTATTGAACATTATTAGAGCTCTGTGTGTGTGTGTGTGTGTTATTGAACATTTGTTTGATTGAACAGTTCTCTCTCTGTTTTTTTTTCCTTGTCAGAGAGGGCAATTTAACAGTATACTTTATAGAATGTGTCCCCATGGTCGACCATGAATACAAGAACGTCAGCAACTGTAGTACTAACAATGGATGGGTCGATAGTAACAACTACTCCCTCCGTCCACGAAAGAATGAAATCCGGGCTCTGTCCTAAGTCAAACCATCGTAACTTTGACCAAATTTATATAAAAATATATTAAAACTTATGCTACCAAATTAGTATCATTAGATTCTTGTTGGAATATATTTTCACATTATATATATTTGGTATCATAAATGTTGTTACATTTTTATATAAATTTCGGTCAAATTTACGATTGTTTGACTTAGGACAAAATCAGGATTTCATTCTTTTGTGGACGGAGGGAGTAATTTGTTGTGTTAAGGGGGAACTTACGAATACATAACCACACTTTTTTTTTGCCTTGGAGACCTACTATTTTTTGCTAAACATTTTACATATGAGCTCATTGTCGATGGAATTTCTCATATGTTTGTTCATCCTGACTGGGACATGTTTGCTGATGATAATGCTACCATTTGTCAACAGGTGATGCTCTTTACAGCCTGCGGCAGAGCTTGAAAGATGCTAACAATGTCTTGCAGAGTTGGGATCCCACTCTTGTTAATCCCTGTACATGGTTCCACGTTACGTGTAACAATGATAACAGCGTTATCAGAGTGTAAGTTCATGAGAAATCTGTCACTAGTTCATTCCAGGGTGTTAAAGATGTGCTCCGTTTGGTTCTAAATCTTGTTCCTTTCACAGTGACCTTGGAAACGCACAATTATCAGGTGTCCTAGTGCCACAGCTTGGCCAGCTGAAAAATCTCCAATATTTGTAAGTTCCGCATGTGCTGGTTTTGCTAACCGATTCAAGATTTGGATTTGCTGTCTCTTGCATGCTGCCTCAGTATAATTGTTCTAAATGTGATTGAGAAGAATGCTGTTTCAATCTGAACATGATCCCTGTTTCTAAAACAAATCCTTTTCTTGACATTGTGCCCCTGATTCTATTTGTTAGTTGTAACTTACATCTGAGACCTGATTTATATCACTTCTTTTTTTTGGTAATAGGGAGCTTTACAGCAACAACATAAGTGGGACAATACCCCCTGAACTGGGCAACTTGACAAACCTGGTCAGTTTGGATCTGTATATGAACAACTTCTCTGGCAATATTCCTGACAGCCTGGGGAACTTATTGAAGCTGCGTTTCCTGTAAGAGCACTGATTTGGCTTACTAATTACTAGCACCTACTTATGTTGTTTTACTAGCTGTTGTTTAGGCACTTTTCATTTTTGTTAAAAAATTGTGGCTGTTATTTTAGGCTTTTGATCTCTTTGTTGAGAATGATCTATATATTTTGTAACCACGTTGGTCTTCATAAATTTACTGTTTGGGCTTAGTTTTTTTCTTCTCCTCCTTTATCGTACTCTTTTGGTGCTTATTCCGTATGTATGGCAGTCATATCTTTTTTAGCAAAAAAAACATCATTGACATTTTTATTTTTATGGCTTATATGCTCTTATACTTTGGTAGTCACAAATATTTATTTGTTTTGTGCCTATTTGCAAGGATAGACGTCTTAACAACAACAGCTTGACCGGTCAAATTCCTCAATCCTTGACCAATATCTCCACTCTCCAAGTACTGTAAGTCGCATTTGCACTGCTACCGTTCTCGTGATGTTTGTTATGTGTTGGATTGGATGAATATATAATATAATTATCATGATAATGCAGGGATCTCTCAAACAACCAGCTCTCAGGACCAGTCCCATCAACTGGCTCCTTTTCACTCTTCACCCCTATAAGGTTTTTTATCTGGACAATTCAACTATATTTACCCTAACTGTACCTTTAGTGTGGATGGTAAACTTTACCTGGTTGTTTCAGTTTTGCCAACAATCCACTTCTTTGTGGTCCTGGTACTTCGAAGCCTTGTCCTGGGGCTCCTCCTTTTTCACCACCACCTCCATTCAATCCTCCATCACCCCCAACCCAATCATCTGGTAGGTTATTGATTTACTTGTTCTCTCATTAGCACACTAGCATAAACTTTAGCATTCTGGATGACATGTGCTTCCTGGATTTATATCTCTACTATACTATCAGGTGCCTCTAGCACTGGAGCAATTGCTGGAGGTGTTGCTGCCGGCGCAGCATTGGTGTTTGCTGTGCCTGCAATTGCATTTGCAATGTGGCGCCGTCGTAAACCTGAAGAGCATTTCTTCGATGTGCCTGGTCTGTATCAAATCGTGTACTTCGTTTTCTGTTAATCCATATTGCCTGTTTGTTCATCTTCTGGCCCATTTTGCTTCAGCTGAGGAGGATCCAGAAGTCCATCTTGGTCAGCTTAAAAAGTTTTCGTTGCGGGAACTTCAAGTTGCAACAGATAATTTCAGCAACAAGCACATTTTAGGAAGAGGTGGTTTTGGAAAAGTGTACAAGGGAAGGCTTGCTGATGGCTCATTGGTAGCAGTGAAAAGACTAAAAGAGGAACGCACACCTGGTGGTGAGCTTCAGTTCCAAACAGAGGTTGAGATGATTAGCATGGCAGTGCACAGGAACCTTCTTCGGCTTCGTGGTTTCTGCATGACACCTACTGAACGGTTGCTGGTCTACCCATACATGGCTAATGGGAGTGTGGCATCACGTTTACGAGGTACTTTGTTCATTTCCATTTAATTTTATTCTAAATATGGCGGCCATAGCCCCAGCCAAACAGGCAGAATATTATGTTTCCTGTTCTGATTAATCTTATTGATTTCATAGAGCGCCAGCCATCTGAGCCACCTCTTAACTGGGAGACAAGAAGACGGATTGCACTAGGATCTGCAAGAGGACTCTCTTACTTGCATGATCACTGTGATCCCAAAATCATCCATCGTGATGTCAAAGCAGCAAACATTCTTTTGGACGAGGACTTCGAGGCAGTTGTGGGTGATTTTGGGCTTGCCAAGCTTATGGACTACAAGGATACACATGTAACAACCGCTGTACGTGGAACAATTGGACACATTGCACCCGAGTACCTCTCCACCGGCAAGTCTTCTGAGAAGACTGATGTTTTTGGCTATGGTATCATGCTTCTGGAGCTTATTACTGGACAGAGGGCATTTGATCTTGCTCGTCTTGCAAATGATGATGACGTTATGCTTCTTGACTGGGTAAATAACTTTTCTTCTCATTAGACATACAGTATTACCACACTACATATTGTGCCCTTATTTTATCATAGTGCTTTGCTGTCTATGGGCTAGGCTATAATAGTTTGTTGTCTTGACTATTGGTGCCAAAGCTAGCCCTGTAATGATGAAGTTCCCTTAAACCATTCTCTTCTTAATTAGAGAGCGTGCACTGCCAAGTGACAAGCTGGGTAGTTCATGCCCCAGGGGACATCAATCATGCCTAGAATATGCTAATGCACAACTTGTCACCCTACCATATGCCTGATGCATTATGAAAACATGTTCAACTATCAGAACAATAAAATAAATGGACTGCTCATGGCAAGAACAAGCTGGCAAAAATGAATAATTCACAATTGGCATCTTGCAGGTGAAAGGACTGCTGAAGGAGAAGAGAGTAGAGATGCTGGTGGACCCAGATCTGCAGAATGCTTACCAGGAGATCGAGGTGGAGAACCTGATCCAGGTGGCTCTCCTGTGCACGCAGGGCTCCCCATTGGACCGACCAAAGATGTCAGAGGTGGTAAGGATGCTCGAGGGTGATGGCCTGGCAGAGCGTTGGGACGAGTGGCAGAAGGTGGAAGTGGTGAGGCAGGAGGCTGAGTCGGCACCGCTACGCAACGACTGGATCGTTGATTCCACGTACAACCTTCGCGCCGTGGAGCTGTCAGGCCCAAGGTGACAAGCCTCACGGGCATCAGCCGTTCCACGTCTCCGAGGAAAGAATTCAACACTGGATTGCCCAGATTCAGTCTAATTGTTGCTTGTGTATATGAAAGGTAGTTTTTGGAATTGTTAGCTACAATTTGAAGGGATGATACTTAATTTTGGACTCACTAGCCTCAGAAGTTGGGGATAGGCTGCAGTTGTGTTGTTAAGGTGAAATTCGTATATTTGAGGGTGAGTTTCCGAAGCATTGTTGTAGCGGTGCGGTGAATGTAGCAGCGGTCGTTCAATTGTATTACGTCCAATGCAGAACAGGGTTACGTTTTGCCATAGCGGTAAGGCCTGTTTGTTTGCGACTTTGGTAAGCGAGTGCTTATTCGCCAATTCTCCTGATCGCACGAGTTAAAAAACGCCAGTTATCAACTGCGACGGAAGAATCTTGAAACGCGAGCCGAGCCCTGCGTTCTCACGGAAGCAACACGGGTGAATGCAGAAACAAACAATTCCTTTTTGCATCTTGTAAAATTCATAGTTCAGAGATAAAATTCCTAGTCATTCGGGATAAAGAAGCTTTTGAGTCTTTGAGATGCCTGTACAGTACCCTATGGTATGCTTTTCTTCCTCACATACATATAGAGCGAAGCAATGAAGGCCACGATGATACTTCAGGAAATACTCCAGTATACCATTTCCCATTATATTATGCAGGGATGGTAGAGCACAGCATGGCACATTCTTCAGTGCAAACTCTTCAGGCAAACATAAACAATGCTCAAGGACAATAGGACATACACCGCCAGCGATGCTCCCTCTCTGTACAATGTTTATCCCCATCGCCAATTCGCCATGGCATGCCTATGATGACATCGTTTCAGTTTAATCCTGCCGGTATGTGTATACATTCAAGTCATTTGCTGCCTCAAAATTTGTGGTCATCGGTATCAAGCACACCAGTACCTGAGGAAACATGCAACCGCTCTGAAAGGAGGGCAGCAGCACTTGCCAAATTCAGGTAGAAAAGGAAAGAGCGCTGTTTTGTCAAGAAAGGTGAGGTATGTGAACAGGAAGAAACTTGCTGAAACAAGGCCAAGGGTGCGTGGTTTGTAACGGTTTCAGATGGCAGGCGGGCAGTGGAAAGTGATTACAGTGGACAGCGGGGTGTATCAAGTTTTGAATAGCCTGTTATCTGATTACGGGGGAACTGACTACATGCTATATGGAACCAAACGTATGTAACGTAATCATTTAAAACACTGTAATCCAATTACGTTACAGGAGGCAAACCAAACACTACCCAAGTAATAACCACCATTGACTTAACGCACATTAACAAGAAACTTCCCATTGACGTATGTCACAAATTCACCACATTTCTTGCTCAGAACACCAAAATAAAACCACCACACCTATCAATATCATTCACCCTGAATCATCAGTATAAACTAAAATCTTGTATCTGATACACCATGGAAACCGACAATACATGTTGATCGACTATTATACACTATGTACACCTTTATCTGTTACACCGCGTCTACATACATCTATCATACACCGGTGGCCGTGGCTATGCTACATCGCGCTGGGGAAAACTGGGCAGACAAAATTAAAAAAAAAAAGTGAAGACAGTGGCGACAACAGGCAGCGCTGAAAAAATGTCAGTTCTCACAGACCAAAGACCTTGGAGCTCAGGCAGTGCCGGTTATCAGTCTCTCCTGTCGATCCAACTTCTTCACCTTGATAAGACCGACCAGGACTTGTAGCCCAAAAAATGCGCAGAGGGAGTACGCAATGGTTGCTGGTCCCTGCAATGGTTCATTGAAGATTTGAAGGTCAGGTGAGAAAAAAAGGGTGTTAGAAATTTGATGAATGCTACTATATACTCCAGTTTGTTTGGAAACTCACTCGGATTGAATTGAAGTACAGCATGGTTGCAAGGTTCACCAAACTACCTGCAGCAATTCCCTGGAAGACAAAGAACAATATTTTAAGATACTATAGTGATATGGAACATCAGAGAAAAAATAACGCAGCACCAAATAAAGAAAACAACTTGATGATGTAACGGCTAATTCACTTGATCAAATTTCTTGCTTTGAAATTGCAGTCGCCCAACATTGATTTATTTTTTTAACATTTGCGAGTAGGTTCCAATGTGGCCTAGCTGAATTTGCATGAACTCAGCGTCGTCCAGCAGACATGTTTGCCCCTCTTTTCATGGTTCACAAAAAGGTTACATAGCAAAAAGTTTAAAAATCGCTAATAATTCTGAACTCACATATCCTATTGTTTTCTGTACTGCAGCAACTCTTTGAAATGCTCTTTCCGATTCCAATGTTCTGACACGAAGCTTGAGATCACCTTGCTCCTGTAAAAAAGCAGTCCATTTGAGTTCAATGGCCCACACTTTCCTGGAAAGGCCATGTTGCAAGTAACACAAATACAACACAAAACAATGCTCCAAATACTGTGTTTACCAAACGCTCAATGATTTGTGCGAGTTTTTCAACTCTGTCAGGTTGGCGGAACAAATTGTAAAATGCACGTGACTGCCTTTCCCATCTCTTCTTTGCATCCTAGCATAATACAGAAGCCAATAGCACTTTAAACTCTCAATATCAATAATCAGGAGATGTGCCATCATATAGAGAGTAAACAGTATTGAGTATTGACCAAATGTGAAACTTGCCTTTACAACTACTTCAACACCAGCTTCATTAAATCTTAGCAATTCCATGGCATATCTAGCAAATTAAACAGATGTATCAAGTCAGCAATAGAAAAGGTCAAGCCGAAAATATTTAGCCCATTAAGAGTACAAATAAGTGAAGATGCACAAGTTTGAGTTTTTTATAAAGTATGAAATGCTAGTAATGGAGGAAGTACTCACGGCCTAGCTATCTCTGTAATATCAAATCTAGGATCAAGGCCTTTCCCAATACCATCTAGAACTGCACCGAATGGACAAAGCATGAGGAGCAATGACAATACGATAACCATTTCCTTGAACAACACGTATTCTATTAGAGACACTCAAACCTGAGAATGCCCTGACCACAAATGTAAATGTGGCAGGGAAGCGAAATGGTTGATCAGCGGCAATCGCCAAAAGATCCTCTCCTGCAAATTTAATAGGAGCCAACATAATGAAATTAATCGAATACATTATACACCTTGACATGTTTCCATCCATCAAGTTAGTTGGTAGGTCACACCACATTACCAATTGCAGCAAGTCTCTGTTTCTTCTTTTCAAACTTCTCCTCCTTAGTTAATTGCTTTTTAAATCCCAATTCTGCAGTTGCCATCTCTCTCTCCTTCCTTTGTGCTGCTAAACGCTCTTGAAAGCTATAAAAAGTAGACATAAAAAGTGAAGTCAAGCTTTTCAATTCAACGAATTCTATTCGCAAATAACTACAAGGCAAAATCTTCTCAAGGACGGTGTTGTACTTGGATACTCTTTCTTCTTTAATGAAATGGCACGCAGCTCTCATGCTGTCATGCACGTTTGAGAAAAAAAAATCTTCTTAGGTACAAGTAACTACCTATTGAGGAAAAATTGAGCCGTTCTTCTGACTGCAGTCATATCCCCCGTAGGAACAAGCACACCCATTTGAACCATTGCTCTAAGTACCTGCAGGAATACAGGATTCAACATTCGCCAGAACTTCACAAGGTCTAAATTAAATTATCATATACATGCTATTATGCCCAAAGAAACTTACTTTGTCAGGATCCTTTTCATAAACTCCATAGAATACTTCAAGCAATCCTTCCCGAATATTTTGACTGATACTGCAAGTATGAAGAATGAACATTAGATCTTCGAAATTGTAACTAGTTCAAGAAAGTAGCACAAATTATCTCTCAAAACGAAGCTTATGGTGAAGGGGAAAAAAATCATATGCTACCTTCCCATCATCCCAAAGTCATAGAAGATAAGCCTCCCGCCATTGAAATCATCAACAGCAATGTTTCCTGGATGCTGTAAAGAAATCACCATTAGCAGTTAACACAGCATAACAGCCGCTCTATTTGAAATACTACAAAGGAGCAAAAAGACGGTAGGGATGATTCAGCCTCATGAAATTTGTAATAAATAGCTCCAGTACTCCCTCTGTTCATTAATATATGATGTTTTTAGTTCTAAATTGAACTGAAAAGTGTCATATATTAATGGGAGGAGGTAGTAAGCACTTTTCATAACAAAACTGAAAGAGTTGTATATTATAAGCACATTGGATTTTGTCTATAGCTGAAGCATATTTGCATGTAGAGCTGAGCCATAAATCTTCCAACGTTACTTGTAACAAGCTAGAGGTGCAAAGGTTAGCAAAGGATGCCAAAGGGACCTGATAAATTCAATGATAGAGCTTTTAATTATGCAAATATTATATTTGAGTTCCATTTGAAAACAGGCTACAGGCCAGTGCATGAATATAAATGGAGTGAAGGTGAGAAATAACCATAATGACTAAAGCAGTGTAACAGTGTCTGTGGAGAATGTACAGTATGACTAACCGGGTCAGCGTGGAAAAATCCATGGGACAAAATCTGCTCAAGGTAGGACTCAACAGCATACCGGCCTAATCTGAAAGCGCTCACGTTGGCCCCAAGCAAACAATGTCAGTTGGCACAGAAAATTGAGCCCATGGCTGACTGGTATACAATACGTACCTTTTCCGATCAACTCCTAACTTATCTAACTGCTTTATTCTGTTAATTTTAATTCCTGGGACATATTCCATTGTTAGAACCTGCAGTGAAGATAAAATATCTTTTTTTATATAATAAAGGATAAAATATCTTTATTACAATTGCTTGTTGGATATATTTTGTAAGTTTCTGTGTAGAAGAAACCTGAGGTGTAGTGTACTCCCAGTAAATTTCAGGAACCTTCACATAATCCAATTTTTTGAAGTTCTCAGCAAATTTTTCAGCATTAAATGCTTCCTTCGTATAATCTATTTCCTGATAAAAATCATGAGCTGATTACATGATAAGTAATACGTACCCAATATAACACAATAAGACATGTTCATAAACTAAATTACCTGATATAAGACGGATGCACACTCATCATAAATAGCAACCCAGTCTCTCTTGGCACCATCTGACTTCGGATCCACTTTCTGAAGGTATTCAGCTATTACCTAGAACCAATTAAGTTATTCATCAGCAAATGGTAGCAAATGAGAACATAGCGAATTACTCCCTCCATTCCTTTTTATTTGACGCGGTTGACTTAATCCTTCGTCTTATTCAAAAAAATTATGTAAATATATGCAAACTCAAGTCATACTCAAAGTACACCTAATGATCAACCAAGTAACAACAACATAAATGATAAGTAATAAAATTTTTTGAACGAATGATCAAAGTTTTGAAAAAAAAAAGTCAACTACGTCAGTAGATAACTAAGTAACAGAAAACATCTTTTTTGGTCCTAATAAAAAGCAATAGCACTTATAAAACCACAGCATGATGGCTATGTGCATCTTTAGATGTAGAAGCCAGGATGTTTTCATTCGAGAAAAAAAAGGCCATGATGTTTTATTCCATTGTCTTAAAAGTGAAAGCACTGCATGCTATAGGAGTATTAGCATTACCCTTAAGTTCTTCAGATCAATATCAAAGAGCTCCTTTAGACCAGGCCTTTGCACTTTGATGGACAACCTCTTGGCCATTCAGACGTGCCCGATGAACCTGGCCTGTCAAAAAGGGATAGATCATTACAGTGTCAAGTTGCTTAGTAAAATTTCAAGTTTATTACCGAGGCTAGCAGCAGCTATTGGTTCAAAATCAAATCGATCAAATATCTCTTTCACAGATGCCCCAAGCTCCTCTTCTACAATTTTTACAGCCGTCTCAGAAGGAAATGGAGGAACTTGATCCTGCAAGAGAGGCAATAATTTCAAAAATCCACTTCTATTAGCCAAAAGGAAAATAGAATGAAGAACATGAAAATTCTAATAGCCACATAAGGCACCTATTTTTCTTCCTTCACATTCGGCACCGAGCGACTGATAAATGCTAATATGCTAGAGCAATGCACAGTGCACGATCTGAGATCGAGCAGATTTGGTTATCCGCTAGGCTAATCTAGTAAGCTGGATTGTTGTTAATGCATATCCAAGCCTGCTGGTGGAGGGTGGCCAAATTATTTTCTAACATAACAGGTCAGGAGTTCCTGCTACCGCAGCCATTTTAGGAGATTTGCAATTTATTTTTGGAGAAGCACCAGAACCAAAATTAGTTTCAACACACAAACCTGCAACTCAGATAACTGATCCACATATTCCTGCGGAAGAATATCCACTCTGGTGGAGAATTGCTGCCCTATTTTGATGAATGTGGGGCCTAATCTCAAAATACTCTCCTTTAGCCACTCGGCGAGAACTTTCCTCCTCATCTTCTTTTTCTCCTCCGTCATTCCACCTGCAGAAGTTGCCTTAGAGCTTTATTTAAGATACAAAGTTCTGAAGAAAAACATATAGGTAACTCTTCAATAAGCACATTATGTATTATGCACAAAAACATCAAGAAAATTGCAAAATATTATGAACATCATCGTGTAAAAGACACACATCAAGTGTGTTGACTAGCACCCCATACATGCTGTTATATAGGATGAAGGATTTTATTCGATAGTATTCACAAGTGTTTGCAAGAAAGACGTGTGTGAACAAAATACACTGTAAAAGAGATGGGAAGAACTTGTTGCTATTTTTCACAGGTAAAGGGGGAAAAAACTTGTATAGGTGAGTAAGTGTTCTGTTAAAGCTGCTAACCTCTGTAGGTGAACTTCTGGTTGTTGAGCCAAGCCTTGAATACAAATGTAAAAACGAATCCCCATATTTCCAGCGTTCTTTGAATTGTCGAATAAGTTTTAAACCGGTTCCAGCGACCACCAGGAGCAACAGACACCTGCAAAATCAGTTATTCAACTCAAAAAGGAAAGGGAAAAGGAGCACATTGAATGATACTCCAATACCGCAGCTATTTCCTTCAGATATCTGCAAATGAAGAGCAATACGCGCAGAGGCCAAGCGTAAAGCCAGGTCCATGTATCTATGATCTACTCAACCTCACCCATGAACTAACCACCCAGCCTGTTGCAGTTTCAACCAGGCCCCATCAATTTTGTTCCAGAGAGCTTGTGGATGATGCTACTAACCTCCTACTCGTATCTGAAGATATGTGATACTGATACTATAGTCCTACCCAAATTTGAACTTGGTTCCAACTAAAGTACCACGAATGCACTTGCCCCCACAGTCCCACATATGCCACATTACGCTGATGTCACCCAAGTCGAGCTGCGGCACTAACTTTTGTGAAATCAACCGCCGATCCTATTCCATGCTATCACCCACCTAGAACTGGCGTTGGACAACACATGCAGCGAATATTCACCTCAGGCAAGCGCTTCCCGCCGCTCTGCTTGAACCAGGCATCCTCCTTCCCGATCTCCTCCACCCTCTCCTTCCTCCTCCTCTCGACCTCCGACGGCGGGACGGGGGCCACAAGGGCCGCGGTGCTCGCGGACGCCGCCGGCTGCTGCTTCACCGCGGCGCCGTTACCGCCGGCGCTACCGTTGCCGTTGCTTCCGAGGTAGGCCTGCACGGCGGCATCGTCGTACCCGAGGCCGCTGCCGTCGCCGTTGAGCCCGTAGCGCTTCGCGTCCTCCTCGGCCGGCGGGGGCGGGGGCGCGCGGTCTTCGAGGACGGCGCGCACGAGGCGGGCCCGCGATCTCCGGAGAAGAGGCGGCGGGGGGCGCGGGTGGAGGCGGAGGCGGAGGTGGCCGGGGACGGAGAGCGAGGTGGAGGCGACGAGGGAGGCAGCGGACATGGCGCGCCGGTGGGGGGCGGGGGCGGGGCCTAGCTGGGGTTTGGGTTGCGGGGGTTTTGGCGGGACGCGCCGGGCCGTGTGCGAAGGCTTGGAGTTGGAGGAATGGAGGCCCGAGGTGGAAGTGGAATGCAAGGAGTGGTGGTGAACGCCGCGGAGGCGAGGGGGCCAAGCGCCAAGCGGCAAAGGGTGGGAGACAGGGAGAGAGGTGGTGGTGGGGGAGCCACGTGGGAGGCACGGAGGATGAGGCCATCTCACCTGGGGCTCCGTGATTGGGCCAAGGCGAGGCGCGTGGGGCCCGCGCGGCGGGGAGTGCTTTTTTTTTTTTTCGGTCTCTAGTTCCTCTCTTTTCGGCGTGTGTTTGGCTGAATGCAGCGGTTGTCTCGTTTCTATTAATCTGTAAATGTGGTATGGTCATGACATTATAGATACAATAGAATAGAGTTTGAATTTGAAAAATAAGATGAAAACGCTGTTGGAGATAACCGACAAATTTATTTAAATTTTTTTTCTATTTGACGTTGAGCTGGTTAGTTATTTCTTAGTCCACAAAACTTAAATCTTACCTACATGACATTGGATTTATTTTTAGGCTGGCACCAATGGTGTCTCTGTCCTCTATTACTATTACAGCACTATTCTGTAGACGAGGAATTGGGGAACAGGGGAACCTATGTGGCCTTTCATCCACTTGTACCATCTAGCACGGTTAAGTATCATGTCAAAATACAATTCTACCCTCCGCCGGAGCCAGCACCGCCGCCGACCATGAGCACGTGAGGGGAGAAGGCCCGCCCTGCTTGCTCGGTCGCGCGTTCGCGAGGGGAAACGCCGCCCCAGCCAAAGCCGCCGCCGCCGACGGCCATCAATGTGTAAGGAGAGCCACCGCTGGTGCCGGCCATCAGCGCTCGAGGGGGCGCGGCACCTCTCCTCTGGTGTCGACGAGGGACTGACGTGCGTCTGGCACCGCACGCGATAGCCTCCTCGCTTGTTGTCGGCGCCGGAACCGGAAGCGGAGCTAGGGTGTGCGCAGGGCCGCCCCGCCCCACTCCACGGGTGTGCGTGGGTCCGCACCGGCTACCGGCTATGCGAGCGAAACGCCACCGCAGCTGGGGCACTGGCGTGTGCAGGGGAGGGGGCCATTGCACGTGGAAGGGAAGGCGCCAAGGAGGAGCCACCGTCCCAGCCGTCGACGCGCCGGCGAGGGGACTGGCCACCGCCCTGGTCATCTCTGCGTGCTAGTCTGTTAGACTAGCTCATCAGCCCGCCCATCCCATCCCGTCCATCCACTGTTCCAACTACCCCTCTCTCTGTTTACAGGTGCGCGCAGTGTATGTGAACTCCTTTTGGGTCTATTGGTGAGCCTAGTCTCACGGACAGTGACACTCAAGGGAATTTAGGAATAAAAAATAAGTCCAGTGTCAAATATGAAAGATTAAAGTTTTAAGAGTTAAGGAAAGAACAAACCAATTTATATCAAATAGGAAATTTTTTCAATTTATTATCCGTAGGCCTTTCAATCTTATGTCGTGACTCGTGAGGGATCAGGGATGTGAGTTTGTCTGATGTTTCGTTCGTCAGTTTATGTGAGCTTTTGGCTGGGATTCGTTAACCCGTCGCTGTGATAGTAGCATTTCTGTTTGTTTCTACCACAACATAGACATTCGTCAGTCAAGCATATAGTGATATATTATTATTTAACAACTGAAACTAATTACCGGATCCGTGGCGCAATGGTAGCGCGTCTGACTCCAGATCAGAAGGTTGCGTGTTCGATTCACGTCGGGTTCAAACCCCCGATCAAATATCCGGATTTGAATTTTTAATTTTTTTAGCTACTGCATGCTTCCTTTTTAAAAATTTTTAGCTACTGCCTGCTTCCACGCATTCCAGCCCCAACATCCGGATTTAAATTTTTTATTTTTTTAGCTACTGCCTACTTATTAAAATATTAAAAAATCATATCAACATCCCTCGACTGTGCTTGGAATTTATTTTTTCTCTCTGGGAGTCTGGGTTATGCTTGTGCTCCCCAAACCCTGGAGCTTAGGAGGGTAGGAGGCGGCCATGGCCTGGATTTAAATTGTTGCCTTACCATAAGCTACTGCCAGCCGAAGGTGCACAGTATTTACATGGATCTCCAAGTCACACACTTACTTTGTCCTTTCTGTTTCTTATTGCCCAAATACTTGTGTTACCTCAAACTTTGCATCAATGTGTATCTTTGCATTGTCTATTGATTCCTAGTTTTTGTTAAATTTTTATGCACCTTTTTATGTGTTCCTTTTCAAATGGGAGCATGAGAGCACCTAAGGGTGGGAGCACCGGAGTTCTTCGTGCTCCACTACTATATATGTATTGCTTGGCTAGCGCTTTGCTTCATGTTTTTCACTGTTTTTTCCCATGATCAAGTACTAAGCTTTATAAAAAAACTCAAACATATATGTTAGCTGGCCGAAGCTGCCTACCCTTAGTTGCAGTTTCATTTTCTCTGCCAAATCGTAGCCAATTTTGGGCGGCCGATTTTACCACCCCGATCTGGCCGGCCAACGTGTTGGCAGCGGCAGCTGGGTGCTGCATCCAAACATACCCATAAACTATTTCCATTGGCGGGTGGCTGAAAGAGACACATGTGAACACAAAGATTTCTACAGGCAGATTTCTTATGAACAAGCTGTAGAAATATATTTTCCACATGTATGTTTTATTATGAGAACTGCATATACAAATAAATCATTTCTCTAGGTGTTTCTAAACCGGCACGGCTTACGAACTACTCGTTGTTTGAAAAGATGCCTTAAAAGTTATGACCAATCAAAAAATGTTCATTATAGCAGGTGTCATTACAAATATCACTGTTCTGAGATGTGCCTATTACTATTCACGAAATTGTACATGTACCATTATAATTTCGCAATACTTTGATATATGCCATTATGTACCCATTTGAAGCATTTTTTGGATTAAATTACCCCTATCTTCTTCCTCTCTCCTCTTCTCATGTCATCTTCTCCAATCCGGCACTCGCACCGCAGCTCAACGGTGACGGCCACCGGCCACCGGCAGTGGTAACGCTCGTCGTGCGGGTACGTAACGTCCGTGGCTCACCCCCGTCGCCTAAGCGTACCGACCCTGGAGTCGCCGGTATCCTCCATTGCGCCGGTATCCACCATGGCGTACTGATCGCCGAACTGGAGTCATCGGCATCCTCCGTGACGGTGACTGGACCTGGAGTCACCGCCAAGCGCTGCTATCACCGTCGCAAGTGCCACCATGGGAGAGCCATCAGCGTCACCGACCTCCGTCGCATCCTGTGCCTCGGCGCCCGCATCGGCATCGCCGCTCTTGCTCCTCCGGTCGAGGTTCAGCCCGAGCCTGATGTGGCCATGCATCCAGAAACACTCGATACTAGTGCTACTAACATTGCTACTGGTGATTGATTGAGCGCACGTACTGCCTTGTGTAGCCACCTACACACTAATAGATACGAAGAGAGAGAGAGAGAGATGCCCACAGCTCCCTGTGCGCCTGGGATCCGAAGCCGCCGCCGTAGCAGCCCGCCGGACTGCCGGTGCCGCGACGGCATGGTCGTACCTCGTGCGCTCGTCGGGGTCCGCGAGCGCGGCATGCAAACAGGTGAGCTCCTCTCGGAGGTGTGCAGGTGGTTCGAGACTGGGGAGAGGCAGAGGAAAGGAAGAGATAGGTAGGAGACGAGGGTTTTTTTCTTTCTAAAATGGCATATTTTAAAGATTATAAAATTACTATGATATCTATATAATTTTGTGAATAGTAATGACATATCTCAGAACTGTGATGTTTATAATGTCATCTATCTAAATAATCCAACAAAAATTGTGCAATGGGAGAGAGGGAGGTGCAGAGGGAGGGGATGTTCGCTCAACCCTCTTTGTCGCTGAACTGAACGTGTGTGCAACGCTATGCCCCCCAACTTATGGATCGCCACCAAATCCACACAGAGTGCCACTGTGCGCCGCACCAATGTGCTAGCTAAGACTGGAATTATGGGGTTGTTGTTGTTTGGAGCCTTAGCTCAACCAGAAACGCAGGCTCTTGATGTAACAAAATTAAAAGTGCGTCGCTTAAATAGGTCCACCTCCGCCTCCGCCTCCGCGTAGCAAAGCTGCAAAAGCACCCCTGTCCGATTATCATATCAATTTCTCTCTCAATTACTCCCTACACATGCAGATTATAGAGGATTATTTTGCTACTACCAAACAAGACCCGGTGGTAGTGGCACCATCCCTATCGCGATCGAACGTGGAAGAAGAACACGGCATCCAGGATCACGGCAGGCAGCACGGGGCCCGTACGATTGACTGTTGGCCTATCCCCTCACTGTTAGTTAGCAGTTAATGAATTAATAGTAGTTGGGTTCCAGGGTTGAGCATGAGCGGGACTATAGGCAGCCGCCACCGTACGTTAATGGCAGCCATTAAGCCACCACGAGTCCACGACCCCATCCAAGCGTCCTCATCCAGTTATCGTCATTAAACGCTTCTGTGTTTTGGGTTCATTTGCTGATTTTTCTTTTATTTAATCTTTTCACGAATGTGGACGCTCACATCCATACCATACCATACCTACCGAGCTTAAGTTCGTGGCCCAGTTTAAAAAAAATACTACCTAAGTTTTTTTGTCTAGGTAACAACTTGATGAATCTCTTGATACTGTCGTAACATTTAATAAGAATAAAATACAAATGAAACCGCAATGGAAATCCAAGGGAGTTTCTTTTGCCATTGTGGATGATAACAAGACGTTAATGAAGAAAGAACAGCTGAAAGTCATTTCGATATTGTTTTCTAGACATAGTGTGTCTGTTGGGGACTAATATTGCGGCTCAGTTTTTCAGGTCCAGAAGAATGCCCGTAGGGTTAAGAATGCGAAGAGGCACGCGCTCCCAAGGCTGGCCGATGCCCGAGCCCTGCACGATGAGCAGGGAGGCTCGAGCTCTGAAGGTGGAGTCCTCGGAGCAGGGTCTTCGGAGCGAAGACAGGTGGCTTCGGCGCGGGGGCCATTTCCCGAAGAGGCCTCAACCCCAACGGGCTTCACTTCGGCACGAGAGCCAGTGGCTTCAGGACGAAGAAGACATATCCCGAAGGAACATCGAGACGGGTGGTGTCAGTGGGTCCATTCTGTACCATTAGGGTAGAAGGACGAAGGTGTCAATGTAATTTTACCCTCGAGCAGTTGGTATCTCTATAAATACCCTCTAGGATGATTGTGTACACATGATGAAAAATAGAGAATTATTACCACTCCACTGTTTGTCCACGCTGTTGTTAGCTCTAAGGAGTGACATTCGGGTTTCTCCCCCAACAGTGCCTTGCATGTTGCATATGAAATCGCACCGAATGAAACTATACACTACAGGGTTTTTTCAACCATGATTTCAATCTTTTTTTTATGTAGCACCTTGAAAGCACAAATATAAACACTCCACTGAGATTAGTCTTATATTATACTTTGCTAGCAAATTTCTTAATATCAATAAAATCACTACAACGTACGTATCACAATTTCACAAGTAAAACATATAAAGCATCTCCAACTATGCTAAACAATGAACTCATCACAGTATGGTTTTAGGGCCTGCTTGAAAATAATTAAGATCAAAATAAAACCCACTATCTAGCAATTTTCTAAAGTTTAGTGTTAGAAAAAAACCTCTATCAGGAACATAAAAGAGTAGCGCGAAAATCCATTTGTCATTTGGACAAATTGAATGTTAATTTTAAGAACTATTGGAGTCCCATTATGTTAGTCACGCCAAAAATCAGAATTTGGGTATACGTTTTGGTGTTTTAGGCACTACAAGATGCTCTAAGACCTCTGTGGTAGTACCATCTTGGCAACTCATGTGCATGTGTATTGGTCCGATTCATGCGTATTGGACCATGGTGCTATGTAGCTATGTATTTCTAAATGCTAAACATTAATTAGAGATGCATGTGGTCCCCGCATGTAAGGTGGGTCCCAAATAGGCATGGACGCCACAGTCATCAACCAGATTGGATAATGGCACCTTTTTATACCTTAACGGCACAAAGAAAGAACGAGTTCACATAGTCAAAAGTGTTTTTTTAAATTAAGAGACCTGCAATGACACATCTAGACAAATTTAGAGATCAGCTAGTGAATTTCATTCTATACAAGTTTTAGGTTTCATTGAGGCCCAAGACTTCCAAGCTTAGGTGAAGACTCATGATTTGCAGTGAGGTACCAAATAAATTGATTTAAGTTTTAGATGATAAGAGTGTGGCGGGGGTCATATTGAATTGGTATCAACAATTGTTAGGCATGATGACCTAAGTCTATTACAAATGCATAATAACATCGATTGTTTTTTAACCCCCACAAAGATAATTAAATACAAGAGTAAATTGCAACCTAGATCCCTAAACTTATTCCGCGGTACCATCCAGGTCCATGAAGTCTCAAAGTGATCATCTAGGATCTTTTAACTTTTCAAAGTGATCATCTAGGTCCACCAACTTTACATTGTTAATTCACTGAGGTCCAATTGTGGACCTAGATTTATACTAGGAAGAACCATTTGAAAAAGTTAAAGGACCCAGACTGATTCACTTTGAAATTTTATGCACCTAGATGGTACAACGAGATAAGTTTAGGGATCCTAGCATGCAATTTACTCTTACTCTAAAGACAATATGTATATGAAAATGGATTGTGGGACACTTAGATGGTTCACGTTTCAATACTTATTCTTTTTATTGACTGAGTGGTACTTTTCTCAAGATACAGTTTAATCTTCTCTCCTTTCACTCTCAGTATCATCAAAAAATACTTATTCACATGCGTTAGACTGAGGCTATGCATGAGCCGTGGATCGTGGGCTCGGGCTCTCGTAGGGGTGAAGTTTGTGCCAAAAGTTATGTGACCATGCAACAAAACATCCACCGGCTCAAAACCCTGCCACGGATGATAATGAGTGAATTGTACGCCAGGTCTTTGAACTTTTTCCGCGAAAACATCTGGTACCCATGAACTTTTAAAGTGCATATATAGGTACTATAAACTTTTCCCGCAGTACCATCTAGGCCCAAAAGGGGTCGACGGGCAAACTCTGCCTACGTGGCCAACCCGCGCATGCCACCGTGGCGCTAGCCGAGCGGAGGAGAGGAGCGGTGCCCTGCCCCCGCCCGGCGCGCGCGCGCACGCCGCCGGCCACGCACGACCCTCCCCAGCTCGGCGGTGTGGCTGCCGCCGCCGCCGGCGGTTGCCCGCCGCACTGCCGCGGTCCCCACTCGCGCCGCACTGTCGCCGCGCATGCCTCCATCTACGGCGCCGGGCTGAGGAGGTAGGCCGCATCGCCGCCTCCTCCCCACGGTGGCACCCCTCCCAGGTCACCGCTGCGCCCGTCCCCAGGCGGTGGCACCCCTTCCCCACGATGTGGCCTCCATCGCCGCGCTCACGCCGCCGCGGCCGCCGCGCCCGCGCTCGCCGTGGCCGCGGCCGTCTAGCGGAGCTCACGTCGCCATGGCAGGCCGTGGGTGAGGCCGCCGCTGGAGAGCCATCCGCGTGCGGGGCCGTGGGCGAGCGCGGGGTCCCCGCTCGCTATGCCCCCGGCCGTGCCTCCTCTGGCCACCGCCGAGCCGAGAAGGGCCGTGCGTGGCCGGCGGTGGGTGCGTGCGCGACGGGCGGGGGAGGGGGGTAGGGCGGCACGGCATGTGCGCGCCGGGCAGGGGCACGGCGCCGTGCCGTGCACGACGGGCGGGGGTAGGGCGGCGCGGCGGGTGCGCACCGGGCAGGGACAGGACGCCACGGTGGCACGCGCGGGCTGGCCACGTAGGCAGAGTTTGCCCGGTTGGCCTCTTTTGGAGCTAGATGGTACTGCGAGAAAAGTTTATAGACCTAGATGTATATTTTAAAAATTCATGGACCCAGATGGTACCGAGGAAAAAGTTCAATGACTTGGCGTGCAATTCACTCGATGATAATTAAGAACCATCACGTGTGAAGAGTTCTGTAGCAGTGTGTTCTAGTCATATTGCTGACTTCAATTCGGTACAAGAATAAACACACACATATATTTTTCGCAGCACAAGAGATTATAACAGTTCTCCGATCCGTGGTAGATTACTTGTACTACCACCGTCGTCATTACGTTCGAGCCTGGTTAATTCATCAATCAGGTCAGATCGGTCCGCAAACCGGTTTACAAATGTAGGCCCTCCCTGCCTGTGGAAACTGCAAAGATGGGATCTCTTCAAAGATCAACGACGGCAGGACCCCCAGAAGAAGACCGCAAACCGCCGACTCGGTACCCCGCGCTCCCCTTCAAATAACTCCCCTGCTCCTCTCGTCGGCGTCGCCCCCTCAAACCAAACCTCCCACTGCAACCAATGGTCGCGGCGGAGGACCCGGAATCCTTCTTCGCCACCGCGCCGCCCCTGCGGGACGCCGGCGCTGTCGCCGCGAGCCTGCAGGACTTCCTCGCGCGCAACTCCCGCGCCTCGCCAGGTAACAAACACTCGTCCGCGCGGCCTCGGCAGGCAGGGTCCCAGTGTCCCGCCGCAGGGAGCCTCGTATTTTCGTCGAACACCTGAGCGGCGGCGAGCCTTTTAGCCGCGCGCTCGCTGACCCGTGCGGCCTGTTTCGCGAACGTGCGCGCAGAGGGCGGCGGGCGGCGGCGCCGGATCGTGTGCGTCACGTCGGGCGGGAACGACGGTGCCGCTGGAGCAGCGCTGCGTGCGCTACATCGACAACTTCAGCTCCGGCCACCGCGGCGCCTGCGTCCACTGAGTAAAATCTCCTCACCCAGTTGCTCCTCATACTCTTGTGTGTGCGCGACGGCGGCGGCTGGCTTTCGCCTCATACTAGTTCTTCAGTTGCTCTTCAGTTCCAGCTCACACCACACGTTCTGCTCAACCATGATCATAACTTTCCCTTGCCACCAAGGCACCAACAGATCTCTAGCTCTCCTTAGATTGCAAGTGCTCTACATTGATGCGCACAATGACTGGTCCCGTAAGGGTGTACGCTGCGCTATGATCCTATGACCCACTTGAGAACGTGTGTAATTAGTGCGACTTGAAGCCCCATTTTGGTTTGGGGACCATGGATTTATATATCTCTGTTTTCTATCTATACACCCGGTGGATTTATCATTTTTCAGGCGTTGGGACAATGGATTTCTTTTAAAAATCAAAGATAGTTTGTTGAGTACTCTCCGTTTTTCCTTTAAAACTTGGAGAGATCAGATATCATGCTTTACATGCCTCATAGTTTGTGATGTGCCTGTACAGGAGGTTTTTATATTGGCTGCAACATCTGCTTTTTCCATGTGACATCATGTTAGTTGTGTTAGGCTGTCTCATAAATGCACTGGAAGTATGAACAGTCTGTCCAGTACATGTTTGACGAATTAATAAGTACTCCCAAGTACTGATTTCGTCTTTCCCCCGGTGACACAGGTACTTCTTAAAGGCTGGCTATGCAGTCATCTTCGTCCATCGGCGGTAATCCACAATGCTAAAGCAGCAGCTTCCTCGCACAACAGTCCAGCAACATTTACTTTTCCCCTTGCAATATTCTCCACTGCTCAGTGTCTACATACTGAAAAAAAAAGAAGAAGATTGCTCTTCACTTAACTTGAGGGTAATTTGAAATACTTTTTATCTTGTTGTACATGAATGCAGAGGGAGTTGCCAGCCTTTCTGTAGGTTTATTTCTGATGATTCGTTTCTCCAGTTCTTTGATGTCACTACAGATTTGAAGCTTCAAGGTTGGTAATTTACAGTCCTCTAACACAGAAATGAAGAGAACAAAATCACTTCGTTACGTTGCTAATATCTTTTATGTTTGCTTGATCAGTGGCTGAGTCCCAATCAACAGTTGTAAAGAAAGCAATTGGGGATTATCGCCAGGTTTATATGAAATTTGAACTGGGTATTCAATTGTAGCATACATATTTGTAAACCTTGACTGACAGATGAATTCCTCGCAGGCTATTGAAGGAGGCTCTCTGCTTAAACTACCATTCACCACTATATTTGAATATCTTCAGGTCTTGCACATTTTATTAATTTCTTTGCCGTGGAGTAAGATCATTTTAACACCATCACGCAACGCAACAAACTGCATTGCAGTTACTGAAGATGGTGGCTACATCTATGAGCTCTCTGGGTCCCCACGGAATGTTCTATCTCGCTGCAGCCGTGTCTGACTTTTATGTTCCATGGGATAGCATGGTATGATTTACAGAGGAGATGGGTTGCCTGATTGTGTTATATCTTGCTATACTGCGATTTGCCTTCCATTATTCATATGGAATGTGATTATTGTGCAGGCAAAGCATAAGATTCAGTCAGCCGGAGGCCCACTGGATATGAGGCTCAGTCAGGTTCCAAAGATGCTTTCAGTTCTACGGAACCAATGGGCGCCCTTGGCCTTTTGCATATCTTTCAAGGTCAGTTTTGACGGTAGAATGTTGATACAGAGAGAGAATATCAGACGCCAAATCTAAACGGCTCTGAGGTTTATTCGACATCATAGCCCTTTGTCTAACTTGTTTGAAATAAATGCCATGCAGTTGGAAACGGATTCAGAGATTCTAGTTCAGAAAGCTGAAATGGCTCTGACCAAGTACAAGATGAACGTTGTCGTGGCCAATCTGCTCGCAACGTACAAAGAGAAGGTGGTCATCGTCTCAAGTGGCGAAAGCAATACCATTCAAAGGTGCAACAAAGACGAGGATCTGGAGGAGCGCATCATCAAGCTCCTAGAGAAGAACCACTCAAAGTACATTTATAGCAGCACAGGTGGGTGTGCTCAACAAGAATGATTTATACCGGTAGGCAGCAGAAGCCTGGCTTAAAGGGTAACTGTTTGATTGATTCTAGGATGATTGAGATAACAAAGAAAGCCCCATCACCTCGGAGAAATCTCCCTATATACATATACATATGTGCGCCGCTGCTGGTATATATGTAAACAGCAGTAATATATACCTAATCCAAAGTTAGATGTGCCATGCGTGCGCTTTGTTGTCATAAGAAATGTTTGGTCTCGACTTGTTTGATGATGATGGAGGGTGTCTTGTTTATGGGCAATTCAATGATGACAATTGACAAATGACAGCGGTGATGAGGTGAGGCCATCTGGACCCCCACTCCATAATCCTCCGGGGGAAATGTACTAATACTGTTTAGGCACAACTTAGTACTACTGGAGGCAGTCGTGGTGGATCGTGGGATGTGGCACTCCGTGTTGATATTTAGCTTGTCCGGACTTTGGACGTCCGTCTCGTCGACGATTTACAGCCACCGTACTGGCGCGCGGCGCAGGCAACCGCGCGCTGCCGTGCCTAGCGCAACCCGAGCTGAAGAGAAGAAACCGTCAGGTCAAACGTAGCCCCCGCCCCGTCGCGACCGCCGAGGCGCCGACCCACCGCGCGCGGGTCTCGGTCTCGGCTGCCGCCATCCTGCGCTGCCTCCGCGACTGATCTGCGCCGCGGGCGGGGAGACGCCATGGAGCGCGACGTCGCACGGGAGACTCTCTGGTCTCTGCCTCTCTGGTCCCGGCCCGGTGCGTCACGCGTGTCATCGCGGAAATTCCCGCAGACGAACGGTCGCTTGCTTGCGCGCGGCCCAAGCAACCGAGAGATTCTTCGCCTATTTGGCAGTTTCCCTATTAGCTTCAGCATTTGCGTGCGTGCCGAGCCTACGTGCCCTGCACTGCCACTCTGCTCGTCAGCTCTCCCCTATATAAAGGCAGGCTACCTGTTCAGGCATCGTCATACTTGAGCAGAGCAGTCATTCAGAGAGGAGGAATCGAAGCGCGAGCTATGGCGTCCATGATGGGAGGAGACTTGGTGGAGGCGTACGTGCTCAAGAACGCGCACACGGAGAAGCTCCGGCGCATGGAGCAGGCGGCCCAGCAGAGGGAGGAGGAGGAGAAGAGCAAGCGGGGCACCGTTGCTGCTGGGGAGAAGAAGGCGAAGGCGTCGCGCGGCAGCAGGGCCGGAGGAGGCGGCCTCTTTGGTGCGCTCGCCAAGAAGAAGGTGCACCCGAAGGCCGCCGCCGCCGCCTCGTTGCCTACGGCGGAGACCGGCAGTGGTGGAGCCCCTTCTTCCTGATCCAGCCGGCCGTACGTGTGTAGCGTGTCCACGGTCGCTGCCACCATTGCCGGCCGGTCCATCGGTCGCGTGCACGCACAGCACAGGTGGCTACTCTAGTATTCAGCATACACACTAGTGTAGTACTCCATATAGATACAGTGCTACATGCCATGGAATGGATCGATGGCTTGCTAGGAAGGATTGTGTAGCTGTCCATGGATCGATGGCTTGCTAGGAAGGATTGTGTAGCTGTCCTTTCTTTCGTGACGATCGTCGAATTGTCGATCATGCTGTTTCATTGGTTACTCAGTGTAAGTTACGTCAAATGGTGTAAAAAAAAATGCAGTACCGGTTGTGAAAACTGTGTTCCAGGGCGTGTTCAGTCTCTTCTTCGTCGTCGTCGTCGTCGGTCTGTTTCCAGCTTTCGTTGGCTCCGACCACGCTGCAATGCCTCCGCCTCGAATCCCTCGATAGGTCTTCAGACTACCGATCAGGAGTCAGGACAGAGGAGCCAGCAAACAACGGGACGGACGATCGATACGGCTAAACTACGCCCAGGCCGCCTTGGGCCAACATGGCCTGAACAACGGTTCCAGGACTCTCCCAACTTACCTCTGCGAGTAGGGGTGTAAATACATATCCGAATTGTCTTAAACAAATTTGATTTTTTTCAAATAAATATAGAATGAGTTTTGTGCTCATTTTGTATGCATTTTAACAATATCATTATAAAAAATAAGAATATAAAATTGTATGACAAAATTATGTCTCATTTTCTTCCGATATAGAAAAATGTTGGATCGAAGTATGGCTTGCTAGGAAGGATTGCGCAGCTTGTCCTTTCTTTCTTGACGATCGTCGAATTGTCGATCATGTTGTTTCATTGGTTACTCGGTGTAAGTTACGTCAAATGGTGTAAACAAATGCAGTACCGGTTGTGAAAACTGTGCTTGTGGGTGCAACTGTTTCCAGGGCAGGGCGTGTTCGGTCTCTTCTTCTGCGTCGTCGTCGTCGTCGTTGTAAATACAGTACGTGCAAGGTAATCACGTGCGCTTAAAGTTCAGGGTGGTCCAGCTTTTGTTGGCTCCCACCACGCTGCATGCAATGCCTCGGCCTCGATAGGTCTTCAGACTACCAATCAGTAGAAAGGAGAGGACAGAGGAGTCAGCAAACAACGGGACGGACGATCGATGCGGCTAAAACTACGCCCAGGCCGGCTTGGGCCAACATGGCCTGAACAGCGGTTCCAGGACGCTCCCAACTTGACCTCTGCAAGCTTCCATTTCTTCCATGCCGGCCAAGGTGAGAGCTTGGGGGATATTAAAAGAGTCCAGTCTACCACTCGGTTGTTGGATACCTTCCCAACACCCGAAATCCGACGGCCTAGGCGCGCCCACGTCGTCCAATCGGACGGTTCTCATGCGGCCTCGCTTAACCCTACCCCTCACCCTCTGCCGCCACCACCCGCCCCGCATTCAGTCTTCTCCCTCGCGCCTGCCGCCTCCCCGACCCTGCGCGCCTCCACCTTGCCGCCGTGACGCCCCCTGCCCCACCCTCCAACCGCATCTCCGATGGCTCCCGCCACAGGATCTGTCGGCGGCGCCCCTCCCCGCTAACCCGGCTTCGCTGGGGAGGCGAATCGACGCCCCCGCCTCCAGCGCCGGCCCGGCTGCGGCGACATCCCCGCGGCCTCTGCCACTGCCCACCGCTAGCTAACAAAGGCAGGCGGGCGCGGCGAGGCGGAGAAGACGCCCTTGCCGCCGGCACTGGCCCGACCGCCGTCCTTCCCCCCCTCGGCCGGCGGTTACCGCCGCCCCGCTGGCTCGATCCGCCGCCACCGCCGGGCCGCCGGCCTCCCCGGTCATCTTACTATTACTAATTAGAGGCTCCTTTTACGTTAATCTTCACGAAACGCACCAGAAAAAAGATAAATCCTAGAAATTCTCACAAAAATCAGAAACATCCAACCATCAATTGACATATTGGAATATTAATAGCCATTAGATCTGTTTCTAAGTAATTACCCACCTATTATGAAAGGTTTTGAGTTCAACTCTCAACGAAAGCAAATTTCTTTTTTTTTGTGCAGATTTTTCCCATTTTCAATTTATTTTCTAAATAATTAACCACCTATGCCATTACTGATAGGTCTTGAGTTCAACTCTCAACAAAAGCAAATTTCATTCTTTTTTGACAGATTTATTCTATGTTTCAAATTTACTCTCAGTTTTTTGTCAAATTTTACCCATTTACAAATTTACACTGCTAAATGATTCCGTAATTTTTTTTCATAAAGATGCTAGAAACCTTTCTATTAAGCCAGATATTTTGTACCTAATCTTGCTATTACTGATTGGAGCCTCCTTATTAATCCTCACAAGATACGCCAAATAAAAGATAAAATCATAGAAATTTTCACAATAATAAAAAACATCCTATCATCGAATGCAAATTGAAATCTTAATAGCCATTAGATATATTTTCTATGTAATTAATATCCCGTCATCCATCATGTAGCTATAATAATATATCTGTTTTTTAGAAAAAAGACAAATCCTAAAAATTCTCACAAAAATCGAAAATATCCATGTCATCCATCAGTGTATATCTAATAATAGTAGTCAGATCTATTATAGTTTCTAAAAAATTACCACCATGACATTATGAAAGATGGAATAAAATAATCTCCATAATTTGTATAAAAATTGTCCCATCATACCATTATGAAATATGAATTAAATAACCCCTTAAATTTGCATAAAATTACCCACCATGCCAATATGAAATACTAACTAAAATAATCCCCCCTAAATTTGCATATAAATTACTAAACAGTGTCATTATAAAAGATGAATTAAAATAAATCTTAAACCTGCATATAAATTATCCAATATGATATCATAAAATATAAATTAAAATAATTTCTAAATTTGCATATACATTACCCACAATGGCATTACAAAAGATGAATTAAAACGATCAGCTCAAATATTATTACGGATTAAATCTATATTACTCTAAAACTCTGACCCGTGCGAGAGCACGGGTTGATGGACTAGTTCCTCTAAAGCCGGGGATCACAGGTACGCCCCCACCCCGAAATCCGAACCCTAACTCTGAACCCTAACCTCGCCGGGGATGGGGAAGAAAGCCAGGTGGCGTTCTTGGGTTGGTTGAAAAATTTCCGATGATAGAATTGCTAAATCACTCGATTGATGTTCAGCTTTCCTCAATTAAAAAGGGCATTTCCCTTTCAGGCTTCAGAAAACAGAAGCCAACTCCCACTCGCATTACGCCATTACATTGCATATACGCAACTCGAGATATCGCTGGATGTGTACATCGTCATGCATGACCGTATACCTTGGGCCTGACCGAGTTTTATAAGTCGTGGACGCGATCGATCGAGAAATGTGTGCTCATCGATCCGTAACGGCCACAGAGCGGCCGTCTGGGATGCAGAAGCCGACAAAACCATATCGGAACGCCATGCTGCTCGTGTGGCGTGTGGCCGGCCGGCGGCCGCCGAGCCAACATAATTGACCTTCACGGCACAACGTAACACCATCGGTACACGTTGAACTTGCATGGAGTACTAGCTGAGTACTACACTAGCTAGGTAATGCTAGGTACTTGCAGGTGGACGGGAGAGTGCGTCACGCGTGACGTGACACATCGCAGCGCAGCGAATGAAATTATGAAGCGCGCTCGCTCGCTCGCTCGTTTTCAAGCACATTTTTCCGGCTTCCGGGCGCCCCAAGCAACCGCGACATTCTTCGTCGATCGGTCGGTCCCCTTGCATTGCATTGTCACTTTCCTCGCTTCTGCTTGCGTGCCAAGTCTACGCCCTGCTCCATCCGCCTCTTAGTCCTCTGTCCTCTCGATCAAACTCGATCGAGCTAGCCTATAAGAGAGGCCTGCTCGAACGCAACGCAAGCCCACGGCACGCAGAGCCGGGCTACGACCAGCTTAAATCTACTTGGCCAGATCGAGGAGGAGAAGAAGACCCACATCAGTTCAGTGCTCCACTTGCAGAGGAAAAAGCTTTAGGAGGAGAGGTTCTCGGAGCCGGTCGATCGTACGACGTCGTCTGTCATGGCGTCCATGATGGGAGGAGACTTGGTGGAGGCGTACGTGCTCAGGAACGCGTGCAAGGAGAAGCTCCGGCGCATGGCGGCGGCGGCGGCCCAGCAGAGGGAGGAGGAGGAGCAAGGGAGACGGGGAGACCAAGGCCGCCACCAGCAGCAGCAGCAGCAGCAGCAGCAGCAGCAGCAGGGGTGGTGGAGGAGGAGGGCTTCTGTGCGGGCTCATCAAGAAGAAGGTGCACCCCAAAGCGGCCGCGTCGGCGGCGGCCATGGACACCAGCGCTGGAGCCTCTCTTCGTGATGAATGACGATTGTTCCACACCTCTTTGCTTGCTTGCCCGGCAAATCAGCGGTTTTTAGACTGCGCCGGCGCCGCGGACGAATTGCTTAGCTCCAGACGACGACCTTGCAAGTTGGCGAAGTGCTCGTTCCGTTACCTGTGGTGGACAGTGGTAGGTAGGTGCCACGAAATGCAAGTCACTGCCATTGTGTAGCCTTTGTGAATTACCAGCATGCATGTTGTTAGTCTCATCTGTTACTCGATGTAATTTACGTGAGATGGTATTTAAAAGACGCGAAAAATTCCGACCTGAATTCAGTCGTGCATGCTCATGCCACCATTCCTTCAAATTAGCACCCACCAACTTGTGTTTCTATACATTATGCTACTCGAAATTTAGCTCATGCTCATTGCATATATGTATACTAGCTAGTATCTCATTTTTTTCTAAAGACAAATAATCTATTCGTTGGTACTCTGTTTATAATTATTTAGATATTATTTCTTATCGTTGTATTGTTTCATTGCTCATAGTTATGTGTGTCATGTATAGCTTTGTTCGAAACAAATTACCTAATTACGTGATCAATATAAAGCAAAGCACTAGCTATATATATGCTATGCCTAAATAGAATCTAATATATAGGTGGAGCATGACATTTGTGAGGTCGGTGTCTATCTCAATCTTCTATGTACTCTCATAGTCATCCTGATCCTCTTGGTTGAGGTCCGGGTCTAATACAATGCAAAATGGCAATTCATGTAAACAACAGATGGGATTACTTGCACCAAAATAATCCCCCTACGAAAGTAGCATCGCGATACACTCCCTCCGTTTCAAATTATATATCGTTTGACTTTTTGACACCAAATTTGACCCATTTGTCCTATTTAAAAAATTTCATAATTATTTAATTTTACTATGATTTAGCTTAGGCTATAATATACTTTAAGCACGACTTAAACTTTTTTACATATCTTTACAATTTTTTTAATAAAATGGGAGGTCAAACTTAGTGTCAAAAAAGTCAAACAATCTATAATTTAAAACGGAGTGAGTAATAAATAAGATACAATTAACTCTAAATAAATCATAAATAGATATGTTATATATTATTTAGCAAAAGGGTACTAGTTTCACATTACTTTATTTAAAATCAGATTAGTTATGAATCTTCATAGATTAAAATACTTTTTTATTATTTTTGAAAAAAAAATGACAATTTAGAGTTTGAGAAGATGATTTTCAGATATGAAAAGCAACCTTTGACACAAAAAGATGAATTTTGAGGGTCTAAGAAATAAATTATAATATCTTTTTAGAAAAAGAGAAATTCATGTGAGTTATAAATAGTCTTATATGGCCATTCAAGAGAACAAGGATATACAACATTATATAATTGAGCCCCAAATTATTTCTTTACTAGTTCATAAGATAATTATGGTCTACTCTTGTTATGGAGTAGACACAAAAAGGTTAAAAAGGACAAAAGAAAGCTTTTGCCAATTCTCTTGGCCTCACACTCACTCACAATGCACGCTTAGTTGTACCTAAAATGGATCCGGATAATAATTGATGTCATATCAGCAAACTGAAACAATGGATTCAATTAGATCAATAAGCGGTGCAAGCTCAGCCTTGTCGATCAACTTGAATTCCTTCACAAAGAATAGAACAGTTCAAAATGGAAAAGTTAGAAGTAAGCTATAATTGCAGCCATTATATTAAGATTACACCTAGTGACAACACATACCATAATCCCTAAATTTAAATTAGATGGGTACATCCTCAAAGAAGGAGGATAAAGGAAGAATCGAGGAGAAACATACCCAAGTGAACAATGTGAAATGCTTGAAGCACGTGTTCAGGTGTGCCTCCTCCTTAAGGCTCACAATTTTCTGAAAATGTGAGTGGTAAATATGAGCATAGACACGGAATAGACGTTTGAATATAGTCTTCACAACTTCCTGGAAATTTTGTGGAAAAGGGGTTCCTACACAAACAATTAAATAAAATCAATCCACATAATTATATATATATATATATATATATATATATATATATATATATATATATATATATATGACATCACTTGTATCACTATAATTATAACACCGCTCATTGTTGCTATTTTACTTCAGTAATAAGGATGCAACGATTTACGTATAGCAACTACTCATACTCTACAATTAGTATATTATAGTGGATGATCAATTAATGCAAAAATAGAACAATGAATTTAACATTTAGTTAACTGTTAGCCCAAATCTTCCCCACTATGAGCCAATCCTTCTCATTGTAATAAAGACTAAGAACTAGTCTGGTAAAGTACCGATTTTTTGAGGGAAGATCGACTCATCATCGAGCTGAGCCTCGATCCAATGCATCAAATGCTCAACATACTTTGGTGCTGAAACCTCGATTGGTTTCTTGATCTGGACCCCATCAGCCCATCTATACTCAAACCTAGAAATTTGGTTGGTACTAGTTAAACTTATGTCAATCAAATTAGGAGTTCCACATTTGGGAGCACATATATCCCAAAGAGGGCATATATCTTACTTGGGTCCTGCTGACATTGTTGGGCATGTAGCTGGTGTGCAGAACTCCATTAGAGTACCGTACATGATGTTCACCTGGTTGAAGAAATCAACAGCTGCAAAGAAATCAACAACTATGTGATCAGCGCAGGAGAAACTAATCAAACTTTTCCTAAAAACAAGTAATGCCAAACTTACTATTAACTGCTAGCCATTCATTGAGATCTTCCCCCGGTGGCAACCGAACTGCATCCCTCAAGTTTCCACTTCCTAAGGTTGCATCAATGTGTTTTTTTAGCTGAACACCCTGTATAGAATATGACAACGACAAGGGAAAAAATGCCTTTAGACCCACGAATTGGGTCTTCAATTAACAAGAACCTATCGATAAATGTCCTCATATAAACTTTGATTGTCTGATTTTTCTGAGAACTCCTATTGTATAATTCTCTACTTTCATGTGACACAACACTTACTTTTTTTTTGTTTCCAAGAAATGGAGAGGAGCTTATGAATGGATTATTTTTGCAAATAAGAAGCAAAAGTCCCTACAAATATTTATGATTATGAAACAAGGAACTAATAATCATCTGAAAGTTGATCGTTGATGACCTTATTTCCTGTCGGTGCATTCTTCTTAGGCCTAAATGTCTTCTGATTCCTGCTCACATATAAACCACATCCAAACAATTTAAGCTCGACCAGATTTGTACAGGTGGTCAAGAAAAGCAAATATAGAGAAATTATTGATCCATGAAATCTCTCTAAAATACCATTGTAACCCAATTAAGCTTGATGAATAAACATAAGCGTTTTCTACAAAAAAAAATTGCAATGAAGAGAACATGCAAAAACTTAAAACCACTGCACTTAGTTTGTCCCTCATGTTTCCTTCTGTCTTTTGCACAATTTATATTAACATAATTGCAACTCTCCACACGTACCAGTGCTAATTTTTTGTTCTAAAAAAATAAACAGGAGGCGGAGTCCATGAAAATAAAACAACAAATGATAAATCAACGGCAATTGCACAAGAATTAACCAGAGGATCAGCACAACAAAAGTAGAAAGAGGCCGTACTTGCTCCCAAGCCCGAAGAGGCTCATCTTATTTCTCGTTCACCAATCAATTAAGAAACTGAGCATAGGAGAAGAGACCCAGAGTTGTTCGCGCCAATCTCTATGCCTCTCCCCTTCTGCATGCCATGATAAAAATAGGCAGGGAGCGGTCATCGCGGCACGGGAGTTTCTATTCTCTCCGTCCGCACTCTAGAGCTCAGCTCCTTTCTTTTTTTTTTTTTTTTTTTGCTTTGATATTACCCCCGCCGTTGTTGGATACAGGGACATTATGAGAGGTCAATCGCAACCTCCACACCTCTAACCAGGCTGGCAACTGCCCTATTTCCCTCTCGTTATATTTAGATTTAGAGGTCAACACGTCTCGTTCTCGGTCAAGCTACCTTTAAAAAACAAAAATATATGTATATATCGTGCTTAAAATACTGTTAGTATAAAACACTGAGTATGTCACAACAAACTTAATAATTCTAACTCCCTCCTTATTTTTTTATGGTGACTGATTTTCAGGGTTTCCATCAGTCACCAATATCGGCCATTAGATCTATCCAACGGTTGAGATATTTTTATAACCCTCTCCTCCTCTCTTCTTCCGCCCCGCGCCGGCCGCGCTCCCCCGCCTCTGGCCCCTCCCCTCCTGGCTCCGGCGGCGCATCACCACCTCCGCCCTTCTCCACGGCCCACGCTAATCCGGCGTCTAGTTCTCTTGCCTACCGCCCTCCTACCCCGTCTTCGGCGGCTAGCACCGCCGGATTCGGCCCCGCCGCCAACTAATTCGGCTTCGCCGAAGCAGCGAAGCCGCCACCATGACGCCCCCGCCGCCTACCCCCCAACCATCGTCTTTCCCTGCCCAACCGGCGGTGGCCTCGCCACCTGTCTCAGCTGTCGGCCACCCCGCCACCACCGTCGGGCTGGCCACCCGCCCCTGGCCCTCCTCTAAGGCCGGAGGTGAAGAAGGATCCCGCCGACGACCTCAAACCCCGACCCCTAACCCCGAAGCTCCGGCGACGACGCGACGGCGAGGCGCGGCGGCAACAATTTCTTCCCCAGCGACGGCGATGCGCGGTGAGCTCCCTCCCCCTTCTTCCTCTCCTTTTCTCCGGTGATTGACGGATAAGCTCCTCATCAATCGACTGATGAGGAGTATTTCTCTTTTTTTATATGATATGATTTAAGTCATTTTTGTGCTGTTGAGCGACATATAAAAAAACTGGAGGTAGTATATAATATCTCCATTCTCGAATATTTGTCACCGGCTGTTTAAACTAAGAAGTATCCAATAACAGAGGGAGTGTTTTTCTTTCCGATAAACAATTGGTCAAAGTCGCATAAAACCACCAATGGCGTTCATAGTTATGTTACTTGTTAGCCTGTCTCCAACGATACTACTCAAAATGAGAAACCAGATACTGTTTCGGCACTGACATCACGCACAGAGTGAAACGGGATTCGAGGAAGTGAGATAAACAGTGTTACTGGAGATAGCCTTCGCAAGCTAAGAGCCTAGTAGCGCCGAGGGACGGAGGGAGTAACAAAATTCGTGGACGCCATCGATCGAGACGTGTGTTCGTCCATTAACATCCGCAAGCGACCACATTTTCTTCTCCCCTTTTTTCACGTTGGTTGGCACTGCGTTTGGACTTCCATCGCAACAACCAACGAGTGAACAAAGGAAGCGCACGTACAGTACATCCGTCGGTCGCAGTTGGCACGCAAGTTGCGACAGCTGACGCTGCTTTGCCTGCTCAGCTCAGGGCTCTGCATGCTGGCAGATCCTGATCTGCACACCATGCCCGCCTACTTCCTTGACCTATACAAAACATTGCAAGTCAGCATCAGCAAGGATTGGTAGTTGCAAGAAGTCAGAGGATGGTGATTCTGCCACATGTTTGAGGTATGGCATTATGGATAAACAGGATAAGGGACACCTCCGCACCCTGGGACATGGGAAACGAAGGCCAGTGGGGGCATAAATAGGTTGCAGTAGTCCACTGGAAAAGCATACCATAAACACTGGGAAGAACGGCCGCCTTCCCAGTGAAGCAGTACTACATCCCACAAGTTTAGAATCAGCAACATGTTAAAAGGAAGCTAGTACTCCGTATGATTGATCACATATATTAACCATGAAGATTGTATGCTATACACATGGTTCCAGCAGTTGAGTCAACTTATACATATTTGAATACAGGTAATCGTCCCTCCCTCCCTCTCCATGTCAAATTAAGTGCCGCCTCCAAACACACACACACGCCCCAGCACACACACAAAACATATGATCTACAAGTGTATGGAAAGTGATCCACATTTTAAACATCAAGAACCTGGCAGCTGACAAGCTCAGCTGTTCCAAAGTTCCTGGACGCCACTGTCGTCCATAGCACATTTTCTTCAGACGCCCTGCTGCCCGTGTTATTCTGCACCACAGACTGCATAACTTGAAGAGTATTGTTTGCCGCCTTTGTTATAACATGCAGCCTTCCACGGAGGCCAGCGAGTAGATAAGGAGCCTCTGCATCAGTGAAATCATTAACCGGAACCTGTGGCGCGATTGTTACCCATGTGTCCTCTTCAGGGTCATATCTTTTTATCTGGCCGCTGTCCAAAGAGCTGGAAGGCTCCAAGGTGTAGAGTTTGTCATCGATCACAATACCCAGCTTCGTGCCCGCCTGTCTTGCTGGCCAGCCATCGCCAAGACCATCCGGCATCGTTGACCAAGAATTCAGATCCGGGTCGTAGATCTCACCTCCAATATCGAAAAAGAATGGCCATGAGTACAAACTCTGGGGAACATATAGCTTTCCCTTGTAGGGTGCCATTCCTGTGGCAATAGGCTTCAGCACATCAGCCAAGAAAGCTGTGGGGAGTACCTGTGCTTTAGCGAAAGGCATTTCTGGTAGCTCACTCCAAAGTCCAGTTTTTGGATCAAAGACTTCAGCTGACCGCAGCGGAAGCAAACCATTCCGGCCCTTGCTGACCCCACCAACTACATATAACTTGCCCTTCAAGACTGTTGCCTTGCAGAAAGCCCGGCCAGTCATCATTGGGCTTATTTCCTGCCACATATTGAGGAATGGGTCATATCTCCATGCGCAATTCAGGGCAACAGCTTTGGAAAAGCCTCCAATGACATACAAGTAACCATCAGTAACACCCACTGAGCAACCACAAAACGGCATCTTGGTCCAAACCATTCCTGCGCCAGAACCAGCTCCTCACGAAATCAGCAATTCTAATGCTTGAGCCCACAACATTCCACATCCGGAACCCAGAAGATCCCGCTCTATTGGATTCCTCCTCATTGACAAAAGAAGGCATCGGTGGCAACCTCTGCCATTTCCGAAACACTGGATCAAGAGCATACCAGTCGAGCTTATTTGCCTCAACTTTGGTCAGTACATACAGCCATTCTTCACTTACGCCAAGCTCTCTCCTCAGCTGGGAAAGTTCATAACTGGTGATAGCTGCATTCCAAGCTCTGCAGACCATCTTCAGATTTAGGTAATGAATCCGTGGTAACCTTGCTAGAATTTGGAACGATAGCTCATCGGGAAGAGTTGGAATGATTCTTAGGTTCGATCCATCATCATAAGTAGATACCTTCACCCTCTTGTTAGGATCTGTTCCAGATTTCTCACACCGATCCATAGACTTAACAGTACTACCTGTAGCACTTAGAATGGAGCCCATCAGAGCTTCTTTTTCTTCAAATTCAGTAATCGATGCAGTTCGGCATCTCTAATCCATCAATAGCGTTGAATCTGGGTTTGAAAGAAAAAAAAAAAACAGGAGCTTTATAAGCTTCACTATAAGTGTGAGATAGTATTATAGCACAAATCTACAAATGCCATAAACATTTGACAGCAACGTAAATAGGAATTCCAAAGAAGCGAGCAAATAATTGAAAATGAACACATTCTGCAAACCTATTTTTTTGAGAAAGGCAACAACACTCCTGCGCAACATGTTGAAAGATTTGCCACTCAATTGTGCCACTGGCATGTGAGCACAGGATTCACAGGTCATTACTGAGACAATGAGTGGAAAATCCCCACATACCGATGACAAGAATGAGCTTGCATCCATATGGAACGTTCAACGTTGGCTTTGAAATAAGAAAAAAAAAACATCAATACCGTGCTTCGTTTTTACTGTCTAATTCTAGTTTTCTACTCCTACGTAGCAATTCCAATAGCAAAAACATCACAAGATGACAAGATGATGAATTTAACATCGACGGTCCTATAAAATCCATATGATTCAACCAACAGTAAAGGGTTCCGATTCGACAGCGCACGGCTCGTGTTGTGGTAGACCTAAACACGGCAGCCAATCCATCAATTCTACGCAGGACAAGTTACAAGTTAACGGACGAGTAGCGGGGGAGCAGAATGGTTTCCCAAGAATCAGGCGGGGGCTGGAGAGGTTGACCAGGACCGGGCTTACCGGGGAAGGGGACGGCAGCACGGATCTCCTGACGGGGCTGGAGCCTGGGGAGGGGGAGCAGACGATCCAAGGCAGCCCCGCCGTGGCGTCGAGCGAGCACGAGCCGGCCGTGTCGCAGTGCCGGCAGGCAGGCAGGGAAGGGGGCGGGGTGGTGGCCCGGTGGGTGAACGGTTTGGTGGAATCTAGGGGAGGAGAGATGGAGGGGATTGCCGCCCGTCCCCGCTCCGTTCGTCGCCTTTGCGTTGCGTTGCCTCGCCGCCCGTCCGAATCTCACGGTGCCGTGCGCAGCCGTGACCGTGACCTTGGGAACTCCGTTGCGCCCGGGGTCGGGGAGCAGGCCGAAACAAATCGGCACGACGCCTCTGCCTGCCTACCTGGTGATGTCCACCACTCTGCGCCACACGATTCTCCGTCAGCTAAACACTGCCGGGTGTCCTGTCCCGATCCCGACAGATCGTCGCCGGATGATTTCCACGGGCAGCTCTCCGATATCAGCTAAACCTCTCGCGCTGACGATGCCGCGCGTCCTCACTTCTCACACTGCAGCTAAGCTTCTCCAATTGTCCAACTCCGGAGGCTGGAGAGCATCATCATCACTTATCCGAAACCGCGCCGCCCTTGAGCATCCGCCGCCGGGCCTCGGCGACGCCGTCCCACCTCCCGCCGGACGCGTACAGGTGCGACAGCAGCACGTAGGGCGAGCTCGTCCGGGGCCCAAGCGCCAGCAGCCTCCGGGAGACCCTCTCGCCGGCGCCCGTGTCGCCGTGGACCCTGCAGGCGGAGAGCAGGCTGCCCAGGGCAACAGGGTCGTCTCGGAGCGCCGACGCCTCGACGTGTCCTTCCGCCGCCTCCAGCCTCCCGGCCCTTCCCAGGAGGTCGACGACGCAGGAGACGTGCTCGGCGCTGGGCGACACGCCGTACGCCACGCTCATGGCGTCGAGGTACTCCACGCCTTGGCTGACCAGCCCGGCGTGGCTGCAGGCGGCGAGAAGCCCGGTGAATGTGATCGAGTCCGGGGCCGTCCCGGCTTCCTTCATCCGCTCAAAGGCGGCGATGGCGTCCCCCGCGTGGCCCTGCTTGCCGAACCCAGAGATCAGCGTGTTCCAAGAAAGCAAGTTGGGGGCTCGCAAGCTGCCAAACGCGCGCGCCGCGGACGCCATCTGGCCGCACCTCGCGTACATGCTCATGGCCGCGTTGCCCACGGCGACATCAGCACCGTCCCGGCTCCTGATGAGGTGGCCATGAACTTGCTCGCCATGCCGGAGCAGAGAGAGCTCCCCACAAGCAGATAGCGCGCTGGCGAACGTGAAGTTGTCGGGAGCAACGTCTGCGTCCACCATGTCCTTGAACAGCGCAAGAGCTTCCATGTGGCCACCACGCCGGGAGTGTGCGGCGATGTATGTGTTCCAAGTGACAGCATCCTTGACTTCCACGGACGAGAACGCTCGCTCTGCTTCCCTCGTTGTCCCACATTTCGAGTACATGTCCAAGATGACATTGCCGACGAAAGCGGTGACGTCCAGGCCGATCTTGACGGCGTCGCAATGCAAGGCTTTCCCAGGTGTCAGTGATCTCCAGATCGTTGCAGATTCCAAGGGCGGCAGCGTACGAGAACCTGTCGGGGCGCAGGCCACGCAGCTTCACGAGCCTGAACATATCCAGACCCATCTCCGGTTGGGAGCTCGCCGCCAGGCCGGAGATCACAGCGTTGTACGAAACGAGGTTGGGCGCCGAGAGCGTCCTGAAGACGCCGCACCCTGCCTCGTAGCAGCCGCACTTCATGTACATCGACACGATCGAGTTGGCCACGAAGGACGCGCCGAGGAAGCCACGCTTGAGCGCGTCCGCGTGCACGTGCGCGCCCGCCGCGAGCGCGCGCAGGGCGGCGCAGGAGCGCGCCGCGCTGGCGTAGACGTGCTCGTTCGGCAGCGCGTCGAACCCCATCCGCGCGAAGAGCTCCAGCGCCAGCTCCGGCTCCCCTGACTGAGCGTAGGCGGAGATGAGCGCCGACCACGAGACGAGGTTCCGGCGCGGCATTTCACCGAACACCCTCCGCGCGGCCTCGAGGAGGCCGGACCTGGCGTAGGAGACGATGAGGTGGTTGCAGAGGAAGACGTCCGCCGCGTGGCCGGATTTGGAGGCGGCCGCGTGCGCTGCTGCGGTGGCATGAGCGCGTGAGCTGGTGGCGGCGCCGTCGAGGATGAGAGACACCAGCCCCCGCAGGATCATGTACCGCAACGCAGTGACTACTGACTAGACTGAAGAAGTGGAAAAGACTAATTTTCATTCAACTATTACTCCCTCCAAACTTATTTCTCTCTCTCTTCTTCTTCCCGCACCCCACGCCAGAGCTCCTTCCCGCTCGGCTGGCTACGGCCGTTGCCGCCACCCCGCCTCGCCCCGCCCCGCCCCCCGCGCTCCACCACCACCTTCCACCAACCTAGGGGCTTCCTCACCTCTGCCTCCAGCTCTTCTCAACCACTGTCCTACCCTGTCTCGACTGGGGGCACCCACGCCACCGGTCTCTCTGCCGCACGCCGCCTCCGCCAGGCCGGCCGGCCACCCCCGGCCATCTCCACTTAAGGCCGGCGGTGGAGAAGAAGACCCTGCTGGCCCTGAACACCAACCTTGAACTCGGCAACGGCGACGATGGCAAGATGGCGCGTCGGTGAGCTCACGTCGTGGCGGCGGAGAAGGAGGCACGGCAGAGGAACACCGATTGACGGTAAGCGATTCCTCATTCGATTGACGTCTAGTAAATCTCTTACAGTTTACGCTACAATGGATTTTTTTCATTTTTTTTGCGAAAATAATGTTTTGAGTAACAAATGCAAAAATATAAATACGCTGCCAACTGTACTGGTGAAATTTAAATCCACCAAATCAAATGGTAGAATCTAAATTCTGCAAATTCAAATGGAGGTTTCCCTATTTTTGTACAGAGCACATCTTCAGAAAAATGACAACATATGCATATGGATTTGAACGGAGTAAAACCTATATAAACCTGTAGGTGACTCCTTGACCTCTACTGATGCGCCGACCGTAGGTGACTCCGAGCTCCTCTCCATGCTCAACTTCGCACCGCTGCCGAAATCACACGGCTGCCTCTGACGACAACGACGCCAGGCGCACCTTGGCCCCTACTGCCGCGCTCCTAAGATCTCTCCACATCGGTTGCCACCAAACACCACATCTTCCTCATCGTGTACACAAACGGCACAGTCTCTCCGCATCGTTGCCGTCGAACGCTTACCGGACCGAGGTATTCATCTCTTGCTCAATCACGCACCATGCAGACCCTAAAAATCCGAATGAGCATAGTTACAAATGTTACAATGTATGGTTTTATCCAGCGTAAACATACTGGGTTTTTCTTATGTGTGAATCTCTGTTTTTTGGACTAAAAATCTTTGATGTACTATAGTTATCATATGTGTGAGCCTCTGTTTTTTGGACTTAACATCTTTGATGTACTATAATTAGTAGTTGCAACTTGCAAGACTTAGTCCAAGACAATCCTTTTAACCAAAATTAGGAAAGCCGAAAAGTTCAGTAATATAGTTCGGCTTCTATCTGCATGCTCAATATCGTGCCTGTCCATTTTCAACATGTTTTTTGGTCTCACAAAATTACCACTTACAATGGCCTTTTATGTCATTGATTGCATCTTCTAAATATTTTGTGGATTTTGTAGATGGGGTTACATAATGATTTTTTGTCATATATGTAATGTTGCGCCGTAGCAACGCACTGGCACAGACCTAGCAGAAGATGAAAAGAGGACAGAGATCATATCTGCATTCCAATGTTGATATGCAAGATGGAGTGGCACTGCAAGGGGATCTATATTTTTGCCATACTGACGTGAGACCTCATGAATGCCATGCTGCAAAGACAAATGCAGAAGATTGTATATAAAAAAGTAGTTTTTTTTAAAGTAAGTTAGACAAAACAAAAAATAAGTTTAAAAAATAAAAAAATCGCTATAGTTCTACTACAAAACAACGTGTGGTTGGAAAAAAACAAAATTCATGAATGCCACACCACATGGACAAATGCAGCAGATCATATGTCCAAAAAAAGGTATATTTAAAAAAAAAAGTTTAGGCACAGGTTAAAACTAAAAAAATAAGTTTAAAAATTTTTGCTACATTTTTTCACCGAGGGGGTCGGGGGAAAAGGGCGGGCTCTTGCGTATCTTTTGGCGGGAAAAGAAAGCACGCCCGGTGCCATTTTAGCCGCAACCGCAAGACACATCCCCACCTGGCACCTCCCCGGGTCCCCACTCCGATCACGCACGTCCTTTCCTCCCCTCCCATGGAGAAGGAGCGCACGCCGCCGGCGGCGAAGAGGGCGAGGTCCTCTCCTCCTCCGCAGGCCCACGTCTCCGCCGACGCGGAGGACCGGCTCAGCGCGCTGGACGACGGCACCCTCCACGCCATCCTCGCCCGCGTGCCGCTCCGCGACGCGGCAGCCACGACCGCGCTCTCCCGCCGCTGGCCCCGCGTCTTCGCCACGCTCCCGCGCCTGGTCCTCCGCCCCGCCACCTTCAACCGCCGCGGCTTCCCCGACGAGGGCTACTGCGAGGGGACGCCAGGCGCTGGATGGGCGCCCTCCGCCGCGTGCTCGACGGCCGCGCCGTGCCCGTCGCCGCCTTCGAGGTCGACGTCAAGTTCATCGGCCTGTACGACGACTGGTTCCTGGGCGTATTCCGCGAGCTCTGCGGCAGCCGCGGCCGCCTGCTGGAGCTCAGCGTCACCAACGCCAAGTACGACCAGTGCTTCGACCTGCCCTCCCCTGTGTACAGCTGCAAGACGCTCACCTCGCTGCATCTCTACAACTGGCGGCTCCGGGTGCCGAGCAGGCTCACCGGACTGCGCGCCGTGCGGTCGATCCAACTTAGTGGTGTGGCCGCGTCGGACGACGACATTCGTCGATTCATCTCGCGGTGCAGCGCGTTGGAGCGTCTGGAGATCTTTGGGCTTCACAAGGAGCGGAACATCTTCATAAGCGCGCCGTGCCTTGAGAATCTGCTGATCTACTCGCACCGCCCCCTCCGCGTCTCGGTGAAGAAGGCGCCGCGGCTGGACAAGGTGAGGCTGACCTTCTCGTACAGCTACCCTGAGCACTCTTGGCGCTGCGAAGACACTATGGACTCCGATCGATGAGATGCTTCATTACGAGAAGATGGCAGAAAGGGAGCACGATCAGACGGACGAGATCGGCAATATGGTGACGTTTCTCAAGGGACTCGGCTCTGCCAAGAACCTACACTTGTCGCATAGTTTTTCCCAGGTTATAGCTTGTTTTTCTGAATGCCAAATTTCAAGCTGAAAGTTACAACTTACAACGATTGTTACTGAAATGTAAACTAGTTGCAGCTGTCGCTGCCATGATAAAATCACCAAAACCATTTTAAAACCGTGCTTCGGCCCTAAAACTAGATGTTCAGTTTCTTTGAATATCATAGTGTCGCTTCATTTTAATGTGCTAGTGAGATCCATTTTTCTGGTTGTACCATCCTCACCAAGAAATGATCGGTTATAGCTCAAGGGTAGTATACCATGATTACATGTGTAAGATAGAAGATGACATAAGGCTTATGATGCCATCAGCCACCAGGCCGGTTTGAATCTGAATTGATGTACTCGCATGACAAGGAAAAACATTTTAATTGATTATGGTATCACTGTAATCAAGTCCTTTTACTTTGATGTTTATATAGATTCAAAAAACTATGCGGGAGACACATCTTTGATTTTATTTAGGGCATTCCAGAACTGCCACCACCAAATGTTATAACAATTTCGTTTAAGGATTGGTAGTTACCTTATTAGTTTCTTCATTTTAATTTCATTGGCTATGGAATTGCACTTGTTGGTTACCATTGACGATTATTTCTTCTATACATATAATACAGTGGTGCTGAATCTACTATCCTGCCACGACCTCTTCAATTGTTGTATGTGTGGTGGATTAGATCATTTGCATATGTGACCTACAATAACTATGGATTTATCCTTGGTTCCTCATTATATGTTTTCTTCAAAGAAAATAGTAAATGCAGGTGGTTAGCTTAATATTTCTCTTCCTCATATATAATATAAGGTTATCCATTTCATTTTTCCTTCTTCTTCTTGGTGTTCTACCATAATCCTAGCACAGTCCAAGTGTCTAGGTCTGTCACCCCTTCAGTGACAATGTAACTTAGTTTTACATGATCATAGTTGTGAGTAGAGAACTGAGGTATATACCCATTTAAATCTTGATTCAAGTACTTTTGGAAATATAGTTCAAATTATTTTCATGAAAGTTGGAACTAATTTATATAGATGGTGCAGAATTTAATTCACCTTTGTTCTGATTAGGCCTTGAGCATGTACAAGGTCTTTATGCCGAAGAGATTGCCCAAGAAAAATTGTTTACTTGGATTGGAAATGCTTATACTTGCTGTGGATCACAATCACAAAGTGTTTGCCAGCTTAGTTTCATGCTTGCTGAATAGCTCTCCCAACCTCAAGCATCTCAGAATAGTTGTAAGCCCCAAACTACTGTTGTCCATTTAATCTTGGCTTTCCAGCAGCTGCTCCTAAAATGTTTCTCTTCTTCATTAACAGGACTCTCGTTATTGGGGAAACCGTGTGCCCTTACCTGCAAAGTATTGGCAGGAGCAGATAAATGCAGACAGTGATCTGAATCACCTGTCAAGCGTGTCATTCTTCATTGATGAAATCTTTGAAGGGCACCCTTGCGGGGGCTTTTGTCGGTTCCTGGTGGCAAAAGGCGAGGGCCCTCAAAAAGATCCACATCATGTACCACCGTTTTCAGGTGAAGCCTGAAGATGCAGCCAGAGTTGAAGCGATCAGAAGGGAACTTAATCTCTGGCCGAGGGCTTCTCCAGATCTGGTGCTGGAGTTGTCTTGCCTTGATCACTACCCGAGCTTATGAGCTGCCACTGTGTGAAGTAGCCAATCCATCCCCTGTTCTACTGCTTTCGTGCTCTGTGGCTCCCTGGACTCTGATTATTCTAAAAACCATGTGCTATTGTGGACTTGCAATTTGGTGCTAGTATAGTAGTGTATTTGGTCTTCTAGTAGTGTTACAGACCTCGTACCACCATCTTCTGGATTTTGTTATTTTGCAAAGAGTTAATTTCATCGGCGGTTCTCGAACTTATCCCGATATTTCATCGAGGTCCCGATACTTTCAAAATAGCACATTTAAAGTCATTAAACTTGTCTTGAGGTTTCATCTAAGTCCCTGTACTCTCAGAATACACATTTAAGTCCTTAAACTTGTCTGAAAGTTTCATTTAGGTCCCTCATGTGGTATTTTCAAGGGCATTTTTATTTTTAAAAATAATAAAAAAACTATTTAATATTTAAAAATTCATAACTAATTCATTTTGAATTAGAAAAATATGAAACTAGTACAAAAACTTTTCTAAAATGTAATCTATCCACTAGTGCTCTTAATCTATCCACTGGTGCTCTACTTAGAGTTATGTGGATCTCATTTATTATCCCTCCTAGTGTATATGAATAATAAAACACTAAGAGGGATAATAAATGAGATCTATATAATTCTAAGCAGAGCACTAGTGGATAGATTATATTTTAACAAAATATTGGTACTAATTTCATATTTTCTGATTTAAAGTGAATTAGTATGAATTTTTAAATATTAAATATTTTTTATTATTTTTCAAAATAAAAACCGCCCTTGAAAAACCACCTGGGGACTTAGATGAAATCTCCGAACAAGTTTAAGGACTTAAATGTGCATTTTGAGAGTACCGGGAATTTAGATGAAACCTCAGGACAAGTTTAAGGATTTAAATGTGTATTTTGAAAGTACCGGAAGCTAGATGAAACATCGGGACAAGTTCGAGTACCGCTGGTGAAATTATCTCAATGATGTCAATCAGGATCTGGTAATGTTATATGTTGTGGTCACCTTATGTTGTATGATCTGATAATGAGAATCAGGACCTCGTACTATCATCTTCTAATATATTTATTTATTGCTTGATCGCACAGCCGTGTCTCTTGGATTGTCGGATTCAAACTCCGAAACCTCAAAAACAAAGTTGAATCGGAGTACCAGGAGTAGCTATGCTCGAATTTACAAGTTCATCATCTATAATTCAATGATTTTTTAGATAATGGATTTAATGGACGAAGTTATTTTCTTTAGAGTAAAATGCATCATTAATCCATTAAATTTTTCGACTGTGTCGATTAGGTTCATCAACTATCAATGTATATTTTTAGATCCATTAACTTTTTAAAGTGTATAGTGCAAAGTCCATACCGCACCTAACTTTAACAAATAATTACATATCAAATATGTACATATCCAAAAAATATATAATCAATTTTTTATCTTTGTATTGACGAAATCTATACAATGCTACTAATTTGACATGTAAAATGACCATGCTACACCTATTTATGTTAATTAAATGTTTAGTTACTTTATACTTATATCTTAGTGCATCTAAAAACCTTGCAAAAAATATGATTGTGCATGTTATGCTCTATATATTCATGTATACATGTATCATGGTTTGGGGTTGCTATTTTCTTAAAGAAATGATTTCTGTACGAATTATGGTCTTTTGAATGAAAAAAAAATGTATGGCTTGTTGTACTACTTAATAAATGCTAGAAAAATCACGATACTTGTATAACATACTAAAAAACCCTACTCTGCCCAATATATTAAAAACCCTGTTCAGTCCACGTTACAGGCTTACAGTCAGCAGAATAAGCTCAGAAGAAATGAGATGCAAACAAACATGCACTACTGCTAGTACCTAGACATACTTTGACTAGCTAACACCACCTCATCAACTCGCCACCTATATATAACATACTAAAAAAACCCTACTCTTCCCAATATATTAGTATAAGAAACCTGCTCATCAGTCCACGTTACCGACTTACAGTCACGGAATCCCATCCCGAAGAACTCAGAAGAAATGAGATAAATGCAAACAAAACAAACATTTGCTTCCCCTAGTACCTAGACATACTTTGAGTATGTAGCTCATCAACTCGCCACCTCGCACTCCTCCCGCCCAACCGGGCCTGTCGCGTGTCGACGCGTGGGCCAGCTCGATCGAAGCGTATGAGACCACTCACTCCTGCATCAGGCGGAACACCGTCATCCGCTCCAGAGCAGGTGGCGATGAGGTCGAACAGCAGGTCCTGCGGCACCTCGTCGACGACGCCGCACATGTCGAGCTCTCCGCCGGGAGGCACCACGGGGACGCCGTCGTCGTTCTCCGGCTCGATGGAGCCGCCGTGGTCAGGTACGCAGCTATAGTACAGCCTTCACGAGCTCGTCCATCGGGAAGAGGTCCTCATCCGCCATGAGGCGGTCGACGAGCTCCGGCCGCACGACGGCGGCCAGCTTCCCGCTGCTTCCGCCGTTGTTGTTGTCGTCGCTTGTGCTGATCAGCTCGCGCTTGCGCTTGTCGTGCGCGCCGCGGACCACGTCCTCCAGGCCATCCTCCCCCTCCTCGTCGTCGTCGAGGGGCGTGATCTTGAGCGAGCTCCTGAGGCGGCGGCTGAGCGCCTCCTCCTGGCGCAGGATCTTGGACCACGTGTCCGTCTCCTTGGCGCTCATCTTCTGCTGCAGCCGCTTGGACTGCCACACGAGCTTGCGCATCTGGTCGAACCGCGGGCTCATGTGCTTGATCACGGCGCTCAGCAGGCTGATCTTCCAGGCCTTCTTGAGGTCGTGCGGCTTCCGGTACGGCGGCACGCCCTGGTGCGCCATGCACCTCGCCCTGCGACCCCCACCAGGCCTCCTGCCCCGTCGGCCACCACGGCGGCGCCAGCCCGCGCTCCAGCGGGAAGCTCCGCTGCGGGGGCTGGCAGTGCTGGATGAAGCGCGGAGAGCACGGACCCCAGCGTGCTGTCCTGAATGTCCTGCAGCCGGTGGAGGTAGGACGCCGACGACCCCTAGCGTGCTCTCGCCGGCCATGGGGCCCGCCGCCAGCGCCATGGGACCCGCGCGGTCGAAGCTCACGTTCTCCTTCCACCACCCACGGAGGCTGTCGGAGGACCCGGACATGGGCTCGCCGGCCTCGTCGATGATGCCGTACACGAAGCCCCGCGCGTTGCAGGCCTCCATCATCTTGAGCATGTGGCGGATCACGCCGTCCTGCGCCCGGAGCATCGCCTTGCGGCGGCACCGCACCTCGGAGGTCTCCTGATCCAGCCCCTGCAGCCCGTCCGGGTCTGCCTCCCCGGAGCCGGAGGAGGCCACCACCCTGAAGGCGCCGGCGCGGCCCTTCCAGCTTGTTGAGCAGCATCTGGTCCTTCCACATGCGGCGCTTCAGGTCGGAGATCTCGATGGACTCGGAGCCCGACTCGGAGTCGCTGAGCTCCTCCTGCGCCGCCTCCAAGGCCTCGCCACCAGCTGCTGCAGGGAGGGGGGCAGCATCACCGTCACCGACACCCTGCGCGACGTCGTGCTCCATTGCCGCCTCAGAGAAAGGATGCCTCCGGCCGTGTGGATGCCGATTAAGCGCTGCGCTCTGCCTGCTGATCGATGATACACACAACGTACAGTCGATATGATGATGGTCTCCGATCCCCTCAAGATTCTGGAGACACGAATGAATGATCTATAGGTAGAGCTAGCTACGATCGAGCTGAGTTGACGACGATATATCGACATGCAGAGATCGATGGCTGCACCGGCCTCAGGCTGAGAGAAGGATTATTTATACTGCACTGCACCCACGATGGGTCGGAACTGACAAGAACAAGAGTTCCATAGTCATCAGCAGCAGGTGCATGCAACAGGTGATTCGTGGCGTGGCCGGTGGCTCCGCCGCAACGAGCCCGTGCCGTGATGAGGGTGGACAAAGGACGTACGTGGCGTGGCCGTCTTCTCGGGAATTGAGCGTGCATGCATGCATGGAAGCCCTAGCTAGGCCCCGATATTTCTAGCCTCTCGACTCTCTGGATCGCCTTGGCTCGCAAACCTGTTGGACTTGATTGGGCGCTGCTGCTGGGCCTGTGTGCCGCCCTGTGTCCGAGAGGCAAAACAGGACAATTTCTACGGTACACCGACCGTATTAGATCTGGATAACTATGATAATCTGTTACCTCTTACAGTACTCCAATTGATGAAATATACTAGTATTTTATTATGAAAAGGTAAGATGAATAGGAAAAATATCTTCCTCTTAGATCTAACTTACATACCATACCAGATCCTATTACATCTAGCTTGCACGCATGCGACCTAAATAGTGATCAAGGTGTTAATTAAAATTTGATATAATAAAGAAACGCGTTGAACACTGTTGTGCATGACATCATAATGGGCTGGTCATCCTGAGGATCTGTTCATGTGACGTAGCCCACCATTGCTAGCTTAATTGCTAATAAGGCAAACATTTGTTATGTAAGAGCGATACATTGAACACTAAACACGACTACTAAAACATCATGAAAACTGAAAAAGGAAAGTGGCATGCATGCGTATCCATTCAAGGGGTAAGACATGGATCTATAATTTTGCCACTCACGATGTCACGATTCGAACAGCCCGATTTTTGAGGAATCAAACACACACACACACACACAAAATAAAGCAGATCAGAGAGATTTGATCACCTGCACACTGGGAAAATGCATGAGATCCGCGATGCAAGCACACAATTAACGCCGAGGTCTGCGGTGGCACCGTAGATACCGATCCTTTGCTTAAAAAATACGGAGTATACTTTTATTTTTTTCCTATATAAATTTCAAAGGGCAAGATTTATTAGAGCTCTTATCCCTGCAGGTAACCGGAGTACCTAACATGAACAACGCCCTTATCGCAGCCGCCGGCGCCGACGTCGCCCACAAACTGAGCCGCCTGTCTCTCGCGATCCCATCAGCGCCTGCCCACCTCGCCGCGCGTTTGCAGACGCTGGCGTCTTCCTGTCCAATTTCATCAGCATGCTGCTGCCCATTCCATCATCGATCCCGTCTGAAACCAAGCGCTCGGCGTGTTAGAGTGGCGCAGCGGTTTTCCGGTACGACTCGCTCGGCGTTCACGAGCCGCGGCTCACCAGATATATATCACGAAGTCCCTGACATATGAAGCCCACATGCCTAATTCAGTCCAAAAGACTAGTCCGTTAGGTGAGTGCTGCTCCCGCCATATATGCCGTGCTCCCCCACAATCAATTACCGATATAGAACTAAACCTAACAATCTCCTCCGTCACACATCGGCCTAACGCTTCATTCACACAACACCGTGACTCCCTGATGTCATCCAGACCGCTGACACGAGTCCACATCTCCTCATTGGAGATCTCCATAGACTCTCCCATCACCAGTGATACACTGAGATTTTTCTAGGTTTACAACCATAGGCTCTGATACCACTTGTTATAAAACAGGCATGCGGAAGCGCTTAGAATCGATCGAGATATCCATGCACAATCACAGACGACTTCAGAGGCACGATGTTTGTTAACGAGGTTCAGTCGGAGCCTGCATCCCCGGGGCATGTCTATAGGTGTACCTCCCTATTATCAGATAGCTATGCCAGCATCCGGGCACACCGCGGCAATGCCACCCACCCACGCCAACCTATCTAGTCATTTTGGTTACAATAGCAGACCTCCCCTCATATTTATGAGGAGGTCCGGGTTACAGAGTTTGCTTAGAACTCTAACCTATACTGCTAATACAACTCAAAGTCCAATCGTAACCGGACTCGTACAAATATTCGACACATGTCTAACACGGCATCAAAAGACACTAAGCACGGATTTGGCTGTCGATGCATAAATAGTGGACGACAAGGTTAGTGAATCATCCAATTTTATAGAGTAAAATACATTGGCGGTCCTTCGAAGTTGGTACGGCCGTGTGGTCTCCGATGTTTGAAAACCTTGATAGTGGGTACAGGAAGTTGTCACACTGTATCACTTAGGTCCCCGAAGTTGGAATTTGCGTCGTCTAGGTCCAAACGCGTACAATTCCAATCCGTAAAATTAGTCTTATGTGGCATGCCACGTTGTTCCGAGTAGGGCTCCACTGCTGTCTAGGGGCCACATGTCCAGCCCCTTCCCCACACTCCCTTCCACTCGCCGCTGCGCCCTGAGCAACCTCGGCTGACAGTCGTCGCGCCCCGCTCCAAGCTCCCCACCACCATATGGGGCCTCCACCTTCTTTCCCACGCCGGCCATCGCTTGCTTCCTCTCCCCACCCGTCGGCCGCTGCTGACACATGTACTGGCGCTCATGGCCGGCGTCTTCTGGTTCTTGAGGCACCGGGTGTGGAGGACACGACCGGCGGCTGGTGCTTGCTGGCGATGGTGGAGGAGCATGAGCGGCGCACTGCCTAGCCAGAGGACGAGGAGGTGGGACTAGGCGCGAGCGGGCCGGAACCTTGAGTTGCGCCCCCACCACGCTGGCTTCATGAGGATGAGGAGGGGCGTTCGGCGTCGATCTGTAGGAGCCCGATAGCGGGGAGAGGGGAGGAAGTGGGCAGACCGCAGGAGAGGAGGCGGGCAACGACCGGTGTGGGAGCGGAGGCTGGTGACAGTAGTGCTCGTGCGACCGCGGCATTGGGGGAAAGGGAGCGCGGAGAGGAAGCAAGTGATGGCTGGCGTGAGAGAGAAGGTGGAGGGCTCGCTCGCATGGTGGTAGCGGGCTTGGAGCGGGGTGGGGTGGCTGACACTGAGGTGGCATAGGGGTGGTGGCTGGTTGGCGAGCCGGGGTCACCGGCGGCCGAGGCAGGCAGGGCGAAGCAGGTGAGGGGGGGGGTAGAGTGGGGAAGGGGCTAACATGTGGGTCCCCGACAGCAGTAGAGCGTATCCGGAACGGCGTGGCATGCCACGTAGCCACGTGGGACTAAACGGGTTGGGATTGTACCCGTTTGGACCTAGACGACGCGAAAGCCAACTTCAAGGACATATGTGACACAGCATGCCAACTTCATGTACTTGCAATCAAGATTTTCAAACATCGACAACCTAGGTGACACAACGTACTAACTTCGAGGACCGCCAGTCTCCAAACTATAGGATAACTCACATCGCTCTTTGATCATTGCCTCCAAACTATGGGATAAGAAGGGTTTTTTTGTCCTATCTACTGATATCACGTTATTGCTTTTATTCGCCGCACCGCACTACTCTATCTACCAACTCATAATTGATGTTCTGTGTCATATGTCTATTTCAGTTCCTTGTACGTGCTTTCTTTGACATTATATTGTTATGTCAAATTTGATGCTTATAAATCTCAAATAGATTGAACTAACATGCCGCTAATAGCCAAATAAAATTCATGCTTCCCTGATAAGCAATGAGAATCTTCAGTTACGTGGCACAGCTAACGAGTCGAATTGTGCATGTGCACATCCCATCCTGTGTGCATGGTTCTGTAGAATCCTTTACCCAAAAAAAGGTGCCGCTGCCGGCCTGCCGCAGGCCCTATAGAGATAAAATAGAGCGCATGCTGGGAGTCGAACTGTGCATGCAGCACCTGCATGATTCTGTGCCATGTTTGGCAAAAAAAAAAAAGTTTAGTGCAAGGAACCCAAAAGCAATTCATTTATTTTTTTGAATGTATATTAGGAACTGATTGCACAAGAGATCAAAGAACTTCAGTAGCTCGTGGGGCTAAACTACTCCCTTCATCCCAATTTATAGGTTGTCTGATTTTTCTTGACACCAAATTTGATCAACTTGTCTTATTTAAAATATTTGCGAAAATATAGAAAAATTCAATTCATAATCAAAAGTATATTACTACCTCCATCCTAATTTATAGGTCGTTTGACTTTTTGGATATCGAGTTTGGCTTGCTCGTCTTATTAAAAAATTTCACAATTATCATTTATTTCCATTGACTTAGTTTAAACATAATATACTTTAACTCTGAATTGATTTTTTTTACATTTTTATAACTATTTTGAATAAGACGAGCCGGTCAAATTTGGTGCAAAAAAAAAATCAAATGACCTATAAATTAGGATGGAGAGAGTACATGGTAAACCAAATCACAATAAAAATAAATGATAATTATGAATTTTTTCATAAGACGAACAAGTCAAACTTAGGAGAGAGTTAGAGACTGCAAGCATGCAAAGGTATATATATGGGCCGACACGTTCAATGGGACTCTTTGTCTTCAAGCATCACAGTCTCATAGGCCCTGCACGGCGTGGCGCAGGAGACAACGATTTAGTTTCCTATGCGTACAAAATCGCCCGCAACGTGCTCTTGAAAAAGCATGCTCGTTCCATGCATAACGAATTATAGTAGTATCCTCCATGGACTTAGGGTTAGGAATTTGGGGTTAAGATTAGGGGATCTTGCGGGGGATAAAGGAACGTCGTCCCAGTGGAGGTGGCTGGCGCAAGGCGGGGCCGCGAGAGTTGCCATCCTCTGGTGATGGGAGAGGATGGTTGGATAATGGATATGGCAAGGGGCGCCATGGTGGCTGCCTGACTAAGCCGAGTTAGTGTGGCGGTAGTGGATTCGGCAGCAAGAACCACATGAGATGGGAAGGTGGTGGGCGTGGAAGCGCAAAGTGGTGGTTTTGACTTTTGAGGTCCTTACTCCTTAGCAAGTCGTGGTGGTAGAGGAATAAAGTTGGAGAATGAAGATGTCTAGAAGAGAAATCACAAAGAAACCTGAAAATTTTTCTTCGACCACAAACCAATGCAAATAAGCCAAATACTATGGTTATTTTTGTTGGCCTTGAGCTGACACAAATACTGCCGATGAAAATTAAAGGGCGGCTGGGCGAGCTAGGGTTTTAGAGTTTAACTTTCGTCAGTTTGCATACCTGACATAAGTTGAACTTAACTTTGTCACCAAATGGGTGGATGATACTGTAAAAGTTAAAGGGCGGCGGAGCTGAGTTAGGGTGCAACTTTCATAAACCTTAATTCCCTTGGCAAGAGGGTGGCTGCGCAAATTAATTTGGTTCGTTCTCGTCGGCCTGTGTATTTAACATGATCAAAATAAGCCTCTAAATTTCATGTTTTCTCTATGGCCAACCAAAAGTATGTCGACCGGCTAAAATTTTATACTTTCCTGTCGTGAACAGAGAAGAACAACCGTTGGTCCAATCTATCTACCTCTAAAAGAGCGAATTATCAAGAAAATAATTTTTACCCACAAGTTTTTCACCCACCGGATATAAGTACAGGATGAGTCCCACCGTTCAGTTTATATGGGTAAAAAAATCGGTGAAAAAAAAACATCCGAGGGACGGCAGGAACGTGTAAGGTACGTAATCGTAAACACCGCAGTCCGAAAAGCTTTGGTTTTGTTGCTCCTATGCTACCTCGCGGCCGCCGCCGAGGCGCTGTCCATGGCAGCGAGGCGACGGAGCTGGCTATGGCTGTGGACCCATCGTGGCGGTTGACGAGCCGCTGCCGTAGAGGGTGCCTAGCACTGGGAGGTCGCGGTGGCGGGTGTTGACCTCAACCATGGCGACATCGCCGGTACCCCCCGTCAGAGCTCAGCCTTCTGCAAATCTCACGATGCTCCTCCTGAACTCCAACTGCTTCTGTGGTCTCGTGCCCACCATGCTCCGCCTCCTCGCCAAACTCGACCTCAGCAACAACCGCTTCGTCGGTGCATTTCCTGCCGTCATGCTCGAGCTCCCGGTGCTCATACCTCGACCTCCGGTTCAACGACTTCGAGGACGAGGGCGCCATCCCGCGGGAGCTGTTCGACCGCTCACTCTACTCATCTTCCTTACCACAACCGTCCTCCTCTTCCCGCTCCCTGGATTTGAGCAAATCCGAGACGGCGTGGAGGCAGCGAGGGGGCCGGTGGCGCAGGCATGCGCTGCGTGAGAAGGAGCGCGCTGCGCTTGGCCGGTGGCCGCGGGGCTAGCGTTGTCGATCAGGCCGACACGGAGGGCGACTGGCAGACGGGCTGAGTTTGTGTGTGAACGGGATTGGAAGAGCTGTTGCCCCCGATGAGCTTGCCTTATCCATTCAATTTGGTTTATTTTTTTTCATTTTCATCATAAGTCGTGTAGATATCCAATGAGAAAATATCATAATACCAATCAATCTAGATGACACGTGGGAATAGAGTCCGTGGAAAAAAAAAGGAAATTATATTTTCCATTCTTTAAATATATTAAAAATATGTCATTCATCCTTTATGTTTTAGTTGGTGCAAATCAATCCTTTAACTAATTACACATGTACATTAGTCACCTCCGCCTTAATTTAACACCGGTTTATACGACATCATCATATGACTAATCCCTAATTAGCCATGTAATGTACCGACTCATCAATGATGTGGGATGCTGGTGAGTTCTTTCTCTCTTTCTCGAAGCCACGTTTAGTTTTCCTGTCCTTTTCATTATTTATTTAGTACATTATCATTACTCGATCATAATTATTTATTATTTATTTGTCGTATGATTATACCCACTGCAATTAAGTTTTATTTGATGTCGTTTAGCTAATTTAACTGGTTATTTAGTATATTTTGCTATGCAAATATAAATTTGAGATGTAATTTATGAGCCATATTAAACTTATAAGTCTTAATATATCAATGCTATTAATCATTTATGTGTTGTTTGTGATAAATTTTAATTACATTTAAGTTTTTCATTATTAGGGAGTTTATTTTAAATTTTGAAGTTTTTTAAATCTTATTCTTATTTCTCCAATACGATTAATGAATAAAGGCGTGAAAGGTCTTCTAAGGGTTTCTCTTAGCAAAGAAATATTTATTTTTCATAACATTATTCCACAATTAAGTTTTATTTAATGTCGTTTAGCTAATTTAAGTGGTGATTTAGGATATTTTGTTATGAAATTTAAGTTGAACTATAAATTTATGAGCCATATTAATCATTTATGGGTTGTTTGTGATAAGTTTTAATTACATTTAATGTTCAGAATTATTAGGGATGTTTAAGTTTTGAAGTTCTTTTTAAATCTTATTCTTATTCTGCCAATCGATTAATGAATATAGGCATGCCACCCATCCATGGATGCTAGCGAGTTTTGTAAAAGTGTCTTTAAAAGGTCTTATAAGAGTTCAGTTTCTCCGAGCCTATACATCTAAGTTATGCACATGCAATATTTCTTCATATTCTCATATTTTCTCTTAAACTAATAGTATAGAATTTGGAGTATCAAAATTACTACATATCAGCATGGTTGATCTGCGGATTAAGCTAAGATGGATTAATATAAGAATGACACAACAAATGGACATGTAATATCGTCGAATCATTTTCCTCGCTCTTATATATTCTTACTATTCCATTTATTTTCCACGGATTGCTCCATATGTTCCCCTTCCGTTTTCGGGGGTATGAAAATATGCACCACTGATTTCTAGACCTCAACCTTATTCTCTGTATTTACAAGGTATTTGGAATGCTACCGTCAAACTACTTAAGACCTAAGCTATATTCAAATTAAAATAATAATATCTTTATTCCTTTTATGAAATAAAATTTCTCGATAGACACGTGCGTGTGTGCCGCACCGCACGTACATGATCACTAAATGAATTATTCTAGAATTCTACAAATATTTTATGTAAAAAACTAATTTTATATTTAAAAACATATACTATACATTATAGATTCATAAAAACATAATTTGCAATGTATGTTTTTTATATAACAAAACTAATATTATAGTTAAAAATGTTTATTAACAGTATAGAAAAATTGCAACACTTTGCTTGTTTCAATTAAAAAATTAAATAAAAACAAACACACCGAATTCAGTCTTAATATATTTTTTAAAAATAATTGTTTGAAATTTTTATCATTGTCACGTGCGTGCCCGCACGTGCATTTTTACCGGTGGTCTAAAATACCCAAGTACACTAGACATGCACATTAATTTAACGACCAAGGCAGCTTTCTGGGCACATGTTAAGTCGTTAGCATGTGTACTTCTTCGTGCCGGGATGGGTCCACCGCTGGAACTTGCTCAGGGTGGGAAGGAGAGTTCCAGTTGTGGATGCTGAAATCTTGGCGCACAAGTCGAGTAAATGTAATGGGATATGGAGGTACGTTTGTACACCGACGATCTGGGCACTCACACTCACAGGGTATGGATGGATGGATGATTGTGCCCGACATCGCCTGCATGCTCCTTCGCATAGTTCTAGAGTTCCAATGTTGGCGGTGCGGTCATGTCTCTTCCCACAGAGTCAATTAAACATAAGTGTGGCCTAAATATTGAAGACTAGTTTTAGCTTTGTTCATTTTTAGCTGAATTTCGGTTCTGGTTGTTTTAGATGTGGCCTGTATGGCTTAAGCATTTATTGTACTTAATGATACTGCGTGTTACATTAAGAATTGTAGCGTTGTATTGTACGTATATATAGAAACATGATTGATGAAGTTAGAAATACTAAACAAAATACTAAAATTATGAAAAAAGAGCACATGTATGCATGAATGTTACAGCAACAGAAAATCAAAAGAAGACACAAACAAAGAGTCATACCAGGTGATGTGGTGCTTTTTCGTAAGTCCTAGTAAGTGGCGACGTGGCTTCTCCGGAGCGTAGAGATATAAATAATGGGAGTAGCTATTTACATATAGAACGTTGGCCCAGGTTAAACTTTTTTGTAAACATTGTCTTTTCTTTGAGTAAAAGAAAGGGGAACCCTCAGCTTAAACTTTGTTGTAAACATTGTCTTTTCTTTGAATAAAAAGAAAGGGGCACCCCCAGCTTAAACTTTGTTGTAAACATTGCCTTTTCTTTGAGTAAAAGAAAGGGGCACCCCCCTTATTTTAAATATTGAAAACATTGAAATTCTCCAAGAAGGCCATAAAATAACGTTTTTACAAATGTATGAATTAACACACCATAGTTTATCTATAGTAGCAAATATGTAGTAAGAAGCGAGAGAGCAAGGAAGCGCAAACTTTGTTAGACATGCCGACTTCTCCCTTGTTTTATCCATGGGCAAACCACCACACCTAGCACACATTAAAGCTCCATAAAAAATATGCTCACGGTCACCATGTGGCGGCCTGCTCCGGCGCAGGATCGAATTATTGAGAGGTTAATGAATATAATTAGTCTAAAATGCAACCAATGATAATTTTATTCCCACCTTCTAAAAAAATGCAATAATTCATAATTATTACATTTAACAAAAGTATGTTCAGGCGAACAAACTATACTAGGAAATATAAAACCCGAATTAGTAGAACAAATCAAGCAATTTAGACAGAGTACTATCTCCGTATTTAAATATTTGTTTTTTTCCTCCAAAACTTAAATCATTCTTTGTGTTCAAAAAATTTGTGTACCGCTCCACTTCCCAGGGCTCGAAAAGCAAACGCACTTGATTGCAGCCCACGACCCCGCCTCGCTCGGCGCCGGTGGAAACGACACACCACACCTGGGTCCAGCAAACCGTCCCCCACAGTCACAGACGACAGATCCCGCCACCACCTGACCCTGCCCTCCCTGCGCGCCCGCGTACGCACACGCTGCCACACATGCAAGGCCCAGCACCGGCGCCCGCTTTCCCCTTTCCCTCGGCACGCCCATCGAAACGCCGCTTGCTTTGCCTTTGCCTCCGCCTCCGCCTCCGCCTCCACCCACCCCCGCCAAACATCCACATCACATCACAGTCACCAGAGAGAGGTCCCGTCCAGAGCGAGGCGAAGGCGCCCAAGTGTGTGATAAAACTAACGCGCGCGGGTTCCCGGTCGGTCTCCCTCTCACTTCCCTCGCTTTCTCCTCCCCTTGTTCTTGCTGTGATCGTCCCCGTCGCCCCCGCCCGCCCGGCCTCGCTCCAGATTGCCGCCGCGCCGATCGACTCGAGAGAAGAAGCGCGGCAGGCGAGAGTTGCTGGCCGCGCCTCAGCTCGTTCCCGTCGCCGTACCTTCTTGTTCTGTTCCGCCGCCAGTGCCGAGGCCGACCAGGAATCAATCACACAGAGCTGCTTCTGTTCCTGGCAGGCAGGCGCACCCTCCCTCCACACACTGGCCGTCCCGTGGCGTCCGCCACCGTCTTCGGCTCCGGCCCGGGCTCGCTCGCCGCCGGCGTACGTGAGGAAGCAAGTGGGTGGTGGCGGTCTTCTCTGGAACACTCTCTCTGTCTCCGTCCGTCCGCCCCCGCCGAGCCCCACAAGCAGGTCAGAAATTCTTCTCTTCTCTTCTCTTCTCCAGCCCGTCCGTCCGTCCTCGTCGTCTCTATCTTTTCTTCCGTTTCTCCTGCAACGACAAAAAAAAAAAAAAAAAACGCGGTTCGAAAGCGAGCTGCAAAAGCCGGGTGCCACGCATCGCTGGACGTGAACGGTCTAGAAGGGAATGGGAATGGGTCTCTCTCTCTCTCTCTCTCTCTCTCTCTCTCCCCATGGATTGGCCTCTTCAGTTTAGATTCGGCCTAATTTGCATCGCATGCTTGCCTCGTCAGCAAAATTTCTGCTCTCGAATCTTTCAAAAGGAAAACTAAAAGCTTGGTCTCGCAATGCTCGTTGCCAGCTCCCCCTCTTGGCACAGAACATTTGGTCTCTCTCTCTCTCTCTCTCTCGTAGTCGTAGGGCAAGCTCTTCGGTTCACTCGTTAATCTTTCTGAAAATTGCAAGTTGGCACCACCAGGCTGCTTTCCTCTACAGAGATGTCCAGATCTCGCTGACCCGTGCCTGTCAGCACCAGTAGCACACCAGCACTCTGTTTCGCTTTTAGACGCTTCGTTTTCTTTTCTCCTGCTTCTGGCATGCCATTGACGATACATCAACGCGTCCTAGTGTGCATGTATACACGCGACGCGACTGCAAATCCATTGGAGCATGCATGCCGCCTCCTTGTTTTATTTCTCTTCTAATAATTAAAAAAAACGGAATAAGTCTTCACACCACGAGCAGAGGATAACGCCAGCACGGCGCTACGGATCTCCCAACTTGTGGCTCTCGTCTTGCTCCGGCTCTGCAGCTGGTCGAGAAAGGAGACACGCACCCTCGACCTCTGGTAGCTGCTACTACCGGTAGCTTCTGGGGGAGCGTCACGTGAGCCCTTTGGGGTAGGGCCCACGTCCAGTGGCGGGGCCACCGATTATTGTTCGATGGAATATAAACGTGCTGGGAATATTCAACGGAACCTGTTCTCTCTTTGCACTCGTCATTTGTACTCTTCCAGGTTCTGATTTTTTCCCCCTTACACTATGCTGGATCTGAGCTGTCTGCTGAGCTCTTTGAGATCAGATCACTTGATCTGTGTGTCCATCGCTTTATCATCATTAGATCTAACGCCGCATATGTCATATGTACATGTAGAAAATTCTCGAAACTCGCGGCTACTCCAAGAGGCTTATGATTCATCTGCGGTAGTAAGACGATAATCCGTGACCAAAAGTAACTGAGCCAGTGCTTTTGCAGTTTAGTACTAGCTACTAGTAAGCCTATAAAGACATTATTTATACGATCAGCGATGCCATCAGCCCAAATTGAAAACATATTTAAGCTCAACATCTGCTACTCTACACCATGGGCGCACCTCTTTTTTTTTCAAATCCATATGGCCGGATATGATGATTTGGTTCGTTATGCAGGTGTTTTGAAAATGCAGTCATCTGTGATGGCATTCTTCCCTAACGCTGCCGCCGCAAAGCTGGACCTGAATTCTCTGTACAGGAAATATGCCGATATGATTGGTATATCAACAAACAATTCTACCGTCCTCGGCTCCCACGCCACTCAGAAAATGCCGCACCTTCCTGTTGTGTTCATAGACCGTACGTTTTTCAGTGCTGGTACTGCGATTCAGAGTATCGCAGCCAGCTATGGAGCTCTTGTTCTCAGGTGGTTATTAAACAGAACTTCTGTTGTACAGGTCAGTTGCTGAATGCACTCTAGAAAAATACTGGCTTGTTTCACCTTTATTCATGCCGTTAACACATCTCTTGACTGGACAATCTGGCAGAGCGCGTTGATTTCCCGTGCAATGAGCTCAATATCTTGTTGGTGTGGCTCCTTGCCATTCTTTGTCAACATTGGTGTTCTAATGGCCAGGCTCTGTGACTACACTATGATCCCAAACCTTATTTGTGGTCGGCAATTCATCCTGGGTCCGAGTCCGAGCCCTAACCTCCAGGGAGAACCTGTCTTGATCATGGAGAATGGTGAACTGTGCAATGGTCAGACCCTATTGAGTTGGCTTGGGCGCAAGCGAGATTATGTCCACCTAGTGCTTCAGTGTATCTGTTACCCTGCTAGTTTGAAGGTTGTTGGTATCACGCAAAAGAAGCTCAGCTTCGGCAAGCAGCGCATACAGATCAGCAGTCACAACTCGAGGGCAATTTGGAGGATCATGGCGAGGAATGAGCAATACCTGGCATACATGGTTGTACTGGTGGCCTTGCAACTCTTCCTGCGGCTAACCAGAGTGAATGTTACCACACTATTATTGCCGATGCTTTCCCGAGCCATAGGTTCCAGGAGCAGCCCAGCGGTGATCGGTAACATTGTGCTGGTCTTGGTGAACTCCTGCGGAGTTCTTGGATCTGCACTTTCAACGAAACAGTATGGTCGGGAGCTGACGTTCGCCATCGGTGCCATTCTGGTAGTAATTTGCCAGGTAACTTAAAAAATAAACTAAAACTTCAATTTTTAGAACTACTCCCAGATGTTTTCTTGCAACAACTAACATATTGTTCATGGTTGGAATTCTGTCTTCAAGGTCTCCATTCCATTGATCCTAGAAGTTCAGATCGGAGTGGGCGGCGGAACTCGCATGCCCACAGGTTACACGACCGCGATGTTCGCCCTCGCTTGTGTCGTCTCCTGCGGCCTCAGCTGGTCGTGGGGTTCACTCTTCTGGACCGCCCCTGGATGGAAGGTTCACTCGGCTGGACAGGTTTTGACCATGGCTCTGAACTTTGGCGTCTGCTTCGCCCAGATGCAATACTTCCTGCTGATGCTGTGCAGGCTGAAGAACGCCATCCTTGCGTACTACGCGGTGTGGATATGGTCATGATTGGAGTTCACCTGGAAAAGATGCCTAGCTAGATTAGTGTCTGCTAACACAGGCTACTTGAGCAGGTAGTCTGGTCTCTGGTCTGGTGGATGTAAATATGATGTTTTCACTATCCTTTTCTTGGTCTAGTTTGTACAGTGCAGTTTGTTGTTTTGGGGCTAGTGCTGTTGGATGTAGCGCGGATGCAATAACTTCTGAGAATAATGACAAATCTAGCAAATTTAGCCCCCTGGCTACATGAGAGGGGAAAAAAATATACCAACTTTTCTTTTACTATAGTAGCAACTTTGACCAATTCATGAAAAACAGAGCATTTGACTTTTGTAGAATGAAATGGTCATAATACGATTGTAAACTTTGAAGTGTTTCTATAGCATTCTTTAGCCTGTTTGCGCAGGCAACATTGGTAAGGGTATTTTGCTCCGGTACGCCTTTTTGTGAAATCTTTGCGAACCTTAAAGCAAAAGTAGTTAAATTATATAGGGGCAAATAAGTCCATTTCAGAACCAGCTACCCAAGATTTTCGAAACTACATGCATGCGGACAGCTAACAGAAAAGACGATAAATATCCGGCAGTTAACCATGATATATGTACATGTTTGTTGATGATTTATTAATAAAAAATAGATCGCGTTAACTAAAACAGAACCACGACGACGAAGCAACATTTTTTATTAACAATTGGTACTGTCCATTTCTATTTATCATCATTTTGATCTAACAAACATATACTTAATTCTCTTAACAGTGATTGAGAGAGCTCCAAGAACTTCCAAAAAAACATCATAATTTTTTATTTATTACATTTTTTTACCCCTTTCATCCTAAAAATACAACGTCCATAGATTTTTTGGCCGTCTATAGAGTGAAACTTTGATCACTTATTTCTTAAAATATGTCACCATAAATGCATAATTACCATCATATTAAAGTACTTTTGAATACAAATCTAAATATATAACATACATATACTAAAAATATATGGATTTTGCTGAGTTGTTAGTCAAAGATTTAAAGGATCATTTTTTTAAAAAAAATATATAATTCTTATTTTTAGGATGGAGGTAGTATAATGTAAGAGACACAGATGGATTTTTTTAATTAGTCGAAGTTGGAAGTCGATGATTGCTTTGACATAAAAACATACTAGAAGATTTACGAACGGGGAGTATATGTCACGGTCTCACGGACAATCCTTTCCGGGCTTCCGGCATCCAATATACTATAGTAGTCTAGTACACTCGGCACAAGCTCACGCTGGGTCGTGGAGTATGGTTCTTGTTCGAGAGAACTGCCACTTTCTTTTTTACCATTTCCATGTGGACCACCCATTGTGATTCCCAAATCAAATCGGCCCATCCACCAGTTTCGCTGGTGTCGTCGCCGGCGCGGAAGACGGCCTGACGAAGCGCTTCCAGTACCAATGCTTCTCCCACACCACGCCCATGCCCTCGATGGGCACGCACCGGGTCTCCGGCAGGAACGCGGCCACGGCCGCCGCCATGACGACCACGCACCCGGCGTAGAACAAGAAGGTGCCGAGCTTGAAGCTGCACAGCATCTCGAGGAACGACTGCGACTGGACGAACACCAGCACCCCCGAGATGACGCCGCCGAGTCCTAGCGCCGCCGGCCTTACCTCGAGCGGGAAGACCTCGGTTGTGACCACCCACTTGAGCGGACCCCACGACACGCCGAACCCGGCGGTGTACACGCACACGAGCGCCACCACCGCCGCGGCGTACCCGCGCGGCATGGACTTGCTGCCGTCGGCCCCCAGCTGCGCGCCGAAGATCCACGCCATGGCCACCAGGGAGAGGATCAGAACGGCGCTGCCCAGGATGAGGAGGGAGCGGCGGCCGTAGCGGTCGACGGCCAGCCCGGCGACGGCGATGGACGCGAGGCTGACCACGTCGGTGATGATGGAGCCCAGGATGGCCTTCTGGTTCGTGAACCCGACGGTGTAGAAGAGGAGCGGCGTGAAGATGGACACCACGATCACGCCCGTCAGGTCGAAGAACACCGGCGTGGCCACGGCAATGGCGAGGTGGGGGCGGTACTCGCGCCGGCACAGGCGCCGGAGCGCGCCGGACTCGTGCCTGCGGTCCTGCTCCACGGCGCGGACGATGTCCTTGAGCTCCGCGTCGATGTCGGCCGACGCCCCGCGGATGCGCCGAAGCGACGCGCGGGCCTCGTCGAGCCTCCCACGTAGCACGAGGCTGTTGGGCGTGTCGGGGATGAGCGCTGCGCCGACGATGACGACGGCAGCCGGGACGAGGCCGACGCCGAGCGACAGGCGCCAGCCCCACCCCGGGATGCTGTTGGTGCCATAGTTCACCATGTCCGCCATGAACATGCCCAAATTGAAGAAGAAGTGGAAGCAGGTGGTGAACGCACCCCGCCACTGTGCCGGTGCTATCTCCGCCAGGTACAGGGGTGCAGGCTGCAACCAACGCAACGCAACGACACACCACTGTTACGACGAGCTAGCAAAGCCGCCTGCGCATTGTTGGCAATGCAGCACGTACTCACCAGGCTGGTGAAGCTGGCGGCGACACCGAGGAGGATGCGGCCGATGACCAGCATGCTGATGTGGACCGCCGTGGTGTTGAGGATGGCGCCGGCCAAGAACAACGTGCCGCCGATCAGCATGGAGTTCCTCCGGCCCACCGTCCTGGTCAAGTGGCCGGACACCAGGGAGGAGACCATGGCGGCCAGGTATAACGACGACACGAACATGGTGAGCACCTGGTTTCTAAAGATGCAGTACGTGTTCTGCTGCGCGTTGTTCGTCTTCCGGAGGATGTCCGGGAAGAAGACCTGGAGGAACGATTCCATCTGCATCAATCCTCCTGAAATACAGTTAAAAAAAACCTCCTGTGAAAAAAACTTGATCGTGATATGACCAAGCAGTTTCAACTCTCATAGAGATCAAAGATCACATCGAATTCATTTGATCGCATCATTTTCACAATATCACGTGGATCAGACACACACTGTGTAACTCTACCGAAAACTGTTAAAAATTTGCAATTGTACGTATGAGCACAATCATGTCTACATAAGTTGAGAATGAGCACGATCATATCATTTCACAATCATGACAACCGAAATCATGTCTCCACACACTGTTAATTTAGAAACATAGATCCATTTCTAGTTATTCAATTTTATTATAATAGCATATGCTAGTAATTTAAAGAGATTTACTCCTTGTCAGTCGATTGACAACTTGTTTTGCCGTCAGTTGACGACGGGAGCACGGTGGGGAAGAAGGGAGCTCGTCGGGGAAGAAGAAGCCTCACAGTCGCCGCCGTGTGAGCTTGCCGGGGAAGAGCGCCGCTGCCGCCATCAGCTTCCTCCTCGCCAGGGTAAGGGTTCGGGGTTGAGGTTGTCGTGGCCACGCCGTCTTCTCCACTTCCGGCCTTAGAGGGAGCACCTTGGGAGGCGGCCAGCTCGGCGGTGGTGGCGGGCAAGGAGGGGGGCTGAGACTAGCGGCGATGGCACCATTGGTTGGGCGGGGGAGGAAGGCAGTGGTTGGGGAGGGTTGGAAGCAGGGGCATCACGCGATGCGTCGGTGCCGCTCCGGCAAAGCCGGATTAGCTGGCGGCAGAGGAGGGCAGCGGCGGTGGAGGGCGACTGTAGAGGCGGGGACGCCAGAGTCAAGGCGGCGGTGGCGGCGGGGGAGGAGCTCGGGTGAGGAAGGGGACGTCAGGGCCGGAGGCTAAGGAGCAAGGCGGCGCGGGGAGGAAGAAAAGAGGGGGTGGGTGAGTGGATAAGTTGGGATCTCAACAATTAGATTCAGATTTGATGGTCAATATGGTTGACTGATGGAAACACAAAATATCAGTCAAATGACTAATAGACACACCCTAATTTAAATGTATCTTTAACTATTTTAGTTTATCTTTAACAGTATTATAGGTGGGGAATATATAATTAAGAAATTAAGTCGTTGTGATATCTTTCATAAGTGGTTAAGTTAGAAATAGAATAGATATAATGGCTATGAAGATTTGAGTCTATCAAAAGGACAACTAGATGTTTTTATTATTTGATTTTTGAAAAAAAAAAATTTACTTCCACGACATCACATGTGGATTAATGTTGGTGCTTGAGAAGAAGTATGTAATTAGTAGTAATAGTAAGTTATCTTTTTTGCGCTTTGGTGTTTTTCCATGTTCTTCCTTGGTGTTCTGCGTTGTCCCTGGTCCTATAGTGATCGCTTGTAGCGCTCGGTGTTTTTTCTCTCCTTGCAAATAAATTTTGGTTGTGGCTGAAATTAACGTGATTTTAGTGGCAGTTAAAACATGGCGATATCTAGAAATTTATATTTTTAGGAATGACACCGACTATCTCTATAAATTAAGTTCGTCGTACATGTACCATCTCTAGAAGCTATTTCTAGAGGCGGTCCATTTGTTGGACCCACCCTCGGAAGAGTAAGGGCGGCTCCAATTTTGAGCTCTTTTGATAAATGGGAGGTCTCTAAAAATCACTTGTAAATAGTGCGTGTGACGAAAAAGCATAGTCCAAAATTTAGATCAGATTGAAATTTGTTAGAGCGACTTTGACATCTGATCCCATAACGATGGTTCAGAATTGTTTAGAAGTGTGGTTCATCATTTTGAGATGGACACACCGTCCGTCAGAAAGCAACTTATGAGTCAGATATGCGTTTGTTTAACGTGAGGTACTGAAGTCTGAAAGCTGCGTATTTTGTTGCTAATATAATGCATGCATCATCTCTACACACTGTAGTGTTGACTACGGATAAGAAAACGTCAAAAACCTGAAAGACTTATTCAGAGTTCAACAAAATATCTGCGCCTCTGCCAGCGTAGAAGAAGCATATCTGAACTGCATGTATTGGAAGACTGTCAAAAGGTGATTTATTTCCCCACAATGTGTTATTTATACTGAAAAAAAAAGCAAAATAATGCATTTCCCCGTCAATCATAGTTCACTCTTGCAAAATAAATTAAACATGTGGAAAGGGCATCCGCGCCAGCGCCCCCACCACACCAGACTATCCAGCATTCCAGTGTGGTGTATTCAGACTCAGAAACAAGCTGACCTCTCAGACTGGAGCTCCGAGAGCCTAGTAGAGTAGGAAAAAAACTGTCATCTTCCCACTTTTATTGCGGCTAAATTTTATCCATGGATTTTTGTTATTACTAATCTGAACACATCGAGATTCTTAACGTGTGAACGTGGCTCATAAATAATTGTGGCAGCTATACAAGGGAAAGGGGAAACGAAGGGGAGAACGAAGAAACCAAGCTAAACCACATGTGTAAATAAGAGAGTGTAATAACGGGGGCAGGCAGTACAGGACTGACCTGTGACACTGATGTCGTATCCAAGTAGGAGGCCACCGGAGACGGCGGTGAGGCAGCTCACCACAACCGTGAACGTTATTGCGCCGCCGCCGCTGCCTCCCGAGCCCTCGGCGAGCGCTCCCCCTCCGGCCATCTTCTCTGTTGCAGTTGCAGTGAGAAGGGGGACCAGCAGGTGCTAGCTTCAGAGCTTGCAATTCCTGGAAAGCTAGCTGATATATAGTAGCACTCAGATGAGAGGATAAGCAAGCGGTCAATGCAAAGGACTGGCCTACCATATGGAATTTAATCATCATTTATAAAGAAGAGTGCAGCGGCCGTGGCTGTGACAGAAGCATGCGTTGTATTGTCAAACGAGCGTAGGTGAGCAGTTCTTTTTTTTTTTTTGGTTAAGAATTACAGTATATAAGTTTGTCAAACGAGCTTTCAAATGACATCATCGCTGTGGAACTATTTTGACGCCTTTTCTTTAATCTTTAGTCTATCTATACCATAAAGATCAAGTTTAATCAAAATCAAATTTCACTTAATAGATTTATACCCTAACAGACTCGTAGATCTACCGTAGTCCCCACATCAAGGGACAGGCCCACCCAAATCCGAGTTACCACGGCGTAACGCGGGGAGAACGGGCGTTCCTGCCGTGGAACCAGGCCTGCGCGGATGAATTTCCTCCGTTTTTTCTGACCCAAGACAAAAGGCGTACCCACACCGGCGGATCACCCAACCAAAGCCCGATTCGTCCAGCCAAGCCTGTTTTTAATCCCACATCGCGTACTTAACCACCACTCGTATTCCAATCAAACAACAGAAGAGGCGGGAGGAGCGCGTACCAGAGGACGCGGTGGCGGGACGGATCCTAGACGCTGCGAGGCTGGAGGAGGCCGGCGGCAGGGCGGATAGGGAGGAGGCGGCGCGCCGAGGCAGAGGAGAGGAGCCAGCGGCCTAGATCCGGCCGGTGACCTGAGCGGGGAGGAGGTGGCGTGCCTGGGGCAGAGGAGATGAGCTGGCGGCCTAGATCCGGCCGGCGACCTTAAGCGGCGGGCCGGATCGGGGCCGGATCTGATCGAGAAGGGGCCGCGACGCCGAGCCCGCCTGAGGTGGGGGCCGCCGGGAGGACGCGCGGATCCAGCTGGGAGGAGCCGGGGGACGGCGGCGTCAGCGGAGGCGCGCAACGGGGAGGGATGAGTCGGCTGCCGGGCGGCGCCGCCGTCGCCGTGCGGAGTAGAGGGGGTGGGTGGAGCTGCGCACGACAAGAGAGGAGTGAGGGCGCGGTTGGGCCGCCATCGCCGTGCGGGAGCAGAGGGGTGGGGGAGCGGTGCACAGCGAGAGAGAGGAGTGAGGGCGCAATTGGGATTTTAGGGTTTCCTAGCCGTCAGGGCCCCTTTTTGATGGGCTGAGATGGGCCAAAAAATGTTTTGAAATTTATTAAAATTCCAAAATCTATTTTTTTTCTTTATTTCAACGCGCATTTTTTTCAAATGCAAAATAAAAGATTTAGGAGATGTTTTTCATCCGTACTCTATGTACCTACACAATATCTCAGTCGTTAATCTAGCACAAAAGAATAATTAAAATAAAAGATTTAGAAGATGTTTTTCAACCATAGTCTATATACCTACCCAATATCTCAGTCATTAATCTAGCACTCTTGTGGTATCCACCTCTGCTCGCAGCCGACAAGCCCAACTAACACATACATATAGAAGTAATACACAATAAGTTATAGACCGAAATACTTCTTAGTTTTCTTGCGCAAATTCAATATGGAAATTATCCCCAATAAATTTTAATCTATTTTTAAGTATGCTAGGTAATAATTGTGTTGAGATTAATTAAAATTTCAAGATTTTAGATTTGACTCATAATATTTTTATTGTGGTTATAATAGTTTTAAATTATAACTATATTTTAATTTTTAATAGTTTACTTTGAAATTATTTAGGTGAAATTTGGTTTTGATTAAACTTGTTATATTTTTAATTTTTGAATAGTTTACTTTGAATTTTTTTAAGACACGTGCGGTACGCACGTGCATATTTACTTAGTGAGTGATGGTAAAAAAACGCAGTATCTACTTGTACTGTTGCAAATTACTGGACACTAGATTAGCCCATACGCAATCTGCTGCTAATACTATGCTATCTCGGACCGGAATGCACCATGAGGAACCTTGCCTCACTTTTGAGTACGGCCTTCTTTATTTAGTAGTAAAAATGCACGTATGTCCCGCACGCGACGCACATGAATTTTCTAAGGGTCAAGGATAATTATTACTTTTTTAAATTTTTTATTTGTGAAAGTTTTTTATGTTTGAGAAAATATGGTTTGATGATTTAGTAATTGTTCTGAGTGTTTTAGAGTCACAAAGTAAATTAGTTTATATTTATTATGATTTATAAATTAATTGTGTTTAGAGGGTGATTTTTAGTTTCTAGGCCACCCTAAACAGTTTTTATGCTTTTAGTTTTTATGGGTGATTTTTAGCTTTTAGGCAACCGGAAATGGTTTTTATGCTTTTAGATTTTATGGGTGATTTTTAATTTTTAGACAACCTCTCTTCACTCTTCCCCCAAATGTGCACAGCTCGCGGAGTATGATTTAAAAATAGTAAATACATAAAGAATAGATGATTCTAGAATTTGAAATAATGGAAAAACTCAATTAAAATTAGACTCAAAACACTATCAAATACAATTCATAAATCCCAAAAACTTGTATAAAGAAAAAAACATCCCAACTTCATCCCGAGCTAGCCACAATTGGCCAAGTCCGTCTCACCCCACCGCCTTTGCCACCAACTCCCAGTCGCGGAACAAAACCTTGGGGACCCGCTCGCTCACTTCGCCCTTACCCACTCATTGCTTCTCATCCCCCATTGCCGCCCGCCCGCCCCCTTCATCTTCACTCTTCCTCTGTGCTTGCCACTGGCTGTCTCGCCGGCGCTGCCGGCCGGACCCCTCGCCAGTTCGCGCGTCCACCTGCGGGTGGCGTGGGGTCATCGAGTGGCCTAGTGGTCGCCACCATGTCCCTTCCCGTCGCGCCTTCGCCCCGCTCGTCGTCGTCTCCGGCCCAATCTCCTTCTCCACCTCGTCGTGCCTCAGCCCATGCGTAAACTCCTCCGACCTAGTGGCACCCGGTGCGTACCGCACGTGACAAAATGAAAATAGACACACATCTTTATCGAAAAAATTATGAATATAGAGAGATATGAAAATTTTTCTTAAAAAGATATCTTATATATATTGACAAAACAATATCCGCAATCTAAGTATCTGGCTGGCATTTAGAGTTTTTTTAAGTTTTGTCCTCTAGCAACAAAAAAAAGACAAACCAGGCCCACAAAACAGTTCGTGCTCCAGGCCGTCTCTTCGCATTCAGCCCAAACCGCGTTTCGCCTCCATCTTCGCAGCCCAGCCCACTACCGTGTTTTGGTATATAAACCCGAAATCCGTCAGCTACCCTAAACCCTAACCCGCCTGCCGCACCCTCCCCACCGCTCCGTTGGAAACCCTGCCGCCAGCCCTCCTCCTCCTCTCCTCCCGGCTCCGCCGCGCCCTTCCTGCTCCGCCGGTCGAGCCGGAGGCCACCACTGCGTTCGCCCGCCATCGCCCCGCCATCGTGCCATCCTCGCCTGGGCCCGGGCGCTCCGCATACCACCGTGTTCGCCTGCCATCGCCCCGCCGTCATGCCGTCCTCCCCTGCCCTGGGTGCTCCGCGTTCGCCTTCGCCATCGGCACGCCGCCTCGCCGTCTCCTCCCCCTCTGGCCGAGGCGCTCCGCGTTCGCCTTCGCCATCGGCCTCGCCATCTCATCCCCTCCGGCCGGAGCGCTATGCAGTAGGAACGTCCCCGACGACGGTGGGGTTGGGGCGTTCCGGCGGGTCCGCGCGTCGCCATAGGCACGCCGCCTCGCCGTCTCCTCCCTCTCTGGCTGAGGCGCTCCGCGTTCGCCTTCACCATCGGCCTCGCCATCTACTCCCCTCCTGCCGGGGCGCTCTGCAGTAGGAACGTCCTCGACGATGGTGGGGTTGGGGCGTTCCGGTGGGTCCGCGCGTCGCCATCGGCACGCCGCCTCGCCGTCTCCTCCCCCTCTAGCCGAGGCGCTCCGCGTTCGCCTTCGCCATCGGCCTCGCCATCTCCTCCCCTCCATCCAAGGCGCTCTGCAGTAGGAACGTCCCTGACGACGGTGGGGTTGGGGCATTCCGGCAGGGTCCGTGCGGCGGCTGCAAGTCTTTTCACCGACCTTATCTCTCTCTTCCTCTCCTCCCCCTTCTTCTTTCCCTTTTCCCCCTTGGTCGAGATCCAGCAGTTCTTGCCTTGGTGATTCTTGGTTGTTTGTTCTTGATACAATGACTATTTGTACACAATTATTCGCAGTTGACATGACGATTTGGGATTAATATACGTTAGGGCTTGTCGATATTAATCCTGAGGAGATAAGGCTATGGGCCAAGGTGGACTTTTGAGATCATTTTTCTTCAAGATCTAGATTGGACATTGGAGCTAGCAGATTGTTGTTGGGTTGGTCTAGATTGTCGTTGGGTCGGTGGGTTGATCCGAATTGTCGTTGGGTTGGGTGGGCACGCATGCGGGTAAGAATTTTTTTCGGTGTAAAAAGGTCGGCATAAACATTACGCGTTACATTACTCATTTCTGCCGCCGATATGTTGGGTACCGCATGATTTGTGGTGCGTTTTTCTGAACCGTGGATTTTAGGACGCGAAGTTGAAACCGATTAAATACTTAGAAGTTGTGGGCCCAAATTGGATTATAATTGGCCGCTAGATTGAGAAAAAGAGAGAATCTAAGGGTGGGTGCAATATTGGGTAGGTGAGTTTTAGGTGAAAAATATTTAAAAAAACTCACTTTTTTATAGGTAGATAGATTACGCGTTGCTGTCCGATTCAGTCGCGGGCCGGCCCACAGAGTACAACCTCACCAACCAACGGCGGTCGGTTAAATGTTGAGCCCAACTCAAACCGGCCCATCCACCACTTTGGGCTCCGACGGCGCCGGCGCCGGCAGCGGCTTGACGAAGCGCTTCCAGTACCAGTGGCGCGCCCACACCTCGCGGAGCGACTCGATGGGCAAGCCCTTGGTCTCCGGCAGGAAGAAGAAGATGAAGGCCGTCATGACCACGACCCAGCCGGCGTTGTAGGCGAAGGCGCCGTACTTGAAGCTGCAGAGCATGTTGAGGAAGGACTGCGTCTGCACGAAGGTGAGCGCCAGGGAGATGGCCTCGCTCATCCCCTGCCCCGCCGACCTCACCTCCAGCGGGTAGATCTCGCTGGGGATGATCCACTTGAGCGGGCCCCACGACACGCCGAACCCGGCCGTGAACAGGCACACCAGCACCACCACCCCGACGGCGTACGGCCGGGGCATCGCCTTCCCGCCGTCGGCGCCCAGCTCCGCGCCGAAGATCCACGTCATGCCCACCAGGCACGCCAGCAGGACGCCCCCGCCCACCAAGAAGAGCGACCGCCGGCCGACGCGGTCCACGGCCATCGCGGCGACGGCGATGGACGCGAGGCTGACCACGTCGGTGATGATGGAGCCCAGGATGGCCTTCTGGCTCGTGAACCCCACCGTGTAGAAGAGGAGCGGCGTGAAGAGCGTCACCACGATCATGCCCGTCAGCTCGAAGAACACCGGGATGGCGATGGCCATCACCAGGTGGGGCCGGTACTCGCGCCGGACGATGCGCCGGAACGCGCCGGACTCGTACCGCCGGTCCTCCTCCGCGGCCTGCATGATGCCCTTGAGCTCCACGTCCACGTCGGCGGACCGCCCGCGGATGCGCCGCAGCGAGGCGCGCGCGGCGTCCGCCTTGCCGCGCAGCACCAGGCTGTTGGGCGAGTCCGGGATGAACGCCGCGCCGACCAGGATGATGGTGGCCGGGATGAGCCCGACGCCGAGGGACAGCCGCCAGCCCCAGCGCGGGATGGTGTTGGCGCGGTAGTTCACCAGATCGGCCACGAACATGCCGATGTTGAGGAAGAAGTGGAAGATGCTGGTGAACGCCCCGCGCCACCGCGCCGGCGCGATCTCCGCCAGGTACACCGGCGCGGACTGGTTGGTGAACCCCACGGCGAAGCCGAGGAGGACGCGGCCGATGACGAGCATGGCGATGTTCACGGCGGCGCAGTTGAGGATGGCGCCCACGAAGAAGAGCGACGCGCCGATGAGCATGGAGTTCCTCCGCCCGATCTTCTTGGTGATGTGGCCGGCCACCAGGCAGGCGAACATGCCGGCGAGATACAGCGAGGACACGAAGGTGGTGAGCACCTGGCTGTTGAAGATGCAGTACTCGTCCTGCGTCGCGTTGTTCATCTTCTCCATGATGTCGGGGAAGAAGGCCTCCAGGAACGACTGCATCTGCGTCAGCCCACCTGGAAAGAAAGAAAATTCACCATCCCAAGCAAGCAGACACTGATGAATATCACTTTGATTTGATCATGAAACAAATGACACGCAAAGAAAATAGAGAGAATTCCCTATGCGCCATCGAATAATAGCGAAATTCTTTATAGACCACTAAAAAATTTGTGGAGCTATGACCGCCATCAAAGTAGTTTTTCAGTTCTGTACACACCATTGCCGTCAGTTCCGTTTGCTTTCAGCGCCGTTAAAGTTTACATATTTTTGTATAGGGCCGTTTTACCCTTGAGTGTGAACTGCCAAGACGCGTCTGTCGCGCATCGACCGAGATCTAGGCATCCAGCGCCACGGCCACGCACCCCGCGAACACCTGGGCGGACGGCGAGCTCATCACCTCCGGCAGGAACCTCCTGGCGGGTGACATCACCGCGGGCTGCATTGCCATGGCGCGCGTTGTCGGCCACCGACCGCACTGGCGAAGCCCTCCTCCCAACGACGGCGAAGGAGGCGGAAGCACCGCCCGCCAACGCAGTCGAGGAGGAGGTGCACGGCCGCCGCTGTGGCGCGATGGATCATGGATGTCGACCGCGCCCTCCCTCCGCCGCCGCACGCCCTGCCCTTGAGTGGCTCACGGCCCCTGTCCCGCCTCCCCACATCCCCGCGGGCGGAACGAGTAATAGCGGTAGCAGCAGCAGCCCCCCAACGGCGGAGAGGGCGAGGCGGACGGAGATGCCACAGAGTCGAAGAGAGGGTTGGTCGAGGCACGGGCACAGGGCGCGGCGCTGACGGAGCAGGAGCGGCGCGGGCATGGGGCGCCAGCAGGAGGCCGCGCGCATGAACCGTGAGGGCGAGCAGCCTGTGCGCCTGCCTCCCCACGCCGCCGACGCGCTCATTGCGTTCCTGCAGTGCGTCGCAGGCACCAGCTCGATGTCCTTGCTGGATGAGACTTGGATTCTGATCTGGGACCCGAACACCACCATGCCGCTGGCAACCTTGGCGTCCCCGTGGTCTCGGAGCACGTCAGCGAGGTCGACGCCGGCCGGCTCCGGAGCGGCGGCGGGCGCGGCGTCCATGTGAGCCCTCTGGAGGCTCCTCTCGGACAGAGTAAGAAGAAGGATGCTACGACGACCGGACGGCAGTGGCACTGGCCACCGGGTGCTCAGCCACGAGGTCGCCTGCTCCTGCTCCTCTTTGCTTGGCACCAACCGCTCTCCTTGATCCAGCTGCTGGAGTGGGAAATGGCAAGCGCCAGCTGCGACGGCGATAGGTGGCGTGGCTGGTGACAGGTCCAGGGTGCTTGGCCGCCTGCAGGGTGATTGGTTGGGCCACTTCCCAGAGGCAATCGACGTTGTCAAGAGGAAGAGGTTCCCACTTTCAGTCCAACGAGTCAACTAGGGGCAAGACTGTCCATTCCCCCTCCTGTTAGAGGTCGTAAACGTAGCTTCCCACGGCAGTGGTACATGGAGAACGGGAAACCTATTTTGATGGGCGCCACGGCTTTTGAAATTTTTGAGTGGTTCAGAGAGAATTTTGCTATTATTGAGTGGTCTGTAGAGAATTTTCTCAAGAAAATAGCCCATGCCAACAAGCCAAGTGATTGCTAATAAGGTTTTACATTTCACCAATATATGTAATGTACGTAGTGTCACATGATTATTATCTAAGGTGAACGAAAAAAATTCTTATATATATGTGTCGACTCGACTCTCGAGTTGATAAACTTTTACTAAATGATAATCGAGTGTTTCTCACCCACTTTGCTGCATGCACTTATTTTTATTCCCCTCCTGTTTATTTGGTTAATCCATTGCCCTCCACCTCTGGTGAACTTCGGCGTGGATGGGGAGTTTAGATTAGGAGGGAGCTTTAACAAAATAAGTTTAGTAAAGTTCTAGAGCTCCACATCTGTTCCTTGATAGGAGGATGGGGGAGCTTGAACCTCTCAAGAACCTCCTATCAAGGAAAGTTCTAGAGCCCAGTCAAATCAAATTATATCGAATACTTGCTATAAAAAATATATTTTCAATCCTTGAAATAACACTAAGGCTTCATTTGCGAGTCGATATTATTGGAGGGCAAATCATCAGCCATAATATTAAAATGGACCGCACTTCAAGCTCTTTTGTTTGGATGACCATGAGATTGGATCTTGGAATCAGCCAAACTGAATTTCCATTTAAATTTATGAAAGCAGGAAACTAAATTTGCTGCCCGGTGTGGAAGAAGAGGAGGGGGCCGGGTTTCAGCATAAATGGAGGGAGAAGCTAATTCAGAGCAAAACTAAAGGGTGGATCGGAGCTGGGTGTTGAGAGCAAGGGGTGCAGGTGGAATGAATATATGTTAGAATTGGAAAGGACTTCGATTTATAAGTTCTGGTGGCAACCAAATAGTTGTATTAGCATTGACAAATACCAATCATGTTTGTTATTCCTAGCCCCGGCCCAATACTAATAAGGTCCAGCGGGGGTGTACAGTTCTATTGCGCTTTCGCCTAGGCGCCGCGAACGATTGTTTAGGGCCGTCGTCGGGCGATTACCCTGCGCATAAAGGGACTAAATATTAGCATGATGGTGGAGATAGTTGGTGACGCCACTGACTGACACGGTTTAGGATAGCTAGTGGAGGATCAAGACTCGAGACGAGGGTGGCTCGCTGATGGCCATCCAGATGGGGACATCGACATGCATTCATGCATGTTTCAACTTTCAAGGCGCCAAAACATTTTGAGCGCGTGCGATATAGAAAACTAGCTCGATCCAACAACCTATTAAAGCCTTTAGTTTGTAACTTCGTAAGCATATGAACTTTACGTAAGTGGGTGGGCACTATGAATTTCTCCGATCCACTACGTCCGTCACTAAAAGTGCACCTTCCCAGAAGGATCGGAGCGAAAAACTTTCTCATTGCGTGGCAGCGTCTTTTTCCTAGGAAAAAAACAAATTAGATGAGGACAGGCAGATTAAGAATGTGTTTTTTTTTCTCACATCAAGAATGAACTTTGGAGATAACAGCCCGAGATGGTGACACTCGACGACAGCCGCAAATGTCACGTGGGCCCCCTTGTACACTGTACAGCAGCGCGGGTGATCTGTGCTCCTGTAGCTTCGAACTATACAGTATACATGGTGTCATCCGACCCTGATCCGGAGGTGCCACACAAACCTCTTGTTCGGGATGGACATGCAACATGGCTCCACGGGATTGGATGTCTCGGTTTGTTTGGGTCTAGCATGCTTTCGTTTTAACTACTTACTAAGACCAAAATGTGGTGTCTCATGTTTCATTAATTCTGGATAAAATTTTGATCGAAATTTGAAATATTGAAATTTTAATTATGTAATACGCTTACTGGAGTTGACCGACCACTAGAATGGAAACTCACAAATTTCAGCTGAGTCTCTGAACCCTACTCGGAAGTCACTCACACATGGGCAGCAAGCCGGCAAGGCAAGAAGCATAACACCACGTGCATAGGACCATATATATAGAGTCCATATAGGTATAAGAAGAAGATAATGTATAACGTCCTTGAAGGCTTGAAGAGTATTGGCTCACACCTCTGACTTTGAGGCAACATATACGGGGTGTTTGGATCCGGGAGTTAAAATTTAATCCACGTCACAACAGATGCTTGATGCTAGTTAGAAGTACTAAATATATTTTAATTAGAAAACTAATTACACGGACGGAGAATAAACGACGAGACGAATTTATTAAGACTAATCAATCCATGATTAACGAATTGTTACTGTAGCATCACATTTGCTAATTATATATTAATTATGCTTAATAAATTCGTCTCGTCGTTTAGTCCTTATCTGTGTAATAAGTTTTATAATTAGATTATATATAATATTTCTAACTAGCGTCCAAACATCCGACGTAACGGAGATTAAATTTTAGTCAGAGGATCCAAACACCCCTAATTTGAAACGAAGATAACAAAGACGTACGTAGACGATCGGATGAGGACAGCAACTCAGCAAGGACTACATGTACTCGCATAATAGATGCAGATGAAACCCAACAGGTGCAGAAAATCTTGTCAGAGCGCACGCGGAACGTCGTCCCCTATCTACGTACCGCGAGCTCTAAAAATAATTAAAACGATCGATGTCAATGATGTCTCGTCTCATGGAGATAACAGCTCGTCTATAATCAATTAAGCGAGAATAATGGCACAGTTTGACAGGGGCCGAGAATCGAGATCGACTGATGAGGTGTGAAGAATATGATCGAGGTCCAGGTAAATAAACATCTAAAATTGACGTGTGCAAAAAAAAAGGTAGCTCATCATGAAATAATATGGGGGCAAACTGGACAGCTAGAGCAAGGGAATTGAATTAAATACACAGGAATATATAGGAGATCGATGCAAGTTGGCGCGGATAAGGATCGGAAAAGAGCTGTAGAGAGAGCGAGGCTCCTCCGAGAGTTTGCGTGTCTCGCCGGATCGGAGGCCGGTCGCCGGAGCGCGTACAGGGCACTGACCTGTGATACTGATGTCGTATCCGAAGATGAGCCCGCCGGAGGCCGCCATGAGGCAGCTCATCACCACCGTGAAGGTGATCTCGCTGCTGTATCCGGGGCCGCCGCCGCCGCCGCCGTTCAGCGATACAATTCCCCCGCCGTGCATCTTCGATATCCCTGCCCGATCGCACCTCGATAGATCTCCACGGACCTCGGAGATTCGGAGGTCGATCGATCAGCTCAGCACGGGAGTTTTGACTGTCTATCTAGCTAGGATCGGAGCAGCAAGGGCTAGCTCGCTGCACCTCACCGAGGCCCGTGCGGTGATGTCGGATCGGATGACGGTGACCAGTGAGCACTGGAAGTGGATGTCCGTCGAGGTACGGGTACTTATATAGTGTGGAGCCAGCTGATTAAGAGTTCGAGATGGAGTCAACTACGCTGAAGAACTGTGCTTGGTCCTACGGCCAGCCAACGGGATTCGCATGGCGATCCATTCTTTTTTTTTTCCCGCCATTTTTCTATTTCCATTGATTGGTGCAGCAGCCGACTGCACGGGCCCACAGTCACAGGGGCATCACCGGATCAGCGTCAGCCAGCGGACAAGCTACCTCATGCGTGTACAAATAAACGGCTGAGCTGAAACTGCTCCTCCATCTATATTGCCAAGTGCCAACGGAGCGTTTGTTCGCAACCCCCAACCCGGCCCAACACCCACATGCGCGCGTACACGCGAATGCTTCCCTGCAGCAGTTCTCCATCGTTTAGTTAATCTAGCAAGTTTGCACAGCTGACTTTGCTCTATCATATCGTCTCCATATGTCATCATCGACTATATATCGATGACTTGGACGGCGAAAAAAGAAACCATGGTAGAGTATTTGGTTGCAATTGCAATTGCAAGAGGACTAGAGTCGCTAGCTGACAGCATGTGCTGCATTATTGTAGCCTTGGCATCTCTGTCTTGTATATTGAATAAAAGGACATGTACTCTCTTCCACGGGCGGATTCAGTCCAAAAATCGAGCCGGGGTCCTGCTCACTAGCTAAGCCTATACTCTACAGTAATTAAGGTCTAAAGTCCACTAAAATACAAAAAATGAGTGTGGGCCTATGCCCTCGCTGGGCTCTACATGGGTCCGCCCCTGCTCTCTTTCGTCTCAATTTATAGATCGTTTAGCTTTTTACGTTAAATTTGACTTACTCGTTTTATTCAAAAATATTTATAGTTATCATTTATTTTCATTGTGATTTAGTTTAGCATATAATATACTTTAACTATGGCTTTGATTTTTTTTCATATTTTCATAAAGTTTTTGAATAAGACGACTGGGTCAAACTTAGTATCAGAAAAGTCAAATGACCTACAAATTGGAACGGAGGGAATAATAGACATACAAAAATGTGAGACATATACAAGAGAAACTAAATTATGTTGTAGCAATAGTCTTTAATTTCTCTTGATCTTAGATGAGTATGGATGCTTCAGCACTCCCCTAGCATCGTGCTCTCTCTCTAAGGCTATCTTTAACAACGTTGTCATTTGAGTTGGCAAAACCAAAATGCCTCCTCACGCGAACTGTAACTGTGAGGCATACATGTCCAATAGCATTGGCAAAGAGAAGATGCATTTTGAGTTTACGGAGAGAGGAGAGCCAAAATGGGTTTCCTCTCTCTTCGTATGCATTATCTCTACCTTATTGGGTCTACTGTTGGAGTATGCTGCGGCCTAGGCATTTTGATATGAGTTGACAAAAGGCCAAATGCCAACACCAAATAGGTAGCATTATTTGTCATGTGGGGGCGCACGTACACTAGACGCCGTAGGGCGCGTGACGTGCGCCGGGCTGCTGAGCGCGCCATGCGCTTGGATCAGGAAAGGGCCGCCAAAAGTGGCTAGGAGAGAAATTAGGAGATTTGTCGTCGCTTTCTATTATTAGTGCTTTAAGTTAGGAAGGATGGTTGGGCCAAGGGCCATTTATACCCTGTACCGAACATTGAGAAGGGAAACAAGAATATTACCCATCTATTACCTCCTCCCTTCTCACCTAAGCCGGCGGCAGGGGGAAGAACCCGGCCGACGAAGAGCGACGGCGTGGGGGTATAACCCTGCCGGCGACCACGGACCGCAACTACGACCTTCGTAGTCGAGGTCCTGCTACCTTGGGCCCCGAGGTCCTTGACAACCTGGTATCACGGTCACGTCGGTCCTCTTCCACCCAGTCCTCCACAGCCACCACGCCTCACTATAGCCCGCCACCATCGCCGCCGTCATCCGCTTCCTCCGCTCCACAGCCGCTAGCCATGGCCGATCCCACCATGAAGGACATAATGGAGATGCTCAAATCCATCACCACGGAGATATCCAACATGAAGGCCGACATGGCTGCTCTGAATGAGCATTCGGCTTCGACGTCCGACACCGGCGCGGGCGGCCGCCCGACGGGGCCGCGCGAATTGGATCGCCCCCCCAAATTCCAGAAACTCGACTTACCCCCGCTTCGACGGCAAGTCCGACCCCATGCTCTTCATCAACAGATGCGAATCGTACTTCCGCCTAGCAGCGCACCATGGCCGAAGAGCGCGTCTGGATGGTATCGTACCATCTCGAGGACGTCGCCCAGCTCTGGTTCGATCAACTGCAGGAGGACGAGGGCACGCCGCCGTGGGGTCATTTCAAGGACCTTCTGAGCTTGTGGTTCGGGCCGCCGTTACGCTCTGCCCCCCTGTTCGAGCTGGCGGAGTGCCGGCGCACCGGCACAGTGGAGGAGTATGCCAATCGCTTCCAAGCCCTCCTTCCACGCGCAGGCCGCCTGGCGGAGCACCAGCGCGTCCAGCTCTTCACAGGGGCTCTCCTGCCACCGCTGAGCCATGCCGTCCGGATCCATAACCCGGCAACGTTGGCGGCGGCCATGAGTCTTGCACGCCAGGTGGAGCTGATGGAGCTCGACAGGGTGGCGGCCGCACCGGCCAAGGCCGCGCCGCGCGCGCTACTACCACCCCCAGCACTGCGCCCGGCTCTACAGGCTCCCGCGCTCCCGGCGCTGCCGGCACCGCCTCCGACCCTCCCAGCTCCGCCGGCCAGGGGCAGGGGTCAGCAGGCAAAGCGCCTCTCTCCAAAGGAGCAGGCAGAAAGGCAGCGCCTCGGGTTGTGCTACAATTGCAACGAGCCCTATGCCCGGGGTCACAACCGTGTGTGCCGCCGTATCTTCTACATCGGCGGCGTGGAGATCGGGGACGAAGGCGACGCCGTCGCCGCCACGGATCAAGACGCTCCGGTCTTCTCCCTACGGGCCGTTACTGGTATGCCCATCTGTGACACGATGCAGGTCCGCGTGGTCGTGGGTACTGCCACCTTCACTGCACTCCTCGACACCGGCTCCACCCACAACTTCATCGACGCAGGACGCCGCGCGCCGCACCGGTCTAGTGGTCCACCTCAGTCCGCGCCTGACCGCCACGGTGGCCGATGGCGAACGCATCTCATGCCCCGGCGTGCTCCGTCAGGCGCCCATCTCCATCGCGGGGGAGGACTTCCGCGTCGACCTCTACATCATGCCACTGGCCGGATATGATCTGGTGCTTGGCACGCAGTGGCTGGCCACCCTCGGTGCCGTAGTCTGGGACTTCACTTCTCGGACCTTGGTGTTCACCCGCCAGGACAAGGAGGTCCGCTGGACGGACGTCACCGCGCGCCGGGAGCCGCTCATCTCATCCATCGCATCCCCAGCCGCCCTCCTGGAGGAGTTGCTATCTGCCTTCACCGACATCTTCGCCGAGCCGAAGGGACTACCACCGCAGTGCGCACGCGACCACAGCATCGTCCTCAAGCCGGGCGCGCTACCGGTGACTGTCCGCACGTACCGGTATCCGGCGGCCCACAAGGACGAGCTGGAGCGGCAATGTGCTGCCATGATCGAGCAAGGCATCGTTCGACGCAGCGACTCCGCGTTCTCTTCCCCGGTCCTCGTCGTCAAGAAACCGGATGGTTCGTGGCGCTTCTGCAGTCGACTACAGGGCACTCAATGCGCTCACGGTCAAGGACGCCTTCCCTATCCCGGTGGTCGACGAGCTGCTGGACGAGCTCCATGGGGCACGCTTCTTCACCAAGCTCGACCTCCGTTCCGGCTACCACCAAGTCCGCATGCGACCGGCCGACATCCACAAGACCGCCTTTCGGACACATGACGGCCTCTATGAGTTCCTGGTCATGGCGTTCGGGCTATGCAATGCGCCAGCCACATTCCAGGCGCTGATGAACGACATCCTCCTGACCGTTTCTTCGCCGATTTGTCCTCGTCTTTTTTGACGACATTTTGATCTACAGCCACTCATGGGCGGACCATCTGCAGCACGTCCGGGCGGTCTTTGGCGAACTGCGGCGCCACCAGCTCTTCCTAAAGCGCACCAAGTGTGCGTTCGCCACCTCATCCGTCGCGTACCTGGGGCATGTCGTCTCCGCCGCAGGTGTCGCCATGGACCCGACCAAGGTGCAGGCCGTGCGGGACTGGCCACGCCCACACTCCGCGCGCGCAGTTCGGAGCTTCCTTGGCTTGGCGGGCTACTACCGCAACTTTGTGCACAACTACGGCACCGTCGCCGCCCCGCTCACCGTCCTCCTCAAGAAGGAGGGGTTCTCCTGGTCGGACGAGGCCGCCGTCGCGTTCGACGCCCTCAAGGCTGCGGTGACCTCGACCCCGGTCCTCGCCATGCCTGACTTTTCCAAGTCGTTCATCGTCGAGTGTGACGCCTCATCACATGGCTTTGGGGCGGTGCTGGTCCAGGACAGCCACCCTATAGCCTTCTTCAGCCGCCCGGTGGCGCCCCGGCATCGTGCGCTCGCCGCATATGAGCGCGAACTGATCGGCCTCGTGCACGCGGTGCGCTACTGGAGGCCGTACTTATGGGGGCGCCGCTTCACCGTCAAGACGGATCACTACAGCCTCAAGTACCTTCTTGACCAGCGCCTCTCCACGATTCCCCAACACCATTGGGTGGGGAAGCTTCTGGGCTTCGACTTCATCGTCGAGTACAAGCCAGGGCACACCAACGGAGTGGCTGACGCCCTGTCGTGCCGAGACACACCAAAGGAAGGCGCGGTCCTGGTGTTGTCCGCTTCCTCAATTCGACTTCATTGACCGGCTTCGTCAGCACCAGGAGTCTAATCCGGCTCTCGTCTCCTTGCGAGAGGAGATCCAAGGGGGCTTGCGGGGGCTCCCCTGGGTGGTGGTGGATGGCATGGTGCAGTACAGCGGGCAGGCTGTACGTTCCGCCATCGTCCGCCCTCCTTCAGGAGATCATGGTGGCCGTCCACGAGGAGGGGCACGAAGGCGTGCAGCGTACCCTACACCGGCTGCGGCGCGATTTCCATTTTCCTAACATGAAGAAGTTGGTGCAGGATATGGTTCGCGCATGCCCCACGTGCCAGCGCTACAAATCCGAACACCTGCACCCGGCCGGCCTCCTTCTACCGCTGCCTGTACCGCAAGGAGTTTGGACGGACATCGCCATGGACTTCGTCGAGGCGCTGCCGCGCGTTCGGGGCAAGTCTGTCATCTTGACGGTGGTCGACAGATTCAGCAAGTACTGTCACTTCATCCCTCTGGCGCACCCGTACTCTGCTGAGAGTGTGGCTCACGCCTTCTTCGTCGACGTCGTGCGCCTCCACGGTGTGCCGCAGTCCATCGTGTCGGATCGCGACACGGTGTTCACCTCCAACTTCTGGCGCGAGCTGATGCGCTTGAGCGGCACCAAGCTACAGATGACGACGGCATTCCACCCCCAGTCCGATGGCCAGTCGGAGTCCGCTAACCGGGTCATCCTCATGTACCTGCGGTGTCTTACAGGTGATCGGCCACGCGATTGGCTGCGCTGGCTCCCGTGGGCGGAGTACGTCTTCAACACAGCCTACCAATCATCGCTGCGGGACACGCCGTTCCGCGTCGTCTACGGCCGCGACCCTCCATCCATCCGGTCTTATGAGCCGGGCGAGACGCGGGTGGCTGCGGTGGCCAAGACCATGGAGGAACGCGAGGAGTTCCTGGACGACATCCACGCCCGACTGCTGCAGGCTCAGGCGTTCCAGAAGCGCCACTATGATCGACGCCACCGCCAGGTCGTTTACCAAGTCGGCGATTGGGTCCTTCTCCGCCTGCGGCAGCGCCCCACGGCGTCCATGCCCCAGTCCGCTGCCGGCAAGTTGCAGCGTCGATTCTACGGGCCGTACCGCGTCGCCGAGCTCATCAACGGCGTTGCTGTTCGCCTTCATCTGCCGCCCCAAGCTCGCCTGCATGACGTCTTCCACGTCGGCCTCCTCAAGAAGTTCCACGGCTCGCCACCGCAGGCTCCACCGGCCCTACCGCGGATCCACCATGGCGCCGTGGTGCCTGAACCAGAGCGGGCTATCAAGACACGCTTGGCCCGAGGGGTGCGCCAGGTGCTCATTCACTGGAAGGGAGCCTCGCCGGCTTCGTCCACTTGGGAGGACGTCGACACCTTCACCGCGCGCCACCCTCAGTTCCAGCTCGAGGACGATCTGCCTCTCGAGGAGGGGAGAGATGTCATGTGGGGGCGCACGTACACTAGACGCCGTAGGGCGCGTGACGTGCGCCGGGCTGCTGAGCGCGCTATGCGCTTGGATCAGGAAAGGGCCGCCAAAAGTGGCTAAGAGAGAAATTAAGGAGATTTGTCGTCGCTTTCTATTATTAGTGCTTTAAGTTAGGAAGGATGATTGGACCAAGGGCCATTTATACCCTGTACCGAACATTGAGAAGGGCAACAAGAATATTACCCATCTATTACCTCCTCCCTTCTCACCTAAGCCGGCGGCAGGGGGAAGAACCCGGCCGACGAAGAGCGACGGCAGTGGGGGTATAACCCTGCCGGCGACCACGGACCACAACTACGACCTTCGTAGTCGAGGTCCTGCTACCTTGGGCCCCGAGGTCCTTGACATTATTGCTGGAGACAGCCCTCTAATATGAAATGCACAGTGAGTTCTGACTTCGGATGCACAGTTTATGCCGCTTGCCGCGTCGTATATTGAGCTTTATGCGACAGTAGCCAATGTACTTAAACAATCAAGCTACACGGCAATATGGGCTAAAGTAAAGTTTAAATTGCGCTCCATCCACAGCTCAGCACCTGCTAGTGCCTTCATTGTCAGCACAGGTGCTTCTTTCTAGCCCACAACAATTTACATCCTAAAAGGTTGCGTTCTTCTATTATTCTGCTGTTTCTTTTTGCTGGAAGAAAGACAATCATTTGTAGTGTATTTTCCCACGCAAAATACGAAGACCCCTGAGGACATGAGTTCATTCACTCACCTTGCTGACTTACTCCTCATAACTGGTCCGATTTTCCATCTCTGGATCGAGTCAATCGGCAAGAGCATGACTTGATGAAATATGAAAAATGAACTTCTATATGTTAACAGTGTATGCCATCTACTGCTGAACAGCTTTAAGACAAAATGGCTAAATTTATATTTTGCTATAAAGAACTATCCACAAACACACAGCATGTGCCACATTATTGTAGGTTTGGGATCCTTTCTTTTCCTGAAAGAAAGACAGGATAAGCTCGTATTCTTTATAGCATGGTCAAGCCTTACAGTTTACTCTCAGACATTTGCTGATTTCTCTTGATGGGACCATAAATATTCAGAATTTGTTCCCGAAAGATGTTATGGGATCTGCATACTCCACTCAGAAGAGTTTGTGCAATCTCTGAATAATCATGTGCAGAGTGCACTCCCTGATGTGGACTGCCGAAGACATTTTCACCAAAGTTAGGATGAAGAATACTTGATGGACACATTCTAACATATCCACATGAACCAAGTGGTTTTGTAGTGCCTATAGGCACTAATATATGCAAGTCTTATGTAGCTTGAGTAGACTAATATGTATTCTTTTCTCAATAAGTGCGACTTGGTAAACTCTGCACACGACTAACGACTAGCTGAGGCTAAAGAACGACAGGAAGACTGTCACTGCTGCGCTGTTATCCTCAACTGTTGAGCACATATAAGTTTGAATATTCAAACACCGTGGCCTGTTCAGCAGGGTACATAATCAGCTCAATGACAAATAATGTAGTGGACTAACCACCAATGCTCTAGGTAGTATCCACATCAACACGGCTCATGGCTATCACAACTCACAAAGCTACGATATTTTTTTATGGGGATTTATTTTGTCTTTACTTAAAATTAACTATTGAAAACGAGTCCTTTTGTTCACAAACTGGTACGGTGAGTTCAGTAAATAGTAAATATTGTTGAGATTTTCCGTTGTGTGACTATTTTACATTCACAATTTTGACATTTTTTATAACTCCGTGAAGTGTAAGGAAATCAGTACCTTTGTCTTCCCTAAAAGTGAGTGTACTAAATCATGGGTTAACCTGTCATCAAGTGCCAACTAGTAGAATGGTAGATTAAGTGTTAAAATAGTAGTACTACGTCTACAAAAGTATCTTCTTTTGCCCATTTCCCTTTTGTGATTTTATGTCTGACATCATTGGAAGGAAAATTTATGGAACAAGACAACATTCTAAGTATGAAATGCATAGCTATTACAGGTGTCTTCTAAAAGTCAAGTGTAGACCAAAGACCATTTCCTTTTTTTTATTAGCTTTGTCTCTTGACGAATTTTATTTATTGATTGCAAGTACCATTCGTACCTTGACCTAAACAAACTTCTTATTATTCTAACTACATGCAGGCTAAAGATCTTCATATCATTATCGAGATCTTTGGAAGTATGTCTTGCCAAGGAGACAGATATATCAATTCCCAATGCAGTGAAGTGTCAGCTGATTAAAACAGTAATGCAGTCTTCTGACTAGGAGCAAGTAAGCTCATGGCTGCTTACCAGGCCACGTTATCCAGTAACTTTCATAATCTGACATCTACACTCATTTATATCCCTAGTTTAAATAAGAAAGCATCAATTGAGGCTCAACGCTTCCTACTTTTATCTTCTGTTCCCTTCAAATAAACGAAGATCCATAAAGTCTTGGTCTCTACCGTTGTGCATCTCTATGAATTACATAACAATTTCGGTTTTCCATACCTTGTCTTGTTATTAGATGTCGAACCAATTGTTCTGAAAAGTCCATCTTGCTTAACTATATCCTGCTAAATAGTAACACATCCATTTTTATATATTTTAAAAGACTATGCAAGTGCGCGCATGTGCAGGATTTAGTATGTCCACCTGCACATCTAGATAAGGGAACTCTGCCCCATCGAGATTACGAGCCGGTAGTGAAAACAGATGGTTACAAGTACAACGCATGCAACACTTGAGCATTCAAGTTCGTTGAATGCGACATAGAGCAATGCACCAACGTTGAGTCTCGTGCACATGTGTGAAGTGTGAACACGTTAAAAATTATGTTCTTATGTTCTAAATTGCTCATGATTGTTAAACCATGAATCCAATTTACGATCCATTTGCATAGTTATAATCTTTATTTTTTCAATGAAATAAGATCTATAATGTCTGTATTTTACCTTTTTTACAAAACATATGCAAAATATAAAAATATTAAACACAATTACCAAAACTGCTTAATGATTTTTGACAAAAATGCTTACCATCGAACGAACATAAAATATAGCTTGTCACCTTAAGCATAACTATTGGACCCATGAACATTCACATTTTATTCACACCACAGGCACCATTTAGTCTATTTTTTCAACATAATTCATCAACAAGTTCATGTAAGCAATTTTTAAAATAATTGTAAGCAATTTATAAAATAGACTAAAACAATTTATTTCATAAATAATCATTTAAACCTATACAAGTAGGCTCTTGTTTAGAAGTTCTCACCAAGAGAAACATAATGGTGCATTCAGATTTTTATTTGGATACTTGATTTTAATTCTACGGATATTTTAGTTTGAAATCACTAAAAATCAATGCACTCTTGTACCTTCACATGTGTGCACGTAGCAAAGCACAATAAAATTAACCTTTCTCCCACGAAAACTTCTCTTGAGCTCTGTGAATGACCCATAAGGTGTGCAGACGAAAAGTCCATTGCACACGTGCTTGAAACGTAGCATTTAGGATTTTTAGATGTTTGACACAATTGTTTTTTCGACACAATGTTTCATCCACATATTATAAAAAAATAGTACCTCCATTTTCAAAAACTAGAGGAGGTATATATAAATAATACTCCCTTCAGTCATTAATATATGATTTTCAATAAAAACATCATATATTAATGACCAAAGGGAGTACTTCAACAACTATCCGATATGTACCTCGACAATTCTACCAATGCCAAAGCAACGGGGCCAATGTTGGTTCAGCGTGTTTATTAAGTTGCGATGGTGGTTCTATGGAGTTCATTCTAGGCACATTGTGGCCTAGGGGCTGGTTGCTTGCAGCCAAGCCAGACCTCAGGCTAGGACATGTGACAACCTAGGGCCTAATGCTTGAGGTTGATCTGGGACCCTGGGTCAGCACACATGGTTGCCCGAGGTCTGCCACACACAAGCGTCAGGGCCCGAGATGACTTGGAATTTTGACACATCGTGCCGATGTAGAAGGCAGCATCTTGCGGTTCCCTTACCCACAACGCTGATATCACTCATCATGGGGGGATTGTGAGGTCAAGCGGACAAGTGCTTGGACCTTACACACTATGATGAGAGATTGTTGAGATGATTTCGAGGTTTTGCCATGTTAGCTTATATTTTCATGTGTGCACAATTGTTTATAGACAATCAAAGGTTTGAGTGGCATAGCATGCGTTGAGTTGTGGTGTGTATCATTGTTCTTGTGTTTGTGTCTACTGGCTTTGTCATGTGTAGGTGTTGTATGTGATATGGCGGCTTGCGGCAGAACGGTGAGGGGCATAGTACACTTGGTGCTGATGGACCATGCGTTGGTGTTGGGATAGGTTGAGGTTTTGGAGACCATGGGGTGGCATAAGAACAAACATTAGACTTATGACTATGACCATGGAATGGATGTTTAGACAAGATAGAGGCTTAGGTGACCATACAGTGGAGAAGAGCAAGTTGAGATCTTGCACTGAAGGGATTATTTGCCCAAGGAGTAATAGGCGGCTAGCATCGCTCACATGGAGAGTAAGAGGATACGTGTAATAAAAATGACATTGTCCAAGTTGAGAAGAATGACGATGTCTTCGTATTACTTAGAAAGTAGGTTAGGACGGTTGAACCAAGGAGAATAATGAAGGCATCAGTTCCTTGGTGGAGGTTGGACATTGAAGCGCCACAGTTTCCATAATAGGGACTAAAATGTACTTTATTACCATCCCATGATTTGTTAATCATATTCTTACATCAGAAGTGATACAAATCTGTCATAAACGGGTCGGACAAAAAGGGCGCAGTCCTGAAAATCTAAGCAGTGGAATATAAAACGTGGGCCTAATCTCACAGTTGGCAAGCAGGTCGTAGCCCTTACTCGTTCTCGCTCCAATGTATGTCCATAGCACTGAGAAAACCAATAACAAAGCAAGGGTGAGCACATACGTACTCAGCAACCCACATTCCTCTAAAAGAATTTGCAGAAGGCTAGCACCATATACAAAGATATATCTAGTAGTTTGGGCAAAGCTTTTGCGTGAAAATAGTTTGTATGCAGGGCTTCAGATAGTTGTCAAGTTTTAATCTTTCTGAAAACTGAGTTTTTTCTAAAAAGATTTGCCACTAGATTTTTCGGTTTAATATGGCTCATGGCATTCTATCCAACACATTTTTCCATACGTCTAGCATCATCTACTGAACCAAAACCCATTTTATCCCATCACAAACCGATTCCATTTTATTTTATGAAACTGCTAACTGAAGAACCAAGCCGTAACCTATCCATACCAATGGACACGGACTATTTGAATAGGTTTTACTCTGATCAGAGGTTGTACTAATTCCCATAAGTTGGATTCAGCGGCATGTTACAGTCGTAACTGCCCGAATTCAAAACCAAGCCGTTGCATTTGTCTCATCACCTAGCAGAACTTTAGGAGTTCGGGCATCCGAGTCACTCTAGTACCCCATGGTACTCCCGTGACACCCGCCCATTCCCTAGTCCCTTGTGCACCAGCACAGAAGCTACTGAGCTATTCGCTCTGGCTCGGGTCTGACCAATGCCTCCTACAGAGCGAGTGGTTGTACTAGAAGAGTTAGATAAGGTGAAAATCATAACGGTCCTTACGGAGAGCTTAGGTAGAACTATTCCCACTTTTCAATGCTCGGCAGCGTGGGCAATCCACCTACCCGGTATTCTCCACGAATCCTGGGACATCGGGTAACCACGAGTCGCTAAGTTACATGTTCATACCCCGCCCTTTAAAATGACGGATCCCGACCTCTGGGTCTTTTGCCGGGGTTCTTCCCCATTTTATTTCAAAATCACACCACACATCTACTTTCACATACCCATCATATTCCATATCCATAATCCAATGTAACGTCAAGATTATGATAGATAATTAAATGAGCGATCCCACCTATGCGCGCTACATCAAAATAGTCCTAGGTGGCTGTATATTTTGCTGGGTTACCTTACCAAGCAAAATATCCAAGTTTTTTTTATGATTATCAGGCCGAGGGTTGTGTTTGTAAAAACATAGAAAATTTATGCATCAAGTGAGGATTCCAGTGGGCTTGCCTTACAACTCAAAGGGTGAGGGCCTGACATATGATCAGTATGCTTTCTCCTGTTTCCTGGTTGAATGTCCTAGTGATTGGACTGTTCGGCCTCTCTGGGGCCTCCTACGTGCATAAACAAGGAACACACAATTCGATGCATAATATGAGGTTAACGGGTTTGGTGATGTAGAGCTTGGATTGAGGGTCACCTAGGGTTCTTACTGGGGGTATTACTGCAAGTGGTTGGGGTGTAGCGAGTTTTCGGGCGAGTTGGCGGGCTCGGTAACAACAGTTATGGAGACGCCATGGTAGGGGTGGTGGACGCGAGACGCTGGGTCGACAACGCCGAAGGGGTAGCGGTCACATGATGATGTTTGGAAAGAAGAAGATCTTTTTTGGAGTGATAGATGGAGCAATAATGTTCAGATGATTTTCGGTATCGTCGTCATCTGAATTCAAGGCTCGGACAGATCAAGGCGGGAACCTTATGGGTTTATGGAGAATAGGAGAGCAACGGCATTGATCACCAGGCTCACAATATATGTGGGACCAGTGCGAAGCACTGACTGGGCTTAGGACTGCGTCATGGTGGCATGATGGCGGTTTCCGTCCAGGGAAAGACTATGTGGTGTGTATGAATAGATAGGGCTTGATTTTAGATGAATTTAGGTGCAAAAATTACCTAAATCGGGGTCCAAACGGAGAAGATATGGAGTATTTTGTGTAGATAGGGGTAGCAATAGACTTTTTGGAAACTTTAGGGGGTAGACTTATACTTTTCCTTGGCGAACTTCTGAATCTGACCCGTAGGGTGAAAACTTGGGCCGGGGTGGGATTCGGCTCGATGTGGCCTTATGCAGCCCACGCGCGAGGTGCGTGGCTAGCCAGGCCGGCCCATGGGGCGACGAACGGCGCGGCCTATGCCGTTTGGCTGGGCCCGCATGGCAGAGGCAGGAGGGGTGACGGCGCCGGGGGGTGGTGACGGCTGAGTTAGACCGGGTCGGTGGCGGTCTGGACAAGCCGGGGGGCCGCGGTCTAAGGGAACCCACCTGGCGGTTCTCACCGCCGGCAATGGTTCCGGTGATGAGGAGACTGGGCCGAGCGCCAGCTCAAGGCGCCGGATGCTATGACGGGCTTGGATGGGTAGGTTAGAGGCCGGGGAGGTGAGGTGGCTATGTAGCAGTGGAGCGGCACGCTCTGCCAGTGGAGTGAGCGCACCGGCGGTGGCTCTAGGAAGGTGAACAGGTGATGGTGGGTGGTCGGGGTGGCAGTGGACACTGGGGCGGAGCTCTCCCAAGCTTGAATCGGCCAGGGGTGCGGTGTGGACGGAGGACCGGTGGTGATGAGGTCGCGGCAGAACTGGCGCACTGGGGCAGGGGGAAAGGGGCATGTCACCACGCCGGAGCTGTCTCCGGAGTGGGCATCCAGGCCGGTGCGAGTGTGTGAGGTGTGGTTGGCTGGCGAAGGGGTGGGGGTATATATAGGCTGACGGGAAGGAGAGCCGAGCTTGGCACGGCAACGGCATGCGGGGAGGTGGGAGGTCCGTGTGGCTCAGAGATGGGAGAGCCAGATGGCGGTGAGGTGCGTGGGCGCGATGGCGGCAGGGTCTGGGACGCATCGCTTCCAGGTCCGGGCGGTGTGGCGGGGCCGGCAGGACGGGCGGGCTCGAGACGCGGTGGCGCCGGCGCGTCGCGCAGTGCGCGTTGGCCAGAGGAGGAGGACAAGGGGGAAGAGGAGATGATGATGGGCGGGGCCTGCCTGTCAGGGCCTGGTGTGCGAGCCCGAGGTGGCAGTGGGAGAAGGGGGTGGGAGGCGGCTTTGGGCCGGTGGCGTTGGGCTGAAAGGGGAGAGGGTGGAATGGGCTGAGCAGGCGGCCCAAGGTGAGGAGGGGGGCAGTGGTGGTTGAGCCATGCAGGGTGGCCTTGGGCCGGTTTGGCCAAGGCCGAGGGGGAAAGTGGGCTGCGGCTCAAGGAAAGGGGAGGGGTTTTCTTCTTTTCAGATTTTGATGTTGGAATTTTGGGTTGGAAATTTGAGAAGAACTTTGAGAAGATTTTTGTGGAATATTTGCGGGGGAAATAATTTGGAAAGTTGGAGATTTTTGTTGAGCTCGTATTAATACACTCAAAGCGCACACACAAGCACAAACAAGGTTTTCAACAAATCAATTTTGAATTAGGGGGAGATTAGAAGAAAATCCCGGTGCTAAATTTCAGGGCATTACAGACATGCGTCAACATAGGTTAGTGAAGATAAAGCAAAGTGGTGCATTCTAATAGGTTAGGAGCGGTGAAGGGCAAACAAAGGGTTTGGACCGAGAAAATGAGGAGGCCGAGCAAGGTCATTGGCGATCTGGGTCATGCACTGACAACATGCGGCAATAACATGAGGAGCTTTAGTTGTTTGGGCTTCAAAAGCAGTGGGTGGATGGTTCTGTGGTTTGCGTATGGAAACCATGAATGGCAAAATGGTGGCTTGAGCAGAGCATGTGGCACCATCAAGTAAAGTCATTCATGTGTTAGTCCTATCCGATGATAGGATAAAAATATACTTCCTCCATATTTAAATATATACAAGTCGCGGTTGATTTTTTTTCAAAACTTCAATCGCTCGTCTTATTAAAAAAACTATAATTTTCTATTTATTTTGTTGTGATTTGTTTTACCATTGTCGAGTGTTTGATTATGACTAGTTTTTTTATATGTTTACACATTTTTTTGATAAAACGAAGGATGGAAGTTTTAGAAAAAAAAAGTCAACCGCGACATATATTTAAATATGGAGAGAGTATAATGTTGTATCCCAATATTCACCCAAATCTCTTCACAGAGGTCCTCTCCTTTTGTTCTGGGAGAGCTTGTTAGGGTTAGAGATAGGAAAAGAGTGGATTGGCATCAGATTGTTATCATCACAAGCGGATTTTCTAGGAGTGGCTTGAAATAACACATGGCTGAGTCAATCTAAACTCCTAATTCCGTTCATCTCTTTGCCCTGTTTCTCTGTTGTGGTCTTTGTATTTTAGGCATTTTTAGAGATTTTTTTTTTTGGATTTGTTACTCCTGGTGTGGCTGGGTTCTTGGTGTTTTGTGATGAATTTCTAAGATTAAATTTCGTGTGATTTCATCGTGGAATTTCGTGTGATTTCATCGTGGCAAGGCAACATCCTACCAGCACGGCCCCAAGATCACTTTTTCTATAAAAAAAAAAAGCTAAGCAAGGTCAGATTTGGATACACACGCAGAAGCAACCTAAGACTTTTATTTTGAAAAGGAAAAACTGCAGACATTGCGACAGTAGCGTGTAGTGACATCCTCGCGCAGCCTTTTTCGGATTTTCCACACCGGGCTCCATCTCGACTCTCGGTCCCTTCACCCCTCGGGGCCTTCGCCTAGTCAAGCCTCCCGCTACAACTCCGCCTGACCGCCTACACCGCCGCCGGCCCGCCGCCGCGCCCGCTGCCAAGCGATCTGGCCTCTCTCATGGCGAAGCCTGCGCGATCGCCCACGGCGGAGTCCTCCCCGCCGGCGGCCTCGGAGAAGCACCGCTCCGCGCCCGGGTCGGGGCTCCGGTCCCTCGCCAGCGCCGCCTCCGGGTGGTGGGACCGGTGGGCGGTCATGGGCTCCGGCCTCTCCAAGCTCGAGAGGGCCTTCGGCGACCAGTTCCCCGAGGGCGAGCGCTACTTCGGCCTCGAGAACTTCGGCAACACATGCTACTGCAACAGCGTTCTCCAGGTGAGGCGGCTGCGGTGCGGCTGAGCCCCAAATCCCGTAGGGCGTTGACTCCTTCGCCGCGTGCTCCGTCGCAATCTGTTTAGTTTTCGTTGTTGGCATGGTTGGAGTTTCGGTGAAACATCTAGTCCGTCAGGCTGGCTTCCTTTTAGCCCTTGGTTTGGTGCCTCGTCGGCATGCGGGGGACCAGGGATTTCAATCCATTTAGGCGCGTGGGAGCATGGGTGGTACCAATCAATAGGACGTCCCAATCAATATGTTTGTGTTCATCCGTGATTGCGGATAACATGAGAGGGGTAAAGGGTGTGATTCGGCGTTCAGTGCTTAATCTGATTGGTTGTTTCATGGTCCTTGCCTCAAAGGACAACAGCACTTCACGATCCTTGTTGGAAACTAACGACACTTATCTTTTTAGTGGAACAATAGGATGCTTATTATAGAAAAATATATACTTGAGTGGGCCTTGCATAGTTGTCTTTATGGATGAACCATGGGTAGGCCGCATGTTTGGATAGCTACTGCAGTTTGATGCAAATATACATCACATTGAATCCAATTCATTGTGGTATCATATAGATGCGATATTAACTATTCCTTTACTAGTCACAAAATGCAAATGATTATTGTTTTTATCCCACCTTCAGAAACATCGAAGTAAGGAATGCTGCAGTTCATTTTCATGGTCCTCCGCATTACCATATATATATCCTGCTAGTTGATTGTGACATGTGACATAACGATCAACGAATCAGTATGACCTCAGTCCTCTTCCCCATGTTTTCAAATAACACATGAATCCTTTTTTTTGTCGGTTCACATGCTTGTGAGATCTGAGATGTTACTTTTGTTGATTAGTGTTATTACCTAGTATAGTGAAATAAAACATATTCAGCAATACAATTTCTACTGTTTAATGTTTTAATCGAGGGAAAATGGTGCCATCTGAATACATTTTAAAGAAGCAATATATTATGATGCAGCAAAGTGATGCTTAATTGTTCATGTATTGGCTGTTTGGCAGCATGTAGACCCTTTTGCAGGCCATTGTTGATAGCCTTCAGTACTTTCCGAGTGGAATTAGCTCACAAAGTGAAAAAGAATTGTACCAAAAGAAATTTTATCTGTTTTTGTTTTTCAAAAAGCATTAGTATTCATGCAATGTTTTTGCCATTCTTTTAGTTGCTAGAAACTGTACTCATTTGTTATGGCTGCACAACTGAGCTCTTCTGAAGCTGCTGTGCAATGCTGCAGCTTTACAGCCAGCTCTTCCAAGCACTCCCAGAACTACTACGCATTCATTGTGGGTCCATGATTGATGGGATTACAATGTACGTTTTTCAGGCACTTTATTACTGCACTCCGTTCCGGGAGGAGTTGCTGGAATACTATGGCAAAAACAGAGATGTTGAAGATACGGAAGAAAATTTGTTGACCTGCCTAGCAGATCTTTTTTCACAGGTGAGGAAATATAACCTCCCATTTAGTTGATACTCTACTTTGTTGTATCGTTGCTTTATGGAATTAATTTAAATACTAATAAGAATGGTTCTAGATAAACTTATTTTCCTTTGAGCTCAGAAAATGTTCCATGCAGCACATTGCTGTTGTTCATGCATTGTAAAGTGGTGTAGTATTTTACAAGACATAAGTCGTAAACCTTTTTTGATGCCTTACTATTTTCAAGAAAGTATTGCTGGTCCCTGCCCAGTTGTGGTCGTTTGCAGGTGTTTCTGGCCCAGGTAATGGGCGGCTTGGTCCAGGGATCGAGGTTCAGGGGTTTTCTCGGCCGGCGAGTTTACAGGCTTGGCTTGAGCTCCTTCTTCAGCCCATAAGGGTTGTGTGTGCCTTGAGTGCTGACCTGGGCAAAAAGCCACTGGGATGATCTTTCCCCAGCCAGTCAAGTTTTTTATGTTTTGAATAAAGTATTGGTTGCTATAAGCAGTGTCGGGGTTCCAGTGTCCTGGACATATGGACTGCCCAACTTGATTTGAATCAGATCAGACAGAAGAAAACAGATGAAATGAGAGCAATATTCCTTGCCCCTATGCTGCTGCCCGTCTTCCTTACCCCGACACTGTGTGTGTGTGTGCCAGCCATGTATCCCGCTCCCTTGCCTCCTCCATTGGTGCCGCTGGAGCCGAGGCCCTCCATCGTGTCTGGCACTACTAACAATGCCCAGCATCCTTCTATCTTGACCTCTCCACATTCACCTGCGCCTCCTCCTGAGAGATCCCTACCAGTTTGCCATCTCCCTCCACTTCTCTGTCATTATCCCCAGCATGACACTGGCGCGGCTCACCGGCACTTGCCTCTCCTGTTCCCGGGTGCAGGCACGGCAATCATGGGGGATGGTGCATGAGGCTTGCAGGCGCAATAGTCAGGAGTATGCCTGCTCTGGAGGGCACTGGCATTGAGAGGGAGGCTAAGGGGAAGGTGGATGAAAGTGAGGCGAAGAGGAAGAAGCAGGAAAAAGAACGTGGTCAGAATTTCAGTCAGAACAAATTTTGACCATAGGTTAGTGGACTCGATGTCAAGTCGCCCGGTGCGGTGGGTGCCAAATATTTCAGATGTACACATTGATTAGTATAAACTAAGTTTGCATGATCTTGGTTATGTACATCATTGCTCATTGAAAATCCTGTGTGGCTTCCTAACTCATTTTATAACTCACTTGGGAGATGCATTAGCATATTAGCTATGACTGATTATACAGAGAACATAAACATTTTGTAATGAAATGACACATGGCTCCCTTGCACATTTGAGAATACAAAACAGGAACACCTGAACATTTTGATTTTGTAATGTTGCAGGTCACAACTAAAATAATAGCATAAATATACATGAGCATTATTGGACAGATTGGTACTGCTACCGCATGGGTTTGCCCATGTAGCATCCGACTTCCTGCATACTATTTTCCTTCTAATAATAATGCTTGATAATTTTCTGCAGATAAACGCATCAAAGAAAAAGACTGGTGTTATCGCTCCAAAACGTTTCATTCAAATGGTTAGGAAACTGAATGAATATTTTCGCGGCTACATGCATCAGGTACCACACCAAGTTAATCATATTAGCACATCATAAACTCAGCCTAATTAGCTTATTCCTGCCTAGGCATTTATTTAGTATGATTCAGTAATGCAAGCTCAGGCCTTAGGTATTTGTATGACCTGCTTCTCTTCTGTTGCACAATGCATGGTTCTTAGCCTTAGGTATTTGTATGACCTGCTTCTCTTCTGTTGCACAATGCATGGTTCTTAACAGGAAATTTTCTCCTTTGATTTGATCTGATTAATTGGGCCTCTAGTGTCCTTTTGTAATTTTTGGCAAAAATGAAAATGGAAGTATTTTAAAGAGAAGACTTCTCTTAACATTCTCTTCTGCTTCATATATCTTTTAAATGAGATAAATGAGTTCTTTTCTGTTCTACTCTGTAGGATGCCCATGAATTTTTGAATTTCTTACTGAATGAGATTGTTGATATACTGGAAAAAGAGTCTTGTTCTGCAAAAGACTCTCCTGAGACCACCTCTCCTGAAAAGGTCTCAAATGGGGCAGCTGTTAATGGAGTCAGAAAAGAGGCACCCATTACTTGGGTACATAAGAATTTTCAGGTAACTTAAATTAAATGTGAATTACTCTTTCTTCTAAAAGTAATTAAGCGAGCCTAGCTCGATGAGAAAAGGGCGGGTTTGCACTTACCACCCAGGTTTGGGTTTTGTGCAACTTGGATCTCGGTGACATTCTTCTTACTATGAAGATACCAAGTTCCACACACGCACTCACTTTTTCTTCTAAGGATATTTTGCAGTTACCCTTTCTTTTTTTGCAGGGTACCTTGACTAATGAAACCAGATGCCTAATGTGTGAGACAATCACCGCTAAGGATGAACCATTTTTTGACTTGAGCGTTGACATTGAACAGAATAGTTCGCTCACAAGTTGCCTGAAGAATTTCTTTTCCACTGAGACTTTAAATGCGGATGACAAGTTCTTTTGTGACAAGTGCTGCAGGTAACAAAGCTAGATGTCATTTTGATCTCCTCATGGTTTCTGTCTTTGTCTGTGACAAGGTGGAACCCTTGTTTCATTGGCATGCCAATATTTTCGATCCTTGTGGTTCTGTTAATTAAGTTTCATCAAGTACTTAAATCCAGATAAATAACTATGTTTCTTAAAAGGGAAACCTTACAGGCCAATCGCCCAATCCCTCAGAATTTTATAAGTTCTGCTATTTTTTCACTTCTGTCCTGGATTTTTTCTTCTTCTGTGAAATCCCAGGTGTTTAAGGCATTTTTTGCTGTGGGACACTAAGGAAATGCGTAATAGGCCAGATCACACCGCAAAGGGCCAAATTGGCTAGTACCATTACAAAACTTTGTTTCTTTGCCACAACCCGCACCGAGTATAATAGTATTTTTTCAGATATAGGAGTATACAGGGATGCGAAAAGTCTATTTTGCCCTCTTATTCAACCTCCTACTCTTATCTCCCCTCTGTCTCTGACGCTCATCTCAACCTCCTGTGCCTCCTGCTCCAACTCACTGCACCGGCCTTCTCACTCTTCTTCCCCACCGCTGCTACGCATTGCACGATGCAGCTGCTCCTCGCCACTGTGGCTACGCGCTACCCCAATGGCTCCCCTCTACCGCTGCTCCTCGCCGCTGCTGCTGCCGCACGCTGTCGTCCCCTCTTCCTGCCGCCACCACCACCGCATGCCATTCCCAACCACCAAAGCCGCACTCTGCACACTGCTCCGCCACCACATCTCCATCTATGCCGAGGCATGTGCAGGAGAGGAGGAAGGCCTGGGCAGCCATGGTGTGCCCCACCACTTGGCGGTGGACGACGGGAAGGAGCTGCGATGGTGGCAGGGAGGAGCAGGAGCGGGGGTAGCAGCGTCGAGTGTGGCTATGGGTGCACGGCGGGGAGGAGTGCTGCGGCGGCGGCGGCGGCGAGTGGCTGCTGCGCACCGTGGGGGCAGGGGGAGGAGTTGTTGTGGTGGTAGAGGGGGCAAGAGGTTGAAGAAGAGGGTAAAAAGGACTTTTCACCTGCCTTCTCTCTCCTCAAATCCGAAAATTTAATACTCTATTCTCTACGGTGTGTTGTGGCAAAGAACCATGTTTTTGTGATGGTACTCGGCATATTTGGATGTTTGCGGTGTGATCTGGCCAATTACACGTTTCTTTGGTATCCCACAACAAAATTTGCCTTGACTAAAAGGGGGACTAAATATACACATTTATCACAGAAATTGTTTCTGTGGAAATCACAACAGAATACATATGATAATCGCATTGGAATACAAATGATACTTAGTTTGTCGTCCATTTTTTCATTAGGAAATTCGAACATCCAGTTTCAACTGGGATCTTTAGCCTTCTGCTTAAGCAGAGGTGGAAATATGCCTTATTTAGTAATAATTACCATATGGGAAGGAAAGGAGCTACTTAGCTTGAGTACCCAGTGACTAGTACTACTAGTACTGAATTCGAAATTTTATTTCCTCCTGCAGTTTGCAAGAGGCAGAGAAGAGAATGAAGATTAAAAAAGTGCCACAAATACTGGTGATCCACCTAAAGCGCTTCAAGTACATTGAGCAGCTTAACCGGCACAAGAAGCTGTCGTATCGAGTGGTCTACCCATTGGAGCTGAAGCTCAGCAACAACTCTGATGACGCTGACTGCGAGTACTCCCTCTTTGCCGTGGTGGTCCACCTGGGGAGCGGCCCCAACCAGGGGCACTACGTAGCCAAGATCAAGAGCCATGACCACTGGCTATCCTTCGATGATGACAATGTTGAGATGATCCCAGAGTCAACCCTGCAGACGTTCTACGGCTCTTCTCGTGAATATTCCGGCAACACGGATCATGGCTACATCTTGTTCTACGGGCGCATTGGTGGGAAGAATGGCCAAGATAAGACCGATGCTCCCGAAGGTGGAGTGCAACCTTGATCGTGAACGTTTGGGCGGTTTTGTGTACATGCGACTTGCTTTCCTGGCCTTTTTGTACACTTTGGAGTTTGGATAGAGTTACGGTAGATTTACATGTTGAGCAAGAAAAGTTTTCTTTCTGGGAGAACGTGGAAAAAGGAAATTTAGTTTGGAGTTAGTTGTAGTTCATTTGTAAATGGTTAATCGGTAGGCCATTATATCCATTTTATGTTGTTTTCATGATTGTAATTTGATCGTTATATTCGTTGCAGTGTCGATGTCAAACTGTGTTTCCCCGCGTTGTGTTTGGTTTTATGGCATGCTACTGTAATTATTATAAGAGATTTACTATTCGTCAATTGTTTGATTTTTTTGCAAAACTTACAGTTGACGCTCTGCCGCTGCCAACTCGCTGAGGAAAAAAGGGAGGAGCTCATTGGGGAGGGAAAAAGGGAGGAGCTCATTGGGGAAGAGCTTGTTGCCACGCCACCGTTTCCATTGCTGGCGCCTCTTCGGGTTTAGGGTTGTGGCAAGGGTAACTGGGGAGGTCTCTTCCACCTTCAGCCTTAGAGGGGAGAGCTAGGGCCGATGTAGTGGAGGGCGGTGGCGGAGAGCGTGGGGCGGCAGGCAGGGCAGTGGTGTTAGCTACTAGCTAGCGGGCGGGAGGCCACGGCACTAGGGAGGCGCCGGTGGCCAAGCGTGTGGCGGCACCAGGGGTGGGGGTGGGTGACGGCAACGAGCTTTGGGTGGATAAGATGGTTGTTGAACTGTTGGATGCAGATTTAATAGACAATAATGTTGATTGATGAGAACACAAAATTATTCGTTTGATAAGAATACACACCCTAATTATAAAAAGGATTCTCCATGTGAACAAGAGGAATATTCTACGATGTTCTCTCGCATGCCAACAGTTGTGACTTGTGACAGCATTTGGCAAGAAACCAAGTCCATGCCAACTATATCAAATGCTTTGTGGCAAATTAAACGATGGTCTGTAAGCGGAACCGACTGTAATGATGAGTTTCTTAGGACACGTACAATGTGAACTTATAAACATCACAACTCTAAGCATTGGTATAGAAGCTAATTTCGACGATGCAAAGAGGTATTTAGATAAGCTTACCACCTCATTAGTGGGGGAGGGGCGCTAGTAATGAGCTGGAGGCCCGTGGTGGGGACGCGCCAGGGCGGAGCGGGGCGCCGCTCACCCGCGCCGCCGGTCGCGACGGGGGAAGAGGCGGGGGCCGCGCCGTGGAACGCGGGGTGGGGGGGGGAGCAGGAGGTGGGAGGCGGCGGCTGCTCTCCTTGGTGCAAAAACGTTTATTTGCTAAGCACCTCCTCTAAGCACCCAATTACATGCCTTACAGTTAAGGTGAATTATACAAAACTGAAGTGTGACGTTTTTGTTCCAATGGCCTTCATGGGTTAATGTTATTGCTCGATGACCTTGGCAGAGTCGACAATATAAACAATTATCAATTTAAAGCCGCAATAGATAAGGCACGTGCAACACTTTTTTAGGACGGTCAGGCAGAAAATCCCACCCGGCCCACAAATCTACTTATCAGCATAATATGTGACTGATTGTGGGTAACCGTTAGTTTGTGTTCAGAAAAAGAACAAAGAACGAAGTATAAGCTATATCAACACTGTACATAAAATGAAGTTCTATACTTCGATCTAGTTACCTTCGCCTCCTTTTCGTTTGACATGGAGGAAATATGTAAACTAACCAGAACCAACAAATGTGCTCTCGTGGAACTCACTGGATTTGGTGAGAGAGATTGTAATTCTTTCATTGGATCTTTTTCTCTCTCCCAACAAAATCAATTTAAAAGGGCACGAAGCTGGTAAAGTTTAGACTCTGTTTGAAACAAAGAAATAGAAAACGAGGAATGAAGAAAAACATAGAAATAGAAGGGAGTGGAAAGTAGAAAACTATAGAATTCTAAAACAGAAGAATAGAAATTTATTTAGTCTGTTTGGATCGCAAGAAAATATTTGAATCTTAACGTTTTTTTACGAATGAAAAATTATATTTTAGTATTTCCCATGGCAAACCATATTATATATGATAGTTAGAAGATTTGCGAGTAGTACTTTTGACGTGCCTTGGATTAATGAGCAGGTGACCGATGGAATGGTGCTCGGAGGAAAAAATAGTATAAAAATCATGATTTGATGTAAAGTAAGACTCAAACGAGCGAAAGAGAGCTGGCAGAGCTGACCACGGCTCGTTCCCTTGGATCAGAGTAAGATTTTTTGTTTGCTTTTGAAACAAAGTGTATATTTTTGTTTTCTGTGCCTTTCCTCCGGAATGGTACGTGGACTTCCTTCGTTCCAAACACAGCTCCTTAGGGCTATTTGATCTCGAGCTAAAATTTAGCTTCCGTTATATCGAATGTTTAGACGCTAATTAGAAATATTAAATATAGTTTAATTATATAACTAAATACACAGACGAGGACTAAACGACGAGACGAATTTATTAAGTCTAATTAATCTATGCTTAGCAAATGCGCTGCAGTAACCTATGGATTAATTAGGTTTAATAAATCCGTCTCGTCGTTTAGTTCTTTTCTATGTAATTAGTTTTATAATTAGACCATATTTAATATTTTTAACTGGCTTCCAAACACCCGATGTGAATGAATTCCTTTGCAATTTCTGTGACAAACCTTTGAACCAAACGAGGCCTCGAGTATCTTCGTTGGCTTTGTTTTGGCGATGCAGAGTCGGAGCTAGAGTGAGAGGTGGGTGCCATATACCGTGTTTGATTTCAGAAATCAAATACGATGCATCATGGGGTTGATTACATAAATTTTGGTAGGATGACCACATTCTTCGTCCTAGCAGTACTTATTAAAACTAGTAAGGAATGAAGTGGTGGTGGACCAACTCATTTCATTCCACAAATCAAATGAAAATTTGAGAAACGAGAAGATGATAGACCATTAAATAATTACTATGGTTAATTTTTCCACGCCTTTAACTATTCATCTAATTTAAAAAAAATCTTAAAATACTGTTATGATTGTGATTTGTTTTATTATATCAAAAGAACTTTGTTTATAACTTATATTTTTATATTGTATATTGTAGTCCAATGAAAGGAAAATCCCGGAGATTGTTTTTTTAAAATGTGAAAAAATTGAAATCTTTGCGCACGTGAACCAACTCATCGATATTCCGATGGAGGTTGTTTTTTTTTAAATGTGAAGAAATTGAAATATTTGCGCATGTGAACCAACTCATCGATATTCCGATGCAACCAGACCCTAGTCGCAGTGCCGCGCAATTCCTGAGAAGTGCTCGTCCAGTGGTCCTCATCCTCGTTCCCTGTCCCCTCCCCTCCCCCCTCCCCAGCCCAAAGGCCCCAAGGGTACGTTTGGTTGGTGGACATGCTAGAATGGAGTGGCTCTATTCTTGGATTATGGGATAAAATGATTCCGTTTTGTGTTTGGTTGAAGAATGGAACGGCTCCATTTTTATGTTTGTTGGAGAGATGAGAATAGAACAGCTTTAACACCGTGGACTGCCGTTAGCTGCGGGACCCACATGTCATACAAAGATTATTTCCCCTCCCACTGTTCTCTCCCCTGCCACCTCCATGGCCGCCGCCGTGCCATGCTTGCTCCCGCCTCCATGCCGGCCCCCGCTGATGCTCCGCCTCCACGCCCGCCCCCGCCGAAGCGCCGCCTCCACGCCTGCCCTCACCGCCGGCCGCGGGCGGCCCTCGCCGACACCGACACATTGGCTGTGGGCGGCCGTCCAAGTCGCCGATGCGAGCCGCCTCCGCGTCGCGCCCGTCCCCATCGATGTGTGGCCGCTCACTCTGCCCCCGCGCCCTTGCTGATGCCGACGCGTGGCTGCCTGCGCCGCGCCCTCACCGCCGTCAACGCGCGGCCGCCCCGGCTCTTCCACCTCGTTCGTCCGCCTCCTTGCTCGTCCCATCGACGCGAGCCATCCCGGGCTCCTCCTCGCTCCTCCCCGGCGCGGGTCATTCGTCGGCCGCACAGCCCCGTCGTGGCCTCACCCGCCGGCCGCGCCGCCCCGCATCGGCCGGCGAGGGGAGAGGCGAGCAGGAGGGCGCGGGGAAGGAGATGGAAGGAGACGCCATCCCCGCGGGATGGCTGCGTTCCACCGAAAAAGTGGAATGTCCAAGTCCGGTATCTACGCGGAATCTCCTCGTCCCAACGTCCATCAACCAAACGGTAGGAAATCTGGGATGGAACCGCTCCATCACAGGAGATCCTCCCATCCAAACGGCACCCAAGTCCCCAACTGCTTCAGCATCAAATCGAAACCAAACACGGGGGATTGACGAAGGCGGGCTCGGTCAAGGGACGGCCAAAGTTTCCAAAGCAGGAGCCAGTTGCGGAGCACATTTTGGTTTGCTTGGATCGGAAGCGAGCGAGCACGCGGCGCAGGCCGAATGGGCTCCTCGTCAGCCCCGGCGGCGTCGCAGCCGAGCCGGCGCAAGGTGGTGCTCTACCTCGCGCTCCTCACCCTGCAGTACGGCGCCCAGCCCCTCATCTCCAAGCGCTTCGTCAGGTAAAGCGAGCGCCCACCCATCACTCGCCCCCTCGCCGCGCCGGCTAGGGCGGCGTCCACAGTTGATTTTACGGCGCATCTCCACTGGCGGCTTTTTCTGCCCTAGAACGCTCGTGCTCCGATTCGTTTTCTCTTCCAGACCATTCGGTTTCCTTTCAGTAAGGCGTGTACAATAATTGTGGAGTCGCGCAGCGAGCTAATTCACCGCCTAGTGGCCCCTGGGTGGACATCCACATTGTGGAGGCGTAGGAGCCTATCCCATAGCACTTCAGCTATTGACTGTTAATTGATTTGAGCGTTGCTTATTCAAGTTAGGCTATTATATACTGCTCTAGCCAATTGGGACTCGATATTTTTTTTTTTTGATAAATTAGACAAGGCAATAAACTCACATGTTTATTTGACATGGTATGGATGCATTAGATGAACCAGGTATAAATGCATAAGATGGACATAGCTTCCATTCTTTCATAATACCTTAACCGACTCATAAAAAATATAAGTTAATAGCCAGACTTTCGGAAGAGCACATTCATGGATTTTGAGATATAAGACCTTGTTGTTAATTAACTTAACATTCTTTCCTTAGCTGTTTGTGTCATGAAAGCCAAGTGCTATTCGATTGTGCTAAAACCTTTGTTGTTTCTGCTTCTGCAGCCAAGATACTATAGTGACCTCACTAGTTCTTGCAACTGAAGCAGCAAAGGTCTGGTACTCGATTTTATTATGATCAATGTGACACGTTCTTCACCTGTGTGTTTCTGATGTGCTTTTCATCTGTATAGGCTATTTGCGCAATCATTTTATTGATTGCAGAGGGTAGTCTGAAGAAACAGTTCAGTAACTGGTCCCTCACTGGATCACTGACTGCATCAGGATTGCCTGCTGCCATCTATGCGCTGCAGAATATTCTGTTGCAAATATCATACAAGAATCTGGATTCCTTGACCTTTTCAATCCTTAACCAGACCAAGCTTTTATGGACGGCATTTTTCACATATCTTATTTTGGGGTATGTAACAAATTGCATATCAGTTTCTTGAAATACTCTGGATGAAGATCTTGTGAAGAAACAGCTACCAAATATGTATGCAAGTGTTATTGTTTGAACTTCATTAATTATTGAATACTTGGGGAACCGTTTGATCCTTTGAATATCATGCCTGGGACCAGAAGATCATCACCTAATGGAAAAGTAGCAGCACTTCCTAAAACTTGTCTGTTGCTTTTGTGTTTAACTAGAACTTTTGTTGACTATCTGGAAGTCCACATGAAAACTATATATATTTTGAATCAGTCACAGAACTAATAATTGTATGAGCCTAATTGTTCAAGTCTTTTTTAGCTCGTCCTATGTAACACAGGATCCGTTAAAACGTGAAGGGGGAAAACACCTCAACTATCTGCAGAACTAGTGGTGGTTCGTGGGTTATGGGAAAAAAAATCCTAGCATGGAGTTTCGTCCTGAACCCTGGATAGGATAGAATTAGCCAATTGGGGAATCAGCCAATCTTGTGGTCTATCTTGGCGTTTTTTTTTGGATGATTTGGTTTGCAGATAAATCCTGGGTAGGATGTGTTAGTAATCATTTAAAACTTCTCCATCCACATTACCAGGTCGTTAGCTATCTGATTAGACAACTGCCTGAAGTAGCTCCCACAGTGATTGGTTTGTTTCCTTTTGCAACATCTTGCAGGCAAAAGCAATCATCCAGGCAAATTTTAGCATTGACCCTCTTAATTAGTGCTGCTGTCCTTTTAAGTATTGGGGAGAGTAGCAGCAAAGATTCAAAGGGTAGTAGCTCTGACTATATCTTGCTATATGGGATCGCTCCAGTTACAGCCGCTTCGGTGCTATCTGGGTTAGCCTCTTCATTGTGTCAGTGGGCATCTCAGGTTGGACTTTGATACCATGTTACTTTCCAGGGTGCATTTTATGGCCACTGCTAACATATTCACTACTATCGCAGGTTAAAAAACACACCTCGTACATGATGACTATAGAGATGTCATTTATTGGAAGCATGTGCGTGTTGGTAAGTACTTATCGGTCACCAGATGGAGAAGCCATCAGGAAATATGGATTTTTCCATAAATGGACTTTCTGGACAGTGGTGAGTACTCTTATTATTTCATTATGGGTTTTCCTCTCATTGTTATGTAAATAAGTTGTCTGTTCTGTGCAGTCTGCACCAAAAAACCATCAAGACTTGGTGCTTATTTGTAGCTGTACAGACCTAGTTTCAGAAAATAAAGCAACTAGGATGACTAATATCTACACTGTACACATTGGATGCCATTATGCGACGCAGCAGTTAAATCATTTTGATTCACTACAGTCTTAGCGTGCATACTGTACATCGTGCCTTCAGACAGTCCTTGGTATTAAGCCCAACCACTTCAATTGTTTTAGAAAACAAGTTACTACCAAAGTTTCTAAAAACGCAGAACACCTTCATTACAATCTTTCCAGTTCACACTTAGGAGGAATTCCATTATGCTGTTTTGTGTTACAATGGTCCCATGCTATACTAGTCAGTCATTGGGCAGATAATTGGCATTCAAATTTTACAGGCACTCTATGGCAATTAATTCCACAAGACACTTTTTTTAAAATATTTTTGTTAATGTAGAACGTCAATGAGTTGTTAAGGTAGCACTTCAACCTAGCAGAGTCCGTTCCCTACCCTCCCACCTGTTCACCAAGCTTCTCGACCAAGATCCACGCTGCCCCCTCCCTCCCCATCCTTGGCCTGGTCGCACTGGCAATGAGAGGGGGAGGAGCCGCCCCTCCACCTCCTGTAGTAGTTTTAGTTTCTTAGATCTCATTTTGCCTACATGGCCATAATGCGGTCGTTCAAGCTCCGAGCTTCCCGTTGGATTTGCCGGCGTCATCGCCGGCACGGTTGCCATCCTCACCTCTGAGTACAGTGTCACCTGCGCAGGAAACAAGGTGAGCAGGAATAAAATAAACCCTCCATCTCTCCACCCCTCCCAGGATGATCTGTCCATCTGCCGTCATCTCAATATGCTGGCTCCCTCTATTAATTTGGTCATCCTTGCTGCCGATCCAGCTGCTGGTGATTCAAAGTTGGGTGTGTATATGCCTATATGGCTATATGGCGGATCCAGCCATCTGCATCACGATATGGCAGGTCTTGCTGCGATCTCAGCCACTACCTGCCCCTGTGTTGCTGATGTTGGCCGGCCTGTGTGTTCTCAAGCGGAAACTCACTAGTTGTCTCTTGGCTTCATTGAGCTCGTCATCTACACTTTGGTGCTGCTGCTACTATTTATCCTCATTGCTGGAAGTACCACCTACCTGCGCTTCCAGGAGAAGCTTGGTGTGGCTTGCAACTTTGGTGTAGATTCTCTGCCAGGCTGCAGCCCTCTATCTCTAGAGAGGCTCGTCCTTGCTTGGGTAGAGCACTCATTTGCTCCAATGTTGCCAACTCTGGTTCGTCATCGCTGCGGAGGAGCTTACCTGCGTCCGTTGAAGCCTACAACATATCCATGGTTCAATGATCAACCTCCATTGCCACAGTGCAAAAGGGAAAACCTCTGGAGCTCTATGTCGCCATTTCCTGGCGATCATGTTTTCTGAGTTTCCAATGTGACATCGTGAAGACTTTCCAACACCTTTGTGGCATTCTAATGTGGAGATCCTGCCCCAATTTCATAGTTTAGCCTCTGCTCTGCATGTTCAGGCCTTCTGGCCTAGCTCGGTGGCCAAGTACCTATAATTGGGCATTAATTTCCCTAATTTCTGTGCTATATTCCCAATACATCAATATATACGAGTTTCAAAAAGAAAAAAACTAGCAGGATAGCAGGTAATCTAGACCTTCAAATTTTTGAAGGATGTTTCATGGCTGGGAAAATATCCTGGCAGTGCACCACTCTATTTTAGCCTTGATAATTAGGAACAAACAGGTGCTTTTCCATCTTGATGTTTGCATCTGTTGTTTGACTCGTCTAAAATAGCCAAGGGTGAATATTAATCTTCGAGGATTTATCTATGATTGCTTCACAGTTTCTAATCAAGCTAACCATTTTTTTAAAGGGCCAAACTACTGAAATAGGTATTGCTTCCTTTTGTGGTTCAGTCTAATGCCAATCTTATGAAGGCAACTCCTGATATAAATCATGCATTGACTGAAAAGTACATCTGTAACTTATCCCCCACAGATGAAAGCAAAAGCTTAAAGCTGCAATAGATCTTTACTGATGCGCGGGTGCGGGCCCCCTAATCATCATTCTTTACCTCAGGTACCGGTCTTAATGAATGCTGTGGGTGGAATTCTTGTTGGTCTTGTCACAACTTACGCAGGCGGTGTTAGAAAGGCAAGTGCCTAAACTGACATTAAGTGGCAAAGAACCATACCTTTAATTGACATCTTGGAACTGGACTAATCTTGTTTTCTAAAACTTTGTAGGGTTTCGTTATAGTCTCAGCTCTCCTTGTAACTGCACTGCTACAGTTTGTATTTGATGGGAAGCCACCATCACTCTACTGCCTGATAGCAGTTACCACTTGTCACGACAAGCATTTTCATTTACCAGAAGTATCCATATGTTGATAGGAAGAAAAAAGACTGATAATCATAATTGTCAGAGATGGGAAATATCATCTGCAGAATGTAAGGCTAACCTCATGTTCATCTACAAGGCTAGAATTTTCCCCGTCAAGTGGGCCAAATGTGACTCTTATTTGCCCATTCATGAAGCTATGTATCAATTATCTACTGATCTCTATAGAATTCGATTAGGGCACTAGCCTGGACTCAATTTCAGTAGGCAGTTGATATGCTTGCATGTACTGTGTTCGGCTGCATGTATTTGCTACTGTTGATTGGCTGCACACAGTAAAGGGCAAAAGGTGCAGCAGCAGCCGCAGCAGTAGCTGCTGAAAAGTGCAGCCGAACACAGCCTTCTCGAGGGTGGTTTCACATTAAAGAAGTGTTAACATGTGCAGCTATCTATATTTGCACAGCATGCGTAACCTACTGTATCTTCCATATATTTTTATTTGGACTACGTGGCTTCGTAATTTTTTTGTGATAACAGGCTAGTTAAAAATCAAATATTGTGTGCCAAATAACTCCTTGAAAATCTGTACTTAGGTTAGGTTATTGGTTCATCGTGTAGTGCCTTGTCCAAGTCAGGCTGTTTTGCTTGTCAGTTGTCATGCCCATGCTACGGTTCCCACGCTGCCAGGGCAAAGCCTTTTATCATAACAGGCTAGCTAAAAATAAAATATTTTGTGCTCAATCCTTTCATTGAGAATCTGCACTCATGTTAGTTGCTGGTTTTATCGTATAATGCCTTGTCCAACTCGGATTGTATTGCTTGACAATTGTCATGCCCATGCTATGGTACCGACACTGCCACGGCAAAGCAGCATACGCATGACATGTTCGTGGTCCCAGCTAGTAGAGGGGTTGCGATCTGAATGTTTAGGTTCCGGTCGAATCAGCTAAAAATAGCTGCTAAATATTAGCTAGCATGAGCTGCATCAATCAGCTAATCTGTGCTAATCGTTTGTACATCTATTAGTTGATTTATTAGTTGGTTCCATTTAGATCCAAACATACTAATTTTTAGCAGCTAACAATTAATCGGGTGCATCCAAACAAGACCTTATTATCTATGTGCCTCCATTGGCAGTTTTCTTCTCATAAAATGTGCAATCCTGGTTAAACATTTATCTTACATATAGCAAATCTCATTGATTGTCATCCTGATTTTTCATCTGTCTATCTTTCGGTTCACTTGATTGTTTCATCATTATGCATTTCGAAGGGTTTCGGGCAACTTCTTCATTGAGGCAAAGAAGCAACAGATAGCCGCAGTGACGCACAATTTCATTGCTAAATGCCAAGTTGTTTACTTGAGTCCTCACAAACTGCAGGTAACTTCTACCAAACTAAGATCGCACCTCTGTGATGCTATCCCATCACCAAAGACTGCAATAAGCCACTATCTAGATGGAAAATGAACTCGAAGCTATCCCATCGCCAAAGACTGCAAGCCAATATCCAGATGGAAAATGAACCCGATGCAAGAAAACTCTTTATCTGATGAATAATACATATCTTGTGGACACCTAGCAACCTATACCACAAAGTTCTATACGACTAGCTTCACATAACCATTATTGCATCCAGGAAGCTGCATGATTGATGACTTGCATTGCATGCACACCAAGGCTATAGATGAAGTGATGAACAAAATGTGATAATTTACATATGTAATCCTCTCTGTCGAAGTCCTAAGCAATTAAATCTGGACACGGCATTAGTTATCCACTTCCCACCCTGTTGTCCTGCATTAATAGATTAAAAAAACAGATCATTAATAGACATTTGGAATCCTCTACACATCAAATTATTGTTGAAAGTTTTATACTTAACAGACATTTTAACAATGACTTTACACAGCTATTCTGTAGCTATAAACTGCAAATTTCCAATGTATGACAATGCAGTTCTCTGTGGAAATAAGTTACCGTGCATCTGAACTCACAATGACTGCGGGAGTTGACCCCAGTTCATCATCGTATGTGATTGCGGATGCCTGTCCAAATAACTCCTGCTAGAAATGTCAGCCTCATCGGCAGCAAAAGGATCAGAATGTCCTGAAGCTGCTGGAGGTGACCAGACTGGTACCACCCCACCTTCCCTTCCCGTCCAGCTGCTCGATGCCTCTGACACCGATGGAGCAACACCTAGTGCGCGGTTTATGTTGTTCTGAAGGTTGTGTTGCTGATGATTGCCATTCATCCTGACAGCATTGCTAGTGCCAATGTCAACTGTTTCTTCCCTCTCCAGTCGCGGGTGCAAATGCATGTTTGACTGGCACCTCTGGTCTACTGTCCTCGCTGATGTTGCCAAAATCTGCAGTGAGTTCGGTTTCAGCTCTAATGAACGAGGAAGTCATGCTAGGCACCATCTGATCTTCTCGTCTCCGCCCAGCTGTCACTGGTGTCTGTGTAGCAGGTCGGACCGGTTGTCGGTCCACTTCCATCTGTAATTCTTGAGGGAAGTCGATTGGTGGCACATCTGAGGAGTCACCGAGGCCTTCTTCCATTCCATTCTCCATTGCAGCACGAGAGGCTGCCTCGAGCTCCCACATCTCTGACAGAGCATCCTGCAACCTGGAATTGGCTGCATCTAACTCAACGATGGGGCGAGGGTAGTTGGAGCCTAGCTCAACTCCTGCTGCCTGAAGCACAGACTCAGGTGCATCCCAGGGGTGATGTATCCATTCCGTTGGGAGCCTCGCCAACTCCGGTAGCCATCGCCGGACATACTCCCCATGTGGGTCGAACTTGTACCCTTCAAACTGAACACATTACAAAATTCAGTTCATATAATTCATCAGCGCACTGCTTTAGCCGTCAAAAGATTGCATCAGAGGGAAGACCTAAAGTACCTGAGGGTTGTCAATGCGGTCGAGCTCACGGCCATCTGGAAGGGACCCAGAAATGTACTGCCAGCCTAGTGCGTCGCTCTCAAGGTCAGCATCCAGCAAGGTGTCCCAGAAGTACTTCATCCCCCAGCGCCATGGCAACTGGAGCACCTTGACGAAGAAGCTGGAAACAACAACACGTATTCGGTCGTGGAGCCACCCTGTTGCCCAGAGCTCCCTCATGCCAGCGTCTACAAGAGGGTAACCAGTCCTCCCCTGCCTCCATACCTTGAAGTGCACCTCATTGACGACCCAGGGGAAGAACCTGAGGTGCGACAGAAGGGGCTTCTCGTGGCTCAAGGGGTGGTTGAAGGTGAGGTACCTCGAGTACTCCCGCAGGCCGATGGACCGGAGGAACAGTGTGCAGCTCTCCTCACCGGCGTGGTTCCCTTCGTTGCTCCACACCAACTGCTTCATCCGGACCTGGTGGAAGACCTTGCGGACGCTGAGCTCGCCGAAGTGCAGGTACGGGGACAGCAAAGACGTGCTCGCGCTGTCAGCCTTCTTGCGGTTGATGGAGTAGTCAATCAGTGGGCCGTTGAGGAACGCCGTCAGCGCCTTGTCGGCGTTCTGCCACCCTGGTGACCACGCCCGTGCCAGCAGTGCATTGCTGCCCCTCTCAGACTCGTCTTCAAAGATGAGCTCGTCCGACGGGCACCTCGACAGGTCACCTGTGGAGTGGAGTTCAGCACACAGAACTTTTGATCCCCAAGAAGAAGTACGACATTTACCACCGATAGAACTGTTGTGTAGGTGACGCATTTGGATACCTGAATTGATCCTCTTGGGAGGCAGCAGTGGTGCGGCAGGGTCGGGCATGCAAAGGCACCTGTTCCAGAAGGGCGCGAACATGGTGAAGGGGCAGCCGCCATCGTCGAGGACCTCCCACGGCTCGTACAGCAGGTCGGCGTTGAAGGACCGCACGGCGATGCCCTCTGCCGTCAGCAGCTCCTTCACGCGGTGGTCCCGGACCAGCGACAGCGGGTCTGCACGAGACAGTGATAGGTGAGCAACGGAAGGCCGTTCGTCTCAGCTGGCCCAGGCCCCCGATGATAAGGTGCAGAAAACAACTTTTTGATGATTCTTCTTGGGGAGGAAAACTCGGAGAAGAAAGATGCAGGTTGGTGAGTAGCACCGTACCAGTGGCTGGGTGCAAGGGGCTTTTTGGAATTAAAGAGGGTGGGACGGCGACCAGGTGTTGAGCAAGTGCTTGATGGCAAAGTCTGTGAGGCGGGATGCTAAGCTAAAATTGTAGTCGGTTGACGTGTGGAGCAAGGGTATTAAGGTAGGAGATACTCCATTAATGGCGGACGCAAGGCGAACTCTGTTCATGGAAAGATCCTCTTTTTCTTTAAAATATAATAAAACCCCCTCTGCTTTACTATTCCGATCATGAAGGACTGGATCTCCTTCAAACGGAGCAGGGAAGGTTAGAAAAACTCGACAAAGAAAAAAAAACCGATTTTGACACGAGCTCGAGCTGAAACAGCAGCAGCAGCAGCATGTAGCAAAGACATGACGGCATGCGGAGAGAGCGAGAAGGATCGAACCATAGAGGTGGTTGAAGAAGAGGTGCGTGGCGCCGGTGCGGCGGACGAGGTCGAGCAGCGCGACGACGGCGTCGGCGGAGCGGCGGGTGACGAGGCGTCCGGCGCCGAGCCGGCGGAGCGAGGCGTCCAGGTGCTTGAGGCTCTGGCTGAGCCACCACCGGGACACCCTGCCGGGGTAGTAGGGCCCGTCCTCCTCCGGCGCCCACACGTACGCCGGCACCACCTCCACCGCCGCCCGCGCGGCCGCCGCCAGCGCCGGGTTGTCCTCCACCCGCAGGTCCCGCCTGAACCACACCACCACCGTCCGCACCCCCGGCTCCCCGGCGCCGCTCATCGACGACTGCGACGCCGACATGGCACCCAATCCGGCACGGCTCTGCTCACTCACCAAGAATCCACCGACGCAACAGGTTCTTGGCCCTCCGGCAAGATCAGCAGCAGCGCAACCGATCAACAAGCTCCTGCCTATATGTCTTCTATGATGAGCTGCTCCGGAATCAAACTGCTTCTCGGACGGAGCGAGGCCAGGAACTGCGGAAAGGCTGGGGGTAGGTTGTGGCCTCCTTTTCTTCAGAAACACTGCAGTTGCAGTGGAGCTCGAGTAATCTGACCAATCCAATCCACTCTCCTCTGATTAAGGGAAAAAATCAGTGGAGTATTTTTCTTCCCTGGGGAATCGATGATGTTTGCAGAGATTGGCAGGGGGCTCTGCAAGTCTTGGGTTGGGGGGGAGAGGCGAGGTGTGGTCCAAAGGAGAGGGAGGTCTGTGGATATTGGGATTGGTTGGTTTGGATTTGTTCTTGCCTTTTCCTCTTGTCCATTTATCTCCTCTCCGCATGCTCCCCTGCCCTCTCCTCTCTCTCCCGTAATATTCCTTCTCCATTTTTGTTTTCCTTTTGTTTTCCTCTTTTTGCGTGGGAAAAAGGAGCTGGGGTTGCTAGATTCCCGTGGAATTCTTTACCTTGCCACTGACAGGTGGGCCCTGTGTTGCCGCCCGAACTTTTCTTATGCTTCGTCCGTACGGTTTTACGAATTGTATTATTCAATTCACGAGCCACGGCCGTTCATTGGCTACATGCTTCACGCCCCCGTTTTATTTATTTTATACCCGCTTTACCATAGGCTTTTATTTACTTAACAAAGTCCTCTAATCACTCATTCATTGCAACATACTAGGTGGTACATCCTACACGATTCTATTATTCATAAGTTTCAACGGCTTGCCAGTGGTACAAGTGGACGGAGATGGGAAGTAAGCTTGTCCTAATTCGCCTTCCAGTCGGTCTGAGCTAATCATTTGGAACATAACAGTTTCTCAAGAATAATGTACTAATGATTTTATTAAAAATACAATTCTAATTTGTTTTAAGTCATTTTTCTAAATTTGACCAAATTTGTATTAAAATCATCAATGCTTAGGACATGTACAATGCAAGGTGCTTAGACATAAGTACTTATAGCATCACAGCTCTAAGCACTATCATAGAAGCTAATTTCTACCATATAAACATGTGCTTAAATAGGCTTAACCATCTCATTAGCACTCATTAAGTAATAGTGCTAACTTAAGCACCGGGAGTCAATAGCATGGTGAAAATAAACTAATTTTGTTGGGCTAAGCAACTCCTCTAAGCATCCCATTGTACATGCCCTTCCAGTATGTTAACTATAATGCGATTCATTGTGAAACATATTTTATTTCTTCAAATGTTGATGATGTAAATAGTGATAATATTATATATAAATTTGGTCAAAGTTTGACTTAGGACAAAATTAATATTGTAGTGTTTTTTTGTTGTCAAAGATAGTAGGATTTTTTTTTAAATAGGTCCAACTTCAACGGGAAAAATCTAGAATACATGGAAAGTCTTGTTTTTCAAACAAAGAATAGAAACACTTCTACCATTCCGATTGAAGAAGTGAAAAATTCAAAGTACCTGGATTTGAGTTAGAATATTCATACGATAAGATTTTTTAACAGTGTTTCCAAGAGCACAACTGCCACATAAGCAAGAGGCTTTTTAGTTGATGGTTTACTACCTAATATATGTGGTGGTTACTTAGGAAACCACATGGGTAACTCCATGCCAGCCCTTATTGAGAGCTGAAAGGGATATTTATTATTCATAATGGTTCTTATTAAATGCCGGTATGAATACTTTCTAGCATTTGTAATTTGAATTTAAGCTTGTTCCTAAAAATTCGTAATTTTTACATGCGAGCACAGACACTTCATATGAAAAAGTGTAGGTTTTGATGAGGTATATGTATGTATAGTTGTTTTTTTAGTTTAAAGTTGTTTGTTTACCCAAATAACACCAAAGAATATAACTTTGTACTTCTTGCAATAATGAAGTATAATGTAGGGGTAGTAAATAGGGATCACATGACGGGAAGGTCTTAGTGGAAGCCAAAAATCCTATGCCATGTATATTTTGCGTGGAAAGGATATGACTTATGACTTTTGAGTTCCTACCATAAGGGCACTCAAGAGGTGGCCTCTAGATCCAAAACCTTTTTCTATTTATTTTTATCAGACCATTTGTGATGTATTGTAACACAAGCCGACACGAATAACGTTTATTTAGTAGTTGTTAAATAGTACAGTGCTTATTTTTTATTCATAGACAACAATTACAAGAGATAAACTTTTTTGTTATGCAATGCAAAATTGGTGCCCTCCAAAGGCACTTGTGTATAGAGTATAGAGGCATCATAAGCTACGGCAATAATATGAAGAGGCGGATTAAGGACCGGCCAAACTTGACTTGAGTGGAAGGGGACAATCATAAAAAAACTTGAAATGATAGGATATACTTGAATGGATAGAATATAGGTGCTTGGAACACATGCTTGATCCTTAACGTGGTCGACTTTTTTTCGGAATTTTGATCATTCGTGATATTCAAAAAAAAATTAAATGTTATCCCTTTTTTGATTTGTTTTATCACTAAAGGTAGTTTGAGCATGAATTGCATTTTTTCAATGTCAAAACAAAGTTTTAAAATAAGAGAAATGATAGAAGTTTTAAAAAAAATGTCAACACCGCCATGCATGTGCGAACGGAGGGAGTACCTTTTAAGACCCTGTTTATCTAAGCTCTCCTCTCTATTTTTTTGTTTGGGGCTATTACTAGTTTACAATTATAGCCTACCCCAATTCGCTTAGGACTGGTATTGACGCAGACATCCATGTACAAGCATGTAGCCTCACACCTCTATTAATGCACACACACTTCATTTCTATGGACATCTTTGAGAAATTAAATTAGTAGATCAGATAGACAAAGTCAGCATATGCACATGCACCTCACTGTTAAGGAGCATATCTCCTACCACTAAAAGAATATATTCTATTTTTAAATAAATCTAGAGAAAATGCGAGCATGTATGTAGTAGTAAAAAGATAATAAAGAGAGATGAAGGAGGATTTCATAATGCCTTGTGCATTGTTTCCAATCTAGTTTATCTCTTGCAAACTAAGGCTATTTGCAGCGGTAGTTTCATTCAACACTTACCAACACTGCCACCTCAATATTTGTCTAGGTACATGTGTATCATGAGCTTTATTTAGATAAAACCCTCTCTCTCCTTCCTTAAAACTCTTGCATATCTCTCCTCATTAATTTTATTGCCATGTCATCATCTTTGCTTACGTGCTATGTCATTCAATGAGATTGAAACTCAAATGAAACTCTCACAGAGAATGGCCTAAGAGGCTTAGTTCGTTAGGCTCGTAGTGGAACTATCCACTTGTATTCTTAGTCATAGACTTTTTGTATGATTGTATTTCTTGTTGATTCATTCATATAATAAATAGCATTGTATTATGTGGAAAGTGATGTTACTTGATGTATATTTGGATTTGTTGAGTATGTACAACCTGAATCATGTCCTGAATCATTTATGAAGAGTGAAGACATATCAACATGTGATGTGAAGTCTAGACGCGTTTTTTCGTGTTTGTAGTAACGGTTGTGACACGTCTGTAATGACTGGATCTAGTATGGTGAGGTTCACATAGGGTGTGTTTGGTTCGGAGTTGGGAGGATGCATTGAGATAGTCATTCCATCATATTTTTGATAGCGTTTGGTTAGTCTAATAGCACAAGGCCGTCTATCCCACCTTTGATTTCAAACTCCACTCTGTGTACAGTACAACTACAGTGTTTTGCACCTTTGGTGATAATGACCTTGGAAAATTGTGATATACGATGGACTCATCTCTCACTAAAGAATATTCTTTGAGATTCGGATAAACATAGAAAAAAAGTTGGAACCTAGGCATCCCTATTGGGCTCTGAGGATGACACAGTGGGCCCATGTGTTAAAGTGGGATGGATCTATCCCAATTCTAAAATTTGGGATGGAGCCATTGTATCCTATCTTACTCTCCAACCAAACACATTGATAGTAACTTTGTCAATCTCAACATTTAGTGGCTCGATCCTTAGATACGAAGTATATTTTGGTTACTTTTCACAATGGCACATGTTGCTAAAAATTCTATGCTATTTTGATTGTTTTATAAGTTTATCTTTAATAATGCTAGAGGAGTTACTTATCTATCATAATAGCTAAACAATGCTTTAGGCGGAAAAAAAACCGCTCGATCATGTATGTGCTATTCATAATACTCTAGGTGCAGGTGAATCGAGTCTTATGGTATTGTGAATGATGGATATAAACAAAAGTGTAAAATATTACATAAGCATTGCAAACGGAGTAGAGTTTAAAATATAAATGATGTTGTCAACAGCGACCGTGCCGCACTCCAGTGCACCAATTGCTGCTGCAGCAGCAGAATGAGCAGCGGCATGGTGGATCGACCACTTTGCCACTGACTGGTCGATCGCTAGTACGATTCGCCTTGCTATTACCGACAAGTTGGCCTGGTTAATTGGAATGAATTGTATACTACTCCGATCTTTGGGAGCATTTACGTTAAAAAAAAAAATCTTGGGGAGCATCATCTGCTAGCACCGGCAGTGTGATGGTCCCTATCGGGGTGGACGTGCTCCTGGTCGGGTGGCGGAATGCACCCGGCCGATATCCTAAGTACTAAGAGTAGTTAGGGGGAGCGATCGTTGTTAGCTGGTCTATGGTGGCACGATGGTGACGAGAGGGTTTAGAGTGGTTCGGGCCGCCGGAGCGTAATACCCTACGTCCACTGTGGGTGTGTTCTTGTATTCCTGTCTGGACTAAGAGCCTGTTGAGAGTGTGTGTCTAGTCTGAGGAGACCGTGGAGCGTATATCCAGTCTGAGGAGACCATGGAGCGTATGCCTCCCCTTTTATAGCCAAGGGGGGGCATGTACATGGTGGCCGGGCCCCGACAGGTGGTCCCGGCCCATTTCCTCTATGCTACAGCTCTATCTTGTGACTGATGTCCAACGCTCCCATGCTTTGCGCCTGTACCACCGACGTGACCTGGTATGGCCTGGAGATCCGCCATATCGTCCTGTCGTCTGGATACGGCGCCGCGCCGTCCTTCCTTACGCCGCCCTGTCCCATCGGCTGCTAAACCCGCTGAGAGGCTTCAGAGGCCGAGGGGCAGGCGATGCGCACGCGTGACAGGACAGGGCGCTTGTAGTAGCGTTGCAGCGCCGCTACTTAGTATTAGGCTGAGCGCGGCCGCCGCGCGTGGCGCGGCTCATGATGAGTACAGCGTACTTGTTTACTCAATATAGACTCCAGTGTAGCCGGGGAAATCAACTGTAGCGCCCTGCTATCGCCGTCGCGTCTTGGTAAGGCGCGCCCCTTTGCTTCGCCGCCGCCGCCTGCCAGCGGCGGTGCCAGCGGCGATGGGGGCACGCCCGTCTGACAGCAGCGGCGTCGGCAGGCAACGGGGGCACGCCCGTCTGACACTCGTGGTGTCAGCGGCATCGGGCACGCCCACCTGCCCGCAATAAATGCAGCAGGTGGGCCAGGCGCCCGCCTGAAGGCCCCGCCACGTGCCCTGTGGGCACGTGGCAGCGCGAGACCTTCCCGTGCCCTGTGGGCACGTGGCGGCCCCGGACCACCGAGGGCGCTGGCTCCGGACCTCCCCGTGCCCTGTGGGTACGAGGCGGCCCCGGACCACCGGAGGTACGGGCTCCGGACCTCCGAGAGGTCCGGACCTCACCTTCCCCTGAGGGACTCCTCGCGTGGCTGGGGGAGGCTCGGTCCTCGAAGGAGGTCCGGGGCCTCCCCTGTGGGCCGGGTGCGCGGCCCAGCTTTTCCAAGGAGTAGGCCGGTCCCATCTGTATGCGGCCTTAGGCCCTCCTTGTACTGCAGTACTTACCCTACTTAGTGATCTTTGTCTAGTGTAAGTGGGTACCCGGTTAGCTGGGTACCGACAGTGCTTTTAACCGGGGTTCTTCCCGTACGTGGATAAGATTTAAGTGTCAAATCCGGCGGATCAATCAGTTCACGGACGCTAGCTCTGCTGCTCTGCTTCCAAGAAAACGTACAGCCCCTTGCCTAGTGCGTGTGCTTTCATGTGTCAAATTGCATAACACTTCTCTCTCACCTCTCGAGTCACCATGCATAAGCCCTCACAGTCTCACACCGTGCTTAGCCATGTTTGGGACGTAATTTCACAAGAATTGGGTAGTAATTTTACAAAAAATAATTCAGTTTTATTAAAAATTAAAAACACATAAACAGAGAATTTTCCCGTGTTTCGGTACTTATAACATGAGGGTGAGAGCTATAGTTAGGCACTAGGCAGACTCTCCGGCCGTCGCATTTGGTAGCGGAAGTACTAGGAAGAGTTCACCACATGTTGCTGCTCTTCGTCGCTCGCCGCTAGCTGTCCCGTCCCGTCATTAGGATGGAAGACCGGGCGCGCGTTTATTTATCTTTTTCCGCGCTCTGTCGCCGTCGATCGGGATGGCCGGCTGCTGATTATTCACCCATTTTAATCTGTGTTTTGGGGGGACAAGACGATTGTTCCAGCAGCTATCGATCCACTTCTTCGCGACTCATCCATCCAGATATGTCTATTCCAGTCCAGTGCTCCAGTGTGTGCGGCTGCTATCTATTTTGGACTTGTTTTACAGCGTTGAAACGGAAATGATAGGTGACGTGTGCGTGCTACACAACTACGTGTGCATATCATTTTCTTTTTTGTCACTGATTTCTCTTACAACGTATCACAATGCTGCAAGCCCTTTCGCTTGATTATTTTTTTATAAAATCTGGCTTTTAAAAAAACAAGAAATATTTATGATGGATAGAGTATGGTATTTATCCAAAGCCTACGCCATGAGCTGCAGGATTTATGAGTGTCCAAATTGACATTCCTCTATATTTTTCCAAGATTACTATCTCTATGCTACAAAAGTTATTAGTTGTGGACTTTTGGGACAATATGTAAGAAAGGAAAATGATCAGTTTCGTTAGTGTGTCATCGTGAAGACATAAGCGGAAATTTGGATGTATTTTTTTCCTCTAATATGTAACAAAATCAACTACATGTACATGAGGGGGGTAATTATTCAGAATGGGTCTCTTTTTATAGAAACAAAAAAAGGTGTATGAAGTTTCTTATCCTATCCAACAATGTTTCAATAAACTAGCCAGTATATGTGACTCAATATAGCTATCAGAATCAAAGGTTTTACTACGTCCAAATCTTGGTAGACAGCGTCTATGTTCATATTTATCTTAATCAGTTAATTGTGGGAGATGACTTAGAGGTATAAATGGTTAGCTTGTTATTTGGGTTGGAAGATATATATCTGGGTTGGAGCCGTAGGCTCAGCACGGGTATTCTCTCTTTTTTCTGTTGTTTATTTAGTTTAGACGAAGTGTATTATACATATATGTATTGAGGCATTTGTGATGATTTTGTTAATAATTTCAAGATATAGTGACAGTAGTATGACACGGTCTCTTAGAGACACTAGAGGCAAAGGGGGTGTTTGGATCCCGGCTAAAATTGAAACTCCCATCAAATTAAATCAGATGTTTGGACGCTAGGTAGAAATATTAAATATAGTTTAATTATAAAACTAATTATACAGATGAGGAGTAAACTATGAGACAAATTTATTAAGCCTAATTAATCTATGATTAACAAATGTGATGTTATAGTAACCATTCGTTAATCATGGATTAATTAGGTTTAATAAATCTGCCTCGCCGTTTACTCTTCGTCTGTGTAATTAGTTATTTAATTAAACCATATTTAATACTTCTAACTAGCATCCAAACATTCGTGACGCGGGGTAAATTTTAGCCTCCGGATCCAAATACCCCAAAAGTGTGCATGCATAGTGATAGCAATTGGTAGAGCTAGGTACAGGAGGTGTAGTGAAAAGAACCAACTCACGACGTTGTCTAGTGTGTAAAATTCTGCACTTGTACCAGTGGGTGGAACTTTGAACCTGCACCTGCCTACACCCAGGAGCTAGTATCTCTACTTATGGGGTTATATTGCCATCTCTATAGTAACATGCAACTTGTGAGTGTATGAGCAAGTTTATGACTGTTTGATAACAAAAGTGTGTGCGTTATCCAAAGTTTATGCTATCCAAAGTATGAAGTTTTTGGATCGTTCAGTGCATGCACATCAGCATATCCAAAGTATGAAGTTTCTAGATCGTTCGGTGCATGTACATCAACGAACATACCCCAAAAAATCTTGCTAAAAAGATACCTAGAATAAAGCTAGGAAAAAACATGTCCGTTATGTGCTACCTCCGTCCGATAAAGAGTGTCCTTGTAGCCTTTTCATTGAGGACATGTTAGTATTAAAGTTAATTGACGCATGTGCTCTCAATTCTAATGGATCTGATGCATGAAATGGTGTCTTGTAGAAAATACGGCTTAAAATAGCTAGATTGACACTCTTTACTAATTTTTTTTGGCATTTCTCATGGGATGGAGGTAGCATTACAAGAAACAGCTAGTTTTTGTGGGCCACACAAATTTAAATTAGGTAACCTATATTCGTCGTCATGTGGTATCAACATAAATACAATTATATTTGTCAACCAGATGCTATAGCCGAGATAACCCTACACTCATTCTTTGGCCAGATCAACTGACGAAATTAACATTATTTCATCAGCCTACAACGATGTCCGACAAAAATAAGGTGGCCCAGCCCCACCTATCAGTTTGAAATCAATCGGACGTTGTGGACTGACGCGATACCTCAGAAATTCTATAGGATTGGTCTAAGTAAGAATACTCTAGCTATTTCATAGTATAAATACTATGCCTTATTTGAGTCATTTGAACAAAATTTAGCAATTCTTAGCAAAATTGAGATCAATTGATGAATTGAGTTTGTTTTGGAGGGTTTGGCCTCACATGCTCGAGGCCAAACTCCAAATGCAGAAGTAAATGTAAATGGCTTCTTAGTGCTAAATATATTAGTGTGGATATGGATATACTATGTATATTTTGTGTGTGAATGAATTCCATATCATGTCTGTGACAACTATATATTGCTGAATTCTGTCTATGAATGAATGTTATTATGCCCGTGAATTCTAGGTGTGAGCACATAAAGCATGTTTCTATTATAGGGAACAAACTAATTTGGCTGTGTCGCTCACCGTGTCAAAATATGTTGCCAACTGTGGCCATTAATTTTGTCGGATTTCATCGATGTTTATTTCGGCGGATTTTTTCATCGGTGAACCGATGGAGAATTTTTTTTTTTTCAACGGCTTCTGGGCATGGAAAAAAAACATGCATCTGGTATCCACAGCTATACGTTATCCAAAGTATGAAGCAATGTACAAATAAGCTACATAGGGTATGGGTTATCCAAAGTACGAAGTTTCTAGACCCTTGCAGCACAAAAGTACGAAGTTTCTAGATCGTTCGGTGCATGCACATAAACGAAGATACCCAAAAAAAAATTCTTAGGATGGAAAAAAAAAAACGAACTTGGGAATAAGCCACGAGAGCATCGATCCAAATCGTCGGCACGTGGGTTTGCCCCACCACCCCTCGCTTGCCCTCTCCCCCACTGTGCACTGTCTTATAGTACCAGTGCTGCACTACAAAGCGCGCAGCGTGTGGTGAGAATCGCGCGCATTAGGACCACATCGCTGCGGTGTTTGCGTCTCAACCACTACTTCTTCGAGACCCCGGTGCGGGTGGTGGTGTGATGCACGTCCCTTCTCATGTTTTCTTACCTAGTTCCATGCCTCCACATGGCTAGATTCGGATAATGATGATGATCATCATTCAATCATGTCACGACGTATGTACTAGCTCCTTTTATATAAGGATTTTCCACAACCGGTTAATTGATCTATATAACTATGTCAGAATTTAATTTAAAAATACTTTTTTGTAAAAAAAAACTCAACTACTCCTTGTTTGCACTTTCAACAATGCTATTATTTTCTATAATATTTTAATATGAGTTTTACTATGGTTAGAAAAAAAATGAGAGAAACGTTCATCGAGCGAAATCCCATGGATTTAAAAACTAGCGGTACCAAGAAAATGGCACTAGATGGTACAATAGGTCAAATACCGAAAAAAAAGGACCGATATATACCTTTTAGATTAATTTAATTAAACCTCTATGTCAAACTAATGACCACAAATATTCGGTGAGAAATGGTTCCAGGTGGTACCAAAAGTGCTTTACAACCACCATAAAATAATTCAATGTTTAATTGAGTAAAGTGGAAGTAGATTGTTGAATTTTTTTTAATATAATCTTGCCTTCATTTTGTCCCATTTGATTCGTCTCAATCTTCAGTTTCCTCCCTTTTATCACTACATGGCCTGATTATTATCGTCAAGAAACAGAGTGAGCGAACATAAAAAAAAGGGGGTTCTGCATGCAGTATGGGCATCGAAAGTGGCACATATGGCTTGTGTGAGGTGTGACACCTCATGTGCAACGTACATGAATTCCATTTTGTGAAACCGTGGTCCCTCCTGTGTTCTCTTGTTTTCTTTTTCTTTTTCTTCATGGTTTTATCATATACCAGACCACTGCATGCGGATGGCAAGACGAAGCACGGACTGGGCATTGATCCGTTGCAATATATATGTGGAGTGTTTGGTTGATGAAACCAATTAGTCATCTTCAAGAGGCTACGCCGATCGTGAAATGAAATCGACGTGTGATCTTTACGGTATTGTGTACTCCCACCTGTATTGAGTAGAAGTTGTTTTAGTACTGTTCTGAGTCAATTTTCTCTAGCTTTGACTAAGTTTGTAGACAAAATACACAAATATCTACAACAATCAACTATTTTGATTAGACATGTCATGTATATATTGATTGTGTATTTATTCCATATCGTAGATATGCTAATGTTTTTTTCTTTAAATTTAGTAAAAGCTAGATAATGTGACTTAGGATAAAGACGAAACAGCGATGAAAGAATAGAACCCGTCATTTTATTATATACTACTCCATTGAACACTGCCCAGAGGGATAATACGGCAATAGGGAACTAACCCACTATATATTACTACAATCAGATGTCATCCATCAACACCCATACATATCACAACAAATCTGCTATACTATTTTTAGGTGATGGGAAATCATCAGTTATAGTGTCTACGTCATTAATTGGGTAGATGCATGCAAGTTGCAACCTAAAACATTCTTAGTAGGGCGTCGCCATTGCCACACAAGCTAAAGATCAGCGAGACTCCATATTTCTTTCCACTTTGTTTCAGCAAACATACACATCACGACATCTATTTTGGATATCCAGCTTCCACAATACTTATTCTTTGTTTTTTTTTTTTTGCATTCCTTCCAATGGCAAATTTTGTGGGTAAAATTACACTACATGGAATAATAAGACACGAGCACATGGCCATGGAAAAAAAGGAAAACAAATACAGCAAGAACCCGCATAGATCCGTGACCTAGAAATTAAACAAGAGCCAAGGACGACTAAACCAGCGAGGACAAAGGAACACCACTACAACTGCAGAAACTCTAACCCATGATGGAGACGCATTCGCGCCGAGCGTGTGACCCCGCACAGCCCAGAGCCCAATAAGCATGCAGCATTGCTTCCTGCTAGTGACCGTCGGTGGGTTCGGGGTTGCCGGGAGGCTCCATGTTTGGCCGCCAGAGCCGGGTGGCAGAGGACGGTCATAGGGTGGGGAGGTGGGGGAGACGAGGCTGATGGGTGGTGGAGGTGCCAGTAATGTTAGCGGTGGGCGTGGCGGTAGGAAGAGGCAGCAGTAGCCGTTGGAGCCGGGGGTGGTGGGGGCGGTGGGGGAGAAGAAGGACAAGAAGGTTAGTGGTGGCGGCATCGGCGAGTGGTGGCGTAGGCGGCGAGAGCCTCTGGAGCTAGGGGAGGTGCCTATAGCACGAGCAAGGTGGCGCTGGCGCGACAGGGACGACGGGGTCACCTTCCTACAACTACCTAACAAGCGATCGGTGCGCAACAGGAGATAACGCGGAACGACGCCTCAAGAAGAGCATGAGGTCTGAGATATCGCCATGCATGGTGTAGGATCAAGGACACTAGTTAGTGGGGGTGAATAGACGGCTTGAACTAAAATCAAAAGCACTAGGCAAATTTAATTAGAACCATAAGAGAATAAAATCTTCTATCCTATATTAAACTAAAGTGGGTTTGCAACCTAGGGAGAACAATCAACAAACTCAATTCTAGGAAAGTATAATAACTTGCTCAAAGTAAATGCAATAAATGAAAATTGAGTTAAAGAGATCACCACACAGGAGATTGATTTTTCCACATGGTCTCACCATCTCAGTCACCTCTAATCTACGTTGGGGTAGATTCAAAGCATCCAACCGCTCCTCGATCAAGACATTGCTTGATCGTTGAAGCATCTTGGCCAATGAACCTCTCAAATTTCAATTGCACTAGAGTTGTTTTTCGTCACTCTAGTGAGGCAAGCACAATATTCTTTGAAGATCTCGACGGGGAACACCACCAAGCCGTCTACAGGAGGCGGCAACCTACATGAGTAACAAGCCAATGACAGCTTGCTTGAATGATCTCCTAGTGCCTCAAAACTCACACATTTGATGAAATGCACTAGGTGGCTCTCAATTTCACTATAATACAATTCCAAACACTGTGAGTAAGGGAGAAGAGATGGAAGGCTCAAGAATGCTCAACAATTGGTCCAAATGGCCAAGAGAGGTAGCCAGACCCGGGCACCTAGTATATATACTCCCCTCACCAAAATTGGCCGTTATGTGAGAAACTCGTGAAAACAAGGAATTCACGAACAGTCCGTCGCTCAAGGCATGGATAGTCCGCACTTGAAATCCAACGCCTATAAACGTATTAAATGCTTATCAGAGTAACTGAAAAATGAAATGTGGACACCCGATCATAGAAGGCCTGGATAGTTCCCGTTCAACCAAAACATACTACAGCAACTCTGAAGCTCTAGAAGGCTCGTGAGAAAAGACCAGTGGACAGTACACCCGAAGGGATGACATAGTCCACCGTATGACAAGAACAGCTCAATAGAAAGTTCAAGTTTGTGCCTAGACTCCAAGGCAGAACTGCGGAAAGTTTGCCACCCAAGGCACATCTGCCATGGAACATCTGTCTCATGACAGGAAACACAACAATCTAGTTGAATTTATGAACACAACTATGAACATACTCACCTAATACAGAAACCACCAGATTTTGTCCACCAAAGAGATAGCCCCACAGATAGTCCACCCGATAGGCCCGGACAGTCCCCGCGGTACATATCTTCAACTCGTTTTCAAAGAAGTTTTTGAAGATATTTTCTTTTGAAATTCAAAGCATTGCTGCCCTCGTACAAATGCATCCACTATATGAGCAATGAGGCACTTATGACGTCAAGCAAACAACATTGACCCCTCTTACAGTACGACTACTGTCGGTACCTAGCTAGCCGGGTACCCGCTTACACTAGACAAAGATCACCGGTATCAGCAAGAGCTGCAGTAAAAGGAGGGCCTAAGATCGCGTACAAGCGGGCCCGGCCTACTCCTTATAAAAGCTGGGCCATGCACCCGGCCCACAGGGGAGGCCCCGGACCTCCTTCAGCGAGGTCCGAGCCCCCCCCCCAACCACACGAGGAGTCCCTCAAGGGAAGGTGAGGTCCGGACCTCTCGGAGGTCCGGAGCCAGCGCCTTCGGTGGTCCGGGGCAGCCACGTGCCCACAGGACACGGGGAGGTCTAGCGCTGCCACGTGCCCACAGGGCGCGTGGCGGAGCCTTCAGACAGGGGCCTCGCCCACCTACTGCATTTATTGCGGGCAGGTGAGCGTGCCCCGTTGCCGCTGACACCGCCGCCGTCAGACGGGCGTGCCCCGTTGCCCGCTGACACCGCCGCCGTCAGACGGGCGTGCCCCGTTGCCCGCTGACACCGCTGCCGTCAGACGGGCGTGCCCCGTTGCCCGCTGACACCGCCGCCGTCAGACGGGCGTGCCCCCGTTGCCGCTGACACCGCCACTGTCAGACGACGGCGACTATTCTAAAGGGGCGCGCCTTACCGAGGCACGACGGCAGTAGCAGGGCACTACAGTCGACTTCCCCGGCATACGTTGGGGTCTATATTGAGTAAACAAGTACGCTGTACTCATCATGAGCCGCGCCACGTGCGGCGACCGCGCTCAACCTAATACTAGGTAGCGGCGCTGCAGCGCTACTACGAGTGCCCCGTCCTGTCACGCCAGCACGTCGCCTGCCCCCTCGGCCTCTGAAGCCTATCACCGGGCTTAGCGGCCGATGGAACAGGACGGCGTAAAACAGGACGGCGTGGCGCCGTATCCGGGTCGCGTCAGTGGTACAGGCGCGACGCATGGGAGCGTTGGACATCAAGCATAGGATAGAACTGTAGCATAAAGGAAATGGGCCGGGACCACCTGTCGGGGCCCGGCCACCATGTACGTGCCCCCCTTGGGCTATAAAAGGGGAGGGATACGCAACACAGAAGGGGAGACTCCTCTGAAAACCAACAGACTCCGCTAGAACAAACTCACAATCCCCACCGTCTTCTCCAACAGACAGGAATACAAGAACACACCCACAGTGGACGTAGGGTATTACGCTCCGGCGGCCCAAACCACTCTAAATCCTCTCGTCACCATCGTGCCACCACCGACCTAGCTAACAACGATCGCTCCCCCTAACTACCCTTAGTACTTAGGATCTTGGTCGGGTGCATTCCGCCACCCGGCCGGAGCACGCCCGCTCCGACAACTACCTATCCTATTAATCTAGTCAATTATCAACCTCTAAACACCTCTTGACCAGTAAAAAAAAATAAAAACATATCATATACCTTTGCTTTATGCTATCCACGTCAAAAGCGCATGGATGTACCATCGCTTGATATAGCTCGCATTAGTATGGACTAACCTTTTATAACACTATATCTTAAAACATGTTAGTCCATAAAATTTGTTATCAATTACCAATACACTGATTTAGGGGGTTGGTCAGTCCATTCTTACAAAGAACGGACCACTTCTTCATCCAGCACAACTCAAAGCGCACGGAGCTCTCAAGTGGCAACTGATGGCAATCCCATTTCAAATTAATGATGCCTTTCATCACGATTTATGTGTTGGAGGTTGAAACATAAATATTTTGCCAAGCCAACTTTTCACATAGCACAACTATACAACACGGGTGTGTTTAGTAGAGTGCAGCGCAGAAACGCATTGCCCCACTGCATCCGGCGGCTCAACCGCCTGAGCAGGAGATATTTCAATATTTGACACTAAGTTTGCAAGCCTCACTGAATTTGACACCTAATTTGTAAGCCTTTCAATATTTGACACCAGGAGTTAATTCCTTCATTTGGAGTGACTTTGAACATTTTCCTTATTTCCTTTTTGTTTTTACTAACCAGTCCATATAGAATGGATCATATTGCCCTTCGCCCTCTCCCAAATCAGGCTGCCTCGTCCACGCTCCTGGGTCCACGCCGCTAGCGGCCGCCTCGATGCGCACTGCCTCCGTCCTCCCCGCCACTGGCCGCCGCCTCAATTCCAGCCACCAGGCGCTGCCCACTGCTTCGAAGCGCGCCGCCACCCACTGCCTTTGGTGCGCGCTGCTACCCACCGTCTCACTTCTCCCTGCCGCTTGTGGTCTCCATCAGTGCAGCTATTGGGGGGCATCAGCGGTGGATGCACGGGGAGGAGCGGCTGCGGAGAAGGAATGGGGGAGGAGTTGCTGGCGGAGGCACAGGGAGGACCGGCGTGTGGCGGCGCGGAGAAGGGCGACGAGAGGTATCGAGAAAGTCATGAGAGGACCTGCCACTACTACAAACTCACTATAGAAGCGGTGGAAGAGGCCTCTGTAGAATCAGTTTGGGGAAAGCGCTTCTACTCGTGAGCTCCTACTGTGCAACCATTATAGGAGCGGTTTTCGGACCGTTCCTGTAAAGGGTTTAGCAGGAGCGGTGGACGTCAAGAACTACTCCTTCTAATGTCCTTACATGTTAAGATTTTTAGCAGGAGCGGTTCTTAAGATGAGCCACTCCCTGCTAAGATCCTCAACCGGAATGGTTTTGGTTTCCCCCGCTCCTGCTAAATTGAAAAAGCTATGCTTCTTCTTTCTCGCCATAATTTCAAAAAGTAGCCCTGCTGTTTGTTTCCTGCCGTATTTCTGTGCACTGTTTCCCACCAATTTGGAAGCCGATTTGTTTTCGAAATCGTACGGATTGAAATGTATATACATTTTCGAGCCACATTTACATACATATCTAAGCGTGTCAACATTGTCATGCGTGCTAGTTAGTTACAAAACACATTGCATATAAATTAGTACATGTTTTTTCATCTAGATAAGGGACAAAATAGTCAGGTCACTTCGGCTAGAAATAAAAATGTGAAACGAAATTAAGAATCCTCTGAACGAAACGAAACGAAGAAGTTGGCAACATCGGTATTAAATATTAAAAAGCTTAGGAATTGAGTATCAAATTCGGTAAAATCTCTCGCTGAGCAGGAGGACGAACTGGCTAGCGCTAGAAACGAAAGGCGGGCCCCGAGTTTGTGAATTCTGAACGCGCTGCCCCCTGCTTCCCTGGCCGGCATGCAGGCCCCTATGATCCGGACGAATCGATTCCAATCCTGCGGTTTGTTCGTTTTCAGCACATCTCACTGTTGCACTGACCAATGCCCAGCAGTGTCATCACTCATCATCATGCCAAGGAGGCAAGGAGCTATATATGTGCAGTGCAGCTGGCCGTACGTGTTTACTGCTACGGGGTACATTCGTTCAGGTTGATTTTTTTCTCTCTCTATAACTTTAAACATGCGTCTTATTTAAAAAATTATTTAAATATATAAAAAAATATTTGTATTCAAATTATCTTTAGTGATGCAACATATTAAGATAAAATAAATGATAAATTGTATAATTATTTTAATAAAACGAATGATTAAAGTTAAAAAAAATGAACAGCTCATGCATCCGTGAACAAGGCTGCCATCGGGATGCGCAATTAAAGTTTCCCCTGTTTGTTGCTCGTGCATTGAAGTAGTAATTAAGGTGCTGCTCCCTTGGTTGATCGCATTCCCCTGGTTTCACCTGAAAAGGGTGAGGCGGCGACGAGGTCACTCACGTTAGCTTGATCCGGACGAGACAGCGTAACCAACGCTTGCGCAGGATCGGATCGTTCCCTCTGATGCAGGCAGAGCATCCGAGTCAGGCTGACGTCCCCAGCTCTCGGGTTATTTCCTCTGCCTTGCCTCCGCAGACTCGTGTAAAAGGCTTTACTATAAACCGCAGCATTATTGATACAGAGAGAAAAATAGTTATAGCAGTAGATAAGCATACCATAAAGATAACCTGCTACACATCAACACGGGCCATGCACTATACACTAACGATAGGTTAAACTGTACCAGATAAAAACACTCTTATATTTTAAGGCCACATTTATAAATCTTTATCTGTAGACCTCTCTGCACAAGTGAATGTATAGCCTCATCGTCTAGTGGATTGTTAGGTTGAGGGCAGCATTGTGTGCATTAAGCCGCCTACTTTGCGTAGCTAGAAGAACGCATATTCACGATCTGCTGCACCGTCGTCTAAAACACTCATGCACAGCTATTTATATGAACCGCTGCACCTAGTCTTGGAAGAGTGTCATTCTATGGTGGTAGTGATTTTCGTTTTGTTTAAGTTTTTTTACGTGTTTTTTGTTTGGTTATTAAAAGGAGCGTTATCAATCGTGCAATCGATAGGCAGTACTACTGCCCGGTGGTGGCGGAATCTGAATAGGTGGTACCGTAAAAAGGAAAGCAGAGCAGGCGAGTCTCACGGCCCAGCGTGCGTGCCACGTGAAAAGGCGGCCTGCGCCCACGGCCGCTTGCCATGTGGGTGGGGGCGGCGGGAAGCTGACAAAAACCAGCCCACGTGACGGTGGCGCGGAAACTGATGGGGATGGGCAGAGCAGAGACCTGCTGCTCGAGCAGAGCTGTGTTGACCCTACGCACGCAAGGGCTACCTACCGTTTTTTCCTCATGGCACGGCCGGCGGCAGCTGTGGCATCGCGTTGTGCATTTTGCATCCCTGGTTGCTTGGAGCCACATGCATACCTGTAGGGAGCGTGGTGGACATGGAGGCATGCAAGCAACAAGGGCCAGCTGGTATGGCATGGTAGTAGTGTGGATGGCCACAGATCTTGGTCGGCAGGTAGGTAGGCATCCGATCCAGACCAGCCGCGTGGCGGACGCAGCCATCCCAGCGCAGCGAATGACGAACGTCTCGCGTCCATTAGCTGCTGCTGCCCGGCGTGCATGCGGCGCCCGTGCGCCGTCGCGCCCGCCCTCTGCCGCCCTGCGCTGTGCCAAAGAAAGCGCCCGAGGACAAGGACTCCTGAATCGCCGCCGACGTGCCTGCCGCAGACAGCTGCCCCGGTGGATCCGTTCGGCTCTGTGCTCACTGCTCACCTCACCTCTGCCGGCACCTCCCCTCTCCGCGTGTTCCACGCCCTCCCCGACCGCCTTCCCCCGCGGGCTTCCCCCCTGGTGAGTCCAGCTGCGCTTTGGGCAAGCATTTCATATACTAAGGCTGTTGATACAAGACTGTCTACTCTACCGTTGTATCTCGTTTTTCATTTCAAATTTTATTTATTTACAATGTTTCTTTTTTTACTTTTTCTATACACGTTCTGTGACGTTAGCCTAAGCACTACTCATTTTTCTATTGATCATCCATGAACAAAACGAAATTCCAATGTAGAATACAATTATTTGTTTTATATAAAAAACCATTGTAGACAAAGAATAAAAACAAAGGGTACAACAAGGGAGGAGCCAATCAGGGAGAGCGCGACCCCCTCCTCCCCCACCCGTGCCACGTCGCGCATGCCTCCCTCCTTCTCTGGTTGTGCCGCCCTCCCCCCTCCGCTGACCGCCTCCCCTGGCCACGGCGTCGCCCCTCCTGCCTCCGCGGCCTCAGCGCCTCCGTCCCCCGGTCGCGTGCGACCCCGTGCCTCCGCCCCGGCCGCGAAGCCCCCCTTCGACGAACGTGTCACCCCCTCCGTCGACAGCCGACAGCACGGTCTCCTTGTCCGTGGCAAGTTCCAGCGAGTTAGGCTATCTCCAATGGTACTATTCAAAATGAGAAACCGAGCACGGTTTTCGGTAATGTTCTGCACAGAGTGGAGCGGGATTTGAGGAAGTGGGATGGAAAGTGTTGTCGGAGATAGCCTTATGTACGAAAAAATGTAGCAAATTATGTAAGAAAGATATAGCAAGTTATATAATGTCTAGGAAGCTCATATGATTGTGCGGTAAGTTCGTGGGATCATGTACCAAGTTCATGTTGTGGCAAATTTATGTGATTATGCAGCAAGTCATGTAATGTCAAGCAAATTCATACGATTATACAGCAAAGGTTCATAGCATGTATAGCGAGTTTCCCTGTTGTATCAAATTTATATAATTATACGGCAGGTTTATATAATGTATAGTAAGTTCATATGACTATGTAGCAAAGTTCGTGGGACTATGATGTTTTTTGAAACCAACAACAAGATGTGCATACTAAAAAAAAGTTATACACAAAACAACAAATTATGTGCACGGATGATCTAATTCGGCAAGTTGTTGCAAAACGATGTCCAAATTAGATTCGTGAAAAAATAATTTAAAAAACCACGAAAACCCAAGCAGTACGCGGGGGGCCGCGCGCTCGCTCAGCCGCGCGACCCCGACCCATCTTAGACTTTGCGTACAACAAGACGATGGGACTCCGCTGTGGCAAACTGGAAAATAACAAAAGCTGTACCTGTTAGGGCCCAAATTTGGGGTTCATGGACCTGCACGGCTTGGGCCAAGGCCTGCATATATACGTTAGGGCCCGTTTAATAGTTGTTACTTGGAACGTGGAAGAATGGAGGCCCATCTTCATTCATGCATTTCTTTCTCCCCACTCAGAGTCAGGGTCCACGGTCTCCAAAGACTTCTGCTCAACTAATAGTGTGTTGGCTCCTAAAAAAACTAATAGTGTGTTGGCGAACCTCAAAAAGTAACGTGTTGGCATGCTGATCACAAAAACATAACGTGCTGGCATGATAAGGTGTTTTGCACCTGATTTTGCCGTGCGCTTGGCAGCCAACGGGGCCTTTTATTTTAATAAAACTTATTTGATTACGGTCTCCTTTCGATCAAAGGGTAGATGGGAGAATTTGTAGAATCAAATTTTACGGTGAATTTTCCTATGTGGCTTTTTAACAAAGATTGAATGCCTACCAATTCTATTGAATTCCTATATAATGGCTCATTGCATTGGCACATTAGAGGAATTTTAACATGCGGTCCAACCTCTTGAAAACTTTCCTTTATGTCCACTCTCTCTCCTTTTATTACCTGTGTTTTTTCTACACTACGTCTAAACGCTTTATTAGAAACTTTTCTATTTTTTTGATTCATGTAGGATTCTGAGTGATAGGCAGCTCTATTTCTATGTTTTTATTGTTCGTGTGTTTTATAACTCCTAAATTCCAAAGTAGCCCCCAAAAGGGATGAGGAATGGTGACACCACAATATGAGGCAGCAATGTTTCTTTTGCGATGTTGACAGCAAGGGAAATTAAAATAAGGTGGAACAACAAAGTCATCGTTCGTGACTTGATGAGTTATCGGTGCACACAGCTTTGAGTGTAATTAGGGGTTACCCGTCTTGCAAACCCCCAATCAAGTTTCTAGAGAAACCACCAAAAGTGTACTAGGGATGGAGACCGGAGAGGATAGCACAAATCTGTCTCAGGCTGTCAGCGATAAGAAAACAAATAACTTTTAGAAGGGTTAAGATCCGTTTCACAAATAAATTTTAGTAAATGGTACGGTATTATTCGTTCGTATTCGAGTTCCGATCCATTTAGAAGAGTTAAGATCCAATCTGTATTCGAGTCCGGACATTTAGTATTCGATCGGTATTCGTATCTATTTCCGAGTACTCAAAATTGGATAAATATAATGTTGATAACCATTCAAATCTTATCCAACACATTTGATCAATATCTGTATCTGATCAGAATCCGAAAAAAATATGAAAACAAATATGATATTAGCAATATCCGTTCGATCTGATTGCACCCCTACTTATAGAATAAATTGTTCTAGTTTTGGAAATAAAATATCAACTTAGATGACAAGAAATATAAAAGTAAATATACATAGTATTTTAAAATAAAAGCCATAGAATAAAATATAAAAAAATAAGAAAAATAGATAGACAAATGAAAAAAAAGCTAAGCATAAGGGAATAAAAACAAAAAGAAATAATTGTAAAAAAAAGAAAAGAAAAGAAAATAGGCCTTACACGGGCCTTAGTTGGACCGCAGTGGTAGAAACAAAGAGCGGGGGAGGCTATATCCGGAAGACCGAAAATCCTATGTATCTTTCGGTAGGACAAAAGTCACCTTAACTTCCCGTGTTTGAGATTCGTGCATATCATCTCCACCATCCACCTCACCGTCTCTCTTCTCTCTCCTCCGCCCGGCTTCCCCCGCGCTACCTCTGCCGTCCGGCCGCGCCCGAGCACATGCGCCGTGCCCCATCGCTGGGCGCGCTGCGCCGTCCCGCCGCGCGCCGCCTCCACCGCTGCTACCAGGTCCAGGGCCGGTGCTGCCGCCGCCGTCGCCAAGCACTGCTTTCAACATTTCATCTACACCGGTTCAACATTCTACCTACACTGATTCAACGTCCCACATACGTTGATTCAACATTGCACCTGTATTGATTCAACATTTTTATGTATAAATTGTTGAACTAGTATTTGCAAAATATTAGAATCAGTCAAATGAAATGTCGAATTAGGTATTTGCAATAGTTGAAGTGACTGAGGTTGAAGACAGATAAAAAAATTATTAGGCCTAGTAGTGCTTTTTATTTGATTTGCTTAACCTCCTCCTTCCGCTAGACTGACAGAGAATCCCCGCTTGCTGGCCGCATGGGCCCCGCATCCGGGACGCCCTTGGGCGCGCGCTCCAGCCAACGCCCCCGCACCTTTTGGTTCTATTGAGAGGCGTTGCTGAGCAAGCATCGCGATTCGCTGAGTGAGGTTCCGTGTTTGCTCTGCTTGCCTGAGCGCTTAGGTAAGTTTTCGCTGTACGTGCAGCAACTAGCGTACCCAACCCTTGGAATATTACTAATTAATTGATGGGATCATTGGAAGTGCTGGCCCAATTCCGAACCAACCCAACGCCTTCCTTCCTACTTGAGGTGCCTTGCAAAGCTTGTCCACTCCACTTGACGGCCCATCACGAAACCCTTGCTAGGGACGCGCACTGCCCGGGAGGCTACAGCTTTTCCACCCAGTCACGTTTTGGTGGGGCCCAAAGTAACGCTGCCCCGGTTTGTCAGTGACCCAGAAGAGGATAGTTGCGGTGCAGAGCGGGTGGCAAAGTTGACTTCGATTACGACTGCATCGCTTCCGCACTTCCTCACGCGCCGACTCCTCTCCGATCGTTTTGACACTTTCTCGCCCCGACCCCGACGCCCGAGCCCATGAGCCCACTTTTATTTTTTTTCCTTAAAACCACCCTCAGCTATACGCAATAACTTGCGAGTCCACCAAACCGGTTACTTCGGACCGGCCCGTGTGGACGCAGAAATTTTCATCGCGGACCTTAGATGCAAGTGCAACATTTTCTTAAAGATACATGTACATGACTCGACCAAACAGGGTTGGGGACAGAGATCGGGATATGATATGAAAATAGATGAGCATGCTGCTGCTGCAGATGCCTAAGGCTTATCGCACTCTTTATATCTCTGTCCTGCTCATCGTTTTCCATTACCCAAACACCCCCTGCTATGCTTTCATGTTCAGTTGAGCATTAGATCAAGCACATCGGATCATCTGTATGGTCATCTATGATACGAAAATGATATTGTAACTAGACAGAGTAAAATTTAAATATAAACAATGTAACAGACGATCTTAGAGTGAGTTTAAAGTCAGATTGGCCAAACTTATGTGCACCCTTTTTGTACACAAAACATTTGTGATGCGACCCCTTTTCTTTTGTAAGTGATGCGACCCACCGAAAGCGTACCTAGTGGTGACACAGCAAACGCACATTTCGCAAGATGTGTGGGCTTCCCTGCAAAAAGCAGCAGCCGCACGAGCACCAAAGCGCGTCGTGCCAATCCAAGCTGGGTACCACTCGCTGGTGATGGACTCCACCACGCGCAACCATCTCGGCGGCGCCGCCGGCTGCCGCAGCGGCACCGTCGCGTCCAGGGGCGCCACGGCCCCGCCTCCGCTGACCATGCCGGGCGGAGAACCCTCTGACTGCCTCGTTGGCGGTGCCGGTGCCGGAGGAGCGGACGGGGACCCCCGCGCCGCCCTCCTCCGGCTGGCTGCCCTCGGGGACCGCATGGCCGCCGTCCGGGGCCGGATCGCTGCCTCCATATCGGGAGATTCGCTGCCCCTCTCCTACACCGATATCCAATCCCTCTCCTCCGAGATCTCCTCCGCCGCCCAACTCGTCGTCCTCAACGCCGCCTCGCTCCTCGCTTCCTCCGTCCCCCTCCCCGCCCCACCTCCGCCCCCTCCTGCTGCCGCTCCCTCTCCCGCCCCGGTCCGAGAGATCGCCGCTGCGGCCGCCTCCGCACAAGAGCAACCCCCAGAGGCCGCCAAGGGCGACGACGGCGGCTACGAGGTCGTGGAGCTCGATGCCGCCGAGCTGCTGGCGGAGCACGTCCACTTCTGCGAGATTTGCGGCAAGGGCTTCCGCCGCGACGCCAACCTAAGGATGCACATGCGCGCGCACGGCGACCGCTTCAAGACCCTAGACGCGCTCTCCAGACCCGGCCACGGCCAGACGAAGCCGCCCGCTGGCCGCGACGTGCGCTTCTCGTGCCCCTTCGCCGGCTGCAACAGGAACCGCGCACACCGCCGCTTCCGGCCGCTCAAGTCGGCGGTGTGCGCGCGGAACCACTTCCGCCGCAGCCACTGCCCCAAGCTCTACGCCTGCGATCGCTGCGGCGGCAAGAAGCGCTTCGCTGTCCTGGCCGACCTCCGCAGCCACCTCCGCCACTGCGGTGAGGAGGCACAGTGGCGCTGCTCCTGTGGCACCACCTTCTCCCGCAAGGACAAGCTCTTCGGCCATCTCGCCCTCTTTGAAGGCCACGCGCCAGCAGTCACCGAGCAGAACAAAGCTGTGGTGACAGGACCTACAGGATCAATTATTGATGCGATGGAGGAAGGGGGAATTGATGAAGGCAATCATGATCGGGAGGAAGATGAGGAAGGCGGTTATGATCCAGAGTTCTTCAAGGAGTGGATGGAGGAGCTCAGAGGTGGTGCTGGTGGCTCCAATTGGCCTGGACCGGCAGCAGCTGGACAATAGCAATGTTGCGACGGCTACTTGGGGGGTAAAGTGACCTTCCTGCCATTTCGTTGCCACTTTGAATTTGCTTGTGAAATTTTGGTGCAAGAAGCTTGGAAACGTGCAATCATAGGACATATGTGATACTGGCTATTACAAACTAGGAATATTTTGGGCATACAATTTCTCGCAAAATTTAAAACAAAAGCATCCAGCTTTCATTGTGTTGGGTCCTGGTAATGATTAATCACAATTATTGCATATTGCTAGATTTCATATGGAAATTCCAAGATATAATGCATATAAATATTTGTGCTGCGAGCCTATGACTAACTATAGAGAGACTTGATTCGCTCTTCTGGACTGCAATCGGGCCATGCAGCACTATTCTGTGAGCCAATTGACCTAGTTGTGATGCTATGAATTGTTCAACTTCACTGTCTAGTAACTTATCTACATACAAAAATTGTACTATGCAGCTAAGTTTTGGTATATTACACTCTTATGAAATTCTCTTAAGTTAATTTTGTAGTGAGAATGAATATGTGAGCCTCACATTTCACAACACTAGTTGAAGAAGCCACTCTGATTCCTTTTCACCAGACTTTTACTCTTCCCTTTCTTGTATGCCCTGATTCACACAATATTCATACCTTTTGGACATAAACATTGCGTAATGACGGCATGAAGCATTTCTGAAGAGGCTGGACTGTATTCATAACTTGTTAAACTTTTGCCAATAACTCTAACTGAACCTGAGTGAATAGCTAGTAGCTTGAGTAATGGAGGGTGCACTATAAGTGAGTTTCAGAAAGTCGTATTTAATAGCTATAGCTTGATATCATGGAACCTTTCTGCTGACTACTGGAGATTTTGAATCAATTTCAGTTAGTTAGTTTTCTTTTCATTTCTTTTTTTTTTCTTTTTCTTTTTTTATTTCTTTTTTTTTTGGGCCAAAGCTGGTTGTCTCACCCAGCAATGCCAAGTATCAAACATCTATTGGTTTGTTTCACTCTCCCACAGCATTATCACCGGGAGCATCTACATGCATTATCACAAGCTAGATTTTTGGCTGTTATCATCTTTTCATTTCCTCTACATGCGTTATCCTCCTAATGCTTGTTAGTATCACTTTTTCCTACACCTTGAATTTGTCATTGTGGCTCGACAATGCATTATGTAATTGCGTTCCTACTTTTCACTAGATTTTTACTCCGGCCTTTCTTGCATGCTCTGATTGACACAATACATGCAGTTCTGTGCACCGAATCATTATATATTTTTATATGTGGTACTTCTGAAGAGGCTCATGTAGTAGTCTGTCACGGCCATGTAGTAGTCTGTCACGGCTTGGTCATCGGCCAGGCAAAGGCAACGCTGGTGGCGTCGGCCCCTTGCTGTGGAGATAATAGTCCCAGTGGTCTCCGATCTATGGTGGACAAGCAGGAGGGAGACTAGGTAGAGTAGGAAGGGTAGATAGTAGAATAATCTTGATTGTCCCCTCATTACAATAGCTCGGGTTATATCACCTCCTGAGGCCAACTAACCCTCAATAAGGTCTTTTATTATTATAAATCCCCTTTTTATACCATAATGGACATCCTTGTATGAGTTACAGAGTTCGATAACTATTTCATCCCTTCTTCATATTTGTCCAGTCCTGGGCTCTACATTTGCTCTGTTTGTGGTTTATGTGATAATTTTCTATCCCTATTTTGATAGTATGCCAATGTCTAATGGGTGTAGGGCGTTTATTTAGATGAAACTTCATGTCATTAACCTGGTCCTAGAACTCTGAATTGTGCCAATCTGTGTACCGTGAATTCAATGTCATTTTTGGGGGTGGGGTTTATGAGTTTCATAATGTTATACTAGTATAGTAGTTCTACTTTTATTGAAGTAAGGTAAATTTCTCAGCAATGCAAAGTATGGAACTTTTATTGGCTTGTTTTCCACTCTCTTGCAATGTTACCACCAGGAGCACCTGTGCTAGTATTTTGCCGGTTTCCTTTTCGCATAAGGAAGCTAGAGTTTTTGTCATTACATAGTGTGTTCCTTTCCCTTAGATGTGTTGCCAGCAAAATGCTTGTTAGTTGTTAGTATCAATGTTTTCGTGCCCTATTTCTCAACTGTGGGTCGATAATGGATTACATGCTTACCGTTTTACTCTCTTAGAATCTGTGTAAGTAATTTGTGTAAGGAAAGCTATTCATGTAAATCTTTGTTTTCCCTCATTGAAATATGAAGGATTCGTCTATGTCTGAAGAGTAAGAGTTAAAATGGATAAGAGTAAGAGTTAAAATCCTTAAAGTTTGTTTAGCATTAGGAATATACTGAATCCATTGTGGACCATTTTCGAATACAATGGAAGCATGTTTAATATAATCTGACTCTGAAAGCTGTTGCTTCTGTAGATGGTTTGACAAGGGGCATCAGCTTACATCAAGTGACCATGAGGATGAACGAAGAAGGGCGATTGTGAAGGTGCTTTGGGGAGTCCTAATCTGTAGGATTCTCTCTTTACCAGTGTATGCGTGCGTTCTAACCAGTAGTAACCTGTATGGTAATAGCCCGTTTGTTTTACCGTTTCTGTTCAGCCGGCCTCCCTTGACATTTCTCGGTCGCTTTCATGCTATCCTGTGAAACCTGTGATCTGTCAACTGGAATACAGCGGAGAAATGGGCTTATGCTATGTGAATGTTCTCCCGTCTGTTGTGACCACATGAGTCACGGAGGAAGGATAAAAGTTTTGCCGGAGAAACGGCGAGACCAGTGCGCTGCTAGTCAGCAGTGACGTCCGGGCTGGGTTTTGGGCCGTCCGTCCGATCAGGCAAGAATCAGTGGCAGGCTGGCGATCGTGCGGTTCGAGGCCGTACGAGACACCAGTTGCTCATCGTGTTCCCCAGGCTGGTTCATCTGTTGCTCGATCGCCGTCGCCTGTACCTGGAGTAGAGATCAATCCGGTTTCGTCACTGTTTCTTCATGTTCGTTCTCCTAATACTGCGGTTATATGATACTGTATATCATAATGCACCTGTTGGGCTCGCTGCCACTCAACTACGGTACGGACAGTACGTGACATGATGCCAGGAGCACCGTCTGGGTGCAGAATCAAGAGCAGCCGTATGTGTTGGTTGTGTTGTCTTCTCTTGTCCGTGAAATCCGGTACGGTGCGATTTTGCCCCCGACGTGCACGCACATCGCAGAACCGTGCATGCAAGCCTTTTTTTTTATCCAACATACCTGCATTATTACGATATATACAGGGAAAACTTACACATACATACATAGGACAGCAACGATATGCTCTACTTGCTCAAAGGACCCTAGACCAAACAGAAAATTACAAGAAAATTCCTAGATCCTGTTGTGCTTGCCGAACTTGCTTTACGGCGCCGGACGCCATTGCCGAAGCTGACCAGTGACCACGGAGTCCGATGACAGGAAGCAATACCCGTGCATGCAAGTCAGAGGAACGCAAACTCAATCGCTGAATTTCAGGGCATCTTTCCTGCTCAGTATGGTGGAAGCACTCCCATGATTGCCGTTGCCTACCAAGTGGACAGTCCTGCAAAACAATGGAATTGCTTTCATCTATAGGACAGGAATCAATTGTAAATATGATTTTGTAAGACCACATTTGCAACCGCATGCGGCAACATTTTAATTCCATTTACAACAATATTATTTGATATGTGCTCTGGGCTTGGACGCTTGGTAGGGTTTATGCGGTGTTACCTTGCCAGTATTGAAGATATTATGAATCTAGAATATTTTTCATGTGAAGATAGGATATTCTTTTTTTAACTAAAACAATTTGCTAGTGAAACTAGAATATTTTTAGTACATGCAGAGCATATCTTGCTTTAAAAATATTTTTATAATCCGCAGGTCTAGCGCCGGGACCGTCCGATGGATTGGTCTCCATTGGATGCTCCATGCAACATCCTAGATGTGTATTTTCAACACTGAAAAGCAGTATGTGCAACATCAAAAATCAACTTTTGCAATATTAACGCAACAAAAAATAACAACGCAAATATCCGTGCAACATTAGTAATACATGTCTTCAACACCGAAAAATAATGTACACAAGACTCAAATTCAGCTATTGCAACATCCAACAAATCGCGAATCACCACTCACCATTGCCCCCGCTCCTCGCTCCTAGTCTGGTCATCCAGCAGAGGGCGGTGAGGGGGAGGGCCGATGCGCACCCATCTGGGCGCTGCACATGGCCACGTGCATAGCGCAGCGGTTGGCCGCGGCGGCGGGTGAGCCGAGAGGGAGGGCACGCCAGCGCGGGGTGGCGGGGAATGGGAGGAGGAAGGACGCGGCACGCGGCAGCGGCAGCAGCTAATGAGTGGCGTGGGGTTAGGCGCGGCGGTGCGGAGGCCATGGTGGCACGGCGGAGCATGAGGGCGGGGCATGTGGCGGCTGGGGGCGGCGTGGCGGCGGTGGAGAAACAGAGCGAGAGAGGGGGTGGTGCATCGGCGGCGGATAAGCGGAGCGGAGGGCGGGGTTAGGCGTCCTATATTTTTGCCCCGTCGGACGTCCTGTAGTGTTTCCATTAATAATTCAAGTGTGATTTTGTTTTGAAGATTACGTTATAAAGAACAAGATTGTATTGTATGGCCGAAATTTAGTTGAACCAATAGTATGTGAGTTATGATTTTTAGATTTATTTTTATTGTGGGGGCACACTGTACGCAAAAATAATAAGACCATGTTTGGATCACTGTTGCCGCCAAATCTAGCCGGATTAGCGCTAAGGGATTGTGTAGAAGAATCGACTACTTGGTTGTAAGGGGCCATCCATTTAGAGGTGATTTTAATACTGTACCGTGTGGTCCAGTGGGTCATGTATCTTTAGGTAGAAACGGGTTTAGGGTTAGGATATCGAGTTTTGATTGATGGACTTGCTGTTAAGGCTTCGGTCTATAAATATGTAACTTTTGTTCAAAAATTACACGAAAGCCATATGTTCCACTATGTGTGTCTCGCTCAACCTCGACACATCGCCACCCCTTTTCTAGGGTTTGTCAAGTAAGCGTCATGTTGCCTTAATGTTGTATTTATTAGATCCATTAGGGTTGTATGGTGACTTACTTTACCATGGTATGATCTTGAAGTTATTCTGCATGCTATCAATCTACTATTTCGTATATGCTTCACGTTATATATCGGTATCATGCAGCTAGTTGTATATCACTGGATCAATTATTTAATTTGAACCAACGGTTTGTGAGTTATGATTTTTAGATTTATTTTTATTATGGGGCACGCCGCACACAAAATAATAAACCATATTTGGATCACCTAAACTATTTTTTAGTTCTAACTTGAAAATAGCTAGCTAAAAATAGCTTATACATGTTTAGATACTCCACCTAATACATGATTAGATTCCTAGACATGTTTCCACGATTAGCTTATATTAACTAGGTTCTCTCATCTAACAAATAACTTTTAGTTAGAGTGTGGGCTAAAAATTAACTACAAATTAGTTAGGTTGTTTAGTCACTCTATAGGTGATTTTTAACAACTACTCACTCCAGTCTTCAAATATTTAACGGGTTTTCACTTTGGATGCAATTATGCAAATACTTGATGTTGAAGCATTTGAAGCTAATTTTGGATTAGTATACCCTGATTCATCTGGTCTACTTACATTTCCCATGCATGAGTAAATGCCCCATGGCCAATGATTCTCCACCTGCATCCACTCGCAACAAAAAAATGGCAAAAATACACCCCATGCGATAACTCAAAGGGTGGCTTAATGAGCCTTGGGAGCTGCTCCAACCATCTAAGGTTACTTTTTGTGTATTTGATATGAACCATGACGTATTTATTAGGATACTATAAGAAACAACAGCCCTATTTAATTGCTCTTTGGTATTGGAGATCATGTCTAAAACATCGAGTATTTGAAAACCAGAAGGAGTATTTTTTAGTTGGGTGGGCATAAGAGGGCACCATTTACCATTATTGCGCCTTTAATAGCTAGCTCTTTCGATAGGTAGATTTGTTTTCTCTTGTACTTGGATAGAAAAGAGATTTCATATATTCTTAAAACAAACAAAGAGTATTAGCGTGGAGCCAAGTTCTAATGATAAAATAAATTACCATCTTTATCCTTTTCTCACGGCAGCTACTTGCTGCGGCCACTTAAATCCACTTCGAGCATATGCATTCACACGCGGACAGGCTCATAAATAGCGTGGTGTTGAGGTCGTTCAGTTGAGGGGTCACCTGCCTGCGTTTAACGTCGAGAACAACTGGAACCAGGTTGCTGCACACAGAATTTATTCCCCTAACGAGGGGATCAGACGTGTGTGATGAGCGTGCTGTTGTTTGCTGTGTGTTTCGAGGTTTTTCTACGGTAGCCTTGTTATATATTGTTTATTACCTATACAAGCTGTAGTACGTAGTCTTAGCCCTCCATTTGGATCCGGGGGCAGGCGTGCGCGCGCGCATCGGTGAACGTCGTCGGAGGGCGAGCTGGAATGGCGACGCCGGCGAAGAGGCCTCACCTGTTGTTCTTCCCGTTCCCGGTGCAGGGCCACGTCACGCCGGCGTTCCAGCTCGCCAGCCTCCTCCACCGATTCCACGGCTTCGACGTCACCTTCGTCCACACCGATTACAACCGCCGGCGCGTCCTCCGCGCGCGCGGCGCGGATGCGCTGGCGGGGAGCCCCGGGTTCCGCTTCGTCGCCGTCCCGGACGGCCTGCCCGCGTCGGACGAGGTCGCGGCGCAGGACATGGCCGCCCTGCTCCTCTCCTTGCCGGCCTTGGTCCCGCACTTCAAGGAGCTCGTCCTGTCTGATGAACTGCTCGCCGCCTCCACGGCGAGCTGCTGCCTCGTCTCTGACGTCGTGCCCGTCCAGCGTGCTGCCAAGGAGATCGGCCTGCCCTGCGTCACCTTCTGGACCTCAAGCGCAAACTCTTTCATGGCTTAGCTGTCAGTTCCCGCAGCTCGCTGCCAAGGGTCTTGTTCCCCTCAAAGGTAATACTAGTATATACTAAGATGCACACCAGATCAAATCGGAGTAAGAACTGCATTTGCTTCCGATCCTTCGATAAACTAACACACTGGTAGTTTTCGCGGGGTAAAAAATGGAAGACACGGAGCAGCTGAAGAACGGATATCTGGAGAGCACGGTCGTGGACTGGGTGCCAGGGATGCCCAAAATGCGCCTGAAAGACTTCCCGAGCTTCATCCGCACAACGGACCCGGACGACGCCATTTTCGCCATGGCAGCGAGCATAGCGGAGAGCCACCGGACGGTCCCGTCCGCCGTCATATTCCACACCTTAGACGAGCTGGAGAGCCAGGTCCTCAGGGCCATGTCGGCCATCCTGCCGCCTATCTACGCCATCGGGCCGCTACCACTGCTCCTCAGGCAAGCCGCCGGCGATGACGATCCGGCCTTCGTCGACGCGTCGGGCTCCACCAGCCTTTCCAAGGAGAACCGCGCTTGCCTGGACTGGCTCGATGGCAAGCGGGCCAAGTCGGTGCTGTTCGCGAGCTTCGGGAGCATCGTCAAGCTGACCGACGAGCAGTTGGTGGAGCTCGCGTGGGGGCTGGCCAACAGCGGCCACGACTTCCTGTGGGTGATCAGGAGCGACCAGCAGCAGAAGCAGCCGGTTCTTTCCCCGGAGTTCTTGGCGGAGACGGAGGGGAGAGGCTGCGTGACGAGCTGGTGCCCGCAGCAGGCGGTGCTCCGGCACGGGGCGGTCGGCGCGTTCCTCACGCACTGCGGCTGGAACTCGATGCTGGAGAGCCTCAGCGCCGGGGTGCCCTTGCTGTGCTGGCCGGGCGGGGCCGACCAGCAGACGAACAGCTGGCTCGCCTGCACGGAGTGGCGCCTCGGCGTGGAGATCGGCGAGGACCCCAGGCGGGAGGAAGTGGAGCTGGCGATACGCCAGGTGATGGGGGGCGACGTAGGGGAGCAGCTGAGGAGGTCCGCGACGGAGTGGAAGGAGAAGGCCGCTCTTGCGACACGGCCAGGTGGCTCCTCGTCGGTAAATCTGGAGCGGCTAGTGAACGAGGTGCTTACGCCTCTCATGCACAAGCGTTGAATTCCTTGTTTTAATGTCATTCTTTTCTGATTATGGCGTCCTAATATTCATGTAATGTGAATACATAAGTTGATGTGGTGATCGACTTGTATGATCTCACCGTAATAAATTCGAGTGATTACTGGGTCCAAAACTTGCATCCTTTGCACAATCTGTTTATAGCTCGTTAGCCCATCTCCAGCTGTTAGAACTTAGAACTACCTAGTAGCTCAATGATTTATTTGTGTCTATACTCTTCCACAGATTCAGTCTTTCAGTTATCTCCAGCAGTCTACCCATGCATCCTAGCTACTACCTACATTGAAATTTCACTCTGATGTGTAAAGTGCTAGAATAGTGTTTTGTACGTTCTACCGCAAATGTCCTTAGCTCCAGCAACAACCCCCTAAATCAATGCCTCATTCTTTATTGTGAATGTGACATGTGGACCTCAAGGCTCTCACCGATTGCGAGCATCTAACTAATTCTTGGGTTTTATTTATAGGTTTTATCCACAGAAAGAAAATCGGTTTCTAGTTTTGATATTGCAAAAGCTTGGAAAGCATGGGCGTGTGCGTCTCCTGTTTTGCGTGTGTGAAACACAACGCGGATTCTCCAGATGCAGGTAATATCTGAGCCGTTGAGTGTAAAAGTTGCGCTACGATTCGTGCCCACTGCTCCTATGTCCTTGTTGTTCGCCTCGAGGGCAACATTGGAACTTCATCTCGCCAGCATTAATCTGGGCAATTTCATAAAATTTCAGAACTGAGAGCAGCCAAAAAATGATTTTGTCCGATACAACATCATACCTCTCGACCATGAAATGGGTCTTCAGATGCAACAGGGCCGGCAAAGTTGGAGCTACCATTAACCGTAAACTGAAACTGGATGCACTTATTTCAAGTTCAAGCATACACAAGAATCGAACATAGGTACAACAATCTGCAAAAGCATACCTCCCAATCGCCAAAAGGTTCTTCAGATGGACCTGAGCCTGCAATGTTGGAGCTACCATCCGCGGTGCAACATCGAAGGCAGCAGCAAGATTCGTACCCTAGGCATCAAGCAGATCAAGAAAAAGAGGAACGCCGTGAGACATTTGAGAACTAGAATCGGAATTCTTGTAAATTGCCGGTACTTTAGACTAGTACCCTAAACCGAAATCCAACTTAGGAGACCTAGAATCGGACCTAAACCTTTGAAGAAAAGTTGAATCGAGCCGAGAAACCATGCCTGCGGGCGGAGAGGGAACGCTGAAGGGACTGGCCGTCCATCTGAATCGCAAAGACCAGTGAGAAATCGCAAGAAGTAGAGGCCAGAAGAGACTCCGGGCTGCTCACCATCACGCGGCAATTGTATACCTTGATCTCTACGTGCCCGCCGCCATCGCCCTCGGCGCGGCGGCCCTGGTCCTGCGCCGCTCCTTCGGCCGACGACGACTCCGTAGTCCGACGCGGGCTGCTTCCATCGCAGCGGGCTGGACACGGGGTAGAGGCCAGAAGAGACAGATAAATCGGAGGGAAAGAGAGGCACAGTAGACAGGAGGATGAGAAAGGGGACAGTGAAATCGGAGGAGGAAGACTAACAGAAGAAGACGACATGGATCCTTTTTACTACCCAAAATACCCTTCCATGTCCTTTTACGGCATCGGCAGCAGATGGGCCCAATGCGGGGGCCATCCCCGCACATCCAACGGTGGAGATAACCCATGTGGACACATATGCATGTGGTTGGGACTTTTCGGTGTGAAACATGACTTTCTTGTTGCTGGGGTGTGCCTTGAAAATTAATGACCGAAGATTGAACCGAAATATAGTACCTTCGACTGAAACTGAATTGACTGAGCTGTTCTTTGTATTTTTAATCTTGTTGTATACATAACTAAAGTAAATATGGGTAATTCTGTCTTTACCCTCGTTGACAGAAATATTGAAGTATAAATAAGGGGCCTAATAGCACCTCCGGCCCACACCCATGTCCCAAACACTACATATATATTGTCCATGTCGTTGTTGCCTACTTGTTGCATGCTCTCGCTCGGCTACCTGATCACCCACCCACCCACCCGCTCCACCCGTATCCAAACCCTAGGTTGTGTCTAGTGGCTCCTTTGCCTACTCGATGACTGCTGCCAAGCCAATGGTCTGCCTTGGTTGGCTGTCCAAACCTTTAGCATGCCAAAATTTTAGTCAATTTGACTGTATTTGAATTTAGATAAAAAATTAGTCAAACAATGAACTTTCAATTCTCATGGGTTGTTTAGTCCCTAAATAACTTATCCGAATGAGAAATTTATTTTTTTGGATGAAATTTAGTTTAGATTCAAACTACAGTCAAATTTACTAAAATTTTGGCCTGCCAAAGATTTGGCAACCAACCAAACAGGAATGTAATTATTTTAGCCCCAGTGAGTGTAGTAAGTAGTGACACACTTGAAGGTGGCATAATTTTGTGTTGGCGTTGCCCTAATTAATATAGGTGATTCTTGATCTCTCTCGCGCAATTGTTCTTTTGCTCGCCTGGAATGAGATGGTGGCGGTCTTTTGTTGGGGCAAATCAGTACACAAGCTCTTTGGCAATTGCAAGCTGGAGTTAAACGTTGACAACATGCTTCGCTCTCCAGCATTGGAAGGCCTTGGTGGTTACTCTTAGTGGCCAAGCGTGCGGAGAGGGTCGATGTTGAGCAGTGGTCTGACCAAAATTTCCACCAGAACCATTCAAAAAGCCATCTTACTTGGCTTAAATGTTTTTTTCTTTTGAAATGGAAGCTCTTGGCAAAAAAATGAGCAGCAACATGTCTGCAATAGTAAAGGGGGGCATGGTCCGAGCAAGAAGACAAGAAAGTTCTGAATTTCTAATTTGGGAACCGATCACCCAATGTTGGTCTTTTGTTTAGATGGAACTCTAGACGGTCAAGCAGGCAGGCAGTAAAAATCTCTACTCCTATAAAGAAGCAGTTAGTTCAACAAAATGCGGCTAAGAACAGCATAGGTAGACAGCATGCGATCCACGCAGCAAGTCCAAAAGTTGACAAATAACAAAATAATAGAAAAATAGCGAGAACACAATACTATGAAGGTTATTCATAGTAGGGCGTACTATTATTGTCCTCCTAGAATCCAAGGCATTTCGTCGGAATACATCCTGTCTTTTCACCTTTGTAGTCCTATGCATAGTCAGTACTATAGCTCCAATCATAGCTACTAATAAAATCAGACTAGAAACCAAAAACCAGACGGAATAGTAGGTATAAAGTAAATTGCCCAATGTTTCCAAATTAGTCCAACTTCGTACCTTTCCGGCATAAACCGTATATCCCAGAGAGGTCGTATTTCTGTGGGTTGGTAGTAATGGAATGGTTTCATTATCTAAAATGAAGAACATTTCCCACCAAAAGATCAGTCCAATAATACCACTTACTGGTAAATAGCGCAATACTTCTTCGTGAATCTCCGCTATTTGAATATTGAACATCATAACCACGAATAGGAATGAAACGGCAATAGCTCCTATATGAACTACTGGGAAGATCATAGCGGAGAAGTCGAGACCTAACAAAATAAGTAAACCAGAAGTGTCGCAAAAGACTAGGATGGGAAACAAAACGGAATGTACCGGATTTTTAGCACGTACAACCATCAAACCAGAGACCAAAGCAGGGCTCGACAAAACAGAAAGTATCATGGTACGTCGTCCTTCCTTGAAATGGAACTTGAATGCTGGAGCGAGAAGACGCATTCAAGTCGATCTATTACAACCAGCGCGGTTGTTCGTATTTCATTTTCTTCTTCCAAGCCGACGCTCTTCTTATAAAAGAAAGCACTCACTGAATTACTTACTGAATCTCGTCTTTCTCTCGACGCCGATAATTTTATACGTGTCCGGGTCGATCAGAGGCATACTTGGCTTAAGACAGGTAGAGCCCTGGTAATCCATATCAATGCCGACCGAAGCTTCCCAATATCCTTCATCTCATAGCTCCTCTGCGGTATTTGATCTCCGCAACACCATCACCTTCCACAAGTATGTCATTCACATAGAGCAACAGTGAAAGCAGACCTCGTCTCTTATGAAAGAATGAACAGAGCCTTATCATGCTAGCTCTGCGGGAAAACAAAGGTAAGAATAGTAGACCGACGGAACTTTTCCAACCAGGCTGTGCTTTTTTGCTCGAGTGCCACCATATATGAAATTCTCAGCTTTGGCTTGGCTCTTCCACTTTCCTCCGCGCAAGTCGTGGCCCTACCACCCATATAAGTGTCAAGGCGTTGTTGTCATGCCATTGAAAACCACTATCAAACCAGTAAATGGTGCTATTTCTATGGTATTGTATAGCTTGAGGTACATATAAGATATTGGCTTTCGGGTTGGAGGAGATTTCTTCCTTCGTGAAGACTGAAGAGTCTGCTTGGTTGGACGTCGATTTGTGACATGCTAAATTTTGGTCAAATTTGACTACGTTTGATTTGATATCAAATTTTGACTAAATAATAATTCTCTTATTCTACATGACTTATACGAGACCCGAGCAAGACATCTAGACTGAGAGAATTGTTGTTTGGACAAAATTTAATATAAAGTCAAGTGTCGTCAAATTTGACTTGAATTTGGCATGGCAAAAAATGACATCAACCAAGCAGGCCCGAATTAACGAGACTGCAAGAAGCACATGGCGTCCCTAGCCCACATGTATGGTCCGTGGCCTGTCCGCACTATGTGTAATTGTGGCACGGAGGCCAACATGCAACATTGGCTGGCATGCTCTCCTGTACTTGGAAAACAGCCCACAGATGTTATTAGCCAAAAGCCCATAAGGATCAATCAACCCCAGCCCGCCAAAGCAAGGCCGAGACAAAGCATAACCGCTGCCCACTGCCACTGTGGTGGAACACCTCACCCTAGCCCTAGGGGTAGAAATAGAATTCAGGATATGCTGGATGTTCTATTCACAGACACAACTAGGGATATAAGCTGACATGTTTTTGAACTTGGCGAGAAATTATTTTTCCGCGGGTCCTACGGGTATTTAGTTATGTCACCTAATCCACGTGTAGTCCAACTTACATCAGAGACACAACGGTCATGTTTGGTAGAGCATTGGTGAGAAGCGCTTTTCTGAGAAGTTCGCAAATATTGAAAAGGGATTGCCTAATGCACGACCGTAATTTAGACTTACGGCACTCACACTCCATTTTTAGAAATACATAGGTTCACATGTCTCTTTTTTACTATTTTTGGCAAAACTGATGTTCACACATGCTCAGTCTCTGCATAGACCAGTGCTAGCTTCCCCAAAACAAGAAGAAAGATACAAAAAAACACAATTCATGAACACACAATAAAACTAGTATCACTAGTCAAATATAGTGATATCCAGTAGGCAAAATATACAGTGTCATTAGGTAATATTAGCGTCATTAGGCAAAAGAATAGTACCATTAGGCAGAAAATACAAAAGGCATTTTTGCCTAATGAAGGGGAGCGGGGGGAGGTTCCCCTAAGGCGAGCGGGGTTGACGGGCGGCGGTCGAGGAGGGCGGCTGCGCTGGGAGGCCGAGGGCCACGAAGGAGGAGGCACCAGCGCCGGAGCAGGAGCTGCGCACGGCAGGGGCAGTGCACCGTCGGTGTTGGAGGAGGAGGTGTGGCGGCCGGCGGCCGCGCTGGGAGGCGTCGGAGCAGGCGCGGGTCGGGGTCGCATCAGAGGAGGAGGTGTGGCGGCTGCAGTTGGGCTAGGAGGCGGGGGAGGAGGCGCCGTCACCGGTGCACAATGCGCGCGCGGCGGGGGCGGCTCCGTCGGGAGATGCGCACATGGGGGGTGAGGCCAAGAGGGCGTGGCGACCTAGGAGGAGATGGCGCGCCACACGGGGGCTGCGCTGGCGGGAGGCTCCCCTGCGGGAGTCGAGGTGCGCCAACCTAGGGAGGATAGGCTTCGGCCGGCTGGTGGGAGGTGAGGTGAACGGTGATTTGCAAGAGGAGAGAGAGTTGGGTATTTGGGTTGAGTGGTGAGGGGTGGAGACTTTTGGATAGGAGTGGATGAGGACGAGGGAGAGGAAAAGAAACGATTGTTGAAGTGAGTGTGTGTGCACAGGAATAAAAATACGTACAGCCGTAACAAAGTCTTTACCTATTGAATTGAAAAAGCGCGCTACGTAGAAGAAGGTTTGGCTCATCTTATGTGTTTTATTACAAATGGGAGCTATAGGAAAAAACGCGACGGAAAAAAACTGAAAAAATCGTGTCGTTTGGCTCGGCTTATTTTAGCTATATAAACTGTATCAAAACAGGGCCAACGCAATATCGAAATAGGCGACGCTATTCCAGCGCGTGTGCCACTCAAGTACACTGATGATCCTTCAACCGAAAGGAAACAGGTTCAAGTAATCCACACGCATAACTGACATCATCACCAAAAACTGATCCTTCGAGAGCACCCTGCAGCTGCTACGCACACGTACACCTCTCTGCAGTAATGCCTGCCTATCCTCAAGACGGATAACGATCGATCGAGTCCATGGACTGACCGATTAGATCTTGAGGCTTCAGCAGACGCACGAACTGAAGATCTTGGCACTACGAGCCTAGATGCTATGCTGCGCGCTGCCATTGTTCTTTTCTTTCGCTTATTACTGTGCTTTGTGCATGCGGACCAAAGGAGATCGATGGACAAGCATCGAGCTTGCGATCAGAGCATCTATGGAGTATGGCCTATGGATTAATCTAGGTTGTACTAGTAGTGGTTGTGCAGCACGGGCGCGAGGTTGTGCTTGTTGTACAGGCTCCTCCTCCGGAAGAGATCGCCGAACTTGCGCAGGATGGACCGCCGCTTCCTGTGCTTCAAGTCGTGCTCCCCCGCGGTGTCGCCGCCGTACGCGCCCACCGCGTCCAACTCGTACTCGTACTCGTACTCGTCCATGGCCGCCGGCCGCCGCCGCCGCCGACTTGAGCTCAGCGAGGTTGCTCAGCGACGCGAACATCCGGTCCTTCCGCCCCGGGATGACCCGCCCCGAGTCCAGGAACGCCGCCGCGCCCAGCTTGCCCTGCGCGGCGGCCTCGCGCCTCCACCTCTCCACCAGCGGCACCTCCCTGTCGTCCTTGGCCGCCGCGAGCTGGCCCTCGAGCTCCGCGGCGCGGTCCCGCGCCGCGGCCTCGCTGGCCCTGAGGCCGTCGCAGTCCCGGCGCAGGGCCTCCAGGGCGCGCTCCCTCTCCGCGCCGGCCTCCCGCAGCTCGCCGCTCTCCCCGCGCGCCGCCTCCAGCGCTTGCCGCAGCGCCCGGCACTGCTCCCGGAGGCCGGCGCTCTCCCTGCGCGCGGCGGCCGCGCCGTCCTCCGCCGCGCGGGCGCGCGCCACCAGCGCCTTTTCCCGGGCCCGCCACGCCTTCCCCTCGGCAGAGGCCGCGTCCGCGCGCTCCGTGGCGGCCCGCAGCTCAGCCTCGGCGCCCCGCAGCAGGCCCCGGAGCCGCGCGGCCTCGGCGCCCGCGGCCTCCGCCTCGGCCTGCGCGTCCTCCAGCCACGCCTTCACCTGCTTCGCCTCCATGGTGACCGCCGACAGCGCGGCCGTCAGCTCGTCGGCCGCCTTCCGGCTCCGCTCCTCGGCCGCCGTCGCCGCGCGGAGCCTCGCCCGCAGCCCGTTCATCTCCTCGTCCACGCCGCCGAACACGAGGTCCATCACGCTCCACTGCGGCTGCGTCTCCGGGGGCGGCGGCGGCTGCTGACGCCGCAGCGCGGCGGCCTCCAGCCTCGCCTCCTCCAGCGCCGCCTTGGCCTGCTCCAGCTCCCTGGTCTGCTGCACCAGCGACTCGAGCATCTTCATCTCCGTCTGCTTCGCCGACGCCAGCTCCCGCTCCAGGTGCCGCACCCGCTCCCTCGATGCCGCGCCGTGGCTCATCCTGTCGTCGGGCACCTCCGTCGCCATCGTCTCTCGCTGCGCGCGCGCCGACTCCTCCGTCTCCACCACCTGCTCCGCCGTGACGCTGGCGCTATCACCGCCACTGCCTTGCTGGCCCTGCGACGATGAGCCCGTCACGATGGCACGTTAGTGATACCCGCCGCTGGGGAGCGGAGTGATCTGCATGCGCTGTCCATTGCTGTATGGATAGAGAGAGAGAGAGAGGGGCCGGACAGGTACAGCTACGTGAGTAGTAGTAGTACCTTGGAGTCGGAGGAGACGACGAGCGGCGCGTAGGTGGAGGTGGACCTGCTGCGCTGGTGCCGAGGCTTCATCCTGGCGGGTGGCGGGAAGGAGACAGGGACAGGGGCGGAGTGGTCCCCAGGGACCTGGATCTGCATGCACGCAGTGGGGACCAGTCGTCAGAGACTCACTCAGACCTGGATCACACGGCAACAGCCAGCAAGCGCTCACTCCTCACCTCGCCCTGGAGCTGCTGGAAGACGGCAGCATCGGGCGGGTAAACTCGCTCGCTCGCGCACACTGCGTGCACAGGCTGGCTGGCCGTGCGCGGTGAAAAGCGGAGCGTTTTTATAGGGTGTGGAGCTGGGGTAGTCTGGGACTGGGAGGGAGAAGCAGGCAAGGCAATGCAGATGCAGGTGAGGTGAGGTGGATTCACAGATCCATCGATAGGGATAGCCATATCAAGAACTAAGGCTTCTTTCGGTAGGGTTTTCAGAAAATGATTTCAACTCATGAGTGAAAGAAACCGAAAAAACCATGTTTTAATGGTTTTTTTTTTAATATAAAAACGGCTCCTCCTCTTTATGATTTTTTCTAGAAACCGTTTTTAAAAAAAATATTTGATAGAGTTTCACTCAAAACCATAGAAAACCAAAATCACAAGAAACCACGCCAAAGATGCTCAGAGAACCCACACAGCTCGGGGTTTGGAATTGGAAGCAGGTGAGGCGAGAAAGAGACAGCTGCGCTGCGCACTGATCCCAGGCCCGGAGGGTTTTGGTTATTCTTAATTTGATCGTGAGCTAGCGGTGTGTGTTGTATATGCGCGCGTGATCCAATGGCGGCTTATTACCCGCCTCTTCTATCTAATCACTCGGGATGCACTATGCATGCATGGCGATTTCAGTGCATGCCTTAGCGCGCGCGGTGGATGCCGTCGTCCGCAAGCGAGAACCGCCAAGCGTACAGTATAATACTGCATCGTCGCCGTCCTTCTTTCTTCATCAGCAGTAGTACTTGTTTTCGGCGAAGGCGGCCGTCCGTCAGCAGACAGATAATGTAATCCGGGCGCGGTCGTCGGGCGTCCTCCGGAATCCATCCTGATGTGTCGGGCCGGCATTGGCACGGCAGCGCCGGAGAGCTGATGAGACGGCAGGACAGGAGGAGGCCGCTAAAATGGATAGGTTTTTTTTTGTCACGGTTCGCTTGTCTTCTTAAGTATAAAAGGGGTGATTATAGTACTAACTAGCAGCAACTAGTCCAGAAAGCAAGCGTCCATCCTTGGCTATCAAATCGCGTTCCTCTCTCTTTTTCTAATGGGAATTAGCCGTCCAAATTTTGCGTGGAGAAAGGTGGGGAGAGGACACGGGGGGCTCTGGTCGTGTCCTGAGAACGGACGAACGGCGATCGTCCAACAGGCGGAGCGCCGATCCAGCAGGGCGTCAGCGAAGAGCTACGACATGAGGAGGCAGCGGCAGTTGCGTTTGCCGTCAGTCTGGGCCACTCGCGTGTGCTCTCCTCGCGTCACACTTCACCTGCCATGCCGAACACGGTACGCTCGCTCGCCACCATTTGATTGACTGCTTCTCGTCTCCTTCCCCAGCCACAGCACTTCCGTACCAATCCAGCAAATGGCAGCGGGGCGAATAAAATCACGAGCTTGCTTCGAGCGTAGTACGGATGTACGAGCAATCTAACGGACGCTTCTTCGCGACGAGGAAAAACCACAACAAACTGGCGGTGCGACAGCAAGGCAGCCCGGCTGAGAAACTAGGCTATCTCGTGTCTCCCGCAGTTCTCTATTCTCCATCACTGTTCCAACCATCTCTCGATCTGTCTGCAATACAAAATAATATTATAACAGTGTGAGATCCTCTATTTTAGGACAACTGCTGGACACAGCGTGAGTGCTCCAGCCTAGTGGCGAAGATCTAACAATTCCCTTGTGAAGCATCAATTCTCCCCATTGGTGATTGCCTGGTATGGCTAAATTGGCGATCTTCTACCACCCATGTCCAGCCGGGAGCTGATCTCGCGACGCACGGTGTACATTCCACTCCATATTCACTTCCAGTACAACTCGGCCGGTTGCGCACCGTAGGCCCTGATTGGTTGCTTGTACCGTAGAGCTTGGCTCGCATCTCAGAACCAGGCCCAGAGGATTCAATGGTAGTTTGATTGGTTGTTCATATTTACCGGGATAGGTTGCTAGAAAGAAGTTGTTTGGTTGTCTGCGCAGTAGCAAGAGATAGAATGACAATAATATTATAATGTTTCTTTTATATACAAATATTGTAATGTTTCTTATTTATTAATATAACTTAATATACACTAATCACTTGCTAATAGTGTCATTAGCTAAGGCCCACCTCACATCCGGCGAGCCTAGCTCACCAGAAACGGATTTCATTTTCCTAGGAGCCTGGCTGCAGCAATGTTTTTGCATTAGGCTCTGGCATCCGTTCAGACAACCAAACAACCGCACCCTGCATCCACCCTGCATGGCTAAGCCGTATACAGGTAATCAGGCCCGTAGTGGCCGTACCCCGGCGTTGCCCAACCACAAGGACAGTCTGTCTGTCTCCAACACCAGACATCCCCGCACCCACAGCGTATTCAAGGCACGACGAACCTAAAACCGGAACAGCCGCCTCACAAGTAAAAGATACAGCGCAGCACCAATTAAAAACTCACAAACAGGACGAAACACTAACGATTATAAGAGTCTCAGGCAACCAAACCCATAGTCGCATCCATCAACCGGGGGATGACCGGATGAGATAACAGTATAATAACACGACACCCAACTAGTACAGTTCAAATGACACAAATAGAAGAGACTCTGTCCCGGGTCCAGGCATGCGCACGCCAGCACCCAAGTCAAACAGATTAGTACTAGGTTTACTAGATTATGTTTTCACAGATGCTAAGGAGTGAGGAGCGCAGAACTCTCTTCCTCCCATCGGCACACTTAAGCCCTCTCACCACGGATCCTCCTCGCCAGCTGAATGTCCTTGGGCATGATGGTCACACGCTTAGCGTGGATAGCGCACAGATTGGTGTCTTCAAAGAGACCAACCAGATAGGCCTCAGCTGCCTCCTGCAGGGCAAGCACGGCATGGCTCTGGAAGCGCAGATCCGTCTGTGCAGCAATCCAGGTGAGACAAGTAAGATCGTGTTCTCAAACAAACATAACACGTAATGCCATAGTGAGATTAGTGCTGTCACCTTGAAATCCTGAGCAATCTCCCTGACAAGCCTCTGGAACGGCAGCTTCCTTATCAGCAACTCAGTGCTCTTCTGATACTTGCGGATCTCACTGGAGAGCAGGGAGGTATGAGATCCAGTGTTTGCGGGGTATATTCACCCAGAAAGGTTTATAGTATCGACCTCAAGATAGGTGCAGGTACTTACCGAAGAGCGACAGTCCCTGGGCGGTAACGGTGAGGCTTCTTGACTCCTCCAGTTGTTGGTGCAGACTTGCGGGCTGCCTGTCAAAGCAAAACCACAAAGTTCTTCATCAACAATTGGCTTCGTAAAGAATGACCACAGTGTGAAAACAAGCAACAAAAGGTACCACAAGCAACAACATTTCAATCACAAACCTTTGTGGCGAGCTGCTTCCTAGGAGCCTTTCCTCCGGTGGACTTGCGAGCAGTCTGCTTGGTACGCGCCATCTAGCAAATGATGCCCTGCACAAAAGATGGAGCTGTGAATAACTGCAATTTGGAATGGACACCACCATAAAATTCCTGCTGGTCATGCAACAAAGTCATGACACGTTTATTTACACCCACCCATCATATGTTAGATGCACCTAAACAAACTATCAAGCTGTAATTTGCTACGGTACTTTGTTACATGATTTCGAATATTGCCCATACAAGGATTCAACAGTAACATAACACCTAGGACACACTTAAGTAAGGAAAAAGTGAATGCATAGACAAATAATACACTGTAGTAGTCACTCAATTGCAACATGAAACATGGATGGCTAAAAGCAAAGGAAATGATTTACAGGTTTAGTCATCACAAGGTGCTGGTTACATAGTTGTGTGCTTATTATTGACAGACGTTACAGATTGGATGAATAGGAACCATACAACTTCATGTATAGCTGAAAATGGATGCATTTTTCAAATAAAAACAGGGGAAGTACAACTAATTCACCTAAATCTAATAAATCCTACTATCACCGGTACGAATTTTCCCACACCATTTCCTTGCATAAGACTGCACATATTTTGTGTCAAGGCAAATCACAAAAGTTTGGTTACCAAAGACACATAGAAACCTAGACATCTTTCAGCAAATTGTAAGTACTGGAGCAACCCTAACAATAAACACAGGAGACAAAGCAAGAAATGTAAATAAATCTAAAGCAACAAGAACTGTTAGTGGTAAACACTTGGCTGCTTGGGGCGATTGCTGTTGCCTAGCCTAGAGCACGTGTTCAGGCAACAATGCCAGTTTCACCATTCACCACAATAGCAAAGTTAATTTGCAAGTCAAGTCTAGTCACAAATATCAGACAATGATTAGTAAATGACCCTTCTTCATAATAAACACAAATCAATACACAATTTAGAGTAAGAATATGGTGCTATGACGCGCGCGCCCAGCTAAATTTCTATTCCATAGTTGAGATGAATAGTATCAATGTGCTGCTAGCAATGCTATATTAACAGCTAGATGAATAACCACCACAAATAAGTACCAAGCTGAGCAACAAATGAAGCGCAAGGTTGCAAGCCCCCAAATAGATGAATCAGCCGAGCAATCAGATCAGAGTTGACTGCAATCTTAACATAATACGGCCCAGATGCCAAGTACAGTACCTACAAAATCTCCGACCAAATCATCTGGACCAACAGCCGCTCTCGGAAAATGTGCATTCTAATCTAAACCTCGAGCTGATAGATATATTCGAAAAATCGAATTGAATGGCCAAACAGCATGCCAGAAAGAGCAATCGGACGGCAAATCGCAAAAATTAGCAAGCTGCGCACAATTAACATCCAAACAGGCACTAAAACGGGGTGGAGGATGCCCCCTGAATCAACGCCCTCGCCAGGCGATTCGAACGAAACCCTAAGCCAACCTCCAGAAACAAGCGCGCCCGCGGGCGAACCGACGCCACACAACCACGAATCGGCGCACAACGAGGAAGGGAACTACTACTCGTATACATTTCCAGAAAAGGGGCAGGCTGGCTGGACGGCGACTCACCTCGCGCCTCGCCGGATTCCTTTCCCAAATCTGCCCGCGACAGAACGGCGGCCAGGAACAAGGGGGACAACGCTGGGGCCCGCGGGCCCGGTTATATAGCGGCGAGTGGGGGACGGCCGCGCTGCGGTTGGAGGGGTACGGCGGGCGCGAGAGGCGGTGTAGGTGTGTGCTTCGGGCTTTGGGCGATTGGCGGATCGGACGGCGAGGACGGGCGCGGATCGAGGCGGGCGCGTCCCGCGTCCTGATTGGTTGCTGCTCGGAGGGCACGGATCGGTGGCCGTGGTGGCTGGGCCTCGCTTCTGATGGAACTGATTGTGTGCGAGCGCCAGGACAGGCCCACAGCCCCCCGGCCTAGGCCGGCCCAACTGTAATGTGAGATGATTGTGCGGGCCGGCCCAAGGACGAAGGCCCCCTTTCGAACTGGTGGCTCGCCGCCGCGCCACCGGAGTCGGCCGTCAGCCTGACGCGCAGCGTAGCCATCCCCATTCCCCAATTGGAAGACCGTTTCGTCCGTGCGCCGCCGATCGGCGAACCCAGGGCTGTAGCTGCGTCAAACGGCTGCACAGAGAACCGACGCACCGGAGGCATCTCGTTTGCGTCGTAGTGGACGGGAGTTGGCTACCATCGGTTTCTCTGCGCGGAACTTCTTGTTAGAGAAAATATCTGCTCAAATAATATTTCGAGTCTTATTTATCACCCGCCATCTCCGTTTTTTGTCTATTTATTGTACAGTGCCTTTTTCTCTCGTAGAAAGTACAAGTATACACAGGACTGTCACTGCCATTTTGCAGCCCTGGTACAAATTGCAAAATAAACCCTCCTGTATAACAAGCGGCTTGGAAAATATGGAATATTATCCAGTTTATTAAAAACATCAATAAAATAGTTTTTATTACATGTTGTCAAAAAGGGACATATGAGAGCTTGTCTATGGCAGCGCACCTCTTCACTACCACCGACAGATTTTTTTTTTGGGAGAAATTGCAAAGAAATTGATTGATACAGCTATGATTAGGGTAGACATACAGAAGCGAAGAGAGAGGGGTGTAGGGTGCTGTGATGCAGGCTTGCTACGGTTGGGAAGACGAAAAGAATGATGTTGTGCTTTAACTGAGGAGAGGGAGGGGGAGACACGAGGCACGTTGAAAACACTGATACGAACCCTCATACTGAGAATGGCCGCAATGCATAATTTTATTTCATAGTTTTATAATATTTAAAGGCAATGTCCTCTAATCGGGCATAGTTGGATTAAATGAAACTCTCACGCTCTCAATAGAAGTTTCAATTAGTTTCATAGTCTCATGAAACGGTGCGCACCAGTTTCATCACATGAAACTCATTATCATCTCTCTCCTCATAAATACATCGCCATATCGCCAGTATCATTTCTGCTGATATGGCACATCATTCAGGCCCTATTTGTTTATCCTTTTCTCATTCTCGATTGTCTGGAACACACGCTTTCTTGCCAATCTTCTTTCTGTGGAATCCGCTGTGGACAAAATCGAGGCGTTTGGCAATCTCGATTATGGTCACCACAGGATGGCTTGGCAACGCGGACACGAGGCGGAGTCAGGCGGCGGGCAAGGCTCCTGGCGGACGAAGACGAGGCTCCCGGCGGTGGAGACGAATCCCACGCTGAGGGATTGGAGGCGGCGGAGATGATTCCCGCGCGGAGGAGCTAGGCGGCGGACGATACGGCTCCCAGCGACGGATGACGAATCCCCGCGGAGGAGGCTGGCCCCGAAGGAAAGGACGCGGGGGAGGCGAACCCTGGCGGCGGCAGTTCTGGGCGCCGGTGGCGGTGGGACAAGGGGCGGCGGCGGAAGACGAATCCTGCGCGGAGGAGGCCGACCCCGGCGGAGAGAATGCGTGGGAGGCAAACCCCGACGGCTGAGGACCCCGGCGACGGCAGTTCTGGGCTCCGGCATGAGCTTGAGCGTGGCGGAGGCAGAAGAGTGGCGGAGACGGATGAGCTTGCACGAGGCGGATGGGGTAAAATCACGGGCGATGGACGAGCGGAGGCCGAAGGGCCGCGGTCGGAGCGGGCGTGCTCCTGGTCAGGTGGCGGAATGCACCCGGCCAAGATCCTAAGTACTAAGAGTAGTTAGGGGGAGCGATCGTTGTTAGCTGGTCGATGGTGGCACGATGGTGACGAGAGGGTTTAGAGTGGTTCGGGCCGCCGGAGCGTAATACCCTACGTCCACTGTGGGTGTGTTCTTGTATTCCTGTCTGTAGGGGAAGACAGTGAGGATTGTGAGCTTGTGCTTTGTGGGTTGAGTCTGTCTGGTCTGAGGAGACTGTCCCCTTTCGTGTTGCGTATGCCTCCCCTTTTATAGCCCAAGGGGGGCATGTACATGGTGGCCGGGCCCCGACAGGTGGACCTGGCCCATTTCCTCTATGCTACAGCTCTATCTTGTGCCTGATGTCCAACGCTCCCATGCTTTGGGCCTGTACTACCGACGCGACCTGGCATGGCCTGGAGATCCACCATGTCGTCCTGTCGTCTGGATACGGCGCCGTGCCGTCCTGCCTTACGCCGTCCTGTCCCATCGGCTGCTAAACCCGCTGGGAGGCTTCAGAGGCCGAGGGACAGGCGACGCGCACGCGTGACAGGACAGGGCGCTCGTAGTAGCGTTGTAGCGCCATTACCTAGTATTAGGCTGAGCGCGGCCGCCGCGCGTGGCGCGGCTCATGATGAGTACAGCGTACTTGTTTACTCAATATAGACCCCAGTGTAGCCGGGGAAATCAACTGTAGTGCCCTGCTATCGCCGTCGCGCCTCGGTAAGGCGCGCCCCTTTGCTTCGCCGCCGCCGCCTGCCAGCGGCGATGGGGGCACGCCCGTCTGACAGCGGCGGTGTCAGCGTGCTACGGGCGCGCGCCCGCCTGACAGCGGCGGCGTCGGCGGGCAACGGGGGCACGCCCGGCTAACAGCGGCGGTGTCAGTGGCATCGGGGCGTGCCCGCCTGACAGCGGTGGTGTCAGCGGCATCGGGCACGCCTACCTGCCCGCAATAAATGCAGTAGGTGGGCGAGGCCCCTGTCTGAAGGCTCCGCCTCTCGCCCTATGGGCACGTGGCAGCGCAAGACCTCCCCGTGCCCTGTGGGCACGTGGCGGCCCCGGACCACCGAAGGCGCTGGCTCCGGACCTCCCCGTGCCCTGTGGGCACGTGGCGGCCCCAGACCACCGAAGGCGCTGGCTCCGGACCTCCGAGAGGTCCGGACCTCACCTTCCCCTGAGGGACTCCTCGCGTGCGGGGGGGGGCTCGGAGCTCGCTGAAGGAGGTCCGGGGCCTCCCCTGTGGGCCGGGAGCGCGGCCCAGCTTTTATAAGGAGTAGGCCGGGCCCGCCTGTACGCGGTCTAGGCCCTCCTTGGTGATCTTTGTCTAGTGTAAGCGGGTACCCGGTTAGCTGGGTACCGACAGTGGCCCCTGGGCTCGCCTCCGGTGAGTTTTTCGAACCTGAGGTGAGCCCATCATCGCTTACTTACTCAATCCGTCGGGAGCCACGTGTGGTTACCGGCGCTTAGCTAGTTAGGCTCGTAGTTGGGCAGGGCCCACTACTTGATTTTTGGTCGAGGCTTTGACTCACCTGACCCTGCTGAGAGCCCGGCACGCCTGATCTTGCCGATCGTCCGCCTTACCCGACCTTGGGGGGGGCCTTGTCCACCCGGCCCCGTGGGATGGCTCCGTGGGCCCCCACGATCTGGGGGCGCCCGATCGTGGGAATCTCCCAGGGAAACGTGGGGGCAGGCCCGCGTCGGGAACCGCGCGGCGGTTCGCCTACCCCTTCTCCTGCCATTAAGGCGGGGGCAGATGGTTACGTGGGCAGCCGTGCATAAAGCGGAAAGGCAGGGGCCCCGCGCGTTGCGCCGAGACGCGCGTCCGTGAGCGGCCGCCGGTTCGCCTTCCTGCCTTACTTGCTCTTCTACCCCCCTGTCATGACTGCCTCCTCGGGCCCCTGCTGTCATAGACCTAGGGGTCCGTGGGTGCGTCCGTGCGTGCGTACGCTTGACTGCCCGCGGCTTGCGGAGGATTGGGGGCAACCGTCAAATAGGGTTCTCGACCATCGGCCGAGCACACCCTTCAGCCATTTGCTTTTGCACCCCTCGCATCCGCCGCGGCGCTACGTCTTCCTCGCAGCAGCGCTTTCGTTCCTTGCCTATTGCCCGCTTCCTTCTCTTCCCCACCGCCAGATTCCTCAGCGATGGGTTCAGGCCACCAATCTTTCCGAGAGACCGAGGGAGAACCTCACCCGCGTCCGCCGCCTGCTCGGCTGGACGGACGCGGAGCGCTGCGACAATGTTCGCACGGGCTCCCTCCCCCACCGCAACTTGCAGCCGGGGGAGTTCGTCCTCTTCGTCCCCTACCTTTACTGCGGTCTGGGGATTCCGATCTCCTCCTTCTTCATGCTGCTGCTGGAGGCGTTTGGGTTGTAGCTCCAGCATCTCACCCCCCACTCCATCCTTCATGCGGCAATCTTTGCCCACCTCTGTGAGATGTTCGTGGGGGTTCCTTCCTGCGTGACGCTCTTCCGCCACTTCTTCTCGGTGAGGTGTTCCGGGAGGAGCTCGACGGAGATCGGCCGCTACTACTTCCTGCTGAAGGGGTCTGGGGGAAGGTCGACCTACCTCCCCACCTTCGCCAGCGCCAAGTGGGAGCACTGGCGCAACGACTGGGTGATCGTCAGGGCGGAGCCGAACGACCGGCTGGCTCTCCCTGATAGCAGTCCCGACGCATCCCTCCCGGAGTGGGGTGCCTCGACGGATCTACCACCCGAGTTCTCCCCCGTGCTGGCCAGGATCACCGAGCTCAGTCAGCGGCGGGCTGAACCTCGATGCACGTTCTCGCGGACTTCCTCAGGCGGAGGCTCGCCCCCCTGCAGATGCGGCCAAGGCTGGCGTGGAGCTACACCAAGCTCCAATGACTGCAGCCGGGTGGTGCGTGGCGAAGACCATGATCTGAGGCCGCTCCTGCTGGAGGAATGGGTGCGGTGCGTCACGGACGAGAGCTTCTCTCCGGAGCAGCTGCGCCTGCCGTCCGCCATCGTGTCGCTCTGCCGCGACCAGGCCTTGCGGACGGCGGTGCTCCGAGAGATGCCCACGCTCGATCGACGGCGGCCTCGCGGCGTGGCAGCTTGGGGGCGACCCCAACCGGGGGGTCCACATCGACGACCCCCGGTTGGGGGTTCTGGTGCCAGAGGCACTGCTCCCACATGACAAGGGCAAGAGGCCGGTGGCAGCGTCCCCCGTTGTTTCCGCCGGCGGGCGGCGAGGAGACGCGGCGAAGGCTGGTTCGCGGTGACGGGACCTTTGTCTCGGAGCCCGACCCGAAGCGCCAGCGGACCTCGGGGGAAGGAAGCTCCTCTGGGCAAGGGGAGCGAGTGCCACCGCCGCATCCGAACCAGCGGCACCCACAGCGCCGGGCACCTCCTCCGACGCCGGACCAGCAGCGGCGGCCCTCTCCGGCACCGCCGGCCTCGGGCCCGCGGCAGCAGCAGCGACCGACAGCGCCGGCCGCGGAACGGCAGCCGCGGCGAGGCTCTGGCCTTCGTGGCCGCTGGTCGGCGCCTACCTTGAGGTAAGCCCTTTAAGTTAGTCTCGAACACTTCGCGGTACCACGGCTAGCTTTTTCAAGCTTCTCAACCTTCCATCGTGTGTTTTGTTTAGGCCGACACGCCCGGCCGGCACTCCTCCCCCCAGCGGCTCTGGTGGCCAGGCGGCCACAGCGGAGAAGTGCGCCCCTGGTGGTCCGACGGCAAAGAATGCCTCGCGGGCCCAGGCTTCGACTGAGGGGCCTGCACCGGGGGCCGCCCCGTCTGTCCAGCCCCAGGCCCCGGGTGGACCGACGCCGGGGGGCGCCTCGGGGGCTGAGACCGCACCCCGAATGCCTGCTGAGGAGGCAGCTCCGGACGCGCAGCCCTAGGCACCAGGCAGCCCGATGCCGGAAGGCGTTGCGGCCCAAGGGCCCGCGCTGGGGGTGGCTCCTGACGCTCGGACCTCGGAGCCTTTGTCGCCCGCCGCCCAGACGGCCAGCCCCGGATCTCCGCCCCCTGCCGAGGGGGAACTGGAGGAGGTTCTGGGTAGGCCGCTCCTGCCCCTGCCCCAGACGGGTGGAGCCCCTCTCCCTCGCGTGCTGCGTCGGGCGCGCCAGGCCCTGGACGACGCCCAGGAGGCGCTCCAGCTGGAGTGGGCGCGGCTGCAGCAGGAGCGCGAGGGCCTGGACGGCTGGCGGGCCCGTCTGGGGGAGCAGATCGAAGCCGCCACCGCCCAGCACACCCGGACCCGTGCGGAGCTTTCCTCTGCCCGCACCGAGCTCGATGCCGACCGCGCGGCCTTCCATGAGGACCTGCAGAGGCTCATTGGCCGAGAGCGCGCGGTTGGGGTCCGCGAGAAGCAGGCCGAGGTGGGCGAGGCGCGGCTGAAGCTCGACCAGGCGAAGCTGGAGTCCGCGTGGAAAGGCGTGGAGCAGCGCCGGCTAGAGCTGGTGGAGGTGTCCGAGCGGCAGGCTGCTGTCAACGCTGAGCTTGACAAGATGAAGCTGAGGCTTGTCGAGCGCGAGGCAGCAGTTGCGGCCCATGAGGAATCCGCTGCTCAGCGCGAGGCATCGGCCAAGGCTCTCAGGGACTCCGCTGTTCGCCAGGCTACTACGCTCAAGGTCCGTGAGGACTGGGTGAAGTCCCGGGAGGCAGAGCTGGCGAACCAGGAGAAGCAGCTGCTAGCTGAGCGGGCCGCCCTGGAGCAGCTGAAGCAGGGTGCTGCCCAGCAGGCGGCGGCGGAGGACCGGGAGCAGATGCGCGCCGGCCTTCAACGCATCGCCGACTGGGCCGGGGAGGCGAGTTCGGCTCTGGTACCGCTCGGACTGAGTCCGATCCGGGTGACAGAGCCGCCGTCCACTATTGCGGACGCCTTCCCCGTCCTTGACTCGGCGGTGGAGCGACTCCGGCGCCTGGACTCCACGCTCGGGGAGCGCCTTGAAGCCGAGGGCCGCGAGCTGTGCCGCCTCGTGGTGGAGCACCTCCTGGTCTGCTTCCGGAGCCACGACCCCGCCATTTCCTTGGACCCGGTCATTGCAGGTCCGGTGGAGGAAGCGGAGGCCGCCGCCCGAGATAGCGTGCAGGAGGCGGTGGAGGTCGTTGCCGCCCGGTTCCAGCGGACCCCTGCAGACGAGGACCCGGATGCACCGGGGACAGGAGCCTCCCCAGCGTCGTAGGGCAACGGTTTTTGCTGTTTTGTTTTTTTTAATGCTATGTAAAACATTAGTATGGACAAGTAATATAAGAATGGTAGTTGCGACTTATCTCCATTTACTCCCTGCTGCATGCTGGTGTGTTGTTACCTGACCCACTGGCCCCCTGGTAGGTAGGCTCTAAGTTTTGAGGCTGGCTACCACCGAGTCAGAGGCCAGACCTGCATGCAACTCACGGCAAATGTCAGTGTCGCACCTACGGGACCTACTCTGAGTTGACCTTTTCCGCTATTCGAGGTCCGGAGCGTTTGCTGTCCGGGCCAGGGGCCAGGATGTTTGTTCATGGGATAGCAGGGTGTGTGAGTTAAGGGTACAGAACCAGGCAAAACTGCGACACAGCCCTGGACCATCCTTAGTCCAAAACATCTTAGCTGTGGTCCGGTCCTGCAGCCGTTCGGACCTCTCTTAGCGAAACAAAGGTAACCGCGCTGCCTCGAAGTCCTTGGAGTCGCAGTCGGACCTTGCTGCTGAGGTTAGGGGGTGTGCCATTAGCTTAGGAGGTGGTCCGGAGCACTAAGTGCACTGTTCCTGATACTGGGGGGAACTCACGGCGTGGTAGGGAGTGTTCAGTGCTTAGGGTATGAGACCAGGCTAAGCAGCTGACAGCTTTGTGCTACCAAGGCGAGCCCCTTTTCTCTGGACCTGGCACCCAGTATTCCGGACCTCCTTCCCAGCCTCTGTGCTAACCATTTCACACTCAAGCTGCTAAGTCCTGCTGGTTCCAAGGAGGTTTTTGGCAAGAGTAGGATTCCACGCAGGGGTTAGGAAAAATTGAAACAGATGGCAGCTGAGTAAGCAGTAGGGTAACAGCGGAGACAAGAATTTCAGGGCTAAACTCTTTCTTTAATCAAGCGGTACAGGGTGTCATGTGATGTCAGCCAGAGGTCGGGATTGCAAGGGCGGACCTTCACCGCTCTGGTCCATATGGTGGTCCTATTTAGCTTATAAAAAGAAAGAGGGTTGCCCTGAATTTCTTGCCTACGGATAAAACTTACGGAGGTGTTCTATATTCCATGGGTTCGGTAGCGGAACTCCTTCCTCCGTGGCGAGGCGAACGCAACCGGGGCGACTAACTTCTGTCACCTTGAAGGGGCCTTCCCAGCTGGGGAGAGTTTGTTGCGCCCTTCTCGGCTCAAGATGCGCCTCAGGACCAGGTCCCCAGGTTGGAGTGCCCTGCCCCGCACGGTTCGCTCATGATAGCGTTTGAGCGCTTGGTTGTACCGTGCGTTCTGGATTGCAGCCTGCCATCTTTGCTCCTCGACGAGGTCAACGTCGTTGCGCCTAGCCTGTTCCTGCAAAGATTCATCAAAAGCTTGGACCCGTGGGGAGCCCAAGAGTATTTCTGGTGGGAGGCATGCCTCGGCCCCGTATACCAGGAAGAATGGGGTTTCCCCGGTTGCTCGGCTGGGTGTGGTCCGGTTCCCCCATAGCACGCAGGGGAGCTCATCAACCCATTTCGCACCGTGCTTTTCCAAGCAGTTGAAGGTGCGGGATTTGAGCCCCTTGAGGATTTCCGCGTTAGCTCTTTCGACCTGTCCATTGCTCCTAGGATGTGCTACAGACGCGAAGCATAACTGGATGCCAACGCCGTCGCAGTAGTCCTGGAAGACCCGGCTCCTGAACTGGGTCCCGTTGTCCGTTATGATACGGCTGGGGACGCCGAACCGGCACACAATGGACTTAAGGAAAGCAGTTGCAGTTCCTTGGGTGATGCTTACCACTGGGGTTACCTCAGGCCATTTTGTGAATTTGTCAATGGCGACGTAGAGGTACCGGTACCCACCGACAGCTCTAGGGAAAGGTCCCAGGATGTCCACCCCCTATACCGCGAAGGGCCAAGAGGGTGGGATCATCTGCAGAGACTGAGCCGGTGTGTGTATCTGCTTTGTGTGGAACTGACACGCCTTGCAGGACCTTACTAGCTCAGCTGCATCCTGGAGCGCTGTCGGCCAGTAAAAGCCATGCCGAAAGGCTTTACCGACCAGCGTACGGGACCCTGAATGATTCCCGCACTCGCCTCCATGGATCTCCGCGAGTAAATCGCGGCCCTCCTCCCGGGTTATGCATCGCATGAGGATGCCATTGGCGCCATGCCTGTAGAGATCCCCTTCTACTAGCGTGTAGCGTTTAGCCAATCGCACTATGCGCTCAGCAGACACACGTTCTTCGGGAAGGATTTTGTCCTTCAGGTAGTCCCGGATCTCGGAGATCCGTGCATCGGGACTGCCCTGAGCCATTGGATGTGTCCCTGATGACATGCCGGGGTCATTAGTCCACACGATCCTTGGTGGGCTCCAGAGATGGAGGACCACCGGGACTGCTAGCTTCGAGGTGCTAGTTCTGCCCCCTTCGCCCAGTTCGGCTGGCTGGGCGGTTGGTCTCAGCAGCTGTCTTTTGAAGACGCCCTCGGGTACTGGGCCCCGAGTCGATGCCCTCGCGGAGAGGTCATCTGCCATTGAGTTGAGGTTCCTGGGAACGTGCTGCAGTTCCAGGACCTCGAAGTCCTTCTCGAGCTCCCTCACTCGCATGAGGTATGCTGCGAGCTGGGGGTTATTGCAGCAGCACTCCCCCCGGACCTGTCTGATCACTAACTGGAAATCCCCCTTAACCAGGAGCTGCTTGATTCCTAGTGACTGGGCGATCATGAGCCCGAAGATCAAGCCTTCGTATTCCGCCATGTTGTTAGTGGCTTTGAATTCGAAGCATACTATGTACTTTACTTGATCCCCGTCCGGGTCCATGAGGACCACTCCTGCTCCGGACCCTTTTTCGCGGGCGGACCCGTCGAAGAAGAGAGTCCAGTGCGGCTCGGTGAAAACCCGGACGGTCCTGTCTGGCCGGGAAGGTTCCGCCTCGGCTTGCGGACCTCCAGATTCCGTGGTGGTGGGAGTCCACTCTGCGATAAAGTCGGCCAAGACCTGGCTCTTGGTAGCGCTGCGGGGCTGGAAGTCGCGTTGGAACTCTACTAGCTCCGCGGCCCATTTGGCAATATTCCCAGTGGCGTTAGAATTGCGCAGGATTGCTCTTAACGGGTAAGAGGTCACCACGACAACTTTATGCGCCTGGAAATAATGGCGCAACTTTCTGGAAGCAATAAGTAACGCGTAGGCGAACTTGTGAGCTTCCAGATATCTGGCCCTTGCCCCGTGGAGGACCTCACTGACGTAATATACCGGCTTCTGGGTGGTCCGGACCTTAGTGGTAGGTCCGAGGCCACCTCTCCCTGCCAGGTTGGCCCCCTGGTCGGTTTGGCCTCCAGCTTCTGGTGGCTCACCGCCTTGGCAGGGCAGTGTGCCAACCGGACCCCTGGTATCGGGGCCGGCTGCAGCTCCTGTGGTGGGCGGACCACCACCTTCCACTTGGGGGACCCCGGTGTCTCCCTCGTGGGGATGGTCTGGTCGCTCGGTGACCAAGACCATGCTTACTACCTCGGATGTTGCCGCGAGGTAGAGAAACAGGGTCTCACCAGACTCTGGCGCCACTAAAATGGGCAGAGTAGTGAGATGCTGCTTCAACTCCTGGAAGGCTTGTTCAGCCTCTTCGGTCCATATGAATGGTCCGGACTTCCTCAAAAGCTTGAAGAAGGGCAGGGCTCTCTCAGCTAGCTTTGAGATAAACCGGCTGAGGGCTGCCAAGGACCCAGTGAGTTTCTGGAGGTCCTTGATGCAGGCCGGCGGCCACATAGCCTCGATTGCCCTGATCTTGGTTGGGTTTGCCTCTATGCCGCGATGTGACACTAGGAAACCTAACAGCTTACCAGCCGAGATGCCAAAAACGCATTTCTCGGGGTTCAGCTTCGTGCGCGTTGTGCGCAACCTGTCGAAAACAAGGGCTAGGTCTTCCATCAAGGTCGACCCTACCCTGGTCTTAATAACAATGTCATCGACATAGACCTCTACCATGTTTCTTATCAGGTCATGGAACGTAAAATTCATGGCACGCAGAAACGTAGGTAAAGCATTCCTCAGACCATATGGCATTACAACGTAACAATATAAACCATCTACTGTTACGAAGGCTGTATGCCTCTTATCCTCCTCATCCATCTGGATCTGATGAAACCCAGAGTACGCATCCAAAAAAGACAAAAGTTCACACCCGGAGGTGGAATCTACTATCTGGTCTATGCGTGGTAGGGGATAAGGGTCTGGAGGACATACTTTGTTGAGGCTGGTGTAGTCGATACACATTCGAAGCTTCCCGTTCGCCTTGGGGACGACCACCGGGTTGGCCAGCCACTCGGGGTGATGGACCTCCTCGATGAAGCCCGCGTCGAGGAGCTTCCGGACCTCCTGACGGATGAAGTCCTGGCGCTCCACGGACTGCCTCCGTGGCTTTTGCCGCACCGGCTTGGCGTCCGGGTTGATCTTCAAACGGTGCTCAATCACTTCCCTAGGGATCCCAGGCATCTGCGACGGTTCCCAGGCGAACACGTCAACATTTGCCCAGAGGAAAGCAATGAGCGCGTCTCCCTATTTCTCCCAGATTCCCTGCGATGCGGGTGGTCTGGGAGGGTTCCGCCCCGATCTGGACGGTCTTGACCGGCACGTCCTCTGGGTCGGAAGGGCGTACCTTGGGCACCTTCGGTTCCTTAACAGGAACCTTGGCCCGAGAGGTCGAAGGGTTGTCCCCCGCCGGGTTCGCTGCGTCAGTAGCGAGAGCATGGAGCTTCTCTACCGTGGCGACGGCTGCGTGGCAGTCTCCCGGCACGGTGAGAACACCCGCCGGGGATGCCATCTTCATGACCAAGTACCCGAAATGGGCAACGGCCATGAAGCGGTAAAGTGCCGGTCTGCCAATGATGGCGTTGAATGGCAGGTTGACTTCCGCGACATCGAACTGGACGTTCTCTGTGCGGAATTTCTCCGGGGTCCCGAAGGTGACCGGCAGGTCGATCTTCCCTTTCGGGTAGATCGGTACTGGACCCACGCCGGAGAATGGGCGCGTCGGAGCCAGGCGTGACTCCGGAATCTGCAGCTGTTTGAAGGCTGCGTGGCTGATGATGTTGAGGGCGGCTCCGCCGTCGATCAACACGTGGTGGAGCCGTATGTTGGCGACCACTGGCGACGTGATGATCGGCAGCACGCCAGCCCCAGCCATGTTCTCCGGGCAGTCGGCCGGCCCGAAGGAGATGGTGGTGTCTCTCCACTTGTGGTGTGGAGCCACCCCTGGGACGCTCGGCCTGACCGAGAGGACTTCTCGACGCAGGGCCTTCACGTCTCGCCGGGAGGCGACCTCCCAGCTTCCGTCGTACATGACGTACAGCCTCTTGCGACGTTCGTTGTCGCTGGATTCGGAGCTGGAGTGGCCTAGAGCGTAAACGCTCTTGAGCTCCCGCTCCGGGGGCTGGTAGCCCATCTCCTTGCCTCCAGCGGCGGGCTCGCCGTCGCTGGCAGCCTTCCCCTTGCCAGGGCGCTGGCGTGGGGGCGAGTCGTCCTTGGCCGGACGCTCACGGCGCTCACGGCGCTCACTGAGACGCCGTTGCACGAGCTTCTGTATCTCGCGACAGTCGGCGGCGTTGTGACCGCTGTTGGGATGAACAGGGCATGAGCCGCCACTGTTCCGCGCCTGTTGCCTCGGGCGCTTGCCGTCGGTGTCGCGGCCTCCAGGTGCTGCCGCAGCGACAGGGGCCCCTTCCAGGCACCTCTCAGGGCGTCGGCCCTTCTTCTTTTTCTTGCTGCCCTCTAGGGCAGCACCGGCAGAGGCGCCTGCCCGGGCAGACCCGTCCTGCTGTGGGGAGTGCCATGCACGCCCCTCGGCGGCCCTAGCGCACTTGTCCGCCAGTGCGTACAGGGTGGCGACGTCCTGTACTTGGCGGGTCGCCAGTTTCTCCAGCATCTTCTCATCACGGACGCCTTGCCGGAAGGCTGTGATGATGGACGCGTCGGAGATGCGAGGTATTGTCCCCCGCACCTTGGCGAAGCGAGCGACGAACGCTCGGAGGGATTCCCCAGGCTCCTGACGTACTGCATGGAGGTGGGCCTCCACACCGTACTGCTGGCATGCACTCGCGAAGTTCGCCAGGAACAGAGTGCAGAGCTCCTCCCAGGATCGGATTGACCCGGAGGAGAGGTTCATGAGCCAAGTCCGGGCCGGCCCAGACAAGGCGACATGGAAGTATGACGCCATAACGGCGTCGTCTCCGCCAGCCGCTGTGATAGCGGTGACGTACACCTGCAGGAATTCCGACGGGTTGGTATTCCCGTCGTATTTTTCCGGCAGGTGCGGCCGGAACTTCTGCGGCCAGCGTGCGGAGCGGAGACTGTCCGCGAGCGCGGCGCAGCCGACTCCAGCCGATACGACCCCCGGTGGCGATTGTACGCCAACCGGAGGTTGCACGTAAGCCGGGGGCTTAGGTGCAGCAGTGGCGAACGCAGCGTCAAGGTTCTTGCCCTTGGCGGTGTTTGGCTGCACCCGTGGTTGCTCCACGGTGGTGGGGGTGCCTGCTCGCCGGCGGTTGAGCTCAGCTCGCAGGTCTTCCGTCTGCGCGCTCCTCACTGAGGGGGAGCGCGCGGATGTTGCCGCATCGTGCTGCCTGCGGCGGTTCGACCTCCCCCCGCTGCTGGGAGGGGGTCGCGATCCAGTCCTAGCTGGGCCAGGGGTGACCTCAGCTAGGTGGATCAGGCGATCCACATCGCTCCGCCACTGCGCCAGGGCGCTAGGAGAGGCTGTCGGCCCCGGGGGGTTACGAAGCAGCTCCCTGGCTGCGGCGAGCGGGCCGCTGGCAGCAGCGGGGTTCGCCGTGGCGGCATTTGCCGCTACAGCGCTCGCTACAGCAGTGTTTGCAGCAGCGGCGCCCCCCGTGGGGCGTCGAGGGACCCGCGGCGTCCGCGCCGCGCCCTCAGAATGGTGGGGGGAGGCCTGCGACCCAGTCGAGGCCACCTCCTCTGATGCGGCTGCATCCTCTTGAATGTCGTGGATGCGAACCATCATGCCGTGAGGGATGATGCTAACTGATGCCTTCCCCCTACCTGGCGCGCCAAATGTCGGAGCGGGCGTGCTCCTGGTCAGGTGGCGGAATGCACCCGGCCGAGATCCTAAGTACTAAGAGTAGTTAGGGGGAGCGATCGTTGTTAGCTGGTCGATAGTGGCACGATGGTGACGAGAGGGTTTAGAGTGGTTCGGGCCGCCGGAGCGTAATACCCTACGTCCACTGTGGGTGTGTTCTTGTATTCCTGTCTGTAGGGGAAGACAGTGAGGATTGTGAGCTTGTGCTTTGTGGGTTGAGTCTGTCTGGTCTGAGGAGACTGTCCCCTTTCGTGTTGCGTATGCCTCCCCTTTTATAGCCCAAGGGGGGCATGTACATGGTGGCCGGGCCCCGACAGGTGGACCCGGCCCATTTCCTCTATGCTACAGCTCTATCTTGTGCCTGATGTCCAACGCTCGCATGCTTTGGGCCTGTACCACCGACGCGACCTGGCATGGCCTGGAGATCCGCCATGTCGTCCTGTCGTCTGGATACGGCGCCGCGCCGTCCTGCCTTACGCCGTCCTGTCCCATCGGCTGCTAAACCCGCTGGGAGGCTTCAGAGGCCGAGGGACAGGCGACGCGCACGCGTGACGGGACAGGGCGCTCGTAGTAGCGTTGTAGCGCCGCTACCTAGTATTAGGCTGAGCGCGGCCGCCGCGCGTGGCGCGGCTCATGATGAGTACAACGTACTTGTTTACTCAATATAGACCCCAGTGTAGCCGGGGAAATCAACTGTAGTGCCCTGCTATCGCCGTCGCGCCTCGGTAAGGCGCGCCCCTTTGCTTCGCCGCCGCCGCCTGCCAGCGGCGGTGCCAGCGGCGATGGGGGCACGCCCGTCTGACAGCGGCGGTGTCAGCGTGCTACGGGCGCGCGCCCGCCTGACAGCGGCGGCGTCGGCGGGCAACGGGGGCACGCCCGGCTGACAGCGGCGGTGTCAGTGGCATCGGGGCGTGCCCGCCTGACAGCGGTGGTGTCAGCGGCATCGGGCACGCCTACCTGCCCGCAATAAATGCAGTAGGTGGGCGAGGCCCCTGTCTGAAGGCTCCGCCTCTCGCCCTATGGGCACGTGGCAGCGCAAGACCTCCCCGTGCCCTGTGGGCACGTGGCGGCCCCGAACCACCGAAGGCGCTGGCTCCGGACCTCCCCGTGCCCTGTGGGCACGTGGCGGCCCCAGACCACCGAAGGCGCTGGCTCCGGACCTCCGAGAGGTCCGGACCTCACCTTCCCCTGAGGGACTCCTCGCGTGCGGGGGGGGGGGGCTCGGAGCTCGCTGAAGGAGGTCCGGGGCCTCCCCTGTGGGCCGGGAGCGCGGCCCAGCTTTTATAAGGAGTAGGCCGGGCCCGCCTGTACGCGGTCTAGGCCCTCCTTGGTGATCTTTGTCTAGTGTAAGCGGGTACCCGGTTAGCTGGGTACCGACAGTGGCCCCTGGGCTCGCCTCCGGTGAGTTTTTCGAACCTGAGGTGAGCCCATCATCGCTTACTTCTCAATCCGTCGGGAGCCACGTGTGGTTACCGGCGCTTAGCTATTAGGCTCGTAGTTGGGCAGGGCCCACTACTTGATTTTTGGTCGAGGCTTTGACTCGCCTGACCCTGCTGAGAGCCCGGCACGCCTGATCTTGCCGATCGTCCGCCTTACCCGACCTTGGAGGGGGCCTAGTCCACCCGGCCCCGCGGGATGGCTCCGTGGGCCCCCACGATCTGGGGGCGCCCGATCGTGGGAATCTCCCAGGAAACGTGGGGGCAGGCCCGCGTCGGGAACCGCGCGGCGGTTCACCTACCCCTTCTCCTGCCATTAAGGCGGGGGCAGATGGTTACGTGGGCAGCCGTGGATAAAGCGGAAAGGCAGGGGCCCCGCGCGTTGCGCCGAGACGCGCGTCCGTGAGCGGCCGCCGGTTCGCCTTCCTGCCTTACTTGCTCTTCTACCCGCCTGTCATGACTGCCTCCCCGGGCCCCTGCTGTCATAGACCTAGGGGTCCGTGGGTGCGTCCGTGCGTGCGTGCGCTTGATGCCCGCGGCTTGCGGAGGATTGGGGGCAACCGTCAAATAGGGTTCTCGACCATCGGCCGAGCACACCCTTCAGCCATTTGCTTTTGCACCCCTCGCATCCGCCGCGGCGCTACGTCTTCCTCGCAGCAGCGCTTTCGTTCCTTGCCTATTGCCCGCTTCTTCTCTTCCCCACCGCCAGATTCCTCAGCGATGGGTTCAGGCCACCAATCTTTCCGAGAGACTGGGGAGAACCTCACCCGCGTCCGCCGCCTGCTCGGCTGGACGGACGCGGAGCACTGCGACAATGTTCGCACGGGCTCCCTCCCCCACCGCAACTTGCAGCCGGGGGAGTTCGTCCTCTTCGTCCCCTACCTTTACTGCGGTCTGGGGATTCCGATCTCCTCCTTCTTCATGCTGCTGCTGGAGGCGTTTGGGTTGCAGCTCCAGCATCTCACCCCCCACTCCATCCTTCATGCGGCAATCTTTGCCCACCTCTGTGAGATGTTCGTGGGGGTTCCTCCCTGCGTGACGCTCTTCCGCCACTTCTTCTCGGTGAGGTGTTCCGGGAGGAGCTCGACGGAGATCGGCCGCTACTACTTCCTGCTGAAGGGGTCTGGGGGAAGGTCGACCTACCTCCCCACCTTCGCCAGCGCCAAGTGGGAGCACTGGCGCAACGACTGGGTGATCGTCAGGGCGGAGCCGAACGACCGGCTGGCTCTCCCTGATAGCAGTCCCGACGCATCCCTCCCGGAGTGGGGTGCCTCGACGGATCTACCACCCGAGTTCTCCCCCGTGCTGGCCAGGATCACCGAGCTCGTCAGCGGCGGGCTAACCTCGATGCACGTTCTCGCGGACTTCCTCAGGCGGAGGCTCGCCCCCCTGCAGATGCGGCCAAGGCTGGCGTGGAGCTACACCAACTCCAATGACTGCAGCCGGGTGGTGCGTGGCGAAGACCATGATCTGAGGCCGCTCCTGCTGGAGGAATGGGTGCGGTGCGTCACGGACGAGAGCTTCTCTCCGGAGCAGCTGCGCCTGCCGTCCGCCATCGTGTCGCTCTGCCGCGACCAGGCCTTGCGGACGGCGGTGCTCCGAGAGATGCCCACGCTCGACGACGGCGGCCTCGCGGCGTGGCAGCTTGGGGGCGACCCCAACCGGGGGGTCCACATCGACGACCCCCCGGTTGGGGGTTCTGGTGCCAGAGGCACTGCTCCCACAGACAAGGGCAAGAGGCCGGTGGCAGCGTCCCCCGTTGTTTCGCCGGCGGGCGGCGAGGAGACGCGGCGAAGGCTGGTTTGCGGCGACGGGACCTTTGTCTCGGAGCCCGACCCGAAGCGCCAGCGGACCTCGGGGGAAGGAAGCTCCTCTGGGCAAGGGGAGCGAGTGCCACCGCCGCATCCGAACCAGCGGCACCCACAGCGCCGGGCACCTCCTCCGACGCCGGACCAGCAGCGGCGGCCCTCTCCGGCACCGCCGGCCTCGGGCCCGCGGCAGCAGCAGCGACCGACAGCGCCGGCCGCGGAACGGCAGCCGCGGCGAGGCTCTGGCCTTCGTGGCCGCTGGTCGGCGCCTACCTTGAGGTAAGCCCTTTAAGTTAGTCTCGAACACTTCGCGGTACCACGGCTAGCTTTTTCAAGCTTCTCAACCTTCCATCGTGTGTTTTGTTTAGGCCGACACGCCCGGCCGGCACTCCTCCCCCCAGCGGCTCTGGTGGCCAGGCGGCCACAGCAGAGAAGTGCGCCCCTGGTGGTCCGACGGCAAAGAATGCCTCGCGGGCCCGGGCTTCGACTGAGGGGCCTGCACCGGGGGCCGCCCCGTCTGTCCAGCCCCAGGCCCCGGGTGGACCGACGCCGGGGGGCGCCTCGGGGGCTGAGACCGCACCCCGAATGCCTGCTGAGGAGGCAGCTCCGGACGCGCAGCCCCAGGCACCAGGCAGCCCGATGCCGGAAGGCGTTGCGGCCCAAGGGCCCGCGCTGGGGGTGGCTCCTGACGCTCGGACCTCGGAGCCTTTGTCGCCCGCCGCCCAGACGGCCAGCCCCGGATCTCCGCCCCCTGCCGAGGGGGAACTGGAGGAGGTTCTGGGTAGGCCGCTCCTGCCCCTGCCCCAGACGGGTGGAGCCCCTCTCCCTCGCGTGCTGCGTCGGGCGCGCCAGGCCCTGGACGACGCCCAGGAGGCGCTCCAGCTGGAGTGGGCGCGGCTGCAGCAGGAGCGCGAGGGCCTGGACGGCTGGCGGGCCCGTCTGGGGGAGCAGATCGAAGCCGCCACCGCCCAGCACACCCGGACCCGTGCGGAGCTTTCCTCTGCCCGCACCGAGCTCGATGCCGACCGCGCGGCCTTCCATGAGGACCTGCAGAGGCTCATTGGCCGAGAGCGCGCGGTTGGGGTCCGCGAGAAGCAGGCCGAGGTGGGCGAGGCGCGGCTGAAGCTCGACCAGGCGAAGCTGGAGTCCGCGTGGAAAGGCGTGGAGCAGCGCCGGCTAGAGCTGGTGGAGGTGTCCGAGCGGCAGGCTGCTGTCAACGCTGAGCTTGACAAGATGAAGCTGAGGCTTGTCGAGCGCGAGGCAGCAGTTGCGGCCCATGAGGAATCCGCTGCTCAGCGCGAGGCATCGGCCAAGGCTCTCAGGGACTCCGCTGTTCGCCAGGCTACTACGCTCAAGGTCCGTGAGGACTGGGTGAAGTCCCGGGAGGCAGAGCTGGCGAACCAGGAGAAGCAGCGGCTAGCTGAGCGGGCCGCCCTGGAGCAGCTGAAGCAGGGTGCTGCCCAGCAGGCGGCGGCGGAGGACCGGGAGCAGATGCACGCCGGCCTTCAACGCATCGCCGACTGGGCCGGGGAGGCGAGTTCGGCTCTGGTACCGCTCGGACTGAGTCCGATCCGGGTGACAGAGCCGCCGTCCACTATTGCGGACGCCTTCCCCGTCCTTGACTCGGCGGTGGAGCGACTCCGGCGCCTGGACTCCACGCTCGGGGAGCGCCTTGAAGCCGAGGGCCGCGAGCTGTGCCGCCTCGTGGTGGAGCACCTCCTGGTCTGCTTCCGGAGCCACGACCCCGCCATTTCCTTGGACCCGGTCATTGCAGGTCCGGTGGAGGAAGCGGAGGCCGCCGCCCGAGATAGCGTGCAGGAGGCGGTGGAGGTCGTTGCCGCCCGGTTCCAGCGGACCCCTGCAGACGAGGACCCGGATGCACCGGGGACAGGAGCCTCCCCAGCGTCGTAGGGCAACGGTTTTTGCTGTTTTGTTTTTTTTAATGCTATGTAAAACATTAGTATGGACAAGTAATATAAGAATGGTAGTTGCGACTTATCTCCATTTACTCCCTGCTGCATGCTGGTGTGTTGTTACCTGACCCACTGGCCCCCTGGTAGGTAGGCTCTAAGTTTTGAGGCTGGCTACCACCGAGTCAGAGGCCAGACCTGCATGCAACTCACGGCAAATGTCAGTGTCGCACCTACGGGACCTACTCTGAGTTGACCTTTTCCGCTATTCGAGGTCCGGAGCGTTTGCTGTCCGGGCCAGGGGCCAGGATGTTTGTTCATGGGATAGCAGGGTGTGTGAGTTAAGGGTACAGAACCAGGCAAAACTGCGACACAGCCCTGGACCATCCTTAGTCCAAAACATCTTAGCTGTGGTCCGGTCCTGCAGCCGTTCGGACCTCTCTTAGCGAAACAAAGGTAACCGCGCTGCCTCGAAGTCCTTGGAGTCGCAGTCGGACCTTGCTGCTGAGGTTAGGGGGTGTGCCATTAGCTTAGGAGGTGGTCCGGAGCACTAAGTGCACTGTTCCTGATACTGGGGGGAACTCACGGCGTGGTAGGGAGTGTTCAGTGCTTAGGGTATGAGACCAGGCTAAGCAGCTGACAGCTTTGTGCTACCAAGGCGAGCCCCTTTTCTCTGGACCTGGCACCCAGTATTCCGGACCTCCTTCCCAGCCTCTGTGCTAACCATTTCACACTCAAGCTGCTAAGTCCTGCTGGTTCCAAGGAGGTTTTTGGCAAGAGTAGGATTCCACGCAGGGGTTAGGAAAAATTGAAACAGATGGCAGCTGAGTAAGCAGTAGGGTAACAGCGGAGACAAGAATTTCAGGGCTAAACTCTTTCTTTAATCAAGCGGTACAGGGTGTCATGTGATGTCAGCCAGAGGTCGGGATTGCAAGGGCGGACCTTCACCGCTCTGGTCCATATGGTGGTCCTATTTAGCTTATAAAAAGAAAGAGGGTTGCCCTGAATTTCTTGCCTACGGATAAAACTTACGGAGGTGTTCTATATTCCATGGGTTCGGTAGCGGAACTCCTTCCTCCGTGGCGAGGCGAACGCAACCGGGGCGACTAACTTCTGTCACCTTGAAGGGGCCTTCCCAGCTGGGGAGAGTTTGTTGCGCCCTTCTCGGCTCAAGATGCGCCTCAGGACCAGGTCCCCAGGTTGGAGTGCCCTGCCCCGCACGGTTCGCTCATGATAGCGTTTGAGCGCTTGGTTGTACCGTGCGTTCTGGATTGCAGCCTGCCATCTTTGCTCCTCGACGAGGTCAACGTCGTTGCGCCTAGCCTGTTCCTGCAAAGATTCATCAAAAGCTTGGACCCGTGGGGAGCCCAAGAGTATTTCTGGTGGGAGGCATGCCTCGGCCCCGTATACCAGGAAGAATGGGGTTTCCCCGGTTGCTCGGCTGGGTGTGGTCCGGTTCCCCCATAGCACGCAGGGGAGCTCATCAACCCATTTCGCACCGTGCTTTTCCAAGCAGTTGAAGGTGCGGGTTTTGAGCCCCTTGAGGATTTCCGCGTTAGCTCTTTCGACCTGTCCATTGCTCCTAGGATGTGCTACAGACGCGAAGCATAACTGGATGCCAACGCCGTCGCAGTAGTCCTGGAAGACCCGGCTCCTGAACTGGGTCCCGTTGTCCGTTATGATACGGCTGGGGACGCCGAACCGGCACACAATGGACTTAAGGAAAGCAGTTGCAGTTCCTTGGGTGATGCTTACCACTGGGGTTACCTCAGGCCATTTTGTGAATTTGTCAATGGCGACGTAGAGGTACCGGTACCCACCGACAGCTCTAGGGAAAGGTCCCAGGATGTCCACCCCCTATACCGCGAAGGGCCAAGAGGGTGGGATCATCTGCAGAGACTGAGCCGGTGTGTGTATCTGCTTTGTGTGGAACTGACACGCCTTGCAGGACCTTACTAGCTCAGCTGCATCCTGGAGCGCTGTCGGCCAGTAAAAGCCATGCCGAAAGGCTTTACCGACCAGCGTACGGGACCCTGAATGATTCCCGCACTCGCCTCCATGGATCTCCGCGAGTAAATCGCGGCCCTCCTCCCGGGTTATGCATCGCATGAGGATGCCATTGGCGCCATGCCTGTAGAGATCCCCTTCTACTAGCGTGTAGCGTTTAGCCAATCGCACTATGCGCTCAGCAGACACACGTTCTTCGGGAAGGATTTTGTCCTTCAGGTAGTCCCGGATCTCGGAGATCCGTGCATCGGGACTGCCCTGAGCCATTGGATGTGTCCCTGATGACATGCCGGGGTCATCAGTCCACACGATCCTTGGTGGGCTCCAGAGATGGAGGACCACCGGGACTGCTAGCTTCGAGGTGCTAGTTCTGCCCCCTTCGCCCAGTTCGGCTGGCTGGGCGGTTGGTCTCAGCAGCTGTCTTTTGAAGACGCCCTCGGGTACTGGGCCCCGAGTCGATGCCCTCGCGGAGAGGTCATCTGCCACTGAGTTGAGGTTCCTGGGAACGTGCTGCAGTTCCAGGACCTCGAAGTCCTTCTCGAGCTCCCTCACTCGCATGAGGTATGCTGCGAGCTGGGGGTTATTGCAGCAGCACTCCCCCCGGACCTGTCTGATCACTAACTGGAAATCCCCCTTAACCAGGAGCTGCTTGATTCCTAGTGACTGGGCGATCATGAGCCCGAAGATCAAGCCTTCGTATTCCGCCATGTTGTTAGTGGCTTTGAATTCGAAGCATACTATGTACTTTACTTGATCCCCGTCCGGGTCCATGAGGACCACTCCTGCTCCGGACCCTTTTTCGCGGGCGGACCCGTCGAAGAAGAGAGTCCAGTGCGGCTCGGTGAAAACCCGGACGGTCCTGTCTGGCCGGGAAGGTTCCGCCTCGGCTTGCGGACCTCCAGATTCCGTGGTGGTGGGAGTCCACTCTGCGATAAAGTCGGCCAAGACCTGGCTCTTGGTAGCGCTGCGGGGCTGGAAGTCGCGTTGGAACTCTACTAGCTCCGCGGCCCATTTGGCAATATTCCCAGTGGCGTTAGAATTGCGCAGGATTGCTCTTAACGGGTAAGAGGTCACCACGACAACTTTATGCGCCTGGAAATAATGGCGCAACTTTCTGGAAGCAATAAGTAACGCGTAGGCGAACTTGTGAGCTTCCAGATATCTGGCCCTTGCCCCGTGGAGGACCTCACTGACGTAATATACCGGCTTCTGGGTGGTCCGGACCTTAGTGGTAGGTCCGAGGCCACCTCTCCCTGCCAGGTTGGCCCCCTGGTCGGTTTGGCCTCCAGCTTCTGGTGGCTCACCGCCTTGGCAGGGCAGTGTGCCAACCGGACCCCTGGTATCGGGGCCGGCTGCAGCTCCTGTGGTGGGCGGACCACCACCTTCCACTTGGGGGACCCCGGTGTCTCCCTCGTGGGGATGGTCTGGTCGCTCGGTGACCAAGACCATGCTTACTACCTCGGATGTTGCCGCGAGGTAGAGAAACAGGGTCTCACCAGACTCTGGCGCCACTAAAATGGGCAGAGTAGTGAGATGCTGCTTCAACTCCTGGAAGGCTTGTTCAGCCTCTTCGGTCCATATGAATGGTCCGGACTTCCTCAAAAGCTTGAAGAAGGGCAGGGCTCTCTCAGCTAGCTTTGAGATAAACCGGCTGAGGGCTGCCAAGGACCCAGTGAGTTTCTGGAGGTCCTTGATGCAGGCCGGCGGCCACATAGCCTCGATTGCCCTGATCTTGGTTGGGTTTGCCTCTATGCCGCGATGTGACACTAGGAAACCTAACAGCTTACCAGCCGAGATGCCAAAAACGCATTTCTCGGGGTTCAGCTTCGTGCGCGTTGTGCGCAACCTGTCGAAAACGAGGGCTAGGTCTTCCATCAAGGTCGACCCTACCCTGGTCTTAATAACAATGTCATCGACATAGACCTCTACCATGTTTCTTATCAGGTCATGGAACGTAAAATTCATGGCACGCAGAAACGTAGGTAAAGCATTCCTCAGACCATATGGCATTACAACGTAACAATATAAACCATCTACTGTTACGAAGGCTGTATGCCTCTTATCCTCCTCATCCATCTGGATCTGATGAAACCCAGAGTACGCATCCAAAAAAGACAAAAGTTCACACCCGGAGGTGGAATCTACTATCTGGTCTATGCGTGGCAGGGGATAAGGGTCTGGAGGACATACTTTGTTGAGGCTGGTGTAGTCGATACACATTCGAAGCTTCCCGTTCGCCTTGGGGACGACCACCGGGTTGGCCAGCCACTCGGGGTGATGGACCTCCTCGATGAAGCCCGCGTCGAGGAGCTTCCGGACCTCCTGACGGATGAAGTCCTGGCGCTCCACGGACTGCCTCCGTGGCTTTTACCGCACCGGCTTGGCGTCCGGGTTGATCTTCAAACGGTGCTCAATCACTTCCCTAGGGATCCCAGGCATCTGCGACGGTTCCCAGGCGAACACGTCAACATTTGCCCGGAGGAAAGCAATGAGCGCGTCTCCCTATTTCTCCCAGATTCCCTGCGATGCGGGTGGTCTGGGAGGGTTCCGCCCCGATCTGGACGGTCTTGACCGGCACGTCCTCTGGGTCGGAAGGGCGTACCTTGGGCACCTTCGGTTCCTTAACAGGAACCTTGGCCCGAGAGGTCGAAGGGTTGTCCCCCGCCGGGTTCGCTGCGTCAGTAGCGAGAGCATGGAGCTTCTCTACCGTGGCGACGGCTGCGTGGCAGTCTCCCGGCACGGTGAGAACACCCGCCGGGGATGCCATCTTCATGACCAAGTACCCGAAATGGGCAACGGCCATGAAGCGGTAAAGTGCCGGTCTGCCAATGATGGCGTTGAATGGCAGGTTGACTTCCGCGACATCGAACTGGACGTTCTCTGTGCGGAATTTCTCCGGGGTCCCGAAGGTGACCGGCAGGTCGATCTTCTCTTTCGGGTAGATCGGTACTGGACCCACGCCGGAGAATGGGCGCGTCGGAGCCAGGCGTGACTCCGGAATCTGCAGCTGTTTGAAGGCTGCGTGGCTGATGATGTTGAGGGCGGCTCCGCCGTCGATCAACACGTGGTGGAGCCGTATGTTGGCGACCACTGGCGACGTGATGATCGGCAGCACGCCAGCCCCAGCCATGTTCTCCGGGCAGTCGGCCGGCCCGAAGGAGATGGTGGTGTCTCTCCACTTGTGGTGTGGAGCCACCCCTGGGACGCTCGGCCTGACCGAGAGGACTTCTCGACGCAGGGCCTTCACGTCTCGCCGGGAGGCGACCTCCCAGCTTCCGTCGTACATGACGTACAGCCTCTTGCGACGTTCGTTGTCGCTGGATTCGGAGCTGGAGTGGCCTAGAGCGTAAACGCTCTTGAGCTCCCGCTCCGGGGGCTGGTAGCCCATCTCCTTGCCTCCAGCGGCGGGCTCGCCGTCGCTGGCAGCCTTCCCCTTGCCAGGGCGCTGGCGTGGGGGCGAGTCGTCCTTGGCCGGACGCTCACGGCGCTCACGGCGCTCACTGAGACGCCGTTGCACGAGCTTCTGTATCTCGCGACAGTCGGCGGCGTTGTGACCGCTGTTGGGATGAACAGGGCATGAGCCGCCACTGTTCCGCGCCTGTTGCCTCGGGCGCTTGCCGTCGGTGTCGCGGCCTCCAGGTGCTGCCGCAGCGACAGGGGCCCCTTCCAGGCACCTCTCAGGGCGTCGGCCCTTCTTCTTTTTCTTGCTGCCCTCTAGGGCAGCACCGGCAGAGGCGCCTGCCCGGGCAGACCCGTCCTGCTGTGGGGAGTGCCATGCACGCCCCTCGGCGGCCCTAGCGCACTTGTCCGCCAGTGCGTACAGGGTGGCGACGTCCTGTACTTGGCGGGTCGCCAGTTTCTCCAGCATCTTCTCATCACGGACGCCTTGCCGGAAGGCTGTGATGATGGACGCGTCGGAGATGCGAGGTATTGTCCCCCGCACCTTGGCGAAGCGAGCGACGAACGCTCGGAGGGATTCCCCAGGCTCCTGACGTACTGCATGGAGGTGGGCCTCCACACCGTACTGCTGGCATGCACTCGCGAAGTTCGCCAGGAACAGAGTGCAGAGCTCCTCCCAGGATCGGATTGACCCGGAGGAGAGGTTCATGAGCCAAGTCCGGGCCGGCCCAGACAAGGCGACATGGAAGTATGACGCCATAACGGCGTCGTCTCCGCCAGCCGCTGTGATAGCGGTGACGTACACCTGCAGGAATTCCGACGGGTTGGTATTCCCGTCGTATTTTTCCGGCAGGTGCGGCCGGAACTTCTGCGGCCAGCGTGCGGAGCGGAGACTGTCCGCGAGCGCGGCGCAGCCGACTCCAGCCGATACGACCCCCGGTGGCGATTGTACGCCAACCGGAGGTTGCACGTAAGCCGGGGGCTTAGGTGCAGCAGTGGCGAACGCAGCGTCAAGGTTCTTGCCCTTGGCGGTGTTTGGCTGCACCCGTGGTTGCTCCACGGTGGTGGGGGTGCCTGCTCGCCGGCGGTTGAGCTCAGCTCGCAGGTCTTCCGTCTGCGCGCTCCTCACTGAGGGGGAGCGCGCGGATGTTGCCGCATCGTGCTGCCTGCGGCGGTTCGACCTCCCCCCGCTGCTGGGAGGGGGTCGCGATCCAGTCCTAGCTGGGCCAGGGGTGACCTCAGCTAGGTGGATCAGGCGATCCACATCGCTCCGCCACTGCGCCAGGGCGCTAGGAGAGGCTGTCGGCCCCGGGGGGTTACGAAGCAGCTCCCTGGCTGCGGCGAGCGGGCCGCTGGCAGCAGCGGGGTTCGCCGTGGCGGCATTTGCCGCTACAGCGCTCGCTACAGCAGTGTTTGCAGCAGCGGCGCCCCCCGTGGGGCGTCGAGGGACCCGCGGCGTCCGCGCCGCGCCCTCAGAATGGTGGGGGGAGGCCTGCGACCCAGTCGAGGCCACCTCCTCTGATGCGGCTGCATCCTCTTGAATGTCGTGGATGCGAACCATCATGCCGTGAGGGATGATGCTAACTGATGCCTTCCCCCTACCTGGCGCGCCAAATGTCGGAGCGGGCGTGCTCCTGGTCAGGTGGCGGAATGCACCCGGCCGAGATCCTAAGTACTAAGAGTAGTTAGGGGGAGCGATCGTTGTTAGCTGGTCGATAGTGGCACGATGGTGACGAGAGGGTTTAGAGTGGTTCGGGCCGCCGGAGCGTAATACCCTACGTCCACTGTGGGTGTGTTCTTGTATTCCTGTCTGTAGGGGAAGACAGTGAGGATTGTGAGCTTGTGCTTTGTGGGTTGAGTCTGTCTGGTCTGAGGAGACTGTCCCCTTTCGTGTTGCGTATGCCTCCCCTTTTATAGCCCAAGGGGGGCATGTACATGGTGGCCGGGCCCCGACAGGTGGACCCGGCCCATTTCCTCTATGCTACAGCTCTATCTTGTGCCTGATGTCCAACGCTCGCATGCTTTGGGCCTGTACCACCGACGCGACCTGGCATGGCCTGGAGATCCGCCATGTCGTCCTGTCGTCTGGATACGGCGCCGCGCCGTCCTGCCTTACGCCGTCCTGTCCCATCGGCTGCTAAACCCGCTGGGAGGCTTCAGAGGCCGAGGGACAGGCGACGCGCACGCGTGACGGGACAGGGCGCTCGTAGTAGCGTTGTAGCGCCGCTACCTAGTATTAGGCTGAGCGCGGCCGCCGCGCGTGGCGCGGCTCATGATGAGTACAACGTACTTGTTTACTCAATATAGACCCCAGTGTAGCCGGGGAAATCAACTGTAGTGCCCTGCTATCGCCGTCGCGCCTCGGTAAGGCGCGCCCCTTTGCTTCGCCGCCGCCGCCTGCCAGCGGCGGTGCCAGCGGCGATGGGGGCACGCCCGTCTGACAGCGGCGGTGTCAGCGTGCTACGGGCGCGCGCCCGCCTGACAGCGGCGGCGTCGGCGGGCAACGGGGGCACGCCCGTCTGACAGCGGCGGTGTCAGTGGCATCGGGGCGTGCCCGCCTGACAGCGGTGGTGTCAGCGGCATCGGGCACGCCTACCTGCCCGCAATAAATGCAGTAGGTGGGCGAGGCCCCTGTCTGAAGGCTCCGCCTCGCGCCCTGTGGGCACGTGGCAGCGCAAGACCTCCCCGTGCCCTGTGGGCACGTGGCGGCCTCGGACCACCGAAGGCGCTGGCTCCGGACCTCCCCGTGCCCTGTGGGCACGTGGCGGCCCCGGACCACCGAAGGCGCTGGCTCCGGACCTCCCCGTGCCCTGTGGGCACGTGGCGGCCCCGTACCACCGAAGGCGCTGGCTCCGGACCTCCGAGAGGTCCGGACCTCACCTTCCCCTGAGGGACTCCTCGCGTGGGGGGGGGGCTCGGAGCTCGCTGAAGGAGGTCCGGGGCCTCCCCTGTGGGCCGGGAGCGCGGCCCAGCTTTTATAAGGAGTAGGCCGGGCCCGCCTGTACGCGGTCTAGGCCCTCCTTGGTGATCTTTGTCTAGTGTAAGCGGGTACCCGGTTAGCTGGGTACCGACAGCCGCGTACCAGATAATTGGGGTTTGTACTAGGAGGTGGACTCGTACGTAAGTAGGCTTTGGACCGAAGCGAACGGTTTGGGGCCGATTCTCACGGTGGATGGTCCATAATCGGATTTTAAGCGTATCCAAACAGGGTCTCAATGAGAATGAAACCCCACTGAGAATGGCATAAGAGAAATTCGTGTTTTTAGGACAAAATTCAAGCGATAATATTACATTTTTTTGTGGAACCAAGCTGGAGTACATAGAGCTGTTTGGTTCTTAGCCTGTCCCATCCGCTGCTCGTGAGGCAAACCATGAATATTTCTATGTCAGTTTGGTTTCATACTTTGAGTTAGGCATGCCTCCACCAATGCGTGTGCATGCAGCTTTACCTCAGGTTCGACGCGTGTTTTGACCGAGGCGTTTTAGGTGCCGAAGTTATGCCGAGGCGAGTGGAGCTATCGGAGGAAAGAGTTGTCTAAAATGCACAAACTCCACCCTCGTCTTCTCTGCGCTCTTACAATATGCATATACACAACATGTTATTTTATCGATTGTGCAAAACATGCATAAGCCTTTAGACCGTTTATGCTAAGTCCAGCGGAAAGATCAAAGGACGGAATCTTAGTTGTAGCAACGTTATTGAGAGACTGGAGCTTGAAATGTCCTGTACTTTAGTCCGTTGTGTGTACTCCATTCCGTTTTGTTGGAATCAGCCTCACTGGTAAGCACAACAGCGGCGCATGGGAGCGCTTTTATCGGCAGCATGGTGCGGTGCAAAGTTTTAATTTTTTTTCCCGTGGGCACGGTCGTCTCGGCCAGACACTTCCCAGAACGGATTTCACTGTCTCTGCTCTGCTCTGCCTGTCTAGCGCCTCTGCACATTTGTCGTAGCGCCAGCGGTAGCGCGCAGGCCGCGGCAAAGAGGGACAGCAGTAGCAGCGCTGTTGCCGGCCGGGCGCGCGTCAGCGACGACGTCACCCAGAGGAGGAACCGAATCGAACGGTTCGAAACCGAACCACACGTCCACGCGACGGCGCGAGGGGAGAACAAAGAAAGCGGGTGCGGGCACGAGAGAGGCTGCTGCTGTTGAGCTTGACCAGACGACGAGACCGCCGCCTCTTTCAACGGTGACGAGGCGCCGCGGGCCCCGCCGCCCCACACCCACCGCAACTTGAGTGGTTCGGTCAAATCTCATCCAGATCCAGCGGCTGGTTCCAGTCGGCTTCTCCTCCACAGGGCTGCCGTGGGCGCCAGCTCTGGCCGGCGCGGAAACGTCCGCGCGGAACCGCGACGCGCTAGGGGCCCCCCACTCCGGACATTTATCAGATTCCTGCTGGGAGTTGGGCTGCTGGTGCTCCGACCCGGATGCGATAAAACCACAGGGTACAGTTGGTCAAGCTACGAAAGTCTTTGAAATCGATACGTAGATGCAAGAAAGGTCAACCACGACTTTCACCATGGCCATGGGGATGCAAAATTCGAGATCGGCTCCTGCTGGACGCATCCAACTTTGTAACCCTCGCTCTCGCCTCCACGAGCAGCTAGCACGCATGGGTTTGAAGGGACCGTTCTTCTTACACGTTTGTTAAGCCGTTGTTACCAGATTTACCATAATCTTTAGACTACCATTAGCCAAAAAAATAAACTAAAGTGGATTAATACTAATTCATAATGTAACTAATGTCAACTAACTATTAGTCCATACTATTTTTATGACTAAACTTTAGGTATAATATATTCAGATGTGCCCTTAAATATCCTATTTATTATTTAAATTTTATTATATTCACAGTGTTTCCATCTCTATTTACACGCTACGTTGATGTTAGCTTTAGCCCTTATTAGCCGTTTGGAAAAACACATGGCTTGTGGCGTTAGATACACTTGTCGATTTTTAAAATGAAGGGCCACGCCACAATTGTCTAGAGCTTGTCATCTTTTATCCGCCGTAGATAGAACCTTTGCAAAGAACAGAGCCTAATTTATACTTACTAGACTAGTAAAATATACAATACACACACATGTTGCCACGAACAAAGTCTACAAATAATACCAGTTGCTTTGGCCACTGCAAATGATGCACAAACAGCGTGCCATCACGATTCTAGTCCCCCGGTCCCTTTCCGATCACTTAGGGTGGCAACGGGGCTGGTCGGGGAGGTGCCCCCCGTCCCTGCCTTGATCCCCGACATGCTCTCCCCGCCTTGGCCCCGACACGCTTGACGGGGCAAAAATTGTCCCCATCCCCATCCCCATACCCACGCAATCTCCGATCTCCGTTGGGGACCCGTGGGTGCTGCTCTGTTTGTGCATAAGGTCCAATGGCGCCAACATTACGCAGAGGTTGAGAGCCAGAGGGGCGATCGTTGGAGGGAGACAACGTACCGCCGTCAGATAGGACTAGAGCCGAGATGTCAAGCTGTGATGTGCTTCAGCGCCGAACGGAGCGGAGCACTGTGCTTGAGAGCCGAAGGAGCAAAGGCCGGACGGAGAGCCGACGGAGCCATGGAGGTGGTAGGCCGGAGGAGCGGACTGCCGAAGGGAAGCCACAGGAAGCCAAAGCTCCCGAGCGGGTGAGCGGTGGCACATCTTGTGCAAGGCCACGGGGGGCGCGAGGTAGGGGACAGATCGATGGATGGGCGGTGTGGCTGGGCCGGGATGGGGTGGGGATCGTGGAGTTCTTTAGTTGTAGGCTTAGTTCTTGTTGGGCTAGGCTCTATATTGGTTATCTATGTGTCTTGGCCAGCAATTCTTCATATGTTTCGGGTCCCCGCGAGGCTTCAAGGGTCAAAATCGCCCCCGCCCCCACCCCCGCCCCGTTATCATTTCGGGGCCCCGCCCAGTTCCCCCCACGGGGGGAAATCCTTCCCCGTCCCCACCAATTTTGGGGCGGGTTCCCGCGGGCCTCCATCCCCACCGGGGATTTTGCCACCCTGACCCATCACGCCAATGCAAAGCTCACGGCCGAGGGTATGTTTAGATCCATATGTAAGAGCAACTAATCATGGGAATCTCTTAAGCTCCGAGGTCTTTGAAACCGATGTGCAAGCAGAGTTAGTAGCAACTGATCATGGGATGCATTGACCTCTAGTTATAAACACGTCAAACTTTTTTCCCTCTCCCTGTCTTCTCCATCGAAAGGGAAACGATATCTATTGTTTTCTTAACACTTTGTCACTAAAACAGAGCATTGTTCTACCCTGTAAACCCGGAAGGACCCGGTAACCCGGTGGTTCGGGCCGCCCGAACCTCGAGATCCAGGCGTGCACGAGTAGAGGAACCTGCCGCGTCCGTGCCCGGTGGCCGCACGCTATAAATTCACTGGCTCCGTCTCGCCGCCTCTTCCACCCGCGGCCGCACCGCACCGCACCAACCCCGCCCCTAATCACCCCCACCCAACCCAAACCAAAAACCCAAACCAGACTTCTCCTAATCGCCGACGTCGCCGGAGGCTTCGCCGGAGCAGCGCTGACGGTAGGACATTCCCGGCCCCGCCCGCGCCTTCCCGCCGTCACGTGAGCCTCTGGGCGCGAGGAATCCTTGGCTCGGCTGCCTCGGTTCGGCGTATGCCAGATCTCGCGTTTCGACGGGGGCTTCCTGTTCCTCGATTTTTGATGAAAATTCGAGCGGGGCTGGCCGTTCGATGTCTTGTTTGCTTAATCCGGTGCGCGCTCCGATGTGATTGCAGGTTGCTTCGCTCGCCCAGGGGAGCAGAGCATGGCTTCGGTTGCGCCTCCGTCCTCCTCCTTCGCCGGCCTCGCCCCCCAACCGTAAGAAGCTCTTGCCTGCGCCACCCACCTCCCCAGTCCCCACTCGTGCTCTTGCTTGTTCGCCTGTTTGCGTCGCTTTGGTTCGCTGATCGTTTTCGATTTAGTCTGCTTTGGAGCGTAGAAACCAGCACTCAGGGCCACATTTTTGTATGCCTTATTATGATATCCGCCTCAATCTGTGCGGAGTAGTGAGTAAGCTGAATAGCGGGTGAGCCGCAAGAGAGCATGTTTCATAGTTGCAACTGGATTACAAAACGAACCTACAGAGTTTTTTTTTTTAACTTGACAGTCATGAGAAAGCTGGAGCTGGAGCTGAACTAGAAAAAAAGGCCGCAAGAATTTCTGTCTGAGATTTTTCCCGTTTCTGATCGCCTGTTTGTCACAATGCAGAGTGCGGTTTTTGAAAGGGTCCAGTGTGTCCCAGGAGACGAAGGGACCGCTTTGCAGTTTCTTGGCTCCAAATTTAAACAGTTCCAAAGTAAAATCATTGGGCTTGAGAATAGCGTCTTCCTTGAAAAGGGATGGTGTCTACCTAGCTGGTGGTGTCTCTCGGAATAGCGACATGCTATTGCCTAAAAGCACTTCCATTCGTGGCCAGGACCATCCAGTTGCTGGCCATGTACTCCCGACGGATTCCATGGTCGCGCCCGAAATCATATCTGCTAATTTGGCACGTGTTGTGGACAAGTTCTCAGATGACGACACGGACACTGAACTCGATTTGGATAGCCCGACAGAGGGATTTGCGTCCATTGCAGATGCTATTGAAGACATACGCCAAGGAAAAGTTAGTACATCTTAATAAATGTACTTATGATATCTTGTACTTCCATTCCATCGAATGCTCTGCTAACATTTGTTTATACTTGAAGCTTGTGATCGTTGTTGATGATGAGTCAAGAGAAAATGAAGGAGACCTGATAATGGCTGCTTCTTTGGTTACGCCAGAGGCTATGGCATTTATAGTTAGGCATGGGACAGGAATTGTGTGTGTCAGCATGAAAGAAGAAGATCTGGAAAGGCTGGAGCTTCCCTTAATGGTCAGCACAAAAGAAAACGAGGAGAAGCTATGCACTGCTTTCACCGTTACAGTGGTATGTTATTATAGTCATCATTCTCTTGCCACAACTTCTGGTGTTGATATGGGATTTTTTTGTTCTCTGGTCGAAAGTACGTACATGTAGTGTCATTATCATCACAGTTGGTTGCCTTATCAAATAAATAACTCCGCTAGAGTTGCACATTGATGTTCATTACATGCTGAAATACTCGTGTGTTGATTGAGTGATAGAATTCATTTTTGTACCTAGCCATCATTAATTATGGTAACGTCATAATCAAAATTTCGTTCCAGTTATTTGCCACACCACTATCAGTAAATAACTATAAATGACATGTGCAAAGTTATACTTATTTTTTAAAAAATACTTTATTTACTGTTCCTGTATTGTTTTGTGGCATTGAGTTTGAGCAAATTATATACTGTTCCTTTTGGACAGTGAGTTGTTTTACTGTTCTGTCACACAAAGTTTTCTCTTTACCGTTCTGCTCAGTCAATGAGTTTGCAGAACTTACATTCTATTGAATAATGAATATTAAACACCGCTAATATTGTACTGATAGGCTTACTAAGTTAACAGTGCATGTAGCAGTCTATCTGAATAATTCGGGAAAGGATCTAAGCAACTTGTATTAGTTTATTATGATCTGGTCCTATGAAATTTCCTCCCTTTTTTATCAGCTCTTAAGCTATGGATTTTTTTCTTTGCTTCTTAGGATGCGAAAGAGGGAACAACTACTGGGGTGTCTGCCAAGGACAGGGCAAAGACTGTCATGACTCTTGCATCTCCTGATTCTAAGCCTGAAGACTTCAATCGCCCCGGTCATATTTTCCCTCTGAAGTACAGAGAAGGTGGTGTTCTGAAACGAGCTGGACACACCGAGGCATCTGTTGACCTTGCCATGCTGGCTGGATTACCTCCTTCTGCTGTCCTTTGTGAGATTGTGGATGATGCAGATGGATCCATGGCTCGCCTACCCAAACTACGTGTGTTTGCTGAAAGGGAGAATTTGAAGATTATATCTATTGCTGACTTGATCAGGTGAGGTTTAAGTACTCAAATTTCAGCTCCAGATGCCTTGACATGTTGCTGGTGACATACATGATACGTGAACACGTCAATGTGTCATTACTACTTTGTAAACATTTTCCTCTTTGATTATATTGATATTATGTGCATATGTTACCTATTTCACAATTATTCAGGCCCACATATACATTATTTTCTTCCTGTACTAGGTGTAACATATTATTTTTTTATATGGTTGCAAGAATAATGTTAGTTGATGTTTCTTGGGTGTTCTTATATGCTCTTAACTGGTGATTCTTGTGGTATTGATTGCAATGCTAACGCAAGTTTTATCTGTTACAGATATAGGAGGAAAAGAGACAGGCTAATTGAGCGTTCTTCTGTCGCACGCCTGCCTTTGAAATGGGGCAATGTCCGTGCCTATTGCTACAAATCTGTTATTGATGGAATTGAACACATTGCAATGGTGAAAGTAAGTCACTGTGGTATTAATTTACCATTGTAGAACCTGGTTGGGTGAGTTGTTGCTGTTTGTACAATCCATGATCTAACTATTAGCCATTCACTTGATGACTGGCAGGGTGACATTGGTGATGGGCAGGATATTTTGGTGAGGGTGCACTCTGAGTGCCTCACAGGTGACATTTTTGGATCTGCAAGATGTGATTGTGGTGACCAGCTCGCAATGGCAATGGAGATGATTGAGAAGGCTGGAAGGGGTGTATTAGTTTATCTCCGTGGACATGAAGGAAGGGGTATTGGTCTGGGGCACAAGCTCCGTGCTTATAACTTGCAAGACGATGGACGTGATACTGTGGAAGCTAATGAAGAACTTGGTCTTCCTGTGGACTCGCGGGAATATGGAATTGGTGCACAGGTATGACTGGCTGAATTATCTCAGTTTATTGTGCAAGCTTGCTACACAGCAATTCTTTGTTGCTAAACCTCTCTGTATACATGGAAATGGTCGCATACAAATGAAACCAGTTTCCAGCTTGAAATTACTTGCAAGACATTGGAAAAATTTCATGCCTGTTGCAGTTCTGAAACTGCCGTGCAGACAGAACGAAGCAACTCGATAATGTACTGCTGAGCGCTGACATTTCACTGCTTCTCTGCAGATATTACGGGATCTGGGAGTCCGTTCAATGAAGCTGATGACTAATAACCCTGCAAAGTATAGTGGTCTCAAGGGCTACGGACTGAGTATTGCTGGCAGGGTGGCCTTGATAACGCCAATAACCAGCGAGAACCGGAGGTACCTGGAGACCAAAAGAACAAAGATGGGCCACGTGTATGGACTGGCCAATGCACAGGCTAGCCAACCAAGTGACGGGCAGCGTGCAGATGAGAAGCACTAGGCCCAAGCCCATCGAGGCGCGCCCCCTATCCCAATTCCAGCCGGTGGCGCAAAGAGTGATATGATTAATTTCTTCTCTTCTTGGGGGAGTTCGTCAAATTGTCTCCCCAGAAATTGAGTAGACCCTTTGGCGAAAAGAAGGCGGTATTTCAGTAGGTTGATTTGTTCTTCAATTGTAACAGTAGGTTTAAAGATGGCTGATAAGTGATAATAAGCGCTTCTTTTTAATCATTGGAGCTTCCTCTTGACGAGAAGCTCGTTCTCTGCTACCCAACATATTGTTAGTTGTTACTGTAAATATATCTGAGCTTCCTCTTGACGAGAAGCTCGAGTTATTGGAGCCACCTTTAATCGACTGAATAGTTTTCCCTAATCCCCGTGCGACCTTGTCATGAGGTGGTTCGGTGAAGTTCAGAGTGATCCACAAACACTCTTCTTGTCGCCTCGTTTGCAATTTACTAGTCTGGTGGCCGTCCAGCCTGTCTTTGGGCGCACGTCATGCAGGGCCGGTGTGTGTGCGGCTTTAAACCAACTGCCCTGTCAAATGTCATCCTGTGACCAGCCGGTCGCCGACTCCAAACCACTCCCGGCGCGGCCTGCCCGCCTAGTGCCTACGCCATCGCGATTCATCGCCACCTCGCGCTACGCGAACTGAAAACAACCGCCGCCGCCTCGGTCCGCCGTACTCGGTCCAGGCTCCAGACAGCGACGGCACGCGTCGTGACGCCATGGCGCTGGCTAGAGCGGGCAAAGTTTTTCCACGCGCACCGCGTCCTGCGAACATGCCAAGAAACCACTGCCCCTCTGCTCCCTCTTCCACGGCCTTCGTCCCCTCCCCTCCTACTCATCCTCACACTTTCCGGCTGCCACGATCCGGCGCCGGCGTAGCCCGGCGGGACCTGTGACCGGCAGCCTCGATGGGTCCTCCCAAGCCCTCTGATCCGTCCTGCGATGATGAAATTAGCGAGAGCGGGTGCCCAGTTACTCCGGTTATACCTCTACCGAGGCCTTACCCTCCCCCTCCTCCTCCTCCCCCTCACCCTGCTTCCCACGGCCCGAGGACCTTCGTCACCGCCCTCGTCATCGCCGCATCGGTGCTCGCCTTCCTCGCCGTCTGCCTCTCCATATTTCTCTTCGTGCGTCGGCGGCGGCTGCGGCGTCGGCAGCGGCGAGATGCGCTTCTTGAGGCCGCCCTGGCCCTGGCCCCGGCGGCGCCCGGCGACGGCCCCGGGGGCCAAGAAGTCACTCACCACGCGTGGCACATCCGGACCGTCGGGCTCGACGCGGCGGCGATCGAGTCCATCGCGCTCACGCCGTACCGCGCCGGCGGCGCGCTCGGCGCCTCCGACTGCACCGTCTGCCTCGGCGAGTTCCAGGACGGCGAGCTCCTCCGGCTGCTGCCCAAGTGCGCCCACGCGTTCCACGTCCAGTGCATCGACACCTGGCTCCGCGCGCACGTCAACTGCCCGCTCTGCCGCGCCGACGTCGTGGACCCCGCCGCCGAGCAGCCCGGCGCCGTCCCCCCGCTCCCGGGGGCCGACGCTGACGCCGACGCCTCGGCTCAACAGTTGGCAAGCAACCAGAGCGTGGAGCACGGGCAGCCCGAGCAGCGCGCCGACGAGCTGCAAGGCCTGCGTGGCCAGAGCGACCAGCCCGACCGCTCCGGCTCGCAGGAGGAGAGACCGCGCCGGCACCCCGGAGCGCGGGCGCAGAACTTTCGGCGCGTGGCGTCCATGGATTCGCCGTTGCCGACGGCGTCCGCCGAGGAGTCCCTTCCCGAACACGACCAGGCCGATGGCGAGAAGCAGGGGACAGCCGGCGGTGCTGTTTGCTGCGAGGCGGCACCAGGATCTGCTGGCCACCTGAACCGCCCCGCCATGGAGAGGTCATTGTCCGCCGGCAGCCGGTGGAGGTGGACGGCGCGGCATGCCCGCGCGCGCAGCTCGCTTCTGCCTTTGTGATGGGGGGATCTTCAACTGCTGCGTAAAGATGAATTTTTCGCCCGTCACTGGCGCTTGTTCTTGAACCTATATACTCTCTACAGTTTTGCAAGTTCAGATCAGAGGGTTGCGCTACAGGAGTGCACGGCACGTCGGTAATGAACTGTCAGTCTCGCTAGAGAATCACCTGTACAATCTCGTTTTCCTAGACGATTATGGTGTTCAGCTTGTTCATTGCAAGATTCAGAGGAATGCATAGATAGCGCCAGTGGCATTTCAAGCGCTCAAGGCTCAAGCAATTGTTTGCTCTTAAACCAATTCTCTCCTTATGATAGTAGAAATCGAAATGTTCTTGGCGCCGTCATCATTACCACCTATTGATATTTCTTTCTTTTTTCCATCTTGTGAGGCAGGTTCAAGGTAGTTTTAAGTGAAATTCCAATCAGCTTCGACAATGTGTGAACAGGAAAGCTCGTCTTTATGTAACGGTGAAAATAAGGGATTTCACAGATTGTTGTTTTGGGAGACCGCTAATTTGTGGGCGTGACCTACGATAGCCTGTGCTTTTCCTTATTGTAGTGTATTTTTTATGAAAAAAATGTAACTTATTCATATGACTTTTATGGACATTTTCTCTAGACGAATCCTTAGAGGAACTCTCTTTACATTTTTTCATAAATTTTTTTTAAGGCAAAGTCTTCTTTGGTATAGTTTTCGTGCATATTTATTCAAGAGATTTACTCTACATCAATAAATTATAAATATGCATGCACTTGGTAAATAAAAATCTAGGTAATTAAATGTGCATGCGATTAAATCTAGTTTGTCCAAAAGCCACGACACATTCTTTGTGAGACAAATCTGAAATCCTAGAATTGTAATCTTTATCTCTGCGGGTACATTGTTGAAACTACTTTTTAGACAATTTTAGTCTTAGGTTCTCCAAAAGGTTCATACGAAGTATTTAAAAGGATAGCAACGTTCAAAGTTCAAAAGTATCTGTTTGTACTAGTAACCTTGCAGTTATTTGTGTCTGAGAGTTTTTTTAGGAAAAAAAGAAAAAGAGGTATGGGAGACGAAGAGTACTCCAGTGTTCACCTCATACAGATCATCAAGCATGAAAAAACACGTTGGTAAATTTATACCTTCATGCCGTGATCATCGTTAATCCGGTGGCATATTTACACTTCTGCAGCTTCCAAACACATTGATAGATTTTTGCGCAAAACCCCCAACAGACAGCCTGCCATCCTTGCGTGCAGCGGACGCCAATTAAAGCACCTATATTGCCCTATAATAACTTAATAATAATCTCAATTCCGCTGGATTATCTCTCACGCAATTAGCCCGTCATCGTCTCTCGGCAATCGGCATCTAAACCCCGCCCCCCCCCTGCTCCACTCCGCTAATCAAACCCACCGCATCACCTGCCAATTCCGCCCAAACCCTAGCTAGGCCCCCATCGCCAGGGGGGCGCCGCGCCATGTTCGCCGCCGCCGTGTTGGCAGCGGCGGCCTCCGTCGTTGCGGCCCAGCCGCCGGAGCCGCGCGACAACCGGTCGCAGTCGGTCGCTGACGTGATGAGTATCTCCGTCTTCATGGCCGTCTTCCTCCCCATCTTCGCCGTGCTCCTCGCCTTCGCCTGCCTCAACCTGTTCCGCCCACCACCCGAGGAGGACGCCCGCCCCGCTCGGGACGCCTCCGCGCCTGCGTCGGAGTGGCCCCGCGCCCGCCGCGGGGGCAGCCGCAAGGGAGGGCTCGACGCGGCCGCCATCGCGGCGCTGCCGCTCGTGTTCTACCGGGAGGTGAGGGGCCACCGGATCGTGCACGGCCGCGAGGACCCGCTCGAGTGCTCGATCTGCCTCCTCGAGTTCGACGACGACGACGCGCTCCGCCTCCTCCCGACGTGCCCGCACGCGTTCCACGCGGACTTGCATCGGCCTCTGGCTCGAGAGGCGCGCCACCTGCCCGGTGTGCCGCGCCAGCGTCCTCGACGCGCCGCAGGCCGCTCCCGCTCCGGCGCAGCTGCAGTTCGAGCCGCCGTCCCCGCAAGCGCCGGACTCGTCCCCCGTTCACGCGACCGTCGTGCTGATCGGCGAGCCGAGCGCGAGCGAGCAAGGGGAGGAGGAGGAAGAGGATTGGGCGACGGTCCAGCGCCTCGCGAGGAACCGCCGCGCTGCGGGGCGGCAGGCGCTGCCGCGGTCCAACTCGACGGGCCACGGCGGCGGCGCCAGCGACGGCGTGATGGAGCGGTTCGCGCTGCGGCTCCCGGAGCACGTGCGCCTGGAGATCCTCATGTCGCACAGGCTGAGGCACGTGACGAGCGCGGTGTCGTCCGTGCGCGTCAGGGAGGGCAGCGCCCACGACGCCAGTACGGTGGGAGGGAGCGTCAGGAGCGCCGTGTCGAGGCTGGTGTCGCTCTTCGCGCCGGGCGCCGGGTGGAAGGCCGACGGCGACGACAAGTCCGGCAACGCAGTCGCCACTGGGGCGTCGTCTCTCCGCCGCCGCGAGAACTCGTCGCGGGGAGCAGTGGAAGAAGACAAGAGAAGCGTCTGATCTCGGCAAAAGCAGGAGTGAGCCATGGTTAAGCGCCAAGTAAAGTTCGTGTTCCCTCGATTCCTTCCAAACTTTTCTGATGATCCCCATCATGCTTCTTCTAAGATTGAATGAAGCGTCAGAGTGTAGCTTGAGGGTGCAGTTTTTGCGGATTTTGTCATTTTCTTTTTGATACCCGTTTTTGTGAGATTGTGAGAACAGTTTTTGCTGATTTTGTCATTTTCTTTTGACACCCATTTTTGTGAGATTGTGAGAACAACATGCGGGAATGAGGATAAACATGTGAGCGAGTCTGTGAAAGATACAGTATTCCATGTCACCGATCTGAGTACCTACATTGATACTGCAGTGTTGCAGAATTTTCTTCATTCTGTCTTCACCCTATCTTGGCGACATTGAGAAGAAGACTGCAGAACAATGACGCGACATGATTTCTAACCTGGAAATTTTCGATTATTTTACATATATGTTGGTATTCCATTCTGCAATTTCACATTTCCAGCCTTGTGTACTAGTTTCATGTCCAGCAATGGCAGTTGGAGTACAAGTGTATACAAGGATAAATACTCTATCTCCAGCCCAGTTCATTCAACTGAATACGTAGCGATTTTCTTCAGATGATTCATATGCTATCTTTATCTCTGTTTACAGCAGCAGCAGGGGGCCTATTTCCTAAACAACATCCTCGGATACGACCTACGATCAATATGCGGTATCAATTGTTTCAGGCACGACATAGCAAGGATTTTGATTTACAATGAATAATATAGTACATAGAAAGAAATATCCCATTTCACAAAGATAACATATTGCAAACACAGGTAAAATAGCTGCTACACAGGTAACATATTCCAGGACGACGCGCGGCAGGAGTATGTGGCAGTGCATGGGCCACAATGTGGGCTGCCGTGCCTTCTGGTCAGAGACCATGCCATGTACTACGATCAATCACGGGCACACGGTTTAAGCCCAGGGCGCGCGGCCGGGCATTGGCCGAGAGCCAAATCGGACTAGGTTTCCGCCACCCGCCCGTCGTCGTCTCTGTTTCTCCTCCCTTATTCTCCGCGTATAAGATCGCCGAGCAAACCCTACAGGATCGGCATCGCCTCGCCGAAAAGCCAACGCATCCCATCGAATCGAATCTACAGAGGGAGAGAGAGAGACACCGGCCGGCTAAACCTCATCAATGGCGTCGTCGTCATCGGAGAAGAAGAAGATGGTTCAGCTCCGCAGCTCGGACGGCCAGACCTTCGAGGTGTCGGAGAAGGCCATCGGCGCCGCCTCGGCCACGATCAAGTGCATGATCGACGAGGAGGGGTGCAGCGCCGCCGTCTTCCCGCTCCCGAACGTCGCCGCCGCCACGCTCTCCCGCGTCCTCGAGTACGTCAACAAGCACTTCGACTTCGACCCCGCCGTCACCACCCCGCCGGACGACGACGACCCCCTCGCCCGCTTCGACGCCGACTTCCTCAGCGTCGACAACGACACCCTCATCGACGTGGTAGAGGCGGCCAACTACCTCGACATCAAGAAGCTGCTGAACCTGACGTGCGAGGCGGTGGCGGATCAGATGAGGGGCAGGACAGTCGACGAGATCCGCAAGACGTTCGGCATTGTCAACGACTACACCAAGGAGGAGGAGGAGGAGGTCCGCAGGGAGAACTCGTGGGCGTTTACCTGAATTTCTTGAGCTGACCCGAAACGATCTTGAACTGCATTCTCTCGTGATTAATTTTAATCTTCAGATAGTGTACAGTAGCACAGTATTCATTATGTTAACTCTGAAAATTTGGAGCTTTCCTAATAAATCCTGATCGTCCAAATCGGTTGATTCATGGAGACAAGTGATTCGTGCATCATGCATGTTTGAAGAAACAATCATCCAGAAGCTTATTCGATTAGGATGCAATTAAAATACTCCCTCCATTCTTTTTCATTTGACACGGTTGACTTTTTTTCAAAACTTTGATCCTTCAGTCTTATTCAACAAATTTCATCACCTATCATTTATTCTGTTGTTACTTGGTTTATCGTTAGGTGTACTTTGAATATGACTTGAGTTTTCATATGTGTGCATAAATTTTTTGAATAAGACAAATGATTAAAGTTTTTTAAAAAAAGTTAATCGCGTCAAATAAAAAAAAATGGAGTACCAAAGTTGTGAATTCGGGACCAAGCTCTCAGTTGGTGATATCCACTTGTCACTATGTTTCCAGTCGATTTATCCATCAACACTGTGAGCGTGCTGTGCCGGCACGGCGAGCCTGTGGGCTGGCCGGGCCAGCCTGTCGCCCCATTGTGTCGCTCGAGCGCCGCCCTGACGCGTTGCTCGTTGTCGTGCATCACCTGCGCCGCTGCGTTGTCCCACCTGCGTCGCTCATTGCCATCGAGCCGCTTGTGTCACTACTCACTAGTCGGCGCACGTCGCCCTAGCCTGTCGCCCTAGCCGCCATCCCGCCACGTGGCTCGCCGCCGCGATGTGGGGGACTGGCGAAAAGGGAGGGCAGGGAGACAGAGAGGGCGAGAGGGAACTAGTTTATGGGAAGGTGAGCGGTTCGACGGCTAAAGAGGGAAAAGTGAGGAGTTAGGGCTTCTTTTACTTTTTATATGGATGTGAGTAGGGCTACCGGGCCGACTAGTAGCTAGCGGGCTGTGCCTGGGCAGCACGTCAGGCTGCACCAGCAGCCCATGCACGGCACTATGAGCGTGCTGGGCCGGCCCGGGACCGTTGTCCACCGCGCCGTGTCGTGCTCGTGCCGCCCGGCGAGCCCAGGCCCGTTTGGACATGTATAAGCCACGGTCATCAGTTTCTCTGCTTGTGTTGATTGATAATTGACAATGTGGTGGCTGCTGATCTGCTAGTGTTGGTTGATAATGTGGTGTTGCATAATTTTCTTCATTTTATTTTTTGATGAAAAGAACCAGCATAAGGGCATGCCCGCTATATATTAAAATGAGAAAGACCCGATGGGCACACAGGTGATAATAGTAAAAACAACCAACCCGACATCACAAGTAATGACAGTTTTCTAACAAAATTATTCTATTTGACATTATGCGGTATTCCATTTTGCAATTACACATGTAAGTTCCATGTCCAGTAATGGCAATTTCAGTTCAAGTGCATAACAGTAGGATACATGATACCTACTCTGTTCCCAGCCTGTCCATTCGAACAAATAACAGTTTCCTTCAGATGAATCATCTGGCATCTTCGTTTACAGCAGCGTGGGGGCAATTCATTCCTAAACAACATCCTTGTATATGACCATGGAGATGTGACTATTAATTGTTTCAGGTGAGCAATGAGCGACGTAGTAGTAGCTCTTCGCCACATGGAGGAATGTCTGTCTGGTCATTCTGTTGATAGAGTTGCAACTCTGGAGGACACACTCGGTTAGTCGCTGCATCTCCAACTCTACCTGCTGGTGTAAACTACCATCTCCCTCTATGTTTTCTCCATTCTGCAGATTGACCAGAAGCGTTTTATTTGGTAAATAATTAGCTAGTGAACACCCCGTAGACACTTCAAAGATGATACAGTATATACAAAGGGAATCTTGCGACGATGCATGTGCATACCTGAACAACAACTCTAGAGGTCAGTTTGTAGCAGATGGAATGGGTGAGCTGCTCAAGCTGGGAATATTCCTGATGGTTGCCATTCTGCTCGCACAAACTGTACCTTCCTGAAGAGATCTCTATCGCACGAGCTAACAGTAATGCCGTATCTCCTTGAAAGGACTCATGGTTCCATGACCTGAGCCACTGGCCCCACTGCAATCACAAGAAAAAAAAGAGAAGAGATTGAACTCATTGCACACGCCATCATCCGGTTGCAGATACTAGTACTACGAAGATGTATCTATATTGCTTTGTATCATACAGCTTCACGAATAAGACCATGGGAAGCATCGTCAGATGAAGCCAAGTCGATGAGCTCGCGAAGTGCACACAGAATGGCTTTCTCTGTTGGATCCTCCCTGCGTTCAGCACAGTTGTTAACATCGATAACCAGACTCCAAATAAAAAAAAAATCTCAATGAGAGATACGGAGATCTAGACCTGGTTACTAGTCCATTAGGGCCGTGGTCGTTCTCCAGTGTAGCAACGAGCCTTTCTCTCTTTCTATCACTATCAGCATTGCATTGCAGGTACCCGGAGGCAGCCTCGGCAAGCATCGCCGTACGCGCCCATGCGAGGCGCTCCGCCACCCGGTCGCGCTCGAAGATGCTGGCTGCAGCCAAGAAGTATGCCCTCAGTGCGCTCTCTGGAGCCACACCGTAGGCTTGGAAGTTGTTCCTGTCATACCACCTGCATAAGAACATGAGGCTGCTCTGAGCAAGGTTCGTTCACTGCAGCATGGAAGGTATAAGAGGGCGCTCACTTGCTAAGGGCATGGCACTCCAGTCGGCAGAGCCTCTGGAAATTGCTGAAATCTTGTTTTGCAGTGTCGAGGTAGACGTCGTTACTGAAGACTGGCATCCTGCAATACATCAAGGGTAAATTCAAGGCTGAGTCCGGGGGACCTTCTATCCAACATTCTATTTTAAACTTACAGTGTTTTGCAAGTTTTTTTTTGCACGCTCTGGTGATAATATAGCCTAACACACATGCATCGGTATTTTCCGAGTTTACATGGTAAATTCACCTGTAGAGGACCTTCCCGATCCACACATCGGCACTGCCACCGTATTGCTCTAGGTACATTCTTGTTTCGACTCGCGGCAGACTTGCTTTCCAGGGAAGTCCAGACTATACCCGACCTGTTATGTTAGTCATATGGGTAAACCTACTGAAACCGTATTGATGAACTTTAATTTACACACTCACAAAAGAATCACATATAAATTTTACAGGAATTAGTTGAAAACACAAGACAAATGCAGGATACGAAGAATAATCCTTCAATCTGAAGGAGGACTTCATATCTGAACAAAAAACAAGGATTGGAATTTGGTACCTCGCCAGGCAAGTCCTTGGCAATCACCCATTTGTCCTTGAGTCTGCCAGAGGCTCGCCTCTCATCCAAGAACGCTCGGCAGTAGATGTTGGCTTTCTCTAGCATTTTCTCGCCTGGGAAGGCCACCTGAGAGGCACGGTAAAGGTTGTACGTTGCCGTGACAGACTGGTTTGACTGCATTGGATAGCAGACGAACTCGCCATCTTTCTCAAAATGCTTGAATACACCTATATATACATTGATCATTATAATTAAGAATCCTACAATGTTTATAATGGGGTCGCCGCAGAATCTCAAATAATACATGGGATGCAATTCTTTGAAGTATTCATGTAAACTTATTATTACATGGATCGACACGGTAGCCATGCAACCGGAGGAGACGAAAGCCCATGGCTGTGTCATCGATGTCGTTAAGCAAGGAGTCCCGAGTCGCAGGTAAGCCCTCTTGAGTCCAGTGCCTGTTTAAGAGCATGCTCAGCAGACGGCGGAAACATCATAGTGAGAAGCTCCGATAAATAATAGTACTGTGAGATAGCTTAAATAATTAACTGGTTGGTAGAAATTTAGGAATCTATGTGAGATTATTAGTAAAAAAAAATCTACAACACTCCTCCCATGATGAATATATTACCTGAAGGCATAATCTAAACACTCCTCAATTTCATTTGTGAAGTATCTTGAAATACCTAAGCGCTCCAACCGATCGACTGCCCATAGTCGCTCAAAGATGTCGAGGGGATAGGTAAAGGGTACTGAAATGAAGTGACATACATGGCAAAATTATTCAAAACACAAATAGCTTAATTAATTGCACTGCCACACAAAGTATATATACTATAATATGTAGGTTTTACCTCCCCCGTTGAACTTTTTGGTGACTCTAGTAAGGAATTCAAGGCACTTCCTGTCGCCTGTTTCCATAAGGGCGTAAGCTGTGGGAGCAGGTGATGACATAAACGAGCCATCTGGACACTGGAACATAAATAGTTTTTTCCAGTCCAAGCTCAGCATTCCTTCTATACTAAGAAGCAATGTTGTCGGTACGTCGTGCAACAGATGTTTAGGGATCCTACAAACAACATATCCATCATATCAATCAACAGAGGACCCCAGTTTGAGTTCAGACCCCATTTGGAATCCATTACCACACATGCTTTGGTTCCTAGCTACAACGCAATAATTTTTATGGGATGGAGCTGCTAAAAATAGTATGAGCCTTTAGAGGATTGCACACCTAGAAAGTGCTACAAATTAGTGTATCATATTTGTGCAAAGATTTATGTTTTAAGGTGGTGAGAGTACATGGTAAGAAAAATTCCTGATTTTTTTTAACACCTAGAATTTTCTTGTTCGTTGCAATGGAATTAGATTTACTTTACACAGTTTACAGTGCCTTTTGGTGCGATTTCCAAGAAATGGCAGTGTAGTAAAAAAGTTTAGCTGCTAGGCCCAATAACACCCTTGGTCCTTTTTTACTTTTTTAGGAACAGAGTTAATCCAATCTACTACTATGAGCCGCATATTGGGCTAAGAAATTAATGTCTAGGAGCTCATAGTGCACACGCAGGTGCTTTGTAGACACTCCCTTTTTTATATATATCCTACTAGCATGCAACACTCAATCAACATCCATCCATACGGAAAAGGAACCACTCAGTCAGAGCTGCTAGTTTTTTTTGATGAGTTCGGCAACGATGACACTACAATGGGCATTGATGGGGCTGGCGTTGTCCAGGGTATTTTAGGGTGGCCTTTCACTCGTTTCTCAACTAGTGCACTTTGTGTAGATTTCGGACCATTTCTTTCTTTTTCATTGAAAAAGCAGAGCTCCTACCATTACGTTAAAAAAAGAGAGAAGATATCTAGTGTAATGAGTACTTGGCGAGCTTCAGTCTCCCTTTTGGCATAAATCACTTGCAATGCGGGCTCGTCATATGGCAAGTCAAGGCCTTAGTCCTTGGCCTTCTCAAGAAGTGTGGGGAGGGTTATCTCGAAGCCGACTAGCATGCAGTCCTCATCATCCTCGTTTAACCTCCATAGATTTTGGCAAATGAATGACCGACCTACAACAAACCAAAGCTGACCCTTTTCAGAAAGATTACCTAAGCAATCAAGATCAATAATAAAAAGCTTATATATACTACCTTTTCTGCACTTTTCATGATGAACATTCCATGATTTCAGTGCGACGATGCAGGCTAGCGTGTTGATGATCCGATCATGGATCAAGAAGAATGTCTTGTCACCCCATGATCCATCTGGCAGCTGATTCTTAGCAATCCAGTCGATGCTCAAGGGGAACTGGGGGCCGCCATAGCCTCCCTCTTGGTTCTTCACAAGTGCGACCCATGCCGTGTCGTAAGCTGAAACGTTGATCTCGCCATCACCCATGGACTTCAAAGTTGCCCCGATGGCATCTATCATCCCCAACGGATCTCTTGGTTCATCCTTGAAGAAGGTCATTATTGGTTCAGTTCAGAGGTTCATAGACATGTTTGTGTGGAAATGACCAGTTCTCACTCGTTAGCATGATTGTGTTTTTGTACGCACCTTCTGATGTGGTCTCACTACAACAACTGGTTCTGCTTTGCCATATAGCGCCTCCAATTTCCAGATGCACCCTAATAACCACACACATATGAACACATACCATGTGATGGATATGCAGGCACAAAGCATACGCTCGGTTCGCAGAGGTGAGCTGCTATGCCGGGATTGCCTGCGCATGTAGGAGGAGGAGAGCGAGCATCGTCGGTGCCGGAGCCAGACACCAGCCACGCGGGTCGATCCCACGGTGCCCCTCGGGCCGAACCACTGCCCGTTAATTGTTTGTTTGGTTGGTCCACTCATCCATTGGACTCAATTTTACGGAGCAGTTTGACGATCCAAAGGATCGAACCGATCCACCCCCATCTTTATGTGTGCTCAATACACGCAGGGCAATGGCGTGGCTCCTTATGTTTGGAAAGTTGCAAATGTGTTGCTTCTCTCTCTCTCTATAGTGGGAAATGTGTAGGTCCATTTTTAACTAGCATTTAAAGCAAGGTGTCATGTGAGAATAACAAACAGTTTAAATATCTCCTCTAAAACAAGGCCTCATAAATGTTACCGGTTTAATTTGTCAAATACACGTGTCCGTACAATTTTCGCATTCTTTTTGCGAATTGTGTACCCACACAATTTATAGTAGAAATGAAAAGCAATACTATAAAATAATGAGAAAGAAAGGCTTTGAAAGTATCATATTTGCCCATGTTGCCGTTCTAGTTGGTCAATTGAGTAAAATGCACTGAATGTTCCTTGAAATTGATGGCGTGTGTTATTTAGGTCATTGAACTTAGAAAATCAGAAAGATAGCTCCTTAAATTTGGCTAGAGGTGGCATATAGTATCCTAAACTTAGTGGAAGAGTGTCATTCAGGTCCCAAAATATTTCAGTTTTACATTGCCAAAACAACCAATTTTACGGACTTAGATAATACGCCGTACCACCGACCGTGCAGTGATACTGAACACGACACGAGTAAAGCATTATAGTGCCGTTTCGTGCTTTAGATTGTGCCAAATTAAATATAATGCTTTGTGTGTGGCTCAGAAATGGCAAGCAGATAAGTTCTAATGGAGAGAAAAAAGGATCCCCATGGCGTCACTAATTTCATCCTACAGTCAAGTTCAGGTGCATAACGAATTACCATGTTGCCGGCTGGGAGAGCCTCCTGAAGCCAGGAGCTGATGCCGTTTCCATACCGCCCGCCGTCTGATGAGCAACGCTAGCGGCGGAGGTGCCGTGGTTGCTGTTAAGGCCCGCATTCTCTCTCTCACTCTCTCCGGATACGAGTATTTATGGAATCATATGAACGTACACTGTATTTGTACATTTATAAGGCTGAGTGCGCCCATACTTAATGTCGTCAGATGCAAAATATATAGACACTAGTGGCCATCACTAAATACAAATCTAACATATGGCCTGCACCGTACCGGCCGGCGGTTGATGGGAGACAGATCTATATGCTGGCAAGGCTTTATAGCCGCCGGGGTAGTTAGCTTATAGCTCGTAGTTGTTAATGCATTATCAAGGCTAAGAGACAAGGCCTGGGTGGTTACAACCGGCTGCATATCTGCACCACAAAAAGTGTAAGTTTTCGCAATATCATTTTTCATTCAACAAAAACATTCGTATCCTTTCCATTAGCTCCACTGTACAGGTTAGAAATGATTAGAAAGAGTTGAAAAGAGCCTAAGACTGATAGATGGAAAATGTTTTGAGCTTTTATTTTTTTAACTTTTTTTTATATCTATACTCATCAGATAGTTTTCTTATCTTGAAATTAATGAAAAAAGGAAATACATCAATCAAATGGTCTTCTTTCTTTTAATTTTTTATTTTTCTTTCTTTTCCTCTTTCCTTAGATTGCTAGCTGGTTAGGTCATCCCTTTTGTTCGACGTTTTCGATTTACCACGCAAATGTAGCACGTACCTATACGACAGTGGTTAAAAATTAAAGAAGACCATCAGGGCAACTGAGGCTGCATCAGCTGGTCCACATTCGATTCCTACCATAAATCCATAATCAACTTGCCTCAGTTGCATGCATATGGTGTGTAAAACCGTTTTAGTGGAGTGCTTAAACGAATTGCATATAGCACAAATCGACACTGTACCGCTACTGTAGATAGAGAGGAGTAGTTGGAATAGTGATAGACAATACTTTTAGTTAGTCCGCTGAAGACGGTCTAAACCTGTTGCATCTTTGTTGTACCGTCTTAAAAAAACCTTAGTGTCCACAAACCAACATTAAGTGTAGTCAACTTAGCTAGCTTAGCTGTTAGCTATTCATTTTGTTGAGGCCTGGGTTGTTGCAGCCCGCGGCTACAGACTTGAGTCAAGCAGAAATTATACTAGAATGCTTAGAGCCTCTAAGAGGAGGGCAAGCTCATATGTAAGCTATCTCTGCTATATCAATTTAATAAACTAGCCAATCAATGTTTAACTATACATATATAAAAATAGTGTTGGTGATCATCACTAACAAACAGATAGCGTTTTGAGAGGAGAAAGAAAAATATTTAGGCCTTATCTGGGGATGGATTTTTTTTTACAGTTTCAATACAATATCATAGTATTTAGTAATACTATGGTATTCTAACTCTATAGGCATTTGATTGTTTCTTATGTAACAATGTTTCAAATATGATAGTTAGCTAAAACCATAATATTTTTGAAGGTTTGAATACCGAACTCTGCATCAAAGTTTCCACTAGGAAGCGCATCGATACCTTTCTCGCGCGTAGGTTACCCTCTTCCCCCTGGGGTTACCCTCTCCCCTTCCTGTCCCTCGCCTCTGCCCCTTCTGCCACCTCCGCCACCGCCGCCTCCGCGGAGAGGATGGAGGTCCAGCACACAGAGGACAGCCTCCACTGGCCAGCGCGGATGCACTTGGGCCTGCGACGGTGTCCTATGTTCCCCACCGGCCAGCGCGCACCGCGGCAGCCAACGGAGTCCTAGTCCGTGTTTTCCACTGTCGAGACTAGGGAGGTCGTCCTCTGCTCGCCGCTGGTCCGATGGATAAACCACTTGGTTTAGGCTCCTGCTTAGTGGCGTGTGATTTCAACACTATTCCAGAGGTATATGACAAAAATGGTGGGAGAGACCTCTATGTTCCTCAGCTTGGGCCGACAGCGTCCTGTCCGTGTTTGCCGCTGGCGACGATGTTCATTGCGGCAGCGGTTTTGGTCACGGTGGATTTTCGGAGGGGCTTGTTTCTGATTTGGGAGTGCTCGCTTCTGATTAAATTTGTAAACTGCGCTAGCAAACAAGCTGTTCTTGTGCTAGTATGTTTGCTAGTGTACGTCAGCAGGTTGAGCTGGCTCACCTGAAAATGATGAAAATTCTGGTCGTCCAAAGCCAATACGAAGTTTGAAGCTTAAGGGGGTGTTTGAATCCAATGACTAAATTTTAGCACGTGTTATATTGAATATTTGAACGATAGATAGAAGTATTAAATATGATTTAATTAAAAAACTGATTATATAGATAAGGACTAAATGACGAAACTAATTTATCAAGGCTAATTAATCCATAATCAGTGACTAGTTACTGTAGCATCACATTTGCTAATCATGGATTAATTAGGTTTAATAAATTCGTCTCGACATTTAGTTTTCATCTATGTAATTAGTTTTATAATTAGACTATATTTAATACTTCTAACCAGCGTCCAAACATTCGATGTGACGGATGCTAAAATTTAGTCCGTGGATTCAAACGGGGCCTAAGTTAAAGTTCAGTTTATTTGCGAGGCTGATTTGAATTGCAGGTATAGGCTGTACGAAAATAGATGGCCAGGCTACATACGAATTTTATTTGGAGCGTTTTACGTATGGATAGAAAGTGAAAGAGATAATTTTCTAACCCAATAAAAATCACGATCAAATATGCTCGGAGTTGACGGGAAATACCAAAACAATGTGGCAACCGGAATCTGTCTAGATCATTACGACAGGTTTCGGCTAATATTTGTAAGCATCGTGAGAATCTGGATCGATAGGAAGAAGAGTCCATATCACGGTATCTGGTCATAGTCCTAGATTTGTTATTGAGTTGTAATGTATTAGTTTAAGAAGAAGTTTGAGTCTATTTCTAGTCTTTTGATAGGAAAGAGTTGCCTTGAGGTCTCCGAACTATAAATATTTAACATTTTGTTCATAATAAACTAACGACGCCATGCGTTCCCAAGCAGTGCAGTGCCTCGTTCACCTCAATCTCGGCGCATCGCCTGCCCCTAAGTCCCGGAGTTTTTCTCTAAGTAAGTGCCTGGATGCTCTAATGCTTTTTTAGTCAGTGTTAAGGTTGTTTAGCGTTTTGCTTATCCAGTAGACTTCGCGTTATTTACAGTGAAATCTGCTGGTAATCTCGATGAATCTCGCGTCAAGCTCTGTTTGGCACAAGATACATCAGTTATCACGCGCGCATGCCGATATATCTATCTGTTTATGTTTCACATAATAGATCGACAGCGTGCGACCAAGCGTACATAGTTCCCCGGTTGCTACATATCACGACATGCGCCGCAACATGTGCATATGTCAACTCGAGAGATTGACGTGCGTTTGACACCTTGCCTTATATGTTTTAGATTTGTATATGCTTTCTTAGGCTAACCCCCGTAGGGGTCCCGATCTATGTTCATGCATGTGATTAATGGTTCGTTTAAGTTTCATCTTAGCTAGATCTATCTGGTTACATGCAGATCAAATCAATCTAGATAAGTTGCATCGTCTAGGCCATGCTTTAGGTAGGGTTTTTATCTCTTTGTTATGTTTAGCGATGCACTAACCCATCAAGACGCAAGGAGGTAATCGTCTCTTATGTGCCGATTCATGGAGATGCCTTAAGCCAATTCCTAGCGATCTGGCTAGAATTTAATGCCGATCTGTTATTTACGTATCTGCAGGGCAATTCTCCGACCACACAGCGCTCACCACAAACCTCCCTGTCTAGCAGGTCAAGCTAGGTTGCACACCTAGGACCCTCTCTTACCACCCTCGCAACAGCTCGGGGACAGGTCGAAACTGCCGCTAGCCTTAACCACAGCGGCAGCGTACCTCCGGTTCCTTGGCGCGTTGGCCGCATAAGCCGTCAGCTTTTGGCGACGACAACTATTGCATTAAATCTGCATAATTATGCATGTTAGCTGCGAGGTCGCTCTCCTGTGGGCCGCTCATTTAGATCGTTGATACTCCACCCTTTTATTTTTCTGACGCATGTGCTCTTGGTTAACAGATTAATCTTTTCCTTTCTATGGTGTCTGCATACTAGATTAATTTTCTTTTAAAAGGCAACTAATTTCCTAAAACATCACTTATTGTAGGAACAAATTTTGAATGCACTTATTGTGGGATGAATGGAGTACTCTTTACACGACATAACTTAGTGACAATACAGTTTTCAATATTGTTGAATTAGCCATTGTCAATAGAGGGAGCTAGGGGTTCGTTTCACAATTTTTAAAAGTGAGATGTCATGTTCAGGCCAAAGGTGGAATCATCAGATTAGGGCTCTGCGAAGATTCCTCCACGGATAGGCACAAACACACCAATGGAGTATACAAACAGAAGAAACCTGACCTCCAGTCAACCATATGCGAGCTAGACATAACCTGCAGAGTTTAGGGACTTGATTGAGGCAGAGGGAGAAAATCTTTCTCAGGGTCGGATGACCTAACTAAACTACTTAGAGAAGAACTAAAATTAATTTTATCAGCGGGCTAAAGTAAAAGGTGTCCTCTTAGGGGATAATAACACCACATACTTTTAGATGATTGCCAATAATGACAAGCTTAGAAAGAAACTGATTTATGCCCTAGAATCTTAAAAAAATATATATAACAAAGTTCTATAAAGGACTTCTGGGAGAACCTGAGAGTTTAATGTTCGTCTACGAAGAAGACTACAAAGACATTAATTGTGAGAGTATGGCAGACAGGAAACGTTATCCAAACGGCCCAGTTCACTGAAAAGGAGGTGAAGGAAGCCGTTTTCAGATGGAACACAATAATGCTCTGGACCAGATGGCTTTCCTGCCGAAGTTTATCAAAGATCTTGGGAGATTATCAAAGCTGACTTACTCCAAATGTTCCATGAGTGCATGTTGGGGAATTACCTCTATTCAGCTTGAATTTTTATATAATAAACCTTATACCTAAAGTCAAGAGGCAAATATAATCCAACAATACAGGCCAATATGCCTTCTGAATATAAGTTTGAAAATTTCCATGAAAGTTACTACAGATAGACTGCATATAAAGTTATCGGCCCAACACAAACAAACTTTCATGCGAGGATGAAACATCCTAGAAGGAGTCATCATATTGCAAGAAACCATGCATTCAATAGATGCGTAGGAAAAACTTAGTGGAGTTATTTTTAAAATCGACTTGAAAGCCTGTGACAAGGTCAATGGCTTTGCTTGCTACAAGCCTTGCGTATGAAGCAATTCTTAACCATATGGATCTTTTGGGTTAAGAACTTCATTTCCAAGGGAAGTGTTTGCAGGATGTTTAATGGGGAGACTGGACACTATTTCCAAAATAAGAAGGCGCTCTGTCAAGGGGCCTGGATCTCTTGGGTTAAGAGCATTTTGAAAAGTCTCTTAGTAGCTGGAAAGGATAAACATTATCAGTGCAACTTACCAATTCACTGATTTCCTTTTTTTTTTTTGCGATCCCCAAATGTGTCATAAAGAAACTTGATTACTTTTGCTTTCGATTCTATCGCAAAAGGACAAGAATAGGAGAAAATATGGATCATGTAATGGAGGCCAGCCAAGGGGTATAGATACCGCAAACCTTGGAGAAAGCTGTTCAGATCCGTTGGTTGGATCTTCATTCGTCCGTTGTGATCATTGTGATGGAGATGTGCCCGCGTGGCAATTTCCAGGTCCTGACTCCTAGTCATATTGGCTCTAGCATGAGCTGATGCTGAGTCCGATTCGGGACTCGAACCCATCAGGATCTGGCTCAGAAGCACGCATATGGCATGCGCAGTTAGACCTCTATCGGGACTCGGATACTTGATTTGCAAGCAATTAGAATCCTAATGAGCCTTTACGTGGCTAAAGCCTATTAGTGGAGACTATCTATATGCATGAGATGGCGCGGCTTAGGGTAGCGGTTTTGTGAGAGCCATCACAGAAAAGGTTTCTGCGAAACCTTAGCTATGCCCTAGTCCAATCTCTCAAGATCCTTCCGCCAAGTTCGTGGTGCTAGCACGCTAGAACTCGATGTCGTCTTCCCTGCACGTGTGGATACTGTAGAGGTGTTGCTACAACTGCTGCACTGATCAACCGACTGGTTTTGAGGGCAGCAGACTGGTTCTTGATCGAGATCAGCTAAAGGAATCGGCATCGACTCTTCTCACCGACAACCACTTGGCGCGCACGACTCGGCACTCGGCTGCCTCGACTCATCTTCCGCTACACTGCGCGTCTAGTGATAATGATTTATGATCTCTTGCTTGTGCGTGTTCCTAGTGTTTTACGTGTTAGATGAAAAACGTTTTCATGCTATGTTAGCCTATCCAGAGCCGATTGTACTTAGCTTTATGATCTAGATCGATGTAATAGATTGGATCTATTACCGTAATAAATTGGATCTATTACGGCTCCACGATAACAGATTGGATCTGTTATAGGCTCTACCCATTGTTTCATTGGATGGATTGATGGTAACAGATTGGATTGTTAGAGGTTCCGCGTATTGGTTCATTGGATGAGCCGATGCGGTCGGTATGGATGTAACATGCACTTGGGCTGATTGGATCAACCCGATGAGTTATCATAGATTCGATCTATGTTCCATATTTGTAGTTATCATTGTCCTATTTTTTCTTGCATTAGATGTGTTAGAATAGACCCCTTCAGAAAAATTCAAAGAATTATTGATGCCCTTTCAATCGCTACATCTATAAGGATTTCGATCGTTGTTTGGTGGGTCTACCAAAGCATGGTGCCTTCAACTATCTTAATCAAATAGGGTGGATATCGGACATCCGCGCGTATGGGGTTGGTTTGCTTGACAAAGCTATCGAATCAGATTTGGGCCTTGGACATGTTGTTGGATGTCTTCACATATGATGTCTCCCAACAAACGAGAATCACATAGAATGTGATTGACAATGGTTGTACACCTGATTTCGCTAAGTTTCTAGCAGTGATGCCAAAGCTCACCAGAAACTTAGATAAACGCGGATCTCGTCCACTATGTGTCGTGAAAGGGAATACAATTGCAAACGTACAGTGGGAGAATCTTTTGTTAAATTGTTTAATGAAAGATCTACATAAAACATTGTGCTGAATCTTTGCATATTTATTTACTGTTGTAGTTGATCATGGCCGCTAATCCCGCTCCGAGTTCTGGCTTTAATTTGCGATCTATTCTTGATAAAGAAAAGTTGTTTGGAACAAACTTTACAAATTGTATCGAAACTTGAGAATTGTTCTCAAGCAAGAGAAAAAGGAATATGTTCTGGAGCAGCCCTATCCTGATGAACATGAGGATGGTGCCAGTGCTGCTGACCGCATGGCTTATGAGAAGCACTTCAATGATTCACTTGATGTCGGCTGTCTCATGCTTGCCACCATGTCCCATGAGCTTCAAAAGCAATATGAGGACTCGGATGCCTACAATATGATTGAAGGGCTCCGTGGCATCTTTGAGAACCAGGCAAGAGTCGATAGGTATCACACCTCAAAGGCCTTATTCGGTTGTAAGCTAGATGAAGGGAGTCCAGTCAGCCCTCATGTGATCAAGATGATTGGTTACATCGAGGCTCTCGATAGTCATTGGTATTGAGCTTGATCCAGAGCTTGCGACGGATGTGATCCTCCAATCTCTGCTGTGATGCCCCTGGCATCTCAAGTGCATTACACTAATATCATTAGCTTAATGACATCATTTCAAGGGCTTTCTATCTTGAGAGCATGCATAGCTTAGGTTATTTAAAGCAAATAAACTCGGTTTGCGAAAAAACTCTGTTTGCATTGCTGTTGTAACTTTAATACTGTTGTGAATTTTACAAAATTTTACATACCAAACTTGTAGATAATTTCATGAAGAATAACTTTGGTATTTTGTGTCATGACATGCATGAAGGTTTGAACATAGTTTTGGGCCATTTTAAGTAAAACTGTGAAGTTTGCCAAACTCAGACCTGATTGGTAAATTCAAAATTTTGTGAAACAAAATTCAAAATCCTACCATAACTTGAATACCAAAGTTGTAGTTCATTAAATTCTATGCAATATTGGTATAACTCATTCTTCATGAAAATGCACCTAAAATAGACTTTAGTAATTTCCAAGCTGGGGATTTCAAATGGTCAAACTGGAGTCAGCAGATTAAATCCAATTTAAATCATATTTGTGCTTGGAATCTGGTATAAGTCCTTTTGACAAAGTTGTAGATCTCAAAGAGTACAACATTTCATTCAATTGGCTCGTTTTCAAATTCGGCACTTAAATTGGTCAAATTGGCAAAATTTAGAAACTTGGTTAGTGGTCAAACCCCATTTTTCATTTTTCGGGATTTTCTTTTTCTCACGAGCCTATGACAAGTGGGTCCCACCTGGCAGGGCTGCGGGTTCCCGCCCGACACCCGCGGCTGCGGGCCCCACCGGCTCTCTCGCTCCACGCACCCGGTCCATGCGCCTTTCTCTTCATTCCCGGCCTTGGCCCTACGTGTCAGGCTCACCGATCCATGGACTCAGCCCACCCGCGCGCCTCTCTCCTCCTTCCCCGCCCGACCGCGCCCACGCGGCGCCGGTCTTCTGGGCGCCGTGGCCAGGCGCCGGCCTTCTCGACCGCCGTGGCCACGCTCCGCTGCCGCTCGCCGACAGCGCGCTCGGCGTGCCTTCAAGGTGGGGGCGAGGCCCCGACCTCCTTTCCCCGAGCCTCCATTCGCGCGCTCGGCCCTCTCCGTCTTCCCCGCTCGTCCTCGCGCCGTCCGCCATTGACAGAGCTCGCTCGAGCTCGCCCCCAGCCACTTCCGCCCTCTCCCGAGCTCAACCATCACCACGCCGAGCTTCGCCGCCCTCGACTCCACCTTTCCGCCTAGACCTCGTCGCCCGAGACCCCTCCACCCCGGCGTATTGCACCGCCGGACCCCGCCGACCAGAAGCGCCCGTCGCCGTCCCTCCCCGCAGTCTCCCCCGCCGTTTGAGGTAGTGGGTGAGCTTCCCCATCCTCCTCTCTCTCTCCCCGGCATTTCGCGGTGAGCCTCCGTGCCCCGCAGGGCCGGATTGGCCGCGCGCCACCGTCGCCGTTCCTCCCGTCGCGAGGAAGAAGACGACGGGAGGAAGGAGACGGCAGATTTGCAGATCCGACCCCGCGGTATCAGGATTTTTCATTTTAGTCCACCGCGCTGTATGCTGAGTCTTGCAAGTCTTACGTGCTAGCCCCTGGGGTTTCGAAACAATCACGATCTAGCCCCTGGATCTAATGGTTTTTCCTTTTTATTTAGTTATTTAGGCAGAAATCTTTGAAAAATCATAGAAAATTCAATAAAAATAAAAAAATACCAAACTAGTTGCATTGTAATCCTTTTGAATAGATCTATCTGGTGAATATGATGGTTGAGTAGGAAAGTACCAGTTTGCCCCTGATTTTGTGCAAGCATGTAAAACCCAAATAAATAAGAAATGTGGACTAATTGGCCTCCAAAAATTGCCAAACTTGGACAGCAGTGTTGTTAGGGTATATAGGCTCACTGTGATTTTTGGTAGCTCAAGTGTTCATTGGTAAATTACTGTCTTGCCCCTACATGTGATTTTAGCATAAAAATAAATGAGGAAATGATAATTATATAGAAGTTACGCTCTAAATAGTTTTACACATTTTATTTGTGCTCCTTGTAGTATAAAGAGCTCACTGTTGAAATGGGGTACTATGCATGTCAAGTATGGCTAGTATTTTGAAATTTATAAGTTCATGCATGTTTAAATTAATAAATAGAAAATGTGGGTTAAATGAAAGTCAAAACTTCTGAATTTGGGGCAGCAACATTGCTAGTATACCTAGGCTTAGTATAAGAATTTGAAAGCTTAAATGCTTCCTGTATATTTACTATTTTACCCTTGCCTAGTAATTAAGCATATAGTTAACAATGAAAAAGAGTTCTAGATAATAGTAAGCACCGGTCTTTTCGCATAAATCGATGCTGTTCAGTCACACACCCCCACGTAGTCATATGTGACAAGCTAAGTTATCATAGGTGATGGCTTGTACGATTTCTTAACGCTAAACAAGTTTCATCACGAAAATGCATAATGTTATTCCATAAACCCTGATTTCTTGCATTGCACTCGCATCATGAAGCAAGCATCGCACTAATACATGCTCCAATTGCACCATGTCATGCATATAGATTCCGCGAGCGAAGGACAACCGCCGAACCAACCAGTCGTAGAGGAACCAGAAGAGGAGCTGCACCAGGGACCGGAGGGCCAGCAGCAGGAACCCGACTACGCTCCGGAAGAAGCTACTGACCCTAACGAGGAAGGTAGGTAGGACCATACTCAACCCAGCAAACAAATTATACTTGATGATTACGCATATGCATTAGGAGTTGCTTGGAACCAATTGCATTAGACTCCCTGGCCGCCCTAGCCCTAGCACCTATACATAGAGTTCGTAGGGCGAGTATGCCTAGAAATTGCTAGGTACGAGTAGACACGAGTGTGTGGACTCGTCGCGTAGGTGTTTTCAAAGTTACAAAAGCTTACAGTTACATCAATTATTATTGTTGCTCATGAATTAAATGGAGACCGGGCAGAGATTTATTTCAGTATATACTTTTCATGAGGTTGCACTTTGGACTCCGTCCGAGTCGCCTAAGGCCCGTCCGCTGTTCGCCTATTGGTCGGCATAACATTGCTAGAGTGCTTATCCGGGGAATAGGACCGGTAAAGTCTTTCCTGGGCTCGTCCGAAGCACAGAGACACGTTCTTACCCGCTGGTTGAGAGGAAGGTGGCCCGGGGGAGCTTGGTACTCATGGCGGGGAGACCGAGATGTCGGCAGGCTCGTCATGGGGGCACAACCGGGGGCTAGGCAGGAGTGAATTGAACTTGGGACGAGACAGGTTAAGATTGGGGCTATATGTGGGAACGCGATGGCTAGTAAGCATATACCCCTGGCATGATAGTTATTCTCGGGAATTAAAACCGATTCGAATCGCTGATGCCCACCAGGTGTGGGAATGCCAATACCTTTGACGTTCAACGTAGTAATTACTTGAACACCCTTGATTTAATATTCATGGTTTTTGAAATACCACATGATTGAATAGAACTGTTTACCTTACTGCAAGTTACTATTATGTTGAAGGCTATACAAATGATGAGAACTTGCTACTTATGTTACACATGTTCCTGTTTAAAACCAAAGGCTAAGGATCCACTTGCTAGTAAGCCGTTTTGCGTCAGCCGTAAGCCAAATCCATTAAGACCTACTGAGTAATTAGTACTCAAGGTTTGCCCCCATATTTTGAGCACAGGTATGGAATTCATGGTCTGCACTTGTGTTGGAGGTGGAGCATGCCCTCATTTAGGATGAAACGACATGAGTGGCACAAGGGCAACATCGGTGGGCTCGATGTTGTTACCTCTAATGCAAATCTTTTGATGATATCATGGTGACCTCTGAACTTATAATTCCGCTGCGAGAAACTTTCGAACTTGCTACCTTATAACACTATGTTGGACTTGTGTTTTATTTAAGACCGGTTTGTAACTAAGTCTAATATTATGCTATTCAACTGCCTGTGATGATGTATCTGTTGTGGCTCCATCATGGGTCAGATGTGTATGATGTCGGTTCCTCTGGGAAAAGGTAATATCGGGAGTCAAATGACTCTCGAGGGACGACCGGGTTTAGTTTGGCCTAATCACATTACAAGCCAGAGGAGGCAAATGTGCTTAGTCCGGATTAAATCGGCGGTTCCGCCACATCTGCCGCCTAGTTTTGATTCATTCATTGTGAATTATCATATGAACAGCTTGGATAAGACTCTAACTGAGTTGCATGGGATGCTTGAAACTGCCGAGGATAGCATCAAAAAAACCTCAAATCATGTGATGATGGTCCAACGGGATAGCAAGAAGAGGAAGCGCAAGGGCAAGGGCAAGGGCAAAGGTAAGGCTAAGGATAGGATCCAAAAGCCGATGCCTGATGCTAAGCCTAAGGCTGGTCCCTCTCCCTTGGACAAGTGCTTCCACTGTGGTGACAGTGGACATTAGTTGAGAAACTGGTAGAAGTACTTGGAAGAGAAGAAAAAGAAGGGACGCAAGGTTTCCGCTTCAGGTATTAATGTTACTAAAATTAGTCTTGCAACTTCTTCTAGTGAATCATGGGTATTTGATACCAGGTCAATGATTCATACCTGCAAATCGTTGCAGGGACTAAAACAGACTAGAAGTTGTTTGCAAAGGGAGAGTTGGATGTGCACGTCGGCAACGGAGCAAAAGTTGCTGTGTTGGCAGTCAGAACATATCACTTGTCACTTACTTCAGGATTAGTGATGGAATTAAATAATTGTTATTTTATTCCAGCATTGAGAAAAACATTATCTCCTCTTCATGTTTGGAGAAGGATGGTGGTTATGAGATAATAATAAAGAAGTGTTGTTCTATTTATTTGAATAACATGCTCTATGCACATTGTCCATTAGTGAATGGATTGTATGTTCTTGATCTTGAGGATGAGCTGATTCTTAACATTAACGCTAAAAGACTCAAGCCGAGTGGTTTGAATCCTGTTTTTATCTTGCATTGTCGTTTGGGCCATATTAACAAGAAACGTGTAGAGAAGCTCCACAAAGATGGACTACTCAACTCATTCGATTATGAATCATTTGAGACATGTGAATCTTGTTTATTGGAAAGATGACAAAGACACCCTTCACTAGTCAAGGTGAGAGGGCAGTCTGAGTTATTGGCTCTTGTACATAATGATGTATGCGGTCCAATGAGCTCAGTTGCTAGAGGCGGTTTTCAAGTATTTCATTACTTTTACTGATGACTTTAGTAGGTATGGCTATATCTACTTAATGCGACATAAATCCTGAGTCATTTGAAAGGTTCAAACAGTATCAGAATGAAGTACAGAACCACTCAGACAAGATGATAAAATTCCTATGATCCGATCGTGGTGGAGAATATCTGAGCCAAGAGTTTATGACCATCTCAAGAGTTGTGCCATTGTTCCACAGCTGACTCCACCTGGAACACCTCAATGGAATGGTGTGTCAGAGAGGAGGAACCAAACCTTGTTAGACATGGTGAGGTCGATGATGAGTCAAACTGATCTTCTGTGTCTTTTTGGGATTATGCTCTAGAAACTGCTGTGTTTACACTGAACCGAGTTTCATCGAAGTCTGTGGAGAAGACACCATATGAGATATGGACTGGGAAGAGTCCCAGGTTGTCTTTCCTTAAGATTTGGGGTTGTGAGGCTTATGTCAAGCATTTGACGTCTGATAAGCTCTATCCTAAGTCGGACAAATGCTACTTTGTGGGCTATCCTAGGGAAACCAAAGGATATTATTTCTATAACTGGGAGGAAGCAAAAGTGTTTGTTGCCCGGAATGGTGTCTTTTTGGAGAAAGAGTTTCTCTTAAAAGATGGAACCAGTCGGAACCAGGTGCAACTTGAAGAGGTTCGAGAAACACTGGAGAATGGTTCTCGTCCAACTGATTTCCAACAGGATGAGTCAAATGTTGAGCACTCTGTTGAAACACCATTAGCCCCACGTAGGTCACAAAGGGCACATCGTGCACCTAATCGCCACATGTTCCTCACCATGGGTTAGCATGATGTATTGTTGTTGGACAACGATGAGCCTAAGACTTACAAAGAAGCAGTGATGGGACCTAACTCTAAGAAATGGTTGGAGGCCATGCGATCCGAGGTGAAATCCATGGCTGACAACCAAGTTTGGAACTTGGTCGAGCCACTTGATGAGGTACGACCTATCGATTGCAAATGGGTTTTCAAGAAAAAAATAGACACTGATGGAAATGTTCACATCTATAAAGCACTGGCTTGTGGCAAAAGGGTTTCATCAAATTCAAGGTGTTGATTATGATGAAACATTTTTGCCCGTAGCCATGCTGAAGTCTATTCGGATCCTTCCTAGCGATTGCCGCATATCATGACTATGAGGTGTGACAAATGGATGTCAAAACAGTTTTCCTTAATGGAAACCTAAGTGAGGATGTGTACATGACACAACCTAATGGTTTTGTCGATCCAGAGCATGTTGGGAAGGTACACTAGTCTTTCTGGTCTTAGATGTAGATGACATATTGTTGATCGAAAATGACATTCCTTATGTTAGAAGCTGTGAAGGACTCATTGAGAAAGAGTTTCTCGATGAAGGACTTGGGAGTAAGCAACTTACATCTTGGGCATAAAGATCTATAGAGATAGATCTAAGTGCTTAATTGGACTAAGCCAAAGTACATATATCGACAAGATGTTGAAACGGTTCAACATGCATGATTGCAAGAGAAGTTTCTTGCCCATGTCACCTAGCATGATCTTGAGCAAGACTCAGTGTCCATCAACTACTGATGAGAAAAAGATGATGGGTGAGATCCCAGTATGCCTCCGCAATCGGATCCATCATGTATGCCATGATATGTACTCACCCCGATGCCTCCTTTGCTCTAAGTGTTACGAGCCGATATCAATCTTGTCTAGGTGAAGGTCACTAGATTGCTTATAAAGAATATCCTTAAGTACTTGAGAAGGACTAAGGATGTGTTCCTAGTGTTTGGAGGTGAGGAAGAGCTCGCTGTAAAGGGTTACACCGATGCTAGTTTCCAAACAGACAAAGATGACAGCTAGATCGCAAGCCGGATTAGTATTTTGTCTCAATGGTGGCGCGGTTAGTTGGAAGAGTTCCAAGCAAGATACAGTAGCCGATTCTGCAATAGAAGCCGAGTCCATTTCAGCTTCGGAAGCTGCAAAGGAGGCAGTTTGTATCGAAAAGTTTGTTTCTGAGTTAGGTGTCGTTCTGAGTTGTAAGGAAAATGGCCTCATATGCCATATTTCTAAAGCTTGTGTTTTGGTGATTGATTGACAACCAACACCTTAGACTAATGAAGTTGTCCTAGATGCACATTCTCAGGTATTTAGGTCCAAGGGATGAATAAGAAGAAAAGCTGAAGGCAAGGCTCGAAGGGCTTGCCCCAACTGGGGGTTCCTGTGAGGACCGAATAGTCCGTTTTGTGAGACCGAACAAAGCTCCGGACCAAGTTTCCTGAAGGCATGAAGAAACTAGAAGCCAGGCTAAATGTGAAGACCGGACAGTCTGAAGTTAGGCCAAGTGAACTGACCGGACAATTCCAGTAGAGGGTGGTTGTAGCGACCAAGAAAACAATAGACTGGATGGTTCCGCTCTAGAAGACCGGACAAAGGTCCGAACAAAGAAACCCTGAGGCTATGCACTGTTGAAGAATTCCAATGGACAATAGACCAGACAGTCCGATGTCTGAAGACTTGGACAAACCTCCGGACATTACAATAGCTAGTTCAATGGCCAGTGCAATGGCTAGTGGGCAGTTACATGGATCGGACAGTCCGAAGTTGAAGACCGGACAAATGATCGGACAAAAGTACAATGACGTCTGAGTTCAGTGACCGTTGGAAAAGTGAATGAACCAGATTGTCCAAAGTTGGAAAATGTATAGACCGGACAATCTGAAGTACACTGCATCAGTAGCCCATTGGGGCAACTGCTAGTTCATGTTTAGGGGCTATATAAGCCACCCCACCTGACCATTTTAAGGAAGTTGGAGCCACTGAAGTTGAGAGAAGTGTAGAGGTGTATTGCAAGCATATCCATCACTCCAACCACCATATGAGAGCTTAGTGCACATCCAAGCTAGGTTAGAGCTTAGAGAGAGTGAGCTTGCGAGCTCTTCTTGAGAGTTGCTCCTGCGTGAGCTAGAGAAGAAGCCTTGGTTGCGGCCAAGCCACTTGTATTCGTTGCTAGATCCTCCTTGTTGGTGTGGAGTGGTGGCGATAACTTGTGCGGGGATGAGGAGACCCTACAAACTCCGGTCAGGCCTTGGTGGTTTGGTGGCACTTAGCCTTTATTTGCTGGGAGCCACTTGGTGGCGAGCGCAAGACGGCAACCGGAAGAGTCTTGGTGCCCGGCTCGGATTTTGCCTTTGGTGGCGAGCCTGTGGACATAGCCCTTAGTGGTTACCTCGTTAAATCTCTATGTCTCCTCGGGAGTTTGCATCCCCTTACCCTTATCTCTTTACTTACCTGCACTTGCGTATTCGCATTTACTCTCTTGTGTACCTTTAGCTTTCTTAGTTAGTTTGATTAGGTTTGGCTCTAGGTTGCAAGTCTTTTGGGTAAGTTAGAGAGGGCATAGATAAGCCTTAGGCTTAACTAGCATGTGTAGGGCCACATAGGTTTATCTTATGCACTAGATAGCTCTAGGCTTTAAAGGAGCGATTAGCGACCTAATTCATCCCCTCCCCCTCTTGGGTCAGATACCCCAGCACATTCCCTTCACGAGTGCTTCGTGCCCATTGGACCTTTACTGTGATAATATTGGTACCATCGTACAAGCTAAGGAACCTAGATCACACCAAAAGTCCAAACATTTACTCAGGCGATATCACCTGATCAGAGAGATTATCGATAGAGGTGATGTGACGATATGTAAAGTGCACACGGATCTAAATGTAGGTGATCCATTAACGAAGCCTCTCCCATAATCCAAGTTCGAGGCACACATGAAAGCAATGGGCATTGGATACCTGAGTTGACTCTAGTGTACGTGAGATAAGAATTTGATATGTTTTATTTCAAATAAATGTTATTCACTTTTGTTCCTTGAACATGTTGCTGTAAACAATGGATCAACGAGTGCATGACTCAGTTCGTGAAACTCTTGTTTAAATGCCATGTTCTAAATGGTTTCTAGCCTATAATCTTTACGTGGGACATTAATGATTCAAGGGTTAGCACATGGATTGATTGATGATCATGTTTCGTGGATCATAGATATTGGATATCAAATCAATGATGTGGACAGATGTTAGAGAACATGGTGTCGGAATGACTCACTCCGAGACGTTCCTGGGATTGTTATGCCTGTATGTGCCATCAAGCGCTCTCGAGTGATATACCCATTAAATCCTTTGACCTGAGATCACCATTGTTTCTCACTGTGCATAGTGGTGTGCTTAGGGGTTACCAAACGCTACTACCGTAACTGGGTAGTTATAAAAGTAATATTTTGGGTGCATTGCGAAACATGGATTGGGATGTGAGTATATCAAGATGGAATTTGCCCCTCCTACATAATGGGAGAGATTGCCTCTAGGCCCCTCGAGGTGGCTGGATTAGAAAATGCATGGCCGTGCTATGCGATCACATTTGGACTAATGGTTAGTCCAGTAATCCACCATTGACGAGTGAAATTAGTCAGACTATTAAACAAGGGTGGCACAAATCTCACCTTGGGTCTGATTGGCATCGTGTGGCGAAAGGATCTCGGACGTGTTGTATATCAAGGTTCGGTTGACATGATCATTGTGCTTTCGGGGGTCAACATGTGCTGCTAGGCGCCGCTGTTGATCGATTGGCTTGAGAAAGGGTATTTTCGCGATGGCCGACTGCATGAGAACCTACAGGGTCACACACTTAAGGGATTGGGATACTAGATTATTGCCTCTAGGCAAGTGGGAGATTGATGGAGATGTGCCCTGCGTGGCAATTTCTAGGTCGAACTCCGAGTCGCATCGGCTCTGGCATGAGCCGATGCTGAGTCCGATCGGGACTCGACTTATCAGGTCTGGCTCAGAAACACGCATATGGCATGCGCAGTTAGACCTCTATTGGGACTCGGATACCTGATCTGCAAACAATTAGAATCCTAATGGGCCTTTACGTGGTTAAAGCCCATTAGTGGAGACTATATATATGCATGAGAGGGCGCGGCTTAGGGTATCGGTTTTTTGAGAGCCATCGCAGAAAAGGTTTCTGCGAAACCCTAGCTGTGCCCTAGTCCAATCTCTCAAGATCCTCCGCCATGTTTGTGGTGCTAGCACTCCAGAACTCGACGTCGCCTTTCCGCACGTGTGGATACCGTAGAGGTGTTGCTACGACGGTTACGCTGATCAATCGACTGGTTTTCAAGGGCGGAAGGCTGGTTCCTGATCGAGATCGGCTGAAGGAATCGGCATTGGCTCTTCTCACCGACAACCACTCGGCGCGCACGACTTGGCACTCTGCTGTCTCGACTCATCTTCCGCTGCATTACGCGTCTAGTGGTAACGATATATGATCTCTTGTTTGTACGTGTTCGTGTGTTTTACACGGTAGATGAAAAATGTTTTCATGCTATGGTAGCCTACCCCGTAACCCTACACATTGGACCGATCAGTGTGTACCACCGGATGTTCCGGTGTGTGTGTCACGCTCGAGGTCTTGATTTGTTGCATGTCTTGGCCTATATCGTCGAGTGTGAACACTGAATCGAACCGTCCAGCGTGCATTTTGCATGCAGTCGCTCCCTCCTCTTCTTCTAATACTTCCTATCCGGTGAGTGAACACCAACTGTCCGGTGCATATAATTGCACCGAGTCTTTATCTTCAATTTTGCAGCAATCATCTTCTCACTGGACTATCTGTGTGTATCACCGGACTGTTCGGCACGTGCAAAAATCCGACTTAAGGCCCATTTTTCTTATAGGTAGAATATCTTGGGTCATAGCACAAAATCTAATATCATAGATCAACTTTATAGACACAACATTACATCAATTAATTATTTGTGATAAGTATGATACTATGTATTCTGCTTAGTATTTCTGTGCGGCATTCTTAAAGATATTGAAATATGATGTCTTGCTCTGAGAATAAAAAGTGACCTAATAATGAGACTGAACTCTATAGGTTGGCCGTACCTGCTTCGGAACTTGCGATCATAATCAATGCAGTTAGTTAATCCTGCATTGATGGATAGAAGTTTGCTATTTCATTTATTGTGACTGCGTTAATCGTGCTCCTAGTTTATGAGAAAAGCTAAACGTCATTCGTTGTTTCATCTGTGTCCATCTAATTTTAGTCCATCTTATCACTGCGTCGGTTTTGTTTGTGTCTGTATGATTGGTTATCCTATCCGTCTGATTAGCTAGCCGCCTGGATAGCCCCAGGTGGGCCATGACCGTGAGCCCATGAGTGCCTAGCGCCGCCTAACCCTAGGTGGTCGTGACCGTGAGCCCATGAGTACGTCGGTTTCATTTCTGTTTCACCGTCCTCGAGGTTAGCAGGGGCATTTCGAAAGGTTCGTTGATTGTTGTCTCTATTTTTTATACATCGTACCATTCTAATTACCTTGTGTTACCGTAATTACAGTGTAAAGCTACCGTAACAATAGTGTATTATTGTCGTAATTACACTGTAATGCTGCCCTAATTAGAGTGTATCCGATTTTTCTATTTTTAAGTTGCAAATTAGACAACCACCAAAATATTGTTGATTGCTTCCTCTGTTTCTTTATACATCGGTTACCATTGTAGTTACAGTGTGTCACCGTAATTACAGTGTAACGCTGCTATAACTATAGTGTAATGTTGCCGTAATTACACTGTAGCACTAACATAATTACAGGAGTAAAATCTATCTTCGGTCCCTAAACTTATTTTGATGTGTCAATCCGGTCCCTAAAGTTTCAAAGTGACTATCCCGGTCCCTGTAACTTGTCTTGGTGTATCAATCCGGCCCCTAAAGTCTTAAAGTTACCATTCCGATCTCTAAATTTGTCTAGGGTGTGTCAACCCGATCCCTAAACTTGTCTTGGTGTCTCAACCCGGTCTCTAAACTTGTCTTGGTTTGTCAATCCGGTCCCGGTACAAATGGTCACTTTGAGACTTTAGAGACCAGGTTGACACACCGAAACAAGTTTAGGGACCGGGATGGTCACTTTGAGACTTTAGGGACTCGGTTGACACACCAAGACAAGTTTAGGGACCGGGATGGTCACTTTGAGACTTTAGAGACCGGATTGATACACGAAGACAAGTTTAGGGACCAGGAAATGGATTTTACTCTAATTATAGTGTATCTGGTTTCGTACTTCTATATTGCAAATTAGACTAACCACGACAAGTATCGTTGACCGCTTCCTCTGTTTTTTTATACATCGGTTAGTATTGTAATTACACTGTAACACTACTATAATTGTAGTGTAACATTGACGTAATTACGCTGTAACATTACCATAATTACAATGTATCCAGCTTTATACTTCTCGGTTGCAAATTAGACAACACTAGTAGAAATGCACGTGCAGGACGCACGTGACTAAAATTATTTGTTTTATAAAACATACCAATGCAAATGTGATTAACCGATCGTTTCCAACGGATTTCTGAGTATTTTTCTTTATTGTCATAGATAACTTAACTCAAATTTTAGGCTAGGTCTATGGTTAACTCTCCCATGGCTTACAAGTTTCAAGGTAATTTAACTATACCTGTTTTTGCATGGAAATTTTGTATAGCCTTGTTTTCACATGCATGCCTATGTATGTAATTTAAATAATGTTTTATGCATACATTTGTTCCCATCATTCAATAATACAACGACGTCCTACCTATTGTTCTTTCAGGCATTGATCACCCAAGATATAAGAGTTGCAAATTGAGCATTTTTTTTATTTGCTTTCCACGCACTAACTTATTCATGGAAAAAAGTTATAGAAGAAACAAACTTTATTTAAAAGATCAACCATTGTTCGATCCCAATTGACGACTATGATCGTACCAACACACAAATAAAAGGCGGGAATCTTAGTGTTAAAAGCACCTTCTTGGCCATGTGGCGTGCGAGACCGAAGACAACGAAGCGGTCCATTGCACCCCCCCTCCCCCTCTTGCTGGTGCATAACCTAGCCAAGCTCTATCGATTGTTGGTGGTTATAGCCCACATGCACGCATCTCTCCCTCAATTTTATATTTTCTTCTGCTCTTTAATGGACAGCTGAGCGTGATACTTCATTCGCTTCATGTTCACATCGAAATCAGATCAATTTCTCCACGATTTCAAATATTTATAAAAGAAGCCTTACCTTGTTAATAACCACAAAGGATCCGTCCAAACCAATTAACAAACTATTGCTTCGATTTTTTATACTGGAGAATGGAATGAAAAAATTCAATAGAGAAATAATTTTTTAAGCACAGATTTTGAGAAACAACTGACCGACGACAGCCCGTCCTCATCCCTTCCTGGCTGCTGGGCCCCACCACAGCCCAGGAGCCTTCCCTACCACCGACCCCACGGTCTCTTCCCGATAGCTCCCAGCGCCGCCACTCATCCCGTCGCCTCCCTCGCCTCTCCCATGAGGAACGGGTGCGCCGTTGTGCCTCCTCTTTCCCTAGGCGTGAACCAGAAGCACCAGCGGATCGGCACCCTTCTCGCTGGAGGCCAAGGCAGCCCGTGTTCCTCGGCCCATCCCATCGAATTCACACAACTAAGGCCAGCAGGCTTGTTTCCTTCCTGCACAAGGACCATCCATTTGCCGTTGTCCTCTTTCTCAAATGATGGATCTATGGATGGTCCAGCAGTTCGCCTTGAATGATGGATCTATGGATGGTCCAGCAGTTCGCCTTGCACTTGATCCCGTTCATGTCGTGGTGCTTAGATGAGTTTCTTGAATGATGTTTATGTGTATGCTTGTTCAAGATTGCAGAGGCGATTTGAGATTAAATTCATACATGTTGTATTTGATCATGTTGTGATGTACATGCTCATCGTTGATTTGTTGTCAGGTCTTATTGGGCCCGATTCGATCCAGTAGGTTTATCAGATGATCATGTTGTTGGACTCTTACGATGTCCATCCTAGTTATAGCCGGGTAGCAAATTTTTTGGTGAGAAAAAAATGTGTGATAGAGGCAGGAACGCGTAAGAGTTTTGGCCGTAAACACTTTTCTCTCCCGTTGATCTTTACGATGTCTAGAACGATCGCCTTGGATTGTTAGCTGTGTGGGTCCAAAATATTACCCTTTTTGACCGGTTAGATGATGTGGGCCCAGATTAGTACTTAATTACTTAATGACGTTCCAGATCTGACGGTGGGTATTTCTTTGGGTATATTATATTTTAGTGTAAAATGTTTTCTTCTAAACTCACTCTTTTATAGGGCGGAAAAACAAATAAAGAGTTATAAAATGGACTCTATTGTATTTATGTGATTGAATATGTTTATTATTTTCTTAGAAAATTACAGTTGCAGATACTAGTAAATACACAGGGGCATTAACTTTAATATGCGTATAACGCTAGAAGCTAGAGAATGGAATCCATGTCTAGCTTGACAACCGTCATATTTAAATCGGAGGCTTTGAAAATTCAGGTGTTGGTATTAAAAGAGAACACTCGATTCTGTTCAGGATGCAAATTCGTGTGTTTGATAGCAGCTGAATAACCGGTTGACGAGAAGGTCCTAAACAACCGGATGTTTGATAGTTTATTGCACACCTCAATCATCCTTCTTCTTCTTATCAAAAAAAAAAAAAATCATCCTTCTTCGGTGTGACCAGCTAATCCTACTATTTATTTGTGCGAGACGCTAACATTCTGCAAATCCTCAGTTGCAAAGGAGTTCAGGACAAACATTTTATCCTGCAATATCATCAGGCCTAATCTTTATATTCTGTCATAGGGAAAGCTTTCTTTTGATACGTCTGAGGTATATATGCAGTTCTGTTCAATTTGAAATAATCCATCTGTGTTCAATTGTAACTATGTAAATGCTGTTATTTGCACTTTTTTCAACGTGATGTGTAAACAGAGATATATGGATATATGTTCTTCAGTTCTTGCATCTAGCAACTCATTTTTATCTCCATGAATATGTTTTTGCAGCAGTACTGTTCTTATTACCACCTGTACTATACCAGCAGCATGGACATGATAAATGGTGCGGTGTTGCTCGCCATCGCGCTGGTTTTCGTTGCTGCAGTAATCACCAAGGTTGCAAGAGGAAGAATAACTGCTGCTGATCCGCCATCATGCGCCCTGCTAGCTCCTCCCCCTGTGGTTGGCAGTTCAACCATTCAACTTCTACATACACTCCTTGCAAAGGGTTTCCGGGAGATGATTCAGGAGCAATACACAAAGTTAGGAAGTGTGTTCACGATACGTTTCCTTGGGCTGAAAACAACATTCCTGATTGGACCAGAGGTCTCTGCTCACTTCTATCAAGGATTGGAATCTGAGATTAGTATTGCTAACTCCTTTGAGTTCACTGTGCCTATTTTGGGCAAAAGTGTCATGATGGGTGTAGATACCACCACCCGAGCTGAGCCGACCAAGTTGAGGTGCCATGTCAGTCTCGGAAATAAATTGCATGGGGACGGTCCCCAGCGGCGTTTCCGTGGGGATCCGGCTCCGATGAAGGACGCGTGGGACTCGTTCACATCCAACGCTTCGTACAGCAAGCCTATCCAACACGCGGAAGCTCGGCTTGGGCGTCGGCTCCAGCCGTCTGACGTCCTCGGCACAACTCAACGATCCAGGCAGGATTGGATTGCATCTCGGTTCACCTCGCGTCGATCCGCTGAGGCTGCGGCCGTTGTCCGCCGTCTTCGCATCTCGCCGGCGCCCTGCGTCCCACTGGTGCCGACGTCGCCACCCAACTCCCTCGCGATGGGTTTCTGCTGTCCTGCCACAGTTTTTGCAACAGCACCATGCTCGCTCACCAAGGGCTAAGCGGGTCCTGGGGAGTGGGGATCTGGCTGAGTATAATGGTTCTTCTGGGAATGTAATTACGATTTACTAGTACGACAACCCAACTCCTATGGTGAGCATCGGAAACTTCGATTAATATTTGTTCTGGTTGGGTTGTCAAGAACTCAAGATTCAGAAATAGGCTGGGATGATGAATACATTTGTTATGAAGAAATACCTTGTATCCATGAAAAGGTTGTGAAATTGAAGTGCTCTTGAACAGCCATCTGAGTTGTTCTTTAGCTTCGTGAAATACCTTAAAAATGCAATTTGGAGGCTGCACATAACAACAGGTTCCATTGCTCTGCAGAGATCGGCCAATGACCTCAGTACAAGCAGCATAATCTGTGACTAAAGATGCGTGGGCTTGTAACTCTGTGGTTCATTATTTTATATACTCCTAGAGAATGTAATAGAGTTGAATATGAACCACCTGTATTCTTTGCAATGTTGCTTGTTTGCAAAGCTGGGTGCTACATATTTCTAGATGAATGACTGTGTACAATGTATTTATTCATGTGAAATACAAATTCGGGTTTCACTGAGAATTCTGTAATTTTTCTTGCAGAATTAGAACTATGCTTAGATATGTACATAGCCAACATGTTGCTGCCCCCCAAAAAAATTTTTTGCCTACTTGCACACCAGAAATTCAAATGAATGACACGTTATGTGAGGAAGAAAAAATATGAACGTTTCTATTCATCATCGAAATGTAGCTTTCTAGCCGAAGAGGGCATTGTTGTGTCTTGTTGAACTCCGAGTAGAAGACTTGTATATCCACCTTGGATTAAGGAGCAGACATGGTCGAAGATTGTCCGTGCAAATCATTTATAAAGGTTGGCATTATGGCATTAGCATATCCACCTTGTATCAAAGGAGTATCCATGATCATACTATTAGTGGCAATGCTATCACCATCACCTCCCTGTGTCATAGAATGAAACAGCATGTAATTAAACTAATTATAAAAAACAAAGGAAATAAGAAGTTAAGTGTACTTGTGTCTTACAATCGATTGTTTTGAGCCAACACCTTCATCTCCACCTTCTTCCACAATGTCTATTTCTTCTCCTATAATCAGACATATAAAAAATATAAACACGGAAGGCTATGATAGAAAAGAATCTACAAAGGAAATGAGACATGAAATTATGGGTAGGATCAACACCTTTATTTTTTGAACTTCTCTTTTTCTTTGTTGTTCTCTTTTCAAGTACACTCTTTGCTCATGTTTCCTTTGCACCTCTTACTACCCGAGGAACTCTAATCGATATTGTACCTTGTACTGTGTCAGAAGCACATTCATTCAAAGCTAAAGGAACCGCATTGGATTCTTCTCTCATCTTGTTAAAGAATCATCTGCTTGCAAGTCCAGTTTATCCAATGCTTTCTCCAAATCATCAAGAAGTGGTTTTGATACTGAACACTTCAATGTAAGGGATGTCGATATAATATCCTCTTTTTGCATATTTCGTCCATCTGTTTAGAATATACTATGGTGGCAGTATGAAAACATCGTTTGCATTGAAGTCTTTTAAGGCATGCTTGCACAATATACCTATAAGATGCAGAAACCATTTTTCAACAATCTATATTGTATTATATTTTGCAATTATAAATGTGTAATACATACCTATGGATTCATATTTTCTACAAGAACATGCAATGGTCACATCTACAGAGTTGAATACAACTGTTGCTCCATGCTCTGAATGCATATGTGTAACCATGAATGTTGATATTGGCCCATCAGTTTGTAACAATTTACAAGAATATGAAAATTGTCTTTTAAATTCTTCCTCAAACTCAAAATACATCTTTTTTGAATATGAGTCAGCTGCAGTCTTCAGCAAAGGTAAATTTTGGACGTAAAGAACTGGCTTCTTCATATGTGATTTAAAATCTACATCCAACTCATTTTCACGTAGAGTAGCAGAAACCTTGTCACATTCGGCAAGGAGTTCTGAAAGACCAAGTTTCCTACGAAATCTGTTCTTAAAGACATTATTCATACCTTCACTCCCTTGAGTCGACGTCATATCAGCTGTGAAAGAGTCACGGTAGACAACAGCCCACTTTCCCCTTAATTTATATAGATTTAACATCCATGAGTTGTCTTCAAGGCCATATTTAGTCAACAACTCATTCCACTTCTTTATGAAATAATCCTCTGATCTATCTTCATAGACACATCGCTTAAATTCAGGTAGAAACTTATCAGGGTGCTTATTAATTATATGACAGAGATGTTTAGCAGCATTAAGATAAATATGCTAGATACAAAGACGATGGCTTGTATTTGGGAATACATAAGCAATTGCTCCTGCCATAGCTGCGTCTTGATCAGTGAAAATTTTACTTGGATGCTTGCCTGACATTGCTGTTAAAAATGTTTCAAAGAGCCACACAAAGGATTCAATAGTTTCATTAAATAATAGTGCTACCCAAAAAATTACTGTATGTCTGTGATGGTTGGTTCCAAGGAGTGGAGCAAAAGGCATTTCAAACTTGTTAGTCTGAAACGTCGTGTCAAATGATACAGCATCACCAAAACATGCATAATCAAGGATAGACTGACCATCAGCCCAGAAAAAATTAGCTATCTGACCATCTTATTTATCTATTTCAATAGCATAGAAAAATGTAGGGTCCTCTATTTGCTTATTCTTCAAATACTCTAACAATGTTTGTGCATCATTGGCTTCTAAGTATTTGTTGCGCTCGCGACCAATCTCATTATTGCAATCCATTCTTGAGAATGGCACTTTGTCAGCTCCTCCATAGAACTCCTTCATGAACTCATACACTTAGGCCGGCTTCATCTCGGCTTCTCGGATTTGGGCAATGAGTTGTCTATCTGCATCTATAACATGTCGTTGGGATCTCAACTTGTGAGACATATTCGGACTAGCTAGATAATGATTGTGATCGAGTACAACCTTTTGGACTGTCTAAATCCCCTCTCTACTGACACTGAACTGAACACGAGCAGTGCAACCTGTCCTTGCAGTGTCCTTCGATGACTCGGTATTTTCTGTAAATCCTTGATTACTACAAACTATATATTTCTGAGATAGAGTTTTGTCTGGTCGGTACTTTGTATGACTCTTTCTAATACTAAAACCAAGCTTGCCGGCATACTTGTCGTACATTTCATAAGCTTTTTTCTCTGACTCAAAAGACATGCCAACTTCAGGTACGATCAAAGTTGGCACAACATTATCAACCGCCTGTTGTAAAGTATTTTTAGAATTAAAGTCACGTTACGGCAATATAAATTAATTTGTTACCCTTTCAATATTGTGCTTAATTTTGTTACCTCAACTGGAGCTCCATTTTCCATAGCTTCTGGTAGTACACGACAGGTCATATTGTCATCGCCCTGAGCGTTGCCGTCAATATCACCAACAACGTTTACTCTCATAGGGGTTGACTCATTGTTCTGCATAATAATATCCATCACGCATAAACAAAGCATATATAGATGGAAAGACATAGAGGTTGACTCATTGTTCTGCATAATACATATCCATCACGTACAAAAAAATCATTTATAAATGAAAAGACATGGCGATCAAAGAAGCTAGTCGACGGAGGCTACCTGGAGTGTCTGCTCGCCACGAACACCGGTGACCATGTTATCCACATGTGCAGGCGGAATCAACCGATGTACACCTGTGGCATGATCACATGAAGACGACACCAAACAAGATGAAGTTACCATAGCCTGTACTCCTGGGTCGTCTCTTCGGCCTCCTCCGACGCCTGAATGGTCTTCTCGGGCTCCGCAAGCAGCCATGGCGGCTAGGTCGTCCATGAGACCTACGGACTGCAAGCCACCAGGATTATTCAACTAACGATGGCGGCGGTGTCGTAGGGTTTAGTTGGACCAGCCGACTAAGTCTACCTCAAGGCGTCGTCTGTGGATCACTGTGCGATACGTGCGATACTAACGAGATACAATCCAATCCTGCCTGGGTCGTTGAGTTGCGCCGGGGACGTCAGACGGCTGGATCCGACGCCCAAGCCGAGCTTCCGCGTGTTGGATAGGCTTGCTGTACGAAGCGTTGGATGTGAACGAGTCCCACGCGTCCTTCATCGGAGCCGGCTCCCCACGGAAACGCCGCTGGGACCGTCCCCATGCAATTTATTTCCGTCAGTCGCATGCTTCATGAAGTAGAAGTAAGTAACGTAACATAAAACCATTTTGTGTCACGAAAATGCAATGAACAAGATACAGTTATATAAATATACATTATCTACGAAATATCCATCATTTAATTAGACCAAGAACAAACTAGCTAGCTTGAGGTTTCGTTAACCATAAAAAAAGTTAGACAAAACTAGTCTATCAACCCGTGCTAGAATTTTAGGAGTCATATGTGTTAAAAATTGATAGACAACTACTCACTCTGTTCATTTTTATTTGACGCGGTTGACTTTTTTCAAAACTTCAATCACTCGTCTTATTCAAAAATTCATAAGTTCCCATCTACTTTTTTGTTATTTGTTTTATTATTAAGATTAGTTTGAGCATGTATTGTACTTTTATATGTTTACACAAATTTTTTTAATAAGACGAGTGGTTGAAGTTTTGAGAAAAAAGTCAACCCCGTCAAATAAAAAAGAACGGAGATAGTATAATTGTAGCAACAGTTAATAGTTTAGAAACATATATATTGTCCTATTTTTGTTATTTAATTTTTTTATAATAACATATGTTTATACTTTAGAGTTTAGATGTAGTAATATTAGAGGTCATTATTTTAATTCATATCATAATGTTATAGTGTGTAATTTATATGCAAATTTAGAGGTTATTTTAAGTCATATTTTATACTGGTTTGGTGGTAATTATATGCAAATTTAGGGGTTATTTAATTCAAATTTTATAATGGCATGATGGGTAGTTTATATGCAAATTTAGGGGGTTATTTCAATTTATTTTTTATAATGGCATGGTGGATATTTTTTACAAAATCTGATAGATCAAATGACTACTATTACTAGACCTACATGATTGACAGCCAGATGGTTCTGATTTTTATGAAAATTTTTAGAATTTATCTTTTTTTTTAACGCGTTTGGCGAGGACTCCAATTAATAATAGTAAGATACTTGGTGGACACAAGAAAAAAACTTATAAATAACATATATGTAGATGTTTAAAAAAAATTAAAACTTTATACAAATTTGCAAACTTGTTATACAAATTCGTAATAAAATGACAAATGTGCAGAGTGCACTAGAAGATAAAAAATCTGAAGTTTTGGACATGAGCTTTGTTATTTTACATGAAATTTTCTTGATAGAATTTGAATCTAAACTTTTGCAACATGGTGCATCTATGGATGTTATAAAACATTAGAAAAAAAAAGGAATGTAAAAAGCATCATTTTTGGCCTATTAAAATTTTTGTTGGCTATATGTAGTTTAGATGCACTTTTTAAAGTGTCATAGCAATGCCGGTGTCTTTTTGATTGAAAAAACACTTCAATAAATAACATTTTGTAATGAAGGCAACTAATAAAGGTAATATTGTACCTGCATCTAGTTACACTTGAAATATGATAAAAAATATATGACATCTTTTCGGATTGATGGATTTTCGAACTCAAGGCCTCGTGCAAATAAAATAACTTGCTAGTCAACTCTACTTCACATATTATTAAGTTGGTTGGTGTAATTTATAGATGCAGGTATGTGAATGCCTCAACATCAAACTATTTTATCTAGGGTATTAAAACAAATGACTCAAATTATTTCACTAGGAGGCACTGTGAAAGTAAAACTGCCACAATGCACATAAATCTATTTTACTATAATCCAAATGTCTTAAAGGATGTCTCTATATATGGTTTACAATGAATCATGCAACGTCCAGTATTTGAGTCATCTTCTAAAACTGTTGCAAAAGTTTCACAGTATAGTATGTCATATTCATTACGAAAAATAGAAAATCAACAGGTTTCTTGTTGTAGTGATATAAGAAGATCCCGTTTTCCTGTAGGCATCTAAATACGTTTTAAGGGTCTTTTACATTTCCATGACGAACACTTTTGCCAGTAAGTTAGGAGGTACGTACCAGAAGATACTATATGCATTATTGTCGCGGGGGCGCTAGGTGGTCGATAGGAGGATGATATGACATAATGAAATAGAATATATTATTTTGTTTGAACCTTCAGACTAGTTTGGTAGTTTGGGTACGTTTTGGTTTAGGGCTATTGGTGTGGATTAGGAGGGATCGAGGGGATTCTAATTTATTAGGTATTTAAACACACACTCCAATTCTCTCAAAACCCCCCAAAACCAATCCAATCTAAGAGTAACCAAATCAGGCCTCACTGAGACACACTGCACACCATGATTGGTTTCCTCTGACACGCTAAGTCTATTTCTAATGAAAAGGTAGTACCATATACTCATTAATAAAATTCCACATATAATTTTTTACTAATATATGGCACAAATTTAATAGGGAGAGAAGAATGTTGTATTTTGAATAAGATACTACTTTTGGCACAATGCCTAGGGTGTGCTTGAATGGTGGACATATGGGATTGAATGGCTTCGCTCTTAGATTTTAGGATAAAACGATTTCATTCCATGTTTGGTTAAAGGGATGGAACAGTTCTATTTTTATGTTTGTTTGGAAGGATGAAACAGAGCAGTTCTAACACCGTGTGCTACCATTAACTGTGGGATCCACCTGTCATACAAACATTGTTTCCTTCTGTTCTCTCGCTTGCCCACCTCCCATGGCCCACAGCCCGTACTCATCCTTGCCGTCGCAACCATCCCCGCCCCGCCTCCACACCTACCCACGCTGAAAAGGGCCGCTACCCGCGTAGCCTCCGCGCCCACCCCCGCCGCTACGCATGGCCGCCAGCATCGTCGACGGAGCCACCCCTGCATGACGCCCGCCCCCACCGACGTGCGGCCGCCCGCACCGCCCCATGCCTTTGCCCCTACGCCCTCGGCGGGCGGCTCCACTTTCTTAGCTCGTCTCGTCGACACGAGCCACCTCGGGCTCCGCCTCCTCACTCATCCCTGTCTCAGCCTCACCCGCTGGTCATGCTGCCCCGCATCGGCCTCACTGGTTGGCGAGGGGAGAAGCGAGCGGGTGGGCGTGGGGAGGAAGGAGACGAATGGCGGTGCCGTCGGTCTAGGATGGCTGCGTCTAAGAAATTTCATGGGATGCGCCCAGTCCGCATCTCAACCGAATATTCGACTTCATGGATTATTCCATTTCAAGTGTCCTGGAACCAAACGGCTGCAAAACTAGAATGGAAACCATGTCCCTGCAATTAAACGCCACCTTAAGTCGTGACAAAAAATCTAATGCAATTGGTCAGCTCTCATATTCACAGCATCACAATTCACAACAATTAACTGTTTAAAACATATAGTATCCATTGTGAAAGATGTTTCTTTTTAATTGTATCATATTTTTTTTTATCTTACACGAAATTCTTAATATTTGCGCTGGGAATAGCCTAACGATGCCCTGCTGTTCCTGTCCAAGCCATCACATGGCCACGCCGTTGCGGTGATGGAGACCCGCATTTCCTGACCTCTGCCATGGGACCTACTCATTTCGTGACCTCTGCCATGGGACCTACTCACTTAGACGCTGCATCTCCATATGTATCCTCTGCCGCAGCACTCCCACCATATGCGAGGAGAGAGGTCAGTGCGCGGCGCGCGAGCGACGCAGGGCTCACGCTAACTGTTGGGCACCACATGTGCCCGCCACTAGAGAATACTTGAGGGTATAGAAGATTGTGATAAATAGGCTCCTGAAGTGACCCTAATATAAATCCTATCAGCGACCTTCGGTTCCTTGACAGTTCGGCATGCAGCAATTCCTGTGACCATATTTGGTGGGAGTGGGAATGCAGATGCAGTTTACTTGATGTGGCCCTTGTAGCGGCGTGCATCAGTCATCAGCATGGCTGCCTTGATGGCCGGCTCCCCTTTGGATTCACTACGACTTGTGAATGGCAGTTGCTGATCTCAGCTCGGATGCTTGCTTGGGAAAGAGGTTCGTGATAATGAGATGTTTGAAGAGGTCACCTCTACATTCCATGAACTCGTATAAAATGGCTTCCACATCTCGAGCTTGTTGTTTCCCTATGCCCCAACGCCGTGGACACGAAGACGCAACAGGGCACATGCTAGGCTATCAAAAATCTTCAATGGGATCGTGAGATCACGCAAGGGCTCCAACCGAGTTGAGGAGGACGTGCTGCAGAATCTAATAGACTCCAAATACAAAGACGGCCGCCCCACGACTGAAGAAGAGGTGACCGGGCTAATACTAACCATCCTCGTGGCCGGGCAGCACAAAAGCTCCAACGCCAGCACGTGGACTGGGACTTGCCTCCTAAGCCACGCACAGTGCTTGGAGGCTGCCATCGAGGAGCAGCAGCAAATCATCACGAGATGCGGGGACAACACTAGACTACGACACCCTTATGGAGATGATTATCCTACACCGCTGCATTAAGGAGGCGCTACGGATACACCCTCCTATAGCAATGTTTCTCCGCAATGCGCATAAGAACTTCACCGTACGGACTAGAGAAGGCTATGAGTATGAAATCCCAAGAGGACATACCTTGGTAAGCTCTACAGTAATGAACAGGAACCTTCCTTACATTCACAAGGACCCTAATGTGTATGACCCGGACCGATTTGGTCCTGAAAGGGTGGAAGACAAAGTTGGTGGAAAATTCGCCTACACCGCATTTGGTGGCGGCAGGCATGCTTGCCCTGGCGAAGCTTATTCTAATATGCAAATTAAGGTGATATGGAGCCATTTGCTGATGAACTTTGACCTAAAGTTGATGTCTCCATATCCAGAGATTGACTGGCGAATATCACCCAAGGACCTAAAGGGGCAGTAATGATTAGTTATAAAAGACCCCAGCTGCCTAGGGCCATGTTGGAAACTTAAACTAGTGTTGATTACTTATGTATGTACCAATTTTAATTATGTGTGCTTGTTGTGTAATGTAAACATGTACCTACATAATATGTTTCCATGTCCACGCATCATATCTATATTGTAATCATATGTGCTTGTTTTTGTAATGTAAACATATCTACGTAATATGTTTCTATGTCCACGCGTTATATCTATCTATCTACCTACCTACCTATCTATACTCTATAAAACATCGAGTTTTCTTTGATCTATTTTACAACTAATTATCATCCACACAAAGTTATACACATCCGTTGGATCCTCTACTATTTTGATTCTAGCCATCAATTTGTTTCCAGGGCCCACAAAACTTATTGACATAGTCGACTCCTACACGATATTCGGTCTTTTATAATGCAGTGTAAGATTTTATTGACAAATTGTCCATATCAAGATTACACATTGTTGTATAATCTAACCTGGAGTAACACAAATCAAACCTTATCCTAATATGAAGATTAAACAACTTGTGTAAAAGGCCATTTTAGTCTCTGTTTTTAATGTTCAGTGTACTATTTTTATTCTTCTTGTATTCATTGCCTGCATGTTTGTAATGTTCATTTGAGGAACCGTCTGGGTTTGTTTAAGATCGAGTTTAAATACTCTGAGAAGTATTTTTTTATTTAGGAACGCAAAGTATTCTTTGTCCATGTGTCATATTAACCTTAATCACAAGATCAACAACATAATTTGATGCTCCTATTAAGGATGACTAACTTCATATGCTTTGTTCTTGCTTATACCTCAGGATAGGCTATTAGGTTGTGATTTGTAGACCAATGCTGGCGCACAACACAAATCACACATGTTGTTTAATCTTGATCGTTGTTTTATGTCATGATGCTAAAACTTGGCCTTTTAGCAACACGAGGGATTGAACTTGTTTATGTTTTGCGTGGTCAAGTGCGTCGCCCTAAATATCGGTTTGTTAAGTGACCACATTGGAAAACATTGCAAAAATAAGGGAACCAATGGGATGTCCTTGTATATTAATTAGATGAAGTAGAGTTCGGTAGTTTTGATTGCCCCAAAGATGGTGTATGAGGGATCCGGCTGGTATAAAACTTTGCCTTCCCAAAATGTGAGTTTTGGTTTATTTATTGTCTTGTTAGCCACTCATTGTGAGGAAACTCCTATATCTGTATGAAATTAGAATATCCTATAATGAGTGGCTACACTCTAGGGATTCTTTGTAAATGCCTCATAGTGAAACCCTACCAACTCACCTTGGCAGTGTTTTATAGGTTTTGAAACCTTAGTGAAAGATGCCTAAAGGGTGGGGGTGAATAGGCAATCCTTAAAAAGGTACACAAACAACAAACAAAAATCAGAGGCATACTAGAACCGATCCTCACTAGTTCAGCTGGTGCATAGTAGATAAACATGAATTGATCTCTAAATCTACTTGAGTAAATTTGATACCACAAGTTTCTAGAGCTTATTTGAGGCTAATTCTTACTAGCTTTCCATCCCTGATAAGCTTTTCCCTACACTTTATAGCATTTAACACTGCATTTTTCTCGAGTGGAGGGAGGGGGGTGAGGGGACTTGATGTGTGCATTGTAAACAAGGGGGAGAGTTGACAGTGAAGTCACCAACTAGAGACTACTAGTTGAGATATGCATTACCTTGGGGGAGTGTTTGCATTGTGAGATGGGCTGAAATGCAAGGGGGTTGGAGTTTTAGCATGCTCTTTTGACCAGCTTTGCTGAGCCTTGCCTCTTTTTGTAAGGGTCATGTTTGTTGATCGGTTGCATTGAGTAGTTACCCTTGCCTTAGGGGGGCAATCTTTTGGCTTTGCTTTTGTTCCTTCGAGTGTCCTCGATTTCGCCTACCTTTGGCTTTTGGCACTTGTGTGGATTTTCTTTATTTTTCTTTCTTTTTTTGTTCTTTATTACGCTTTTGTTTTCTGTGTTTATGATTTCAAGTGGTTAGTGAGGGTGTTGACAAGAAACTCAACAAGGGGAATGTCGGTGTTATGTACCGTCAGCCCACCACAGGGTTAGACCTGCGAGGGTTTTGAGATTGGAAGGGGCGACGAGGAGATCGCTAATGGTGCACAGAACATAGAGATGAAGCGATATATATAGGTTTGGGCCGCTGAGATGCATAATACCCTACGTCCTATTCATGGTATGGTGGCTTGTATTGCCGGAGATTCAAGAGAGTATTCCCGAAGCCCTAGTTCCCCTTATATAGGATGAGGAGCTAGGATCACAAGGCACATCCCTAGGGGATTCCCTGCCAATAAACTCATAAGATTACATGCCGAAAATATAGGACAAGATCCTAACAAATCCGATCCTAACCAATCCAAGTGGAATTACTTGGGTACCACTCCGTCGTCTGCCTTGCACTGCGGGCCAGACCATTCGGCCCACTTGTCAGGATGATCCAATCAGTCGTCATAGGGCACCCGGGGGCATACGACTCCCACAGGGAAGATTGACAGACTCAAGTGTACCGAGTTTGGTATTTCGTCCTGGCTGTGATGAGCGTTTGTCAACCACCAAAGCCCTACTGATGGACTAGCAGGCACATACTAAGTGCGGCCTAGAGGAAAGTCCTCTCGAGTCTACTTGGAGGTGGTGCCAGAGTGGACTTGGCATGTAAAAACTCTATCGAGTGCACTGACAGGTGGCCTAGGGGGTACTTGGATATGTGCCAATCGCTTCAGATGGATTTGGAGTCCAGGCGAAGGCTTGGTGGGCCTTAAAACCACTACCCATTGAAGATGAAGCCCAAGATTGTTTTACAGTTCAATCATCAAAACTCGGGCCCAATTATCCTTTACTGGTTCGAGCGTCAAAACTGAGACCCAAGACCGTTTCCTGGTTTTATCGTCAAAACCAGGGGTTGTTTATCAGTTTTCACAAAACTAGATCTACCCCAAGGGACAGACTACTAGACAAGTGGAGGATATCGGGAGATTGCTGTGATGCCCTAGGCATCTCCCGAGCATTATCATGTGCATACTTTGTTTAATTACTTCTCATAAGCATCATCCCATCTTATGGTAGTGTGCATTTGAGTCATATGAACAAACATGATGAAAATAGCTAAGTGATACACTCAGTTTTGCAAAAATGATGCTATAAATGTGAGCATAACTTAAATCCTATGGAGATTTAGGTGAAACTTTTTATACCAAACTTGTAGGTCTTAAGGTGGTAAACAACTTTGTCAATTAGATCTTGGATGGAAAATGGGCTTAACTTAGTGTAAAAGGTCCCTTGGTGTTACCCAACAAACACACTCCAAATCTGACATATTTAGAATTCTTCATTTTCTATATCCTAGAGTCATTTTCATGAAAAGGTCCAATTGTGAAAGTTTTAGACCATGAAATCTTGAACAACTTTGTCAAAAAGGCTTTTGGGAGAAAATGGCTAGAAATAGGACATTTGAATTATCTAAGGAAAACAGTTCTCAGTCCAAACTGAGGGCTGATAGTTAAATTCAAATTTAAATCAAATTTAGAGCCAGAATTTGAACTTGGTGCTTTTGACAAAGTTGTATATCTCAAAGGGTACAACATTTCATTCAATTGGGTCCTTTTCAAATTCGGCTCGTAAATTGATCAAATTTGCAAAATTCAGAAACCTGGTTAGTAGTCAAACCCCATTTTTCATTTTTCGGGATTTTCTTTTTCTCATGAGCCTATGACAAGTGGGTCCCACCTGGCAGGTCTGCGGGTTCCCGCCCGACACCCGCAACTGTGGACCCCACCGGCTCCCTCGCTCCATGCACCCGATCCATGCGCCTTGTTCTTCATCCCCGGCCTTGGCCCTACCGGTCAGCCTCACCGGTCCATGGACCCAGCCCACCCGCGTGCCTCTCTCCTCCCTCCCCGCCCGGCCGCGCCCACGCGGCGCTAGCCCTCTGGGCGCCGTGGCCACGCGCCGGCCTCCCCGACCGCCGTGGCCACGCGCCGCAGCCGCCCGCCGACAGCGCGCACGGCGCGCCTTCAAGGCGAGGGCGAGGCCCGACCTCCTTTCCCCGAGCCCATTCACGCGTTCGGCCTCTGTCTCCCTCGCTCCCCACGCCCGGCAGTGCGCGCTCGCCATTGGAGCCGAGCTCGGAGCTCGAGCTCGCGCCCTCCCCTCCGTCGCTCCCCGTGCCTCCACACCTACACCGCGACCTTCGCCTCGCTCCCGCGCACCTCGCGCCCTAGACCTTGTCGCCATTCCCCTCCCGAGCGCCGAGATCAGCCCCTACCTCGACGTCGCGTCGCGCCAGTTCACCTCCGGTTCACCGCCGCCTTCCACCTCGTCCACGCCCTCTTCGACGACGCCGTCACCTCAAGGTAGAAGCCCCGAATGGGGAACACCCTCCCCAACCCGTGTCGCGGCCGCGGCGAGCTCCGGCTCGCCGGCGCGCGTGCTTCTTCCCGCGCGGCCACGGGCGTCGCGAGGAAGAAGAAGGGGGCCGGGCAAATTTTAGATCCGGCCCCTGCTTTTTCCATATTCGCAAATCGGTCCACCGCGCTGTATGCTGAGTCTTGCAAGTCTTGCGTACTAGCCCCTGGGGTTTCGAAACAATCACAATCTAGCCCCTGGATCTAATAATTTTCCTTTTAAATTAATTATTTCGGCAGAAACCTTTGAAAAATCATAGAAAATTCAATAAAAATAAAAAAAATACCAAACTAGTTGCATTGTAATCCTTTTGAATAGATCTGTCTGGTGGATATGATGGTTGAGTAGGAAAGTACCAATTTGCCCCTAATTTTATGCAAGGATGTAAAACCCTAATAAATAAGAAATATGGACTAAATGATCTCCAAAAATTGCCAAATTTGAACAACAGGGTAATTAGGGTATATAGGCTCACTATGATTTTTGGTAGCTCAAAGTTCCCTGTTTGATTACCATTTTGCCCCTGTATGTAATTTTAGCATAGAAATAATTGAAGAAATGATAATTATATAGAAGTTGTGCTCTAAATAGTTTTACACATTTTATTTGTGCTCCCTGTAGTATAAATGGCTCACTGTTGAAAGTGAGTACTATGCATGTCAAGTTTAGTTAGTATTTTGAAAATAATGAATTCATGCAGGAATAACTTAATAAATAGAAAATGTGGTTTAAATGAGGACCAAAAATTCTAAAGTTTGGGCAGAAGCCTTACTAGCATACCTAAGCTTAGTATAAAATTTTGATAGCCCAAATGCTTATTGTTTATTTACTGTTTTACCCTTGCCTAGTAATTAAGCTTATGTTTAGCAAAAGACAAGGGGTCTAAATAAAAATTAAGCCATAGGGGGCTTCGTAGTATTTATTTGGTTTCTAGCTTGTTGAAAGTAGCTCACCGCTAAAAACGTGAGGCTAGGCATGTAAGGTTGGACCCTATTTCAAAAATGGAAGACATAAAGCCTATTTAAGTAAATAATAGAAATTATGAGACTAGTACATTAATAAATGCCACCATGGGTCATATTTGGAAGCATATGAGTATGTAAACCTTAGTCGTTGTTTTGGGATGCAATGTAGGTTTTCACTACAGTTTAGAAATATAGGATGGTAACGCTAAGCTAGCTAGGGTTAAGTAGGGTTCAAGTGGCTTCGGCCGTTTCATGAGGATCGATGCTACCCCGTCACGCCCCCATATTGTTTTATGTGACAAGCTAAGTTATCATAGGTGATGGCTTGTATGATTTCTTAAAGCTAAACAAGTTTCATCACGAAAATACATAATGTTATTCCATAAACCCTGATTCCTTGCATTGCACTCGCATCCTGAAGCAAGCATTGCACTAATACATGCTCCAATTGTACCATGTCATGCATATAGATTCCGCGAACGAAGAACAACCGCCGAACCAACCCGTCGCGGAGGAGCCTAAGGAGGAGCTGTACCAAGAGCCAGAGGACCAACAGCAGGGGCCCGACTCCGCTCAGGAGGCAGCTACTGACTCTAACGAGGAAGGTAGGCAGGACCATACTCAACCCAGCAAACAAATTATACTTAATGATTACGCATATGCATTAGGAGTTGCTTGGAACCAATTGCATTAGACTCCCTGGCCGCCCTGGCCCCAGTACCTATACATAGAGTTCGTAGGGCGAGTATGCCTAGAAATTGCTAGGTACGAGTAGACACGAGTGTGTGGACTCGTCACGTAGGTGTTTCAAAGTTACAAAAGCTTACAGTTATATCATTTATTATCGTTGCTCATGAATTAAATGGAGACCGGGCGGAGATTTATTTCAGTATATACTTTTCGTAAGATTGTACTTTGGACTCCGTCCGAGTCGTTTAAGGCCCGTCCGCTGTTCGTCTGCTGATCGGCATAACATTGCTAGAGTGCTTAACCGGGAAATGGGACCGGTGAAGTCTTACCTGGGTTTGTCCGGAGTTTTCGAGGCTCCGCCCATCCACTTGCTGGAGGCCGATGGGCCCGGGGGCGCTTGTACTCGAGGGAGGGCTGACCCAGAGAACTGTGGTATCGCTCCTGAGGGGGCACAACCCGGGGGTTAGATGGGGGCGCTTTGAATCTTAGGACAAGACAGGTGGAGATCGGGGCTATATGTGGGAACGCGATGGCTAGTAAGCATATACCCCTGACATGATTGTTATTCCTGGGAATTAAAAATCGATTCGAATCGCTGATGCCTACCAGGTGTGGGAATGCCAATATCACTGTCGGGCAACGTAGTAACTACTTAAACACTCTGGTATTTAATACTCATGATTTTGGAATACCACATGTTTGAATTGAACTGTTTACTTTACCGCAGGTTACTTTTATGTTGAAGGTCATACAAATGATGAAAACTTGCTACTTATGTTACACATGTTATTGTTTAAAACTAAAGGCTAATGATCCACTTGCTAGTAAGCTGCTTCGCGTCAGCCGTAAGCCAAATCCATTAAGACCTACTGAGTAATTAGTACTCAGGGTTTGCCCCCATATTTTGAGCGCAGGTATAGAATTCATGGTCTGCACTTGTGTTGGAGGCGGAGCATGTCCTCATTTAGGATGAAACGACATGAGTGGCACAAGGGCAACATCGGTGGGCTCGATGTTGTTACCTCTAATGCAAATCTTTTGGTGATATCATAATGACCTCTGAAACTTAAATTTCCGCTGCGAGAAACTTTCGAACTTGCTACCTTATAACATTATGTTGGACTTGTATTTTATGTAAAAACTGGTTTGTAACTAAGTCTAATTTTATGCTATTCAACTGCCTGTGATGATGTATCTGTTGTGGCTCCATCGTGGGTCAGATGTGTATGATGTCGGTTCCTCTGGAAAAAGGTAATATCGGGAGTCAAATGACTCTCGACGGACGTCCGGGTTTAGTTTGGCCTAATCACATTACAAGCCAGAGGAGGCAAATGTGCTTAGTCCGGATTAAATCGGCGGTTCCGCCACAATTGCTTCAAGGCAAAGAAGGTCAAGGACTGTTCGTCCATCCGAGTTATACGGTGTTTTTTCTAGCCCCTACCGGTATTTTAGTGTTAAGAGTTTGTATATTAGGGGTTGTTTGCAAGACAGCCAAGCAGAGAGTTTTTGGGGTCAAAGTTTTTAGGCTAGACCTATGCACCCCTCCTCTTGGTCGTCTTCTCAGTCCTCAATAAGCTGCTGAACTAGCCACACTTCCTAGCCTACTGTTGCTGCATAGCTTCATACCGTACCATCTCTTTAGCATGATCAGTTCTCATTCTTACTCTTGTCGTTTCTTGTTGGGCTTTTCCTTTCTCCATAAGGGCTTTCTCTACCCTCTTGTACACCTCGAGGTCTTGATCACTTATGGCTGCTGGAGGTGGGTCTTGTGGGTTCCCTTCGTTCGTTTGCTCTCTGTTGACGGCACTTAAGCACGGCAAACCTTATACTGCAAGCGACAGTATTGTGTATACCTTTTCCCTAGGATGAGTATCATTGATTTTGTCAATCCAGAAAACGAACTAATTGGGAACTAATTATCAAGAGTTTACGGTAAACTAACGGTATAAAACAAGGTTCTAATCTATCTCTAAACTAGCCCTAAACTATACCTAATTTGCGTCTAAACTATGCTAATACTATGAGATAAGCAATAAGAACAGAACACTAATTAAAGGGTATTAACTAGAGTCTAATCAAGTCCTAATTGGATCCAAGACATGCATGATTGGGCGCCACAACAAGATTAGAGTAGCGAGATAACTAGTAGCTCAAGGAAAAAACAAGCATGATCAAGCATAAACTTCACAGCATGATTAAATCAAGATCAATCAACCTAACCCCCTAGATCGGTTTAACCTTTCCCCGGGCTTCACTGTCACTGGTAACCAGGTAATTGACGAGAAACTTTCAACAGTGACATAATTAGAGAACTAGCTTCTAATTATTTTGTAAGGTTTAATAACATAATTAGCACAACTAGAGCATCTAATCACCATAATCAAAAGAACTAGATGTACAACTATATCATTAATAAGCTAGATCAATGATCATGAACGCTAGAAGAATATAACCCTTAATGACATGCTCTAATTAACATGCATCTAGACCTAAAGTTAATTATAGCTCGAACAAGCATAATTAGAACAAGAAGATATAATTAGACAAGATCAATGCTTGATTAATAAATTGTATCATACTTAGAACCATGGCCATACCTTCCCTTGATGATACAATTAGACATCTGGAGCTAGGTAATTAGAGCACCATGCAAGGCCTCTAATCACCTCTACGAATTAGAAGAACTCTAATCCTACACAAGAAACTCGACCCTCTACTCCCCTTTAGTTGTGGTCCCTCTACATCGTGTCGCCTTGATAATGCATTGGATGGATTGGATGGTCTTGGAGACCTCATGGAGGTTTGTATTTATACTCCGGAGGTGGCTTGGGGCGCCCTCCACCTTCCTCTTGCTTGGAGTTGGAGTAGGACTCTTGTCAGCCACGAAATCGGGCTTTCCTGTTTTCTGCACCTTTCGTATTTCGTCCATATCTCTGTCATCCGGACTCTAAATAAGGCAAACTTGGACTCTAAATTGTAGAGCTCGAAGAGATCTATAACTTTGGTATTCAAACTTCCTTCATTTGACGTCTTTAATATTTCCAAATTCGGCCCGCAAGGTGCTGCTATCCTGAAATTCGAGAATATCTCGAGATTTAATTTGGGCTTGGATGAATCTCGTGATAAACATTCCTTATCTTCAATTCCTTCATACCTAGGTAATCCATATCTCCTTGGAATCTTCTAGAAAAAGCACGGTAGAAAGGGGAACATGAAACGGCGTCAGAGGGAAGCCGGTTGGCCGACTTAGGGGGGTCAGGGTCGGTTGACCCGGACTGTTCCTCTGGCCGCTTCTTTGCATCTTTTGCCGGGGCGTTGCCTGATGCTTTAGAAATTGTTGTACGAGGGTTCTCAGACTCTTGGGGTTTTGGAATCTTCGATATTCTCCGAGAGTTGACGAAGTCTTCTAGTTTTGGATATAGTTGAAGTATTTTTCCTTCATAATTTTCCATAAACTTGTAGTACTTGATGTCTTCCGAAAGTTTTTAGTTAGAAAGCCTTGATTAACTCAGAGGGGGAGCATAAGTCAACCAAGCCTTCCTTGATCATTGTCGGAGCGGACGTGCTCCTGGTCAGGTGGCGGAATGCACCCGGCCGAGATCCTAAGTACTGAGAGTAGTTAGGGGGAGCAATCGTTGTTAGCTAAGTTGGTGGTGGCACGATGGTGGCGAGAGGATTTAGAGTGGTTCGGGCCGCCGGAGCGTAATACCCTACTTCCACTGTGGGTGTGTTCTTGTATTTCGTGGGCCTTCAGAGGAGTCTCTGAGCCTGTCTGGATCTGTCTGAGTTCTTGTGAGCCTGTTCGAGCCTGTCCTTTGTGTTGTGTATGCCTCCCCTTTTATAGCCCAAGGGGGGCATGTACATGGTGGCCGGGCCCCGACAGGTGGTCCCGGCCATTTCCTCTATGCTACAGTTCTATCCTGTGCCTGATGTCCAACGCTTCCATGCTTCGCGCCTGTACCACCGTCGTGACCTGGTATGGCCTGGAGATCCGCCATACCGTCTTGTCGTCTGGATACGGCGCCGCGCCGTCCTGCCTCACGCCATCCTGTCCCATGGGCTGCTAAACCCGCTGAGAGGCTTCAGAGGCCGAGGGGCAGGCGACGTGCACGCGTGACAGGACAGGGCGCTCGTAGTAGCGTTGTAGCGCCGCTGCCTAGTATTAGGCTGAGCGCGGCCGCCGCGCGTGGCGCGGCTCATGATGAGTACAGCGTACTTGTTTACTCAATATAGACCCCAGTGTAGCTGGGGAAATCAACTGTAGTGCTCTGTCATCGCCGCCGCGCCTTGGTAAGGCGCGCCCCTTTGCCTTGCCGCCGCCGCCTGCCAGCGGCAGTGCCAGCGGCGATGGGGGCACACCCGTCTGACAGCGGCGGCGTCGGCGGGCGACGGGGGCACGCCTGTCTGACAACGGCGGCGGGCAACGGGGGCACGCCTGTCTGACACTCGTGGTGTCAGTGGCATTGGGGCGTGCCAGCCTGACAGCGGCGGTGTCAGCGGCATCGGGCACGCCCACCTGCCCGCAATAAATGCGGCAGGTGGGCGAGGCTCCCGCCTGAAGGCCCCGCCACGCGCCTTGTGGGCACGTGGCAACGCGAGACCTTCCCGTGCCCTGTGGTCACGTGGCGGCCTCGGACCACCGAAGGTGCTGGCTCCGGACCTCCACGCGCTCTGCGGGCACGTGGCGCCCCCGGACCACCGAGGGCGCTGGCTCCGGACCTCCACGCGCTTCTGCACGTGGCGGCCCCGGACCACCGAGGGCGCCGGCTCCGGACCTCCCCGTGCTCTGTGGGCACGAGGCGGCCCCGGACCACCGAAGGTACGGGCTCCGGGCTCCGGCCCGAGAGGTCCGGACCTCTCCTCGCGTGGCTGGGAGAGGCTCGGTCCTCAAGGAGGTCCGGGGCCTCCCCTGTGGGCCGGGTGCGTGGCCCTAGCTTTCCCAAGGAGTGGGCCGGGCCCATCTGTATGCGGCCTTAGGCCCTCCTTGTACTGCAGTAGTTACCTCCCTTAGTGATCTTCGTCCAGTGTAAGCGGGTACCCGGTTAGCTGGGTACCGACAGTGGCCCCTGGGCTTGCCTTTGGTGAGTTTTTTCGAACCTGAGGTGAGCCCACCGTCGCTTACTACACAAGCCGCCGGGAGCCGCGGGCGGTTACCGGCGTTTAGCCGTTAAGCTCACAGTTGGCCAGGGCCCACCACTTGATTTCTTGGTCGAGGCCTTGACTCGCCTGCCTTCGGAGGGGGCTCAGTCCACCCGACCCCGCGGGGTGGCCCCGTGGGTTCCCACGATCTGGGGGCGCGCGATCGTGGGAATCTCTCGGGAAATGTGGGGGGCAGGCCCGCGTCGGAAACCGCGCAGCGGTTCACCTACTTCTTCTCCTGCCATTAAGGCGGGGCGGTCGGCTACGTGGGCAGCCGTGCGTAAAGCGGAAAAGGCAGGGGCCCCGCACGTCGCGCCGGGACGCGCGTCCGCGAGCGGCCGCCGGTTCGCCTTCCTGCCTTGCTTGCTCTTCTACCCGCCTGACTGCCTCCTCGGGCCCCTGCTGTCATTGACCTGGTGGCCCGTGGGTGCGCCCGCGCGCGCGTACACTTGACGTCCGCGGCTTGCGGGGGATTGGGGGCAACCGTCAAATAGGGTTCTCGGCCATCGGCCGAGCACGTCCTTCTGCCATTTGCCTCTGCACCCCTCGCATTCGCCGCGGCGCTTCATCTTCCTCGTAGCAGAGCTCTTGCTTCTTGTCTGCTGTGTGCTCCTTGTCTTCTCCACCGCCAGATTTCTTCAGCGATGGGTCCGAGCCATCAATCCCCCCGGGAGACTGAGGAGAACCTCACCCGCGTCCGCCGCCTGCTCGGCTGGACGGACGCGGAGCGTCGCGATAATGTTCGCACGGGCTCCCTCCCCCACCGCAACTTGCAGCTGGGGGAGTTCATCCTCTTCGTCCCCTACCTCTACTGTGGTCTGGGGATTCCGATCTATTCTTTCTTCATGCTGGTGCTGGAGGCGTTTGGGCTGCAGCTCCAGCATCTCACCCCCCACTCCATCCTTCATGCGGCAATCTTTGCCCACTTCTGCGAGATGTTCGTGGGGGTTCCTCCCTGCGTGACGCTCTTCCGTCACTTCTTCTCGGTGAGGTGTTCCGGGAGGAGCTCGACGGAGATCGGCCGCTACTACTTCCTGCTGAAGGGGTCCAGGGGAAGATCAACCTATCTCCCCACCTTCGCCAGCGCCAAGTGGGGGCACTGGCGCAATGACTGGGTGATCGTCAAGGCAGAGCCAAACGACCGGTTGGCTCTCCCGGATAGCAGTCCCGACGCACCTCTCCCGGAGGGTGCCTCGACGGATCTGCCACCCGAGTTCTCCCTCGTGCTGGCCAGGATCGCCGAGCTCGTCAGTGGCGGGCTGACCTCACTGCACGTCCTCGCGGACTTCCTCAGGCGGAGGCTCGCCCCCCTATAGATGCGGCCAAGGCTGGCGTGGAACTACACCGGCTCCAACGACTGCAGCCGGGTGGTACGTGGCGAAGGCCACGACCTGACGCCGCTCCTGCTGGAGGAATGGGTGCGGTGCGTCACGGACGTGAGTTTCCCTCCGGAGCAGCTGCGCTTGCCGTCCGCTATCGTGCCGCTCTGCCGCGACCAGGCCTTGCGGACGGCGGTGCTCCGGGAGATGCCCACGCTCGACGACGGCGGCCTCGCGGCGCGGCAGCTTGGAGGCGACCCCAACCGGGGGGTCCACATTGCTGACGCCTCGGTTGGGGGTTCTGATGCCAGGGGCACCGCTCCTGCTGACAAGGGCAAGGGGCCAGTGGCAGCGTCCCCCGTCGTCCCGCCGGCGGGTGGTGAGGAGACACGGCGAAGGCTGGTCCGCGGCGACGGGACCTTTGTCTCGGAGCCCGACCCGAAGCGTCAGCGGACCTCGGGGGAAGGAAGCTCCTCTGCGCAAGGGGAGCGAGTGCCGCCGCCGCCTCCGGGCCAGCGGCACCCTCAGCGCCGGGCACCTCCTTCGACGCCGGACCAGCAGCGGCGGTCCTCTCCGGCACCGCCGGCCTCGGGCCCGCGGCAACAGCAGCCACCGGCAGCGTCGACCGCAGATCGGCAGCCGCGGCGAGGCTCCGGCCTTCGTGGCCGCTGGTCGGCGCCTACCTCGAGGTAAGCCCTTTGGATTAGCTTCGCATACTTCGTGGTACTACGGCTAGCTTTTTTCAGGCTCCTCAGCCTTTCGCCGTGCATTCTTGTTTAAGCCGACACGCCCGGGCGGCGTTCCTCCCCCCAACGGCTCTGGTGGCCGGGCGACCACGGCGGAGAAGTGCGCCCCTGGTGGTCCGACGGCGGAAGACGCCACGCGGGCCCGGGCTACGACCGAGGGGCCTGCACCGGAGGCCACCCCGTCTGTCCAGCCCCAGGCCCCAGGTGGACCGACGCCGGGGGGCGCCTCAGGGGTCGAGACCGCACCCGGAGTGCCTGCTGAGGGGGCAGCTCTGGGTGCGCAGCCCTAGGCACCAGGCAGCCCGGTGCCGGAGGGCGTCGCGACCCAAGGGCCTGCGCCGGGGGCGGCTCCTGACTGCCGGACCTCGGAGCCTTCGTCGCCCGCCGTCCAGACGACCAGCCCCAGATCTCCGCCTCCTACCGAGGGGGAACTGGAGGAGGTTCTGGGTAGGCCGCTCCTGCCCCTGCCCCAGCCGGGTGGAGCCCCTCTCCCTCGCGTGCTACGTCGGGCGCACCAAGCCTTGGACGACGCCTAGGAGGCGCTCCAGCTGGAGTGGGCCCGACTGCAACAGGAGCGCGAGGGCCTGGACGGCTGGCGGGCCCGTCTGGGGGAGCAGATCGAAGCCGCCACCGCCCAGCACTCACGGACCCGTGCGGAGCTTTCCACTGCCCGCACCGAGCTCGACGCCGAACACGCGGCCTTCCAAGAGGACCTGCAGAGGTTCGCTGGCCGGGAGCGCGCGGTTGGGCTCCGCGAGAAGCAGGCCGAGGTAGGCGAGGCACGGCTGAAGCTCAAGCAGGCGAAGCTGGAGTCCGCGTGGAAGGGCGTGGAGCAGCGCCGGCAAGAGCTGGTGGAGGTGTCTGAGCGGCAGGCTGCTGTCAACTCCGAGCTCGACAAGATGAAGTTGAGGCTTGTCGAGCGCGAGGCAGCGGTTGCGGCCCGCGAGGACTCCGTCGCTCAGCGGGAGGCGTCGGCCAAGGCTCTGAGGGACTCTGCTGCTCGCCAGGCTGCCATGCTCAAGGTCCGCGAGGACTGGGTGAAGTCCCGGGAAGCGGAGCTGGCGGAGCAGGAGAGGCAGCTGCTGGCTGAGCGGGCCGCTCTGGAGCAGCTGAAGCAGGGTGCTGCTCAGCAGGCGGCGGTGGAGGACCGGGAGCAGATGCGCGCCGGCCTCCAACGCATCGCCGACTGGGCCGGGGAGGCGAGTTCGGCTCTGGTACCGCTCGGACTGAGTCCGATCCGGGTGACAGAGCCGCCTTCCACCATGCCGGACGCCCTCCCTGTCCTGGACTCGGCGGTGGAGCGACTCCGGCGCCTGGACTCCACACTCGGAGAACGCCTTGAAGCCGAGGGCCACGAGCTGTGCCACCTCGTGGTGGAGCACCTCCTGGTCTGCTTCCGGAGCCACGACCCCGCCATTTCCTTGAACCCGGTTATCGCAGGTCCGGTGGAGGGAGCGGAGGCCGCCGCCCGAGACAGCGTGCAGGAGGCGGTGGAGGTCATTGCCGCCCGGTTCCAGCGGACCTCTACAGACGAGGACCCGGATGTACTGGGGACAGGAGCCTCCCCAGCGCCGTAGGGCAACAGCTTTTGCTGTTTTGTTTTGTTTGTTTTTTATGTATGTAAAACATTAGTATGCCAAGTAATATAAGAATGGTAGTTGCGACTTATCTCCATTTGCTCCCTGCTGCATGTTGGTGCGTTGTTACCTGACCCCCTGGCCCCCTGGTAGGTAGGCTCTAAGTTTTGAGGCTGGCTACCACCAAGTCAGAGGCCAAACCTGCATGCAACTCACGGCAAACGTCAGTGTCGCACCTACGGGACCCACTCTGAGTTGACCTATTCCGCTACTCGAGGTCCGGAGCGTTTGCTGTCCGGGCCAGGGGCCAGGATGTTTGTTCGTGGGATAGCAGGGTGTGTGAGTTAAGGGTACGGAACCAGGCAAAACTGCGACACAGCCCTGGACTATCCTTAGTCCAAAACACCTTAGCTCTGGTCCGGTCCTGCAGTCGTTCGGACCTCTCCTAGCGAAACAAAAGGTAACCGCGCTGCCTCGAAGTCCTCGGAGTCGCAGCCGGACCTCGCTGCTGAGGTTAGGGGGTGTGCCCTTAGCTTAGGGGGTGGTCCGGAGCACTAAACGCACTGTTCCTGATACTGGGGGAACTCACGGCGTGGTAGGGAGTGTTCAGTGCCTAGGGTATGAGACCAGGCTAAGCAGCTGACAGCTCCGTGCTACCAAGGCGAGCCCCTTTTCTCTGGACCTGGCACCCAGTATTCCGGACCTCCTTCCCAGCCTCTGTGCTAACCGCTTCACACTCAAGCTGCTAAGTCCTGCTGGTTCCAAGGAGATTTTTGGCAAGAGTAGGATTCCACGTAGGGGTTAGGAAAAATTGAAACAAGCAGTAGGATAACAGCGGAGACAAGAATTTCAGGGCTAAACTCTTTCTTTAATCAAGCGGTACAGGGCGTCATGTGATGTCAGCCAGAGGTCGGGATTACAAGGGCGGACCTTCACCGCTCTGGTCCACATGGTGGTCCTATTTAGCTTACAAAAAGAAAAAGGAGTTGCCCTGAATTTCTTGCCTACGGATAAAACTTACGGAGGTGCTCTATATTCCAAGGGTTCGGTAGCGGAACTCCTTCCTCCGTGGCGAGGCGAACGCAACCGGGGCGACTAACTTCTGTCACCTTGAAGGGGCCTTCCCAGCTGGGGAAGAGCTTGTTGCGCCCTTCTCGGCTCAAGATGCGCCTCAGGACCAGGTCTCCAGGTTGGAGCACCCTGCCCCGCACGGTTCGCTCATGATAGCGTTTGAGCGATTGGTTGTACCGTGCGTTCCGGATTGCAGCCTGCCATCTTTGCTCCTCGACGAGGTCGACGTCGTCGCTCCTAGCTTGTTCCTGCAAAGATTCATCGAAAGCTTGGACCCGTGGGGAGCCCAAGAGTATTTCTGGCGGGAGGCATGCCTCAGCCCCGTATACCAGGAAGAATGGGGTTTCCCCGGTTGCTCGGCTGGGTGTGGTCCGGATCCCCCATAGCACGCAGGGGAGCTCATCAACCCACTTCGCACCGTGCTTTCCCAAGCAGTTGAAGGTGCGGGTTCTGAGCCCCTTGAGGATTTCTGCGTTAGCTCTCTCGACCTGTCCATTGCTCCTAGGATGTGCTACAGAGGCAAAGCATAACTGGATGCCAACGCCGTCGCAATAGTCTTGGAAGACCTGGCTCGTGAACTGGGTCCCATTGTCCGTTATAATACGGCTAGGGACGCCGAACCGGCACACAATGGACTTAAGGAAAGCTGTTGCAGTTCCTTGGGTGATGCTTACTACTGGGGTTACCTCAGGCCATTTTGTGAATTTGTCAATGGCGACGTAGAGGTACCGGTACCCACCGACAGCTCTAGGGAAAGGTCCCAGGATGTCCACCCCCCATACCGCGAAGGGCCAAGAGGGTGGAATCATCTGCAGAGACTGAGCCGGTGTGTGTATCTGCTTTGCGTGGAACTGACACGCCTTGCAGGACCTTACTAGCTCAGCTGCATCCTGGAGCGCTGTCGGCCAGTAAAAGCCATGCCGAAAGGCTTTACCGACCAGCGTACGGGACCCTGAATGATTCCCGCACTCGCCTCCATGGATCTCCGCGAGTAAATCGCGGCCCTCCTCCCGGGTTATGCATCGCATGAGGATGCCATTGGCGCCACGCCTGTAGAGATCCCCTTCTACTAGCGTGTAGCGTTTAGCCAACCGCACTATGCGCTCAGCAGACACACGTTCTTCGGGAAGGATTTTGTCCTTCAGGTAGTCCCGGATCTCTGAGATCCGTGCATCGGGACTGCCCTGAGCCATTGGATGTGTCCCTGATGACATGCCGGGGTCATCAGTCCACACGATCCTTGGTGGGCTCCAGAGATGGAGGACCACCGGGACTGCTAGCTTCGAGGTGCTAGTTCTGCCCCCTTCGCCCAGTTCGGCTGGCTGGGCGGTTGGTCTCAGCAGCTGTCTTTTGAAGACGCCCTCGGGTACTGGGCCCCGAGTCGATGCCCTCGCGGAGAGGTCATTTGCCACTGAGTTGAGGTTCCTGGGAACGTGCTGCAGTTCCAGGACCTCGAAGTCCTTCTCGAGCTCCCTCACTCGCATGAGGTATGCTGCGAGCTGGGGGTTATTGCAGCAGCACTCCCCCCAGACCTGTCGGATCACCAACTGGGAATCCCCCTTAACCAGGAGCTGCTTGATTCCCAGTGACTGAGCGATCATGAGCCCAAAGATCAAGCCTTCGTATTCCGCCATGTTGTTAGTGGCTTTGAATTCGAAGCATACTATGTACTTTACTTGATCCCCGTTTGGGTCCACGAGGGCCACCCCTGCTCCGGACCCTTTTTCGCGGGCGGACCCGTCGAAGAAGAGAGTCCAGTGCGGCTCGGTGAAAACCCGGACGGTCCTGTCCGGCTGGGAAGGTTCCGCCTCGGCTTGCGGACCTCCAGATTCCGAGGCGGTGGGAGTCCACTCTGCGATGAAGTCGGCCAAGACTTGGCTCTTGGCAGCACTTCGGGGCTGGAAGTCGAGTTGGAATTCTGCCAGCTCCGCAGCCCATTTGGCGATATTTCCAGTAGCGTTAGAATTGCGCAGGATTGCTCTTAATGGGTAAGAGGTCACCACGATGACCTTATGCGCCTGGAAATAGTGGCGCAACTTTCTGGAAGCAATAAGTAATGCGTAGGCGAACTTGTGAGCTTCCAGATACCTGGCCTTCGCCCCGTGGAGGACTTCACTGACGTAATAGACTGGCTTCTGGGTGGTCCGGACCTTAGTGGCAGGTCCGAGACCATCTCCCCCTGCCAGGCTGGCCCCCTGGGCGGCTTGGCCTCCAGCTTCTGGTGGCTTATCGCCTTGGCAGGGCAATGTGCCAACCGGACCTCCGATATTGGGGCCGGCTGTAGCTCCCGTGGCGGGCGGACCACCACCTTCCACTTGGGAGACCCTGGTGTCTCCTTCGTGGGGATGGGCTGGTCGCTCGGCAACCAAGACCATGCTTACTACCTCGGATGTCGCCGCGAGGTAGAGAAACAGGGTCTCACCACACTCTGGCGCCACTAAAACGGGCAGAGTAGTGAGATGTTGCTTCAACTCCTGGAAGGCTTGCTCAGCCTCTTCGGTCCATATGAATGGTCCGGACCTCCTCAAAAGCTTGAAGAAGGGCAGGGCTCTCTCAGCTAGCTTTGAGATAAACCGGCTGAGGGCTGCCAAGGACCCAGTGAGTTTCTGGAGGTCCTTAACGCAGGCCGGCGGCCGCATAGCCTCGATCGCCCTGATCTTGGTTGGGTTTGCCTCAATGCCGCGATGTGACACTAGGAACCCTAACAGTTTACCAGCCGAGACGCCAAAGACGCATTTCTCGGGGTTCAGCTTTGTGCGCGTTGTGCGCAACCTATCGAAAACAAGGGCTAGGTCTTCCATCAAGGTCGACCCTACCCTGGTATTGACAACAATGTCATCGACATAGACCTCTACTATGTTTCTGATCAGGTCATGGAAAGTGAAGTTCATGGCACGCAGAAACGTAGGTAAAGCATTCCTCAGACCATATGGCATTACAACGTAACAATATAAACCATCTACTGTTACGAAGGCTGTATGCCTCTTATCCTCCTCATCCATCTGGATCTGATGAAACCCAGAGTACGCATCCAAAAAAGACAAGAGTTCACACCCGGAGGTGGAATCTACTATCTGGTCTATGCGCGGGAGGGGATAAGGGTCTGGAGGACATACTTTGTTGAGGCTGGTGTAGTCGATACACATCCGAAGCTTCCCGTTCGCCTTGGGGACGACCACCGGGTTGGCCAGCCACTCGGGGTGATGGACCTCCTCGATGAAGCCTGCGTCCAGGAGCTTCCGGACCTCCTGACGGATGAAGTCCTGGTGCTCCACGGACTGCCTCCGTGGCTTTTGCCGCACCGGCTTGGAGTCTGGGTTGATCTTCAGACGGTGCTCAATCACTTCCCTAGGGATCCCAGGCATCTGCGACGGTTCCCAGGCGAACACGTCGACATTTGCCCGGAGGAAAGCAACGAGCGCGTCTCCCTATTTCTCTCCCAGATTCCCTGCGATGCGGGTGGTCTGGGAGGGCTCCGCCCCGATCTGGACGGTCTTGACCGGCACGTCCTCGGGGTCGGAAGGGCGTACCTTGGGCACCTTTGGTTCCTTAACAGGAACCTTGGCCCGAGAGGTCGAGGGGTTGTCCCCCGCCGGGTTCGCTGCGTCAGTAGCGAGAGCATGGAGCTTCTCTACTGCGGCGACGGCTGCGTGGCGGTCTCCCGGCACGGTGAGGACACCCGCCGAGGATGGCATCTTCACGACCAAGTACCCGTAATGAGCAACGGCCATGAAGCGGTACAGTGCCGGTCTGCCAATGATGGCGTTGAACGGCAGGTTGACTTCCGCGACATCGAACTGGACGTTCTCTGTGCAGAACTTCTCCGGGGTCCCGAAGGTGACCGGCAGGTCAATCTTCCCTTTCGGGTAGATCGGCACTGGACCCACGCCGGAGAATGGGCGCGTCGGAGCCAGGCGCGACTCCGGAATCTGCAGCTGTTTGAAGGCTGCGTGGCTGATGATGTTGAGGGCGGCCCCGCCGTCGATCAACACGTGGTGGAGCCGTATGTTGGCGACCACTGGAGATGTGATGATCGGTAGTACGCCAGCCCCAGCCATGTTTTCCGGGCAGTCGGCCGGCCCGAAGGAAATGGTGGTGTCTTTCCACTTGTGGTGTGGAGCCACCCCAGGGACACTCGGCCTGACCGAGAGGACTTCTCGGCGCAGGGCCTTCACGTCCTGCTGGGAAGAGACCGCCCAGCTTCCGCCGTACATGACGTACAGCCTCTTGCGACGTTCGTTGTCGCTGGATTCGGAGCTGGAGTGGCCTAGAGCGTAGACGCTCTTGAGCTCCCGCTCCGGGGGCTGGTAGCCCATCTCCTTGCCCCCAGCGGCGGGCCCACCGTCGCTGGTAGCCTTCCCCTTGCCAGGGCGCTGGCATGGGGGCGAGTCATCCTTGGTCGGACGCTCTCGGCGCTCACTGAGACGCCGCTGCACGAGCTTTTGTATCTCGCGGCAGTCGGCGGCGCTGTGACTGCTGTTGGGATGAACAGGACATGAGCCGCCACCGTTCCGCGCCTGTTGCCTCGGGCGCTTGCCACCGGTGTCGCGGCCTCCAGGTGCTGCCGCAGCGACAGGGGCCCCTTCCAGGAACCCCTCAGGGCGTCGGCCCTTCTTCTTTTTCTTGCCGCCCTCTCGGGCAGCACCGGCAGAGGCGCCTGGCTGGGCAGTCCTGTCTTGCTGTGGGGAGTGCCATGCACGCCCCTCGGCGGCCCTAGCGCACTTGTCCGCCAGCGCGTACAGGGTGGCGACGTCCTGTACTTGGCGGGTCGCCAGTTTCTCCAGCATCTTCTCATCACGGACGCCTTGCCGGAAGGCTGTGATGATGGACGCGTCGGAGATGCGAGGGATTGTCCCCCGCACCTTGGCGAAACTAGTGATGAACGCTCGGAGGGATTCGCCAGGCTCCTGGCGTACTGCATGGAGGTGGGCCTCCACGCCATACTGCTGGCATGCACTCGCGAAATTCGCCTGGAACAGAGTGCAGAGCTCCTCCCAGGACCGGATTGACCCGGGGGAGAGGTTCATGAGCCAAGTTCGGGCCGGCCCAGACAAGACGACATGAAAGTATGACGCCATAACGGCGTCGTCTCCGCCAGCCGCTGTCATAGCGGTGACGTACACATGCAGGAATTCCGACGGGTTGGTATTCCCGTCGTACTTTTCCGGCAGGTGCGGCCGGAACTTCTGCGGCCAGCGCGCGGAGCGGAGCGGAGCGCAGCCAACTCCAGTCGATACGACCCCTGGTGGCGTTTGCACGCCAACCGGGGGTGGCGCGTAAGCCTGGGGCTTAGGTGCTGCAGCGGCGAACGCCGCGTCAAGGTTCTTGCCCTTGGCGGCGCTTGGCTGCATCCGTGGTTGCTCCACGGTGGTGGGGGTGCCTGCTCGCCGGCGGTTGAGCTCGGCTCGCAGGTCTTCCGTCTGCGCGCACCTTACTGAGGGGGAGCGCGCGGATGTTGCCGCATCGCGCTGCCTGCGGCGGTTCGACCTCCCCCCGCTGCTGGGAGGGAGTCGTGACCCAGTCCTAGCCGGGCCAGGGGTGACCTCGGCTAAGTGGATCAGGCGATCTACATCGCTTCGCCACTGCGCCAGGGCGCTAGGTGAGGCTGTCGGCCCCGGAGGGTTACGCAGCAACTCCCTGGCTGCGGCGAGCGGGCCGCTAGCAGCGGCGGGGTTCGCTGTGGCGGCGTTTGCCGCGACAGCACTTGTTACTGCAGTGTTTGCAGCAGCGGCGCCCCCCGCGGGGCGTCGAGGGAGCCACGGCGTCTGCGCCGCGCCCTCAGAACGGTGGGGGGAGGCCTGGGACCCAGTCGAGGCCACCTCCTCTGATGCGGCTGCATCCTCATGGAAATCGCGGATGCGCACCATCATGCGGTGAGGGATGAAGCTAACTGATGCTACACCCTACCTGGCGCGCCAAATATCGGAGCGGACGTGCTCCTGGTCAGGTGGCGGAATGCACCCGGCCGAGATCCTAAGTACTGAGAGTAGTTAGGGGGAGCAATCGTTGTTAGCTAAGTTGGTGGTGGCACGATGGTGGCGAGAGGATTTAGAGTGGTTCGGGCCGCCGGAGCGTAATACCCTACGTCCACTGTGGGTGTGTTCTTGTATTTCGTGGGCCTTCAGAGGAGTCTCTGAGCCTGTCTGGATCTGTCTGAGTTCTTGTGAGCCTGTTCGAGCCTGTCCTTTGTGTTGCGTATGCCTCCCCTTTTATAGCCCCAGGGGGGCATGTACATGGTGGCCGGGCCCCGACAGGTGGTCCCGGCCATTTCCTCTATGCTACAGTTCTATCCTGTGCCTGATGTCCAACGCTTCCATGCTTCGCGCCTGTACCACCGTCGTGACCTGGTATGGCCTGGAGATCCGCCATACCGTCTTGTCGTCTGGATACGGCGCCGCGCCGTCCTGCCTCACGCCGTCCTGTCCCATCGGCTGCTAAACCCGCTGAGAGGCTTCAGAGGCCGAGGGGCAGGCGACGTGCACGCGTGACAGGACAGGGCGCTCGTAGTAGCGTTGTAGCGCCGCTGCCTAGTATTAGGCTGAGCGCGGCTGCCGCGCGTGGCGCGGCTCATGATGAGTACAGCGTACTTGTTTACTCAATATAGACCCCAGTGTAGCTGGGGAAATCAACTGTAGTGCTCTGTCATCGCCGCCGCGCCTTGGTAAGGCGCGCCCCTTTGCCTTGCCGCCGCTGCCTGCCAGCGGCGGTGCCAGCGGCGATGGGGGCACACCCGTCTGACAGCGGCGGCGTCGGCGGGCGACGGGGGCACGCCTGTCTGACATCGGCGGCGGGCAACGGGGGCACGCCTGTCTGACACTCGTGGTGTCAGCGGCATTGGGGCGTGCCAGCCTGACAGCGGCGGTGTCAGCGGCATCGGGCACGCCCACCTGCCCGCAATAAATGCGGCAGGTGGGCGAGGCGCCCGCCTGAAGGCCCCGCCACGCGCCTTGTGGGCACGTGGCAACGCGAGACCTTCCCGTGCCCTGTGGTCACGTGGCGGCCCCGGACCACCGAAGGTGCTGGCTCCGGACCTCCACGCGCTCTGCGGGCACGTGGCGCCCCCGGACCACCGAGGGCGCTGGCTCCGGACCTCCACGCGCTTCTGCACGTGGCGGCCCCGGACCACCGAGGGCGCCGGCTCCGGACCTCCCCGTGCTCTGTGGGCACGAGGCGGCCCCGGACCACCGAAGGTACGGGCTCCGGGCTCCGGCCCGAGAGGTCCGGACCTCTCCTCGCGTGGCTGGGGGAGGCTCGGTCCTCAAGGAGGTCCGGGGCCTCCCCTGTGGGCCGGGTGCGTGGCCCTAGCTTTCCCAAGGAGTGGGCCGGGCCCATCTGTATGCGGCCTTAGGCCCTCCTTGTACTGCAGTAGTTACCTCCCTTAGTGATCTTCGTCCAGTGTAAGCGGGTACCCGGTTAGCTGGGTACCGACAATCATCATATTAAAAAATGACATCTCAGAGGTTTTTTCTTACTCGACGTAGATTAAGGTGAATTTCGCGAAAAATTAGTCAAAAATCTGTAAAAATCACATATAGCAATTTTCCAAGACAATATTGCAAAATCCACAATAATTAATAGTAAAAGATAAAGTGGACGCATAAAATCAGTGAAAAACCATATAAAATAATATAAAATATTTGTTCAAATGTCGCGTCAACAATATCCCTACTCTTAAACCTTGCTCGTCCTCGAGTAAGTCAACAATCAGCGTTGCCCTACATTAATTTTTTCATGCCATAATCTTAATCAATCAAACTAACAAGCTCTCTCAAAATTTTAATGTGAACTAACAAATTATGAAAGAAAAGATATCCAGCTAAGCTCATCCCACAACAAAAGAATTAGCAAAAGTTTAAATTTATCAATGACACATCTCCTTATTTTAGCAATATGTTTTTTTAGAAAGATAATCAAACCTTTAGAGATAAATTCTTACAAAGCCAAAGAAACACCCTCAACTCTCCGGTCTCTCAATATCTAAATGGTATTCAATATATATATATATATATATATATATATATATATATATATATATATATATACATATATATATATATATATATATATATACATATATATATATAGGAAAATTCATTTCTACATGCGCATATAGCTACACTCACATGTGTATCTCAATATTTTGAGGGTATCTGGTTGAACGAAAGGTATGTACATGGAGTATGCGATGATACTAGGCCATCTGTGTTGGTATGTGCATGAGGTATGCGAGTATACCTGAGATATGTGGACATACCACATTATATGTATTAATATAAATGTATTATCATAATAAATTAAAATCAGAGGCTGATTTGTAATTTTTTCGTGTGGTGACATTTGAAATATCTTAAAATAAATATGTAAACATACTCAAACTAATAAATGTGTATTCTGACATACCTTTGTTGATTTATTGAAGGTGAGTTTAACTACATGCGCATGTAGATAAACCTCTTCATATATATATATATATATATATAAGTGGAACCTTATCTGCAGCTTGGTATGAATCCTAATAAAAATTTGTTTTCAAAATATTGTGAAACCAAGAAAAAAATCTGTTGGGTACTGAGACTTGTCAAAAAGGTCATGAATTAAAATAATGTTGAGAGGGAAAGGATGGATCACACACATTTAGAAGAGCGGACATGTGCAAGTGTCAATGGATGATCTCAAAGCATAAATGAAATCCTTGCTATCAGATTGCACATGGTTGCAATATTTTCTGCAGTATATATAAACAGCATATTCCTCACTAATACTTAAAAGAAAACTCTATATATATATATATATATATATATATATATATATATATATATATATATATATATATATATATATATATATATATATATATATATATATATATATATATATATATATATATATAGGAAGAGTTTTATCTACATGCGCATATAGCTACATTCACCTTCAATAAACCAATAAGGGTATGTTCGCATACTCATTTATCAGTTTGAGTATTTCACATGTTTATTTTAAAATAGCTCAAAAGTCACTACATGAAAAAATTACAAAGCAGCCCTTGATTTTAATTCATTGTAATAATATATTTATATTATTACATATAATAAGGTATATCCACATACCTCAAGTATACTCCCATACCTCACGTATATACCACCACAGATGGTTTAGTATAATCACATATATATATATATATATATAACACTTAAAAATACTTAGAAGATTATTGATGGGCATATATTTTTTATATAATTTTTTTTTCGGGCGACCACTTGGTCCTTTTTTTTTCGCGACCACTTGGTCTCTTCTTTTTTTTCTCTTTTTTTAAGCCTCCTCAAAAATCTAAAACTAAAATCCCTTATATCAATAATAAAGGGACGGATCTCCATCCCTACTCTTGAATAATACTCACCCTCGTCCTTGAATATATATCTCTAAAATAATTAACTTAGAGGATAGAGCTGTCTAATAGAAAGAAGAATATTTAATCCTATTAAATACTTCAGAAAATACTGGGTTGTGATCAAGAAGGATACACAAAAAGCTAATCTTGATTTAAGGATGGATATCCATCGAAGTTTGTATTCTCTCCTAATGTAGAGAGACACAATTGCATGGATAGAAATGACTAGCAAAAGAAAAGATACGCGAAATGAATGACCAGCTTCTAAGTCTCATACCCTAAATCACAATCTTGATCCAACCCATTTAAAAACAAATCTGATAAATCTAAGATTTAAAAATATATGGCTCTGATAGAAATGGCTATTGCAAGATAATCTCATAAAGTTGATCATGGTATTTGTAAATAGCAAAAATAAACAAAGGTGATGATCACGATAAAGAGTAAACATTGCAAAAATTAAATCATATAGCTCTTTATGAACAATCATAATCAATCACAAATTTGCTGCCTGGTTCAATTAAACATGTATTATGAGAGCCTGCTAAATTTAACTAATCAAAATTAAAACATAATAAAGATAAAGCGGCAACTTTCATCATTTTCTTTAAAACAATATTATCATTAATTAATTAAGCATAGATCATGGTTGTATCATCAATCATACTATAAATCTAAACTAACACACTAAAAACAAGAGAAACACAAGGAGAACACCAAATTGATAGATATAAGAAAATAAATGCAGAATTCAAAATGAAAAGAGAAGGTAGTTAGAAATATGTTACCGGATATTTCTTCAATTTTCTTGTTATTAAATAATTTTCTGCAAAACAATTCAAGTGCACATACTACTTCTCGAGATAATGGATCGAGAGCAGAAGCAATTTACCATAATTTAAAAATATTCCAAATGGACTTTTAACTTGTGGCCTAGTTAAACTTAATAAAAAGATAAATAAAAATCTAATGAGTGTACGTGAATGCAAGGTATGTAATTATGGAAGAGATAAGTATATAAACAAAGTCAATAATCGAATCAAGTTCTAAACACCATGCTTACAACTTGATTGCTAAGTCTCTCCATAGATATAAGGATCAATAAACCAAAATTAAAATACCATGTTTTATCAATGTCATCAACTCATAAGAGCACAAGAAATACGAAAGCACGTTGCAAAGCTTATAAACTAATCAAACTAATTAACTAGCAAGGTTAATTAACTTCATCATGATGATCAACAATTTAATCTAAGCACCATGCTTATATAAAAATTGCTAAGGAAAAACATTATATCCAATGTTATCATGAACATGAAAGCACACATCATGAAGTTAATTAAAACAACCAAGCCTAATTATAATTGCAATCATGCAACTTTAATCTAAATGCAAAATAAGGTGGTTTATGCAAAATTCAAGGCGAAAAGTTTATCCACAGGAGACATGATTAGCAAAAAACATTCGATTAAACCAAATGATGATGGTCTAAAATTAAATCTAAAGACCACGTTTACACTTAATTTACCAAGAAGAAAACTCTGCCGAGAATCAACATAATTACAAAGTTTTCATTATGAAGTTTATGAAAATTTCAATACTAATAAAATAAGTGTGAAGAAACAAATAAAAATGTAAGGTGGAAAACACAATTATTAAGTGATATGATGGTGATTATCTAAAACAAATGTTAGACTAAGTTAACTAGCCACAAGCTAAAGATTCAAAGGGTGATGTCATGCTTCCCATTTCTATATTAAAAGATTCTAAGACTTTTAACACTAAAAAAAGGGTTACCTCCCGAAAGGCGCTTAAGTTAAAGTCGTGAAACCATGGTTCTTGGAGTAAGAATCCAAAGTGTCCATGCAGGTTGATAACTTGATTATGCAGCTTCATCGTGTCTTGATCATAGCATCACTTGTGTGCACAATCCTCCGCTTGTGTGTTCACGTGCCAATGTCTTTGAAGCTCCTTGCAACTGAAATTGATCATAAAAATTCTATGGAAGCACTGCCTAAGGTTTCTTCATCATCGTTGCCATCATCTTCCTCAAGTAGACATCACCATTGTTGCTGTCCACCTCGTTCTTCGTGGTAAATCTCATTAGTCTCGAACAGAACATACCTTAAACAATAGATTCATTGGATAGCCTCTGAAATTATCTTTCCAACGAGTACTTATGCGTCAAAGTCCGATTCCGTATAAAGGAGCTATGCCCTTTTTACTCAAGCACTGCGTTCTGTCCAGACATCAATTCAGCTCGTGCAGCCTTCAATTATCTGCACATTGCTCTTTGTAGAAATCTCCAAATTGAGTGATTCTTGTTGTGTTGGAAAGAGGACTTCATGGGCTTTTCCAAATATAAGAAAATATTCTGTCTTGGCCTCCTCAGGTCGAGCTCCATGTCGATGACATCTTTAGCTTCATATTTTTAGCTCTTCGTTGTTGACAATCTTCAGCTTTTTTGACTTAGGTCATGGTGCAAATTCTCTAAGTCCACTATTGTTGATCTTGAAGATTCATGGGCTTGATTTTTGTCTTCTCTGTTCAGTCCACTCACTCTTCAATTTGAAACACAATCAGACTTTTGCAAATTCTGATGATTATCTCAAATCCTTATCAAATCTTTCCATCAATCATCATGAATTTGTCTCGTACTTCTTTCACCACATTGATCTCATTGTTTCAAATGAAATGTAAATTTCTCTGCATGGTTAGCTCATAGTGCACACATATATATAATATAATAACATCATGGCATTGATTCGAGATAAATGTAGAGTCACTATGGTTGATTGGGGTTTAAACAAACATTTGATTCAAGAATAAGAAACAACTATAATTTAAATTGAAACTACTTAAGCAAAATACTTAAGGCATATATAATTCATCGATTATCTTAATTCATAAAATCAAAACATGGGATAAACAAAATGATGGGTTCCTAATGATTTTGACCAAATTAGAGAGATGATTTTGAAAAAATTTAATAAAATTAGGTTTAGATAAAATTCTAAGAAAGGAATTTTTTTTAGAGAGACCAAACGTTTTGAAATTTCAAATTTTCAAAGACAATATTGTGCACATATAATAAATCATGAAAAACATGCACATGTTCATGTTTAAAATTTTAAAAATAGTTTGCACAAAAATTAAACCTTGATCAAACCACTGGGAGGTTCTAGTGGTCAGTCCCCTCTACCTTTACTCAAACCTTGGCTCTTAAAAATTTTTTTATATCAAACCTTAAACCTGATAATCGTTCAACTAGCAAACCTTAACCATCTTTATATCGAACCTTAAACCTGATAATCGTTCAACTAGCAAACCTTAACCATCTCTAAGCATGAGTAGATTCAATCAACTAATTAAAATAAAAAGATCTACTAAAAAGAACATGAAAGAACTTAAATCTCGGCGGGTATCATATTGGACATTAAACATTGTACAAAGCTATGGATCATAGATCATGTAAAAACAGAAAGCTAGTCTAAATGATTCTCAAGGTATGGATTAGGTTTCATAAAAAAACAAAACATAACCAAGGATATGATGACAATTAACCTAAATAACATATTAATGATCATTATGAAATATTGCTCTAATTCAAAACATAGGCAAAATTTAATTATAAAAACGAGAATTACCTTAATCTTGAAGAAGTGAAATTCAAATCTCATTGACTCCATGGTGGTTTCATCTTCTTCCTTGGAATACCATGAATGCATGCACCATCAAGTGTTAGAGAGGAAAACTTCTTGTCTTCCTCGAAATTCAGCTCCCCTTGTTCTGCACCTTGTAATAATTTAACCATAACTTCCTCATCTGAAGTCTAAATAATGCATATTCGGACTCTATCTCGTAGAGCTCGAAAAGATCTACAACTTTGGTATTCGGACTTTCTTCATTTGAAGTCGTTAAGGTCTTCGAATTAGGGCTACAAGGTGTTGCTATACTGAATTCCGAGAGTATCTTGTGATTTGGTTGGAGCTTGGATTGGTCTTGAGATAAACTTTTCGTATCTTCATCTTTCTCGTACTCAAGCAATCCTTAGTTTCCGGAACCTTCTCAGCTAATTATATTTGCCTCCATTATCTATAGCTTAGAACAAACAAGCTCCAAAAAACATTATTCTTACAAATTCAATTGACATCGCAGACATACCTTTAACACCATAGTTACTCCATCGTGATAGCTATAGAAAAAACTCAATAACGGATCATAAGCCACTAACAGCGCGAGCACCTACCATTAAGAGCTGGGTTGGAAAAGGCTTTTATTGGACCGAAGCCTTTTTTTTCTTGTAAATGTTAGTCAAAGAAAATATATACAAAGAGAAACCATATTCTAATAGAGTTTATAAAATATTAAACTAATAAAAAATCTAAATTTATTCTAAACAAAAACTATCTAATTATAAAATTAAATGCAAGAAAGTAAATAAAATAAAATGAACTAAAATAAAATCAAAGGCACAAAATTAAAAATAAAAGGCTAAATTATGAAAAGACAAAATTAAATATATATAAAAACTTAAGTTAATTAGGACTCGATTAATTAGTTCTCTGATAACGGCGCCAGAAAAGTTTGTTGATGGTACTTAAGCACGGCAAACCTTATACTGCAAGCGACAGTATCGTGTGTAGCTTTTCTCCAGGATGAGTATCATGTGTTTTGTTAATCCAAGAAACGAACTAATTGAGAACTAATTAACAAGAGTTTACGGTAAACTAACGGTATAAAACAAGGTTCTAATCTACCTCTAAACTAGCCCTAAACTATATCTAATCTACGTCTAAACTATACTAATACTATAAGATAAGCAATTAGAACAGAACACTAATTAAAGGATATTAACTAGAGTCTAATCAAGCCCTAATTGGATCCAAGATATGCATGATTGGGCGTCACAACGAGATTAGAGTAGCGAGATAAATAGTAGCTCAAGAAAGAAACAAGCATGATCAACCATAAACTTCATAGCATGATTAAATCAAGATCAATCAACCTAACCCCTAGATCGGTTTAATCTTTCCCCAAGCTCCACTGTCACTGGTAACCAATCAACCTAACCCCCTAGATTGGTTTAATCTTTTCCCGGGCTCCACTGTCACTGGTAACCAAGTAATCGACGAGAAACTTTCAACAAGCACATAATTAGAGAATTAGCTTCTAATTACTTTGTAAGGTGTAATAACATAATTAGCATAACTAAAACATCTAATCACCATGATCAAAAGAACTAAATGTACAACTATATCATTAGTAAACTAGATCAATGATCAAGAACGCTAGAAAAATATAACCCTTAATGACATGCTCTAATTAACATGCATCTAGACCTAAAGTTAATTAGAGCTGGAACAAGCATAATTAGAACAAGAAAATATAATTAGACAAGATCAATGCTTCAGTAATAAATTGTATCATACTTACAACCATGGCCATACCTTCCCTTGATGATACAATTAGACCTTTGGAGCTAGGTAATTAGAGCACCATGCAAGGCCTCTAATCACCTCTACGAATTATAAGAACTCTAATCCTACACAAGAAACTCGACCCTCTACTCTCCTCTAGTTGTGGTCCCTCTGCATCGTGTCGCCTTGATAATGAATTGGATAGTCTTAGGAGGCCTCATGTAGGTTTGTATTTATACTCCGGAGGTGCCTTGGGGCGCCCTCCACCTTCCTCTTGCTTGGAGTTGGAGTAGGACTCTTGTTTGCCCCGAAATCGGGCTTTCCTGTTTTCTACACCTTTCGTATTTCGACCATATCTCTGTCATCCGGACTTCAAATAAGGCAAACTCAGACTCTAAATTGTAAAGCTCGAAGAGATCTGCAACTTTGGTATTAAAATTTCCTTCATTTGACAGTCGTTAATGTCTCCAAATTGAGCCCGCAAGGTGCTGCTATCCTAGGAATCCGAGAATATCTCGAGATTTAATTTGGGCTTGGATGGATCTCGTGATAAACCTTCCTTATCTTCAATTCCTTCATACCTAAGTAATCCATATCTCCTTGGAATCTTCTAGAAAAGGTACGGTAGAAAGGGGAACATGAAACAGCGTTAGAGGGAAGCCGGTTGGCCGACTTAGGGGGGTCAGGGTCGGCCGACCCGGACTCTTTCTCTGGCCGATTCTTTGCATCTTTTGCCGGGACGTTGCCTGATGCTTAAGAAATTGTTGTACGAGGGTTCTCAGACTCTTAGGGTTTTGGAATCTTCGATATTCTCCGAGTGTTGACGAAGTCTTCTAGTTTTGGATATAATTGAAGTATTTTTCCCTCATATTTTTCCATAAACTTGTAGCACTTGATGTCTTCTAGAAGTTTCTGGTTAGAAAGTCTTGATTAACTTAGAGGAGGAGCATAAGTCAACCAAGCCTTCCTTAATCATCATCTTCATAAAATGACATCTCAGAGATCTTTTCTTACTCGACGTAGATTAAGGTGAATTTCGCGAAAATTTCGTCAAAAACCTGTAAAAATCACATATAGCAATTTTCCAAGACAATATTGCAAAATCCACAATAATCGGTGATAATTGATAGTAAAAGATAAAGTTGACGCATAAAATCCGTAAAAAACCATATAAAATGATATAAAATATTTGTTCAAATGTCGCGTCAACACTCTCCAGTGGAGTTTTGGTTAGGTTGGGTGTCCCCTATGTCTTCCTGGGGAAGATCAGAGTTTCCAACTGAAGTTCCTACCGCTGCAGCCATGGCAGCTCTTTTGGTGGTCTTCATGTGTTTAGACCGCGGTGGGCGTCAAACTGTTGGCAAAGTGTTCACGAGATAACTAGAACATTCGGAATCTCGTTACAGTGGGTGAGATAGCATTACATTCGTGCTCCGCCTCGCTACAAGCCGGGGAGGGGGGGGGATTTATAGGGCTCCCAAATGGCCCCCACTAAAATACATCAAAATTCACTACATTCCCCAAATATTCTGGGACAGAAATGTCACTTGGCTACAAATGGGGCCTACAAAAAAACAACTCCCTCTTTGTCCACAATCCCGAAGCTCCTCTTCACCTGTACCTTGACTCAACATTTGCCGAAGATGTCATCGGCCTTCGTGGACCCACCGGTGAGCTCTTCGAGCTGTCGCACATATCTTCCCTCGGACCTCATGCTTTATCGACTCATTCGGCTATGTGCCGCCGAAGTCCTCATGGCTGTCCTAGACCGAAGACCTCCCCTTCGCTAGCTCTGATGCTTGACCTAGAGGTTACACATGCTCAAAAATAAACACCAGAATGACATTAGCTGAGGCGAAGTGCATCTCCCCCAGCACCGGACTACCCTTGCAACCCTGTTTACTAAGGGCCGAAGCTGTTTGCAACCTATCATACATGAGTGACGGTTTCATTTCAGAATCCAAGCAAATGCTTTAGGCAGCTTAGCCACCACAAGGAATTTCTATTTTCCGGTAGTGTACCAGATGCATGTAACTTGGATAGTTAGTCAGATACTCAGATATCCTGGATGTTAATGTCAAGAGCAAACGCTGTATGTCCGGTAGTATGACACCTCCTTATGTCAACAGCCACATAATGACATAACTGATTACCATGCATGTTGCCGGCCGGGGTTCATTTCTTGACGGTTTCATTTCAGCACCCAAGGACGGAAATACTTAGCCGCCATGGACTTTCTATTTTATGGCTCTCCCCCCTCCCCCTCCCCCTCCGAGTAGAGTATGCGATCTCCTATGGACGTATACACTGTATGTTTAAGACGAGTACATCCAGACAGCGTTGAACTCGCACATACAGACATTGTATTGGTTAACAGGTCCAGGTCTAGGACTATAAAGTACTAATACTGCATCAATAATGTACAGTACATGTGGGTAGCATCTATATATAGTGGTTGGTTGATGACAGAGACGAATCTTTAATTAGGTGCCGTGCTCACATGGGTTCACCATTTGATTAAGACTTATCAGTGCTCGCTAGCTCCCTTGCGATTGTGACGGAGGACAGGAGTTGGTAACCATGACAGCCCCAGCCCCTGCACTCCGATAGCTCTCAGAATCTATATCACACGGAGAGAACACAGAGAGAAAGAGTAGGCAGTGATGGTGTCCACGGCTCAGTTCCCTCCGCTTCAGTTGCTCTGGCGCGCCGAGACACAGCGTTTCCAGCCCGTACGACGGTCTCAACGACGCGGTAATTAGTCGATCTCTTGCTCGTGGACCTGCTTCCATGCATGTAGATTGCTATCTGAGCAATTATCTTCATTTGGTTGTCGCCGTTTCTTTCAAGTTTAATTTACTATTAGGCCGGCACTGTCGTTTTTTCATAAGATTTATTATTAGTCGAACCGCCTGATCGTAGAGCTTATATTACATAGCTTTGAGTGTTGCATTTATTTACACCTCCTAGTTAAAAGCAGGAATGATCCCAACTATCCTCACTACATCCACTAATGACCGGCACAGATAGGCCATTCAATGGCGCGTGGTTCGTAACGATGATGATGATGAGGGTGCTTGATTTAAGAGAGAGAGAGATGGGACGATCCATGGTCATCTCACTTAACTTTTTGTTTGGTATGTCAGTATGTGTAATAATCGATTATATTGATAGATCCGCCACCATCTTATTCTTCGCTAGCGGATATAATAGCTAATACAAGCACAAGGATGGGTCATTTTATTAGAACTGGATGATACCTAGCATTGTGCTCGCAAAGGCTTGCATGCGTGAATGCTATTGGCAAAAAAAAAAAAAAATCGAAGGAAGACATCGATATATGATTTTAGTGAATAGTGACATGGCTTCTGATTTAGTAGGCTCATGAGATGACGTGGCATTTACAAATTTTGGCATTGAGGATTTATAGGATGGCTGAAATCGGTAGTTTCTCAAAACTCGCTCTCGGCTATATATAAATCGTTAGCTTACCATTGCAGCTAGCCGGCTACACACATGCATATTGGGATCTCAGTATCTTACATATATAATGTCTCATTTTGCAAACATATGAAGCATCATTTATCTATGCAAATGACGGCGAACATTTTGCTATTCTCGAACGACAGTGTGCGCCAAGGGTGTGTCCAGAGGCATCAAAGTGGCCCATGAAGCCGAGGCATGAACTCTAGTCCTTTGATGTACTCTAGCTTGGTCAAAAATTGAGCAGTCTGGTAATAATCAGGCATGCTCCTTCCTCCTTCCAGGTACAGAACAACACGTGGGAGCTAAAGAATAGAATTCGGCAGAAGCTCCTGAACCCCGGGCATCTGCCATCGTCGTATGACACGGCTTGGGTCGCAATGGTGCCGGCACAGGGGGCTTCTGAGGCACCGCGCTTCTCGGGTTATGTAGAGTGGATCCTGCGAAACCAGCATAGTAATGGCTGATGGGGCCTTGGCCACCTTGGCCCTTGTTGGCTGCGCAAGGATGCCATCTTCTCCACGTTGGCTTGTATTCTAGCACTGAAGACGTGGAACATTGGCGATGAGCACATCAGGAAAGGTATCTAACACTCTCAAACTCGACACAATAATTAGAGCAGGGAGCTAGTAGCCACAATTTGATAGAATCACCGGTCTAATTTACCATGAAAATCTATATATCAACATAGATTTGAAAGAACTTAGGTTAATCCTCATTTAAACAAAAAATAATGTCTGAAATATGAAGGCAACAACAAATATGACTTAAGTATTTAAAAACATGTATGTAATATGCTAATATAAAGTATTTACAAAAGTTGGGAAATCGAGAATCGCCGGCATCTGATTTTGCTTCGTTGACTTGTTGTATATCTCATTGTTTACTGACACCCTCTTGAATCCATTTAATTCTTTAGACTTCCTAACTAACAATACGTTTCCTTTTGGTCTAGGTTCCTCTATTAAGTCTATATGATTGGTAGGTAATTCGTCAAGCCTTTCTCCCTCAGACACATGAACCATTTGTCCTATGCCCCTGTTGGCTAATTCCTCATCAACTAGTCCGTCAACACGTGCTCTCGTACGGGTTAGGAGATACAGATTTAATCTTTAGTAATATTAGATGTGATTATTTTAATTCATCTTTTGTAATGACATTGTCGGCAGTTTATATGTAAATTTAGGATTATTTTAATTTATCTTTCATGATGGCATATCGGGTAACTTATATGCAGATTTAGAGTTTATTTAATTCATCTTTTATAATAGCATGATGTGTAATCTATTGTAAATTTAGGGGGTTATTTAATTCATATTTTATAAAGGCATAGTGGGTATTTTTTTTATAATTTAGGGTATTATTTTAATTCGTATTTTATAATGGCATGTTGGGTAATTTTTATAAAATAAAATAGATCTAATGGCTACTATTATTAGAGTTACGTGATTGATGACCGGATATTTCAGATTTATGTAAGAATTTCTAGGATTTATCTTTTCTTTTCTTACACATCTGGTGATGATTAACGTGGAAGCTCCCAAAAGAGTCTCTAATTAGTAATAGTAAGAATGTTTCTTCTTAAAACACATCGCCAAGGTCATCTAGTGTTTAGAACTGTGCCTTTACCTCGACCATGCATCTCCAAGTTGACAACATGCATGCATAACAGGGATCAAACTAATCACATTTGAAGAACACAACTTCCAGTTATTTGGGACCACCAAACATATATTGAACTATGTTTTGAAAAACATCCTAGTAGTTTACTGGCATGATGGATAATTTTTTTTGAAAATAGAATTATCCAATGGGTATTACTCTTAGTGACTACTGGACGAATGTCCAAGGGTTTCCAATTTTTACGAGAAATTCAAAGATTGTTTCTATCATTTCTCGTAAGTAGTGTTTTTTCGAAGCCTTTATAACAGTAAGTTGAATAAATTTGATGGCTATCACTATTAGAGGCTACTAGCTTGGTGCTCTTATATTTTTAGGATGTCTTGTAAGTAGTGTCTTCTTTGGAGGTTCTAATTAGCAACATTAAAATAGAAAGATAGAGAGTGTGTGTGTATTACTCATGGCATTGTACTCATGTGCAACTTGTATTCTTGCTGACACTTATTTTAGGGCTCCAGTTTATTGAAAATAATTCATCCTTCATTATGGATGAAAAGAGTTATGCCCCAGTAGGGTTCAACATCATCTTTCCTGCCATGATAAGGTTAGGAATTGAGTTGGGGTTGGAATTCCCACTAAAACAATCAGAAGTTGATGCGATCTTCCGTCTACGAGAGATGGAGCTTCAAAGGTTTGTCACTGCAAGAGTTGCAAATGCACAATTTGCCTTCATAGCTTATTGGCTTACTGTCGTTTGTAAGACCAACGATGATTTTACTCTCCCTGTTTGAAATTGTAAGGGTTCCGGCCTCATTTTTCCTGTTCATATTCATATAAATATTGAGGAATATATATAAACATATATAAGTGAAGCCCGCTAACCATCATTAATTCTATTTCTCTCAACATAGAAGCTATCCACATCATACATAAGTCCACTAAGTTATAAGCCATCTCACCATCCACTAAGGCCTTATATTAAAGTATTTTCTCAATTTGCTATGGCTAATAGCATCCATTAGTTCAAACACCATGCTACAAAATTTCTATAGCCAAGGATCAATCATTTAAAAGTCGATCTCTCTCAACTAATATGAACATGCTATAAAATACAATGTCTATATAAAAAATGTTCTTTGTAATCAACTGTAGTATTTCCACCTCTAAATTTTACTTTAAAAATTAGGTTAAAATTTCATCTTTAAATTAGTTTAAAGATTCCCACACCACGCGGGGCTATCACCTAGTAGACATATATAGAAACCACATATATAGAATCTTGTGTAAATTTATTAGAAGTCTAAAACTCTGATTAAATTTTGGGACGGAGAAAGTAGTTTGGAACCAACAATGTTAGATTATTACTGGTGTTTTCAGTTATGTTTTTTTAATGGATCTTGAGGGGTCCCCCTAATACGGACTTGAATTAAAAAGGAAAGCGTGTGTACAAACCCAAAGTAAAGAAAAAAGAAACACGAAAGGCAAATTATAGAGCCATTTAGCCATTGCTCTATTACAGGGAAGTAGGATGGTTTTGCCCTATGATTAATCATGGCAATCGATCTCTCTACAAAAACCGGCCTTCTTTAATTTTTCAGTTATATGTTTGAGAAAGAACGTCTTCTATTACTGTTCTTGCCAATTGTATGATGTTGTCATATCTAGAGGATATATACGAATGTTCTTTTCATTTTCAATTTTACCCTCCAAATTTTCATTCGTATGGATTTCATAAAAACCACATGTACAGAACTATGGATGGTGCATAGCATGGCTTCAGGAGGAAAAGCTTACATGGCATACATAGCAGAAGGGCTAGCAGACATAAGTGGATTGGGATAAGGTTCTGACGTATCAAAGCAAGAATGGATCATTGTTCAACTCGCCGTCCGCAACTGCTACTTTAGCAATCCACAGCCACAACACTAATGCACTTCAGTACCTTGGAGTTCCTTGGAAACAAGTTTGTCAGCTCAGGTGTGCCGCTTTTCGCATGAACTCATTAGTAAATGCAACTATATATTTTTTGGTCTAATATCAGGAGCTATTTGCAGCTCCAGCGGCCTATCCACTGAACTCACAACTTTGCATGATAGACATGCTTGAAACTATGGGAATATCGTCACATTTTTCTTTTGAAATAAACAGCATATTAGACATGACATACAGGTGAGATATATGTTCGTGTTTGCTGATGCAACGCTTGCCATCCTTTTGCTTATACTGGTCCATCAACCCGTGCGCCATGCTCTCGCACGGGTTAGAGTTTTAGAAAATATATATTTAATATTTAGTAATATAGAGGTGATTATTTTAATTCATCTTTTATAATGACATTGTGGGTAATTTATATACAAATTTAGGTGTTACACTAAACCGTATTCATAATGGCATAGTGAGCAATTTTTTATATAAATTTATGGTGTTATTTTATTTCATCTTTTGAAATGGCATGGTGGGTAATTTTTATATAATTTTAGGCGGTTATTTTATCTCATATTTCATAGTGGTATGGTGGATAATTTTGTAGAAAACATAATAGATCTAATGGCTACTATTATTAGAGCTACGTGATGGACGATCAGATGTTTCTGATTTTTATGAGAATTTCTAAAATTTATCTTTTTTTTCTAACACATTTGATGAGGATTAATCTGGAGACTTTAAAAAAATTTCCAAGCAAGATTTGTCTAGTCTCACAAGATATATGCCTGCAGGTCCATTTTGCAAAATGGCGAGGACATCATCATGGATATGGAGACGTGTGCAACGGCATTTCGCATTCTACGCGTGCACGGATATGACATCTCCTCTGGTACTTTTGGACGGACCATGACATCCAAGCATTCGTTATTTAGTTTATTTCTGAGGTATGGTAATGCTAATCATTCAACTTGTATAAAATTCGGTGCAGACGTACTTTCTCAGTTTGCTGAAGAGTCGAGATTCCATGATTCAGTTGAAGGGCATCTGAATGATACCAAGGCTTTGCTCGAATTGTACAAAGCTTCACTATTTTGTATATCAGAAGATGAAAGGACTCTACAAAACATTGGTTCATGGTCGGGTAAATTACTGAAGCAGCAATTGTGTTCCAACAGAGTGTCAGGGTCAACATCGCCTCAAGAGGTACGCAATTAACCAGCATATATAAAAAGATGTTCTTTAAGTTAATTTGTTGTCCGGACTCCCTTTCGAACAGAGCGCAACATTTATTATATGTGTTTAGTTATAGGTGGAATACGCTCTTGACTTTCCATTTTACTCGGCCACCTTGGACCCACTACAACACAAGAGGATCATTGAGTGTTTCGACACTAAAGTATATCCGGATGCAAAAAACTGCATATCTGTGAGTTCCGATCTTAGAAAAAAAATTAACAACTGTAGAGAAGATTGCAATTATATTCTTCTCGTATAGTAAAAGGTGTGTTTTTAATTTTAGTCATCAGTTGTGCATTGGATATATATGAATCAGGCATGCCATGCACCTGAAGATATCCTGGCATTAGCGTCTCGAGATTTCCATCTCTCCCAATCTGTTTATCAGCAAGAACTTGAGCACATTGATCGGTATGTCTCTAAATCTCTGTGTAATTCCTAAAAATGAAAAAGCATGTGCATGCAATTCCTCAAATATATATCCATATCAAGAAGATGAATGAATTCTTAGATAAGTACTCCAGGTTGTAATAACCTGTTGGTGACAGATGGTGGAAGCAGGTTGGGCTGGACCGGCTCAAGTTTGTACGAGTCATGCGGTGGGACTGTCTTTGTCTACTTGGCTTCCATGGTGTTCCCTCCTGAATTATACGACGCCAGCATTGCGTGGATCCAAAACATTATCCTAACCATAGTAGTTGACGACTTGTTCGAGTACGGAGGCTCAGCAGAAGAGCTGAAGAATTTCCTCGCGTTAATTGACAAGTACATAATAAATACCGCACACACGCACTGCTCTTTGAACTTTGATGCATGCATTCCCTAGCTGGATTTCATGAATGATCACTACTATATATGGGTGGATATTGCATGCAATGCAGGTGGGATGCGCACGAGGGGATCGAGTTCTGCTCTGAGCACGTCGAGATCATATTCCGGGCTGTTTACGACACCATCAACCAGATCGCAGCCATGGGTGCGGAGGTGCAGAACCGCAGGGTCATCGACCACACTGCTCGAGTGGTAAATATGCACGCAACGCATTTCTTGATCAGCACTAGCTACTACACTCCGAATTGCGCCATGCTCGCTCATTCCATCTCTTCATGCAGTGGGTTGATTGGGTGAGGGCCATGATGGTTCAGGCAGAGTGGACGTGGAGAAGGCATGTGCCGACCATGGAAGAGTACATGCGGAACGCGGAGGTGAGCGTTGGAATGGATGTTATTGTGATGCCATCGCTCTACTTGGTCGGGCCAAAGCTCCCAGTGGATATGATCAGGCACCTGGAGTACAACAGCCTGCTCAGGCATATGCTCATCAGCCACCGTCTCGAAAACGACATTGGCACCTACAAGAAGGAGATGAGCGACGGGTACATAAACAGCGTCCTGCTGCGAGCTCTCCGTGACGACGACGCCATGTCGCCGGCGTCCATTGAAGCGGCCAAGACAGAGATCAGGGGGCTCATCGCCGACTCGCGGAGGGAGCTGCTTAGGCTTGTGGTCAGCGAGGGAGGTGCTATTCCGAGGCCATGCAAGGACATCTTCTGGAACACGTACAAGATTGCGCACCGGTTGGCTTCAACATGCCGCAGAAGATGGTAGCCGCGGTCAATGCTGTGGTGCATGAGCCATTGCGTTGCGAGGGCCCCCAATGACAACATCGTGAAGTCGTTTCGAGCGGCAAAAAAAAATTATTTCCGCTTCACCTGCAGCAGTGTAGCACCCCGTGTTTTCTGTTTTGATGAAAAATAAACAGAACAGAACATGGACTTCCTAAATCTACAACAGATTTGAAATTTATTTGGTTGACTTATGACAAAACACTTCGAATTTCAAAATGTACAGGGTGTTGGTTTGACGAGCGGACTAGTCCATCTTCTCACTCCTCAAATTTTGTTTGGTTTGAAAAATAATGGATTGATCCATCCGCACCTCATTGCTAATTGGTTAATACCTAGTATTAGGATGAGGAATGAGATCATTTTACTAAAATTTATGCAATTACCTCATGATGCACCACATAATCTAAAATAGTTTGATTCCTCAAAACAAACACCTCATCAAGTTAAGTTCAAGGAGTTTGGGAACACATCACACTATTTTCTTCCCTTCTTTCCTAGGCTGGACCATAACTCGCCCCATTTTCCTTCTTTGGCCTGCCCTGGTTGGCCACATTTCTTTTTCCATTTCCCGTGTCAGCCAAGCATCTCCTTCTATCAGTCCCTTCCTCAACCTATTTTAGCCCAATCCCAGACGCCTCACACCCTCATCTTCTATGCCTAAACAGGTATACCCCACTATAATATTTCTCTAAACATGTATGAAGCTATGTCATCTCAAGACCCCCGCTAAATAGAATGTTACGTCATCATCCACTCATCATCCATTAAGCCATTTATTTATATGATCTTCTATGGCTTCGTACATCATCCATTAAGCCCTTTATTTATATGATCTTCTATGGCTTCGTGCATGCCATGTTTTTCTGTGGCGTACACATTGAGTATCACTTAAATCCCCGCAACAACGCGCGGGGACTTCATCTAGTTTACACAATGATCCATGCCTTCCGTTCCCACAGACAGATAGACCACACTTATCAACATAAATCATACATCGTCACGGTGTACCTCACACAGCGTTGAATCACAATACAACATTAGCACTTATATTGGATCACCCTAATGCATGGTGAAAGGATCAAGATGTCCGAGAGGCTAGGGTTGAATTGGACTCTTAATTTCAAAACTTGAAATTAAATCCTATCATCCAAGTCCCTATTCACCCTAGTACCTAAAAAGTGTTTCTAGATCGCTATACGATAACAAAAGTTTTTCAACCTAGAACCAAGCATGCAATTCTATGAAAGTAAATTACAGAAAGTAAGTTCGGAATGTAAAGGAAGAGAGACAAGACTATTTTTTTCGAGGTATCGAGGAGTCGCGACTCCGCCTAGTCCCCGTTGGAGCAGCCACGCAAGGCCAAAGCTCTCTCTTGATCCGCGCAAGGTTCAAGTGCTCTCTTCATGTATGTACTTCTCATCTCCGGAGTGGTGGACTCTGAACCACGCACAAACCTACGCAAGGGCCTTCTCTTGCTTATTCCACAACCTTCAGGAAGCTCGCAAGAGGCACGACTCGCAAGCCGTCTAGGTGATCGCAATCACCAAAAGTAACAAGCCTTGATCGATCTTTACTTGATTCAACCTCACACAAGAGGATATCTCTCTCTCAAGTCTCTTGACCCAAAGCTCAAAGATTTGTGTATGTTTGGTGCTTGTTGACGTGGCTTATGTACGAAAATTATACATCATTTTATATGGTTTTTCATTGATTTTATGCGTCAACTATATTTTTCTCTAACATTTATCACCGATAATTGTGGATTTTGCAATATTGTCTTGGAAATATACTGCATGTGATTTTTACAGGTTTAAGACCAATTTTTCGCGAAATTCACTATGATCCACTTCGAGTAAGAAAAGACCGCTAGATGACATGGATTGAAGACGAAGAACAAAGAAGACTTGGTGTACTCATAGCCCCTCTGTGTAGATCAAGGCTCCCTAACCAGAAGATTCAATGAAGTGTCAAAGAGCTATAAAAAAATAAAGATATTTATTAAAGATGATGAATATGACAAAGGCCAGAAGAATTCATCGAAGCTCGGCCCTTTACGAAGATTCCAGAAGCATAAGAGTCCCGAAAGCCCCACACAAATATTACTTAAGCATTAAGTAACTACCCCGCGAAAGATGGAAAGAAGAAGACACAGGAAGAGTCCGGGTCGGCCGACCCTGACCCTCCTGGTCGGCCGACCCCATCTCTCCGAACGTCGGTTCGACTTTCCTTTTTACCCACGTCATCCTCAGGGTATAAATAGCGAGTCTAGGCCCTGAGTCGAGGCATCTAATTCATTATAAAGGCGACAAGATGTTGAGAAGAGGGACAACAACTAGAGGAGAGCTGAGGGTTGAGATTCTAGGCTAAGATTAGAGTTCTTCTAGTTCGTAGAGGTGATTAGAGGCCTTGCATGGTGCTCTAATTACCTAGCTCCAGAGGTCTAATTGTATCATCGAGAGAGGTATGGCCATGGTTGTAAGTATGATACAATTTATTAATGAAAGCATTGTTCTTGTCTAATTATCATGTTCTTGTTCTAATTATGCATGTTCTAGCTCTTATTAGATTTAGATCTAGATGTTTGTTGATTAGACCATGTCTTTAAGGGTTATATTCATCTAGCGTTCGTGATTGTTGATCTAGCTTACTAATGATATAGTTGTATGTCTAGTTCTTTTGATCATGGAGATTAGAGGTTCTAGTTGTGCTAATTATGTTATTAGACCATATAAGGTAGTTGGAAGCTAGTTCTCTGATTACGTGGCTGTTGAAAGGCTTTTCGTTGATTACCTGGTTACCATTGACAGTGGAGCCCGGAGAAAAGTTAAGCCGATCTAGGGGTTAGGTTGATTGATCTTGATTTAATTATGCTAGGATGAATATGCTTGAACATACTTGTCTACCTTTAGCTACTTATTATCTCGTTGCTTTTATCTAATTGTGGTACCCTTATCATACTTGTTTTGGATCAAATTAGAGCTTGATTAGAATCTAGTTAATACCCCTTAATTAGTGTTCTAGTTCTGTTCTAATTGTTTATCTTATATATTAAGTATAGTTTAGACGTAGATTAGACATAGTTTAGAGCTAGTCTAGAGGTAGATTAGAGCCTTGCTTTTTACCTTTAGTTTTCCATAAACTCTTGTTAATTAGTTCTCAATTAGTTCGTTTCCTGTATTAACAAAACCCATGATACTCATCCTGGGGAAAAGCTACCACGATACTGTTGCTTGCAGTATAAGGTTTGGCGTGGTTAATTGCCGTCAATAGTGCTCAATTGACCTTTGTGCGTGTTGGAATTGTTTACGGTCGCAAAGGTAGCGAATGAGGGTAGGAGGAGCCTTTAAATAGGAGAGAGCCCAAAAAAACTAGCCTTTAGAGCTCTCTGCGCAATTTTGTGTGATCACCGCACAGCCCGGTGGTAGCATCGGACGGTTCGATGCATACAATTTTCAAATCCCCATTTTGACGCCAAGTAGCCGTTGAACTCAACAGACGGTCTGGTGTACACAAAGGATGGTCCGATGTGTTCAAATGGCACTGATCAAAGCAAAGTCACGCCGTCAGTACAAAACATCAAGTGGTCACACCAGACGGTCCGCTGCAAACAAAGCCATACCACTAGATGGTGCGGTGCGTACAATACACGCAGACCGCAGACAAAAATGGGCAACATCGAGTTGAGCTCACCAGACAGTCCGGTGCACACACTGAACGGTTCGATGTGTACTAAAAACTGGTTTTTGCGCTGTTTTTAAGTCAAATTGAATTGGATTCTTTTCGAGGGAGTTTCTTTAGATTTTATGAGTGTAGGTGAGTGTATTTTAGCACCTTTTAATGTGTATGAGCTGTAGGACAAGATAAACTCGAAATTGAGTATATCATTGAGTAAGGTCTTATCAAGATACTCACCTCGACCCCCTTGATAGTACGGCTATCTAGAGACAAGCAAAGGAATCCTTAAGTGTCCTTGACTTTGTGACACTTAGAGCTAGCAATCATCGATCTTCTCGCTACATGATCCAATACAAAGTCATTCTTCATGAAATCAAAGTTGAGGCGTGTCGATTGGTCAACCAATGATCATGTTCATAGTAAATGTGTCCTTCATGTCATGAACTCTTTAGTAACACAATTAAGGTTGTCATTAATTACCAAACCCATTACCTCTAAGGGTCATGTTTCTCACAATCCCCCCTTTTTTGATTGATGATAATACACGAGTAGAGCATATAAAGTAAAGGAAATTAAATTAAGTACAATGCTCAAAGTAAATTACAAGAATCTAAATCACACGAGCATAAATCAACTAAGGGAAAACATGGACATAATAAACAAGAGTAAAACACAAGAACAAACATCATATCCATGAGTCAACATCCAAAAGAATATCCAGCTGGGGTCCTAGCTATACACAAAATGCATACTCTCAAAGCTCCCCCTAGCTCTACTGACTCTCCCGGGCTCTACTCTCATACTCCCCCTAAAGATAACTCTCCCCCTTTGGCATAAATGCCAACAAAGAGAGGTCTAAGCATTGGAAGGATCCGCAGGCGTGAAGAGGAAGACGATTGTATGACAACATCATCAAGGTCATCATCCGAGTCCCCGACAGCCTCGTCAGCTACCTGCTCGGCATCTAAAGGTACAAAAGGTCCTAGAGTCGCGAGAGAGGTATAAATGGAAAGAGTAGCCATCATCGTCATAGCCGGTACGGTAGTGTCAGTCGTCGAGCAAGTAGTAGAAGCTGAGTGAAGACTCAGCTCGGTCGACTGCGATGCTGGAAGAGACTCTATGGCAGACGGCACGTATGACTCAAGCACTGGGGAGAGTGTGGCGGCTGAACTGACATGTGGCTTCCCTGAGGTCAAGTCTTAAACCTCACCAACCAGTCTTGAAGGTAGAGGCAACTCTGGTAGCAGCAGAGGAGGAGTGTCAAAGTGAAGAGTAATCGACAGAACCTATGCCATCTCTGGTCTGAAGGGGGTCCCAAGCAACTCTAAATATGAGAACATCATCGGTGAATAATCAAGGGCTACAAGGGATGGAATTGCCTCTGGTGGCTCTGGTATATTGCAAGCAACTGAGCTATCACTGCTGGCTGCTAAGATGGAAGATAAAGCTCCTGGCGCAGGGAAGAGAATTTCCACTGAGTATCAATCCTAAGATCTATCACAAGGGTGTGAAAAAACCAAGTAAGTGGGTCTGTCTCTCCTCTGCCATGGCCTGCCAAACAGTGTCTGCCTCTAAAAGTCGATTTGCTGCTGCTGAAGCTGTGCAAACTGCTGATCCCTCTGCTATTGCATCATCATCTGTAAAATCTAGGAAAGCTTAGAAGAAATTGTGCCTTGTGCAGCTATCACTAACGGTGGTGGAGGTGTGTGTGAGCCTCCTGCCTCAAAGTCGTGAGGAAGTGGTGGCAGAGAAGGTCGAGCAACCTCATCATATGAATAATCCTCATTGTTACTCTCCTTATCTAGGAGGACTGGCTCAAACTAAGTCTATGTATCCAAAGTCATCCCAATCTCAACTGTTGTCTGTGCCTCAGAGATAGGTGGGGATGAGTTAGGCGTCGGTCCCTCTGAAAGTATAGGGCCCTGCACTCTAGCACAAGGTGCCTGAGGAGGACCGAGAGTATAGCCTGAGTGTAGAGTGGGGCACTCTGGATCATGATCAATCCAACTCAACATATATGAGAGGTAGTGAGTGAATGGGAGGTTCCTATGTGTCTCCATCCCGTCGGTGATCATGTCCTCCATCTCAACGATCAAGAAGTCGACAACACAAAACGGGATCTGTTGGAGAAGGGACCCAAGGAGGTGCTGCTATAAGGTGGTAAAGGCCTCTCGGCTACCCTCACAAGGAAGCAGGCTCTTCCTCAGGGCACGATGAAGCACTGCAGCAACAGGTGCAAGCTTTGAAGGATGATCTGGATTGAAACTACTCTAGAAAGCAAATCGTCACCTCCTCTAAAGTAAGAGTGTTCCCCCCAACCTTGGATTGTCGAGGGGAGTCTGAGTCACCATAGACAATGGTGTGAAGTCTACATTCATGGGATTACAAACCAAGAAGAGCTACCACCTGATCCCTGTAAAGCCTGATTGATCGGCTGCCCCTGAAACATGAACTGAATGAAATCTCACTTTGGGCCGACATAAAGTGTAGCATAGGTAAATCGGACCCAGTCCTCAACAAAGACGTGACAGTGCTCTAGCAAATCTTCCAACATAAGAATGTGGATAAAGAAGGGATATAAGTTTTATCTAGCCACCTGCCCGATCCTGGGAAGACTGAGCATGGCATGCTTGAACAAGCCCGTGCTAGCATGCCTATAGCTCTCATACGCTCTCGTACAGGAAGGCCTTGAGGGTCTAGAACCTCCTATCCACCCTGGGATACCACTGCTTGGGGTGCCACATAACATATGAGAGAGTGTAACGAAGCTTCTTGAGCTTCCACCCCCTATAGTGTCTTTAGTCGATCAACTGGAATCTAATGTGAGGGTCGGAGCAATGGCTATGGTCAAAGACTCAATAGGCTCCTCCTCAAACTCTGGCCCTAGCTGTGGCTACTGCTCTAGCTACACAACCTGTTCTGCTTGCTCGGCCTGCTCTAACTCTGTCTCACCTTGTGCCTCGACCTAAGCCTATGACTCACGACGGTGTTGTCGTATGGGCCTCTGGCGAACCTCCGTGGGTTTTGATGCGGCTCACGAATTAAGATGCCGGTGGCTCGGCGGCTCTCCATGGATTTTGCTTTCTTGTCCTGCTCGCGCTCACGCTCAAACCATGTGCGCTTCTCCTTCTTCTTCTTGCCACCCTACTCTATGGCAATTTCCTTGCCCTTTTCCTTGCTTGTCTGTGGATATATCAAGGAAATGATAGATGAGAAGAATTAGATAAGGGGAACTATACACTAGACAAGGTAAGACCTAGAGCATAGAAGTAGAGTGAGTGAACATGTAGCATGCATGCCAATTTTCAATCTAGAAGAAATTTTAGTTGAAGTGTGTGACCATCTCACACGAGAACCAAATTTCCTTGTTCCATGACACAATCGACATTTAATTTAGTCCTAAAATTTCAAGCTCATGCTATAATGTCCAAGAAACTGAAACCTTAGATGTGGTGGTGAGCTAGATAGCATAGGGGAAGAAGTATATCGATGTTCACCACAAGATAAAGGAGAGATGGTCGTCGGAGATGGAGATGGAGGTCGGTGGCAGTCCTTGGAGGCGCTGGCATCACGAGGAAAAGCAGCGGATGCGGGTGCACCACCGGATGGTCTGGTGAGAGCACCAGATGAAATAGATCAAAAGGGCTATAAAACTGGGGAGCCGTGGCATAAATGCACTGGCTGGTGCATACTAGACCAGAGGAGGGGCGATGGATAGCGCTGAAGGAACTTTGTTCACACCAGACAGTCTGTGTGTACACCGGACGGTCTGATGTGTACAAGTAGACATTGAAGATACAGAATGAGCTCCTTTTCTTGTCCAACTTTGAAGATTTTGAATAAACAAAAGTACCGACATTCCAAGTCGAAACCCTTTCCCCTCAAACACTAAAAAATAGGTGTATTTTCACATGCTATATACATTTTGATTTTTCAAGCATAAAACCAACAAATCCAAAGAAATAGGCAATTAAAATCCAAGAAATGTATGAGTCCATGGCTAGGCAGTTCAAAGATGGAGATCTTTGATCGCAGAGCTATTGAGACTCGATAGGCATGAAGAAAGCCAAGCCTTTACTTGCTTCTCTTTTCATGATTTGAGATGCTTGTATATGAAAACAAGTTCTCTTTATCGACAAGTGTGCCCCTTTGTGACACTACCAGATGCAATGCTAGTGCAACTTACTAACAAGCATGGAGGGAATTTAAACATGTGTGCACATCTATATGACAAGAAATGCAATGCACATAACAAATTAAATCTACACTTGCCATATTATTTTCCCTCGCAAGCTTACTCATGATGAGCCTTTCAACATGCCATGAGCGAAACATTGGACCACCAGCTCAAGCAAGCCATGCTCATCACTATCTTGCAATGGTTTGGCAAGCGGCTGAACATATACAACATGAATGCAAATTATATGGCATGGCAACTTAAATGATGTTACTAGCATCTAGCCAAATGCTCCTTAGAGGGCACACCCCGCAAAGTGATGTCTCTCTTTGCAACATGGCCGGTCTCTCAAAAAATGATGACGGATTTACATGTGATTAGCCTAAGAGCGTTGATATGGGTTATTAACAATTCAGCGTGGAATTGGAATCAGACATTCTAACACTTTCCGTCCGCTCGAGTAGATATCTGCATCAAATTCGCTGGATAAAAATGGAAACAGAGATTTCATCGTTGAGATACATGTGCCCCCAATTAGCGCCTACGCCTATGCGGGCTGGCCGTGGCCGGATCTAGCGCTTGCCGCATCGCCACCTCCGTTGCCGAGGAAGGCAGAGGATGGTTGGAGCAGTGGCAGCGATGACCTCGGGTGCTTGTAGAAGGCCGGGTTGACGAAATGGATATCCGATGGATCCTACTATGGGGCGTGCTCTGACGTGCATTGCTGGAGCCTGGAGCCTGGAGCCTGGAGCCTGACGGGACTGCGGCGCTCCTTCGCCGCTGCCCCTGCCCCCCCCCCCCCGGCTGATAGCAATGGGGAGGCTCTATCCATGGCTGTCGTGGTCCAGATGTCGCCTGGCAGCATCTTTGCCTAGCATCGACCACGGCGGTGCACTACTGGAGTCATCGACTCATTGTCCTGGAGGTTCGGCCGTGCCAGCTGCAGCGCTAGGCGGTGATGCAAACATATTTGTACTTTGATTTCTGGAAAGAGGTTCTATGCTCAGCCAAACAAGAAAATGAGAACTTTGTTTTCTATCAAATTCAATTCCAAGTAGAATTCGAATAAGAATTTAATTACTTGAATCAAATTCACTGCCTAGGATCCAAACATGCCCCAACAGAAAATAGAAATTCCTTGTGGTGGCTAAGCATTTGATGGGTGCTGAACTGAAATCGCCACTCATGGTAGGTTGCAAACAGCTTCGGTCCTTAGTAAACGGGTTGCATTGGAAGGGTAGTCCCGGTTGCTGTGTCCGTGGGGTGGAAGAGACTGCTGAACACTTTGGTTGTGCTCGCTCGATATATGTGGTGTTGCTTCAAGGATATCTTTGGTTGGGATTGGATCCTGCTTCAAGGGGGATTTATGGCACTTTGTGATGAAGCAAAAGGGAGGCAATCTTCGACATTTGAGTGTCTTTATTTTTCAGGATTTGCATGGGATCTATGGAAGACCCGAAATAGAATGGCTATTGAGAAGAAATTTTTAGGTGAATCGGTTGACATGATGTTCCTTGGCATTTCATTCCGGCAGAGATGGAGGGTGCTGTTGAAGCTAGGGTGACAAGGTGATTTGAATGCGGGGACAAGTCGTATGATGACATAGATGAAGAGTTTCACTCGGGATGCTACAGCGAGTAGCCGAGTACTGATGTAGGCGAGTTGTAGTGGTTTTTTGACGCGATTTTGCATGTTCTGGGTTGTTTAATTCTTCTACTGAACTTGTATCTGAATTTCGTTTAAGCTATCTTTGTGAATTGGTAACCCCAGAATGTATCAACTCTTATTTGCTTTGCTATAAAAAAGCAGAGTTATCTCTTAAAAAAGTGAAACAGTCAAGAAATATATTGTTTCATTGATGAAAATTTCCAAGGTGTAGAACATCGGCATTACAAGTTTAAAATACTTTTATAAATACATAACATTATTTAAAAATAAAAATAAAGCAGGCTGATTTTATAATATATATGGACCAAACTAGAGATTTGCCTCAACATCTGAAAAAAATCGAAATGAGAAAGAGAGATGGAGCTCCCATGCTATATTGCTGCTACTTTTTACATCACCCACACCGCCACGCCCACGCACTAGGCTTGAGGCCTGATGGGCACTGGCTCCTGCAGTGAGTGGGCTTAACCGGCCAAGGTCCAAGGAGAACTGGCATATACATGAGAGGGAGCCGAAGACTTTGGGGCCCCGGCCTAGAGCGGTTGTCCATTATAAGGTGTTTCAGTAGTATTTTGTATCACAAGTTTTAGACATAATGCTACAATCAGTGGTACTCGTAAATAAGTCGTAAATTGCTTCAATGCTTGTGTTCCGACACCGTTTCTGTTTTCCTCTTATTTTCCTAGTATAAAATCGCGAGCAAACCTTAGTGCATGAATCGGCATCACTCGCCTCGCCTAAAAAAATCAAAGTTCACACATCCCATCTTTTTTTTTTTTTGAAAAAAAAGGTAAATCTGGCCTAAGCATACAGGAGAAGATGTATGTATCCAGCATCCCATCTGATCGGTCATTGGCGCAGCCTCGGTGGTGATCGAGTGCATGATTGACGAGGATGGGTGCCACGCCGGCCGTCTTCCCGTCACCGCCGCCACTGCTCTCTCGCGCGTTCTCGAGTACGTCTACATCAAAATGATCTTGAGCTAAAGTTGTTGAGTTGATTCAAAATGATCTAGAAATAGTAATCTCTTGTGATTAATTCTAATTTGTCAGATACTGTACAATGGGTCAGTAGTATTCATTATGTTAGCTCTTCTAGAAATTTTGAGCTCTACCAAGTCCTAATTGCCCAAATCGGTTGCTCCTTCGAAATAGAGTGAAATGTCGTCAAATATAATGTGGCAATCTAGTGCCAGATTCATGGAGACAGGTAATTTGTAGCTGCTTGCATGCTTAATGTTTGAAGAAACAATTACCCAGAAGCTTATATATTATTACACTACAACAGAAAGGCTTATTAAGAGCGCTTACTCTTATGTGTTAGGGACGGCTTAAAATTGGAGCCGCCTCTGCTAATCTCATAGCAGGCCGATGTAAGAACCACCTCTGATATTGTATTACCAGAGGCGGTTCATCGAAAAAACTGCATGTGAATTTAGTAGACGCGGCTCATGCTCCCTGCTAACCAGAGGCGGTTCGTAATATGGACCGCCACTTGCTAATCGATTTACAACACTATAGGAAAACATGAGAGATTCGGCGGCTGCTTTTATTTTTGGCGGCCAAGGGACAGCCGCCGAAAATAACCTGATAATTTTCGGCGGTATATAACGGCCGCCGAAAAGTCCACTAATTTTCGGCGGCCACGGGCGGGCCGCCGAAAATAAGGAACAAATTTTCGGCGGCCAAGACGAGCCGCCGAAAATAATCACTCAAATTTCGGCGGCCAGCGCGGACCGCCGAAAGTTAAGGCCCATAGTGGTACGGGGCGCCGCCTCTGCCTCACCCGGTGCTCACTCTCCTTCTCTTCCTCACTCCAGCCGGCCACCGCACCCGCCCTAGTTGCCGCGCCGCTGCCCCACCCCTGCGCCGCCCCTGCCCCCGCTCCTGCGCCGCCGCCCCGCCCCGCCCCCGCCCATGCGCCGCCTCTCCACCCCTGCGCCGCCGCCGCCCCGCCCTACCTCTGCGCAGCCGCCCCGGTGCCCCTATTCATCCTCGTCCTCGACATTCGAAGTGAGAACCTTGCCCATGCAAGTTTTATAGCGTTTGTAGTTAATTTTCGGCGGTGTTATGTGTTTGGCCGTCGAAGTTAGGATTAGATGTGTGATTAGGTATGAATCTCTTTGATTAAGTGCAATTAACACTTATTGTTATGTTGTATCGATTTTAAATGTTAAATATGCTTTGGCATGTGATGTTTTCTATGCATTAAAATAAATATATTATGATGCAATGTATTAAGTTGTTTTGTTAGAACAATGTTTGTTATGTTATAATATGCTTTAACATAAGTATTTGTTTCCGATGAATTATATTGTTATTTACTATTTGACATAACGTATTTACTGTTTAAATTTTTATATTACGCTACTAGTCTCACAAAACCTATGCGTCACCCGTTTCGGACCGGCATGTCTCACGTGCGGTCCAAAATTGTCCCCTTTTTGGACAGCCTCGGAGTGACCGATAGAGCGTGGTATTTATGATGAGCCACAGGGTCTGAGCGAGTTTTCGGCGACATTACCCTGTTGTTCTCCACTGCACCATATTTGAGCGTGCAGATGGAGAACAGCGGGTTTATGCTGCCAAAATTTCGTTCGGACCCCGTGGACTCATCATAAATCCGCGATCTGTTGGTCACTATTGGGTGGGTTTAGAACATACCCTTTCCTATAGATGTAGGGCCGCAATACGTAGAAATAAAAAAATACTTAACATCCATCTTGGTTTAATCTATAGCTACAAGTATGGGCAAAGATCGCCTATGGATGTATGATGGTTGGGATAAGAGTGGGTGTCAGGCTCACTCTGATGAGTGGATGATGAAGACACAGGCTTTTATCGACCGTGCGTTCTCTTTGACGACTGACCATGAGGTCAGGTGCCCATGTAAGGAGCATGGAAACGGAGTATTTCGTAACAGAATTGGTTTAGTCAAGGATTTGGTTGAATTCAGTTTCACACCCAACTACGAAACGTGGGTCTTCCACGGTGAGAAAGAAACTCCGGTTCAAAGGGAAGGTGAAGCGGATAATGGTTCAGCTGACGTTGATAGGATGAATGAGATGCTAGAAGCTATTCAACCGGGGTTCAATCTAAATTCTGAGGATCCTCCTACAAAGGAGGTTGAGGAGTTCTTCAGGCTCCTCAAAGCTTCGAAAGAGCCTTAAAGCTTCATAGGTGACAAGGAACTAAAACTATTTTTCTTTGTTTGCGATTGGTTTGATCCTTTTAGAGGGGTTCAAGAGAACCAATATGGCATGGTTGAAGTCAAACACAATGAAAAGCTCAGGGGCAACGACAACTGGGTCCTTGCACACCAAGTTGAGCAGGTTTATTATTTGTCGTATCCCAACAAAAAGTTGCAAGCTTGGTGGGTAGTTCACAAAGTGAATCCTCATGAACGTTTACATACTCCTGGTGATGCTGGCTATTGTTCTAGTCAGTTTGAAGGTGAAGTTGATGAAGTTTATCAAGAAGAAGAGTTGCCATCATCTTTCGTTATTGAGCCCGGTGCAGGTCTGGATTCCTTGGAAGGAGACTGTGATGACATCACAGTTCCAAAGAAACGAAAACGACAAGCATCTAAGAAAAGAGATAGGTGGTCTTGTTTAGCATGGAGGGGACAGCTTAATCGTGACGTTGATGAGTTCTGACAAGTAAATTTTCATTTATGTGTTTTATGTGCATTACTTCATGTGCATTGTTATCATTTATTTATATACTAACTCTTATTTTTTTCGTCAACAAGATGAGCCGTAGGCTCAAGCAAGTAGTGAAGGGGTTTGCGGGGAAGATGATCCCAGTCAAAAACCTATTCCAGGGGAGTTCCTCTAGTAGCAGCATGCGTAAGGCTTTGTTGAGGTGTGTGGACTAGACCAGCAAGGAGTACCTATCGCCCTTCAAATAACCGAGGTGCATGTATACACAGTATTTCATATCTATATGTTTAATATATATTCAATAATTGATCTCATGTTTACTTTTTGCAGGGTGATGAGGAGGTAGAGGCTGGAGCAGGGCAGGAGGAGGCTGGAGAGGAGGAGGAAGAGGAGGAGGAGGCGGCGGCGGGAGCTGATGAGGATGACCCGATGGGTAGGGATTCTTCAGAGGGAGTGGTTCAACAGAGATGGACTAGAAAGAGCCACACTGTCCACCCTCCTCCAGTTCCCAATCGTGCAGATAGGGGACTGATCAGGCCACTAGGTGACGGGTACGAATTGGTCATCAATACTCGTTTACTTAAATAGTTTGCATACATGACATGTCTTTTATGTTATTTTGTTTTGCAGCAAATGGGAGGACGTTTCTTGGGATGGGACGGGACACCGTAGGAGTCCTAATGCTGTGTTGGGTAATCACATTCATTTGTACAATCCAAGAGTTGTGCAAAAGGATGGTACCATGATACCTGTGACAAGTTGAAAGCATTTCGCACTTGCGGAAAATGCCACCCATGGAACTCAGCAAGGACTCATGAGAGACAAATTCTGGGTAAAATTCTTTCTATTAACCGTCTGTTTGCTATTGTATGTGCTGCTATTTTAGTGATAGTACTAAATTTGATGTTGTTGAGCTATTTCCGTGTGGATCCCTCGGAGCAAGAGTATGCAGATGTTGTTCTTGACCAGGCCGCAAAGAAGATATGCAATGATACAGCCTCCAACACTCGGCTTCAAGTAACAAATGCTTGGCTCAAGGCTCAAGGGCAGCAATTGGGCAGGTTTCGTGACGCCTCAGAGATTTACCTGACCGCTGACCAGTACGAACAGGTAATAGCGTCTTTTGGAACATGTGATGTTGTTACAGATTTTAAGATTGTCTTATGATATTTTTACCCATGTACATGCAGATCGGACATCCGATGTTCAGAGATCGTCCACAGGTTTTCAGGGCACTTTGTGAGCTGTGGGCTTCAGAAGGATTTCAAGAGCGATCAAGGAAGAACAGAAATCCTAGGACCGCGAACTCAGTACATACGCTTGGGGCCAACGGATACCGTCGTAAGGCGCAACGGCATGTAAGAAACCGCTTTGTGTTTTCTCATTCTACTCTTCAAAAGTGTATGATACTAACATCTAAATACAGGAAGCTAGGACTGGAGAGCAGATCAGTGATGTAGAGCTGTATGTCATGGCGCATAGGGACCCAGATCCTTCACAACCCGATGTGTTGTGTACTCAGTTAGCCACAGACCGGCTGGTTAATCCGCCATTGTTTTAAATTAGTTCTCATAATATTTTAGATGTCTAAGGTGTAAAGTTGATTTGTGCTTGTAGGAGGAATATGGGAAGGAGGCGGTTAGACGTCACGGTGAAGGGTATGATTGAAGAAAGGAACACATCGACAGTCAAGCTGTGTATAATAGCGGTGGCGGCAAGAAACATGGACGGTAAGTTCTCTGTGTGCACAGTAATTCCTATTTGTGTTCAATACAACATAATAACAATGTCAACACTGTGTTTGAATTTTGAAGGTACTCTATTCAACGGCATGATCGACTCGAGAGGTGTTCTACCTCATAGACGGTCTTCCTCGCAAAGTTGGGGCAGTAGTAGTAGTAGCAGCCAGCGCTGCACGACATAAGACATGGAGATAGAGAAGTTGCACGAAGAGATTCAACGGCGCGATGAGTACCAAAAAGAACAGGACCAGTACATAAAGGAACAACAAGAGTACCTGAAGCAACAGCAAGCAACAGCAGGAGTACTTGAAGCAACAATAGGAGTACTGTGCCTATTCTCAAGCACAACAACAGGCGGCGATTCAAGTGAGTATGGAAGTCATCATCTTGCATTCCTAACATTAGCACAACTTAATATTTGTGCGTTGCATTTTGCAGGCAATGTTCCAGCAATAGGGATAGACCATTGTCTTCCCGGAAATAAGACCGCCACCACAACCACCACAACAGCCTCCACAGCAACTGCCACAGTGGGAAATGTTTGCTCGGATACCATCTCCTTCAGCTCAGATTAGATAAAGTTTCTCAAGTTAGGTAAATCATGTTGACGGTATCCAAACTTACTCAATCTTGCTGATTATATTCAATCTAGCTAATTTGGTCCATATGGGAATTAAGTTTGCTCAATGTTGACCAAAGTGCTCAATCTTAGATCAATATGATCATGTTTAGCTAAATTTATCTGTTGCTAGCCAAACTTACTCAATTTCAACTATAATTATTCGATTGTACTAAAACTTATTTATCTTATGTGTAATAGGGATCGGGCACCCATCCATCCAATGTTTACCAAACACCCCCACCGGGGCCACACTTGGGACATCCTCCGGATGAGGTTCGTTTCATCACTTGTTTCATTAGTCATCGTTTGCATTGTCACACAATTTTAGCCTAATTTGTACTCTTTTTGTGTTAGCAATCCAGGAGCGATGGATTTTGTGAAAAACCTCTTTGCCTCCGGAGGTAGCGGACAAAACTCCAACAACCTAGGTGATGTTTGAGTGGCATGAGTGTGAGGCTAGCTAGCGACTAAATAAGATTTGTCCTTTCAACATGTGTATGGACTTGTATAGACTTTGTGTTTCGATTCGAGGACTTGACATGTGTATGGACTCGTTTGAATGTTGTGTTTGGATGTTTTGAATTGAAGTGAACTTGAGATGCATATATATGTATATGAATGGATGAATATGTGTTATATGTGTTTTTTATACGAAAATCTGGGATTAAAAAGGGGTTTAGGGTGAATTTTGGCCCCTGGGCGCCTTAATTTTCGGCAGCCAGAGGAAACCCGCTGAAAATAAGCCAAACTTATTTTCGGGGGCTTTGTCGAGGCCGACGAAAATAAACCATCCTTGTTTTCGGGGGCTAGGTATGGGCCGCCGAAAATAAGTGTGGCTTATTTTCGGGGGCTACGAACAGGCCGCCGAAAATAAGTTAATTTTCGGAGGCCACGACCAACCGCCGAAAATAAGTTCACTTTCGGCGGCTACCCAAGACTGTCGAAAATAAACATAACCTTATTTTCGGCGATTTCATTTCGGTGACCCTAAACCGCCGAAAATAAGGCCTAGCCGCCGAAAATAGCTTATTTTCGACGGGATGCCTTTATTTTCGGTGGTTTTTGGCCCCCGAAAGTTAATAACTTTCCTGTAGTGCAAGGCCAGTCTCAAATATGAACCGATTTTGGTAACTTATTTCTAGGAGCGGCTCATGCCATGACCCCCAGTCCACACTAATTTCATGCCATGTCTGCAAAACGCACCTCCTCATGTCCTTTTTATAACCCCTCTCTCACCTTTGGTAGTCTTATCCTTTCTCACTCACTCACTCTATGTCTTCTCTTTCTTTTCCTTAAGCATTTTCTCCATCTTCTCTGCAGCAGCTTGTGGTGCGGTGGCCAAGCACGCGGCCGGGCATGTGGCTCGGTGAGTTGCGAAGAGCTGGCCAAGCGGCGGCTGGGCAAGGCTAGCGGCAGAGCGTGGCCCGGCGTTGGTGCGGCGAACGGCGGAGGGCTAGGCAGCCGCCGAGCATGCTCATGGATGCGGCGTCCAGCTAGGCACGGCGAGTGGCGGTGGAGCTCGGCTGGCACGGGCAAGCAATTGTAGGCGTGACTGCGTGAGAGCGGTGGACTGTGGTGCGTGGAGAGCGGCGGCCACTGCAGTGTGTGGCCATGCATGTGGTGGGCACAGCAGCAAGCGGTGAGGCGTGGGTGCAGCTTGCTGTGGCAGCCTGCCATGCGTGCGCGGCGGCCAGGCGCAGGGACATATGCTTGTTTCCATGACAAACCTTTGTCACGCCAAATTTAAGACAAATTTTAAATATATCTAAATGTAGACTAAAATTTGTTTAAAGAATAAATTTCTTATTTGGATGAGTTATTTGGGGTCCAAAGAACCCATCAAAATGAAAATTTTATTTTTGACTAAATTTTTATCTAAATTCAAACACAATCTAAATTTACCTAAATTTTGGTATGCCGAAGGTCTAGGATGCACGGACGGCGCAGCCATGCGTGAGCAGCATGCGAGAAAACCGTAGCACATGCTACTGCTACTGACGATAGCTTTTTTTCTCTTTAATTCAATAGCACCAGCGGTCCATACCGTTGCCTGCTCCTACTAGAAGATTACCGAGAGCGGTTCATACAACCTGCTGCTCGTGTTGTTCTATTAGCGAGAGCAGTTTTTACTATGGACCGTTTTTGTATGCGATACCAAGAGTGTTTAGAAAAACGCTCCTACTAGAAGATAACGGGAGCCTTTCAGAGTAGAAACGTTTATCTGATACCGTTTCTGATAGAAGATAGCTGGAGCCCTTTGGTAGAAACGTTTTTTCTGAAACCGCTTCTGATGTACCGTACTTTATGAACCGCTTCTACTAAATTTTTCTGTACTAGCGTTAGACCTCGGAAAAAAAGAAGCTTATTAGATGTAATTAAAATATACATGTATGACTATCAAACCGGTAAGCATATAATAATGTCAAAGTTCACTGTGGGTGCCTGTTTGTGCATGCGTCTAGAGTACCAGCACACGGAACTCCGGGCCAAGCTCTCAACTGCTGATGTCACCTATCACTTGTATGCAGTCTGAGTTTATTACCATATATAATAGGAGTATTAGTTTCCAGTCTAGGTACATCCATCAACACCGGCCGTACTACGTTGCTCGATCATCGCCAACACAAGGTAATAACTAGGGCGCGTGGAGTTATTATTCACCTTGTTCATCAGATCGAATGGCACTTGTGCTGCACTGCATATGAGCATGGCTACCTAGCCAGCAGAGATCACCTCTGCGAGCAGCTTGTACCGCCGCACTTTCACCCTGAACCGCGCCTTCTTGCCGCCGGCCGCAGTCGGCGGCGCCTCCCTTCTTTTCCTAGCCGCCGTCGCCACCACCGGCTGCTCCTGCACCGCCCTTTTTCCACGGGCCTTCTTGGGCTTCTTGATCGGCTTCCCGAGGTCCGGCGAGAAGGCTGACCTGGAGCACCCGCGGCAGCCCGTCTCCTTCTCGCCGACGACGTGGTCATCGCCATCATCACGAGCATCATCATCGTTCACCAACCTCCTCCGTTTGGGTCCTGCCGCCGTCGATGCCTTATTGACCGGTGAGTCGCCCGCTCCGCCGACGACGACGACGCCGCCCTCACGGAGGCACCAGTTGCAGCTCCGGTACGGCCCCGCCGCCCTCGGGTACAGGTCGCTGCAGTATCTGACACAGATGCGTTCGTGTGGTGTACTTGAATTAATTTATTGATGAAGGGCGGCAGTTAAATCTTTGGCAGAGTGTTGATCGATGCATGTATCATACGGTTCATCATACATACCTGTGCTGTGTACGACGGCGGCAGAGGTTGCACCGGAACAGCTCGTGCGGCAGGCCATGGTCGCCGCACATGCAGCAGACGGCGGCGGAGGCGCCGTCGCCGGAGCCAGGGGGAGACGCCATGGGAATGAAGATTGGAGTCGAGCTATCAGACCTAGAGGAACTGATGATATTTATACGTGAAGTGAAGTGAAAGTGGACGGAGAAGGCGGCAGCGGCAATAAGGTCTAGGCTCGCATCGTCATCTCTGGCTGTCGTCGGTCCTCTGCAAGTCAGGGACGACGACGAGGCGAGCTGAGGAGGTCGCTTTCATGCATGACACGAGCACGAGGAAACGGAGATAAACGAGTGAAGCAGGCGCTAGCGCGCGGGTCGTCGGAGACCTTTTTTTTCCTCGATCATCCAGCTGTGTGTGGGAGCTAGTGATGTGTCGTGTCGACGTGTGTGTAGCGGCTGCTAAGTGCCAGAGAAAGCAAAGGGCGTGTGACGGCTACCGTATACCGTGGACTGAGGACGAGACCTAAGGTAGTAATCTCGCTCCTTGGTCCTTCCCTGATTTTTTTTCGGTGGTGAGAAAAAAAGGTATAATTTCGGCCACAGCTTCGCATGCACACAAACTATTAGGCCAGTCGTTAATATCGAAAGAGTGGCAAGATTGCAACCACACAACTTTTATATATATATATATATATATATATATATATATATATATATATATATATATATGAAAATTCCTTTCTACATGCGCATGTAACTACACTCACCTCTGTATCTTAAGATTTTGAAGGTATCTGGTCGAACGAAAGGTATGTACACGGAGTATGTGATCATACTAGATCATTTGTGGTGGTATATACGTGAGGTATGAGAGTATACTTGAGGTATGTGGACATACCTTATTATATGTAATAATATAAATGTATTATTATAATAAATTAAAATCAAGGGCTGTTTTGTAATTTTTTCATGTGGTGACCTATGAGGTATCTTAAAATAAGTATATAAATATATTGAAACTGATAAATGAGTATGCGAACATGCCCTTACTAGATCATCTGTGGTGGTATATACGTGAGGTATGAGAGTATAATTGAGGTATGTGGACATACCTTATTATATGTAATAATATAAATGTATTATTATAATAAATTAAAATCAAAGACTGTTTTGTAATTTTTTCATGTGGTGACCTATGAGGTATCTTAAAATAAGTATATAAATATATTGAAACTGATAGATGAGTATGCGAACATGCCCTTATTGGTTTATTGAAGATGAGTGTAGCTATATATATATATATATATATATATATATATATATATCGTCATTCGTCAAGTACTTTGTCACGGTGAAATTAGGGTGTAGCTCAGCTGCTCAGTTATCTAGGTTTCTCGTACATGCATATATACCAGATCGAAATATGTACATAATCTCTAGCAAGAGAGTTCACGTACATGCATGCATATATAATCTACGTCGTTCGAAAATATGCATATATAATAATATATTTATTTGCAGACAAACTAAAACATGCCGCCGAATTAAGTTAATAATTCAGGATTATATTGTAGAAATCTCCACCATCTGGTACATTTTCTGCCTTTAATTTCATGGTCTAGTTCCAGTCTTCTACGCTGCAGGGCTGAGAAGTTGTTCAGGCTGACATGACTCTTCCATGGTGGCGTCCTGTAGGTGATCAGCTCGCCATTGCCACGGCTAGGGATGGGCACCAACATGTACCCGTCGTCAGCACTGCTTGGGAACAAAGATGAAGCCACTGTCTCGATCCATTTGGACGAGTTGATTGAGAAGGCCAACGGCTTCGCCGGCGTCTTCCCAGGTGAGCATGCTACGCATGCACACAGGCACTTTGCTGCACTTGTATTTGCTTGGATGGTTTACTCGGTCTGAAGGCACATAATGTATTTTGGATCACAGCACAAGTATGAGATCGTCAAGAAGCTGCAGGAGATGAAGCACATTTGTGGAATGACCGGAGATGGTGTGAACGACGCGCCTGCGCTGAAGAAGGCGGATATCGGAATCGCCGTTGCTGGTTCTACCGATGCAGCAAGGAGTGCATCTGACATTGTGCTTACTGAAGAAGGACTCAGTGTCATCATCAGTGCGGTGCTCACCAGCCGGGCCATCTTCCAAAGGATGAAGAATTACACTGTAGGCATTCTTTTTGTAGCAAACCTCTTTCTTTGCAAGAGTGCATGAGATGAAGAATTATAATTCTGACTGTAATTCCTTCTATTTTCTATGCAGATATATGCAGTGTCGATAACTATTCGTATCATGGTAAGATGCTTTTTTCCCGAGGCCTTGCAAGAATCCACATATCATCACACCGTTATACTCGTTTGAAATTTCTTATTATTATCTGTTGTCTATGTGCAGCTTGGCTTCATGTTGATTGCACTGATTCTGGTCATTGCCATTCTGAATGATGGTAGGTTTGCAATCCACAGCCTCAGAGGATGGCAGGAATATTTTTTATTAGCCTCAAAAATCTATATTGTGATTTCAGGCACTATCATGACTATCTCAAAGGACAGAGTAAACTGATAGCTGGAAGCTGAATGAGATTTTTGCCACTGGCATCGTGTATGGAACCTACATGGCTTGTCATGACTCTGGTATTCTTTTGGGCCACGAGGAGCACCGACTTCTTCTCAGTAAGTAGCTAGACTATCTCTTATTTTGGTCTTTTTCATGAATCATGATAATTAATCCAGATTGCTATGTATTAATCACACAAACATGTTGCTGCTGCAATTAATGCAGAAGATCGCTGCTTGGCGGCGACGAGGAGATGATGTCGGCCCTGTACCTGCAAGGCTGCAAGTGAGCATGCATCATCAGCCAGGCCCTTATCTTCGTGACGCGGTCGCGCAGCTGGTGCCTCACCGACCGCCCCGGTTTCTGGCTGTGCTTAGCGTTCGTCGTGGCGCAGATCGTAAGGCTTCCTTCCTCGAATCCTTGCGCATGATTGATGATCATGCTGCTGCTGGCTAACCATGCGATCGATTCCTGGCCGGAACAAAACTAAACTTCCCGTGGTGTCTGCAGGTGGCCACTGTGATGGCAGCGTTCCTTAGCCTCCCGTTCGCGCGGACCGAGGGATCGGGGTTGGGGTGGGCCGGCGTCATCTGGCTCTACAGCCTTGTCACCTTCCTCCCCCTCGACTTGTTCAAGTTCGCCACCCGCTACGTGCTGAGCGGCAGGGCCTGGAACAACCTCCTGCAGAACAAGGTACGTACAGTGCAATGGCGGGCGGCGGCCTCTCCGCCTCTGCGTTGGTTCCATTGCTTCAGCTCAGTCCATGCGTGGGGTTTCTGTTTGTTTGTTTCCCTGCAGACGGCCTTCACGACGAAGAAGAGCTACGGGCGGGAGGAGCGGGAGGCGCAGTGGGCGACGACGCAGCGCAGCCTCCACGGCCTGCCGGCGCTCCATGCCGACCACTGCCTTAAGAGCGGTAGCCGCGCGGAGGTCTCGGAGATCGCCGAGCAGGCCAGTTGGCGAGCTGAGGTCGCAAGGTTCCGTGAGCGGAGCACGTTGAGGGGCTACATGGAGTCGGCGGCGAAGCTCAGTGGGGTCGACATCAACGCGGCCAGGCCGCCATACTACTCCATGTAAAACGGCAAGGGCACGGCCGGGCGTCGCTTCGTACTCATTGCGCATTTTCAGGAGCGGTACACCAAGTGCACGTCCTCGTCTCTACTGTAGCATGCTGAATGTCGTCTAGCACTCTAGCGGTTAGGTACTAGGTAGTCGCCTCGCTAAAGGCACCTGGTTACATAGTCTATTATTTATTTTCTTGGTATGTCCGAGTATGTCACTTTTAGAAGTAGAGACTAGCAGCATGTCTCAAATTGCGCTTGTGATTTATCGTTTCATCATGCATTTACTCCTATTAGTCAAAATGCATGTGCATCCCACACGTGACAAATAAATAAAAATATTATTAAATTTTATTTAGATACCCATTTAAGTAAAAAGCGAAGGTCTAATGTAAGAAAGAATTGTGCAAGCGCATCTTTACCGAAGCAAGAATATCGCCAAATTTTTATAAATTTTGTTCCTTGAAATATTTGTTAGTAGCCATATGTTAATTTATTTACATAAGAATATCAAATACTACTTCCTTTGTTCCAAATTGTAATGGGTTTTAGGTTTACATAAATTCATGCAATTTGAAAATAAAAATGTTCATAAAAACATGTGCAGAGAAAATAAATACAAACACCCCCTACAATTTGAAATAAAGAGGGTACATCTTTGTGAATTTTATTTTATTTTCTGGTTTTGACATTGTTTTTTAAAACAATGACAGATTCCTCATACAAACTTAACAAAGAACCATGTATATTCCTAACATAAAATCTTAAAAAGAAAATAAAATAGCGGCCCACTATCGGCCCAATAGCCGCCGCACCAAACCCTAGCCCTCCTCGGCTCCTCCCCCGCCCGCTTCTTTCACTCCACTCTCTCCTCTCTCTTCTCTCTCGGCAAACCACGCTCCTCCTGCCCCCGCGCCTCATCAAGATCCGGCGGGGCTAGCGACCCGGAGGCCATCATCACCTCCTCCCCTGGTTCACCCGCGGCAGCGGGCCGCGCCGGCACGCCTCCCCTCCCCCAGCTCGTGGTGGCGCCCCTGATCGGCGCGGCCACGTCCCAGCACGCCTCCAGCGGGAGATCCGGCGGGCCGGCGAGCCGGAGGCCCTCACCTCCTCCCCTCCGGCCGTCCGTGCGGCGTCCTGCAGCAGTCTTTTCGCTTACTCCGACCTCCTCCTCCCCTCTTCATCCTTCCCTTCTTCCTATATCACACTTTGAGTTCTTGCCTCGATGATTCTTGGTTGCTTGTTCTTAATACAATGACTATTTGTATATTATTAATGGTAGTTGACATGGCGATTTGGGATTAATAGACGCCAGGTCGTGTGGATTTTGTGGATTTTAATCCTAAGGAGATAAGGATAGATGGGCCGAGGATTGGCTCAGATTGATGTTGGGTTTGGTGGGTATGCATTGAATTGAACCATCTTGGATTGTGTGTGAAAAAATTGGTGAAAAAAAACATGGAGGGGATTACGCAATGTGGCAAAAACACGGCCACATCCCGGCGCGCCTCAAGCGGGAGATCCAGCGGGCTGATGAGCCGGCGGCCCTCCTGCAGCCGTCTTTTCGCTTACTCCAACCTCCTCCTCCTCTCTTCATCCTTACCTTCTTCCTATATCACAGTTTGAGTTCTTGCCTCGACGATTCTTGGCTGCTTGTTCTTAATACAATGACTATTTGTACATTATTAATGGTAGTTGACATGGCGATTTGGGATTAATAGACGCCAGGTCATGTGGATTTTGTGGATTTTAATCCTGCGGAGATAAGGATAGATGGGCCAAGGATTGGCCTGGATTGATGTTGGGTTTGGTGGGTATGCGTTGAACAGTTGAACCATCTCGGATTGTGGGTGAAAAAATCAGTGAAAAAAAACATGGAGGGGAATACGCAATATGGTAGAAATGCGTAAGAATTCCCCCGCTCTGCTTTCTTGTGTGTAGGATTATGTGGCCGTTCTTTCTAACGCCTTGGATTTTGCGAAGACCGTGTTCACATCCTGATGAGGATCAGGATTTCTAGGTTTGTGGGTCCAGGTTGATTAAATCGATGGGTTAGATTAAGATCTAAGGGTAGCTGTTGTTTTGGGTTGACAACAATCAGGTAAAAATTATTTATCTTTGAACTCGCTCTTTTATAGGGTATAGAATTGCTCCTTGAATCCGGTAACATGACTACCAACATACTCCGTATCCACCTGCCTAAAATTAATCCGGCCCACATCAGGCCACCAAGCAATGCAACCATACAGTCAACATGAACTAGAAAAACGTTCTAAGTTCATAAGTACAAGAACACAATAGTCTATCCTTAATACAAACATCCTACTACCACCGATGATGTATGATGCGGTTGTTTTTTCTATAACTTTAATCCTTAATCTTATTTAATAAAATGTTCAAATATGTGAAAACATAAATCATACTCAAACTACATTATATGCTAAATCAAATGACAACAAAATAAATAATAATTTATTATTTTTGTGGAATAAGATAAACAATTAAAGTTTAGGGAAAAATCAACCGGGTCATATACATATGTGAACAGAGTATACCTTAGCAAAAACAATAGTCTACCATTAAAAAAACTAACAGAGTATACCATTTATACAGATTTGCTCATGTTCAATTGCTTGACACGCTGTTCCAGCATCAGTCGACGGCTCGACGCCATTCGTATTAACAAAAAAAATAATACAAAGTAGAAAACCAGAAATAAAAAATGCAAAATGAATGAAAAAACAAGGGAAAAACAGAAGGAAAAATGGAAGAAAAAGAGACCACTGAAAGCCGGAAGAAAGACAAAAAAAAACAGCCACATGTGGTGTGACGGGCGCTACAGGCCAAGAACACCCACAAATCGTCGGTTGTTTAATTTTTTAACACCAAATTTGAATTACTGCCTAACTCAAAAAATTTGTAATTACCATTTGTTTTCATTATAATTTTGTCTAGAATATAAAATGTTTTAATTTTGTCTGAATAAAAAAATTGATGAAAAAATCAAATGACATCTCAATTAGAACTGAGGAGCCCGTGCTGTGCGCACGGCCGGGTGGCAGGCTAGCGCGCCTGAAACTCGGCCCCGCGGATGGACACCATTAGGCTAGGAATACCAAGTAATCACTATAGCTCCGCCACTGCTTCTCCGTCTGCTAACCCTATCTATGCCTCACCTACGACGCAACTGTGTGCTTATCCCCAATCACCGGTTCGCTCGCGACCGTCTAATTACACCGGTGTGGACTCTGACCTTGGCATCCCCAAACCTCGCTGGCACAAGCTCGACATACTCGTCGGCCCACAGCCGTGTCACTACGCTGGGGCCAACATCGACACCAAGCCCAATCGCTTTACTGTCCGCTAGCTCGATCTCGCTGACGACGCTGGTATATGTTTCTTCTGAATATAATGCGCACGGACAAACATGCACAATAAGCTTAGTTTAGGATTTGTACATTAAGTGAATAGTATCTTTGCCACTAGTTAGGAACCCTCCAAAATTCCAATGATTTACATGGTTTCAAATAAATTTCAGATAAAATGAAGTTTTTTTCAAGTGCTCCCCATCTGGATGCCGAGTTAGTTTTTGCTACCTGCAATGAAGGATTTTCTGTGTGCTCCAAAAAGAACGTCAATAAAAACTAGACCGTTTATTGTTGGGGTTGGTGAGGTAAACAAATCGTAGGACACAATATTTCTCCACATAAACATTTGGATGTTGCAGTTCTTAAATCTATATTTAAGTATCACGTTAAAGTTGCTCTTGTTATGAGAGGCTTGTTATGGGAGCATCCAATTATCGAAGAACAAACTCATGTGCTCAAATTGAGATACTAAGCAGTACTCCGTACATCCCCTAAGTATTTAACAACATATCATCTTATGGTGCACCTGTTGAAGATGTCCATGCCATATTGGAAACACTTTTTCAACCATCTAAGTCATTCTAGGACGGTGGTAGTCAATCATTGGTACTAAGTTTTCCAGTACACTAGCAATATCAATGTATGATTATGTGGTGAAATACATACGTGATGACATTGTGTATTATGAGGGAGAGAGTAATAGCTCTTTTGCTGGCAAAAACACGAGTGTTGCAACTATCTTATGTAAGGATAAACAAGCAGTTCATTGTGAATAATGGAGTGTCATATTTAGGGTGGAAGCGAAAATCAAAATAATGTTTTTCAATTTAGGGTGGTGTTTTGTTACAGTATCTCCAACCATGTACAAGCAGTTACAGTAATGACTTTATTTAATTTAAGACTTGTTTTGCTTTCCTTATTTCTTTAGAATTTGTTTAATCAATATTTGTTTGGATGATGAGGTTTCCATATTATCGATGTTTGTATGCAAAAAGAGAGAGGAGTAGAAAGGCCCCGATGGCCCACGGTCCCCATGAGAACTCGCTCTCTCCTCTTCCTGCTGTCCCCATGAGAACTCGCTCTCTCCTCTTCCTGCCCTTGTTGTTGGCTCAACACTGAACCCCGCAAACCCCACCTTCCTTACATCCCCCTCTCTGATGTGTCAGGTCCACGCGTGAAGTGTTTACTGTGGAAAAACTTCAACATACAGGGTGGGAGAGAGAGTTATTCCCTTTCCCTAGCCCAAGGGATGATTATATAGTGGGGGAGGTGGTCGTTTTTACATGTTCTATTAGCCTCTCTAAATATTACAACTAGATCTTTGGTTTTACAAATAGGTCTCTGTTAGACCTATTTCTCCAACCGTGTCTATGTTCTCATTGAGATTCAAAATGTAAACAAATACTAGTCACGAGAGACTAGCAGCGACATTTATATATGACATATTTCCTGATATGCTCAAACGAGACACATAGTTTGGAATATGGAAATTTTTCCATGTTACTACATTTTCCTGTGAAATTGAATGGTTTTCTATGAAATTTCTCCATGATTCCTTTGAAATTTCTATGTTCCAAATGGGACCTACATGTATTGGGATGGTGGAGTTTTGGGGTTTTTTGTGGAAATCGAGCTTTTAAGTAGGGTTTTTTTTAAATACTTGTATTTTTCAAAACACAACATTTCCCATAGAGGCTTCCGGCTCTGAAAGATCCCCGAGGGTGTGAGGTAGTGAATGATCTGCTGCAATCAAGACCGGAGGCTCTTTCAGTCCACATGGATGGACTGGGATCCCATCCACCCACCCCAACCCTCCTTTTCTTGCCATCACCCTCCACCTGCTCGGGCAGCCGCCGCCACAACTGTCGCTCGCAGCCAGCTGCTCTCATCGCCTCGTCGTGCCGCCCCATGCCCTCCGTCATCATTGTGCTCCTGCCCTCCACTATCCTACTAACGTCGTCACCCCTGCTGCTAGCCCCACCAGCCGGATTGGGACATTGCTGGTCTCTCCGCTGCCCAGACAATGGCCACTGTCGTTGGGCCAGGTGCTACCCGTGGTCTCCCCTCTACTGCTGGAGGTAGAGAAGAAGACCCTATCGGCCACCCATCACCAATCATGAACCCAAAGAAGGAGGGGAGAGCGGTTGGATGAATGTTCCTATCCAGGATGGATGGGAAGATATCCCCTGGCGTACAGTCTCCGTTTGATGGGTGTTCCTGGGCTTGATATGCACAGCTACTCTGTGGGGACATCACTTGATGGGCTTCCGGTTTGGTCAGCCCAACAGCACACCCGCACCCCACACTGTAATATGTACCACACCCCAACCCTATGCAAAGTTTAATATGGGGTCCTGGGTGACCGCATGACCCCGCGCAATGGGCCCGTGCGCTTCTGGGGTCTTTTCTCGCGTTCCCTCTCCTATCCCTTGACCCATATTTGCCCGATGGGCTGGCCCATACAGTGCAGCAGTAAACTGGACTGCGTATTCTAGGACAACATGAGAATATAGCAAGTTTGCACATCCACACCACCATAACTTGCTACAAAACACTGGAATATGACAACCAAACTTCCTACAAACTTTTCAGCAAATTATTTTTGCAGAATTTTATTAGCATAAATATATATGGTTTTCAAGGCTTTTTACTGATAATTTGGCATAACTTTTTTTAGATAACTTGCTACAAACACACCCTATATCGAAGACTAGCCCAACTTGCTTGAACTAACAAGACATATAGACATGCACTGCAAAACTTTTTGTTACCCAAAACTTGCTAACACGGGATGCAGCAACTTGCACATACACACTACCACAACTTGTTACAAACGCTGGAATAGGACAATCAAAACTTGTTAACATGGAATGCAGAAAGTTGCACATCCACACGATCACAACTTGCTACGAACGCTAGAATAAAACACAACTAAACTTGCTAATAGGCGATGTAGCAAGTTGCTCATCCACACCCCCCACAACTTGCTACAAAATGTTGGAATAGGACACAACCCAACTTGCTAACAGGAGATGTAGCAAGCTATACATCCACACCACCACAACTTGATATAACCTCTGGAATAGGACATGACCAGCAAAACGACAACTCAATCTCAGGAGTTGTGCTCATTCTTCCCCCATCGAATTTGTGAGCCGCTGGGAAGGGAGGAAGAAGGAGAAGGCTCACAATGGAAGGAGCTATCAGGGGAGAAGGGTGGACCCATGAATGTGGGGGAGGGGAGAGGGTGGTAGAAGCCACGATGGGGGCAGGGGGAGCACTGGCGAAGGTGGGTAGAGAGAAGGGGAGATAGCCGGGGGTGGTTTGGACAAAGGAGCCGCGATGGGATTGGAGAGGGAGGAGGCACGATGGGTTAGAGAGGCAACGGCATGGTCAGTCCGGAGGAGGCGCAACGGAAAAATAAAAGAGGCGGAGGCAAAAACAAAAGGAAGAAGAGGAGATCGCGCGATCCTGATGTAGTGACAGGGTCGCGTCTTAACCTCCTCCCAACCCTAACCCCAGCTGCCCTGATGTATGATGTTTCTCGGTTGATCTGGATAGTTTTAATCTGGAAAATAGTATATGGATGCATCAATACAACCTCTTGATACTATGTTTTCTACTTCTGGTATTTTTCGCGTCTAGGTCTCTACTGATTGGTTGTGTGCTTTAATTAGAGGTTAGTTTATGTCATACTGGAACGGTCACGTCGAAAAAAGTAGAGAGCGAGAACTGAGACCGCTCTTTGTTGTGACATATAGTCTAGTGTGTATCTATTATACTCAAATCTTGCTGAAAATTTGCACATCAACATATATACGTCTACAAACCCTCATCGCTTGTGTCTGTTTACGTGCCGGACGTTCCAGAGATGCCAAAGGGACCACACTCAGAAAAAAGAGAGAATTCCCTACAGACCACTCAATAATAGCGAAATTCTCTCTAAACCACTCAAAAACTTCAAAAACCGTGGCGGGCATCAAAATAGGTTTCCCGTTCTCCATGTACCACTGCCGTGGGAAGCTACGTTTACAACCTCTAACAAGAGGGGGAATGGACAGTCTTTCCCCTACTTGACTCGTTGGACTGAAAGTGGGAACCTCTTCCTCTTGACAACGTCGATTGCCTCTGGGAAGTGGCCCAACCAGTCACCCTGCAGGCGGCCAAGCACCCTGGACCTGTCACCAGCAGCGCCACTATCGCCGTCGCAGCTGGTGCTTGCCATTTCCCACTCCAGCAGCTAGATCAAGGAGAGCGGTCGGTGCCAAGCAAAGAGGAGCAGGAGCAGGCGACCTCGTGGCTGAGCACCCCGCGGCCAGTGCCACTGCCGTCCGGTCATCACAGCATCCTTCTTCTTACTCTGTCCGAGAGGAGCCTCCAGAGGGCGCACATGGACGCCGCGCCCACCGCCGCTCTGGAGCCGGCCGGCGTCGACCTCTCTGACATGCTCTAGGACCACGGGGACACCAAGGTCGCCAGCGGCATGGTGGTGTTCAGGTCCCATATCAGAATCCAGGTCTCATCCGGCAAGGCCATCAAGCTAGTGCCTGCGACGCACTGCAGGAACGCGATGAGTGCGTCGGCGGCGTGGGGAGGCAGGTGCACAGGCTGCTCGCCCTCACGATTCATGCGCGCGGCCTCCTGTTGGCGCCCCATGCCCGCGCCGCTCCTGCTCCATCAGCGCTGCGCCCTGTGCCCGCGCCTCGACCAGCCCTCTCTTCGACTCTGTGGCATCTCCGTCCGCCTCGCCCTCTCCGCCGCTGGGGGGCTGCTGTTGCTACCGCTATTACTCGTTCCGCCCGCAGGGATGTGGGGAGGCGGGACAGGGGCCGTGAGCCACTCAAGGGCGGGGCGTGCGGCGGCGGAGGGAGGGCGCGGTCGACATCCATGATCCATCGCGCCACAGCGGCGGCCATGCACCTCCTCCTCAACCACATCGGCGGGCGGTGCTTCCGCCTCCTTCGCCGTCGCTGGGAGGAGGGCTTCGCCAGTGCGGTCGGTGGCCGACAACGCGCGCCATGGCAATGCAGCCTGCGGTGATGTCGCCCGCCAGGAGGTTCCTGCCGGAGGTGATGAGCTCGCTGTCCGCCTAGGTGTTCACGGGGTGCGTGGCCGTGGCGCTAGATGCCTGGATCCTAGTCGACGCTAGCGACGGACGTGTCCTGCTCGAGCGCGAGACCATTGGGCGATGCCAGTTCACACTCAAGGGTAAAACGGCCATATACAAAAATATGTAAACTTTAACGGCGCTGAAAGCAAACAGAACTGACGGCAATGGTGAACTACTTTGATGCCAGTCACAGCTCCACAAAATTTCCAGTGGTCTATAGAGAATTTCGCTATTATTCGATGGCTCGTAGGGAATTCTCTCCAGAAAAAAAAGCCGATTACATACTGGTCGGTCGATGCTGATAGCCTGACATCTGAGTTGATCACCCCTGCAAAACACTAGTCAACAATTGTTGCTAAACCTAGAACTCGCCTTTTAAAAAAAAACTGAACTGAACTCGCTTTGAACCGCACGTACGTGGCCCAGCTAAAAACATGGTGTCACCCAAGGCCTAGCAGCTCGATCTACTCAACAGACAAAGGAAACAACACAGCTAAAAAGCCCAGCAGCTGGATCTACTCAACAGGCAAAGGAAACAGCACAACTAAAAAGCCCAGCAGCTCATCTTTTATCTTTTACAAGTACAAAAGTTGGACACTTTCTCCAGCACACATTGAGCCACATCAGCAAAATAGCCCTTGGATGTAGCCCATAGTTAATCTGAACCAATACTTTCCAAGAAGACCTTGGCCTTTCTTTGTTTATATATTGTGATGTGAACCATTCGGTACCTTACAGAAAAATGTTGAAGCTTAGCATTACAAGAATAGACACACGGTAGCTTTAGGACTTTCCTAGAAGGTGTACAACTTGCTAGTTTGATAGATTATTTCTAGAAGGAAAAAGAGCTCCACACGAGCGGTTCGTTAGGGTATATAGATACACAAGTGGTTCCTTGTTTGCACTTGATGTCATCATAGCTCACAACCCCATAACATGATGTACATAAAAATGTAGCTAAATACTATGCCAGCTATATTTGTGCTCTACTTTTTTTATACAGCGATGAAATGACACATATTCTATGCACCCTGCGCATATGTTGAGCGGATTTTAGGTGCCAAATTAGGCGCATCACCTCTGGAAATCTAATTTAAAAATACTACTAGGTCAACCAAGTGCAAAACACGTGCTAGCATGAAACATAAACATTATAAATTTACATATAAATTTGAGACCCATAGTTAATCATAATTACTTTTATTCAATATCTATTTTATGTCCATCCTTTAATAGAATGTTTGTTATACACATTTTTTATCTTATCTATCTACATATTTTTAGCTAATTAAAATCTATATCTTGTATGGCACAATGGTAATTTGTATGTAAATAGTTTAGAGGATATTATAGTTTAGTTTCACAATGGTAATTTATGTGTAAATTTATGGGCTATTTTAATTCATCTTTCAAAATGACACAGTGGATAATTTATATTCAAATTTCGAGGATTCTTTCATCTTCCATATTGGTGTGGTAGATAATCTACATGCAAATTTAGTGGTTACTTTAATAGATTTTTCATAATGTCATAGTGGGTAATATGCATGCAAATTTAGAGAGTAACTTTAATTTATTGTTAATGGTATGATATGTAATTTATATACAGATTTAGAGGGTACAATTTATATTTGTTAACGCCATGACGGGTAATTTATATTCAAATTTAGGGATTACTTTAATGGTCTTTATAATGGCATCGTCTCGTAATTCATGCTTCTTTTCTAACCTCTAATTAGTAATAGTAATATTGTTTACCCATTTACCTTCAAGCTTATCTTTATCTTATAATCAATGCAAAGTAAAAAAATCACACAAAACACCGTTGGCCAAGAGTATCAACATCCACTAATTCACTCAAGCTGCGCCTGGTTTCTAGTCAACAATAAAAGAGGAAAAGGAAAACAAAAGGCCAAGCTCATGAATGCGCCTACCATACCAAGATAGGAATTCACAATCTTCCTTTTAGAAATATCGACTATGCCAAAATTAGATGACGTGCTATCCAGAATGAAAACGATTGGAACATCGGCAAATGGTAATAGAGTAACAGACCAGACAAACATAAATGTCATGCCATCAATGTAATATACTCTAATCATATTGTGTTTCCTAAAAGCTACTAATAACTACCATTATTCATCTAAATTTACATCCAAATTACTCACCTATACCATTCAAAAAGATAATATCAAATATAACCCCTTAATTATTTATCTAAGTTATCCAGCCTGAAATTATAAGAGATAATACTCCCTCTGTTCCTAATTTTATGTCGTTTGACTCTATAAACACTAATTTTGATTGCTCATCTTATTTAAAGTTTATGAAAACACTGCATTTAGGCCCCTTGCACCACATGATTTTGGGCCCTTCTTAGAGTTTAGGACGAGAAGCACAATAGGCCCAAGATGCTTCATGTGTCAGCACTCCACATCATACAGAGTATATAGAACAAATGAATTGATGCCATTGCATATACTAAAATTTGAACTTTAAAAAAGATAATAGACTATTCATATTAAATTCTGATGCCACCGATGTGACTATATCCATATAGTATGTTTGGAATGAAAACTTCTTTTTATGAGGGTAGAACATTTTATTTTTAGTAAGTAGAATTATATATGTTCTATGTTCACGAATAAAGTGTTGTAGTTTTAGGAGAAAATGTTCCACCTTCACACAAAAAGTTGTTCTAGACTCAGGAGTCAGGAGGAAAATGTTTTACGTTAGATGAAAATTTTCCATCTTTATAAGGAAAATATGATAGGTTCAAGAGAAGCCTATTCTATGTTCAGTAGGACTTGTTCCGTATCTTGCTCCCTAACAAATTTATACACTCGAGCAAAAAAATATATGCTCGGAACAAAACACGCAAACACGTGGAAAAAAGTTTATGTACCTAGAACAGAACCCTATGTACATGCAACCAATGCTGGTGTCCACTTATTTAGATCTCTGTGAGTCAAATGCTGGTTAGTTAGTTTAAAGGCCGAAATTCAAATTACACTTTGGTTCATTAAAAAGGATAGAACCTAGAGAGAAGTAGAGACCACAATGTTTGTATAATTATTGTGGCACCATCAATCATCATCTATCCTTGCAGAGTTTATATTAGCCGACAGGTCGGTTGTGGATGATCAGGCAAGAGTGTAAACATGTCTTTGAACACCACGCGAAACATACACTTGGATTGGATAGATTCAGTAGCAGATGAGATGAGTGCGCTAGCAAGCATCACACACACATACTCCAGCTCTAATAAGGACCACAGAGCTTCTTGAGAGAGACAAGGCCGGTACTGTTCCGTAGCTAAATCATTGCTTATAGACGCAGCAGGAGCGCGTCCATGATTGAGCCGCACTCCAGTACAGATCGCGACGCCCAGCCCATTCACTGCACTGCTCTCGATCGGCGGCTCGATCGGCGCGTACACGTACATGCGTCAGTAAATCAAACGCCCAAGCAGCGTTGCTCGGCAGCATGAAGAGCGGCCAGCGCGCAGCCATGGCAGCCACACAGCGCGCTCTCGATATCGATATCATATCGGTCCTATTTCGCCAGATATTGGTGTCTGGGGTAGTGGGGTTCGTCGGTTTCGGTGGAGGTGGTGGCCTGCTGCTGGGGGACTGGGGTCTGGGGCTGCGCGGCGGAACAATTGCAACGACGTCGCTGTAGTCATGTGGCGGGGTCATGGGCGCCTGCGCCGGAGGAGGAATGGCGGGGCGGCGCGCTACGTACGTTGATCCTCGTCCACGCTGTGGGCGACTGCTGCTACCAGCTCGTTGGTCGTGGCGCCTGCACTGTCTGCAGCTAACAGCTACTACCATCATTTCATTCGTTTGTAGTAGTACGTAGTACGTACAGTAGCTCTCCACGTGTTCAAGACTTCGAGAGGGATAAAAAGGGCCGCAATCCATAGACAGCTGCAAGTGCAACCGTACACAGCTCCATTTTGATAATGACGTTGGCTTTAGTTAACTAACCCTCCATACTTAAATTGTAAAGAGGTTTGACCCACCATTTGCACTACTTCTCTCAACCAATGTGAACATATGTATAGTTTTGTAAAAAGACTATATATATAACTAGATTTACCTTTTGCTACTTGAAAGCTGAAACCAAAGTACCTCTTTACAGATTTTGGGGAATTCACGTTTATGATTATCCTATTGGTTAGTACTCACGGACGTGGCGGATGCCGCTATGTCCATATATAAGTAGGTCCGATTGCATCCTAACTCAAAGGGTATATAGATGGGGCCTTAAATTAAACCAATTGAGCTACTGTTTTTTCTGTAAAACAGAAAACAGCATAGATGATAGATGACGCAACATTTATAGTGCATAAAACATTACAGAAATATGTCTAACAATACACAAAGGTTTTCACGATCATATATTTGTCATGTTCATGCAGCATTAACATAAAGCATCCATCTCAAGTACCGTAACCGTTAAAGATACGTAGAGCAATATACAAATAATACACTTATACACTTAAGTATAGATCTAGCTAGTAGCACACCAGAATTGCACTATCATATGAATAATCTGCATAGAAGAAGCATTTTTTTTTAAAACAACAATTCATTCTTGTCCAACGAAAGAAATATAATTTCTATTAGAAAATTATAAATTAATTGCATGAGACTTATATCAGTTTTTTTTCTAAAAACATAATCTATCTTATATATTGGTGCTCTGTTTGAAGATGGCTGGAACCGATTCATTTCTATTTATAATGTTATACCTGGAGAAACAAATTTAGGTGTACGAATTAAAAACCCTAGTCCAAATATCTTAAAATTGAGCACAAATTGATTGGCTATACTTGTAGAAAAGATTTGGTACAATTTTCATACTTCTTTACTTAATAAAATAATTTAATTGCGAATTTGCAGAGATTAAATAGTGTTTTATTATTTTTAAAAATAGAGAATCGCCATCTCGTCCCGTTTCAACAGGGTGCAAATGGCCATTTCATACGGTTTAATTCGAGGGATTAGGTCGTCGAATGAATTTTTTTCCTTTTTTTATATCGCATGGTAAAACCAAAGTATCGCACTCGATTGATCAATCTCAGCACTAAGTGGCGGAGGGAGATTTCAATTCGCATGCGAAGCAGAGATCGATAAAGCTAGGATCCCACAGCAAAAAATCTTGTCTCCTCGTCTCGTGCGTGAATTAGTAAGCCAAGAAGATAACGTTGGCTTTCGGGAAAACAACGGTAGAACCATCTTCAACGGATCGTCCAGAAATGTCTATAATATAAAACGATATCGTAGTGTTTAGTATATACAAAGTAAAAGGTGATAAGAATATTAGTGATAGACAAAAGGTGAATAGCCATTCTGCTGAAGATGACCTAAGTACTATATGTATTAACCATCTGCCGGCGGGAAAGGAGGATATATTAGACTATGTGCAGCATGTTGCCACTATGGTTTGTCTATCCACTGTTTCAACTACATTTTTTTCTATGTACAATAGCGCTACAGTGTATATACCGTTGTTTTAAACGTTCCAGACAGTTTTTTTACATGTTCCACGACATTTACTTTGCTTTCTCCAACTATTCCCTCGTCGCCCGAGCACATTTTATTGCCATAGCCCATCTAGAGGTATGCTTCCCCCACCCCTGACCCCGCCACCACCCACCCCGCCGCCGCCGCCCCCCAATCCACCACCGCTAGCGGCAGTCCCCTCAGACCCGTCTGCTTGCTGGCCCCAGCGCGCGCCGCCCAGCCTCTTCCATCAGCTGTCCCCACATCTCGCCTTCCCCATCGACGCCCCCACCCATTGTGCTGGAACCCCGCCGACGGCCTTCTCCACCCATGTCCGACCGTGTCAAGGGTCCCTGGAGGCAGATCCGCGCCTGGTCAATGGTCCGGGTCAGCACCGTGCAGGCTCATACGCGGAGGCCGTCCAAGGCGGTCCAACGGCATTTAATCATCCCCAATCACCTCGCTTCAATTCGTGTCCATGTGAGCGGAGCGCTAACCCGGCACCTCATCGCTCCTCCAGCCATGCGGTGCCACGCGCATCAATGGCTCCTCCTACCACAAATCCAGGAGGGGATTCGCCCTGGCAAAAGGTTAAGGCGAAGTACTGGTGGCGTCGCCGGCCTCATTCATATCGATGCGACGGGCAGCAGACGACTTCACCTCCCCTGTAGCGGCCTCTGTCTGCTGCGCTCTAGCTCTTCAACAGCCGCACTCGGGACCACTGCTTCACGTGCCTTACTTCAAACCACCACTCTTCCACCTGCCGCAACACTGTTCGCTGCTTCGGCTGTCGGCGATACAGCCACAGCATCCGCTACTGCAAGGGTCCCGGCGTCGACCGTGAGGTGCCCGCGCCCTTGCTGTCAGAGGGAAGCCAGCAGGTGGTCAAGCCGGCCTCGGTGACCATGGTGGTCCTAGGGGATCCCTACACTCGGCCCGACGAGGAAACATGTGTCATCCCTACTTCCTTCGACATCGAGTGCGAGGCCAAGGAGTGGGAGTCCACTGCACTCATCCCATGGGCTTTCAGTCTGCCCCAAGGGGCGGGTGTCCGATAGATCGAGGAGACGATCCTTGATGAGCTGCGCCTGAAGCGCGGCGAGGTCACCATCTCCCAACACTCTCCTGAGGCCTACATGATCAAGTTCGAGCAGAAGAAGCACTGTGAGGCGGCATACAGGAGGCTGTAACAAGAGAAACAGTGTCGTGCTCTGCCTCCGGCCCTACCGCAGCCTGGAGCACGCCATCGACGCGCACTTCTTCTACCGTGTCCGCATCTGCCTCGAGGGGGTGCCTAGGCATGCATGGCTGCCCGACGTCGTAGAGAGGCTCGTGGGCCGGTCTTGCTCGCTGCAATACATTGAGACCAATCTGCTGCATCCAACTGACACCTGTAGCATCTGTCTGTGGGCATGGTCGCGCAACCCATGCAAGATTCCTAAGAAGATTGGGCCCACCTTCACTAACCATGCAATGGGAGATGCTTCCTCTTCTTGGCAGGTCACCGAAGAGCTCCCATCGAAATGGCAGTTTGGTGCTGAGTTCTAGGTCTTGGTGCACCTAGACTTGATGGAGGACTACACCACCAAGGCCCTACTCTGGCTCTGCCTTGCCACCGTTCACGCCGATGTGGCATCCCTTCGTCTGGTATTGGGGCAAGGTGGAAGATGAACCTGGGCCGAATCGCATCTACGAGTACCCCCTCTCCCCCACGCGCAGACCTCTCCAGCAATGGCTGTGGGCGCGGGAGGGGAAGGAAGACGAGTGCCAATGGGAGTGCACTTGCAGTGTCACGGACGACCACCCCGAGTTCCAGCCGTTTCGTCGCCGTGATGAGTCAGACGACGACGATGATGGCCCCAGTCGCCATGGTCACCGACGTGTGAACGCATGGCATGGCCGGCGTGAGGTCTCTGTGGTAGAAGGGCTCGGTCTAGATCTCCAAGTCGCAGAGAGACTAGCCACACACCAGTCGCGACGGTCGGGCTGGCCATCGACGGCGGGAGCTGCATGTCCCGGCTGGCTACAAGTTCAAGTTCCCTTCCTTGGAGGAGCTACAGACTTGGGACGGTGAGGGACTCCAAAAGATGTTCGCCACCAAGGCAGCTGCCCTGCGTGCTAACCTCGGCTACCTCCTGGAGGATCAGGTCCAGCGCTATGTTGCGGACCTCCTAGCCCCTACGCAAGCGTAGCTGGAGGACGTGGCGACCAAGCAGAACCAATGGCTCAAACAAGCAGAAAGCTACATCACTAAGGCCTGCCACCTCGCGGATAGGCTCAACATTGCTGCTTGTGCCGTTACTCCTGGGGAATTCAGCCTAGTTTGGTATGGCTACCGTTCCGGTTAGCAGGGCTGTGAGGCACATCCTGAGAGCCTTACCAGTTCGCAGCGACGACGGCGAAGGTGCCCCGGACAGGGATAGCGGAGTCCCCTGCTGCTGACAGTGAGTTGGCGGGGCTGCCAGGCCCTGTCCCTCCCCTGGTGCCCTGTCCTCCTATGTCGGTGCCTAGGGGTCCACAGGAGGAAGAAAGGGAACCTTCAATGCTTCCTGCTTCACCAACGCAATAAATTCAAGATCGCTTCTTCTACACGCCGCCCCTGCCACTACTGCAGCAAGCGCTGCCCCCTTAACAGCCAAGGCGGTGGAGGAAGTACGACATGACGAACGTCCATTGCAGCGCGCATCTTGCCAATTGTCCGGCAATGCCGGCACTGAAGTGGGCGCAAATCAACCTCTACAACCGGCTCGGGCTCCCTGCTGAGGAAGACGGCCACCATTCTGTGGAGTAGGCATTGAAGAGTATGTCACCATGTATGATACTGCTTTGCCTGATTTTGTCATCATAGCTCTCACAAGCCTGCTGGGCGTCGACGACGAGTACACGGAGATGCTTGACGAGGTGCTGATAGGATTGGTGGGGCAGAGGATTGATGGCCTCAACCCGACGGAAGGTGTCCCAACTTCTGGTGATGCTGTGGAAGGTTAAACCACCCCGCTGCCCACTCCAAGAGCTCCCACGCCATGATGTATCAAGCTATCTACATGTTTCTCGCGTCTACTGTTTTTCTTTATTTTGAAAGGTTGCTATTTTGCGTCTTCAGAGTCGAACTTCACTATGTAATGTTAAACCTCCTGTTGTGGGGCATGCTAGTGTTGTGCAAGACGTTACTGAATTGCTACTCATTCCTCGCCAAACCTTGTGTGTTTGGCTGTCAACAGTCTACTAAGTGAACTTATGGTTGCAATGAATCAAAAATTTGATGCGATCTGCTGGAACGTGAGGGGTCTAAATTCTATGGCAAGATGCGTCACGGTGCATGAGTTTCTGTCTGCCACCTCTCATCAATTGGCAAGTCTCCAAGAGACCAAACTAGCAAATGTAGATGGTGCTCTTGCTGCCTTCCTGGGAGGCTACAAACTGAATAATTTTGCTTTCAAGCCGGCCAATGGGACCAAGGCTGGTATCCTATTGCTTTGGAACGACGCTCTGATTGACCTCACTGACATTAGAGTTAGGCTATTCTCGGTCTCGGCAACTGTAACAATTAAGAGCTCTAACTCCTCCTTCTTGATCACATTGGTTTATGGGCCAACTCGTAACAACCGAAAGCCAACGTTCCTTCGTGAGTTGCGCCGACTCAAGCCAAGTGACGGCCAAAAGTGGCTCGTTCTTGGAGACTTTAACCTCATCTACCAAGCGTGCGATAAGAATAACCAGAACATTAACCTCTGTCGCATGAGGCTCTTTCGTGCAACGTTGAATTTTTGTGACCTACGGGAAATGCATCTACAAACTAGAAATTCACTTGGAGTAATGAGCGCCGTCGGCCCACTCTGGTCAAGTTGGATAGAGTTTTTTGTAATGAGAGCTGGGATCTCTCCTTCGATTCACATGGTCTACAAGCGCTATCCACCTCAATCTCAGACCATTGCCCACTACTCCTATCTAGCCTTGCCGGGCCCGTCAACCATGCCCTTTCCGCTTTGAAAATTTCTGGACCAAAATTCTGGGGTTCCTTGAAGTGGTCAAGAAAGCTTGGGCCACACCCATAGCTTTTGCACAACCTGTACAGGTGCTGCACCATAAGCTGGCTGTGACTTCTAGGCATTTGAGATCCTAGAGCCGCTCGATTTTCTCTGACGCGAGGATGAAATTCTTAATGGCTTTGGACGTGATCCATTTCCTCGAGGTTGCACAGGAATCTAGGGAGCTCTCGGATGCGGAGCGCCACCTAAGATCTGGCCTCAAACGTCACATGACTGCACTTGCCATCATCGAGCGAGCCCAAAAGAGGCAGGCCTCCAGAGTCACAAATCTAAAGTTGGGTGATGCGAACACTAAGTTTTTTCACTCAAGAACAAATACAAGGATACACCAAGACGGCATTTGGACGACCTCCCACGATGATAAGGAGAAGCTTGTGCAAGATCACTTCAGTTCTGTTCTAGGTGCCCCTGGCCCTAGAGAGTTCGACCTCAACTGGAGTGCCTTGGACACCCCATGTTTTGAGTTATCCCATTTTGAGGCCCCTTTTTCTGAGGAGGATCTTCTCGAGGCAATTAAGCATTTACCTCCAAACAAGGCACCCAAACCGAATAGGTTCACAGGTGCCTTCTATAGATCCTACTGGCCAATCATCAAGGCAGACCATGATTCCCTACATAGTCAGCGATTCATCAATTTTGACCTCTTGAATAGGGCCAACATCGTCCCACTGCCGAAGAACGACGGTGCCAAAATTTTTGACCTCATCCACAGTGTTGCAAAGATTTTTACGAAGCTGCTGTCCATGAGGCTCGCACCTTCCATGAGGGACATCATCTCCAAATGCCAAACTGCATTCATCAAAGTCCGAAGCATTCATGACAACTTCCTTTTTGTTCGCAATATGGCCAGGAGATATCACCGCAACTCGTTAAACTTGACATCTCCAAGGCTTTTGACTCTGTTAGGTGGGACTACCCCCTCACTCTTCTGGACCACCTTGGGTTCCTGACCAGATGGTAGAATTGGGTGGCATCAATGCTGGCTACCTCATCTTCTCAAGTGCTCCTAAATGATATCCATGGCCAACCGATCAACCATGGTAGAGATCTTAGGCAAGGAGACCCTCTATCTCCGCTTCTGTTTGTTCTCGCCATTGATCCTCTACAACGCCTCCTCCATCTGGCCACTGAGGCTGGCATTTTTTCCAGAGTTTCAAAGGCAAGGACGCGGCTCCGGACCTCCATGTATGCAGATGACGCCATTATTTTTGTCAAGCCAGATAAGAAAGAGACGGATGCGCTCGCAACCCTGCTGCACCTCTATGGAGAAGCGACTGGCTTGTGCACTAATATTAAGAAATCCTCAATAGTGCCTATCAAATGCGTTGGCCTTAACTTAGATGAAATCCTTGCTATGACTTACCTGCTTCAAGAACGAGCTTCCCCATTAAGTACCTTGGCATACCTTTGACGGTATCGAGGCTCAAAAGAATGGACTTTCAGTATCTCCTGGATAAGGTCAATAGCAAGTTAGCGAGCTGGCAAGGACGCAACCTCACTCTTGCAGGAAGATTGGTCCTAGTTAAGTCTGTGCTGTCTTCACAACCTGTACACACTCTCACTGCTGTCAACGCCTTAAAGAGGTGCTTGAAGATTTTGACAAAGTTAGGAAGGGATTCCTTTGGCCAGGAACTGAAAACCTCACCGGGGGCAAATGCAAGGTTAATTGGCCGATGGTGGCGAGACCGCTGGATCTCGGGGGGTTAGGCATCCTCGACATTCACCAGTTTGCAAGGGCATTGCGGCTCCACTGGCTGTAGCGACAATGGGAGGATCCGAGCGCACCTTGGGCAGGCCTAGAAACCCCGTGCAATGACACTGACAAACTCCTTTTTGCGGCAGCCACGAAAATCCCAATTGGAGATGGAGCTAAAGCCTCATTCTGGCATTGCGCCTAAGTTGAGGGCCGACGCCCAAAAGACATCGCGCCTGACATTTTTGCCGCCTCACGTGGCCGGATGCTGTCTGTTCGGGAGGCCTTGTCTAATCAGACCTGGGTGCGCCGTATTGACCCCCAAGCACTGCACACGGTTGATCAATTAAAACAATTCGTGGAGCTTTGGTCCTTCACCCAATCGGTTTCCTTGGAACAGAGCGCTGAAGACCACATCACCTGGTCCTACAGTGCCCACAATGTTTATTCGGCGGCCTAGGCTTACTGGTTACAATTCACAGGTCATTCATGTTTCAACCTTAAAGCGCTTATCTGGAAACCCTTGGGGCCATCCAAGTGCAAAGTTTTCGCTTGGCTCATCATTCGTAACCGAGTTTGGACCTCCGATAGACTTGCAGCTCGTGGCTGGCCACATAGCCCAGCTTGCCCGCTCTGTAGGCAACACCCCGAGACAGTCACCACCTAATAATTGGTTGTCGCTACTCGAGGAGAATTTGGGAGGCCCTGGCGTCTTGGCTCTCCATGGACCCCCTAGCTCCAACTGCCTGGCCAGCCTCCGACTCAGTTAAGCAATGATGGTTCAAGATTGGCTTTTCCGTCGGTCCGAAGAGAGGGATGCGCTCCCTTATTCTATTGGTCATTTGGCATATTTGGCTTGAGAGAAATGCCCGCACCTTCCAAAGAAGAGGGAGGTCAGTGCCAGACCTTCTAGCAGCTATCAGAGCGGAGGCAAGACTCTGTGGTTTTGCTCGTGCTAAGCACCTTTTTGGGCTTTTGCCGTTCTCTGTAATCTTTTAATTTCTTTGTGCTTTTGTAATAGGAGTCTACTTGACTCCTTCTTTATTAATAGAATCTGGCACAATCTCGTGACGTTCGGTAAAAAAAAATACTATTCCTCCATCCTATTTTTCTATTTCAAACTACATTTTGTCTGCGGTGTCCAAACAATGGAAACCGTGCCAAATCTCAAAATGGAGCAACCGTTCTAGACACCTTGTGAAGTTGAATCCAGTGGCTCTTTCATCATCCATCTCCATCTACTGTTACAACTATTTTTTTTCTGACCACAATATAGAAACAGTGCAGGGAGAGCCGCTAGCCACGGCCTGATCCAAAGATGGAGCGCGAGCGCATAGATGGAGTAACGACGAGAGAGGCCGGCCCGGCCAGCGCGGGTAGCTGATCTGACGTACGACCCCCGCCCCGGCCCATAACCTAGCTAGCATAGCAGGGGGGCCACGCTAGCTTGTCGATCCATCCTCCTCTCCCATCCGTCCGGCCCCTACAGAGAGCAAGCCTACTATCCTACAAGCCGACCCGGCCAGCAGCTCTCTGCTGCGCGCTGCAGCACGACGACTCTTCACTGGTGGTGCTCCGTCAGAGTCGTCAGTATCAGTACCAGCTGCTGCTGCAGCCTCATTCGAGGTGATGTACGGTGTGCTGCATGCACTTCGATTGTCCTTTTCAAGCAACCCTTTGGATTCTTGATTTGTAGTGCCCGCTAGTGTACATACATCTACATGCATGCTCATGTCTCATGCGTCCATCGTCTACCTACTGCCAGCGCTGGTGAAGGCAGGCAAGAAGAAGAGGCGGCCATGTGGGAGTCGGAGAGCGAGAGCCATGGCGGCGAGCGGGGGCTCGTCCCCGTCGGCGGCGGCTCGTCGGGCCGGCACGAGGCGCTCAAGAACGACGGCTTTGTTCGCAGAGACCAGTCATGGTACAGATTTTGTTCTAGTAGTAACTCGAGGAAGCTGGTCGTTTTTTTTTTTCTGTGGTTTCCATCATCTTATCTTGTACATGAACGATTCATTGATCGATGATGAGCAGGTATGTCAACAGCGATATTCCCAGTGATTTGCTTGTCAAAGTGGGAGATGTCAGCTTCCATCTTCACAAGGTATTATATCTAATTAACTTCTGTTTAATCTAAAAAAATCCCTGTCTGCTCCCTTGCGCTCTTAATTCGTCAATCATCATAAATTAATAAGCAGCCCAACCCAAACAACGTAACCGCCGCCCCGGCCGTGCGTGCAATATAATACGGAGTATATGCGCACTTGATGTGCAGTACCCGATGATCTCCCGGAGCGGGCGGATGAGCCGCGTGATCTACGAGACGGCGTCGGTGTCCGCGGCGGACCACGCCGACGCGGCGGCGGTGGAGCTGGACGACGTCCCGGGCGGCGCGGGCTCGTTCGAGCTGGCGGCGCGCTTCTGCTACGGCATGGCCGTGGACCTGACGGCCGCCAACATCTCGGGGCTGCGCTGCGCCGCCGAGTACCTGGAGATGACGGAGGACCTGGAGGAAGGCAACCTCATCTTCAAGACGGAGGCGTTCCTCAGCTACGTGGTGCTGTCGTCGTGGCGGGACTCCATCGTGGTGCTCAAGAGCTGCGAGGGCCTCTCGCCCTGGGCCGAGAACCTCCAGATCGTGCGCCGATGCAGCGAGTCCATCGCCTGGAAGGCCTGCGCCAACCCCAGGGGCGTGCGCTGGGCCTACACCGGCGGCAGGGCCGGCACCGGCACCGGAGCGGCGAGCCCGCGCTGGAACCTCGGCGGCGGCGGCGCCGACTCCAAGGACTCCAGCCCCAGCCGGCAGGCGGTGCCGCCGCCGGACTGGTGGTTCGAGGACGTCTCCGTGCTCCGGATCGACCACTTCGTGCGCGTCGTCACCGCCATCAAGGTCAAAGGTACGTACCATACACCACCAGCCGCGCGCTAGCTTTAATCTGAATACGTTCCAGCCAGCAGCCGGTGTTCATGTCTGATTATTAGTACCAGCAGTGATCGATGTTAAGTACACTGCACTAATCGCTTGCAGCTACATGAGTGCAGCTTGGATTATTGGTACGGTTCAATGTTCCTTCTTCCTGCTGGGGGGAAAGAACATTTTTTTTTTCATGAATAGGTACGTGACAAAAAACAAAGTGTCATGAATAGTGAGGCACAGCGTAAGTTGTTCAGGTAACGCCAAGACACTGCCACAATCATATTTAGTTGCCGACAGGGAAGCTGGGCCCAAGGGTAGCAGTAGTAGTAGTAGGGGCGCCATCAAACCTTACTCCCAGTCCCAGCTAGGTTCATCCGAATCACTGTAGATGTATATATCGTCGTCGTTCCCGTTCTGCGGGATTTTGAGGTGATAAATACTGCACTGCACTGTATAAAAACGAGACAACAAGCAGACTATCTAGTCCCTCCTCCAGCTTTTGGGTGCCAACTGTTGTTTTCCTAGCTAGGTGGTTTATTTTGGGTGATGGTAGCTGCAGCAACATCACTTCATTTTGAGTGGCATAGCAGTCACATCGATCATCCTCTCTCCATTTTCTTGGAGGACGGAGCCGGCAAGATCGCTAGGAGATGTAGGAAAGGGACGCATCGAGATCTTGTCTCGCTGAATGCAGAGATAGATCACGTGGTAAAAAAACTTAAACAAAATCCTAAGCATGCATATTCTGCATCAATCAGTTGAGAGCTGCAGGGAGATGGGCTGTATAAATCTGATTTGGGTGACGATCTAGAGAGATCGATATCGATGTACATGGTGCATCAGACGACATGAATCAATATTTCGAATGGAACGGAAGCATGCTGTTGCATTTGTATTAATTTGTCTCTGATGACGATGGCGCAGGTATGCGGTTCGATCTCATCGGCGCGGCGATCACGCACTACGCGTCGAAATGGCTGCCGGGCCTGAGCAAGGACGGCCCGCACGGCGGCGCCCTGGACGAGCCGTGGGCGCAGGCGTCCCCCGGCGGCGGGCTCCACATGATCATCGCCGGCGGCGGCGGCAGGGACGACGTCGCGGCGAGCGCGCCGGCGCGGGAGCAGCGCATGGTGGTGGAGAGCCTGATCAGCATCACCCCGCCGCAGCGCGACAGCGTGTCCTGCGGCTTCCTCCTCCGGCTGCTCCGCCTCGCCATCATGCTCAAGGCCGCCCCCGCGCTGGTGACGGAGCTGGAGAAGCGCGTGGGCATGCAGCTGGAGCAGGCGGTGCTGGCGGACCTGCTCATCCCGTCCTACGGCCGCGCCGACACCGCCTACGACGTCGACCTCGTGCAGCGCCTCGTGGAGCACTTCCTGGTGCAGGAAGCAGACGGAGCTGGCCTCGTCCAGCCCCGGCCGCGGGGACCTGCCGCCCGCCGCTGAGTACTACGGCGGCGCGAGGGCGGCGCAGGTGTCGGCGTCGTCGGCGGGGCTCAACGCCAAGGCACGCGTCGCCCGGCTGGTCGACAGCTACCTCTCGGAGGTCTCCCGCGACCGCAACCTGTCGCTGACCAAGTTCCAGGTGCTGGCCGAGTCGCTCCCGGAGTCAGCGCGCACCTGCGACGACGGCCTGTACCGTGCCGTCGACTCGTACCTCAAGGTATGTAACAATATCGTTGGTAGCTGGTGACGATGACGACGATGAATGATGGATCTCGAGCGCGCATGCATGCACTTGCAGGCGCACCCGACGCTGACGGAGCACGAGCGCAAGCGTCTGTGCCGCGTGATGGACTGCCAGAAGCTGTCGTTCGACGCGTGCATGCACGCGGCGCAGAACGAGCGGCTGCCGCTGCGCGTGGTGGTGCAGGTGCTCTTCTCGGAGCAGGTGAAGATCAGCAACGCGCTGGCCAGCTCCTCCGGCGCCGCGGCCAACAAGGCGTCGGACGTCGTGGTGGCGCCACCGCCGCCGATGACGACGCGGCGGCAGCTGCTGGACGGCACTCCGCAGTCGTTCCAGGAAGGGTGGGCGGCCGCGAAGAAGGACATCAACACGCTCAAGTTCGAGCTGGAGAGCATGAAGGCCAAGTACCTGGAGCTGCAGCACGAGATGGACGCGCTCCAGAAGCAGGTGGAGCGCGGCGGCGCGCCGTCGCCCGCGGTGGGGCCCAACAAGGCCGGCGGCGGCGGCGGCAAGAACCAGCAGGCGGGGGCCTCGGCTTGGAGCAGCGGGTGGAGGAAGCTGGGCAGGCTGGCCAAGCGCGCCGACGGGGCCGGGGCCGACGGGCACGTGCCGGGAGCGCCCGGCGAGGCGCCGAGGAAGCCGCGGAGGTGGAGGAACTCCATCTCGTGATCGGAGCGGAGCGACAGAGTAGATCAGATCTACGGCGGCGGCCTAGTAACTTGTAGCGGCACGGCATCCTCATCGATTCCATTTCCATGCATGCATGTAATAATAATCTATCATCGCATGAATACTGTAGCAGATTGTGTTGAATTAAACCAGATCGAGTGGCTCGTCGATTTCATGCATCGAGTTTCGAGATTGCCGATCGATCTGTGCTGTGCTGTGCAGGCTGTTCTTCGATCTTTCTACGGTGCTGCTGTGCATCTCAGCATCTGCCATGCAGGCATGGTATATGGCGAAACGAGGGCGCCATCAAGGAAGGTGCGGAAGACGGCTGGCGGTCAGTGCGGCGTCGCTGTCCTCGTCCGTGTTCTTTTGCGTTTCCGGCAGGCCGGGAGCGCAACATCCATACGATCAGCCGGCCGGATCGCCCGGCTCCTGGCGCCCTCTCCCTCGCCGTCACCCATGCTGCCCACATCGACCGCGACATACATGTTCGTAGCGTGCTCCCTGCCTGCAGCCTCGCTCTCGCGCGCGTCCGTGCCACCTAACTCGCCATTGTTGCCGCACAGCACAAGGCAAGGGACAGTGAGCTCTGAGCTCATCCTCTGTACAGGACAACCAGCGCGATGTACTCCCTTCGCCATGCCCGCTGCTCTCGCACGGCCACGGGCCATTTCAGTTTCAGGGAGGGAGACAACCACAGGGCACAGGGACGATCACGATGGGGTCCGACTGGCGACTGGGTCGGCGATTTGCCACACCCCCTGAGGCCTGAGCTGGGCCGCGCCGCGCGATTATTCTCTCGCATGGTGGGCTGCGTGACATTTGCTCCCTCCCACGCATATGCATCCGATGTTTTCCCCCTCTTAGCTTTCTCAAGTTGCATGATGGTTCTTGGTTGAATTTGAGAGCAAATGTTAAGTTGGGTCCGAGAGAAAAGGTTTTAAAAATATGAATCCATGTAATTAAATAACACGTGGCATGTTCACAAGATACTCTTAATAACATATTCAAACTTAAATAGAATAAATGTCCCGAGTTCATGAAATAATAGTTTGTTTGTACTCTAGACAAAATAAAAACACCAATAGAATTATATATAGAGAGAGAGGGGGGGAGCAAAATTAAAAACTATCAACTAGTAGAAATAATATACTAGTAGAACAAATGGTGTAATTCAAGTAGACAAATTTTCAATTGGCCGATGGGAAAATATACCCACAATAAGACAACGGGTGGTTTAGGTATAACACAAATTTATATACTCAGGCAAAAAAAATGTATACACTTGGAACAAAAAAACAAATGCGTGGAACAAAGTTTTTGTGTTACCTATAGAACAAAACATTATGTACATGCAACAAATGCTTTAAATGAAGATGAAAGTTTTTAGTTTAGATTAATTAGAACATTGATTACACTTGTGGAGGATAAACTCATAGGGCATACGGTGTGTCTGGAACTGGTCGGTTGGTGAGTGGGGCCGGTTGGATGCATGGGTAGAGAGACGGTTTGGTGAGGCATGCCGGACTATGACATGTCAAAAACAAGGAAGATTTGGTCGATCGGCGACCATAGAAAGGAATCCCATGTGTATAGGAGATATATCTAATCCTAAACCGGTAACTCTTTCCTTATAATCCCGCCTCCCGAGCATATAAGGCCGAGCAGGGACCCTTCAACCAAAATGGGACAAACCCTAGCCTTGTGAGAGGTTAGGAGATCGTCTTCTCCATCTCATATGGCTAGCTCTAACCATCAAACCAATACGGACCACATCATACATGACGTAGAGTGTTATGTGATCTAGCGATCCAAACTTATTTAAATCGTGTTGCTCGCATTTATGTATGCCATCGGGCTTGGGCGAAACCATCCTCGTACGATAAACCCATCCTGTGAGCCATCCCAGGACGAGCTGCCACTAAGCAAGCACCAAGACAATACACATACATAACAAAAACAGTATGTAAGCCTTGACAAAAATTCGTATATAGAATAATAAAATTATTAATGAAACTAAAAAATAATACACAATATGAACAATAAAGTAACTAAAAATATCTTATAATATTTTAAATTAAAAAACAACCAAAACCATAGAAGAAATCCTAAAAGAGAGAAATGAAATAACCAGCCAACGCCACTAAACATATTGTTGGGCTGAAAGGTACACATAACGTGGATCAAACTAGTAAACCTGTGCTAAAAAGTAAGGATGAGGTTGGTGTATTATAGAAATATTAGGTTATACAGTGTCCCAATTTTTAAAAAAAAAATGAAGAGAAAAGGAGGGAGATGAGTTGCTATACTAGGGTTGGATTATTCAGGTCGTATGCATGGGATTAGCCAAATGGAAGAGCAAGACATATCTTGAAAATTGTTGATACTGGAACAAACTAACGATAAAAAACAGTTGATCCAAGAGCCAACACACGAGCGAAATAGGGAGGGAGGGTACCCGGCCCGTGAACTTGTACAATGGTTAAATTGCTGCTTTGTCTAGACCGACCACCTTACTAGTTATATTTAATTAAAGCTATAGCAAATTTAAGAGAGCAATCAGTAACCTCGTCGTGTTCATACATTATCCAAGCAACATAAACGATGGACAAAGCATTCATCTGAAAATGGAACTATGACCACTCAATTATCCATACAGTGTATTTAGGCCTGGGCAGCTTGAGGCTGGAGCAGCCTAGGGAAGTTCTCCCTGAGAAACTATGAAAACCTTTCCTGGAACAGTGAATATATGGAGACTAGCCTCGCACATGCTGCTCCAGTCATCACCAGGTATGGCTTGTTTCTGGGTCCACGAAAATATTTTCCAACTCCAACGTCACCCAAAAATCATCGTTGGACATACTATGTGGAGATGACTCGGGCTTCTTTTTGTTCCAGACGTGAAGAGTGGTGACCATAGTGTTGACCATAGTCACAACTTTCACCCACCGTTGTCGAGGACTCTCCAAAGCCTTGCCACAGTTAGAAGTATCATCTGAAAGAAGAGGACCCATCACTCATCAGGTAAATTACACCAGAGTCAGACAATGGTTTTACTAAAGAAATAGCAACAAAGTAAGAATATTTTTAAGTCAATTTATTCCCTTATATGAAAAGGGCAGGTATACCGCATTATCATTTTGAGAGAATCGAACAGAAAATTAGAAATAGATTTTGATTTCCAGGTTGCACATATGCTGTTCTGAACTACAGAGATCCCACACATTAACATGTTTTCTTCACAAAAAACCAACTGATTAACTTTTTTTGTTTGCTTTTAGCTGGAACTGGAAGGATATAAGATATTCCCATGTACTAGTTGTTTCTTTCGTGTAAGGAGTGGCTGTTGTTATTCAAATGAAATGGCATATTATGGACTTGTATGGGCTAATAACGTCTTTACACACTATCTCCTTCAGCTTTAGTATGTTTCTCTTCCAGGTGATTCCTGCTTTGGATGATTCCTTTAGTAGAAATAGAGCTGAATCTATTATAACTTTCTCCATTTAGTCTTCCTCTGTCCCAATATAGGTGGTTTTAGTGTTTTTTTCAAACAGATTAAGGAGAGTGATTGAAGGTCTAAACAACTACCTTTCATTTACTGTCTTGCTACATGTGCGTCACTGGTGGAAAGTGGTGCATGGCGACCTACTAAAAAATAAGCCTACATTGCTGCCCAGTTGAAAAGGAACTGAGCAAGGAAAAGACGAGCGAGGGTATCACCCACAACTGAACTGAAAAATAACTACATTCTAGTACAAAATTTGAACACTGGAACTACCTATATTCTAGGACGGAGGGAGTAGCTGGCAACGAGTTTCAGCGGGTAAAATTGAGAATAAGATCAAAGTTAATACTTTATTAATCCATGGTCCATGTCTAGGAAGATGAATGGTGCACTATAAAAAATGCTCATTCTTTGTTATAATTGATGTATTTAATTTGCTTGCACCAAAAAAGTAGACTAATTGAGGCAGTGAGAGTGATCCGAAATGCTGACCATGAAGCATCGTTGGCAGTGTAGGAAGCGGTGGTGTTGAGCATGACCCACGCAGGTAGCAGTTTCCCCCATCTTCAGCTATCACATCATGTTCCAGACATGGATATTTGTCTCCACACTGAACAGCTTTCAAATTGTTAGGAGTATATGCTATCGTCTTGGAGTGTTCCACTGCACGCTGATATTTCAGAGAAACGGTCTTGATTTCTTAGAAAACTAGATGCATACATGCAGGAACCATGCATGTGCAGATATAGATGTGTTACTAAATAAAATCAAGTGTGAACTTTCTATCAACTTTGCTTAAGTTCAGGCTGAGATTATTCAAAAATGAATGGATGGATTAGTGTACAGTTATGCTGATTCAGTTACATACATAGGCTATTAGATATGGAAACTTAAAGCTCTAACTTATTTTTAATTGCATTTAGACTGGCCCAAAAAAAAATGCTGAACAAAGAATACTATGTTAAGTGAAACTGAATTCAGTTTTGAGCTGAAAAGCAGCACGTACATGTTTAGTTTTGAACATCAGCGAAGTAATTACCTTCTGAGTACTGTCAAGTTTAGCATAAGCAGTATATTTGCCATTGAATTCTGCGCCAACTATGTTATACAGAGAGTTGAAAAAAATTGTAGCTTCCATCCCAGGAATGCGGTATGAGTAACGTTCAGGTCCTAGTTTACAACTCAGAGCATGTTCAACGATGATTTTCCAATCATGGTCTGGGATATGTCGACAGGACTGTAGCATATGAAGTTTGTGTCAGGTACCTATTAATGTCATGAAGTGTTACTGGAAAACATAAGCAAATGAGCTAATAGTAGAACTTGTTCTCATACTTGGCGCAGACTGTTTGCATCCTTATTGTAGAACCACAAAAAATCTCCCACTAGATGTATACCCATCTTCTCTAGTAGCTTGCGCCTGTCACCATTTTCTCCAATTTTCTTCAGCTTATATACCGGGTCACTTGGAAATGGAAACAGATCCTTCTTTTTCTCTGTAAAAGAAGGGCAACAATATTGGATAAAAATAAAAGGTAGGGCATAAAGGTTGTGAAAGGAAGTACTGACCTGGTACTTCTAGAGTTTTTAGGCCTTACTACTATACATACAAATGAATTTATGAGTAGGTCTTTAAGTAGATAAAATTAAAAGGTGCCATCTTTTATAAAAAAAACATAACAAAAGCACTACATTGTGATCATCTTTTGCATTCATTTGCCCGCAATTAGCTAGCATAACAATAACATTTTGCTAGATACAGTAATCTGTTGAAGAGAATACATACAAGACGATAAATGTTGACATAAAGAGAAACGTGTATGAGCATATCAATTTTTGGTAACTCGAGGAAGATAAAAACTTACGGTAACCACGACCATCCTTTACGGCAAAAGATTCAGAGACTCCTTCCAGGACTTTTTCTGATATAGTATCGTCATCTGCCATGACTCCCAACTTGAACTTCTTGCATGGAACAAAACTTGAATTGTCTTGGAATTTGGCGCCACAGAGATGAGCCACACCTTTTTCAAGCCTTAAATACAGTTCATTGGCAAACAAAGGTTGTTTTCCAGGCCGGGAGTGTACTATGCTTGTTTTGAAGGAGTTCTCACTCCATTGCTCTTTATTTTCCTTGTTAAACTCACCGTCCAGGACGACAAACTTAACTTGAATTGAGGATAAGGGTCCATTTGTTATGACCCTATTTTCATGATCATATATGGCTACCTTAACAGGACTTCCATCATCTGACATTATATCATGTCTTGAGTATTTGTCATTGCAGCATTTGTTCTCAAATTTCAACCGACTTGTTCTTTTTTCGCTCTGATGGGAAAAAGCCCTGAAAATTATATTAATCAGTCAGTGGATGGAAAATATTGGCAATGCATTACTGCATCACACAAAGAAAATCACCGAATTAGAATACCTAAATAAGGTCTTTAAACTCTGCCGTGAGACAAAATACGAGTATTTTGTTAAAAAAAATATTCTTACCTAAGATCACCGTATTTGCGAACATGCTCTCCAAGTGCACTTGTCTCCTGTCATGGGAACATCTTAACAATTACTAGTCAGAAAGAAGTATAATCATTTGCTCAGAGACTATGACCTATTTAGTTTGACCCAGGATTCCTAGTATATGAAGTATGCAGGTTAGAAGATAAAAAGTGCTTCAATCCATCAACAATTTCCACTGTAATTATATGCACCTGTACGTAATGTAAATAGATTAAGTCGCATTTACAGCCATTAACATGCTACAAAAAGAATATAATGCTCATAGCAGAACTTAACAGTACATGTACATGTACTGATGTACATCAATTGGTATGACGAGGGTCGTCTTTAGTAGTTTCCAATTTCAATGTGCAGTTCATCAATGACTTGTTGGTTCTTGCATTTGCCAGTTGTAGCCATAGGTTTTAGCACTTATTGCACTGCATTCTTTAACATCGTGCAGTGACTAAGAATGCTAAGAACAAAAATGAGAAGACCTACAGAATATTTCGCTCAAGAATTATTATTGAATTAACTGAAATGTGAAAGCCTTTTAAGGGGAAAATTGTACATATGCCACTCCATTTTCTCATAATTAGATTACATATTGTTTGGAATGCCATTGAATAGCAGACTTACAGAATGGTATCCAACTTTAAAGAATTGGAGTGGCATGGGTCTAAATTGCCTTTCTATCTACCGCGTCCTATCTACACATAGGGTGTAACATGAAAGTGGATGGTTACCGAAACCAAGGTGTTGAGCCGTTCCCCATTGAGCTGATGTTGCTCACTGATCAGTTCCTTCATTTCCTTGAGCTGCAGCTGGAAATTTTGGGAAAACTCTTGCATCTCTCTCAGTGAGTTTTTGAGCTCCTCAGTGAACCCCTTTGACATACATCGGATTTCCTTCTTGAGGATCTCAATCTGGATCTTATACAAATCATCTTTCTCCCTGGGATCATGCACACATACAAAAATATCACAAGAGAAACGAAAAAAAGAACAAAATATCCATGCAGAACAGAATTCGAAGTCAGATTAGTCGGATGAGTTGGGAAATTGCCAAAGAAATATGACCCTAACAGGTTGGAAAGTAAGAAAATCCCCAGATTGCAACGCATCGACTTCAAGCACTGTAAATCTGAAGATCTCACGTGCTCGGTTACAGCACCTAAATCCTCAAGAACCAGAAATATGATTTCTGAGAACCTGCTAAACCTTCCCATGCCTCCTTTTTCTTTCTGTGAATTTTGTGCAGAGTGGAACTTATATATTAAAACTTACATTTGTTACGGTGCTTGGAAGGTTCCTTCTGTATAAGTGACTTAAAACATTTGTTTTAGGTTATGGACCCACAAATTGTTGGTTCCAGACCCAGCAATTTTAAAGAGCCCACCAATTCTGGGTTTCGACCCACTACTGAGATTTCGATTCCTCCATGTTTATAGTCATCAGATCATTGGCAATGGATTGCTACCGTTAATTCCAAGAACAGAACAACTTTGCAAAGTTGGATTTTATGCATGGCATTTCAAACACAATAAAATATAATTTGAGGAATTGGAGTGGTAGAGGTACAATTTTCCCAACATTTTCATTCTATGACAGCGTGTAAATTGAAGCAAATCGCTCGCTCTCGCTAACTAGAATAGGGGAGAGACACACGATGAAGGAAACGGCTGGGACTGAACTCACTGGTGATGGGAGCAGCAGGAGCAGGAGCAGCTCCGGGGACGCTTCGCCGGCGTTGACCCCTCACCACCAACACGGCCACCACCGTCCTGCTCCTCCTCCTCCTCCCTGCCTCGACGAGGACGAGAGAGCGCCATTGCCGGAGCTTGAGAGGCGGAGATCGGAGGAAATGCGGCCGGAGGGAGAGGCGTGCTGTTGCAAGTTGGACACATCGCACATTGAGATGCGGTTTCGGCTGATTTATAAGCGGGGAGTGGGGCAGGGGAGGAATACTCGCGCGTTTTTCCTCTGCGTCTGGCTCCGTTCGCTCAGGAGTGAGCGTGAGCGTTAGCGTTAGCCTTCCCGCGGCGAAGTCCTACCGTTGGATGGGAGTATCGGACGGCCAGCGCTCGTCCCGCGCCCTTTCCCGCTGCCGCTGGCTCTCGATCGAACATGTCTGCGAGATCTTTAAAAAAAAAAGGAAATGCAAACGAGTGCTCTTCCGACACCTGTGCCGCGTTGCGTGTTCCCTGTTCTACTGATGACTCCCAAGTCAAGAGTCGACTCGTTTGTCATGTCTGTTCGCTCACATTTGTGCTGTACTACTAGCGAAATAAAAATATCCACAATAAAATTTACTGTATAAAACTTTAGGTCCTGTTTGGAACAGAAATTTTTCTCATTCTGTGTTTTTTATAAAATTTCAGCATAATTTATATGAAATTCTTGTATTTCAAACAAAGCCCTTACCGGCAAGGCATGGTATGAAAAAATAAATTAATTAAAAACCAAAGATTCATGGCCCAGCTTCTAATTTTTTAGACACAGGACACTTTATGTAAGGCTAAGTCCAATGGATATCCCATATTGACTCTTCAAAATTAAATGTGACACTGTTGCGTACTGTAGATGAGAGTATGGTTAGTTAAAATAGTGATAGGAGACGAGGAGATATGGAAGCCTTTGGACTTAGCCTAATGGGACCGAGGGAGTGGTTGCTAACTAGAATTATTCCTAACATGTACCCATACCATGGGTATCCAAGCGGTCTAGTAACCATGCTAAGCTTAGGGCTGGGGACTGGCAGGTCTAAGACGCAAAGATCCCTCGGTCTACGATAGCTAAGATCCCTCGATCTAGCGGCCACAAGACCCATCGGCCATAGAGGCTACAGGTCATGACGGGCACCTAGGCAAGGCCATTCATGAGGGCACATCCTCGTGCATGTGTGGCTGTAACGCCTTTTGAGGAGGCTCTCATAAACATGTGGCAGGCACGCCTTGTGAGGGCCTGCCACTACACGCGCCTGTGCGTCAAACTGTGCACTTGCTGCCTAGCAAGCGCCGAACAGCCAGCAACATGTGCGTCCCGAAGACCATATCGTGGGCGACCACGATGCATAGGAGGCGTACTAGTGTAACCTTGCTACTGTTGTACCCCTTCATTTTATTTTTTACTCTCTCTCTCTGCATGTAAGCCTACTCCCTTCAACTATATAAGAAGGGCAAGTCACCACGACCGGAGAGGGGGGAGACAACGGCGCGTCAAGCGCGCAAAGCTTCGGCTCCTCTGCAGTTCTAGGATCACAAGCACGCGAGCTCCGTGCTCTGACTTGTAACACCAAGAACTCAGCATAATACAAACTCAGCATAACACAGTGGAGGTAGATATTCATCCCGAACCACTCTAAAATCTCTGTCTCTCTCTCGTGTTCATCGTTGAGCCTCGAAGGCTTCGGGACGGCAGTCCGCAAAGCCCCTTAAGCCTCTGTCGTGGTTTTTTGCCCACGACAATTCCACAAATGCATAAACATTAGGAAGTATTTATGCAAGTATTTATTAGAGTATATATAAATAGGAGCGAAGGTTGGTGATTTGATTAGTTGTGACTACCAACATGTGTGGAAGCACGAGATTGATATGCTGGTCGGTCTAAATTATTAGATAGTGCAATGATCTTGGTATGCAAGTCAATAGCTGAAACAAGCGCCGTATTATAATGCAAAAACGCTAAGGCGCGACGGAACGCGTGGCCCACAGCCCACTATGTGTCGCCCCAGGCGAGGTTAGGGGTGGGGTTAGGGGCCTTCTGTGCCTGCGGCGCAAGAGGAGGAGGTTGGGAGAGGTTGCCGGTCGGAAGTGTCGGCAGGCGATGGAGCGGAGGTGGCGGGAGCCGCCAGAGCCGGGCGGCGAAGGACAGCCGATAGGTAGTGGAGACCTGTAGGGGAAATAGAGATCGGAGAAGGGTCGTGGAGGAGGGAGTGGAGACCGACGAAGGTTAGTGGTGGGAGGCGGAGGCAGTAGGAGCCGGTGGAATCAAGGGAGGCAACGGCGGCAGGGGTGAGGCGATGCAGGAGGCAGGTTTGACAGGTCACTAGTTTGGCGACCGTGCAATAGCATTGCCGTTAAGGATGACCTTGCCTGAATCAGATGCAAACAACGTAACCTGTAGCACATGCTCAAATATCCAACTGCCTTGAAGGGTTCATCACTCAAGGAGAATATTCCCTTGGGATTCAACATAAGCTTTAAAAAGTAGAATCTTAGAAAATAAATTCAAGCAACTAAAAGAAGTTATGTTTGTTTTGTTGGTGGCATAAAGTGGGATGAAATAAAAGGATACCACTTTATTCCATGTTTAGTTTGAGAATATGTATGATTGGTTATCCTTAGAATGTTCTCTTAGATACAAGATCACGAGATGAATCCATACCATCAAACAAGCGACACTACAGGGTGGTATGGATGCACTAGAAATGAGAGGTTTGTTGACATTAGGTGCCTCACTCCAATACAATTTCGAAACAAAAGAATTAGCATAGATAGTTCATCTGCTTCCACCTCGTTTTCAAAGCAAACAAGCGCAAATAAAAAGCATAGGTAAGATGTCCGCAAAGAATCCCATGATGCATCGCATGAGTAGCAATAAGAGATAGTGCCCCTTTAGCGTGAATAGGGTGGAATTCTAAATGCATGCGGTTGGATGGGTAGGCGATGTACGCAAAGAATCCCATGGTTTCAGATTGACAATGGTTAGGCTGACGAGCCTAACGTCACCGGAGTGTGTATACAGACGTGTTAGAGTAGAGCAATCGATCCTAAATTCTAAGAGATTCTAGTATTGACGTTGATGAATCTAGACACGATGGAGTAAAGAATAAATCTCATAGAGATCGGTAACCCAGGCACAAACTAAACATATATATATAAATAATAATGAATGAATTTAGTAAAGATTTAAAACCCCTGCGATTCGGAACATTTGGGACGAAGGGAGTGTGGCAAGAGGATAGGCTGGTGACCTCAGCTATCGTTTCGAGCGGGATGACCAGAGAAGCACCGAAGAAGATGCAGGCCTGCAGCGACCCTGCAGCGCCATGCATGGCTTCTGCTTGGGATATGTCATATGTTTGCGTGAGGTGGTGCGTGTCGGGGACTCGGGTCACGCAGCGGACCCCTAGGCCCTAGCCGACCCGACTGACTAGAGTTCTTGGAACAGCTGCAGCTTGGAAAACACCGGGGGCGGGGGCGATCACTCCAGCAACCAACGGCGCCAGCCAATGTTCTCACTTCAGGACAGGAATCACTCCAAGGCTCCAAGCTCCTGAAACCACGGTTCAACAGACAACAGGGTCACGCCGTTTGGCGCCTCTGCAATTACGGCACAAACCTCGAATCGACAGGAATAGTATAGCTAGAGAGCAAGCAGAATGGAAACCATGTTGCTCATGCAATGTCAACAGCAAGTTAAATAAATCTTCAAAAACAGTAAATAGAAGGACCGAGCATGCAAACAAATTAACCACAGCAAAATGCAATTAAAATACAGCACGCCAAACAAACAGAGTCACAACAACCGATAGCTTTTGTTTTATTAGCAAGTCAAAATTTCTCAGGGAAGAATAGGTCTTATTGTCTACAAGCTTCTTTAGGTTCTACTAGCAGCACAAATCTGCAGGTACCATTATCATCATATACCTGTCTCGTCTCTCTCGCCCACTTTTATGGCCACCTATAGTAATATCTCATCATACGCTACTATGGTTACTGGACCAAAACCTTGTTTCCTCCGTCGGAGGAAACAGGAGCAGAGAGCCTCTCCAAATCAGCTCACTAGCTGCTGGTTGCCGTAGTAAGGGTAGGCCCCATAGGCCGCGGCATACATGTTTGGGTGGGGAACTGGTGACGCGTAGCCATATCCACCGTAAAAAGGTGTCCCATAGTACATGCCGTTGTTGTTGCCATTGCGCCGGTGGCCAGAATCACCCCTAGACTGCAAGGGACAAATTTTCCCAAATGGGCAAGATGAAAACATTAGTTAAGCCTAGCAAACATTACAGCGAAGCCAACAAATCCCATGCAAGATAAAATAAAAGGCAGATGGGAGATATGATTAATAGTTCCCAACAATAATTAGTCATATAAATAGTTCCAAAATCGTAATTTTATTATGGCAGTGTGTTTCATGAGAAATCAAAAAAAATTCATGACACCAGATGAGATGTTCCCAAAAATATTATTGGCCAAAGTCCAAATCTAAGTGGACAATGTGAATTATTCATGAGCGAATGGGGCAATCTAAAAGCTATTATGTAGGAGTTGAAGTGTTATGTGATACATGTATGAGTGGCATGAAATCAGAGAAAACGTAGGCTTTGGTTGTAAAGACCCAAGTTAGTAGTAGTGTTAGGGTTTGGTTGTGAAGATCAAGGAAGCATATGGCTTGTGAGGAGTGCGTGTAAGCTGTGCTTGGTTGTGCAGGTCAAGTGTGTTGTAAGCTATATAGTGTGAATTCATAAAGTATTTGAGTTTCTTGTGTTCAACATAAGATAAGAGTGAAAGAGCAAGAGAGGAATTGAGTGATTCAGTTCCAGCAAGAGAGAATCAGAGTGATTCTGTGTTTCTAACACAAGCTACTGTTGAGTGAACTTCCATGGTCCAAATATGCAGCCTGACACTGCCATCTAAATGAAACAGAAGATCAAAACAACCCTTGTATTCAAGTGCAAAAATGAAACAGCCAAAGTTGTGACTTGCAAATATGCACAGGGAAGTATGATCATCCTATCTATGCCAACTTCATTTGGTGAGGCCAACTGATCAGCTCAAGACTTTAGATAAAGGCAACAAACTGTTTAGTCTATGCTCAAAAGCTTGAGCCTTCCATCAGGGAGGACAAACTTTTCAACCGCTAATCTGGGTCCAGAAAAAGGATCAAGATTAAGCACAACCAGATATGGAGTGTGTCAATATTAATTATCCCATAATTTACTTCAACGCATAGGAATAACATTTTGAGATGTAATTCAATAAGAGAGGGTCACAAACAATAACATAATTCAATTCAGAAAGGGATACAGCAATGTCCGTGAAAAACAAGTAGGAACAACATACGAAGCGCTTTAACTTTGGTTTTTGGCCAACCGGTGCAGTGCCATGCATAAAGGTATCAACCATGGCTACATATCAAATACTAACTAAAATGCAAAAGATATAAATGAAATACATGTCTCTTGTTCTGCATGTCACTAATTTTCAGTTATTACACTCTAAATCTGAATGTTCTATCAGGGGGGAAGGAACCAAAGGAAGGACGCGGACTGGTGAGGATAGCCTTAAGGTGAGGCGGTAAGGCAGGGAGAGCTGATGCCATACCCACATATGGCAACAAAAGGGGAAATGGGAGCATAAATGGTCCAAAGTGAAGAGACAGTAAGGCAGGGAGAGGTGATGCCATACCCATATAAGGCAACAAAAGGGGAAATGGGAGCATAAATGGAGCAAACTAAACAGAGGGATCAGCCACTCAAAAATAGAAGCCCATTCTAAGCCAACAGACACACACCCCACCCTCCCCTCACATGCCCCAGCCCCAACGCTCACCCACAAGTGGAGCTGTCAAAAAAACTCAAGTATCACAAGCTACTCGAACTCTACTTGTCAACCGCTCTATTGGACAGGTCGACTGCAATCAGACCAAGTTCAAACCGAGCTCAAGTTGTTCAAGAAGGTTCAAATCACTGCTGTTGCGTGATGCTGAAAAAACTGAGCATTGAGAGAGGAAATGGATGCAGTCACAAACACAGATACCAATGCGCCCTCAATGCCATAACTGGCCCCTCACACCCAGTCCCACTCCATGTGCCCTCCCACACAGCAGCGCCCCCAAATGCTTCAATGCTCCAAACCTCAAATGTGGCACTGCATGCTTTCACCCTCCATGGCTCTTTCCAAAGTCTGCACGCAACGCATCACCACACAGCATGTGTGAGGCCACACATCACCACTGCACATGCAACCTGTCCGTAACCTTCAAGGGCCTCAGGTGCTGCTGCCTATCCACCAGCTTTACCTCATTTCTCAAATTCAAGCCCAATGCCGATGCGAGGACAGAGCAGCACTAGTTCATGCAGTGTGTGTAGGTGACCAAGCTGAACACACTACCTTTCTTGTGGTCTATTTGATTAAAATCTCCTCCAAGGTTTGGTTGCTGTGGGTGCTAGTTCCTTCTGTTCAGAGTAGCGGTTTAAACTAAGCCTCCACCGACCTTCATCCAAGACTGCAAGCTCAAAAGGCAATACTGGGCTCACTCGGGATCGAGCTCAAGCCTCAGCCTAGCCTACCTGGGGGCACTTGAGCTCAGCTCATTATAGTCCTACACTCCTACCTACTACCATCCGATCCCAAGCTCAAGCCTCAGTAACCTAACTAGGCTCGCTCTAGTTCAGCTCGTTACAGCCTAACACACAACAACCTAAGCCCCCACCACCACATACCATACACGATAGGGCAGACGGGCAGAGCATGACAGGTCATGCCTACAAAAAGTGTGTTTCTCTGCCCCTGAATCATCACACCCCCATCCAAGTCAACAGCCACGGCCACAGCCACCACCCAAATCGGTGTCAAAAGGGATAGCTGCGCTTCCTGGTGTACCCCTCCTACCATTCTCCAATTCTCACTTTTGGCCAGGCATCAGGGACGCCTTGCCTCCCACATCTATGCGACACCTCAACCGTGCAGCAGATATGGAAGAACAGGTCTTCCACTGAGATGCCACCAAGATGGAGGTTATCTCATTCCCTCCATTGAACATAATGGCATGAATCAAGCTTTAATGAGTTAAAATATGCAGCACCAAGCAGGAATTATGAGCTATGACAAGCTTGAATTATTGTGAGAAATAAAGCAAGTTGGAAGTTAATCAGTTCAACCTGTTTGCTGGCTGGGCTGCGGCCCCAGGAAAGTCGAACTGCCTGCTTCCCAATAGTTGATCCATTCAAACCTTGAAGTGCTTCTTCGGCATCAGCTCTACAATTCAAGACAAACAAGTTCACATAATCAAAATCTTACAGCAAAGTACAAATTTAATAAACAGTTAAGCCTTGGTAGTTTCTTCTATTAAGATATTATATGGTGCATAATGCGAAGGATTCAGAGAAAATATCTTTGATATACCTGTTTACAAACTGAACAAAACCACATTGCTTCCCAACAGGAATTTTGACAGAGGCAAGATCACCATACTTTGCAAATGCTTTCCTCAGTTCATCTTCGCTAACGTTGGGGTCAAGCCCACCAACATATACCTAAAGCATTAACCAATATGATACCGCATTTTAGTGCATCATCCTAGAATGCATCCAGCCAACCATACAAATAAAGACTACAAACATGCAGTAGTAGTATTTACATCTGGTACAAGGAAATGTAATCCATTAGCAGCCAAAAGCATTTTCCTATTATATACTTTCTAACTTCCTGCAAACATATTTTACCCCAAAAAAAATTAATGATGAAATGCATGCATTGCTGAACATTCGAAGTCCAAAATAACAGGTAAAATGGAACAAGGCCAATACAACTCTTATCGATAAACAGTTGTGCTAGCCAACAAAGACAGTGAAAAATAAGTGGAGCATACCGTCCTGTTAGTTGAGTCAACATCTGATTGCCTTGGTGGAGAAGAGCCAGAATCACCTGAAAATAAACAAGTCTAAATCAAAAGGCATGACAAATGGGGAATTTAATAATCAAACCTAGAACCCTTTTGTGAAAAGACTGTCAGTGCTGTACTACAATATTACCATATCACACCTAACCACAAATCAGTGTTACCCAGACACCCATGTCCTAACCTTTTTGCCAAATTCTACACCCTACACTCACATCAGATTCCAACGCTCATATCACTCACATCGGATTTTTCCGGGAATGTGCTATTTGGTATATCCGAAAAATTCTGCCGAATCAGACATACGCAGCCAAGTTGGACACCAGGCACCCGAGTCCATGTAACACTGCCACAAAGCCCCCACATGCTGGAACAGATCTTAGAACCCCCCCCCCCCAACACACACACACATTACATGCATTAAATATGTGTACATGATGCATATAATATCCTATACTCGAAATTTTAAATATGGTATAACAACCTTAAGACCAAAAGGTCGAGCAACAAGAATAGGTATGCAGCAGTATTGATGGTTACGACTCCCAAATATATGTGTGAAAGTAGCACATTTATTGTGGGCCAAATCTTCTACGGAAGCAATAAAAAATTCAACAGCAATTGGATTGCGCCCACTAATATAAAAATAAGATCATGAATGTAAAAAAAATGTGGATGGGCAATTGCAGACGCAAATTAAATAATAAATTATATCAAAGCGTGGAAATACCTTGAGATCTTCTAGGAGTCGCCGGTCCTACTCGAATTTGTCTTGTGGAACAGTATACACCATTCATTTCGGTCATTGCGTGAGTTTTGTCGTTATCATCTCCAAACCTAACAAAGCCGTAGCCTCTAGAACGGCCCGTATTTGCGTCAATAATAACTTTAGCTCCTTTCACTGATCGGTATTTGCTAGAAAAAAGTTGGACCAACATGTCATCAGTAACATCAACAGCCAAATCGCCAACAAATATCGAGTGATCAGATGCAAGTTCAGAGCGCTTTTCTCCCATACTATATGATGCCCAGTTTAACTTAAAAGCCCGGTCAGTATTAGGCATTACATGACCAGAAAAATTTTGCAGTGCCCTCTCCGCTGATGCATGAGAATAGAACTCTACAAAACCATAACCCTCAGAAACTCCTGAGTGCCTATTGCGAATAACTTTAATATTCACCACCTACAAAAGCAGATGAGTAGCGAAACGGAAATTAGGATTGCATGGAATAAAAAGTAACGTAAACAAGTCCCCAAAGAAACACCGACAGAATCTTACCTAATGCGACAAGTACTACCAAATCGTCAAAAAAGGATAGTCCATTTAAGGCAAATACCGTAGTGTAACCGGAAAAATGATAAGATACTGCTACCTTAACAACACAATACAACAGAATGTCTCAAATTCGGTCAAGATTTCCAATCATGCAACAGATTGGCAGGAAGAGTTATGACTATGGCAGTTGTTACTGTTACACGATTGTGCAAATCAAGGTTTGGTCGAGCAATAAATTACGCTTAGCACTTTGGGTCGCGTAAACTGCAGGAAATGACATGAAAGTTGGCGCCTTTAGCGACTAGCGAGGCTTGCAGACTACAAAGCGCATTGCTCTATCATTACGAAACCACAATTTGCTGCAAAATTACGCAGATACACCAATCACAGCATACTATACACGAATCAACGCTCCGCCATGAGACAAACCTAACTGGATTCGAGAGATCCAGTACGGATAATGCCGGATCGGAGGAGCAGGCTCCAGGAGAGATAAAACAGACCTCGCCGCTGGGGCCGAAGCAGCTGTGGAGGTAGTTCTCGTCCATCCAGTACTGGAGGATCGCCGACCCAGATCGTCCGGTTGTCCTCGGATCCATTCCCGCCGGATCCAGCCGGCGGCGGCGGGGGTGTCACCGAGGCTGGCGGCGCAAAGTGCTTGACGAACTGCGGTGGCGGGGGCGGGGGCGCTGCCACCATGGGGTGGTGCGGCGGCGGGTACGGTATGACCACCCACCGCGGCTGCGGCATGTGGTGGTGCGGGTGCGGCGCGTGCGCATGCGGGTGCGGAGGGGCCGCACCCGCCGCGGCGTGCGCGTGGGGGTGGTGGTGAGGCGCAGACACCGCGGCCGCGGACGGGGCATCGGTGGGCGCCGCTGCCGCTGCCATCTGCATCGCCGCCGCCGCCGGGAGTAGGAGGAGGAGGGAAGCCGCCGCGTGCGTCGAAGCTCGCGAGGGGTGGAGGCGGAAAGACAGGAGAGAGCTCGTGGGCTGTGGGTGAGGGTTATCGATTTATAGGCCGTTGCCGACGGATCTGGGCCGTCAGATCTAGGATTTCGCGGTGGCGCTGTCGCCCGATGGGCCGGGAGGGAAGACACTGACGATGGGCCCGGTGGGGCACGCGGCCTAGGGATTTTTGGGTAAGGATCCTTTTGGGAATGGGGTTGTGCTCTACCGCTATTTTGGAGAAAATGCACGGCAGCTGTTTTGGTATTTATGGTTAGTTAAAACATAGATAACTAGAAACAATCTGTAGTTTGAATAATTAGTAGAGATGTACGAACGTATAACCCATTTTTTAGTGAGTGTCCACGTGTTGCAACTTCTTCTCTAAGTTGTAGCGGGGGAAGAGAAACGCACGGGTGCAAGGATCTAAGCAAGTGGGCTCATTGTCGTCCGTCGAACCTCAGCCACTCCAATGTGCGCTCACTAACCAAGACTCTCGCACGTATAAAGCGAAACAATTTCAACATGACTCTTAAAGCTTAAACAGTTTGAATGTAGCTTACACTACGAAAATTAGATCGAATTGAGATAGTATATCAAAACTAATTCATTTGTCCAACCAAACATTAGCTTGAACATTTATTGAACAATATGCATGTATATATGTTACACGTGTATTTTATCCATATAAACCAATCTCCTATAATCTTATAATATTATTGTGGGGTATAAGATCGCTCTTGTTCATCTAGAACTAGTATTTTATGATTAAAAAAAAGTGAAGTACAATTTATCCTTCTGAACTTGTCATTGAATCTAAAAAGCCCCACTCAACTCGAATACCACGCAAATCACTCCCCTAAACTTCTAAAACCAATCAAATTACCTCCAAATGGTTTCACAAGTGGTTTTCTCCTAACATGTGGGCCATATTGTTACCTTACCTCACCGACACGTGGGTCCCACTTCCACGTCTTCTTCTTCTTCTTCTTCCTTCTCTCTCTTCGCCACATTCCCCCGCCACATGCCATCTTCTTCCTCCCTGCACACCTCCTCACTTTGCCCACCTCTCCCTCCTAGCCCCACGCTGCTTCTGGTGTTAGGCTCGCCGCTCTTCTTTGCCCACCGCGGCTCCGACCTAGAGATCGTGCTCCAACGCCTCATGCGGGACCACAACCCCTGTCTTCACCTTCGCATCACCGCCGCTAAGGTGCTCTCCCAATGCATCACACCCGCCTCCTCCCTCTCATTAGGGGTGGGCAAAAAGAGCCGAAACCGAGGAACCGAACCAAAGTAACCGGAGCCAAAACCGAACTAACCAAAACCAAAAGAACTGTTATTGAGTTTGGTTCTAGTTCTCAGATGACCAAAATAACCGAAGTAGTTTCGGTTCTAAACCTCAAAGAACCGAAAAAAACCAAAAGAACAGAAATTATTATAAGGCCAGCCCAACAAATGTGGCCTAGCCCAATATGTAAATCCTAACTAACATGCCTCCCTCTCTCTCTTGGCGCCGCATCCCCACCTTGCGCCCTCATCACCTTGGCTGGCTGGCACCGCGCCCTCACCCCGTGCCTCCCTCCCGCTCCCAACCTCCCACTCCAAGCTCCCACTCCCAGCCTCCCTCCTCCCCTGCCCCTCGCCCGTCGACCCTGCCTACCACAGCGCCGCCCACCGTCGTCCCAGCTCCCTCGGTAGCTTCCTCGGTAGCCCCTCAACGCGGTCGTCGCGCCTTATGCGACCGCGCCCAGTGCCGGCTCTCTCGGCCCCGTCGGCCGTCGCAGACACTACCACCGACCTAGCCCGGCGCTGGCTCCCTCGGCCCCTATCGGCCGCAGGCACCCACCTCGCCGTCTCCTTCCCACTCGTGCCACCACCGTCGCCAACCTCAAGTGTGTGCGCCCCTCCATCTCCTTCCCTTCTCCTCACTCCTGACCGCCGCCCACCCCTAGCTTAGCTACTTCTGTTCAGTTCAGTTCGGTTAGAACCGGAACCGAATCAAAAGAACCAAGAACCGAAAAGCTCAGTTCTGGTTCCTCCGGTACTCTATTTCGGTTCCGGTTTTTGAAGAACCGAAATCCTCAAATAATTGAGGAACCCTATTCTGCTAGGACCACAAGTGCTAGCGCTAGCAGTCCCATGGTGCCCGTGTCCATGCCACAACGAAACCGCTAGCCCAGAGATCCACACCCTCCACCCTTTGCCCATCATCGTCGCCGCCTTCTCTCCCCTGTTGCACCATCGCCATCACCTCCCTCTCCTTCCCATTTTTGCACGCACCAATGCTGGATGGGGAACGAGGAGGCAAGGCCTATGGGCAGTGAGAGGAGGTCGCGAAGAGAGAGGAGGAGGAATGAAGAAGAATAGGTAGGAATGGGACCCACATGTTGGTGAGGTGAGGTAAAAGTATGGCCCGCATGTCAGGAGAAAACCACCTATTGAAACCGCTTCAGGGGTGTAATTTGACCGGTTTTAGAAGTTTATGGCTCTGCTTTGTTTGGTATTTGAGGTGGGCTTCACAGATTAGGCGACAAGTTCAGGGGTAAATTGGACTTCACTCTTAAATAATTCTTCCATGTTCTTATATTGCTCTTATGGGAGTGTGAGAATGATATTATGTGTCTAAAACTGCTCTTGCATGATCTAAAATTACTCTTCCATACGTCTAAATACCTCTTCTGTGATCTAAGAGTACTTATGAAAGAATGTGAAAAATGCTCGCTCATGTATCTAAAACCACTCTTTCATGGTTTAAAACCATTTTTATGATCTAAAACTTCACTCTTGAAACATCTCACTCTTTCTCATGTAACATATTTCCATGTCACTCTCACTCCATGTCGCTCTCCCCGTCACTCTCTCAATCCTATGGCGTGGACAACAAATAGCCTTGAGCACCCCTTGACCTATCTTAATTGAATTAGGAGACAACTCATGTGAGAGTAAAATTCTCCAAGTTATTTACTAAGCGTGCAGGTAATAGACATGGCAATTTTAAGGTCTTCATTTAGTAAGAGCATGATACATGATATTGAAATCTCATGACAATCTACACGCTTTAGTAATATCGCGACAATCGACATATAAATAAGAGAAAGTTTGATAGTTAAAAATGTTTATAAATTGTGCCAACAAAGAGGCCAAGTACAAATAATTTTGAGCCGACTAAGTGAATCAAGATGGGTTTTGGCATACATGTTGGGCCATTATTATAATCTACATTTTAGTGCCAAGAAAACAATTCTACAGTTACGGGTCTCCAGTTGGAAATAGACGGTTGGTGTTGTTTTGGTATTCCTAGGCAGTGGGAACATGGATACAACCTCTAGTTTAGATAATAAGGGCATGTTTGGAAAAATTGTGTTTAGTTACATTCTGGAAACATTGTCTTTTTAAATCATGGTTTTGTAGATATATTTCTAGAGTACATGGAATTCCACTCCAACCCAAATTATTTGTGGTTTTGCCTAGCTTTTGTTTTCCCTAAAATACCATGGTTTTATATGTTGTCGAAACAAAGTTTGAGAAATACCATAGTTTTAGTATAGTTATAAAAACCAAAGTTATTATCGTAACAGTTGCAAAACCACAACAGTATCTATACTATAAAGAACGAGTTTAAGCAAAACTAATTTTCACCTAATAGATCTACACCCACCTAGATATATAGATCTACCGTGTCCCCACATCAAGGGGATCAGGGCCACCAAAATCAGGTTACCACGGCAGAACCCGCGTTCCTGCCGTGGAACCGGCCTAGCGCAGAGCGTCTCCCTCTATTTTTCTCACGCAAGATCCAAGACGTACCCACATCTATGTCTACCCACATCAACAGATCGCCCAGTAAAATCCGATTTGGGTCAATCACAGCCCAAGAATCTATAATCATTAATCCCACATCGGCCACATACGCAATGATTTGTGTAGACAAAAACCACCCTCATGCTCCAATCCAACAAGAGAAAATGGCTTACCTAGCGCCTCGAGTCGGGGGGTGGTGGTAGCGGGGAGGATGCGCGACGGGCGGGAGGCGGCGGATCCGGCCGCCACAAGGCCGGAGGAGGCGGAGGAGGACCGGATCCGGCCACCGGCGAACAGGGGAGGAGGTTGTTGGCCAGACGGAGGTGCGGCCGGAGGAGGGGGGCAAACTAGATCATGGCCACCGGCGAACGGGGGGGGAGGGAGGAGGTGTGCCACGCCCAAACGGAGGCACGATGGGCGGGGAGGCTGGTGGATCCAGGGATGTGGTGGATCCAGCCGCCACAAGGCCGGATGAGGCGGCGGAGGACCGGATCTGGCCACCGGCGAACAGGGGAGGATGTTGTTGGCCAAACAGGAGGTGCGCCCGGAGGAGGGGGGCAGACTGGACCACGGCCACCGGTGAATGGGGGGGGAGGAGGTGTGCCACGCCTAGGACGGAAGCGCAATGGGCGGGGAGGCGAGTGGATCCGAGGGTGGCGGTGGATCCGGCCGGTGAGCTAGGATCCGGTTCGGATCGAGACGGGGGACGACGAGGGCGGAGGGGATCGAGGGCCGGGAATCGAGGACGAGAGCCGGGCGCTGGCCGAGACGTTGGCGGCCTGCGGGCCGGGGGAGCCGAGGCAGAACGAGGAGGAGGAGGAGGGCGCGGGGTTCCAAGCTCGTGCGGAACTTTGTGAGCGCAGACGAGCCTCCACTTGACGGAAGCACATGCACTGCAAGCGCGCTCCGGTGAGGAGAGCTGCGGCGGCGCTCGGCTTGGGCCTAGCGCGCATGCGGGCTACGCAGTGCTGCAGGCGGATAGAAGGGGGGAGAGAGAGTGAAGGGGTGGGGTTTTTAGGGTTTCGGGGGAAGGACGTCGTCGCCGTTTTGTTCAGACCTCTGGCGCATGAAAACCGTCCGATCGAGATCGACGGCTGTGGAGAAGACGGAAGCCCCGCAGCGCGCACGGGTTGGGCCGAATTTGGCAGCCCAGGCCCATGAAGCCTGCACAAGGGGAGCAGGGCTGAGGTGGGCCAGAACCTTGGCTATTTGGGCCGAGGAGTGAATTTTTTTTTTGAATTACTGGTGTTCTATCTGTCTTATTTTCAGTACATTTTGCTTACTAAATGGATTTTTTTTAAACACGTACTGGGATGAACGTGCATTTTGATTAGTTACATTAAAAAACTAAGTTTTTGAAACATGCTCTAAGGACCGGTTTGGCGTGCGGCCTACCCAACTAGGCCCAACGGGTAAATCTGCTGCTTTTACAGTGACAGTGTTATTAGGCTGTCCGCAGCAGTTCCTTGGATGATGCCTGGATCGGTAAAATAGGGGGAAAAGTGTCAAAAACGACCTGCGACGGTCTCCCGTAAAGCGGCCTGTATTTTGCGGGGTCGAGGCTGAGCCCAGCAAATGTGCGGGGTGACAGCAGCTTCGGTATATCTCCTCTTCCTCGCGAGTGCAGCTACCCGGAGACGAGGCCGCACAGCTACCTGGACTAGGAGACCATTGGAGGCGGCGCAGAGCAAAGTCAGACGAGGAGGAGAAACTCCGGTGGAGGAACCAGGAGCCCATTCGTGTGGTTAGTGCTGGCGGACGAGGCCACGGCGAGCCACGCCGGCGGCGGCACCTATGCAGGGGACGAGCACCTCGCCACGCCGCGCTTGCTCCATCCCCATATTGAGCGCGCACCGGCGGCTAGCTCCCGAGCTCGAGCGTGCGGAGACGACCAAGTGGTGGGCGGCCAGAGCAGGTGGGCGCCAACGGCCCCGTGGCGACGAGCGCCAGCACACAGGGTGGCGCGACGGCCATGTCTTGAGACTTGAGGGGAGCGCGGAGCGAGCAGCCGGCCCGACGGAGGTGAGTGAAGGTAGCCGGGCACGGGCGGCGCGTCGGAAGCGGCGAGGTGCGGGCGGCCGCGGTGCGAAGGTAGCCGGCCGGGTGCGGGCGGCGGTTGGGTGGCTGGCGGGCGAAGTAGCAAGGCGGACGCGGCTGCCGGCGCCGGCGCGAGCGGCAGGCCGCTGGCAGCTGGGCACCAAGCGGCGTGCGCGGCCGTTGCCGGCGTCTCAGGGGCAGGGCGGCGCGGCTGACGGCGGTACAGGGGAGGGGGCCGGTCGGCGACGGCTCATGCAGGCACGGGATGTATACCGAATAAAAATAGAGTGTACCGCTGCGACAAAATACGATTTAGAGGACCAAATTGGTCGGAGGGCCTGTAAATATCAACTTAGACGCCATCCAGTTTATAGTGAGATAGTTGTAGATGAAGGAGCTCATCTCATTTCTCAAACTAAACATGTTAATTAATTAACTGAATTCAGGTAGCGGTAAGCGTCCCAACTGAAATGCACGAGGTATTCATTGAACGGACTTACCATATCCGATCTCCCATGGCCCTCGCGTCATTTAACGATAACACAACCGTATAATATAAACTGAATTGCTTACGTGAAAATTTCGCCCGAGGTTGACCAGTCGATGCACGATGAAAACTTAAAACAGCGTCAATCTATCCATTCTGTTGTTTTATTCTGATCGCCGAGATGAAAATGTCACGGTGGCGCATAGGTATATATGATAGGTAGGGCAGGACCAGTAGCCCAAAGCTGGGACCGGGAGGGAGGGAGCACAACGGCCAACGGGCAGTGCACGTCAAGGCGCATTGATGAAGTCGACCATCTTTTGGAGCATCTCCTTGGCCTTGTCGCACTCGGGTTTGAAGAGGTGGAAGACGTGGCCCTCGCCCATGGTCTCCAGCAGCTGGACGCCGGCGCCGGCCTGCTCCTCCCCATCCTGCAGGGCGCCGCCCCTGGCCGCGGCGACGGCCTCGGCGTACGCGCGGCCGCGCCACCTGAGGAAGTCGCCCTCCGCCGCGCACACCAGCACCCGGTGGCACGCGAGCGCGTCGAGCCCCGGCGCGTCGGGCGCCATGGGGTTCATCCGCGGGTCGTCCATGCCGGCGGCCCCCGGGCAGGCGAAGAACCAGAGGCTGGCCCCCATGGCGCGCACGGCGGGGTCGCGCGGCTCCCCGCCCACGGCCTCGGAGCCCCAGAACCAGGGGTGGATGAGCACGGCGCCCCTGAGCGGGCGGTGGGCGCGGACGTCCGGGTGGAGCGCGAGGTGGTGGCAGACGTTGGCGCCGGCGCTGTCCCCGGCGACGAAGACGCGCGCGAGGTCCCCGTGCGCGGCTACCCAGGGGTCGGCGGTGGAGAGCGCCCAGGCGAGCGCGGCGAGGCAGTCGTCGTAGGCGGCCGGGAGCGGGTGCTCGGGCGCCAGGCGGTAGTCGACGGAGACGACGAGCGCGGGGGCCGCGGCGGCCAGCCTGTTGAGGAAGAGGTGGTAGTTGGGCGAGGCCGCGGACTCGGCCACGAAGCCGCCGCCGTGGACGTACACCACCACGGGCAGCCTGCCGGTGCCGTCGGCGTCGGCGTCGGCCACGGGGGGCAGGTAGAGGCGCACGGAGTAGGCGCCCAGGGCGACGTCCCGGGACTCGACGCCCGTGGCGGCGTCGTGGCCGGGCTCCACGGGCGGGGCCACCAGGGGCCGCTCGATGCGGCCGCTCTTGTAGATCCGGAGCAGCGGGCCGAACTCGCGGACCACCTCGTCGGACGGGTCGGCGGGGGGCGCGACGACGGGGAACGGCGAGTTCGACGCCATGGCGATCGGCGGACGATCTCGGGCTCGGGCGTGAGAGGCGTGGAGTGAGAAGTGCTGGGAAAGGATAGGCCGGCCTTGCGGGCGTTTGGTGCGCAGGGCTTGCTGCTGCTGCCTGCTGACTACTAGTACGTGGGTCGGTGGGTGGCTCTGGACGTGTCGTACGCGGCTTCTGGTCCACCGGCTTCTAGATGGCCGGCTTGGAACGAACGGGCGCACAGTGGAGCAGCGGGCGGGGTGGGTGGCGGTGGACTCGGGCTACGCGCGCACGTCGCCGGCGATGCTGACCTACGTGAGGGCGTCCACGGCTTTGTCTGCTTGTCGATCGCCGTCACTGCGATGCAAGATGTGATCCGCCGCGGTACAGGAAGAGCATCGCTGCTCTGTTTTCGTTGCTGACGACGACGTCTCGACTTTGAACCGTGACCGTGGCTTCACTGCGGCAGCAAATCATCCAAAAGTCTATGAATGAGGCTGTAAAAAAAATTAAAATATTCCATTGGTTGTGGACTGCATGAAGTAAGCGAGGCTAAGAACAGCGTTTATGCATTGCTGTGGCTTATTTGTCCAATATTATGCCAACTTTCTTTATATCTACATTTGACAAGGCTTTAGAGAGTTGTGGCCGTATTGCCTGTCCTTTGTTGCTGCGAAAATAATTCATTGAAGCGACAATTGATCTTTATGATGTAGGCATGGAGAACTTGGATGGAAAGACCCAAACATTTATTAGAGCCCTACGAAGTAATCCTGATATGTCTGTCAAAAAATAGTTCCGTATCTCCATCAAAACTTTGAAGCCCAACTTTGTGGAAGGAGCATGTGTTCTTTACAAGGAAAAATGATATGTGTATAGCCATTTCTTATGCATAATTATCAATATACACTGCATTTTACCCTTTCTATCGATGGTATTAGTGATTGTGCATTTGCATGATCAAATATTGATACACAATGTTCATCGGCAAGCACGTTTCTACCATTTTTGATAATTACGCCGGTAGAGCGCACAATAGGGCGCTCTATTTTTCTCCCTCCGCCGCTTGCTACCGTCGACTGCTGCGCCGAGGCTGTGCGTCAGGCTGTGCGCAGCGGTTAAGTAAACGAACAGCCCGTAACACCGTTTAACACATAAGCATTACTGCAGACACAGAGAAAGATAGTTAGAATAGTGATAAATAATTCGGATAGACGGTGGGTTAGAGACGGTCTCACCGCGCACTTATCCGACCCGAATGCTGATACAGAAGTACCCATACACCCTTTGTATACCTTTTTTAATTATTTTGTTGTCATGAAATTTCTTGCTATTTTTAAGTTTCGGAACACAACTTAAATTCCTTTCAGTAGATTCTTCCTCTATTTTAACCATAAGATCTAAACCAATGAAAGGCTATGGTTAATTCCGAACACTGTAAAATATCTTGAAAATATATTGTTTTGCCTCCAAAATGTCCTACTCTTATGAGAATAGAATCATCCTTTCAAAGAAAGCTCGCTAGCTTCACTCACGCTAGATTCAAAAATCATCTGAAATGGCTGTATGAGGAGCTTAGCATTAATCTAGTATCTGAGCTGAGCAAAAATTCCGCAACGAAAACAAGAGCTGGAATCCAAATACAGTACGATCAAATCAATTCCACCAGCAGCAACCGCTGGAGAGTACAACAATATTTACATCCCTGTGTTTGCACACACTCGACCCATATCGATCAGTCTCGTGTAGGTCCCTACTCTAGTGCGTCTGTCAATTCGTTAGGCAACATGGCGTTTCCATTGATGGAGCAAGATCGAAGGTGTGATACCCTCAGCAAAAGCAAGCTACATCATTCATCCCGTCATGTACTCCCCGGCGTGTCGACTGATGCCTGCAGTCTGCAGACCCAATTACACGTGGATCCAACCCTGCTGCGCATACCTTGGGTTAAGCAAGCTCAAGATGGCGTACAGTAACAATTCCCAGTGCTGTTACATTGTGGTTTTGCCAGCTTCTGTGCAGCGATCGGCGTCCAATTGGATGCCGAGGACATTGCTGCTTCCCTCCACCAATTAGGACGGCCAGCGACAGTGCCCAAAGGCGAGTACAAAGGGTATTCGGATCCGGAGACTAAATTTTAGCTCAAGTTACATCGGATATTTGGATATTAGTTAGAATTATTAAATATGGTCTAATTATAAAATAAATTACGCAGACGAGGAATAAACGCCGAAACGAATTTATTAAACCTAATTAATCTACGATTAATGATGGTTACGGTACCATCACATTTACTAATCGTAGATTAATTAGACTTAATAAATTCGTCTCGCCGTTCAGTCTTCGTCTGTGTAATTAGTTTTATAATTAGACTATATTTAATACTTATATCTAGCGTCCAAACATCCGATACAATGGAAACTAAATTTTAGCCATGAGATCCAAACATAGCCTAACACGTTCGTGCTGCTTTGTTGTTGGCGGTTAGGCTATCCCCAACTCTATTGTGCAAATACAATGCATATCACTATTCATCCACTATTCCAACTACTTTCTCTCTGTCTACGGTAGCGTTGCAGCGTTAAACAGTACTATACGCATCCAATTTTACTTCTACATTGGAGATGGTCTTATGGAAAAGAGGAGGCACATCGACGTGGTGTCACGCACGGAGCGCGGCATTGGAGCCTGGAAGACACCTTGCGAGCCTGCCGGGAAGGCGCTCAAATGTGGAAGGTCAGGATCAAGACGCCGCTGCGATTGTTGGGGCGTGGCGTTCCGTTTTTTTTATGTAATACTAATAGTCCAATACCCTGCCTACGTTGTACAGGCTGAAAATCTCTACTCCATCCGTCCCAATTCATACGTCATTTGTCTTTTTTTTTACCAAATTTGATTCACCCATCTTATTCAAACTTTATAATTATTATTTATTTTTATTTTTATTTAGTTTAGCATATAATATACTTCAACTATGAAGGTTGAATCGACGGCTAAGAATAGGGTAAATCAGGATTTATAAAACTATGACACTCTAAAAACTATAACTACTGAACAAAACATATGCAAGATAAATCTAACTATGTGCTCTATGGTTTTGCTAAGTGTTGCGAAATCTACCGTGGCCAAGTCTTGCAGCCTAGTTGCAATTAGAAACTAACCTATCGAACTAATCTAGACAAGTAAACACACAATTGCAAAAAAAGTAAACGCGGAAGCTCAAGAGACGGGTAGAGATATGCAAACTCCCGATGACGATGACGATGATGCCACATGATGGAGACACCGAGATTTTTCCCGAGGCCAACGTGCCACGACCCCCTGCTCCTCATTTCGTGCCCCCGTAGGCTTTGCTCTCGCTACTCCCTACGCAAGGGTGGAGGATGGCAAGGTGACTTCCGCGGAAGTCAAGCAACCACGGTCGCGTCTCCGGATATCCCCGGTACACACCCACTCGAGCCCTTCTCTCGCTTAGTCTTGGACTACGGCCTCGTCCACTCAAGGGTAGAGGATTGTCGGGACTGTTAGGGTCTTCCGAGTCCTTCTCGTGGAGCTACCCCGCCGTCTCTATTATGGGAAGCTTTTGGCCAACGTGCTGAGAGCATTCTTCCCTCTCACAAGCAAAGTGACGGCCACTCTACACTCCGGAGGGTCTCGCAAGATTTATAACCGCACTTGTACACAAAGACGTGCACGTAGGCACGTAGGATAGACAATAAGACATAAGCAAAAATGCAATAAGCACTAGCTATACCGAAATGTGTCTAGTTATGCTCTAGTGATGGTTGGGCTCAAAAAATGTGTTCCAATACTTCAAATAGGCACGGAGAATATGTCTCAACAACTACAAAGTGGAGGCCGAGCGAGGGGGTATATATAGGCCCCACCTCCAAACTAGTCATTGGGGACAATATGATCTGAGCTGTCTGCGACCATCGGACCATCCGATGAGTACTCCCAACTAGCCGTTGGAGTCAACCATTGAGACCATCGGACCGTTCGATGGTGAGACCATCGGATCATCCGATGTGTGGGACGCTGCGGTCTTCGGTTTGTTGATCCTTCTGTCCAACTTGTCCGATGGATCATCGGACCATCCGATGGTAGCACCATCGGACCGCCCGATTCATTGAAACGTCGGGACTTGGTCTATTTCTTCTCTTCGGGTCTTGAATCTTCAATCTTGGTCTTCTTCTCCCCGGACCTTTCGATAGGGTTTTTCCAGACCTTGTGATAGGCCAAAAAATCGGCCCGCTGACCGGTCAGCGAGACCGCCAAGTCAGGGCAAATGCTTCTAACGGATGGAAATTTGGGTCTTATCTTGTGCCTTTTAGGTCCTCATTTGAGGTGTTTGTACCCAAAATCGATCTCTTGCACCCTGGGACTTAAACAAAAAACACTTGCACACACATTGGTCCCAAATGGTACGTGTTGTCAACTCAACCACTAAAATCACATTAGGGAACTAAGCACAAGGCTTAGGGCCCATTTTCTTTGCAAACTACAACTTATTATTTTTTCATATTTTTGTGAATTTTTTGAATAAGACTTGGAAAAAAACATCTAACGCACGTGTAAATTAGAACGGAGAGAGTAATCTGTAATGGGTCGTGAAGGGCTGAGAGTTCAATTGGTCCGATCGGAAGAGCCGTAGGATTTTTATCTCTACGTCAGATCTAGAACAGTTGGTGTGCTTTGCTGTGCCGATGCTGGAATGGCAATGATCTAGATACGGTGATACGCTGTTGATCATTTATTGCTATGTTTATGGATGCTGCCTGTGCTTGCTGTGTTCTTGGTCTCCGTTCGTTCTAAATTTTAGATCATTCTAAATTATAATTCATTTGATTTTTTACAAAGTTTGGCCCTTTCGCCTTATAATAACATTATGAAAATATTTAATAATGGACAGTTAGCGAGATTTGGGTTAAGAAGAAACGTGGCACAGGTGTAAAACTCCGTAATTTTCTAAACACTTAAGTGCATTTGCAATTTACCCTAATTTTTCTCAAAAATGTGATTCAAATTTAAATTTGAGGCCTTTTTAAAAATTTGGAGTTTTCCAAGGGCAAAAATGTGAAAGGGTAGTTAAAATTAAGCCCTTTCACTTTTGTATTTGGACCCCTGTCGAAATATGTCAAAATCTAGGGTTAAAAAATGAAAAGGGTAAAAGTAAAAAAAAAAGGAAAAGGGGGCGAAGCCCCGGGGGCCCGCTGGCCAGCCCGCGGCCACGCGCCCTCTGGGCGAAGCCCAGCCGGGGGTGGCGGCCAGCCCGCCCGCCACCCGCACCTCCCCTGTCAGGCGGCGCTGATAGGTGGGACCGCGGGGGCGGGGTCTTCTTCCCCGCGGCGCTCGCAGGGAGCGACACTCCCCCGCTCCGCGCCGCGCCGTTTCCCCAGCCCCGCGCCGTCGCCGCCGTCTCCGCCGTCGTCACCGCCGCGACACCGCGCCGGTAACCCCGCCCCCACCCCACTCCTTCCCTCTGCGCCACGCCGGACGCCGGCCCGAGCTCGTCAGAGCTCGGAGCCCGCATGGCGCCGCGGCCACCGCGGCGTCGCCGCCGCGGTCCCCGCGCGCGGGAGCCCCTAGGGTCCCCGCCGGCACGCGCATCGGCTGCGCCGCGACAGCGCGCACCCCGCGCCGTAGAAAATAGGTCGCCGCGGGCACCACCGCCGCTGCGAGGCTACCTCGCCGGCGCGTCGCGCCGGCGGGCGCCATACCGCGGCGGGCGGCGACCCCACCGTGTAGAGAAAAGGGGGAAGAAGGGGAAAAGGGGAGGGAAAGAGAGAGGAGCTCGCGCCGCGCCCGAGGCCACCGCCGGCGAGGCCTCTCGGCCTCCGCCGCGCCGGATGGTCGCCGGCGCTGCCGGCGCGGCGACTCGCAGAGCGCGTCGCGCTCGCGCCGCCGCGCCGCGCGCCGGGCGAGCCGGGCGAGGCCGGCCGGCGGGGCCGCTAGCCCAGCTGGGCCGCTCGCCGGGCAGGCCGGCCTGCCGGGCCGCGCAGCGGCCGGGCTGAGCCGAAAGGCTTCGGCTGGGCCGCGCCTTAGCACAGGCAGGTCGCCGGCCCACTTCGGGCCGGGCCAGGCCGAAAGGGGAACTCAGGCGATTTTTGGAGGGGGAAATTAGAACTTTTTGCTTTCTTCTTTTTTGTGGGCTGGGCCGAATTTCAACAGTATTTGTGTTTTTTTTTCCTTTAATTTAATTTGTTTATCTATTCTACTTTAATGTAATATGTTTAATTTAATTAGAAAAATTGTTTATTAATTTATATAAATAAGGTGGTAATTCCAAAAAGAAAGTAAATTAGAGTTTATATATTTTAAAAATTTTAGCCTTTATTTAAAAATGCAGAAAAATTCATAAAGTGCATTAAAAATAGAAAATTAATTCAAAAATCCATTTTAATTATTCAAAATTCCTAGAAAATTCATTTAAGCTTTAAAAATTATTTAAAAAATTAAAAATATATGGTAATTCATTTAAAGCTTAGGACAATCTTTTGCATTCGAAAAATATCCATATTTAACCCCAACCACCCTTTCTCTTTAGAAAATAGTACATTTTACTTTTTCAACAGGTTGATCATCCTCATATTTTAAAACTCCTGCATGTCATCAACTTAGGCACGTTGGTCCCACCGCTCCCAGTTGAAGAGTCTTCCACTGCAACGGAAAATCCGGAAGCCGGTGCGACCGAAGCATCCTTCACACCTGCAGGTGGAGACTCCGAGTCACCGACAGAGGCCGATCCCGTGACTCAAGGCAAGCCCCGGTGCATTACCCAGTTTTCTTAAATTCTTAATTTAAATCAGAGTTATGCTTGTGCATTAGAGTTAGGAGTTGATTGAAACCCTAGAGCATGATGATTCATTACCCAGCATATAATCCTATGCTCAGTAGATGTCTTAGGTGGCAAAGGCATAGGAAGGAAATCTTTTACAGCAAGTTTTGGTTGAGAATAAGAAGATGGATAATAATTTGACAGGCATGCGGCGGGATCAGTTTCGCTTTCCTACCTTACATGTTATGATTAATTGCTATGGACCCTGATCCTGCCTGTGTCACATAAGGCCGTCCGATGTGTGGCCTGGTTGGGCCGAACGCGCCTCATTCACTTACCGTCCTTAACGGGCTCCGGTAAGCCTTTCGTCCTGTTGTACCTAGGCGCGGAACTAGACGAGACCAACTGGAAGGAGGAGATTGGGCGGGTGTCGAAGGACTGACACCCGGGTTCGGTGAGGATGGTTCCGGCTAGGTGGCACTGGATGTTGGGTTGTCGTATGTGAGGTCGGTGTACTCACATATGACGGGTGTCTGAGTATCCCTCTCGAGAGGTGGAAAACCGATTCGAATCGTCTGTGGCTTGCTGGTTGTAAGCTGCCTGATCGCGACCAACATCGTAGTAAGAGAATTGATCTTGTTAATGATAAATGTTTGACAACATATTTGTCTTGATGGATCCTGGTGGGTCAGTAGAATAGGAATAACTTAGTATGATCAGGTAATAACTAAAAGGGTGAACTAAATTCTAAAGCTAAGGATTTACTATTAGGCCTGCCGCAGTGTGAGTCGACCTAATCACCCCGGCCTTGAGTTAGGAAGTGGGTTTCGACCTAGTGGTCGGGTAAGTCTTGCTGAGTAATCAGTACTCAGGCTTCTTGCCTATGCTTTTTCAGGTGCAGAATACACTTGGTTTGAATGGGACCCTTATCTAAATCCTCCTTTCTTCTGATCTAAGCTTGGCTACAACTGAAGAAGTTAGATGTGTGCGTGAGTTGAAGGAACATGAGAACAATGCTACTTTTGTTTAATGGCTGAGGAACTTATCAGCCGGAAATGTAATAAGTATCAAAACTTATGTGTAATATTTTAAGTTATGTAATAAATGTGATGTGTATGTTGTAACCTGTGGACTCCTTCGAGAGTCGCCCCAAAAATCAAGCTCGATCCGGATGGGAAGGCCAAGTCAGGATAACTACATCCTGAAGGACTACCGAGGTTAGTCCGGATCTGGTGATTAAGCATTAAATCCGGGTTAATCTAGGCGGTTCTGCCACAACAGGTGTGGTCACTGATCAGGCGCGGAGGGAACAAATTGGCGAGCTAGTGAGGCCACAAGCGGCATGGTCAAAAAGAAACTAAATTGCGCGAGACGGTGAACAGGGAGTTGAGAGCCTCCCATGGGTCCTTTTCTCCCGCGCTTGTAAAATTGCGCGCAGCGGTGAACAGGGAGCTAAGAGCCTCCTAGGCGTCCTTTTTTCCCGCACTTGTAAAGTAGACTTTGTAGTTCTTTCAAGAAGCTACAACTAGCTGCAGCCAATACTAGCCCACCCTATCAGACCCAATATATTCAGGTGGCAGCTTCTTGCTCCATCCGTTGCAGTAAAAATGAGGAATATGTCCATATCTCCCGTTTGTCCAACTTTACCATGCCCAACTATTATTTCAACTAAACTGGACACCCAAACTCATTAAAGCATATAACTTTGGCACCTCTGCTCGGTTTGGGTGGTTTTGGGATGATGTCGAGTGGTTTTGCTAGTGACGTGGATTCCTTATGTGGGGGTCGCCTCTCCTCTCTATGTTTTTGGCGACGGGAGGAGGCTGCCGGCGCATGCGGCGTTGGGGAACCAAGGAGCGCAGAGCAGAGGGGCGGAGGGCCTGCACAATGTGGCACGGGGGCGGAGGGCCAGAGGGACGGCGCGGCGGAGGGAGCGCGGCGCTGGGCCAGAGGGAGGGCACGACAGAGGGGAGAGCTGGCGCTGTGTAACACCCTAAAATCTTAAAATCCTAGAACCCTTTTCCCAAACTCACATTTAGCCAAAGTAATAATAATAATAACACTAATAATATAAAAAAAATGAACAGGGGACCAACCCCCCCCCAAGTTTCTTGGCCCAGCCCAACCAAACCCCCCTGCCGGCCCATTCCGCCCCCTTCACTTCCCCCCTGGCCCGAGCCACTTGGGCCACCCCGGCCGGCCCGCTCCGCCACCCCCCTTCACTTGGGCCGCTTGGGCCATCCCACTGGCCTACCTAGCCAACCCCCGACCCCCCTGACCGGCGGACCCTGCTCGTCAATTCCATCCCCTACCTCCGTCCTCGGTCCCCGCCGCGGCGTCGCGCCATGCTAGCCCCCGCACCACGCCTGGCCCAGGCCTTGCGCTGCGCCCGGCCCCGGCGCCCCAACGCACCCCGTGGCACTGGCCCACACCGCGCCTAGCCCCTACCCCCGCCGCGCCTAGCCCGTCCCCCCCCGCACCCGGCCCCGCCGCGGCGCCGCGCCACCCCTGCGCACAACTCACCCAGCCCCACCCCGGTGCGCCGTAGCCCGAGCCACGCCGCCGCCTATAAAATCCCCCGCCCTTGCCTCGCCGGACCGCAACCACCACCGGCCTGAACACCCGCCCTGGAGAATACCTGGCGCGGTGACACACCGCCCCAAACCGCTCGTCGCCGCTAAGCTCCTCGAGCTCACGGCCTAAGCCTCCGCCTCTACCTAAGGTGAGAACCTCCCCCGGCACATACCCCCAGCCCCGCCCCCGCCCCTCCCCCGTAGCTCTCCCCCACCCCTCGTGACTGTAGTGGCCCTCCTAGCAGGGAGCTGTGCCACCGCCGCTCCACGACCCTTGGACGGCACTCGTCGCCCAAGCAGAGCACCCCCATCCTAGTCTCGACCCTCGCCCCGGGCCGCCGGAGCCACCTCCACCCCACGCCCTCCCTTGTCACCGGGACCACCCCCCAGCAGGAAGCCAGCAAGCCGCCGTCCTCTCTTCTACCCCGACCGACGCAACCGGTCCGCCATCCCCCCCACGCCGTCACTCCCCAACCCCCCCTGCGCCACGCGTCACTGCGCCCTCTTGCGCGCGTTGGCGCGTTGGGCCGGCCCAACTGCCGCGCCACGCCGCGCGTGGGTTGGAGGCAGGCCGCCCCCCCTCCCGCCTAGAAGCTGGGCCGCGCCTAGATTCGGCCCACATGCCATTGGTGCCTTTTTCCAATTAGCTAAATCCTTTTCCTTTCAATAACAATTCATACATTGCCCAAATCACCTCCATTTTAGATAGTCCTTGCACCCAAATTCTTCTAAAAATCTCCTCTACCCAATCCACCTCCTTTGAAAAAATATTTTGAGCATGACTGATTGCATTTATTGGGTGTTTATTGTTTGTGTGCGATAGACGTTGAACCACAGGAACTCCAGAAGCCGGAGCCGACCGTTGCGGATCAGGAAGCCAACGACCCTAGTACCAACCTCCACTGCGACGAGGACCTAGACGACGGCAAGTCCACTAGAACCCTTTCTTGATGCATAAAATACCTAGATTTGCAAAACAAATATTTTGGCTAGTGCAACCAAGTAAAAACTTGCATGATTTTGCTTGCTAAGGAAAAACCCTAGTAGGATAGCCATCACAACCTATTTAGAAGTAGTGCGCATAGGAAGGATCGCTCACTCCAACTATATGAACTAAAATATGTAAGATGCAAGGGAGACGGGTTACAGTGGGATGAGGTTGAGGTTGATTGGGTTGATTTTCGAAATAAAATGGGGAAGAACCCCGGCAACCGACTTGGTCGGAATACGGCTGCGCGCTGAAATAGCCATAAGAGCAGGATTGAATGGGTAACTTAGCTACCTGCGGATACCCCATGTCCCGGGATTCGTGGGGAACACTGGGTAGGTGGATGCTCGCGGTGTCGAGTAAAAGAAAGTGGTACGGTGGTAGGTTCAACCCGAGCTCTCCCTAAGGACCGCTATGATTTTCATGTTGCCTAACTCTTCTAGTACAACCACTCGCTCTGTATGAGGCAGTGGCCAAGCCCGAGCTGGAGTGGATAGCCTAGTAGCTTCTGTGTTGGCGCACAAGGGGCTAGGGGATGGGTGGTGTGCCAACGAGAGTACCGCGGGGTACTGGAGTGGCTCGGATGCTCGAACCCCTAAAGTTCTGCTAGGCGATGAAACAAAGGCAAAAGGTTTGGTTTGGAATTCGGACGTTTATTTGGCTGTAAGCGTCGCTGAGTCCAACTTGTGGGAATTAGTACAACCTCTGATCAGAATAAAAATCTATTCGAATAATCCGTGTCCACTGGTATGGGTGGGTTACGGCTTGGTTCTTCATCTAGCATGGTTTTTCTTTAAACGAATGGTTGGAACAAAAATGGTACTTGGAAATTGGGTGATCAGGGTATGGTTAAGATAAACCTGGGCTGCTCGGACCGGCAAGTCCGGTGGCACTCTTTCTTCATGCTAAAACCTTTTTTCCATAAGTTAATAACCGGACCACTAAAATAAACCCTGCATTGTTTCTCCGCAAATATATAAGCTACAGATAAAGCCTTGCATTTAGATATAGATACACTCCCACTCAACAGGAGGAAGGTGGGCTTGCAGAGTACTTAAACTACTCACCCTTGTTTTGTTGATAATTTTACAGATAGCTCCGACGAACTGTTCGAGGCATTCTTCGGCTAGGTCATGATCCTACTTCCCAACTAGCCTATGGCATTGGGCCCTGAAGGATTTGCTTCTGCTGTATCTTACTTTTCCTGCAATTACCATGTAATGGTTTGTAATCATTAAGTTTGACTCTATACTATCTGAAATAAATGTGTCGCTAGAACCCTGGGACTAGCATTTGTATCATATTTATGCTCTCAAGAATTTGGGGGCGCTTCACGCTGGTGCAGAGGGAGCAGCGACATCGAGCTAGAGGGACGGCGCGACAGAGAGGGGCCCTGGCACCGGTGCGGAGGGAGGGCACGACGGGAGGAGGCACGGCGGAGGTAACGCGCGGCGGAGGGGGCACTGGTGGCAGTGTGGAAGGAGCGTGCGATGCTAGGGCAAAGGGCCTGAGCGGGTGGACATAGAAGATGGAGTGGCCCAGCTGCCAGCCCGTGGTCATCGGGCGTGCACTATCTAGGTATATGGCAGGGGAGACGAGGCGGCAGCATGGCACACAACAACCGACACGGAGAGCCAAGAAGGCCGCAGAGGGCTCTCCCTGCAGCCGCTCGGCCTCCTCGGCCTCGAGCAAGGAAGGAGGGCGCGGAGAAGGAAAGGCACGATGGGAAGGCTTTGAGGAGGCGCGAGCCGATGCGGGAGGATGAGGAGGTCGTTGGCATAAGAGGAGAAGGAGGAGGAGGAGGAGGAGGTGCAGGTCCCTTTTTTCCATCCTCGCGCCACCGCTTGGAGCTCCTTCCTTCTCCACCTCGCGGCGCCGCATGGAGCTCCTTTTTTCTCCACCTCGCACTGCCGCATAGAGCTCTTCCCTTCTCCACCACGTGTCGCCGCCTGGAGCTCCTCCCTATGGTTGGTCATCCTCCTCAGCCTTCGACGAGGGCGCAAGGCACGGCGAGGAAGAACAGAGTGAGGAGAGGCGAGATGGGGGCATCTTTTACCAAGATCGAAGGCTTCAATGCCACATTGGTAGGTCAGAGGAGTCAAAACCGCTCCACGTCATCCCAAAACAATAGTTTGCTGGTTTAATGAGTTTGGGTGCCCAGTTTAGCCGAAACAATAGTTTTGGGGCAAAGTTGGACGTAGTCACTGTTGCTGATGAGATCGTTCACATCCATTACCACCGGCTTGAGCTTCCGGACCATCAGCATCGGTGTCAAGCTGGACGTTAGGATCAGGACGATGGACACCCATATGACTATCAAGAACTTTGACATGTTGCTCTCCACGTTTTCCCCTGCACGCACGCAATGAGAAATTGTTTTGGTTTTCGTGGTGGTGGAAGTCAACGTTAGAGAACCAGAGAGGCTGGGACAACTCACTGTGCGCAAAGACGAGTGTGGAGAAGGCGTAGTGGAAGATGATGTCGAGCTAATGCTGCGGCGTGCCGTTGAACTCGGGGGTTGATTCGGTGGTGCTTGATCACCCAGATGATGAAGCCAATGAAGATTGTCGGAGCGGACGTGCTCCTGGTCGGGTGGCGGAATGCACCCGGCCGAGATCCTAAGTACTAAGAGTAGTTAGGGGGAGCGATCGTTGTTAGCTGGTCAATGGTGGCACGATGGTGACGAGAGGGTTTAGAGTGGTTCGGGCCGCCGGAGCGTAATACCCTACGTCCACTGTGGATGTGCTCTTGTATTCCTGTCTGTAGGTGAAGACAGTGAAGATTGTGTGCTTGTGCTTGGTCTGAGGAGACCGTGGAGCGTATCCCCTTGTGTTGCGTATGCCTCCCCTTTTATAGCCAAGGGGGGCATGTACATGGTGGCCGGGCCCCGACAGGTGGTCTCGGCCCATTTCCTCTATGTTACAGCTCTATCTCGTGCCTGATGCCCAACGCTCCCATGCTTTGCGCCTGTACCACCGACGTGACCTGGTATGGCCTGGAGATCCGCCATATCGTCCTGTCGTCTGGATACGGCGCCGCGCCGTCCTTCCTTACGCCGCCCTGTCCCATCGGCTGCTAAACCCGCTGAGAGGCTTCAGAGGCCGAGGGGCAGGCGATGCGCACGCGTGACAGGACAGGGCGCTCGTAGTAGCGTTGTAGCGCCGCTACCTAGTATTAGGCTGAGCGCGGCCGCCGCGCGTGGCGCGGCTCATGATGAGTACAGCGTACTTGTTTACTCAATATAGACCCCAGTGTAGCCGGGAAAATCAACTGTAGTGCCCTGCTATCGCCGTCGCGTCTTGGTAAGGCGCACCCCTTTGCTTCGCCGCCGCCGCCTGCCAGCGGCGGTGCCAGCGGCGAAGGGGGCGTGCCCGTCTGACAGCGGCGGCGTCGGCGGGCAACGGGGGCACGCCCGTCTGACGCTCGGGGTGTCAGCGGCATCGGGGCGTGCCTGCCTGACAGCGGCGGTGTCAGCGGCATCGGGCACGCCCACCTGCCCGCAATAAATGCAGCAGGTGGGCGAGGCGCCCGCCTGAAGGCCCCGCCACGTGCCCTGTGGGCACGTGGCAGCGCGAGACCTTCCCGTGCCCTGTGGGCACGTGGCGGCCCCGGACCACCGAGGGCGCTGGCTCCGGACCTTACCGTGCTCTGTGGGCACGTGGCGGCCCCGGACCACCGAGGGCGCTGGCTCCGGACCTTCCCGTGCCCTGTGGGCACGAGGCGGCCCCGGACCACCAAAGGTACAGGCTCCGGACCTCCGAGAGGTCCGGACCTCACCTTCCCCTGAGGGACTCCTCGCGTGGCTGGGGGAGGCTCGGTCCTTGAAGGAGGTCCGGGGCCTCCCCTGTGGGCCGGGTGCGCGGCCCAGCTTTTCCAAGGAGTAGGCCGGGCCCATCTGTACGCGGCCTTAGGCCCTCCTTGTACTGCAGTACTTACCCTCCTTAGTGATCTTTGTCTATTGTAAGCGGGTACCCGGTTAGCTGGGTACCGACAAAGATGAAGGCGGCGAGGCTGGTGAGCTAGAGGCCAGGGGTGAGTGGCTTCAGGAAGAAGAACATGCCCGTGGCCACCCGCGCCTGCACCGCCATGACCATCGACCACCCCTTCTCCGTTAATGGCATGGTGAAGTCCACCTCCGCCATTCTCCTCTCCATGATCGCTATGTCGCCGACGACCACATCGGCTTTCTACGGCATCAAGTCAACCATGGCGGTTAGAACTCCTGCTAATAATACTAGCAATTCAACACGTGGTGTGTATAGTGATCGTGGCCAGAAATTTGTTTGAGCTGTCTCACATGTTCCGGAATCAGATCTATCAGTTGGTCGTAAGAACTTGCGACGCTGATGCCATAGCTCGTACCGGTAGTACACCGTATACGGCAGTGCCTTGATGGCCACGTCGAACACGTCGATGCAGTAACCTGAGATCATCGTACGTCCTGTTAGCTGGCATGGTGTCGTTGTACACCTCTGCTGCCGCCCTCCTCCACAGGCCACGGTGACCCTACATGTAGTTCTTTCGCCAACCGCTCCCCTACCCCATCTCCGGTGGCCGCCGCCGCTCGATCCGCCTCGCCACCTACCGCTAGCTAATCCGGCTTCGCTGAAGCGGCACCATGACGCCCCTACCACCAACCCTCCCCAGCCGCCTTCCTCCCCCGCCGATCGACAACGCCTTTGCCGCCGGTCTCACCCACCCATCACCCGCCACCCCCGTCGGGCCGGCAGCCGCCCACGGCTCTCCCTCTAAGGCCGGAGGTGGAGAAGACGGCGCGGCCGCGACAACCCTAAACCCTAACCCTAACCCTGGTGAGGAGGAAGCTGATGGCGGCAACAATGCCCTTCCCCGGTGAGCTGGCACAACAATAACGACACGACGGCAAGGCGCGGCGGAGTTGAGTCCCCTTTCTCTTCCTCGGCCAGCTCCTCCCCTTCTTTGCCTTCTTCCTTGCCTTCTTCCCAGCGGGCAGCGCGTAGTCGACTAACACGACAAGTGAATCTGTTTTTTAAACTGCAATGTTTTAGATGGTTGAAATTTTTCATATTCTACGGTTCTCCATGAAGTATATATTTTACAGTGTCAGTGAAACCAATTCTAGTATACGCGTGCATATATGCATGTGAAGTGAGCAGGGGGGGCGTGCAAGTGCAATCGTGCATTGCAGTCGGAGTTTGTACTTTGTACTCGGGGCCGTCCAAAGAAAAACCGGAGGGCCCTCGCTCCCTCTGCCTACCTTTGCCCAAATCGTGCAATGCGCGTGGCGGGCTGGATTTCCGCGTCCCGTACTCGATTCTCTCTTCCTTCCCCCTCTTCTACCATCTCCCATGTGACCCGTCCGACCACCCTCGCAGCCTCTCCTCTTCCTCCCTCCCCTCCCCTCCCCTCCCCTCCCAAAAAAAGGGCACCGCACCAAAAGGGGGGAGAGAGGCACGGGGACCGCCCGCCTCGCTCGCTCGCCTGCACACCGGATTCGGTGCCGCGGCGGTGGTTACAGCGCCGGTCTGGCGGGAGGGAGATGTCTTCGCGGTCGGGGTCCGTGGGCGGCGGGAGCAGCGCCGGCGGCAGCAGCGCCGGGGGAGGCGCCGCGGTCCCGCTCGCCGTGCTGCTCAGGCGGGAGGTGGCCAGCGAGCGCACCGCGCCGGAGCGCCCGGAGCTGCACTCGGGCCTCTTCAGCCAGGCTAAGAAGGGCGAGGACTTCACCTTCCTCAAGCCCGAATGCGAGCGCCTCCCCGGCGTCCCGTCCTCCTCTTTCTCCGCCTTCGGTGTAAGCGTCCACCCACCCCCTCCTCCCCGTTACCGCTCCCGATCTGGCGACACGTGGATTGGCGCGTCTAAGCGGGGTGGCGATGCGCGATCGGCTTGGGTGCGCCGAATGTGATATCCGTGTTTGGGATAGGTGGTGGATGGGTAGAGGAATTCGGGTTCGTCTAATGCCACGAAATGGGAGCTCTGATTTTGGAGCATATCTCACTTGCCCTTGGTATATATGGAAACAATCCTTTACGATCTATAATGATATATACAGTACGTATAACCTGTTTATTTCACAAGGACGTTCCAGCTACAAAGTGTCCATATAGATGCCAAATGCATGCTTGAGCTTGCACCAACAACCAAGCCTGTCTCGTCTCTCTTAGCACTGTCGATTTTTGTTGCAGCTGTTTGATGGGCATAACGGGAATGGAGCCGCGATTTACACCAAGGAGAATCTCTTAAACAACATATTGAGCGCGGTCCCTGCTGATCTCAACAGGGAAGACTGGCTTGCTGCGCTTCCAAGAGCTCTGGTCGCCGCATTTGTCAAGACCGACAAAGATTTCCAGACAAAAGGTGCGTCATGAAACAACTAAAGCAGCGTCGGATAATCTTTATGGATTGTATCAATGAACTTATCTAGCTGTCTATGCTCTTTTGCTTCTCTGTTATCTTGTAGATAGACAACATAAAGAGGATTGATATGTTCAAGTTAGATTCCCTACCATGAATTCCTATGTCTGGAACCATATTTACTCATTACTTGATTCATTTCATTGTATATGATGTCTTTATCTTCAAGCTGAGCCTGCTATGTCCATTTGGTTGTCTGTTACAGCACGTTCTTCCGGTACAACTGTGACGTTTGCCATAATAGATGGGTCGGTTGTCACTGTTGCATCAGTTGGCGATTCCCGTTGTGTACTAGAAGCTGAAGGCTCAATTTATCATTTATCTTCTGATCATCGATTTGATGCAAGTAAAGAGGAGTAAGATTGTTTTCCTGATACACATCCCTTCCCTTCCCTTCCCTTCTCATGGCAATCGCTTTGCTCCTATAACTTAATTTGTATGTGCAGGGTTGATCGTGTAACCGAAAGTGGAGGTGATGTTGGAAGGCTAAATGTTGTTGGTGGTGCTGAGGTTTGAACTTTGCCCATATTTTTTTTCTTGTAAACTAATGATGAGGCTTGATTATGTTGCTTCACTCATAAATGTCCAGTATGCCTTTCAGGGTTTAATCATATCACCTAATGTTTGTATGTGCTTGATGCAGTTCTACACTTCTACCGTTAAATCAGCAACTAATTAGGAAAGAATAATTGCAAGCTACCGTGTTGAAAAACTTGGTAGCTTGTAATTTCATCGAGGAAGTAATGAAATCCTGGGTTCGTCCTGTTATGGCAAAAAAATTAGGCAAGCATAATTGCACAAAACATGCATATGCAACTAGAGTGCCGCTTGTGGTGTTTTGGCGGGGGCTGCTAGGTTGCATGAGTGAGCTCCTCCCTATGCCTGCTCTGCCTTCCCCCTAGTTAGTTGTGGTCGTTTGTTAGTTGTTAGTTGTGTAAACCAGTCAGTAGTGTTTTGTTGGTGGGGTTTCTAAACCCCGTTTTTGTAGCATCTTTTCTTTCTTAATGAAATGACACGCAACTCTCCTATGGTGTTCGGGAAAAGAGTTGTCGATTTAATTTTAGAGCTCTATCAAACACAGCCAAACATTAAGTTTGCTTGATGTTTTATTCATAATTGCATAAAACATGCATATGTTTATCTTCTGTTGCCACATATTCATATCATTAAATTTAGCTCTTCATTTTGTGTTAAATCAAGATATGATCAAGTACTCCATTAGCTCTGTGAACCTTATTTAAACTCTAAAGCGTGCTACCATAGTCGCTCAACAGTCGATTAAAAATCCTCAGTTATTATATTTTAGTATTTTATAAGCTTGCTGGTTTGGTTTATACATTTACAAGACATACTGTATGTCTATATCAAGCGTCGCGGTCATCATTTATTGTAGGAATGGCAGGGAAGTGAGGGCATGTGCCATGTGGGTGGCAGTGCAAGGGGTAGATAGTGGGACGAGGGATAGGTGGTAGGGTGGCCCCTTCAGGTGGTAGTGGTAGGATAGGAGGGGTAACTCCACGACCAAGCCATGATTTTGGTTAAAGGCCCTTTGTAGTTTTTTCTCTCCACCATCTTTACCCATATTTGTTGTTCCTATCTTCAGATTGGCCCCCTCAGGTGTTGGCCTGGGGGTTTGTGCCTATCAAGGTCAATTGGAGATCAAGATGTTGGTGAATTTATTGTTCCAGTTCCTCTCGTGAAGCAAGTAAAGGTATGTCTTATTTAATTCTTTACACTAGCTTCGCAGGAAATATACTTGGTTTACTTTGATTCCTATGTCTTCTCCTTTACGCTGTAACTAGCTAGGTGATTTCATGTGAGTTATTATTCAGCATTATGTCAATGTCATCAGCATTCAAACCTTGATCTGCCTCCTAATCTTTGTAGCTATCTACTGCGGGAGGCCGGCTTATTATAGCAAGTGATGGTGTTTGGGATGCCTTGTCTCCAGAAGTAGCTTTTAACTGTTCGCGCGAACTTCCTCCAGAGCCTGCAGCTGAACAAATCGTTAAAGTAACACGCCCTTCTTCCATCTCCATGTTCAGCCTAACTCTTGCATGATACTCTTGTTTAATATTAAAACCTTTTGCAGACAGCTGTGCAATCTAAAGGACTAAGGGATGATACGACTTGTATTGTTGTTGATATAATAGCAGATAAAACCCACTCGTCCATGCCACTTCCTAAAAAACAACCTGGAATTGGTGTCTTCAAAAATATGTTCTGCAAGAAAAAAACATCTGATACATCATCCCATTCAGATAGAGAATATATGGATCCAGATATTGTGGAGGAGATATTTGAGGATGGATGTGCGCTTCTTTCTAGACGGTTGGTTCCCTACTTTCATCTTGATAATTAAGTCTTGTACTAGATGGACACTTGATTTCATTTTTGAAATTTTGCTCCAGGAATCGTCAATATGATTTTACATTTTTTGAATGCAGGCTGGATTCTGAATATCCTGTTCGAAATATGTTCAAGCTCTTCATATGCGCCATTTGCCAAGTAGAATTAAAGCCAAACCAAGGGATATCTGTACATGAAGATTCATCACAACCTGGGAGTTTGCGTCGCTGGGATGGGCCATTCCTTTGCCAGAGCTGTCAGGAAAAGAAAGAAGCAATGGAGGGAAAGCGTCATTCACGAGGTCTTACTTGGAACCTGATATTTACACTTGATTATTTATAAAGCATTGTTTTCTTATACTATTTGTCCCCATTAATATTCTGCAGATTCATCAAGAAACAGTGGGTCAAGTGAATAGTTATCATGTGTAGACCGCTCAGGTAACTACTGACCAACAGCGCCCCAGAACCACCAATTTTGCTGCATTTCTTTTGCCGTGGCACTTCATTGATCACATAGAATGTCTGGGAGTTCTGATCTAGAAGCTAGACTGAAGTATTGGATTGCGTTGTGGAGGTGGCTGCAACTCTCATCCCAAGTGAGAAGCATGCCTTGTCCTGCAGCAAGGTTCTTGCACAGGGAAATGTAGGCAGCTTTACTCAGCCCATTGACCTTTGATGGCACATACAGGTTGAAAGATTACGGTGACAAATTGATATAGCATGTCCTTTCTAAGATCAACTGTCCTTTCTAAGATCAACTGTGGCAATGCAAATCATTCATCGTATAGAGTTCTGACAAATAGCTACAGCGCTCTGATTCTTAATTAGGACTAGGTGAGTACCTGATTTTTCCCTGTTCAGGCTGGCCTTAATTTATGGTTCGAATATTATCGGTCCCAGTTGAGGTCCAGCCTTTGCTGACACCAATGTAATTATCATCTAAAGAGATTCTTTGAACAGCTGTGATTCATAAGCAAGACATTAGTTGTCATGTAAAATGTACAGAATCTTGCTAACAAGATGGATCTGTTTCCTGTTTTTTCCTTGTCATTACTTTGGAAGAAAATCCATTGGTGTACCGGTTGGCAGAAAGAAATTGTTCCAGTAACTGGTGATGGTCACTGAAGGTGTCACTGACCCTTTTTGTAACAATTGTCTTTGTATAGTTCTGAGTATTATATGGCATCTATGCCTGCATGGTGGTTACTAGAAATCCGCATTGTGGATTTGTGGTTCTTTGCTACGGGAGAATCCACAACCAAAAGTATGTATCGTGTATTGTTTTGTCCGCGGGTCAGCTGAAAAATGCTCCTCCATATATATACTGAATATAATGCCAAGATGTCTCTGTTCCTTCATATATGAAGAATAATGTAGAGAGAAATCTAAGTTCCAGATTTTTCCGGCCAGAAATGTATCATTGTGGATTTATCAAATTTTGATAAAGAAATCCGGCTACATAACACTTAACACGTCATTTTCCTCCTCTGAACGCACAATATAAAAAAAAAGAGTCTTTTGTACTCCTAGAACTAGAAGGAAAGCATAAAAAAGCCCCAAAGCAGCAATATCCACAAACACCTCGACGCACCACTAGAATGCAGTGCAGCCATGATTGCCTCCTCCCTCCTCCCCTTCCGCTCCCTCTTCGTCCTCCTCCCCGCCACCGCCGCCTCTTGCTCCCGTCCGTCCACCGCCACCCTCCTTTCCTTCCCAAGAATCACTCTCCTCAGCCGCCGCCGCCTGGCCGCCTCGGCCACTGAGAGCAGCAGCCCCGTGGAGGAGGAGGACGAGTTCTGCCCGGTGGACTGCGTGACGCAGTTCAAGACGGACGAGGAGTTCCAGCACCACCTGGAGCGGTCCAAGGTCACGGGCGCGCTGGTGGTGGTGGACTTCTACCGCCCCTCGTGCGGCAGCTGCAGGTACATCGAGAAGCGCTTCATCCGCCTCTGCAAGGGCTCCCGCGACGACGGCGCCCCCGTCGTCTTCCTCAAGCACAACGTCAGTATATATACTATATAACTATACTCATGCGCCAGGCCAGCACAGCCAGCTGCTGTGTAATTTGTACTATATATGGCAATAGTTGAGTTAATGCTGCGGACGGCGATGCAGGTGATCGACGAGTACGACGAGAAGTCGGAGGTGGCGGAGCGGCTGCGCATCAAGGTCGTGCCTCTCTTCCACTTCTACAAGAACGGGGAGCTGGTGGAGGAGTTCGCGACGAGGGACAAGGAGAGGATCATCGCCGCCATACAGAAGTACACCTCGGCCGACCTAGAGCCTGAGTGAGTCGTCAGATCTTCTAGCAAAAATTATACGCATTTCGGCTTCTTGTTACACACAATCTGCACTGATTGCAACATAGACATAGCGAGACCTCCTTGCCTGATTATATTGCCTGTTCTTAGGAATAAGAAATGGAATGGACAGCGCATATATATACTCCGAGAGAAAACCGCGATTTAAGTTGTTCATGAGGCTACCAGGCCTTTTCGCTTTTCCTAGGACCAGACCAGGACGCCAAGAGCCACTTTTTTTTTAAGAAAAAGTGTTGTAAGAATTAATTAAGGAGTAATTTATCTCGGTGTGTATTCAGTATTCACACTCTGAACAAAAAAAAAAAAAGATAGAACAATCCTGGCGGCGCCAAAAAACTTGTGGTGTTAAAAGTAGCCACACCCACACATGAACAAATCGCTGCCATTTTTGCAACCGGGTTGACATTTCCATTCCCCTTGCAGAGGTGAGCCGCAGGAATGATTCCACTGGCGGACAGCATTTTCCTCGGGGAGCAGATACTCATGGAAAATTGGAGACACAGGCACCACAGGATGTCAGGATGAGTTGGCGTTTCTGTGGCCACCGTGCCCAAGCATTTGGGGGATGCCAGCTATTAGTAATAGCGCAATGACAATATACCATTTATCTGTGATATGAGATACTGTATAATATCTGAATCAAGCATCATTTCTGCTACTACACCGTAGGGTAGACATTCAGTGGAGTCTGGCGCGTCCGCCAGGATTCTGCAAGGCGTAAATTTGGTTATTGTCGTCCCTCTGTCAGCTCCAGTAAACCATCTCCGAAGTATATAAAAAACACCTATGGTTCCAACATGCTTCAAATACCCGGAATGAAATCATCCTGAATTTTAATCTTTCATCACGCGACAAAATATCAGCTCATCCAAGCAGGTTATTTACTCAGAACTAGAAGCAGTAAGGCCCATTTGCGTCCTTGCGCCTTGTGGTGAATCGGTGAATATTTTTCAGAGGATGAGAATTTCACCGGTGATCTTCCGGTCCACCCCATTGTCCATCAATGTCATGATTATTGTTTAAGTTGTTTAATGGCCCTAAATTCGATCCAAGCTAGTCTGCCGCAATTTATTTTGTCATCCTGTGCGTTCCAGCCACATACGTGTGTGGGCCCGAAGATTTTTTTCCCCTTTTGTTTTCTCCCTCGTGTGTCCCTGCGTTCGTTAGTTTTTTCTACCTGCATGCTGCAGTGCAGGGCGGCAACCGTTCTTGGATTGTGAGTGCATCGTTGCATTTGGAAGCAGTGCATCAGCTTGGACCGTGAGTTCCCCGCGGGGCCCAAAGTTGCATTTGGAAGACCCCTCGCGCGTCCGCGACATCCTCGCGTGACTCCCCACCTCCTCTGCTCTTTAGGGTGAGGATTTAGCTGCTGCTGCTGCTTCTTCTTCTTCTTCTTTCTTCTCCAGGGTTTCGATGTTAACATCCTCTCTTCTCAGATCTTGTAGAGCTTGCACTTTGGAGCCGAGTTCTATGGTGCCCTTGCGTGGGAAGAAGGCGTGGATTACCGAGAAAAATGGAATTTTGCCACCCTCAAACGTGGACTTCGTCTGAATGCCATCCCACATTTGGACTTCGCTAGAATGACATTATGAAACTACGCACACACGCTAAAATGCCATTTACCCACTTTATCACCATTTTTTTTTGCCAAAAATGCCCCCCGCTGGGCTCCCTCCGCCGTTACCGCTACGCCCGGGAGGCCTCGGCGCGGCGTGCCACCGCTTGGAAGCCGCCCGCCCGCCGCCGAGCCTGCACGCGGCCTCCTCCCCTCCGACGGCCACTACCTGGAGCGGCTCCACCGCTGCGCGCGCTGCCGATAGGCCACCGATCCCCCGAAGCCAATCTTGACGGCCGGGCCCACGTATGCGAAGGGCGAGGGCGCGCAGCTTGTGTACCGGGTGTCGGCGCGCTGTACCGATAGGACGGAGGCGGAGGAGGAGCGCGAGGGAGAAGGCAGAGCAACCGACGCGCCCGCCCGAGGCAGGAGCACCACGGCGTGCGGCCCGCCCGCTGATGCCGCGGCGAGCAGCGCACCGGCCAGCAGGAGCACGAGCACGGGGCGGCTTGAGCACCGTGAGGGAGTCGAGCACGGACCTCCTGAGCGCGTCGAGGATGAGCAGCGCGCCGGGCCTCGCCGGCTCCCACGCTGTTGAGAGGAGCGGGGTGGTAGAGGCGGGCACGGAGGGCCGAGAGGCGCAGGGGTGCTGAGGAGGTGGAGGCCGCGGCGGGGCGGGAGAGGGAGCGGCCGCTGGGCGCAAGCGAGGGAGGAGGGAGGCGGCAAGAGGAAGAAGGCAAGGGCAAGGGCAAGACAGTCATTTAGCATCCAAATGGTATTTTAGCGTATGGGTATCTTTTTATAATGGTATTATTGCAAAGCCAAAGTGCAGGACGGCATTTGGGCTTCACGAAAGCCCAAGTTTGACAATTGCAAAATTCCATTTTTCTCAGCAGGAAGCTAGACTGGAAATCATGAACTGGGTTAATGTTCATAACGAAGCTTTGAGCGAGAAATATTTAGGCATGCCATCAGATGTTGGAGCGTCCTCCAATGGGGCTTCCAAATATCTGAAGGACAGGGTGTGGAAAAGGGTCCAGGGATGGATGGAACAGTCACTTTCAGCAGGAGGCAAGGAAGTTCTTATCAAAGCTATCCCGACGTATTCGATGTCCTGCTTCAAACTACCTAGGGGTCTGTGCCAGCACATAAATGGCCTACTCCGTGGGTTTTGGTGGGGGAGTAAGAATGGAAAAAGGAAGACTTGCTGGGTTGCCTGGGATGACATGGTGAAACCCAAGTACATGGGCGGCTTGGGGTTCAGAGACATAGAGTTGTTCAATTTGGCTCTACTAGCACGTCAGGCGTGGCGAATACTGCAAGATCCAGAATCTCTCAGCGCTCGGGTGCTTAAGGCAGTGTATTTTCCAGAGAATGATTTTCTGAATGCCGAGGTTGGTCCAACTCCTTCTCGTATTTGGAGATCCATTGTGGAAGGGAAAGGTGTGCTCGAGTAAGGACTCATCAGAAGGATTGGCACCGGGGAGGAGACTGAAATCTGGACCATGAACTGGCTGCCAAGGGACGGCCTGCTTCGACCTGTCACAAGAACAGGAGATGACCCACCAAGGCAGGTGAGTGAACTGATAGATAGCAGCATGTGCTCTCGGGATAGTCATATGCTTCAAACACATTTCGTTCCCATGGACGCGGAGGTGATTGGAGCGATCCCACTAAGCACGAGAAGACAAGCCGATGTTTGGGCATGGCACTATGAAAAGAAGGGAGTTTTTTCGGTGAGGTCTGCTTACCGTATGCTAGTAAACGGGAAAGACAGAAGATCTGCATGGTTGGAAGAAAGACCGTGCAGGTCTGATTTCAAGGCAGAGGAGAAAGAGTGAGAAGCTATCTGGCAAGCCCAAGTACCACCGAAAATCAGAGCGTTCCTGTGGCGTCTAGCGAGGCACTCGGTTCCAGTTGGGGAGGTCCTCCACCGCAGGAACATGGCAGGCAGCAGCTCGCTGTGCTCTTTGCAGGGCTGAAGACAACCTGGAAACACTCGCTACTGGAATGCCATATGGCAAGATGCGTGTGGGCGTTGGAAGATGAGGGCATTAGTTCATTTTTGTCCAGTATCAGTGAAAGCGAAGCGCGAGGCTGGTTATCTGTGGCTTGCGCGACGCTGAAAGAGGATGACATGGTTAGAGTGGCTGTAACTCTGTGGGCAATCTGGTGCGCTAGGCGACAAGCTATTCATGAGGATAATTTTCAGAGCCCCCTCTCAACGCACCTGTTCGTGGAGAGATTTCTCGCTGATTTGGAGCAGATCAAACCAAGCAGCAAGGAGAGGGAAAGCAGGCAGCCAAGTCCCCGGTGGATTCCCCCGCCGGGTGGCCATGCAAAGATTAACGTGGACGCAGCGATATCTAAGAACTCCAATCGAGTATCTATTGCTGCGGTGGCGAGGAATGAAGCTGGGGTTTATCTTGGGGCGTCGACAGTAGTGTTAGAGGGCACAAACGACTCGGAGATCCTAGAGGCTCTCGCGTGCAGAGAGGGCATTTGTCTTGCGAGCGATCTGTGCTTACAGAGATTTCGCCTGGCGAGTGACTGTGCAAACGTCATTCGGAGCATGAAGGAGAAGGGATTTAGAGTGTACGGGCAGATCGTACTGGAGATCAAAGCCATAGTCAACAGATTTCGACAAAAGTAGAGTTTGTGCATGAACGAAGAGAATCCAACCACGACGCCCACTCGACGGCAAGGCGATCCCTCTACGAGTCGGTAGGTAGACATGTTTGGTATGGTGATCCGCCTGAAGGCGTATGTAATGTGTATCACTGATGCCGGTTTGGTGCAGTCCACCTAAAAAAACCTACGTGACGCCAGACGAGCCCCGGGAGCGGCGGCGCCCCGTATAGAGTTGGGCTCAAATCAAGGCCCAGGGCTACTGATAACAAACCCGAGTTCTGGCCCACGTCCCTCTCGTCTCGTCGCTAGGCTTGAGGCAGGCGAGATGCGGGGAGTCGGAGGCCCGCTGCTCACCATCGGGGATCTCCTCAGCGACCTCGCCGTCGACGGCAGCGAAGACCCCCTCGCCGGCGTCGGAGATGCGCCCGCCCCCTCCTCTCCCTCGGCGGGGAAGGCCGATCCGTCCGATCTCAGCGGCCTGTTCGAGGTTGGGCCTTGCTCCTCTCCTCTCCTCCCCTCCCCTCCCATGTTTGTCAATCTGGTTCCTGTCCACTGGATTCATCCATCGTATATAGCCCTCCGTTTGTTCAACTGATCCTCCCAGTTTGGAGTTCAGAAAATGATTCGTATCCGTGAGCACCTTTCCCCCCCGTTAGGCGCTCAGCTGTTCCCGGCGGATGATGTGGCGTCGACAGTTTTAGGGAATTAGGGTGCTTGATTTTGTGAGGATAAAAGAAGCCTAAAAGAAGTCTAGGGTTTTACAAGAGCTCGACTTGATTTGCACTGATGCAACGCTATTGGCCTGACTGTGGTCAATGTACAGTATGATTTGATGTCTTGTGCTAGGCCTAGGCGACTTTGGCAATCATGTCTGGCATAGAAAGGATACTTGCGCTGCCGCAGTTGTTTTAGGTCATGTTTAGTCACGTTATCCAGGGAAATGCAGATAAAATTGAATAGTGGTAAAATTGTACCTTGGAGTACAAAATCCAAGAGTAAGAATGAGATAGTTTTTGGTCTTTTATAAGATAACATTATCTAGATTCTTATTAGCAATTAGTCAGAAGAAGAGGTACTTCTGTTCCTTCACTTTTGGTAATCTGTGTATGCCACGCTAATAATTAGCTGATCGGCTCAATCCTCTCACTGAATGAAAAAAAAAAAAAATGGATGCTACGAGCCAGACATCCCTTCACCTCCATATCATGACTTGCTGTTTGTTATAGATCGTCATGGTGCCCTATCACACTTGTCTGATTCACCAGACATGGATATCTCTCGAGTGACAAATCGAGTTTATTTGCGGTGGTATCAGGAACACTACAACAATCTGATGAAGGCTCTACAAGAGAACGACCCCTCATGGCCACTGCTGATGCTGAAGGTGTGGTTCTCGCTTTCCCATTCCTCCATCGCTTGTACACCTGTACATGTTCCATGGCACTAAGGATGGGTGCTGTGGTTCTGTCTGCCTACAGCTGTGCGCGGCGTTGAAGACTGCAGACAAGCTGGTGAGCTCCGCGAACATGAATGCTGAGCAGCTGCTGGAGAAGGTGAAGGTGCTGGAGGCCGTCCTTGAGAGGGGCGATCACGTTGTGGCACAGATCGTAGAAGATCTCCATATGTCAGGCCTCGGCAAGGATCATCGGAGTTCCCAGTCAAAACCGGCTAGCAAGTAGGGGTGTGTCTTCAGTGTTTATATATATCATGCAGATCTGGACTGGGTATTGAGAAGAGCTATGTATATCGATCTTTTTTCATGAGTTACTACAGTGTGCCTCCGTGGCCTTTGCAGTCTGCTTATGCTTTAGCACTCCTGGAATTGGAATTTATGTTTGTGTTTATCCTGCCAGACGTAGCTGGTGGAGGTCGGATTGTAATACAGGCTGCCGCTCTCTTATTGAATCATTAGCTTGGTTTCCTGCTAAGACACCTTCGGCTCTGAAATCAACACAAAATTCTGGGCCAAAAAGACATTAAACATGCCTGATTGAGCAAGCTTTATGAAACGTGGTTAGCACGGAGGAGGAGCGGTGCAACGTTGGTTGAAGAGGGAAGAAAATGAGCATCAGACTCAAAGGTGTATGAAGTTTAATCTTCAGGGGAGATTGGTTCAAACTAGTAAACAAGTTAGAGCCTCAGCGAGAGGCAAAGTGTTAAATTGATAAGCTAAATGTTTCAGAAAAGCAAACATAAATTGATAGACCCTGATGCATTTATCTCTTTTCAATGTATAAAAGAAAATTAAAATCATCTGCTAGAATAGAGCTGCATTCAGGTTGAAGGCAAAATAGGGGTCCGACCATGGAAATCGAGTGTGGCGAACAGGGGCTGCATTTCCAACCGAACCGTAAAAGCACAACCGAACACCCTTATCTATCAAATTTGCAAGGTTCAGGGTTCATTCGGGTCATGTTTGGAAGTGAACAACGTCTCGTGCCAGAGTATACGAACCAGTACTAAAGTGTGTGTTGTTGGGGAGACAATCTCCGAAGCCCCGCGAAGCTTCTCGGCAAAGGTCTATCTAACTAGCTAACAAAAGCTTAAAGATGTGTTTCAGGCTCTGGCTGACGGAGTTCCGGAGCTCAAGCGAAGGTCCGGAGCCCAAGCGACGGTCCGGATAATGCGAAGGTCCGGAGCCCAAGCGATGGTCCGGAAAATGCGAAGGTCTAAAGCCCAAGCGATGGTCCGGAGAACGCGGAGGACTGGAATCTAAGCGAAGGTTCGAAGTCCAGGCGAAGGTCCGGAGTCCAAGCAGAGGTCTGGAGTCCAGACGAAGGTCTGAAGTCTAAGCGAAGGATCGGTGGGCCTTGTGTAGACAGACTGGCATGAGTTGTAAAGCGATATAGCAAAAGACCGACCTACCCCCACTCGTTTCCAGTCTGTGCCGAGTTAGAGGGGCAGATCGGACCTTGTACATTAAGTTGGTTCGTGTCCCTATAAAAGGGGTCATACCGCAAATGTAAAAAGGTTCCAATTCCGAAAAAAGGGTCTTTAGAGTAGTTTTTTGAGTTCTTTTCAGCTTTTATTTTACTTTAGCTTTTCCACCTTTGTTATTGTCCAGGGCTTCGGCATGCCGAGGCCCAACATGTGTTTTTATAAAAGTATTCCTTTCGTAAAATGATAAAATTTTGGTTTTGTCCTAAGTCAAACTACTTGTCCAAGTTTATAAATAAATGCATCAACATTTATGACAACAAATATGTTAATATGAAAATTTATTTCATTATAAATTTAGTGATACTCTTTTTGTAATATAAGTTCTAATTTATTTTAATATAAATTTGATCAACTTTACGATAGTTTGGTTTATGAAAAAGCCAGAATTTTAATTTTTGTGGGATGGAAGGGACTAAAGTGCGTTATTTCTCGTGCTGGAGTAATCTAGAAAAAGTAAGCGTTCTCGGCCTAATACAGAAACTTGCAAGGTCTAAACTGAACAAATCAGCTCCCCAGTCGGCCTCGTCTCCCCCCTTCCCGGCGTCGGGGTCGGTCGTCGGAGAAGGCTGCCACCGCGAGACGATGGACAGCAACAACCTCCTGGCAGCGTGGCCGGTCGTGGGCCCGGGTATCGCCGGCGCCGTCTTCGGCGCGGGCTGGTGGTTCTGGGTCGACGCCGTTGTCTGCAGCGTCGCCGCCGTCCCCTTCCTCCACTACCTCCCAGGTACGCGCGCGGTGCACTTTGAGCTCCGTTTCCGCGAGCTTCGCGCCGTCAACTCGAATCCATCCTTGGCCGCTCTTCACCGGCTGATGGGCTCTGGGTTCTGGCTCAATTAGGGTTCTTCGCCTCGTTCGCGGCACTCATGTTCAACTGCGTCAACCGGGAGGATATCGGCGACGGGTACTACTCTCCCTACGACGACTCCGAATGGAGGTGAGGGGAAAAAAATCATCGAATCCTAGCCGAGATTCTGGTTTCTGGTTCTAACGCAGTTTTATTTGTAACACTAATGCAATTAATTGAACCATTTACTGGTAGGGCGGTTTGATTTGGCAAATTTCATGCTTGATTACACTAGCCATGATGATATTACATGCTGCAGACCTGTGCATAACTGCATATCAGCATATATACTTATCTGGTGTGTGTTGTAGCCTAGAGCCTTATTTGGTACCTTGATTGATAGGGCAAGTGTTTTTTGACCCTTAGCCTTCTTAGGGCCTGTTTGGCACTGCTCTAGGTTCCAGGCTTCCAGCTGCAGTGTGGAGCTGAAGTTTGTAACATAAATTTAAATGGTTTTAACAAATAATTTTAATCTATAAAGAAATAAAATGAACTATCCACATGTTTTCTAAAAGGTCACTCCACGACTCCAGTGTGGAGCTCCTAATGACCTGCTACACCAACTCCATAAAATTTCCTAGAGCTAGAGCAGTCCCTAGCCCTAAGGTTTTTCCTATGAGAGCAGAGTCTTAGGCCTATTTGTTTTGGAACTTGAAGTAGCAACTTCTTAAGAATCATTATGATAGAATCAATTGGACAGAGATTGTGATGTGTTGGATGGGATTCACTCTAAGCAGCACTTAGAAGCAATTGAGCACGGTGTAAAACTACCTAGTGATGCATTTTTCCTGTCACTGGATTGCCATGGAAGTGTGGTGGAGGCAACATAAACTACACAAACAGGAAAAAAAAGATATATACCATCTTAATGTTGTTTGCCTTCTTAAACTAAATTCAAAAGGTAGTTAGTTTATCAGAAGAAAGAAGAGAAGGTTTATTCAGTTGTCTATCTGAGATTGCCAACCTTTGTGCCAAATAAATTGAAAGTAGCAGAAGTAAAGATATAGAACTTAATTGTTATTCCCCCTGTTTCACAATACTACTCATGCGGTCTACGTACCTAGGTGGCATATTATTTGAGTAAACTGTAATAGAATCAAACCAAATTTGTGCTTCTCAGACAGACTAACAGTAGTTCTATCCAATACCACAACAGAATCGTACCATTTAATAAAAAATCTGCATAACTCTTCTACCGCCTAGTTATGCGGACTAGACAAATATTGTGATCGGAGGTACATGTAGTAAATCACTTCACAAATTATCAAATTCACAACTTGTTTCTCTACCTGCTATTTCCAAAACATGTTCTCTTAAAAATCTCACTTCTATGCACACATCACTTCATGAATTAGCAGATTCGCCAACCAGTATGGCAAGGCAGGATGTTTTCTTAAAAATGTTTGTGAGCTGCTATCTGATTTAACTTTGACCCCCTTGTTTTTGCTATATGACAAGCAAACATGTCGAATTGCAGGGTGAAGCTCTGGCTTTTTATCTCTTATGTGGTGTCTTTTGTCTCATTGGCTGGGGCAGTCGGTTTTTTGGTTCAAGATGCACTTACAGATACAGGGCCGTCTGCGTGGACCGGCACTGCTGGTGTCCTACAGTGCGTGTTTGTGTTAGTGAGGTATTCGCTCTTTCCTTGTTCAGCCCATGTATTATCTGGTCCTGCATCTGCATTGTCTGTGCCTTATATCTTATATAATATAGCTGTTTGATATATCTTGCAGTGGGTTGATCTACTGGACGTGTCACTCTGAAGATTGACTTACGAAGTATGTATGGCCAAGAGAGACAGAGGATGGTAAAAGTGAATCTGATATGGGCTTTTTGGCATGCAAATAGTGCACCGCAGTCTATTGTACTGCCTAGGCCTCGAAGTTTGGTATATAGTCGTGTACCATGATGCTTGAAATTAGTCTGTATGATTTTGTTTTTGGAATAACAAACTTTGAGGGAACATGCTGACCAATTTCTCGTGCAAAAGTTCACCGAGGTGCCCCGTTTATTATCCCCTGTTAGTATGCAGTAGCATCACCAACATTTAGATACGGCGCCATGTAAAGAACCCTGATGTTTGGAGCAATCTGAATCGTGTTACAAGATTTGGAGGTGTGACTATTAAGGTCATACATCACATCACCTGTGTATGCATGTCTAACCTAAATTCCAGTCCAGTCACAATAGCCCATCTTGTAGTTAATATTTATTATTCTTCTAATATGTAACAGAGGGAGGCGGGGGTCCAGCCAGGTCTGGCTGATCTATGAAGAAACCGATGCATTTCCCACCTACAAATGGTAACAGCAACATTTTCGTGCAGAAGTTGACGCGCGTATTGCAGCCGTTGGCACGGTGTACGACCGTCTCGGTAGACTCTTGTGATGGGTACGCTAGCTGCTTGACTTGACTGGTACTCCACTACTGGTCTTCCAGAAGGAACCTTCGTTGCCTTATCTTGCACGTCGAGCACAAACGAACGAAATCGTCGGTATTATTCGCAGTTCTACGCTGCTTCTGTTCTACGAGTTCGCTTGACTTTGACCCTGCAAGTGTTGCTCGACCGAAATCCACGAGGCTAATCAGTTAATCAGTTATCAATCATTTTCACCCCCAGCATTTACTAATTAAAATGTAGGGGCTACCTCGAAATATAAGCTCTTGAAATTTTGTTGTAAATCAATTTTTTTCTAAATTTAACCAGGTTACACAGCTTTATTATTTATGATACAAAATGGCGATCACTGGACCCATTATGAATTATGTAGTCATATATATTTTACCTCGTCAATATATTTAACCTAATATATTGTAATATTTTATTGTATACATATAGTCAACTCTAAATATTTTTTTCGCAAAATTATGCGCTGAGACTGCTTCGAACCGGGAAAGGGGCTCGTGATGATAACCGGATGTCTTAACAAGTAAAATAAAAGGGAGGGCCATCTCATCCGCAGTGAAACGTTGCAGCGCATGCTTTCCAATGATTCAACAACCTGACCACCCCCCAAAGTTATATATGTGTCACGAATAACATGACGGCAGGATGCCATAGCATATTGCCCAGTTGCCGTTCAAAGCGTATAGTTTAGTCCTGGAAGCTGCTACTCTGCCGAATGTTGCACCTAACAGGGCCTTCCCTGTCCCTTGACATAGAATGAATGTTTAGAGCACCTAACATGGCCAAATTTTAAACGCAGATCCTCCCCATGTATCCTGTTCATATCTATATCATACCAGATTTGATGTGGCCCCCCTTGTAGAATCTCAAAAAACAAAAAAAACAAAAACAAGGAACTGGGGACCGTGCATGTGGCGGTGAAAGAATCCTCCGTGGTGAGTGGTGACAGCATGGCAGTTTGGCCGTGGAGCCATTAGCTGAACCCATTAGCTGGAGCCTGGAGATTGGACCGTGGCCGTGCTGTGGTGCCTGCTTCTTTGTGCTCAACAACTAACATGCACTAACCATTCTTTTTAACTCATATGATATAATATATGCGTCTAACCAAACAAAGCACACCTTTTTTACTCATACTGTACATTGTTTCCCATAACCGGTGACGTTGGCACAAAGCCAAGCTTACAACCACCCTAGCTTCCATGTCTTCTTTCGCCGACCTTTTGTTCTGTCTACCACTAAAATTTTATAAAATAAGTCAGCAGATTTTCTAATAGGGTAGAGTTTAAATATAGACAATGAGATAACAGTTTGCTAGAGTCAGGCTAACACCCTGGACCTTCTAGTAGTAATTCTCAAGGCTTAAAGATAATTTTTTTGTTGTCTTCTAAATTCTTTTCTCGTTACTATGAGGTTTACTTGTAACATGTTGAGGCCTGGATCTAGTTAACCTATTCAAATCCATGAGCGATATACGGGACCTAACTTGAAACCATGGCCCAGGCAATAATCCAACTAAGCACCAGCTCGTCAAGGCTAATGATGTGCTACCTCCTGCCGCATCACATAACATGATTAAACAACCAAAGGACTTGCTTTGATTCCCTTGTGCCATTCTGCAGCCATGATCTAGGACACCCTGCCTTTGGATCAAAGGTAATCACAATAACATCTAGAGCATTAGTGAGTATATGCGAGAATCTAAAAGAAAACAGGGCTCCCTCGAACTCAAATGGCAAAGGATTCTAAATCTCTACCAAATTCATTCGTTACTTTATGTATACATGTATATGTGTCTAGATTTATCAATATTTATATAAATATGGCCAGGTAAAAAGAAATCTAAAAACCCTTATCATTTGAAAACACAACCATTTTCCTTTTATTTTACCTGACAGGGAGGTACCATCTCCTAGACCCCTTGACCCAAAACTCACCCTACACGGCAGGACACCCGTCCAAATCCAAGAGCAACATATTTACAGAGTAGATATGTATGATAAATAAAATGAGTGAAGAAAAAGAAAAGGAGGAGGAAAATCTTTTCAAAATCAAAAGTGGGAAGAGGAGGAAGGCAACAAAGTAGGGGTCACGCGTTCCGTAGCAGAGTTTCAGCCGGCCAGCTTCCTCCTTCCCACTAGGCCAGGGCCAGGCTCGGACGGCTTGCCGCCTCTGTGAGCGCCGCCTTCTTTGACGCCTGCCTCCGTCCCGCCGCTGCCTCGCCCCAAATCTCCGAGCGTGTTTGGCCGAGCTCCACGGGAAGCTCTCTTCTTTGCTGAGCAGCTCCTCCGGTAGCCGAGCTCGCGCTACCTGAGCTCAGTCTTGTTTCCCCATCCGAGGCCAAGATTCGGAGCGCCGCCGAGGGAAGGCGATGAAGGGGAAGGGCGGGGCGATGGACAGGAGGTCCGCCAGGTGGAGGGTGCTGGTGCTCTGCGCATTCAGCTTCGGCCTCGGCATGCTCTTCACGGACCGGTGGGTCTCCCTCTCCCTCGCTGTAAGCTTTGGATCTCGCCGTGCGATTCCTTTGCTCTTGGGCTTCTTGGGGGTTCCTCACCTGGGGTAATGGCGACTGTACGTTGAAAAGATCGAGTTTTCATTGGCCCTTATCGCGTTTGAGATTTGGAAGTGTGAATAAGTTCTTAGTTCAGTCAATGGCGTTTTGAAATTTGTCTGGAGCGAGATTGGTTGGATTCGTAGCGGTCTTTTCTTTTCTTACTATTTTTTTCTCCGATCTTTCCCTGTCGGAGCTCATGGCGATCTGGGTTGGTGGAAAGATCCTTTTTTTTTTTTAATTTCTCAGAACGGGAGATCGCGTTTTGATGTCGACTGGTGTGGGTGTCTTCATGTACCTGCACCCTTACCTGCTCATGCGTGCGTGCGTGGTTTGGTGCTGCAAACGGCTTATTATGTTCATCCTGCCAAGCGCCATGTATGGAGGCAAGGTTGGATTTTTACAGTGTTTTCTGAACGGGTTTTCATCAAACGCCTGTCTGGGATCTCAAAACGCGAATAGGGGCAAAACTTTTGTGGTAGAACTCCAACAAGCGACTACTCTCAGCTTTGTGCTATACAGTACCAAATAGCGAGCTTGGATCACCAGCAATCGCCTTCATTCGTAGGCACCCTTGTTTTGTCATATTTGCATGATTTATATTAGGATATTACTGTATGTCTGCGCATTTTGGCCGTAAGTACGCTTCTCAAAGTGAAACAATTGTTTTTTTTTGTCTTCAATTACTAATTCCTACTTGCTGGAGGAACGGGGATATATTTAATATTTTCATTTATGAAAACTTGTGTTTGGAAATTGGAACCGTCTAGGCACTGCGGCCGATTTAATTTTAGCTCCCCCAAGCCCCAGCCTTCCAAAGTAGAAAATAAATCTTTAAAGCCAGCTTGTATTCTTTACTTGAAAGAGAAGTGGTGGGCGTATTATACTGAGATCTCTATTATATTTGAAATAACAATGGGCTATGGACTGATTTGCATCCAAGATCGAATTTCACTCTTCAAAAACCAACTTTTATGCTTTACATGAAAAATAGGTACTACTCTCTGCCCCAAAATATAGCTATTCCTAGGCCTGTCTTGAGTCAAACTATATTACGTTGACCAAATGTATATGAGAATATAGCAAGATCATGCCACCAAGTTTCAAAAAAAAAAAAAAAAAAACTATGCCACCAAACTACTCCCTCCGTCTCAAATTATAAGAGGCTCTAGCTTTCTTTTTATTTGTCCACATTTCCACATTCACACTGAATGTTTATTAATCTAGACACATATTGAACACACATACATGGAGAAATGAATGAATATAGTTGAGGCCTACAACCCATTATAATTTGGGACAGAGGGAGTATTATCAGATCAACCATGAAATATATTGAATATATTATCATGATGATGTACTTGTTTGATGTCGTAATGTGAATGTTTTTCCCTGTAGTCTTGGTCAAACCTGAGATAATATGACTTAGGACAACCTAAATATAGCTATATTTTGGGACGGAGGGAATACTGCTGTCCATAATATATCTGGATAGAAACTTGAGCTATAGATTTACTTGGAGTCAGTTACCTAAACATCTAATGAATTCGGTCATGATGATGACTATTTTTAGAAGCAGATAAGTTGACATGAGCTGTGTCATACTGTAAGGGTAATTGCATTTTTCATGATTCCAAAAAGTTTGCTTTGAATAGCACATTCAGAAATTGAATAAGAGGTCCTTTGTATGTTTTTACAGTTTCCCTTGAGAAATTAATATGGTTGCTTTTACAGATTCTGGACAGCACCGGATACCAGTAACCACATCATGTCTCAACGCCGAAGGCAAGATCAAGAGCTGCAACTTGTATCAGAGGATTGCAACACAAAGAGGGTGGGTTCCACTTCGATTTGTGTGGTTTATCCATGAATTTTTATTACTTGTTTTTTGGCTGAAACTTTTGAATATAAATTTGGATACAGAAGCATAGGGAAGACAAGGATATTATGGGAGAGGTAACAAAGACCCATGAAGCCATACAGTGAGCTCCTTCAATTCATATAGGGTTCAATTTAAGAATGCAACCATGCTTGAGTTATTTGAATCTGAGGACTTTTCCCTGGAATTTTTTATGGTGTTAGATCATTGGATAAGTCCATCTCAACGCTGCAGATGGAGCTTGCAGCAAAGCGGAGCACACTGGAGCTGCTCCGTTCTAGTGGTTCACCAATAACCTCTGAATCTAGTCAACCAAGGAAAAAGGCATTTGTTGTCATTGGAGTCAACACTGCGTTTAGCAGCCGCAAGCGGCGTGATTCAGTCCGGGAGACATGGATGCCTCAAGGTGTGCAGTTGCTGTTGTAGTACTTTGAACAGTGTGCATGCCTATTAGATTTGCACAATGGTTAAATTCTCAGTCCGTATCATTCTTCAGCAACTATTTCCAAGTTTCTTTACTGAACTCTAAAATTTCTACTACATCGCTACGCATCAAATTCAAATTAGTACAGCTAAAGTAAGATTCTGCTTGCATTATCTTGCCCTCTTTACATGAAACAAGCTAGACTAGGTTTGATAGTTTTTTCAAGAAAGTTTTCAGGTATTATCAACTATAATATGGAACAAACAGCTCGTATTTTGCCTGTAGCTGCTCATTTAAGTGTGTACATTGTGGTATCATCCTTGCTTAATTCCCGTGGATGCCACAATCAGCAGAATTTTGGTAAAATTCTCTTATTATTGTTAGGTGAAAAGCTGCAACAATTAGAAGAACAGAAGGGAATAGTTATCCGCTTCACTATCGGGCACAGGTAAACAGATAGTTCTTGTATTTCTAGTACTTTTTTTAAGTTTGTTACTGTTTGCATTGAATGTGTATTACATGCTCTTGTAATAATTTCAATTGAACATTCATTTCGTTTTCCATGATAGAATGAAATTACTCCTGGTCCTTTTATAGAATGAAATTACTCTTGATCCTTTTTCTTTATCATCTATCTACTACATATACAAATAATTGTGATTCAGATGCATAATTTGCCATGACGATATTTTGAATGATATACAAGTAATATTACACATAAAAAGGAGTAATACACAGGCAGTCTCTAAACTATTTCAGGATTCTCTAGGTCCCCAAACTGTCAAATTGCAAATCCAAATCCCCAATCTATTCATGCAAGTCTGAAGCAGCCATTCCACAGCCAAGAAGTTATGCTTCAACATTGAATGCGACATGTGGGTCCGCATAACAGCAATTCATTTTATTATTCTCTCTCCCCACCGACACCTGCTCGTGGACTGCCACCTGGCACCTCCTTCAGACAACGGTCCTCCATCTGTCTCCCCCTGTGCTCTTTGTCTCCCTTTCTTCTTCCTCATCCTCTTTGTCTCTCTAGATGGTGCATCCTTCCTCAATTGCCCTCCATTTGTCTCCCCTCTGCAGTGCCCTCTGATAGCGACATGTGTGAGGTTGTTCGCTCAACCTCCTCCGCTCCTAGTACTCCAGCTTCCTTAGCCTCTTGAACTACATGGAGGGAGCGATGAAGAACTGGCGCCGACAGTCTAGTGTGGGGCCTTTGAGCCGGAGTGCAAGCGTGGTCATATGTGTTTGATAGTGAGATTGGGACACCAATGGCCATCGATGGTGCATGCAGCATGGGTTGGTGGTTGTAGGGCTGAGGTTGGGTGCTTACAGCGTTGCATGCAGTAACCACGGATCTGAGCAACGCTTGGACTGGAGGCGTCTGTGCCCGCTGTCTCATAGGTGCCATCGGGCGAGTTGGCGGCTGCAAGCCAGACAATGACCATGGTGTTTAGGCCGCTCAGAGCCAAGGGTGGTGGCTCTGCAGGTCCTAGGGGTGAGCGACGGACATGGCACCTTAGCGTGCAGAGTGCCTCACGAAAGCAATTGTGTGCATGGAGGAGCTCATGGTCGATGGCTATCTCTTGCACTAGAGCTGGCCAAATGGGCTGGGCCAGATCGGCAGACACAAGGTACACAAAGTTCATTTGTTATAGCATCCGTAGCAAGTGACCACCAGTTGTGTCATCCCGCTTGGAAGCAGATTGATCCAAGCTATTTTGTCCATATTGAGTCCCTCTAGGTGTATGTGGCCAATGGAGACTAATATGGATGGCATGCATCTTGATCCAAGCTATGAAGATGTTGATAGAGTGCATGAAAGGGGTAAAGTACATAAACAAAAGGAGGATAGGAGTATCATAGCTGTGTTGGATTGCCTCGGGCCCTTGGTCCATCAGGCCTATCGTACCATGGGCGGGCATGGTATGATCGTTCCATGGGTCGTCCCTCAGGCACGGGCCGGCATGGCAATGCCCATTTACCTTTCGTGCCTAAATGGGTCATGCCGTAGATGTGTTGTGTTGTGCTGGGCCATACTGCCTATTTGGACAGGGGTTTGTCTTGCACGATCCAGGGCCGTGCGAACATGGCTCCTAGCGGGGCCGTGGCCACTCCATGCTCCATGACACATGCACCTGTGCTGCTCACTGTGATGTCTGTCTCTCCCGCGCTGCGCGCCCGGTAAGTTAGCACCCAAGGTGGTGCTCCATCAGTCTGCATCCATCCCTCATGCAGTCATGCTCCTCGGCATGTTGAATCCTCGGGCCCGACTCATTAAATAGAGGAAATTAGAGCACCATGCTGGAGCGCCTCATTAGCTCCTGAGCTGTTGCGTGGCTGTTTTGGACTGGGATTGAGGTAGTTAAATAGATTAGGGACCTAGATCTGCAGTTTTGTAGTTTTGGGACCTAGATGAGAATCCCAAAATAGTTTAGGGACCTCCCATACAATTGAGACTATAAAAAAATATCGCTCTAATTTCTAAACTATAGCTTTCATCATTTTTTGTGCTAGGAACTGCAAGATGTAATAGCATATAGCCTTATGCTTTCAGAGGTGCGAAAGACTTGCAACAAGCTGATCTTGGCATTAATTAGCAAACCACCTCAAGCCCCTGAGTTCTGTTACTGCAATTGTAATCTTGGAAAATTTTCTTATTACATTAACCCATGTCTCATTCTTCGTCCAGCTATGACCAAAAAAATCTAAAACTCCATTGCAGTCTGTCGAATGATGGAACTCAATTCACTACCTCTTCTATTTGTCCCCCAAAGACATTTATTTTATGTTACAAGCATTTCATCCCTTACTTAAAAAAAGGCACCTTCTAAAATTTGGATTAAAATCTGCCTGTTTTGTTCGCTGCACAGTGCTACATCCAATAGTATACTGGACAAAGCAATAGATTCAGAGGATGCTCAGCATCACGACTTTCTTAGACTGGTGAGGATGTACTCTTCAATAACTAGTGAATTCAACTATACTTTTCTGGCACTAGCCCTGATTATTTTACTGTCTCTGGTTTGTTTAATTTTGCAGGACCATGTGGAGGGATATCATGAGCTCTCAGCTAAGACCAAAATTTTCTTCTCTACTGCTGTTGGCATCTGGGATGCTGACTTCTATGTCAAGGTCGATGACGATGTGCATGTGAACTTAGGTGCTTATCTTTTCCTTGAACACAATGACTTCTTATTGGATGTTTTTTTGACTCGGTTTTGTTTGTTGATGCATGCATATGACCAAAACAGGAATGCTTGCGACAACCCTTGTTCGGCATAAATCGAAACCAAGAACTTATATTGGCTGCATGAAGTCAGGCCCAGTTCTTGCAGACAAGTAATGCTTACTACAGTCTGTAGAACATGGATTTAAATGCTAGATTTGAAGTACTAACATATGCTCTATTCATATAGGAATGTGAAGTACCACGAACCTGAGTACTGGAAATTTGGGGAGGAAGGAAATAAGTACTTCCGTCATGCTACAGGGCAGATATATGCCATTTCAAAAGATCTTGCGACTTATATTTCAATCAATCAGTAAGTTTTTGTTAATGCTCATGCCATACAAAAGGGGGCCTGTCATCAAGAAAACTAATGATGCAAGTGGTCTTTATCAGGCCTATCTTGCACAAATATGCAAATGAAGATGTGTCGCTTGGATCATGGTTCATTGGTTTGGAAGTTAATCACATTGATGAAAGGAACATGTGCTGTGGAACTCCACCAGGTATGTTTCATTGTATTGAACAATGGCTTCTTCACATGTTTCTCCTCTGCCTTCTCCTGATTGTGAATACAAAACCCCACAGATTGCGAGTGGAAAGGGCAAGCTGGCAATGTCTGTGTAGCGTCTTTCGATTGGAGCTGCAGCGGCATATGCAAGTCTGTGGAGAGGATCAAGGATGTACATGCTCGCTGTGGTGAAGGGGATTCAGCAGTTTGGAGTGCTCTTATCTAGCACATGCCCTCATTTTGCCCGTAAATATGTAGCATACTTGGTGAGCTCTCATGGTAGACACCTCTTAGGCAACTCCCCAAGTGAACTCCACAGGACCCAAAGATCATGCCCGGTCAAATATGATCTTGAACTGCAGAAAATGGCATGTTGCCAATGGTAACTTTGGCTTGGCAATTCCACAGCAACACTTAGGTCATCGGATGCTTGTTGGGACACTTTGGTAGCACACTGTCATGTTGGTGACTTTGGTGGTGTTAGAAATTCCATTAGTAGGGGTTGCAATTGATGTTGCTGACCTTGCGTGTAGGGGCTAGGGCTAAGTTTCTTAGCTGTTGTGTATCAAAGCAGATCATGTAACGTAGACTCCATTGTCTTGTGCAAATTTTGACAAATTCTTTTGCGAGATCCTTTAACTCTTCTGTTGTTCATGAAAGAGTGTACCATTAAGCAGTCAGTGTGGTCTGTGGAAAGGGCGGACAGGCAACATGGCTACATCATGGGTTGCAAACTTGCAATGCTACAGGAACAGGAACCAGATAAAATTTGCAATCTTTTTCATGTGGACTTAGGATGTAAATAGGTCGTTTTTCATGAGTTGCCACAGAGCCCATGAAAAAATAACCGATTTGTAGGTTCCTGGGCTACCGGGATATAATGGTTTATTTACACTTCCCCACGCAAAAAGAAAAAAAAATCAGCGTGATGCCACCACATAATGCGGATCCGAACTAACCTTTAAGGCTGCGTCATATTTTCATCTTTTCATGTCAACTCAATATGTTTCCAAATGCAAACGATGACATGTGGGAACATAGCCTATCCTTTCAGAGGGCAGCACAGCCAGCACCGGACTTACACGGGGAAACCCCAAACTCCTCAGTGTGCAAAAGAAACTGTCAGAACTATCTGTGAACACTAAATCCCTAACTGATGGACATGCGGCAATAGAAAAGAAAAAATATCACCTTGTTAACAATCTAAGACAAAAACTCATGCCAAAAATGGTTGCCATTTGTTCTCAGCACCTCTACATGACCTTCATCGCTCGAAGGTCCATAGGCACAGCATTTGCAAACAACTCTAGTGGCACTCTGTGGTCTCTGCTACATGCTTTGAGGAATTTGCTAGGTTCCCATTGCTTTTAGCCCCCTGTACTCTTATGCCGCTGCAGCTTTTTGTTTAGCTCTGCCCGTTAATTTGGAGCAGAATGCTCTTGATGTTATCATTGGACTCCATAGACTGAAGCTTCTTCTTGAGTGCCTCGCAGCCTTTTACCTTCACAAGATCAGAATTGATGTCACAAAAGGTGTTGTGGTGAAAAATGGATAGAATGAATCAGTAATCACTGGGAAAGTGGAAATAACCACTGGGAAATTAATGATGCAAAACAATGACTTACAGTGTCTGCGATCTCATTGAAACCCAAAGGTTCCACTTGCACTATTTCATCTTCTCTCCAGCCAAGCAACGTCAGGAAATGCTTATCTTCTGGAGAAATGTCAGCTGGATGGTCCCAGTCACCTGGTTCAGTAGCCTCTGATGTTGAACTAGCCTCCTCATTGCCAGACTGGGATCTATTCCACCCATCATCTGAATCTGCGGGTGTTGAGGATGAACTGCCTTCTGCGCTGTCTGATAGGGACAACTGAAATCCCTCATCACCTGTGTCAGCAGCCTCAGATGATGAGTCAGCTTCTCTTGTTTGCACTAGAAGCTGCTGAGGTATCCCATCTGCAACGCTTGGTTTCAAGGATGGAATGTTCTCATCAGTATCAGATAGGTGCCTCTGAGACCCATCAGAAGAAATTGTTTCTTCACAATAACACTTCCCGTGCTCCGTGCATTTCATTTCAGAAGGGAACAAAGAAAAACCATCTCCAAGATTAAGGGAAGAATCCTGCTTCACATTATCTAAGCTGGATGGGGATCCCTGACTCCCTGACTCAAAGGCTGAGCTTGAACCATTTGAAGATTTGATCCTTAACATCTCAAAGAATTTATACTTGTCTTTTGCATTTGATTTTCTGTCACCACATGGGCCTTGCAGGGGTAGAGGATGCTCATTGGTGCCAGACTTCAACCTTTGGCTCACAACTGTTTTTTTCTGTGTTTCCATTGAAACCAAAGGAGTTGGAGGAGGACTCATAGATTTGATAGGGCAGTCTTTGGCAGTTTGTGCAGCACCATTTTGATCTCGACTGAGGATTCGGAAACTTCCTGACTGCGAGAGCTTTGAAATATCGGCTTTAACTGGAGCTCTGATAGAACCATTAGCAGACTGTATTTTTAACTGTTGTGCAGCCTTAGTAGGACCAGTAGGATCTCCAAGCCTTGTACCTTTTGTTTTCAAAGAACTAAGCACCTGGACAAAGATTGTAAACAATCAGTTACATTCATACACAAATTTGGCAATTTACTAAGCACGAAAACATAATGAGGACAAGCAAAAGCAAAAATGCTTTAGGACTTCCAAGTCCGCAATGTCTAGCATCTGGATAAAGAGAACTTTTGGACATTTTCTTCAAAAAGAAATGTACAAACCGTCCACATCACATTAAAAACCAATAAAGGTATTAGTAAACTTAACTGATAAACAAGGTTGATTCAGACATGCATAATATTGGATTTTTCTTACCCATACATAAGGTATTATGACTTCAATGAAACTGTAAGCGAATAAAGTATGTATAGCTTGTAAAAGTAGAAGTTTTTTTTATCAACAATTGAACTTTGTTGCTTGGAATAGGAGGAAAACCATGTGCCTCTACTAACTAGCCCCAAAAAAACTTCGACTAATGTTATGTATGAAATATTTATTTTGATTGATAACGATGCATCTATTTCATTACACATCAAATATTCACAACATGGAGTAAATATGTCTATGTAGCACTGCAACAAATAAGGCACTTCCACATGGGTGTGAAGCTATTTACAGGGAGAAAGATAGGGCATCCCCAAGAAGCATCATCACTTGGTGCAATTTTCAGCTAATATCAACTACACAAGGAAAAATATGGAATTTACATTTTGAGTATGCCAGTTAAATATTTTCATTATACCCTTTTCTTCTACCTTCCATTTTTCTTCTGATGAAATATTATTCAGGGTTTATTGTAACTCCATAATGAATTGGTTCCTGTTTTAGGTGCATTTCAAGCTTAATCTGCTATATTGGCATATATCACACTATTTTATGAATGATGCGTAACATGTGCACAGGATACTTTTGTTCTGAAATGAATCAACCACTCAAATTATGAAATAGTGTTGTCTATGCAGTAAATAAGGCAAAAGACTCAAAATGGCCAAGGATCGGTTATGTCTTTTGCTACAAGTACCAACAATATGATCATGCTCTTATCCAAAGGATGCACAATCATATAAATGATGGACGGCATAGATGAAATAATTGCAGAAGAACTTACAGAAGATTTGCTTGCTGGAGGCGTAAGAGGTCTTAGAGTTAATTGCCTCCAGGTTCTTTCTTCAATCTTCTGAGCCTCAATAGATAACTGCAATGAAAAAGGTACATCATAAACTTTGAAAGCCAAATTTTGAATGGCAAGTGTCTAATAAAAAGCACACATAAGCATTATATGCAGTGGTTCACTCGTTACCTGAGGCCTAGTGGAAACTCTCAGAGGAGCTTGCATCACTGTTTCCGCCATGCTTAATGTGGTCCCACTGTTTGGCACCACTTCGGACTGCTTACTAGGAGCATTTTGTAATAGTGAAGATGCGGGTAGGCTTTTGTTTGGATCATCTTGTAAAGGAAGATCTGCTAGCACGGAATTCCAGCCATCTGATGTAGATATCCGAGGTACATTCTGAATAGGAGTGCTGATACTGGAAAATGGGACTTTGCTTATGCCTTGCCTTCCATTTTTGTCCTCTGAACTAAGCTGTGGAAATTCTCGTTCAAAGGTTATGCTAGCAGCATTGCTGGACTTGCTTACGACGTTACTGATAGAAGCATTGCTTATGGAGGTCCCGACAGCAGCATTGCTTATGAAGGTCCCCATAACTGCATTGCTAATGGAGTTATCAGTAAAAGTTCCAGTACTAACAACAGTATTGCTTTTGTCATCGCTTCTAGAAGAACTAATTGCATTATTTCTAGAGGCACTACCATTATTCAGGCTAACTACTCCCTTACTCCATGTGTCAGCCTTCGCATGGGCACGATTCATCCTATCCCTTTCAGGTCTGCATGAGCCGAAGGACTTGAAATCATCGCGATCTGCAGCAGCTGACCTACTCTCCCTATCACGGGAATCAAAGCCCCTCTCCCGATCCTTGTTCCTTGCAAAATTGTTATAGCCCCTTGATTTACCCATTCCATCCCGGTCAGGTCGTCGAGATCCATTCGAGCCTGAACTTCGCCGTGATGAAGATTGTCGGGAACTACGGTCACGGTCGTGTGCTGAAGAGTGGTTTCTTGATGAACCACCTGTACCTTGATAATCTAAAGCGTCCAAGAAAAATATTTGTCATTAGCATAAATAAATGAAAGTTTTGCAACACAGAACAAAATGACGCTTATAGTTGATTTGACATGTAGGACACTACCATAAAACCACTTGAAAACATTCAGAGTGATGTCACTTTGATGAACAAATAGTGAAAAACATAACCTCATTACAAAAAGAGTTCATAAAATGGAAATACAAGATGGAACCTGAACAAAAACCATGCAAAGCAAAAACAGTGATAATATTAGTACGCAGGCAGCGAGCCAGCGACCACACTGCAACAATGGCATTTATTTCTGAACACAAGGCCTAAGTAATTGTACTAAATAAATCAACCAACACATAGCATTGTTCATCCAGAACAACCCAAAAGAACTAGTTTAAAGTACAACATAACTTCCTGTCCCACTCAAATGCTATTTTAGTTATAACATAATGGTTTGCAAGTACGTAATTTTATTTTATTTTTCTCTCCCCGCTTAGAAAATGTATTGAATTCTGTTTGGTAGTATTACCTCAATTAGAGAGCCATGTAATGAATGAAAAGTACAAATATACATCATATACTGCAAGGGATTAACACCACTCTTGTTTTATGTGTGTAAGGCCAATACAGATATATGCATTTTCCACCAAGAGTGTCGACATCTATAAATTGTAGACAACACAAGCACCACGTCTGATATATGGAACAATCAATTCGCGCTAATATGGCCATGTAAATAACAACACGTTTGTTTACCGTTTCCTTGGAACCAGCTTCAGCAAGAAACACATGAATTTCTGAATAATTCCCATAATTGCTACATTACTATCATCAATAGCACAACTAGAAACTGCCTCTAGATTACATGGTCAAGTAGCAAGATTAACTGCCTATACTTGTTCATATAGTAAGTATAGCACTTGGGATGATTAATGCATATGAAGCACAAGAACAAATCAAAAGCAATGCTTTTACAGGCGTTACTTCGTAGCCCAATTAGAGTGAAGTTTCAAATCTAACAAACCCAATGTGGTGTTGCTATCGCATTACATCAATAGCACAGCACCATACCCTAGCAGACCACAAAGGACTGGAAATCGGGGAGGCCCGGCCCGTGAGTTCACCTGAGCGGGAGGAAGCTGTAGCCCAGATGTTCGCAGCACCGGCTGGCCTGTCCAGCCATTGCGGCTTGAAAGCAGGAGTGGGCGTGTCCTGCGCCATGGCTGCAGGCACCACTCACCGTCCACCCACTGGCCACGGTTGAGATGCCGGGCCAGGGGTGGACCTGCCGTAGGGCATGGAAAGAAAAACTACACCCGCCCTCCCCCGGAGTAGATTGGTCCTGCGCGCTGGAGAATACGAACCTAATCAAAACACGGATGAAAATATTAGACTAGATTAAATTAGCAGGGCACCACGAAGCAAACCAATCCGTTCCAGTACCAGAGGGAGCGGAAGACGGAGGGCGACGCCTCCGGCGGGAAGGAGGAGGGCCCGGCTTGGCGCACCCCGTGGGTCACCGGCCGGCGGCGAGGCCGCCGATGGCGAGGCGCACCAAATTGCGGCGGCGGCGCGGCAGTAGGGATTAAACCCTCACCTTCTAGAGGCCTAGGTCTTAGATTGGGCCTCGCACCGCACGACGGGCGCCCCGGCCTCGGTTCGGATTGACTCTCCAAGAAATCAAAGCAAACAGTCTGCGGGAGGATGAAGAAGGCGGCGGCGGCGAGATTGGTCGGGAACTCGGGATTGGCGGTTTCGCCCGGCGAGACGCTCGCGTTTCCTGTTGCCTCGGCGAATTCGGCGGCTGCGGTGCGGGGTGGGAGGGGGGCAGGGGCAGCGGAAGCGAACAAAAAGAAATTTTTGCAAAAGGCTTGCGGATATATATTCGTGGGTTTTATATATTTGGCACGCTACGACCCGGGTGAATCACGGTCGGTTCGTTGGAGAGAGACCTGAACTCGGGCTCTTCCCTTCTTATTTTCGTTCTTGTTCGCTATAAATGGAATGGTGAATCTTTTTCAGGAATCAGATAAAAAAATAAATAACAAATATAATAGAAATTAAATGGTTTTTTTGCGGAAAAAATAAGTGGCTAGGTGTTTTAGAATTTGGTGACAAGTTGGACAAAGTGACGACTTATGTTGCGCTTTTGAGTTTTGCAGCGGGGTTGGACTGCTCAGCCTGTGTTCAGCAAAAGCGCCAAAGGGCAGAAGCTATATCATGGCGACACTGCACATAAAGTGGAGTTTGAATTAGTCCTGTATTTTGGTCATCCTCTGAAAATCAGTCTTATCTATCTACTCTATCTATATCTATATATTTATTTGTACTTTGTAAAAGAGCAAGTTTAAGAGATATTTTGCACCTAAATATAATCTATCTACCAAATCGAGCAAGTTAAGAGAATATTTTAACCTAAATATAATCTATCTACCCAATCGTATAGTCCATCTCGTAATTTATGCGGTCCCATGGGCCACGATCACTTAATCCTTCACATTGCTTCCGCAACACTTTCGGTGCTTTGCTATTTCTATACCACACTTATCCATTCGATGATAGACTCGTAAGAGTTTCTACCACCCGAGCATTTTTTTCACCAAATGTTCATCTACCCGCCTCCAAACTCTCATGTCGTGCCCAGCATGAAGCCAACATGGAGGAGCTTCGTTCGGCTCAAAGGAGGAAGAAAAAGGAGTGAAGGAAGATATGTAATGGGTTGGTCCCATTAGCTAAGAGTGAGAATAGGAGTGTGGCCATAGGGTAGCCTAGGCCACGGAGAGGAGGTCGCCTAGAGTGGGAGAGGGAGGGAAGCAAGTTGTGAGAAGCTAGGCTAGCTCTGGCATACTATGAGAGAGCAATAAGGGAGCCGAGCTGCTAGGATGAGAGAAGGGGAAGGAAGGAGATGTGGGTGAGCCTAGAGGCCAGCTAGGGTAGGAAAGAAAGAGAGGAAAAATAGACGGGTGGAAAAGAAAGGAGGAGAAAGGGCGTGTATGGTGAATTTTTGGAAAAAGGCTTTTGAGAGTGTTTTTTTGGAGTAAAAAGGGATGTTGAGCTCATTGTTAAACAAAAATCTAAAAATATATTTTGAATTTGAGGAAGGTTTGAGATTTTTGAGACTGATTTTCATGGGTACCCTCTAAATCAAGTATATTTTCTTTAATTGCGTCGCTATCCCCAATCCAAATTTTAACCCTAACCCTATCTTTTTATGTAAGCCAAACAATAGTCCTCTTTAACATCCCCATGTGCCATCAAAACTGGTTTAACCTAGTTAGAGGTTGTCATTGACAGTGCTAGCCTAGGTCATCAGCCATCACCATGAGTTCGTGACCACAACAAACATGCATTTGGTGATCGGTGGTGCCCTCATTGCCCACCTCGAAACTAGGCTTATGAGCTATGACTACAATTGTAAGTGCAATCAACCTCCACGAGGGTTTTAATGACTGTCGACAAAGGATTAAAAGTGACTAATGGTTTTCATGAGCTTGGTTATAGTGATAATTCAAATGAAAATGTGGTGAAACCGCCCAACTTAACCTAGTTTAAACACATAACACGGGTTTTGCGCCTAAACCGGATTGAGCCCGGTAGTCCGTCAGGTCCTCAAAAGGCCCTGACTACGCCAGACAGAATCAAATATACACCAAGTGACTCATAAAGAGTCTTTGGGTTTCTCCAATATCAGAAGTTTGATTAATAAACTTTAATAAAGACAAATTATGTGAGAATAAGAACAAAAGTTTTTATTAATTATATAACAAAAGTACAAAAACTTACAGCGGAGGCGAGAACCAAACGATGGAACTCTGATATGTAAGTGATAACGTTACGTAAAATCAACATCGAGCCTACTAGTGTTGTTTCACTTTAAACAAAATAAGAACAAAAAAGGAAGCTTGAGCATCTGGTTTCTTTATTTCTTCAACTTTAAGAGGTATAAGCCATAAGAAGAACACCTAGTTTTAATGCTTTCTTGCAGAAGATGAATGAGCCAGAGACTTTATACCTGAAAAAGAGTTAAAGCCACAATCCTGAATACTAATTACTCAGCAAGACTTATTCGACCACTAGGTCTAAACTCAACTTTGTAACCTATGACTGATCTGGTTAGGTCAACTCACACTGTAGCTGCCTAGAAATAGATCCTTAGCTTTTAAGTTTTATCTTCTTTTAATTATTTCCTACAATTACTAGGTTATCTCTATTCTATTATCAAACAAAGGCAAGCACTTTGCGAAATCATTCTTAACAAAATCATTATTCTTCTTAACTACGCGTTGGTGATGATTCGACTCTTACACCTGGTAAGCCTAGCAATTCGAATCGATTTTATACTCCCAGGAATAATATTCAATCACCAGCCATATGCATGTACAACGACACCGCATATGATAACCTAACATCCAGTGCCACCTGGTTAGAACTGCCCTCACCGAACCCGGGTGTACAGTCCATTGACCCCCGCCAGTCTGTAAGGATCGGATGCCCAAGAGGGGGGTGAATTGGGCTAATTTTAAACTCTAATCGAAAAGGTCTTTGCCCTAATGAATCTACCAATTAGCCCACTTCACCATCTAAACGAAAACTACACTAATCAACTAGAAAGATCACACCTACTCATGCTAGTAATAGAAGCAACCCTACTCATGCTAGTGGTAGAAATGAACCTACTCATGCTAGTAACCATACATATGATTAAAGCAAGGGAGATACTAGCCAAGAGTAAGCTAAGCATGGTGACTACTAGATGCAATCCATAAAAGCAGCAAGAAAGAGACAGCATCAAGTAGAGGAACAAGGGGAAGAGACAACTGAATTTTTTTCGTGGTGTCGGAGGTTTGGCACCCTCCCCTAATCCATGTTGCGGCACACACTAGAGTGTTTTGCCGCCTTCCATGCTGGTGGGCGCTAACTAAGAGTCTCCGTGCGCCATCCCGGCAAGGTGGAGCTCAAGCCTTGTACAACTTTGTTCTTTGGGCTTCCACAACTCCTTGGCAAGCTCCGAGAACGCACTCCGGTCACCAAGTCCGCCTAGGTGCTGCCAAACATCAAGAGTAACAAGCATCTGGTCTTCACTTGATCTTGATCCTCACCAAGATGGATGCACACAAGCCTTGACCTTGAACTTGCTCTCAAAGTGTGAATATATAAGTGTATGGAGCAAAGAGTGAAGCACAAGTGGTTCTCTGAGTGTATAATGTTTCTGAAGTGTCAAAGAGCACCAAATGATCTTGGTGAGCCCATATATATAGCCCTCAAATAAAGAGAGCCGTTGCAAAAGAAGCCTGGCTGACGCAGTGTAGACCGTATGATACGGTCTATGCCTTTTGTGAGGACCGGACTATACGGTACACTCACTTTTCCAACGGTCACTGAATGCCTGTGTCACTGTACTATGGTTCGGTGTTTGGTACGGTTTACTCAAACCGTACTATACGGTCCACGCTCGACCGAGTTCCAATCAAAGTGCATACCCTCGGCTTTCATGGTACTGTTGATGGACGGTCATGCATACTGTACTATACGGTCCTTTGTCCACTGAGTTCCATTCAAAGTGCATACCTTCGGGTTTCTTAGGACGGTCCACGGACGGTCTTCACAGACCGTACTGTACAGTCTATTGCCAACTGAATTTCCAACCAAGTACATACTTTAATTCTTTGGTCTGTGGAATGGTACGTTTACACTAAATCGGACCATCATTTCCAATGGATTTGCGTGAACATACGACTTCGTCCGAAAAATATCTCTTCTCGTTATATGGTACGTTCCGTGGAGCTGATCCAGATCGGACCGTACGGTCCTTGCGATGTTGCTCTGATCTTTGCTTCTTCAACGAGAGTTGATCCATCCTTTGAACTACTATTTCCTTGAGTTGGTATAGCTTGCACCTTTGCTGTCGTACAGTCTTTTCATCTTGTGTGTGCATCATCTCTTGGCATATCTCAAGATCAAGCTTCAACCATTGACCCCCCTTAATAGTGTGGACGCTATAGAAACTAAAGAGCCCTATCTAAGCAAGGATCCTCCAACACCCATGATCCTTGACTCTAGAAGAGTCCTTAGCCTTCGAGATACGAATGAAAGCCATGTCCTCATAATTTGAATCAACCTTAGTAAGTAGGAGCCATAATGTGAAGTTCAATGAGCAACTAAAATGTTCATCTTGTTAACCCTGCACTCATGAGCTTATTAGTAACAATTAAGCTTGTCATTCAATCACCGAAACTCACCTAAGGGCCTAGATGCTTACAATCTTCCCCTTTTTGGTGATTGATGACAGATAAAAGATAGCAAGAGTAGAGATGGTAAAAGAATTAAGAGCAACTCCAGCTACTCTAGCCTTAGACAGGGAATAAAGACAAATAAAACAAACGGAGCTCGAAGGCTCACCCAAAGTGAATTAGACATGATAAACAAGCGTGCATACACATGAACCAAATGTCATGTCCATCCACAAGATCCAAGAGATGCGAATATCATACACACAGATGTCTAAGAGCAAGACACACCCCAAAAACCCGCAAGACAAAAGAAAAAGAATCTACCCCTACCATCTCATACACACAAATGTCTAAGAGCAAGACACACCCCAAAAACCCACAAGACAAAAGAAAAAGAATCTACCCCTACCATCTCACTCCCATCCTATGTCTCCCCCTTTGTCATCAAGGACCAAAGAGGGGATCTAGCCACTCCGAGGAGGTGGAGGAGGGCGACGAGCTGAGAACTGGAAGTGGTCGCCGTCGTCGTCGTCGTGGTCAGAGTCCGTCATCTCTGAAGCGATCCTGTCTACTGCTGTCAGCGGTGACTCCAGAACATCTGCTGACTCTGTGGCCTCGGCTGCCGTGTCCGTCTGTGCGGTGGCTAGAGGGGGCTCCCCATTCTGAGAGACCTGCTCCTCAGCTGCCGTGGCTGTCTGTGTATCAGCTAGAGGAGAGCCCTCACGCTGAGTGACCTGCTCCTTAGGTGTCGTGACCGTCGGGGTACCAGCTGGAGGAGAGCTCTCATGTGGAGTGACCATCTCTGTCTGTCCGGAGGAGGTGGGAGCTACAGCAGCAGTGACTGTAGTGGTCTCGACCGGTGACTCAAAAGAGAGTGCTGTCGCAGGCAAAGATGAGAGTACCGGTCTCAGATCCGTCTACAGCAGATCTGTAAGAGGGAAAGTCCCTAGAGTGGTGGCACCTGCTGGAGGAGGGAAGTGATCAGACGATGTCCTGGAATGGCTTGGTAGGGTAGAGGCTGAGACTGTGGCCCTCCAAGCTGTCCCCTAACCTCAAACCTCAAGGCATCACTCTCATGTCTGTACTCCTGCCTCTGAGAGGTCAAGGCTGTGTGAATCTCCTCAAGAATCAGAGTCTGTCGAGCCTCCTGCCCATCTGCCCTATCACGAGACTCGCACTGAAACTCAAGCTGGGCCTGCTGCAAGGCTAGGAGCTGCTGGGTCTGCTGCTGCTGCACATGAGCCTGCTCTGCCTGCTGTTGTACTAGCGTCTGAAGAATGGCCTGTAGAGCATCAGGCTGTGTGACCTGTGACTGAGAGACCTGTCGGGCCAGAGGTGGTGATGGTGAGCATGGGACCCCTGAACCTCCGGCCTCGGCGTCGTGAGCAGCCGGTGAGAAGAATCGGGGTTGCTCGTCCTCCTCCTCCTCATAGTCTGAGTTTGAGGTGCTGGAGGTGAAGTAGTACGACAGGAAACCACCCTCAGCTGCCTCCAAATCCACATCCTCGGCACGGGCAATCTCACGCTCCTCCTTCGGAATCTGCTGCTCTGCGGCCCTCTGTGCTTTGCCTCCTCGACGGCTGTCGTTCGCGCAACACTGGCCTGTAGTCTGGGAACCTGGTGCGAGTGTTGCGGTACAGGCCACCCGTCGGGGCATCGGGCTCTCCAAGGTGACTCAGCATCCGGGTTATCTAGTGAGCATAGGGAAGTGAGCGTCTCATCGGCATGCCGTCCACAATCACGTCCTCCATCTCCGCTAAAATCAAATCAACTATGTCAATGTCATGCTCTAGCGTGAGACAGGTAAGAACAGACTGCTGCAAGGCTGTACGCCCATCCTTGTATCCCGCCTTGGGGATCAAGGTCCTCCTCAAACACTGGAGCAACAGGTAGTACTCCGGGAGTAGTCTGTCAGGTGTCCTAGGCGTGTCTGCGGTCATCGTGCCTCTGAACAAGTACCTGACCATGTCTAGCTCGGGTGCCTGCCCTAGGTGACCCCTGTAGGGTGGTGTCACTGCGTCGTAGACAACTGAGTGAATTGACAACCCTCTGTGCTCAAAGCCAAGTAACTCTACTATCCTCTCTGGCTGCGGTCTGTACTGGGCCCCATCAAACATAAACTGTATAAACTGACGCTCATACCCAATGTACAGGGTGGCGTAGAACACTCTCACCCAGTCCTCAACGTAAGTGTGCGAGATCTGCAGCAGCTCATCCAGGCCTCGGTACTGAGAGAAGAACCGGCGAAAGTCCCTGCTACTGATTGTCTACAGCCGGTCGAAGTCAAGTGCTACATGTGGCATAAGCCTGTGCCCTCCCCTCAAGGCACTCTTGTACAAGCTCGGCTGAACCACTGTCCAGAATCTCCTATCTATCCTGGGGTCACGAGGCTGAGGGTAGAACTCGTAGACACACAAGTCATATCTGATAGCCTTGATATGCTTGGTCTTCTTCTCCCTCAGGTCGAGGAGCAGCACTCCCTCCTCACCGGTGACATGGCAAGGACCTGTGTGCTGAGGACCCTGCTGCTCCTCCCGTGGCTCCTCCTAACTCCCCAAACGGCCAGCCGAGGGCGTAGCACCTCTAGGGTTGCGCGGACTGCCCCCTCGGCTCTGTGGTGTGCCCCCTCTGCGAGTGCGGGGACGACCCGTGCTCGGCGGTGTCGCTGTCTGAGGTGAGGCCTGCTTGTCCCTGTCGGGTGGATCTGCGTGTACCACCTATGTGCAAGCTGCCTCCAGTACCCCCTAGCCTCAGCTCTGTCTGCTGCATCTGCCACTGCCTGAGCAATCTCTGCCGCTCGCTTTGCCCTGCTCTTCCTCTTCTTCCTCGGCTCCTCGGAGGCAATCTCCTCAGCTCCTGTCTGTACTCCTGCCTCTGAGAGGTCAAGGCTATGCGAATCTCCTTAAGAATCAGAGTCTGTCGAGCTTCCATTCGCCATTCCGAGGGCACCGAGAGAGAGAGAGGAGAGCGGCGCAAGTCTATTTCGGGGGTTCTGGGCGGAAGAAAAGGTGCCGGGCAGGGACGTCTACGGGCGCCGGCGGGCATGGCCATGGTTGCACGCAGAAGGTCCCGCTCAGTCGCGAAGAGTAGGAATTGGGAGGGAGTGAGGGTGGAGGATGATGTGGGGGTGTTTCTTGTGAAAGGAATTGGATCGGTATGGCTTGGACATGAAGAATGCTGGAGTGAGCTTGTTTTCTGTATACGCTTGATGTTTGGGTGGATTAGCAGAAAATGGAGGATAGACAACGGGGCAGTTGCGGCTAGCGGTGAAGATGGCTGAAGCGGTGACGGCGAGGGGATATTTTTACCTGTTCACCAGCAGAGGGATGAGGACGCTGAGGGGCGGTGGCGCACGGTTTCTCCGGCTACATCGAAGGAGACAAGGGGCGGGGTGCACTACTACAAAACATAGCTATTGTAACACGCTTTTGTAACACATCAATCAATGTGTTACAAAATTTTTTTACAGTAACACAAACTATGTGTTACAGTGGAAACTGGTAACATATAGTGCTTGATCAGGAAAAATGTGTTACAAATAATGACTGTAGTAACACAAAAGGTTATGTTACTACTGAAGTGTTACAAAGATTGTAGATATTGTAACACATAGATGGAATATATATAACATGATGCAAAAACATACCATACAGTAACACAAAAAAATGCTACTTATAAAGTGTTACAAAGAAACATATACGATACCATTCAGTACCAAACATAACACGCACCTCCTCCTTTTATTTATTTGTAGAGACGGTTAAAAATGAGACGCATATGCTCTTGCTAGCATGGGCTCCACCTAAAATATATGCTACCCTCGGAATTAGGTTTTAGAGATCGTCCATATTACAGGCTGGCTCTAGATATAGCCCTTGTTTACAAAAATGATCCATAACATACATCATCAATTAAAATATTGTTTTTCAGATGTGGCACAAACTATAGGACACCTCTGAAGATGCTCTAAAGGCGATCTGTAGCATGAAACTCATTTGAAAATGATTTGTATAGGCGGACCAAATTACTGTCTGCGTCTAAAAATAGTTGTTTTAGCAAAAAGTCGTAATTGTTTTATATAAAATTACATGAAGATACGATAACAAAATTATAGTGTTCGATGAGATCCACAACCTTACGATTGATAAATTTTCCATTTGAAAACATTTATTGCCCCTGTAAATTCTAATATATTTTTCTATATTCGCGAAATCATAACTTGGAATTATCAAATAACCTCATTTTGATGCATGCCTTATACTAGAGATGTAGTATTTGACGAGATCTAAAATTTTGTAGTTGAGAGTTTTTTCATTTAAGATTATTTAGGGGTTCAAATATACAATATTAAATTCATCATAGTGTATAGAAAAAGAAAACATTGCTTTTTTAAGACACAAGTGCTTGTGTAGTGTAGTGGAGTGGAAGTCTTAGAAGATACATGAGGTTGTGAGTTCAATTCTCAGTGAAGGAATGGAATTTTTTCATTTTTAGAAAGAAATGTTACAAAGTAGTAACACTAAGCGGTAACACTTTCTAGGATATGAAGGAACACATATCTTGTGTTCTAGAATATCAACCCTATAGTAACATAGGCAATAGTAACACAAACAATATGTGTTACTAGAAGATCCAGTAACATTTTAATTGAGGTACAGTAACACAAGTTGGTGTTACTAAAACCATGTTATGCAGTAGTGGTGGCAGCAGGATGAGGACGAAGAGGGGGCGGAACCGCGGGCCAGCCCAGGTGGCGCGCGATCGAGCGGGCAACGCGACCAATGGCCTAGCTGGGCCGTTCGCATGGCGCCACGGGGTAGGGAAACTGGGGGCGGACCGCAACGGCTTTTGGGCCGCCGTTTCCCCTTGGTTTCTTTTTCTTTTCTATTTCCTTTTTCTAATATTTTTGCTACCTATTTACCTTTAAACCCTCAAGCAAAAAGTTTTACCCAAAGGTCCAGATATAAAAGTGAAAGAGTGTATCTCAAAGTAAAAAATTACACGTTTGTCCTTGGATAAGAATAGATTTTGAAAATGTTTGAATCCTACTCAATTTAAAGAAATTTAAATCTTAAACTTAAAATTAAAAAAATATGCATATGATGAATGCTTAAATGCACTTAAAATTTTGGGGTATCACAGAAAAAAGCTACACAATTCTATATCAAGCAAGTGAAAGTGAACTTCAACTATACATCAAGAAATCAAGTGCTTAGGTGTCATTGCAAAATGAAAATAGACCCTTCATTTGTTTGGAGAATTTTCAAAGCGGTTCGCACTCAAGTTACAAGCTCTAATAGATTTGCTAATTTATTTATTGAGTATAGGAACCGCCGTACTATCAAGGGGGTCCAACCTGCAATGCTTCTAGTGTCATCAAGCTCGCAAAGGTCAAATTCTTTCAAGCAAAATCCAAGTCAAATTCAAATAGGCTTCAGCACCTTTCCTAAGTGCCCATTGGTTGGACCCATAGGTGCCACCGGTGGGAAGATCTTCAACCGATGTGCCTATTCTGGTGTTTCCTTAGTGCCCATCGGTTGGACCCATCGGTGCCACCGATGGGTAGTTCTTCTACCGATGAGCCGTCCCTGATGCCTTGGTGCTATTCTCTCCCTGCCTCATTGGTTCAACCTATGCCCCATCGGTTCAACCAATGAGCCCCGTTTTCAGCTGTAACGGTACTGTAAACGGCTAGTTGGCGGGTGAGAGTATTTATACCCCTCCACTCCCCTCTTTCTCTCTCTTGGCACTCCACCAACTCTGAAGACAAAAGCTCAGTGTGTGTTCACTCCTCTTTCTCCCTCTCCACTCTCTTGAGCAAGATTCAACCTTGATTTGTGAGTGTGATTGTGAGACCTTGAGAGAGCATTCAAGACTTCAGTGTTCTTCCTCTCTCTCTTGTTCTTTGTGAGATTTGGTGACCCTTGAAGCAATCTTGGTAGACTTGTTGCTCTTGGAGCCTTGGTGCTCCTAGACAGCTAGGCATCGCCTGTTGAAGCATCTATTTTGTGTGAATTACTCTGGGAAGTTTGTATTACCCACTCTTTGAGCCCTCATAGTAAGTACTCTCTGCCGGTCTTTGTGATTGGAGAGAAGAGGATAAGGTTGCGAGCCCAAACCCTTTGTGGGTTCCTCAACAACGAGGACGTAGAGACACCTTTGTGGTGTGCCCGAACCTCGAGATAAATCCTTGTCTCGTGTGCTTGCTTGTGGTGCTTTGAGTTCTTCGTGTTCTAATTGTTCTTGACCCTCTTACCTTGTATTGGAGAGTTTTGCTTAGATCTCTTAATTGTGCAGGTATCAAGGCTAGCCCCTCTCGGATCTACAAGAGATAGTCCCAACAAAGCTCTAGGAACTTACGGTATCAAATTTGGTCAAGTAGATTTAGAGATCAATCAATTCTTGGTTGATTCTTTATCTGCCCATTGGTGGCACCGATGAGCATAGCTTCAACCGGTCTAGACAAGTTGAACTTGTCCACACCGGTTGCACCGGTCTGCTACTGACCTTTTATTTTGAGTTCATTTTAGATTGCAGATTAGCCTATTCACCCCCTCTAGGCTACTTTCAACAATGTATAACATAGAAAGGCATGGTGGGTATAGCCTTAGGGCGATGCATAGTGGTGCTTTGCCGCCTCTGTGCCCTAAGCTCAATAGACAATGCTCGTCTATGACGCCATGATCTTCTATTTCAGTGGTAGGTCTAGGATTTAGAAGTAGGGTATTCCTGAGAAAAAAATCCATTCAAGATACCAAACGTTCACAATAGCATAAGTAAAAGATAAATTGTTTAGATGAAAAATATAATTCAATACAAAGATAAATTAAGAAGGTGGAATAGCCCTGAAGCTCGTTTTCGTCCTTCAACTATTGAAACGGCCTTTCAAGTCCTCAATGAATTTGTTTAGGCTCAATCTCATCCTTGGGCTAAAGTAGAGTGCCACATCAATAGTCCAACTCATCAAGGGCCAAATGAAGTGACCATTGTGCCCTTCTCTTTGATTCAGTCACAGCTGCATCTTCTACACCTGTTTACTGCAAGTAATATGTAGCACTTCAAATATGTAAACTGAAATGCCACATCCTAGTCATGATTGTGACATAACAAATATTCATGCCCGTGGTGTAAAAACACTAATGTGCCTAACATAACAAGACTCTAGGTTTCTGACATAATCAAAACAAATGCACAAGCAAACCATGGTTAATGGCAATTGCACACAAAAGATTGACTGGCAGTGTCCGATTGTTTTTAGGGGCAAAAGAGTAAAAGTGCATGAGTTGGACTGTTGATGTGGCGCTCCACATCAGTCCAAGGATGAGATTGAGCCTAAACAAATTAAGTGAGGACTTGAATAGCCATTTCAATAGTTGAAGGATGAAAACGAGCTTCAGACGATAATTGGGGACCAAATTGGCTATTCCGCCATTTGCATACTATTGAAAAGAAAATCACACTTTAATTTTAACTCTACAATTCTTTCATGGCTCGATAGACATTGATGATGTCAGCGTTAACCTAGTAAAAAGACTCATGCTTAGTAAATGTGGCCAAGCAATCATTCAAGTAGTAGTTCGGGGGAGAAGATAGAAGAACGAAGAGAAACCAATCGATTTGAGCTTTATCAGTTATTGTGGAGAAGAGCCCCAGGAGAAATGGGGTGCCATGGTGATGGCACAAGTGCCAGTTGTCGACAGAAGATAGGAGAGTGCAAACATTAGGAACCAAGAGGTTGGGAGGAAAGGGTGGTGGCATAGACTCCCATGGAGTCTCACGAAGTCACGGATTGCTAAACGCCGAAAGACTCTGGTTATAGAGTATGGATGTCTAGAGTATTTGGGCCTAACACTTTATGCTGCTCGTAGTGGAAAATATGGCATAATCAGATAAATACATGAATATACATTCATTCTTTGTATATATGTAACATATATTTGATCCTTTTGTTAGAAAAGTGGTGTATTCTTGGGAACACTAGGACATCAAACATTGGATCTGCCCGTGTTCTACTTCTTAGGTGAGGACCTTCGTAGCCAGCACAGGTTCAACTTCCTAGTCGCACTATGCCTCGACATCCATAAGCATGTGCACATCGAGCTCTTCGTTGATGACATCCCTAAGGGCAACCGCTGCCATGTCAATTTGGTTCGTTGCTCATTCAATTTTCCAACCATGCCATGCCTTGACATCCCGAGGGACATGCACATCAAGCTCACCGTCAACCAAAATCTCTAAGGGCTAGTTTGCTAACCTCATTTTCCCTAAAGAATATAGTAGAATATAATAGAAGGGAAAGAGAAAAAAATTAGTTCATTTCCCCTCAATTCCCCTAAATTCCCTTCATCCCCTAGAGGAAATGAGGTTGCCAAACTAGGCCTAAGGGTGACCATGGCGATTCCCTTGGTGGCATTGGAAACAAAGGTAAGCGTATTTGTGTAGATGTATCGATGCCTTGGTCGATAGTGGCCAATGGCTGACCAAAGGAGCGGTCCATATATGCCAAGGCATATTCTAAAGACACAAAATAGTGGTTATCCTAGTGGTAGTGTCTGCATTCTTGGTCTCCAAGACCTGAGTTCAAATCTCGATTAAGGTTACTTTTACTGTTTTTTCTTTTTGGCATACCCTATGCTCCAAGGCTGGGTCCGCCATTGATAGTGGCTAAGGTTACTTTTACTGTTTTTTCTTTTTGGCATACCCTATGCTCCAAGGCTGGGTTCGCCATTGATAGTGGCCAGGTGGTCACCTGCCGAGTGTGTCATGCATCAATGTTGCCATGGAGTGAGGTTTCTCATGCTGGTGGAGTGTTCTCTTTTTGCATGCCGTGCAGCCTCGCCACGTGTAGAAGAAACAAGGAAGAGGATGGTATAAGAGTTAACTTGTGGGGCCCACACTAGAAATAAAAAGTATGTTTAAACCACCGCCAAATCATATCATATCATTTAAAACCACCACCAAAAGTAAAAAGTCGCACACCAGGTTTTAAATACTCTCTCCGTTTCAATTTATAGGTCGTTTGACTTTTTTGGCATCAAGTTTGACTGGCTCGTCTTATTTAAAAAAATTACGAAAATATAGAAAATTTTAAGTTGCAGTTGAAGCATATTATATGCAAAACTAAATCACAATGAAAATAAACGATAATTCTGAATTTTTTTTAAATAAAACGAACCGGTAAAACTTAATGCCAAAAAAGTGAAACCACCTGTATAAATGGAAACGGAGGGAGCAGATTCGGAGGGACCGACGAGGCAAAAATGTAGTTCTCCTGGCCGGCTCGTTCCAGCGGTTCCACCGCCGCAACCGCAACGCCCTCGCACAGTAGCTACAAAGTTCGACGCTGACTTTGCGTTGCGGCTGCCAGTGCTCTGAAACGAGCGGAGGCGGAGCCTTCCGTCGGCGTGCTGTGCAGACCGCAGCGCCTGCGGAGTGGGCCGTGGCGCTCTTGGCGAAATGGACCCCAGGTCCCGGGTGAGCCCAGTGCAGGCTGCAGCCCAACCCAAACGAACTGCCGCATCCGAGCGGAACAGCGAGGAGCCGAGGAGGCGAGGGAGTCGGCACCGCTCTCGTCGTCCTCGCGTCTCTTCTTCCCACCTCGCCTCGCCTGGGCTCTCGCTCCGAGTTCGAGATCCCCCCTCCCTGACCGCCGCCGCCGCCTCGGCCCCGATCTCCTCCTCCCACCGCCGCCGCCGCCGCCGCGAGGTCAGTCTCCCTACCACCTCCGCTCCTCCCCCACTCGTCCCGCCCGCTCTCCGTCCCGCCCGCGCACCCAGCCCACGGCTCCAACCCTTGGTCCCGCTTCGCCGAGCTCCCTTGGTGGGCCTCCCTCCCTGCGCAGGGTTCGCCCGGGCGGGGCGCGTCCATCCTTCCCCGAGCCCGCGCTCGGTACCCTCGCCCTGCTTGCTTGCGGCGCTAGGGTTCTGCGTTGTTCTCCCTACCCGGGTACCCGCAGCCAGCGGGCGGATCTCCCTCGCGAGGTCCTCGCAAGCCGAGTGGCGGACCCTTCTTCTTAGATGCCGCGTGATCTGTATGCGCTTCCTGAGCCTACCCCGGTTTAAACCAAGTGACATGATATTGATGTTGTTTATCAGCGGAAGGAAAGTCAAAAGCGACCTTTTGTATTGTTTGCGATGTGGTGCACAGTGTGTAGGAGTTCTAATTTGTTTTCGATTCTAATCTTGAGGGGATTTCTTAGCAGGAAATACTCTCTTGCTTGCCAGTCTATAAAAATGGAGATTTTTATCACTCTTTGTGACATTTACCGTCACATGTACATGGGTGGGGAAAGGTGCGAGGGACGAAAAAAAAGGGACCTCTTCTTTTTTTTTTTTACCCTTGAAGTTGTGTGACTTACGATCCTCTGTCTCTGGGATCAGTAGTAGTCGTAAACAAGAGCATTGCCATCTGAGATACTTGCTGCGACTTAAGAGTAAATCATTGCATTTTGCATTACCTTGGGCATAACATTCCTTTTCTTTTATCGAAATACCTATAATTCCCTTTGTATCCATAACCCTACGGACTTATGCTTGTCACCTTACTGATGGTGCACCGTTGCCTTATTATGCAGTATTCAAGTGCGAGATACGTTACTACTTCCGTTCTTTTTTGTTTGTCGTTTTTTCATGTCAAAAGTGTCCCCTTTTGTTTGTCGTTATATGATTTCACAAAGGAAGGCAGCTACATGCCCTGACCCTATTTTGCATCTGCTACATTTTTAATATGTTTGTTCACTGGTTATCATGGGCTTAGGGTAAGAGCACCAGAGCATGCTAAGTGGACTGCGCTAGACCTTAGTAGGGGAACAGTGACATGATATAGCTTTTCTTGTCCACAATGATAAAACGGCAAACAAAAAAGAACATATGGAGTATGTCTTAATAGCTGCTTGATGTATGTGGAGTGTTTTGTGAACTGATACGTGGATATGCCTTTTCTTCATTCACCGTATTTGCTGTCTGTATGATCTTTCATGCCTATATTGACAAAACTACAAACACATTATTATTTTGCAATTTTCAGCTGGGTGCCTGTAATAATCCATTGCATGTGTCCTTTCCTCTGCATCTTTTCTCCCATTTTTTATTTCTTATTAATCAGACCTCGAAATCAGATCATTTTGCACTTGCAGATCTCAAGTATTTTTTAGAACACTTCTTTATAACTAGGACTAGGATCCTAAGGACTAACAGTATTTATGTAGAGTAGCGTGTCTGGAACTGAGTCATGCTAGCAAAGTGTATACGATTTCTAAAGAGATTTTTTGCTTTCTGTCAGAACTGACCACGATAATATTGACCAAGCATGCATCGAAATTTGTAGCCTGATGTATACATTATTTATCTTACCAACTTTGCAGTTCCTTTGCGCAGCCGTAACTTTGAAAGATGGCGAGATCACCAAGAGGCCGGAACCTCCAAGCTCGTCAACATAGGTCTGCTTCTTCTGATGTGCCCTCAAGCTCCTTGAAAATGAAAGGAACAAGCAAAGGAAATGATATTTCAGTGACCTCTGAGAAGAATGAATGGAAAGGTGCCACTTGTCCAGTTTGCTTGGAGCATCCACATGATGCTGTCCTCCTCCTGTGTACCTCTCATCACAAGGGCTGCCGACCATACATGTGTGGTACCAACTACCGACATTCTAACTGCCTTGAACACTTTAAAGAAGCTTATGCAAAGGAAAAATTGGCGCGTGCTTCTGCTGAGCCTGCACCTGGCCTTCCACTATCTTTGAGCATGCAGCCACCAAACAACCAGCTATGTGCAATGGAACTTGCATGCCCTCTCTGCCGTGGAGAGGTTAAAGGCTGGACCTGTGGTTGAACCTGCACGTCAGTATCTCAACAGGAAGAGGAGAACTTGCATGCATGAAGGCTGCTCCTTCCTTGGTTCGTATAAGGAGCTTTGCAAGCATGTGAAGTCGAAGCACCCTTCAGCAAAACCTCGTGAAGTTGATCCTGCTATAGCAGATGAGTGGAAAAAGTTTGAATGTGAGACAGAGCGGCAAGATGCAATCAGCACTATCAGGGCCATGAACCCAGGAGCTGTGATCATGGGGGATTACGTCCTTGAATTAAATGCTGGTGGCAACAACTATTTGCCCTCTGATGGAGATAACTTTGACTTGGAGGAAAGACTCAACTTCTTCACATCCTTAGATCGCACTCTGAATGAGAGGATTGACTTGTATGACTCGTCAGATGGTAGCTTGGACGAGGGCTTTGACTTCCTGGCATCCTTATTTACCCGTGGCAGGAGAATCTCTACTGGTGATTCATTCAGCAGGGCTTATAGAAGACATAGGGAGAGGCCAAGGCGTTCAGCTAGCTCTGTAGATGCTTCTGACATTCAGCCTGACTCAGTCAACACTCAAAGGGGACATCGGACTGGTACTGTTCGTGCTATAGCCAGAACTTCGCGGCGTCACCATCCTATGGTGGCTAATATGAGGCCAACACGTGGCAGCTGAAATATGAAATCACTTTGGGGGGTTTGTTCATGCTATCCATCTGCAAGGGACACAAAAATAACACACCTTGGTAAGCTGCTGCCTGGTGGTCAGAGGCCGATCAGATTCTTCCTTCCTTTTTTTCTCTCTCCATTGCTGAGACAGCGATGAAGGATATTGGTTAAATGGAGATCTCTGTTAGGCAGATTCTGATGCCTGTATGACGTGCTCTGTGATCTGCGTACAGTTTTGGGCTGAAGCAGCTCCAGTTCTCAGTGCTGCCTTGCATGGATTTTGTGAATGCCCTTACCTTGAGCTTTCTTTCCATTTCTGTCGATGAAATCAAACAGGAAACAGGTGATTATTGGTTCGGCAGCAATTGCTATTTGAAATTTAGGTGTCAGTGTCATGAACAAATGCAGCATACAGATTAAGTGTTTATGTCCCGGTCAAGATGTAGTTTTGCATCGATGTGTTGTTGCCTTTGGGTGGCTTGGTCGAGTTGAAATGTGTGGTCTGAACTTATTTGCCATGAGTGTACCTTCTCATGGTTGTCTTGTTATCGTGCTACCAGGGGGGTTCACCTGGCTGTACCAAAAAGGTCGCCATACAGCTGTGGCTGTTTCAGCTGTTGCTCATGTAACTGGTTCATGTAGATATTTTATTTATCTGCTTGAACCGGTTATTTGTGCCCGTATAAATCAATAAGGTCTATGGGTCTGTTTTGCAAAGCTGATTTAAGAATTTATAGAGGGGATGCTGTAGGCAGACCTGGTTGAGCCATTTGTTGTTATATTGGATTGAAGGCAGGTTTGAGCAACATAATGTTATCATACGAACACTAATTTTGTTTTGACCTCGCAGCTGGCCGAGCAAGACCTATATGCTGGTTCTGTAGTCCCAAGTCCCATGTTATTGATTGTTGAACGTTTTGACGTCTGGCCTTGCGAGGCATGTTATTCTTGCGATCCGTGATGGTAGTATTGTGCAACTGACAATGAAAATAGGTGGTTCCAAATGGAACATGTATGCTCACAGTTGCGTTACATATGAAACTGGCCGCGTTTATCTTCTATACTACGCTTGTGCATTCACTTACGGGGTGTCACTTATACCAAAGACGACATACAGGATTAAGGGACGCCAAATGAAAAAAAAAAACTGTTTCGATTCGAGTCATGGATTTATACAGATTTCTCAAACGATAATCTGCACAAGCTAACACGTCACTACTGACAGCTAACAACATACACGCACACTGTTTCCAAAGCCAAAAGAATCTACACACCCATAGTCGTTCTTCATCAGAATCTCCTCTCTCCAGAAAACAGTAAAACCAGCAGCAGTAAAAGAAGAAAGTGAAAACCACTCCATCAGGATCAGAACTGTTAGGCAAGGTTATCAGAAAGTGTATCTGTACTGTGTACAGTACGCAATCATTGCTTTTTCCACTCTATGTATAGTGCTCAAACAATGTTTTCCACGCATTTTTCCACGTGCTGGTGACCTTAGGTGTTACGGTGCTGCCGTATGTCGATGTCATCACGGAGCACTGTGGTGTTCTGAACTATTCTGCGCCCAGTTTGTACATTCGGCGATTGAATCGATGGGCAAGAAGAGACAATGGGACCCTGAGCCTGAGGCCTGCAGGCACGAGCAGACGCCGACGGGTTCAGTTCAGGAGATGCCGACCGTCTTGCCGAGCAGCCACATGACGAGCGAGAACTCGATCATGAAGAGCGCGTGCAGCCACGCCCGGTCCACCACGAAGCCGTAGACCGTGATGCCCGCCCGGTTGTTCTCCAGGTACGTCACTGCAGAGCCATCACGTCATGTATCGATTTTAGAATTCAGGAGCAGCAGGCAGAAGCAGATCAGCATACAGATGCTTTGCTTTGCTTACCCAGCGCCTGCCTCTTCTGGAAGCTGATGTTGTTGGCCTCGAACGGCACGTACTTGGGGTCGTCGAGCGAGGAGGAAGTGTCGCTGCGGCTGTCGTCGTCGTCGTCGTCGGTGCCGGACTCGTCGCCGGCGGCCACGCGGTAGGCGTTGGCGGGCGCCAGATAGCCCTGCGGTGGGCGGCAGGTCCGGGTCCGGGTTCTCCTGGTCGTTGTCGAAGGCGTGCACGGTGGCGTCCGCGTGCCACGCCGCCGCCACGCTCGTCATCGCCTGCGTCTTGTGCGTGATCTTCGCCGCGCTGTGCAGGCACACCAGCAGGCCCGCCACCAGGCTGAGCGAGCACAGCTGCAGCCACGAGATGATGCGTTTGGTTGTTAACGTTTCAAAAAGCACAATAACTAACCTCCCATTGTTATTGGATCTGCAACGCATCATCACAGATGCAGCTGCTAATGCTATGATGGGGATGTGCTGTGCTGGACCATGTGTTGTTGCCTGTGCTATGAGTATGATGGTCGGTGTTGTTTGGTTGGTTCTCTAGTTCTTCTTCCGTAGCTGTGTTCCCTTTTGGGACCTTATCGAACTTTCCATTTTACAGCTGTCCTCGCTCAACCTGATTCGGCATTTCTCGCATCACCAAACCCACTGAGACACCATCATAATTCATACGGTAGTACTGCATACTTTCTCTGTTTTAAATTATAGACTGTTTGAGTTATTTGGCACCAAGTTTGACCATTTGTCTTATTCAAAATTTTATGAAAATATGTAAAAATTGGAGTCACATTTGAAGTTATCGCATAGTAGACCAAATCAAGTGATCACTAAATGATAGTTATAAAATTTTATGGATAAGATGAGTGGATCAAAGTCGACGTTGAAAAAATCAAAAACTACTCACAACTTAGAACAGATGGAGTACTTGATAGATCTTTAGCTTCAAAATTGGTCATGCGACAGACAGGTGCACATGGAAACGTCTAAACGATAATGCATATTCCACTCCCACCCACAAAAATTCGTTTTTGCAGATTATTTATTCAATTATACACTCTGCCCTCTGTACCACTACCACACTAACCCATCTAATAAACTCCAAAGAGACTTGTTTGCAACATTGGATAAGTACGAATCGGATGCGGTCCTTTCTCGTTGGTAAAAAAAGAAGTGTGTGTTGAATTCCCGATGCATTTAAGAGAATTATTATATATACGCTGAAGAAACAAGAAACGACAGAGGTACTCACCGCGAGCTCGCCGGCGGTTGCGAGGTTGACGACCGCGTGCTGGCCTTGTGGTGGCGAGCAGCGCGGCGAACTGGCTGGCGGAGACGAGCACGAGGCTGCACACAATGAACTTGCGGTACCGGTGGCTGATCTTCCTGAGCTGGTCCCTGATCCGGCGGTGGTGCTGCAGCACGGTGGCGACGTCGGCGAACCTGCCGAACTCGCGCGCGAAGCCCACCATCCTGAGGATCTGCAGGTAGCAGATGACGCGGAACAGCACGCACACCATGAAGAAGAGCGCGACGCGGTAGACCCAGGACGCGACCTCGACGGCGCAGGCGGCGGCGGCGGCGGCGGCCCACCGGCGCTGGGAGGAGTACCTGTTCCAGAACCAGTAGGCCTTGTAGGCGGCCTCGGCGAGCGCGCAGGGGAGCACGAAGCAGGCGAGGACGCGGAAGGAGCGCGCGAGCTGCGCGGCGTAGCCCGCCTGCACGTCGTCGGAGTCGCGGCGGAGGCTGTCGAGGTGGAGCAGGCGGCGGAGGCCCCCCGCGCGGCGGAGCAGCGCGCGGAGCGAGACGTAGGCGAGCGACGCGGCCAGGGTCAGCGACACCTGCACCTGCGCGTCGAAGGGCCGCCCGCGTCGTCGTCAGTCGGCTGCGCCGATGAGGCCGACGGCGGCCGGGCGCGGCGACGGCCAGGAGCAGGAAGACCGCCCAGGAGCCCGCGGCGGCGAGGCGCGGGGAGGAGGAGTGGTCGACGCAGAGCCAGGCGAGGCAGGCTGCGGAAGCTGCGGAGCTCGTCGTGCGCGCTCGACGCGCACCGCGCGTACCTGCGCCGCCGTGGCCGTGGCTCCTGGCTTCCCCGGCAGCAGCGGCGACGCCGACGACGCGCCCGCCATCGGTGCAGCGCCCGCTCGATCGCTTTCCGGGCGGGCCTTGGGTGTCGGGACGGAGCGGGAGAGTGGAGGGAGGGAGGGAGCGCGAAGTGGGGTGAGGTGGCACTGTCGCGTGGGCCGCCCGATACGTCGGGAGACAGGGACGAGAACCGTGGGTCAGTCGTGCAGTAGTTAGCGATCGTCATTAAGCAATTCAATTAGAGGCGGCGAGAGAATTACAAAAGCTGCATGTTCGTAGTTAGCGATCATCATTGCAGCTGATCCTTGAATTTTCACAAGAATAGACAACATTTTTAAGAAGCAATATCACAAATCCTATAACTTTTTGTATTCTGAGCTTGTAGAGGAGGTTTCGGTGAAAGTGGCAGTTTTGACCCTCAAGTTTCAGTCATCCAATACCGCGGCATTTTCACTTTCTGTTTTTTTCACTTTAGTTCTATGCTATACGAATGAAACTTCGTTAATCTGGATCCTTTTTAAAATATACTCCATCCGTCCTAATTTATAGACCCTTCGACGATTTTGACACCAAGTTTGACCACGCCGTCTTATTCAAAATACCCACAAAAATATAGGAAATTCAATTTATAGTTACAATATATTATATGCTAAACTACATCATAGTGAAAATAAATAATAATTATATTTTCTAAATAAGATGAGCAAGTCAAACGAGCTATAAATCGGGACGGATGGATTATACATTAGCATAAAATACCAATAAACCAGGATACCAAAACCTATTCTCTAATGAATTTAAAAGAATTAATTTAATTGTTATAACGTTGATGTCATGTTCTACAAACTTGATTGATGTTAAAAAGTTTAATTTAGCACACATGGCAAAATAAGCTATAATTTGAAACGAGACGAAACGAATACTTTATACCCTATTTAACAAAAATATTACCTTTGATATTGGATCAAACATGTCTAACCCAATTTAAAAGATAGTATAGAGAGGGGAAAACCCAAGCTATATAAATACTTTTAATGATAGAATAAATCACAACAAAATAAATCATATTTACATATTATTTAGATATCAAACGAGTGGTCAAACATTACATAAAAAATTGACAGGAGGGAGGGAGTATGATCTATTGTAATAAATTTTCGTTAGCCACCTGATGACAATAGAACACCGCAGTTGATGATGATATATATAAGCAGCTACAGAGGCAGCCGATCGAGTCATCGAGACTCATCTCGGCATGAATCTATTTATCATCACTTTTTTGTTTGGTATATGATTTATTGTGTCCATCCTAGCTCTCCGTGATATGTGGTCATTTGATCTCGGTATGGTTGCTGTTTTTCATCTTGATCGCTTCGTTGGCCATCAACTTTCCATGGACAAATAAAAGCGCGGCACTGCTTACCACTGTGGAAGCAGTTGGCAGCCTAGAAAAGCATCTCCGACCCACATGTGTGTGAGACCATGCTCCTGAGAGAGCTAAAGCGGTGCAAATACTGTACGCTGCGTAGAGAGAGAAAAGTTTGAAATATGAGTGCTGGTATGGGCTCTCCTGGTGAAAATGGTCACTTAAAAAGAGTGACACATTTGAGCAGCTGAAATAGATTTTTTTTAGAAAAGGAGGTTTATATTAAATCTTTTAAGAGCAATACATCAGGATGAGTCTTAAAAGGCAAGAAATTTTGGCCTCTGTTTAGCAGTTTAAATAGATTCATGAGTAGTTTGCATAAATTAATTTTAGAGTTAATTTGGTACCCTCATTTCCAATGGGAATTGGAGGAAATTGGAGAAAAAACAATTCAGTTCTCTTCAATCCTCATGGAAAATGAGGCTGAAGCCTTGTATTACCATTTTGCCGCGCAATGCAAACAATTATTAGTAGCCAATGGAGCTAGAACATGAAGCCATTCAAAACTTGAACAGTCCTAGCAGCTAGTCCCCGTTAATACAACTACTACGTTCTCCTGCTATTGTGGAACTAGCTGGGGACATTCTCTTGAGTCCAGTCGGTCATCATCAGCTGATAATATATGTAAGCAGACAGCGATAGCGGCCGCTGGTTACCGGGATGATTAAGAGATCTAGTACTCCTGTATCACTCCACCGTGGCACCTGGGAGCTGGGATACCAGGGCATCCCTGACAATTGTATCCTGGGGCACCCACCGCGATCGATTTATGATTGGAGGGGTAGGCTGCCATTGGCGATGAAAACGGACGGTAACGGTAGGGAAAACACCCTATTCCGTTCTCGTTCCCATATTTTCTTACCAGTAACGGGATCGAAAACGGGATGGACGGTAACGGAAAATGGTTGCGGTATATACGGTTACATGAAACGAAAAAATACGGATGGATATACGGCGAAAATAGACGATTACGGGAACTTGAGCCTGGAATATCCAAATATGCGATACAATATCCTTATAACTATGAAATGCCATTGCAAGTTTGCAGCCAAAATAATTTTTAAATTGTTCTAAAATTGTTGAAATATGGAAACAACCATATACCTCTTCATCCATGGGGTGAGTGATAGGAATGGTCTCTGAAGGTTAAATTGAGCCAGAATGGAAGGCATGTACTTAGATTTTGAATTTTTTTTTTAAAAAAAGAGCCATATGCATCAATACACCACATATATTTGGACAATTTAATTGAGCATCATAGATAAATAGTACCTTTTCTAGTTGCATGAATTCAATCTTTAGTGCAGAAAACAAGATAAAAACGGGAATATCCCAGGTCAAAAATGGGATTCCGTAAATACGGGCGGGAACACCCCCAACCGTTTTCAGGTCCCGTTCCCGCTCAGTGCCATCCCGTTCCTCTTTTTCCCTAGAAATACAAAAACGGTCGAGAAAACGGGAATACGGTACGGGATTTTTCCAAGTTCATTTTCATCCCTAGCAGCCACACTATAAAGAATTTAATTATTTTGCAATGCCTCATTTCCCAATTTATTTTGTTTTACACACATGCTTCTAGTCTAGTTGTTGTACCACCTATTACAAGGGTGGTTGGATGTCTTCCACCTTAACCGTGGGCGATCAGCTGGATTTTTCTATTTCTTTTGTTTTAACTGAGACCCACTACCATGCTACAACATTGTTTTAGCTTTGTGAAGTGGAAATTTATCGCCATTCTATTTATTATGGCCATTCTCTTCCTGGAACTAGACTGGACAAACTTTATTTCAAACCATCACTTTGGAGGCACCGTTTCTTTCAGTAGCAGCAGCAGCAGCGCAGAAACCTTTTGCTAAGGCCCTGTTTGGATCAGCCAATTTGACCTAAAATTAGGCACTAAAAACTAGTCTACCCAACTAATGGGTGCTAATAGATTGCATACATATTAGCTGTCTTATTTGCTAGGCCCGTTTGATAAAAGGTAGCTAATTTTTAGCGTAATAATTAATTGGGTGTATCTAAATACCTCTAAATAGAAAATGCACCTGCTGAAATCTGCCCGAAAGAGCATGCTCTGATTATGAATGCTCTTTCAAACTACACAATTCAAGATGCTAAAGTCTCTCTAGATATGTGGTCAATGAGTTCCTGCCAAATATGTATATCGAAATGCAAGATTTTGCATTGTGCATCTGATTTCGCACTGTTTCAGCTCTTTAAAAAAAGTACAGCAATCTCATTTGAAGTACAAATCCAATGGTTGAACCATTGAACAATCACATGTTCCTATTGTAAATTACCTGTGTTTTGTGTAAAGAAAAGAATAAATGAAATTACTGATTTGTTGATTAATTAATTGATAACACTATTTTTTCGGTGCTATCTGAGGATGAAGGAAATGCACTAACGTGAAAGCATTGTCCATGCAAAGAGAAGTGAATTTGGTCATGCTCAATCAGGAATAGTGTCATTGCATCTTGGAATCTTGGATGGCCTTGGGCCTAGCCAGGCCAAGCACGAATAGGTGCCCCTCATGCTGGGAGAAGTGTTTGGTTTGCATGGCCCGTTTGAGCCAAGTTGAGCGGTGTCATGTATGTTTAGCACACGTGGCTGTCACGGTTTGCTCCAACAAACCAGAGCGCGTCCACACGAGCTCAAGCCTGCACGTCTTCTACGGAGCCAGGTCAGGGAGGCCTTTTGCATCTGCCCAACCAGGCCCATGTAGACCCCTTTTGATCTGGAAAGTTTTCCTAATTATGTGTTTTTAACTGAGCCCATACTCGTGCAACCATCCAAATTCGATGAACCAATCGGTGCCCTAAGGGACAATTTCATAAAAACCAAGTACTCCGTTGAAGACATGAACCTCCGGGAGCTTTGGTTGCTCGCCAATAAGATAAAGTTCTATTATATATCAAAAGCAGGAAGAGCTGTACAAAGGTATATCCAGTCCCCGACCTTGAAGCAAAACCAAATAGGGCAAAAACCTACATCATACATGTAGCCCATAAAGCGCGTGATAGGAGTTGGGAGCACCCTCGAGATTTGTCATTGTCATATATGAATCATCAATCATCTAAGAGACAAGAATTAACGGTTTTATCTCCCAAGAAGACGGCGAGCCCGAGTGTTTGCTCCCTTGACCCTGAAGTTCAGCTCGTCATAATCCTTCTCTGCATCGCCCATTGCCTTTGTTTGCCTGAATCCAACAAACATCAAAGGACATGTTTACTGACATTTGCAAAAAGGCTACAGTTTGGACCAACAATGAAATTTCTATCATCAAACAATCCGGCTGTAATTTCTTTTTGGAAGTTGACTTTATTCAGAACTATTCTTTGTTATCATATTATACTTAAGATAATGGAAAACAGTCAAAGACAACTGAAAAGAGTGGAAGAAAAATATACTGGCTATGCATTGAATCGTGTAATCCATGGCTACAAATTGACAGTACGATAGGAAGTAAAAGCAACGAATGTATTGACCACAAATCAGTCTGAAAAATAATGAAATGTGACATTACCTCTCGATCTCAGAGCCCATGTCAACAGCCATCCCTTTCAGCTCAGTCAGTATGTCACTCAGATCAGACAGAGCATCATCCTGCTTTGCCTTCTCCATCTACAAAGACACAATCACACGACCGGATGAATATGAAATGGCCATACCAATTTTCATCACGAGTGGAGCTCCATTAGATTCACAATTTTCTGCAGTACCTCAACTTTCTCAAGTGCTGTTGTGGGTTCAGAATGGAATTCGCGTGCCTTCGATCGAGGCGGATGATCCGCCAGCCCTAATTTCTGCCTTTGCTCCAAATGGCTGCCCTTCCTTATGAAGGAATCATCTGCATCCAAACCATTGCATCCTTTTAGTCACAAATAGCACCATTGCCAGTACCCAGTAGCAAGCAGTACAAGTTTCTCTTGTCATATTGCGAGTCTAGCTCAAGGCTGCATTAGAAATTACCTCTAGTTAGCATAGGACCCCTGATCGCGCCGTTCTTCTTTGGCTTCCACTTCTTGGAAAATAGACCCCCGAGATCACCCAATAGCTTCTCACTCTGAAAAAAAAAATGAAAAAACATTTATTTGGCCCCTGATGACATGCCAGCAATGTGCAAAGGAGCACCAGAGATTTGCAAGTAGCGGTTACAGATTTACAGCCCAAGTAACAAGAATGTTAGCAGTTCCAGATTTTAACCCCCCTTTCCCCTCTAGAAACTGCTACAAGTCATTAGCCATAATCCCTACAGAGTTGAGGATTCTCGAACTATCAAGTCTGGTTTGTAGTTGGGAGTGCTGTGACTGTCCCTTATTTCAGCAGAATTAGGCCCGTTGCTACTTGTTAGTATTTCTTCATCCTAGCCAGTAATGTGCGAATGGAAACAATGTTAGTGCTTGCAGGTTAAAAAAAAAAATCTCTCTCAAGGAAGAAGGAACTAGACAATCACCACAAGGCAAAATTGGGACTTGAGCTTGCATCACCTAATTGCTAATTAGGTTCAGTTCAGTATACACGATAATTATTAGGAATGGAAAGAGTTTGGGAAACGGTGTTGTAAGGGGGTGTTACCCTGGAGAGATCCTGGTCGATGTCGAGGGCCATCATGTGGGTGCGGTGGATCTGCTGGCCCTGCTGGTGCACGGTGACGAGGGTCTTGGACGCGGTGTCCCTCATCTCCTCGGCGATCCTGACGCAGCCCTGCGCGCGGCGCGTGGTGTCCTCGGCCTTGTACGCCGCGTAGCCCTCCAGCTCCTGCACGGACTGGGCCTCCAGGCCGCCGGCGTCGCGGAAGTCGTTCCGGTAGTGGCGGTTGCCGGGCGCCGAGGAGAAGAGCCCGCCGGCCCCGTCGCCGGCGAAGAGGGAGCCGGAGCCGGAGCCCCGCTGGTCGGACGGGGGCGGCACGGAGGAGGCCCGCGCCGGGCGCTGCTGCTTCTCGCCGCCGTCTTCGGAGTCGGAGTCGAACGGGTTGGTGGCCTTCTTCTTGGACGCGAAGAAGGACCGCTTCCCGCTCATGGTGGTGGCCGGAAGGAATCTCTGTGCCACGGGCAGCAAGGTATGGCTTTGACGGAGGGAAATCCCGTTCCTGCGGTGCGGAGAATTGGGGCACCAAATTTCAGCCTTGATACTGTAGTCCATAATTGAAGCGGCATACCCAAGAACCGAATCGAAATCCTCTCCGGAAAGACCACACCCAAGAACTGGACCAATATCCTCTCCAGAACCAAAAAAAAAAAAAAAAAGGAAAGAGAAAGAAGAGCGCAGAGGATGGACTCGAGTACCTGGACGAACGCAGGCAGCTAGGCAAGATCGGTGGGAACCGCCGGCTCTGAACCGGGAAACGAACGAACTGCAGCACACCACCACACCAGGAGGAGGAGGGTCCAGGAGTTCACGGGGGCCGGCGGCAATATAACAGTGGGGCGAAAGGCGACGGAGAAGAGTAGTATATCCTCGGGGATGCACGCGAGGAGGAACCGAGGAAGGAAGGGGTAAAAGCGAGGACTGGGTCGCTCCCTCCCTCCCCACGATCGCGTGCGCCTCCCTTGACAGTTGATCCCCCTTGCCACCAATTTGGCAACTTCCCATCCGGCTCTCGCCCACCAACGGCCACGCGCTTCTTGTTGGGAAAATTCTTAGGCGACGTGTTGATCGGCGCGTGCGATCATGTTCCTGTCGACGCGGGTGGCGGCCCGGTCAAGGACGGCACGGGGCCACGGGTGAAGGGCGCCCTCTCTCTCTCTCGGCTGCTTTCTCTTGCTTTGACAGGGAGAGATCAGAGGAAGCAACCGGAGTATTACCAAACAGAGGACACGCCGCAACCGCGCAAGTCTCGCGATTCTAGAATGGATTTCTCAAATGTTCGCTTTTGTGAGTGAGGCCCATTGGAGGTGTACCTCATTCATGCTTGAACTCGTTAGCGGCTTTTTGTGACTTTTGAATTTATTGTAGCCCAAAATAATATACATCATTCACTAAATTCATACCATAATTTAGCATTTATATTGTAGTTGTTTCATACAAAGAGGATTCAAAATCATCAATTCACTGGACATCCCCCGGAAAGATAGGTTTTTTTTTGTATGGAAAATTGAACAAAAAGTAATGTCATACTCTACCACTATTTTGAAGTATCTTCATGAAATATTTTTATGGTTGTGCTTCATCATAATCAATAGATTTCAGCAACCAACGGGAATCTAATTATTCAGATAAATTAAATGCTACTCCTGCTTATCTCATTGCAAGAATGAAATCATATTCTTCAAATAGGTCAAATGCTACTCCTACTTGTATCATTGCAAGAAGCCAAGAATGAAAGCATAGATCATCATACCCTGCAATGAGCTAACAATTGATGTGTCAAGTAACTACCATTTAATTTCTTATTAGAAGAAAATTGATCTATTTTGTAAGAAAAATGGTACATGACATTATACACTAATCACAAATTATGGATACAACCATATTCCTAAACTTATATTAAAAAATATAAGAAAAAAAGATGCCTCACCCACAACTACATTATTGTAAAGTGTAAAGACCAAAAATAGCATATGTAGCAGAAATTGTGGATAAAAATGATAATTTAGGAACTAACGAAATACAAAAGTCATGTGAATGCAAAACTACAAGACATAGTTGGCAAAACTTAGAAAGCTTATGGGCCAAAAAAAAAAAGGTCCACTACCAGTGTTTGCTGAACCTAATTGGACCCCGTGAACTAAAACATTTAACAATGCAAATGTAGCGTACCGACATATAAATACAAAATTTTACCAAATCACAATATGGATATGTTAAATAGGTCTATTGAACACATTAAACAAATTTTAAGGTCTGATTTTGACTTAAAGTAGCTTATATACCTACAATAATTGAATAGGATTACACTATTACTTCTTTACTCTGAATAAAATTATTGACTGCATCATCTTCGTTCACTTCGAATAAAATATCTCGCTCAATGATACTTACTTGGCAGTCATTCAAAAGACTCATACTCATTTTTCAAATCTCTCCCGACAACTTGAATATATTTACTGAGTTACAACTTGAAATTATAGTCGGGCTAAAACTCATCAAGTCTGTTTACCTTCTATACATTAAAAGACACGAACGAATCAATTTGATTTAAAACAATTGTACAAGAAGAAGAAAACATATGTACTTATCAAGCTCCTAAATTTAATTATTGTCCTCTAATACACCTAGACCTAAATGCTAGTGTGGTTTGTGTGGGCCATGTACCTCGTAGCTACGCCACTGGTTGGTGTAGAGGGATTGTCAACTTTTTTTGCATGTGTAGAGGCCGTTTGGAATGTAGAAATTTTATAAGAACCAGTGCAGGAGTTTCACTGACATTAATAGTTTGTTTTAAAAAAAGAAAGAACAAAGAAATTTTCTTGTATCTCAAATAGGTCTTAATGTGTACACACCCGAGTGAAGGCGACCTCTAACCACCTCTCGTATTTTTGAAAAAGCTGTATTTGTGGTCCATCTAGCATTATTTAAGTCCATTGGAGATATCCAACTTCCTGTACCAGTTTTGGCCCATTATAAGAGCTACTAGGAAAGGTGGCGCGCTAAAGTGGCGTCCGTAGTGGGGTTTAAGCCTTTAAGAATATGTGCTGTGGTGTGACAATAGATTAATTATTATTTAATGTATTGATTTTAGTATAATATAAATCTATTGAGAATAGTGTATGGATGTGTTTTTTTCGAGAGACTGTGTGTTTATGCTTTGTGTGATAACATGAAGCAAACCAGAATTCTAAACGAATCTTCAATGCGTTTAAAATTTCTGACTATGTGTACATCCACCTATCATCTACACTGTTGAAGTCCAATCCTGGAGGGGTGTGGACGATCGGCTCGACATGTGGCTGTCCTCGGAAACTGTCGTGAAGGAGGCAGAGGAAGAACGGGGAAACGGCGGCATGCCGGCGTGGAGGCGGGAGAGGCGCGCCGTGCCATCGCGGAGGAAGCCCTCTAGGGGGAGGCGGCATCAGGCCCGGTGGCACCCTTTGGGAGGGCGCGGGGTAGAGTGGCGGCGCCGCGCATAGCAGGCCAGCGTTGGAGGAGGATGAGGGGTCACCCGATCTCACCGGCCAGCCTATTTCATTGTTTATATTTGAAATTTCACTATTTATGTAGTATACGAATAATGTTTTTTATGTCTATATATATGTTATGTTAACATCAGACTTATTTGTACGTGTTGTTGCTATAAGTTATGTGCGCAATGTGTGGGGGCATTGCATGGCTTTGAGCGTTAGGTTGACTCCAACAAATCATATATCCTATTTTATATCTAAATTCCACTCTACGTACAGTGCAGCTACCGTCTTATTTTCGTACCGCTGGACTTCTTAGCTGGTCTCTCCGTTGGCCACAAGGGCTCTATTTTTTTTTTTTTTGTCTATATGGCTTGAATTTTGGGTTCTGTCGAGTTAAAAATAAAAGGCTCCAAATATGCTGCACGTAACCTGGCCGACATGCGCAGTGCACGATTCAATAAATGGCCTAAAAAGCAAGGCGGAAGCCATGTGCCCATGCATGCACACGCAGAGCCACGTAGGCAAGGCAACTCCTGCCCCCACCCAAGGTAGATATTCGCGGAGACGTCGGAGAACGCTTTCCTTCAACCATAAGTATGTACATCCTTTTTCCTTTTATTTTCTTTCCTTTTTGCTAGCATAAAAAAAATACATGTGCTAAAGCTACGGCAACTGTGTGTTTTGAGAGGACGTGCTAAAGGCTCATCGATCAATTTATTATGGAAGAGATTGCTAACCGCCAGCAGTTTGCACAAAAATAACATGTACTCCCTCCAATATTTTTTATATGACGCCCCATAGTCCATTTCTAGCTTGTTTTGCGTCATATAGAAAAAACCTGAGGTAGTACATGTTTTGGTTATTGCTCACACAAATCGATTCTCTAACAAGTGTTCTTGTTGCCCAGCACGAATTGAATAAAACTACATCATCCATCTAGCTAGGATTAAGCGCGAAACGTTTTTGGGTTATAGCAGGAAGCAGCAGCCAGTGAGACAACATATATTATGGATGGGTTAGGAACATATATTACGGCGAAGTCGAAGTCGCCGTAGCGGTACCCTGGGAGCGCAAGGAACGACTCGGGCTGCATCGGCAAGTCGGCGGCGGCGTTGGAGTCGTCGAAGTCGGCATACCCGCGCAGCTGGGTAGCAGCAGGAACCATCGTCCTCCACGGGTCGGCGGCGCCGGGGAGACCACCGGGAACTGCGTACGTGGGGGCTACGGTGCACATGGCCTGCGGTTTCGTGGCCGGCGCAAGAAGCAAGCAATGAGCTCGTCGCTCGCTCTTTGCAAACGAGGGCTGGCTGGGCGTGGAAACCCTAAGAGAGGTGGCGAAGGAGTAGATGATGAGCTCGGTCGACGACGGATGGTGGCCCTGCCTGCCTGCCTGCCTGCCTGCCTGTATTTATGGACGGGCGATCGAGTGATGAAGGCTACTCCGATCCGATGGCGAGTCGGAGACGTGGTAGTGGTACCAAGGCAAATGCACCGGTACGGCAGGTACCAGTAGTTGCGTACGTATAGTTCTTGCATCTCATTCCCACGTAACTACGGTAGGGGCGGCCGAGTTCGGGATCGGACGGCCCAGCCGCTCCCATGCCCTGCAGGATTCGTAGAATGATTTGGAAGAGGGTGTTTAGTGTGTACTGTCATACTAGTATATCTTAAAGGCTACCTTAAACATCGATTCGACGATTCCACTCAGGTCTATTTATTGGTGAAAATTATCTCACTTAGTTCAGTGCAAGCGTAGTTGAGCGCACCAATAACCCATATTGTTTAAATCCGAAGAATGACTTTTGTATATAATTTATAAAAAAACTTAGTTAACCTTTTTCAAAACCTACAAAACTTTCCGCAACCTTTAGCAGAAATTCACACCGATATATTTTTTCTTTTCAACCTAAGAGTTACATGGCTAGTTTTTTTTTTTTTTTGGTAGAAACACACATCATGCATTGAATAAGTAAACTGAGACGATCGTGCACAAAAACAAAACAGAGTTACCATCATTCATCTAGATGTGCATCTGTATGAACATTACACATAGCTATTAGTTGTTCGACATATTTGTTCTGTACTAATATTATTTTACCTCAACAACGTCGACTGGGAGGATCCTAACCGCCTGGCACGTGCGCGGCCGATGGAAGCAGCTGATGCATCGAACTTCCTCTACTTCAAATTCAAATTCTGGCCATGTTTTTTTTTACATGAAAAGAAAACTCTCCAATCTTAACGTGCATGAACTTTATGCGAAACATTGACACTTATCAGTTATTGTCTGATGCGTATATAACTGAATTATTTGAGGAATTGATGGTGTCGTTATAGTGCTGCAATGTGAGGTCGGGAGGAAGAAGCGGGGGTCATGTTCTTGAATCTGGTTGGAGGAATATAAGAAAGAGATGAAGAGCAGCAGCTGGATCGTTCTACCGCCGGATGAAGATTTGCCGATTAATTGGGCGGCCATAAGAAGGCAAAAACATCACCTCGTCACCTAACTGAGCACGAATTTTACAAGAATCTGTGGAAATTTAACAGAAAACTCCCGTCACATTGACGGGCCCTTACTGTGTTTAACTTCAATTTGCACATGTTAATTACAACCGTTGAATCATTAGAACTAGCAAATTGGCCTGTGCAAATAGCGCGGGTAGCTAGTTTTTTCTTAAAATTTTGGTTTTGCTTGGATTATTTCATTTTTCTCTCTCTATGGTGCAAGCGAGAGCTCATGCACCGGGCTGCCCTATGTATCTGCAACAATACATTGTTTATTTAGCGTATTATCATGACAATATATTGTTTTCTCAGATTTTTAGTGTATTGCTATTACAATATGTTTTCATGAGTCAATCTATAAGTTTCACAGATATATTTCGGTAATAAAATTATTTATATATTTGTGTGTGGGATTCAAGAAATATTGATATTTTTAATTTAAAGCCTGAATTTTAGCTTCTATATATATCCAAACTAAATTGTGTAACCATTAAAGCATTGTGATTTTGTACTTGAAAACTTTTTATATACTTACTTTGTTTCACAAATATAATTTCTACAACTACGCCTAACCTTTTTGCGGAAAGGGCACCGACATGTACAATGTCAAATTAGTTATATTAATTCTAACATAAAATATGTTTTTATAGTGCATCTGTTTTGTATTAAAGATGTAAACATTTATTTGAAAAAATTGGCTTAGGACAAAGGCAAAGTCTATTATAATTTAGAATGGAGGGCGTATTTAACAACTTCAAAAGGCATACCATAGGCGATATTTATTTCTCTAAGATTTTGGTGGGTAAATAACTTGAAATGGTATGCATTGTGTAATAAAAGTGTACAAAATTCTTCGTGCGATGTATCATAGTTGTATCAACATAATTCACGGCCAACAACTCATGTTTGTTCACCCGTTCCACTAATCTGCATCTTCTCAGGTGCCCTGTCACCTTTGATTATTGCAATACTTTTTAGACCCTCTTGACCGATTAATAATGTATATTTTTCTCTTTATTCAATTGTATTTAATATATGAATTAACATAGACCGTCATATTCATGTATTTATAAAATTCAATGGTTCAGGGTTTTTTTCTTTTTTTTAGCATTGTATTTATTGGAGTAGAGCTATTTTATTAGAGTCAGATACACTATGTCCAATATATATTCTATTTGTATATTTTTGTCATGATCTTACATCGCACAGAGCGTGTCCGATCCTAATCTATTTGTATACCTTTTCTCTAATCAAATACAAAGCCCTATTTGTATGTTACTATTTGCATACTTCTTTCCTAATCAAATACGAAGCCATATCCTATTTGTACGATAGAGTATAAGTCAGTCTGTCAGAATCGATGTCTAGGCTATATGGACAACACGTTGGATGGATATATGATATATGGACTCTAAGTTGAATATGTACCATTAGTTTTTTAAAAAATCCGACAGCTAAGAGTTTTTCTTTTTTTGGATTAACGTGATAATTTCTAAATCCTGTTAACGAACACACGTATGTGGTTTTTTTAACACTCCGCCACACAGCCCTCTTACAGAATCAGATAAGAGGGGTGTTTAGTTACCGCAGTCGACGAACTGGTAGTTGACGGTGAGATGGCCGCCCCGGACGCCCGTTCGTTGGGGTCGATCTTGGTGTCATAGTCCATGTCCAGCCCGTCGTTGCTGCACTGGTCCACGATCTTCATTGTGATCGATGCACCCGGCCAGCTTGGTCACCTGCCAAGGCATCTAGCATAGATCGTCCATCGATGAGTAATCGATCAATCAACGCTGCTGTTTCTTTCACTGGCCGCTACATGATTACCGATTTTGGGTTGATGACTTGGGTCTCCGGAGTAGTTAGAGTTTGGTCAGGTTGTCATATGGAGTTGGGTTTAATATTTATATCCTCATACATCATGGTACGATCGATGGCGTATACAAAATTCCTTTCTTAGTTGGATACAGACCAACCGCTAGATCTTTGTAATCCAATTGTTTAAAATTTCTTTATTAGTTGAATATAAACCGTTAGATCTTTATAAAATCTGACGGTGTAGGGTTTTTCTTTTTCTGATTAACGTAGGAATTTCTAGACTCTCTCGGCAAATGTAGTGGTTTTCTTTTAACACTGCTAGTATAATAGATGGATAGATAGATAGATTTAGACACACTGCATGGTGTGGAACTTCTGTCGAAGATGACCGTATGTATGTACACACACATTGAAACAAATTAAAAACCCTACTAATTAATTGACACAGACTCGTCCCGTCGTTTGGTCATCTATATATACATACGTCGAGCTAGCTGCTCTGTCATATGCTCAGCGGATGATCGTCGATGCTTCGTTAATCCGCCTTGTGGAATGAGTTGACGAGGTTGTAGACTACCGTGGCGGCGAGCATAACCCCAGTGCTGGTGCCGATGACTCCCGTCACGTCGGCGAAGATGGTGAGAGCTCCGACGCAGAGGCCTCCGAGGGCGGCGGCCGTGGGGATGTACCGCCTGAGCACCGAGTAAGTAGCACCATCACGGCTTCCGGGCAAGGCGAGGCGCTGGTTGGCGAGCTGCCTGGCGACGTCCCTCGCCGACGACCCCGAAGCGGTGGCCCAGGCCTGGGAGAGCAGCGCGCACGAGGTGAGCAGCAGCGCGACGTAGACGAGCGTGTGCAGCGGGTCGGCGCCGAAACTGGTCGGCGGGGTGACGTAGTAGACGAGGCCGCCGACCGGGACGGCGGCGTGGCTGGCCTCCTTCCAGACGCCGAGCATTCGGACGAGCACGCTGCCACCGAAGAAGCGGCTGTAGTGGAACAGCTGCGACACCATGTAAAGGGCGGAGACCGCGCCGAGTGGAGCACGATGGGCATGGTGGAGGTGTAGAGGAGCTTGATCGGGAAGGTGACGCGCCGCCCACGCGCGTCCCTCGACTGCAGCGGCTGCAGGATCCGGACGCCCTCCAGGTAGACCGCGGCGAGCAGGACGAGGAACGTGGCCAGCAGGCTCATCACGTTCGGCAGGTGCCGGCGGAGCATGGTGCCGACGAGCTCGCGGGCCTTGCCGGCCCCGGCGACGGCCTGGTGGATCATGGCGAGGACGACGCCCTCGAACTCGGGGCCCCGTCCGGTGTTCACGGTCACGGGGCTGAACGCGTGCCAGATCACCTTCCCGCAGGTGTTGGTGGCGGAGAGCAGCGAGATGGCGGAGCACCCCGGCAGGCCGTAGCCCTTGTTGAAGAGCTCGTCGAGGAAGACGACGACGACGCTGGCGGAGACGAGCTGGAGGACGATGAGCGCGCCGACGGCCCCGTACATCCCGAGCTGCACGTGCGCGACGGCCTCCCCGAGCGCGATCACCATGGCGAGCGCCTTGCTCGCGCCGTCGGCGAGGTCGCGGTCCCCGCGGACGTTCTGGTCGACGCGGAGCAGCTTGGATCCCGTGACGAGCTGCATCACAGTCCCGGCCGTGACGACGGGCCCCACGCCGAGCTCCATGAGGGTGCCGCGGTTGGAGGCGAGGACGGCGCGCACCCAGTACAAGGGGTCGGCGCCGGAGGCCGTGTAGGGCACACCGTAGAGCGGCAGGTGGCTGCAGACGAGGAAGACGGACATGGCTATCCCCGTGTAGAGCACGCGGCGGTTGAACGGCACCACCCTGTCCGGCCGCCGCACCGCCGGCATCAGCGCGGCCACCGGCCGGATCAGCTGCAGCGCAGAGGAACCGCGCGCCATCGATGAGCTTTCCCTTTCCTGATTGGGTACGGTTGTACGGTGACCGTGTAAGCACTAGCGGACTATGAAAAGCGTACTGCAGAGGCCGCGTATGGCCGGTGTTTGGTTATATACCCCGGGAAATTGCCTCCTGGTCCTGGTGGCGTGTATAGAGGGTCCTGTACGGACTCTAATATCCTAGTCCGTATCGACTCCAACTCCTATCATCCACCGACCAGGCACAAATCGAATCGAACAGAGTAATAATGGACCACGAATCCCAAAATCTGACGGCCCTAATCATAAGCTAACAATCGGACAAAAAATCAACGAACCACTAAATCAATGTTGTGTTTCCATCGGCTGGATTATTGATCGCGCATTGGCAATTGGCATGGGCCGCCCGATTTAGTGGTGACATTTGGTCATGCTCGATCAGACGACGTCTGCTGCGTTGGTCGCCGTCGCGTGGGCGCGGAGGTGGAGCTTCTGCTTGGCGGAGTTGAGGCTGGCGGCCATTGACAGTAGCATCCCCACGAAGAGCAAGGCTAAGGGAAGGTTGGCCCTATGGTATTAGCCCATGAGATCCCGCCTGGCGCTCTCGTCAAAGTCCGACGACGACAACACGTCGTAGCTTGGGGTGGCGCACCCCACGCCGAAGGAGCAGGCCAGCAGGCCGGTGACCACCATGTCCGTCCAGAAGCTGGCGTCGACGATGAGGGAGCTGGGTGCCGTCCGCCGCCTGCTCTTGCCGATGAGGTAGACGGCGACAGGGATCTGCAGCGCGCTGCCCGCCGCGCCGATCGCCGCCGCCGCGACCATCGTGTACCTTTGGAAATGACACGTCGCGTACATGCATGCGGCGTTGACACAGGTTCGGCCACTGGATGCAAATGCGCGGTAGCTAGGGATTACAGCTCTGCTGGAGCTCTGGAGCTGGTGCGACGACGAGTCGCCGTCGTATGGCCGCCTTGTGCGGTTGGCGGCCGTGCGCACGACGGTCGTGACCAGGACGGCGACCATGAGCAGCCGCGCAACAAGGGCAACGCCGATCCACGCCGTCCGCGACACCATCGTCGCCCTGCTCTCTGCTTATTTTTGCTCGGCAGGCGCGATCTCGCAACATGGAGTATTTGTAGAGCAAGCAGCTAGCAGTCTAGCACAGCGCATCGATCGATGAAGTTTATTTCTCTGGAAATACTTTGCACAATTGAACGGGAGAACATCAGAACGAATAAAGGCAGGGGAGGCACCATATAGGAAGGTAAATAATCAAGGAAGGTAAATAATCAATCAGAGGAAAATAAAGGAAAAATCAAGAGACCTTTTGAACTCCGAAGCCTGCAAAGAGATTCGTTCCCTTTTATTCCATATATATACTAATATGCACATCTCTCCTTTCAGTTATAGAAAGGACACCAATTGACACATTGCAAAATTAGTACATCATTATACCCATCACTATACTGAATATATTCTGGAGATATTCGGTGATATATATGTGGGATTTCCAAAACTGTTTTTCACCGTGTTATTAGTACAGTGATCGATCGAAGCCCGCCTGATGGTGACGGGTCCCACCCTTTAGAAGCCACCTAGTCTTCGAACCTCACCCTTATATTAACCAGGCCAGTGCCTTGCATCTAGGGTAGGGATGGCTACGTCGTCAGCGAAATTTCTTCATCCCCGTCTTCCACATGAACAATAACAAGGACAATATTTTTTCATCCCTATACCCGGGCAAGGAATAATCTCCGCAGGGATCACCGCCCATGTCTCCTCTTTTTTATTTTTCTCTCTAATATTCATCTCGTTTGATGGTTGCTGGCCTGCCGCCATGCCTATAATACAGAAGAGAGGGGATTAACCTTGTTATGATTACCTCCAAATAGAATCTTTATGGTTGGTTAAGGAGAGCATTAGACGGATTGATGATTGCGTTGCAAATGGAGAATACAATGCATTGTTATATTATGTTTATACTTAGCTAAATAAAAGGAATATGAACTCGTATTCGATGCGGTGTATACCTTGTGCAGTTTAATATAGAGTAAAACCATCATAAAACAATTTTTCATCTTGATGCTCGCTTCCTTCATTTTACATTTTCTCAAGTCCTCTTCTATCAATTCAGTTTCACAGGGCGGAGCCCCACACCTCCGGGCAACCGCTGGGCCTTTGCGGCTTCGTTGCCGCCACCACCTCGGAGCGTAGGCGCAACGCCGCCTCCTCTCTTCCCTGGTGAGCAGATTTGGGCCACCGCCGGGCCTCTACGCTTGGATCGCACCATACTCAAACAAAAAATTGAATTAATCTTGCGAAGATGGACACATCCCTCTTCTCGCATCACCCCATCTCACTATGCTTACACGGACTCAATCATGGCTTGGATCCCTCTTTCATCTAGTTTCAACACAAGTGAAACCAAAGCTCGATCAATCTTCTGCCACTCTGAGCTCCGATTTGCCGTCCTCTCTAGAGCCGTAGTTGTTGCGCCAGGGCTTTATTTTACCCTAGTTTGCTTTCGCCTCCATAGGCAAAGGGTGCTATGCAAGACTATATCTTATGCACACTCACTTTGACTGTCAACCTAAGTACTCATCACTTCATTCACAAATGTATATGACACAACTGATTTTTTTTCCACAACTTCAATCATTCAGCTAATTAAAAAAAATTCAGAAGTAACCATTTATTTTAGTGATTTGTTTTTATCAAGGTAGTTTGAGTATGGCTTATACTTTTTATATGTTGGAATTATTTCTTTACATGGCTTATAGTTTGAGTATTAGAAAAAAATCGACTGTGTCATATATTTGTGAAAGAAGATAATATAAGCTTATTGTTTCTATGGAATTTTTTACAATACAAATCATATATGTTTAATTTATTGTTAGTTTTTTATTTACCTGGCAAAACCGTACCCTCACTCAATCACACATATATCGAACAATATTGTGCACGTTTTGTATGGTTAAATAAGGATAAATGTCTTGTATTGTGGATTTTGCGGCAATGAAACAAATAGTAGCTTCGTACTCTACATTATGCAAGCATGATATATACTGGAGACATATCCTATCGATATGTAAAAAAGGAATAAGATAGAAAATGGCAATATTACCCTTGTGCCTCATCTAGAAGCTGTCGGACGCTTCTGTCTTTCCCGTGTGCCGTGCCCCCAGTCTTCATATCCTCTCTCCTTCACTGGTGGCGGCGCATGGCGGGAGTGCAGCCTAGGCTTGAGACGGCGCAAGGCAGGGGCAGCTGCGTGTCCCTCCGAGTCCGATAGAGGCGCGGTGCCTGGGTTAACTCGCGGTGCCGGCGACTTCCATCGGCAACGGTGCGGCGCACATCACCACACACCAACCATGGCAAGCCGGCAACAGCGCGTGGAACAATGGTTCTTTCCCCTCTGCCTGTGGCGTGTGCCCTCCTCGACTTGGCTGTGGAGTCCAACTCGTTTAATTTCCTCATTTTTTCTTGTCGATCTGGGCAGCCAACTTCGATTTGTTGATCTATTCTTTTGTTGTGAAAGCAATATAGTCTAGGCATCAACGCTTTCCTTTCTTCATCTTTTCTAATCGTTTATGAGTTCAGCAATCTAGAGTCTTGTTTCATCAGATCCCGTCTCCTGGAATTAATTTTGTTTGTCCGATTGGATCTTGACTCGTATCTTTTTCATCTTGGACTGGAGGAGAGACGGACGGACTCACGAACCAAACCAGACGCAGACAGACGCGGAGAGAGGGACGCGCAGAGGCTAAAGACTGGTAGGTGGGGCCCACTTGTCACCACGGGTCAAAAATCGTTACTTGTTTTAATATTAGGTATAGATAGTAAAAATAAATTATTATATGTGGAAGATAATGAGCTAAATGGGAATCCCGCGGGATCTGGCACAGAGAGTACTCCTTCGTCCTCAACCCCGTAAACTTGATGGGAGAGAAAATTTCCCCTCAAGAGAGGAACAAAATGACCCCATTTCTATCCCCAAATAGAGGAATTTCATACGGAGAATCGGAGATCGGGTCTCCATTGCCATCCCTACTTGCATCTCATTTACGTTTGCATACTCCGACCCCAACCTGCAACCTGTTTTTAAGCAGGTCACTTTAAAGTGCACCTAGGTGAACCGCAAGAGAAGTATAGTACACAGTAATAAGCTAATAGCCCAGTCATTCTTCTCACGTGGAGGAGAGACATGTGAAAAGGAGTAAGATGGACTCGCCTACAAGAGTCCGCCACTACACATGCCCAAAGACAGAGAGAAAGACATAGCTTGTTTATATTACGAGTCAACCTTACTCACCTCATTATACGAGTAGACATTGCAATAATATAAAGTCTCCCTGAACTCTATTATTAACTTTGCTATTTATCCATCTCTTCTGAGTTTTTGGCCATAGCTCAATCTCACATGCATGATTTCTCCCCATGGGACCACAGGGTTCGTGCCGTCAACCTCGTCAATACAAAAGCTTTACTGCCCCGGCGTGGGTCAATGTTCCATGGCTATAGCATGGATTGGTCCTCAATCCAGCTATCTAAGCCATTCCACGAGCTATCAAATGAGGCAAAGCCTGTTTTTATACAAGTGGGGCTTGAGACCGGGCATTTTTTTTTTCATTCTTTCCCCGTGGTGGCTGGTGGGGTTGGGATGGAATCATGATATGAGTATTTTCCGATGTATAATTAGACTGAAGGGGTTTAGAGGTTCAATTCGCAATTTGATATCTCAATCTGAACATCTCTAGTGTCCGATCTTATCTATATGTAGAGATTCAAAGTTGGATATCGAGCATAAATATGTGTGGAGATCAATATCCAGCACACCTCGACGCGGCCTGGTCATATGGCATCGACGTTGACGTTTGTTTGCCCCGTGGAGCCGCCGGGAGTCTGGTTCTTTGGGTGGCTTTGGCTTGTCATCAACGACAGACTGTAGAGCCGATGGAACCTATAGCTCCCGCAGAAGCAGAAAGGCGGCGTACGCGATCAGCGGCACTTGTGAAGCCTGCAAATAAACGATGAGACCACATGGCGCATTCTAGTCGGCTGTGACATCACCAGCCAGTTCTAGGCTCAGTCTAACAATTTAACACCAGCGTACGTGACTGCGAGGAGGTAGCCGATGGAGAACCTTCAATTCGTGCCACTGTTTTAGCACTCCAAATCAAATCTATCTTCCTTTTTTTTCCAATAACTCAAACTAAAAATCTTACTACTCCTACATCACAATGCAACACGGCGTAGAGAATGCTATCAGAGGAGTGACCGAGCGAGGCAGCTAGTTATGCTCGACTGATCAAAACTTAATCGTTGTGTGAGCCGAGCCGCGGTATACCGGTATACGATGACATTACAAACTGATGATGATCGGTGAGTTGTCTGGAGAAGTGATCGAATGTTGGCCCTGCAGGACCGATCGAGCTGCTGGTGATAATAGATGCATAGTCAGAAGTCGTCGGCGAGGTCGTCGTTGGTGGCCCGGGCCCGAATCCTAGCGGAGACGACCGTGGCGGCCATGGATACCACCACCCCGATGAGCAGGAACACTTCGGGCAGTCTTGCCTTGTTGTTGTAGTCGGTCAAATCCTTCTTCGACTCTTCTTTGCCAGTCCAATCCGCGTAGTGGATGTAGCGCAAGATGGCGTCCGTGGCGCCGAACCCCGCTCCCACACCGGAGGCCAGCAACACGGTGACCACTTGCATGTATCAATCAATGTATTAACAATCCTCACTAGATTTAACACCAAATCAACAACCCAAACAGCAAGCACATGTATTGATATTGATATATCGAGCAACATAATTTGGGAAGGGAGCACGGAAAGGGAATAGAAGGTACATAGGGGAACAAGGGAGGAAGGGGAAGAACAACGGTGAAGAGAATGTTTCATGAGGAATGCGGATATGTTACACCCATGAGTCCTGCTTTTAGGTGTAAACACATTGACCACTTGATGTGAATACATTAAAAGCACAAATCTCAAAGCACGTAAGTCAGAATCAACGGCACGATAGCGCGGACGTACCTGTGCATAGGAGTACACCCACAAATTCGGTTTCACGGGGAAGAAAGGTACGGTATGTTGTAATTTGTAAAGACGAGGTTAAGTTGCGACGGGTTAGACCAAGGTCACCAGGAAATGCATCCGCACTGTGTACAGTACGCAATCTTTGTTTTTTCACTCTGTGTACAGCGTACAAACCGTGTTTTTCACGTCCTTTTCTGCCTTCCGTTGACCTTGGTCTCGTGCGGTCACCAAGCACGTGCCCGTCGACCAAGCTGAGCACTCGCCCGGTCATCCCCCACCCCAAACGGCTGCTCCTGCCGCCACCTGTCACTGTCTCCCACCGCTAACCTATGCCGCTCCTCACTCCCGACGGCACCACCTCCCTCGGTTGCACCGCCTCTGGCACCGTGCCCCGTCGCGGCCGCCACTAAGGTAGCGACTGGCGACTGCACGCACCTTCTGGCCGGGGAGCTGCTCATGAGGTGAGAGGCGCGCCAGGCATGGAAATCTATCCGCAAATATAATAATCCAACGTGTGGTGCTCGCGTATATACCACGTCGGCGCACAGGCTGATGTCGAGCATGAGCGCGCTGGGCGTCGTCCGTTTGCTCTTGAGGAGGAGGTAGACGGCGACGGGGAGCTGCAGCGCGCAGCCCGCCATTCCGATCACCGCCGCCGCGACCATGTACCTACGTACAAGGTACACGCATACGGAGAATATGATTTAACGGGGGAACACACACTGCAAGCAGCTAGTAAGGACGGAGAACGAACGAGGCAAAGGCACGTACGTGTATCCCGGCAGCTTGTAGAAGTCGTCTTGGTAGATGAGGTGGGGGTGGATGGCGAGCATGCGCTGCACGGTCATGGCCAGGACGGCGATCATGAGCAGCCGCGCACCGACGCCGGCGGCGATCCACGCCGTCCGCGACAGCGCCATCCTCAATCCCTGTATTTAGCTGCCTGCGTGCTCAGAGCGATTGGTCGAGGTGGACACATACACATGGCTGGGTGCGTATTTGTAGTTGTAGCCATAGCTACTGCCAAGTCGTCTCTGCTGTGTGATTTATTAGTGTGAACAGTTCGATCAGGCAGCATTGGCCGGCCGGCCGGCCCGCCGGCATATGCGCGGCATTGTATGAAGTGCGGCGTTACTGCTTGGCTTTGCTCATGCCGTGTGCCCTCGCTCGTGCCGGGGGACGCAGCATATGTATATCCGCTCCAACTGTCTCACACTGGAATCAGCGACCTGGCCTATGACGAGTTGACGCCCGCGCTGCCACAGGGAAATTTCACCCCAATTCTACCAGCGCACTTCCGGGAGCAGTGCAGCGCGCGCACCGCGGCCGCAAGGCACCAAGGCCCCATCACCCCATGCAATGCAGGGGCTAGCTTCCACTAGTAAGGTCATTGCTGCTGTTTGGACAAGGTGAAAAAAAAAAAACAAAGTATGTAGTTGCCGTATAGCTAGACATGTAAACTACTCTTTAAAGTCGTGTACATCGTCGAGTTCGCATTCCGGGGGCCACGGTATACACAAATGCAAGTGGATTTATGTAAAACCGTTATTCCGTGAATGTGCAAGGGTGTCTTTAAAGCTGGTGGGGACGGAGGACAAAAAAAAAAATCCTCAACAATATCTATGTGTGAAGAAAGAATAAGAAGAAAACATGAAAAATTAGATGATAAAGAAAAGCAAAAAAGGGAGGAAGAAGAAAATAAATCCGCCGCTGCCCATAAACACATATATCTGCTACATGTTCGGAAATTCAGAATGGTGCATACTTGTTTGGTCTTTTTTTTTTAATTTTTCTTTCACCTCCCCCACACCACATCTGTTGTACATTTAGGTAGTTTTGTTGGAAATCGTGATGCGTGTAAGGGCTCATTTGGCAAAACTCCGGAACCCTAAGTGACTTGTTCATGGGCTTGTGTAAATTACTGTTATCGAAAAGAAATTGCGGTAACTGATAAACGGCATGAGGCAGAGAACGTCCATACTCTCTGGCTATGAATAAATGCAAAAACTGCGCATGAACTCACGCACGGTGGAACAGAGCGATTATTGATTTTGTGCTGCCAAATCAAGGGTAAAACCAGGTCGGAGAGGAGAAACAGGAGCGGAAGTCGGACGGGAAGCCGTTGATCCCACGCTTGACCTCGCCGGCGCCCGAGCACCAGCCGATGTCGCTGCACGGGAAATTTCCCCCGCTCGACAGCGCCAAGGAGATGTCGAATCTCGTGTCGTCCAAGAAGTAGATGCCCTCGGGGACCCCGCCGACCTGGGACCCCTCGAACGCCCTAGAGCAGGCCCGCGCGAGGAAGAGCACGCGGCCGTCCAAGCCGCCGCCGTCGAGCTCCACCCAAGACGCCTCGTGGCCGCCACCGGGCAGAGCCTGCACCGCCAGCTCCAGGACCTCGAACCCGGGCGCCGTGGCCGGGCCGGCGACGCTGCCGTTTCGGGCGGAGGAGGGGATGGGGCGCACGACCAGCAGCAGCCTCCCGCGGGACTCCACCAGGTACCGGGTCGAGGCGGCGGCGGCGTAGGGGATGCGCCGGGGCTGCATCCGGTAGTGTCTCGAGGCCATCCAGAGGTCGGCCGCGCCGGGGGCGCCTTCCTGCACGAACACCGTGACGGTGCCGTTGCTGCTGACGGCGTGGAAGCCTCGCATGGCGCCGTCGTGGTACAGGACGTCCTGGAGGCCGTGCAGCGTGATCCCGGGCGCCAGCCACCAGCGGCGGTCCGTGCGGGGCCGCAGGAACGCGAGGTTGGAGACGCCGCAGACGAGCGCGGCGGCGACGCAGCCCGGCGCGGTGGGCGGCGCGGAGAGCGCGACGGCGCGGACGACGAGGCAGGTGAGGACGTCGGGCCTGGGGAGCCAGATCCGGTCGGGGAGGGGCAGGCGCGCGCGGGAGAAGAGGTTGACGAGTGCGTACGAGCGCCAGCCGTCGGCCGCCACGGCGAGCCAGCCGCCGGCGTGGGAGCCGCAGAGGCGCGCGCCCTGGGCGCCGGGGGGCAGGGAGAGGGCGCGGCGCGCGGGGCCCGCGAGGGGGCTGAGGAAGCAGGGCGCGGCGGCGGACGGGAGGAGGAGGAGCCACGGCAGCTGCGGCTCGGCGGCCGGGGGCGGGGCGAGGGCCTGTGCGGCGGAGCGCCAGGAGCGGCAGACGGCGGCGAAGTAGACGCGGTCGGCGAGGCAGCGCAGGCGGAGGAAGACGACGCCGAGGAGCTCCGACGGCAGGCCCGACCACGACGGCGCCATCAATCGGCGCGCCGCGCTACAAATTCCCCGGCGCAAAAGGATCGGGGGGATTGATTAGTAAATGAATGGGCCGTGGGGTGTGGGCGTGCGTGAGACGGCGGAAGTTTGTGCAGGTTGTCGGCGTCAGATCAGATGGTGCCGTCTGTGTGGCCGGTAGTGTGATGCTCTTGTTCTGATTCTATTCTACCATGTCAAGATTAACGGACCGGGGTTTGGTAGCTGACGTGGTTATGGCTAGGATGCACTTTCGATTCCTTAGCTGTCGATGCCGTCTTTATACCAAAGACATTCTCAGTACACTGTTTTATTTTCAAGTTTTCAAATTGCAACATCAACTTCTCTCGTGTTCACCTCCTATGAAATTTTGATATATCTTTCCATAATTATTACTACCTCATCAAAGATACCGATGACTCTGACTAGAATGACCTAATCTCACAACAAACTGTCATAGACATTAAATGACTATCGGTTATGGTTGTTTTTTTCTTCCTAAATTGGCATGTGAATTTGTGATCCACGCTCCCCGCTCCGTTTGGCCGACCTTGGGACCTCTGGGATTGTCCTAGAGCAAGGTTAATAATGCTAGTAAAAATGCACATGCATTCTGATAAAAAACTATCATCAAATTAATTAAAATTACAAAATATTAAATTTGGTGTGCTATTTTGTTTATTAATATTTTAATTGAAAAAGAGGTGTTTTAAAAGTTTAAATAAACACTGCCTATACGTAACCATGTGTAACTTAGTCAAAAAGTTTTACGACAGAAACTCTTGCTGCACAGTGGAGGACCTCTTGAGGAGTGGAACATCTTTCTCAGAACAATTGCACTAATTTTTCTCTGTATTTTTACTATAAACAGAATATTACAGCCTAGTTACATATCGGTTCCATACATGACAATAGAAAATGTCATCTAATTAATTTTAAAATTATATAAAAAACTGTCTATACGGAACTATGTTTAACTTAGCCATGAGTCATTGCTGCAAAGACTTTCTTACGATGAAGGAGCTCCCGAGGAGCAGAGTATCTTTCTCGAAACTATCCGCTATATTTCTATTTTAAACATAATATTTCAGCCTAATTAATAAGATTCTTATATCATTTTAGAATCTCCACGTCCCGTGAAAATTCTTTCGACTCGTCCGACTTGCTAGCAAAAGAAAATAAAAGATGACCTTGCTGGCAAAAGATTTTTTTTAAAAAAAAAGACAACTTTATCTCTTCTGCCCCATGAGCCAATCCATTGTTCTTTCTCGTCCGCGAGCGCCACGACCTCCTTCTGCCGGCCGTCGGATCTGGCTCATCAGCCGGGCTCCTCCGCCTGCAAGGGCGCCGCGCCGCAAGCGACCGGCCGCCGGATCCGGCTCATCAGCCGGGCTCCTCCGCCTGCAGGGGGCGCCGCGCCGCAAGCGACGACCCATCTCGTGGTGCCTCCTCGTCATCTTCCGCTCCCGCTCGTCTCGTGTTTTCTTAGATTTTCTTGATTGCGCTCCTGATCCAATCCATTCTTGCTTTCTTGTCTATTACCTCAGGATCCACCATCAAGTAAGCCCCTCCCCCCTCGGACTCCTCTGCATCTAGAAGTTTGTGTTCGCCTTGCTCATGATGCGGTGCTACGATGAACTTGCTGAATGCTTTTGTGCAGGCTCATTCGAAGTCCAAAGGCCGATTTGGCACTATAATATCATAATATTAGATCTGATAAATTATGTGATGCATTTTCTCATGATTCAAGGCCTTAACGACTCAAAACAGTAGGATTAGTGGGCTGGACACCTCGGATGGATGATGGACGCGACCCAATAGGATTTCTCGGATGAACTATGGAAGCGGACGGGGGGTAAGATGTAGGAGTAGACTTTTTGGTGAAAAAAACATCAAGGATGGCAGAAACGCGCCCTTCTTTCCGTCCGTACGATTTTGGCACGCTTCTCTCCCGTGCCTACGATTTTGCGAGGCCTGGTAAAAAACACCGTGAAGTTGATAATGATTTTAAAGTTTGTGGGCCCAAGTTGATTAAAATAAGGCATTATATTATAATCAAAGGGTTGACGTGCTTTGGGGGTAAACGAGCTTTGGGCGCAAAATATATTTTTCTAAACTCGCACTTTTATATGGGTTATATGATTATATCATATGTAACCCACTAAAAATCCACGTATACGATAGTTCTCTTTTGTATAAATTATACATTTAAAACCTGGTGCACATTTTACTCTCATAAAGTGTCTTAGAGTTTGTTAGTAGCCCAATTTGAACCGGCTACAAACTATCTTCGTTTTTCTTTCTTTCATGTCACCATAAATTTGACGTGGCATTCTTCGTACGTCTACACCACTTGTTATACTTGCTCTTACCCAAAGAGTAAACTATAAAATACTTCTAGCTAAAGTTATTGAAGCTCTCCGCTCCCAGCTTCATGGTGCCAGGTTCAAACCCTGTCAGGGTTCGTTTTTGCTCACACACTATAATTTTCTCATGACGGTTCTTCTCTTTTTTTTTTCCATGGATAATTGTATAATAGCCAATACATACCGCTTGGCATATCCTACGTAAAAATCATAGCCTCGGCGTTGTTTATAAGTTACTTGCATATCACCAGTAGTGTCCCTCGACAAGGCTAGACTAGTGCTTTGGCCTACTAGTCTTGTAGCCTTGTAGGTGCCTAGGTCTGATGCTGGCCAACATGGAGCCCATGAGAGATGTGTCCCACATTGTGGCCCCTAGTCGACACGAGTGATGGGCATATTTAATCAATTCTCTTCTTTTCTATTTTATTTTTTCTTAAAGTGTTTTCACAAGGGCAATGGTCATGTATGATACGTCAAGGCTATCCCATTCACCCTAATTGATATGTTGTTTGCTTTTTCCACACCAAATTTGACCAACTCGTCTTATTCAAAAAATTTACAAAAATATGGAAACATTTAAGTCATAGTTAAATAATATTATCTGTAAACTAAATCACAATGAAAAATGATAATTATGATTTTTTGAATAAAACGAGCAAGTCAAAAAATTGTAAAAAATCAAACGATTTATAAATTGGCACAGAGAGGGTGTAATATTATATTAATGGTGGTGTAAGGATCACACATCAATAGTTGTGCTACTGAATCCAAATAAGGTCTAGGGTTGTCTCTTAAACTGGGCAACATACGGTTCTCTCTTAAATGGGTCACTTTGGGCTGAGCTAACGAGCTGGCTTCCTAAAAACATGAGACAGCAAATTAGGCTCGAGCCGGGCTCAATCCAGCTCATGGCCCACAAGCCAAATCCGTTCCAAGCCAGAGGCACGTGTGTACATACCACATAGGTATCATGGGCTCGAAAGTGTGCAACCTTGAATGAGGTGTTTTTTTTTAATTCGTTTTTTATAAAAATATACTATAGCTAGTATTTTTTACAAAAACATACGTTCAGCGCCTAGACACCGGGCGCCACGAGACCTGACGCGACCCTGGCGCCCGGACCCGGGTGCTCCTGGGCGAAAGGGAAGAGTCTACAGCTGCACCGCTGCAGGATACGGAGGGAAAATAAACGCGCAGCCGGTCCAATGGTAGCTAGCTCGTCATGCAGAGCATGCAGGCCCTACTAGGCATAGCTAGGGAAGCAGCTAGTTGGTATGTTCACGGATTATTAACTGCCTAGCTAGCCGATCCTGATCATGTATATGTATTATATATAAACGCACATTCGATATCGATTATGTCAACTTTTCACTGATGCTCTGATTCATCCATCCATCCAGCATCCGCATGCAAGCCGCCTGTGCGGAGGAGTCTGTGTCTCCTTAGACCACGCTGCTGTTAACCATTTCGGTTCTTATTAATTTTTCGTACGGCGGCGGAAAAGAAATTTCGCAAATTCGAACTTTTCGAACGGAGAGAGAATTCAAATTCAAAAAAACGGATTTAGGATTTTTTTTTCAGAATTTCGAACTTTCCAATCGGAATTTTGGACTTTTCCGATGGAAAATGCTATTTTCGAATGGAAAATGCTCCAAACATATAAAAATTAAAAATTTTTAATAGAACATATGTTGTCACATGATCATTTGTTTGAGTGACAAAGGATTCAGAATTTAGCCTCCTCGCTGTACTTTCCACCGGAGCAAATCCCAGAGATCGCCAGGCACCTCAGAGCAAGTATAATAAGCATATTTAAGCGAGCTTTATTGTGGCAGAACTGTCCAGATTAATCCGGATTTAGTGTGTAATCACCAGACCCGAATTAACCTTGATAGTCCTTCAGGATGTAGGTATCCTGACTTGGCATTCCCATCCGGATCGAGCTTGATTTTTTGGGCGACTCTCAAAGGAGTCCACAGGTTACAACATACACATCCACATTTATTACATAGAGTTAAAATATTACATATAGAGTTTAGTAATTATTACATCCCGGCTGTTAAGTTCTTCAGCCATTTTAACAAAAGTTACCATGGATCACAAGTTTTTCTCCAACACACACATCTTACTCTGTTCCAGGAGTAGCAAAGCTTGTTTCAGAAGAAGGGAGGAGTAAGGTAAGGATCCCATTCGAACCAAGTATATTCTGCTTCTGTAAAAGAATATGCAAGAAGCCTGAGTACTAATTACTCAGCAAGACTTACCCGACCATTGGGTCGAAACCCGACTCCCTAGCTTATAGCCGGGGTGGTTAGGTCAACTCACACTGCGGCCTAACAGTGAATCCTTAGCTCTTAGAATTTGGTTCACTTTTTAGTTATTACCTGACCATGCTAAGTTATTCTTAATCTACTGACCAACAACAAGAACAGACATTTTGTCAAGCATTCTTAATTAACAGGATCAGTTCTCTTACTACGATGTTGGTCGCGATCAGGCAGCTTACAACCAGCAAGCCACAGACGATTCGAATCGATTTTCCACCTCTCAAGAGGGATACTCAGACACCCGTCATATGTGTGTACACCGACCCCACATACGACAACCCAACATCCAGTGCCACCTAGCCGGAACCATCCTCACCGAACCCGGGTGTCAGTCCTTCGACACCCGCCCAACCTCCTCCTTCCAGTTGGTCTCGTCTAGTTCCGCGCTTAGGTACAACAGGACGAGAGGCTTACCGGAGCCCGTTAAGGACGGCAAGTGAATGAGGCGCGTTCGGCCCAACCAGGCCACACATCGGACGGCCTTATGCGACACAGGCAGGATCAGGGTCCATAGCAAATAATCATAACATGTAAAGTACGAAAGCGAAACTGATCCCGCCGCATGCCTGTCAAATTATTAACATTCTTCTTATTCTTAACCAACAAATTGCTGTAAAAGAATTTCGTTCTAGGCCGATGCCCCTAAGCCATCTACTGAGTATAGGATTTTATGCTGGAAAATGAGTAATCACGCTCTAGGGTTTCAATCAATTCCTAACTCTAATGCACGAGCATAACTCTGATTTGAATTAAGGACTTAAGGAAAACTGGGTAATGCACCGAGGCTTGCCTTGGGTCACGGAATCTGTCTCTGTCGGTGACTCAGAGTCTCCTCCTGCTGGTGTGAAGAACGTCTCGGCCACACCGGCTTCCGGAGTTTCCACTGCGGTGGAAGACTCTTCAACTGGAAGTGGTGGGACCAACGTGCCTAGGTTGATGACATGTAGGAGTTTTAAAAGTATGAGGATGATCAACCTGTTGAAAAAGTAAAATGCACAATTTTCTAAAGGAAAAGGGTGGTTGGGGTTAAACATCTGTATTTTCGGGTGTAGATGATTGCCCTGGGGTTCAAATGAATTACCTGGTATTTTTAAATATTTTTAAAAGTTTAAATGATTTTTTTGGGAATTTTTGAATAATTTAAATGGATTTTTCATATTTTCAATACATTTTTATGAATTTTTCTGCATTTTTAAATAAAGGCTAACTTTTTAAAATTATATAAACTTTAATTTAATTTCTTTTTAGAATTACCAAAATATTTATATGAATTAATAATTAATTTTACTAATTAATATAAACATATTAATATTAAAGTAAAACAAATAAACAATTTAAATTAATAAAAAAAGAAAACAGAATTAGAAATTGAAATTCGGCCCAGCCAAAAAAAAACAAAATAAAAAAGTTCTAATTTCCCCCTCCAAAAATCGCATGGGCTCCCTTTCGGCCTGGCCCAGCCCAGAGTGGGCCGGCGGCCTTTTTCCCCTAGGCGCGGCCCAACTCTCCCCTTCCCGGCTCGGCCCAGCGGCTGCGCAGGCCGGCAGGCCGGCCTGCCACGCGGGCGGCCCAGTTGGGCTGGCGGCCCAGCGGACCGGCCTCGCCCGGCCGCCCGACCGCTCGGCGCGCGGCGCGCCGCGCAAGCGCGACGTGCTCTGCGCGTCGCCGCGCCGGCAGCGCCGGCGACCATCCGGCGCGGCGGAGGCCGAGAGGCCTCGCCGGCGGTGACCTCAGGCGCGGCGCGAGTCCCTCTCTCTTTCCCTCCCCCTTTTCCCTTCTTTCCCTTTCTTCCTTCACTGCGGGGTCGCCGTCCGCCGCGGCATGGCGCCCGTCGACGCAACGCGACGGCGAGGTGGCCTCGTGGCGGCGGTGGTGCCCGCAGAGGTCCACCGCCTACCGCGCGGGGTGCGCGCAGGTGCGGCGCACCCGATGCGCGCGTCCGCGGGAACCCCAAGGGTTCCCACGCGCGGGGAACGCGGCGGCGACACCCGCGGTGGCCGCAGCGCCATGCGGGGCTCCGAGCTCTAGCGAGCTCGGGCCGGCCCTCTGCGTAGCGCAAGAGAGGGAGGAGGGAGCGGGGTTGAACTCACCGGCGCGGGGATCACGGCGACGGCGGCGGAGGCGGGTAGCAGCGGCGCGGGGCGCGGGTGTGGCGCGGCACAGGCGCGGGCGTTGGGAGCAGACAGCCTCCCCCGCTCGGCGAGGCGGGGAAGAAGACCCCGCCCCCGCGGGTCCCACCTGTCAGCGCTGCCTAACCGGGGGCGCGGGGGGCGGGGGGCTGGCCGCTACGCAGGTCGCCGCCCTCGGCTGGGCTTCGCCCAGCGGGCGCAGGGCCGCGGGCTGGCCAGCAGGCCCGCGGGCTGGCCAGCTGGCCCGCGAGGCTTTCCCCCTTTTTTTTTACTTTTACTATTTTTATTTTTAACCTTAGATTTTGACCTTTTTCGACAGGGGTCTAAATACAAAAGTGAAAGGGCTTAATTTAAACTACCCTTTCACATTTTTGTCCCTGAAAAACTCCAAAATTTTGAAAGACCTCAAATTTAAATTTGAATCAAATTTTTAAAAGAAAAATTAGGGTAAATTGCAATGTACTTAGGTGTTTAAATACGGAGTATTACATTTATACCTTGCGACATCAAATTTATGATTATGTGAAAGAGAAAGAAGATGAGAAAGAAGTAAAACGGGATGTAAGCTTATAGCTAGCTGAGACACGAGTTTCAAAAAGCTTTTTGAGAGAGTAAGTTGGGTGAGACAGTAATTATGCAGTACAAACCAACTATCAACTATTGTATTAATAGACTATTAGATTGATATACAGCTTAGCTAAATTTGTTGGACTTGCTCTAACGAGACTCCAGGACCTGTTCGTCCTCCGCTAGCTAGCTGCTGCTTCCCTAGCAGTCAAAGACAAACGAGAGACGTGCCAATGTCTACGAGAGCCTGCATGCTTTGCATGATGAGCTAGCTAGCCATTGGGCTCGCTGCGCCTTTACTTTCCCAGCTGTAGACTCATGGCGCCTGGTGCTAGGGCGCCAGGGTCTTGGCGCCGCCGCTCGGGCGCCAGGTCCTTTTCCTCCGCTGTCCCGTCGCGGGCAGGGTGTGCAGGTATCCAGCGCCCAGCCTCTTGGCACCTGCTGTCTGGACGCCGCACGTATATTTTTTAAAAAAGTATATGACAATAGTATATTTTTATAAAAAAATATAAAAATAAAAAACGTTTGAATGAGTTAATGCCGAGAGCTCAAACACCCAGTTCTTCTGCCTTTTGGATTGTCAGATAGGGCTACACTAAGTGCTTCGCAACCCACCAGCAACTCTTTCGTCCAAAAACAATTCATTCCTTACCCATTGTCATTGCAGATTCACTAAAGCGTCTACGTTAGTTTGCCTTCGTCCTCGCCATGGCCAACTAGTGAATCCATCCTTATCTCATCATTTGACCCAGCGTCCGTTATGGCCCTCCTTTTTAGCTTTGAGAGGTGAGTGAGTCCCTTGTTCTCAGCCTGTCACACCTAGATCTTACGATAAAACCGGATGCAAACCACTTGTATGACAGGATCAGTTTAATCATACATGTGTCGACTTCACCACTCACTAGTGAAAACACAGTGAACATCTCCTTTACAAATTATATAATTTAATACAAAATGGTTCGAAGGTCTAAAAGAAGAGTACAACACAACGATTATCTAGAAGCAAAGGCACCATCTTCCACAGGCAATTGATCGGAGGTATGCCAACCTAGAATTCCAAGTCTTCTTAGGCTCTAATTCTTCTTGTCATCTGCCAAGGGCAGCAATGAGGGGAGTAGGGGGAGAAAGAGAAGGATGAGTACAAATGGAATTGTACTCCGCAAGAGTACATGCAGGCTAACACAAGGCTTATTTTGGGTTGAACTCGCGCCTAAAGTAACACATCCTAATCAACCTAAGATCCTTAGCGCCTATTTTACTATGTGTGAAACCACCAACCAAGCAACAAATTCGAACTAGCAGTGAACCAGCTTTATCCAACCATAGGGATCTCGTCCGATCCACAAACCAACCACCTCATCCAACCTTTCTAATCATGGAGGAGTCTATGGCCCTGTCTTGACTGTGAGCATGGATGATATATCAGTTTCCACTCTTGAGAGGTTGCACACTTTCACCATAGGCCGTGTTTTCCTTTTGACATCACTTCCTGAGGCCCTTAAATAACATTACCCGGTCCATGTTGCGCCCACTAAGGATTCATCCCCATACTCAAGTATACATACCCCATGGCCCTCTCTTGTGTCACACAATCCACCACAATGCAACTAAGATTGAAAAAGGTAAATGGTGGCAAAGCCCATAGCTCGTGTAGCCGCCGGGCCGTGTAGGTCATATGGGTGCATTGTAAAAATAGGAAACAAGCTTCTCAAATTGATACTTAATTACATCTCGAGCCAAGAACTTATACCAACCCAGAAACATCATATATCAAAACCATGATACCATTCCTTCCATCCTGCTTAGATTTCCTATCACCAAAATATTACTAAGGCTTTCAACCTCCTATGATCCAAGATCACATTATCCATATTGTGATTATTAAACCCAACCCAAATTGGACTGCAGGGCTAGGCATGATCTACACAAACCAACCACACACATAGGTTTAAAGGAATGGTATTAGAAAACCCTAACATGAGATTCAAATTTATGACTCAACATGCATACTATCTAACTACTCCATAAAACAAAATAGGTAGATTGTGCTCATATGGTTCTAGCCTTATCAAGGAAGGTGTGTGAACAATTAGAAATGTACTTCATCATTGAAGAAGCTCTAGAGTGGAAGCAAATCTTAGTGGAATGGAAAGTCCAAAAGGTTACAAGGGAAGGTATTAGAGTTGCAAATGATTTAGCACAACTAACTAGATGTGAAACATGTATAACTAGTTAATGCAATTCCCCTTGACACAAAAAAAAAACAAAATAGGTATTTGAAAATATGATCAAGGACACTTGCGTTTTTCCAAAGTTCCACTTGCTCAGCACCTTACCAACATAAACAACTAAAATGAAGCATTGCATATAGAATCATAAGAACATTAAAATATATTGAAACATTCTATATCATATAGAGGTCATCGATACAAATCTGTGAGCGAAAGAATCGTCCAAAACGGGCTTAAAACAAAAAGATACGAGGTTTTGAAGTTCAATGGCAAAACTATAAATTTTCCTTTTCTTGAATTTATTGGAAATTTTATGAAAGCCGTGGGCAAAGTCAGCATGATGTCAATGGGCATGCGGTGTTTTGTGCTAGAATTTTTCCATGGATATGTGGACCGGTCTGTGGTCCACCATGCGTAGGGTTCTCAGTGAAGGGGATACCACGCAGGTGCTCTTGGCCGTTCGATCGTCGATGATCACCAGAAGGGAAGCGTCGGCTCAGGTCATCGGAGGAGGACGAAGGTACCGCTGCGGCGGTTTGCAGTGAGCAGTGGTGCTTCGCTGAAGCTTCATCATTCTCACACCATGGTGTATCATTTCTTGCACATAGTGGCTTGACAGAGAGAGAGAGGGCGAGGAAGAACGTTGTGCGTCCTTTATGCCAGTGGTGGCTTAGAAAGACGGGGTGATGACAGTGAGAGGTGGTGGAGAGAGGAAGCATGCGGCGTCAGCTCCATGAGGCAGGGGAGAAGAGTAGGAGGAGCAAGGAGGGGTGCGGATGGAGTAAGGGTCATGCAAGAGGGGACATGTATTCCTTTTATTGCTCGGGCAGAGGAAGTGAGAGGGACACATTTGAGCTCATGGCGGTGATATCCATGGGGACTTAGTGGAGATGTTGCTGCTGTGGTGGAGGAAGTTAAGAGGATTAGAAGAAGTGGGAGAGGCGCGAGCGGCTCGGTTGAGCTCCAATAGTGGAGAAACGATCAATTGAGTGGGGAACAATTTCTAATTAACAGAAGAGGGAGAGATAGAGAGAGGGGGGCGGGCAGGCGAAGGTTGAGGTAGAGCCTGGCACGCGTGGCAGAGAAAGAAGGAGAGGGAGCAAGCTGGCGGAGTCGGTGTGGGCCAAAAGAGGAGGAAGGCCATTTGGGACGGAGGTGGGCTTCATGGGATGAAGAAAAAGAGAGGGGAGGAGAAGAGGAGTTGGGTCATGACAGAGATTGAGCCCAACACTTGTTTCTTTTTCTATGATTCTTTTCCAAACTATTTTTTCAAACCTTTTTCAAATGGAGTTTAAATTTACTTTTTAATGTAGTTTGAACTACATATTTCAAATTCATTTTTCACCCATAAAACACTATGCCTAAGTCATGAATGCAATAAACATTTTTGTAGTCTATGTTAAATTTAATTAAATTAGAAATTAATTTATTGCCTTCATTTAAATATTTTGATGCTCAATAAATCTTTTAGAATTACCTTAGGCTATGTTTCTCACAATTGCAAACCACTAATATCTACGGGCTGATGTAACATAAGTAAGCAAATCTCCCAGGGCGGTGGTTGACCACACAGAGGTCCCACTTGTTAGTATCCCGTATCAACAGAGCCTTTTTCTTGAACACATATGGCCATGAGTTCATCAATTGACTTTATTTTCATTGCAATAATGCAATGTAATTGATGAAAAATGGAGAAAACTCTTGTGGAAAAGAGGTAATTATGAGATAGATAAACAAAATCATTAGAAATTTCCATCTCCATCCATTTAACTTTTTGTAGCATGTTACCCTTTTTTCATAATATGAACTCTAATAGTTCTTGTCATATCAAACTTTTCATACAAAAGTCCATTAATAAGAGTCATTGCATAAACCACTAAGGATCATTTACATTGATCCTCAACTATGCTAATGCATTACTAGCACTTGGCGGTATGGAATTGCCTTTTTATGCCCTCAATGATGGATCTTTTTGGCTATCATATGTTTTTTTATTTAATTGTTGCCACCTAGTCTTTCTAGCATTGTACTATTTATTTAGGGCTTATTAGGTTGCAATGGGATTCGGGGACTAGGGTGGGATTTAATCCCCTCCAATACTCTAGCAATTGAACAAGGGCTTAATGTTTCTTAATTCTCTCCAACCTTATACCATTGCTAAGAGTACAATCAAGATTCAATGAAGCCAATATTTATTGATCAATATTGATTAGGAAAATATATATGATCCATGCCTTTCGTACTATTTTGTCAATTTTTTTGATTAAAGTTTCCACTTGGTTCCAATTTAATTTAGAGATTAATCTAAATTTGTAGTGGAACACATGTATCATATTTAGGCTTCTAACGTTATTAAATAGTGCCTCAAGAAGGAACACACAAAATTGCAATAGATTTATTAATCCCCACTCCTAGCTTTGAATAAACATTTTGCGATTAATTCATATAATTTGTTTTGGCCCATTAAGCCATTACCGCGCACACCTCAGTTTTTTTAATGCTTGCTGGTTCACTACCTACCGAGTTGGGCTGATAGCTACCGTCGCCATCTCGACTGGGCCCCAGGCCTGGGAATGGAAGGGGAATCACCCGCGGCCGCACAGCCTGTCAGGCCCGCGGCAGCCAACCCCCCTTTATCCGTCCGATTTGCTCTTAATTGTTTCTTATCAATTCGGAATGCATTAGTGACTGATACTATAAGGACTGACATCACTATGTCAGATATATCTGGAGTTTCCAGTAGTGTTATCTTAGTATAAAAAAAGGCACTATAGCTTTGTCATTGAAAAATAAATCACACGATATAGGAAGCAGTTCTTCAGGCGGCATATCAATTCCGCAAGGTGTAAACTTCCACCATACAGTAGTGTAAAACCCTACTTTGACAAGTGCATAAATATTACCTACTATAAACGAGATTCCATCCTCCGATGATACAGTCGTTATATTGACTAAACATTGGTTTAATCTATTGCTCATTTGTTGATATTTCTCTTTCATAGTTCTTTTATTTGATCGGACGGTCCTTGTTTTCTCCTCCCCGAAAACCCTAATCCTCAGCGACGGCGGCGATGAGCGCGCGCGGCGAAGGAGAGCGGCGCCGCCGAGATCCCCTTCGCCGGAGCACGCGTGCGAGCATTGGCTTGTGCGCGGCTCCGTCGAGCGGTTTCTCGACCGCGCACACGAAGGCGGCAACAGTGTCCCGTCGTGGTGGCTGGCTTCGGCGGCGACCGAGCGCACGTGCGCACGTGGCCGCCTACGAGCCTACACGACGCTGCACGGGTACGGAGATGACGAGCCCGAGGTGTAACCGCCGACCTTCTCTCTAGGGTTAGGGATATGGGGAATAATTTCGGGGATTTGGTGATCTAGGGTTTGGGTTTTGAGAATTTAGTTAGAACATGCAATTACTTGCATAAATCTCCCCTCCTTGATGCTCTTGCACCAATCGAAGCCTTTGAAAATTGGTTGTGGGTTCTTTGCGCAAGAACATGAATATGCATGGACTCGAGCAGGAACATGTACAACATGTTCTAGATGCATGATAGGTTCTAGGATATCTGGCTCACAGCTATAAACACCGAAAACAGTATGTAAATCGTGCATATGCCTTCGTTCGAAATATGTCATTGAAACAGTTGATGTTCAAATGAAACAATGCTAGTGATGTTCAATTAAAGGCAGTGTCCTGTTCGGACTTGTTTACTTTTCCTTACCTACTGTTCACTTGTTTATTATTTGTTCATATGATCATTATCCAACTCCAGTAGCATCTGGCTTACTCTTCACTTCTTCATTATTTGTTTAGTCAGCTTGATCATTATCCAACTCTAGTAGCATATTGGCTATCGACATTTCAGTTTAAAACCTCAGCTCTGGACATCAGTGAGGCTACATCCGTACATGGGCAATCCATGATGGTTTTGCTGGGGTTTTAGCGTACTATCACATCCCTGGGTGTCATGTTTTCAGTTCCATATTCTCAGTCCATTTTGTCCGTTTCATTTTGTGCAAACCGAAATGTTTTGCATATGGATTATGGGATTGACTCCATCCACTTGGTGACTGTATTGCTCATATACATGATAAAATATCTGTATAGGATGCATCATATATCCCTGTTGTAATGCTGCACATTCGTATGGTTTTGTTTGTAATAAAATGGGACATGGGATGGAAGCTCTGTGTTTCTGAAGAATGAAAACTATGACTCATTGCTATAATAAAATAATGATGAATTCATGATAATTCATTATACTTATTATTGCTTCACATAAAAGTGGAATTTATTGCACTTGACCAATTTGGGTTTGCAAGGGAACAAACACAATTTATATCATTTTCCAGCTAGTGATCTACACATTTGAAAATGTGCACATCTAGAACTGAATTGAAGAACAGAAGACATTATATCTGGGCTTTCCAACAGAATAATAAGGTCTAAATTTTCGTGTTCTTCGACAAAATTTCATGATCCATTGCAGTGTGGTACCTTTTCCCTGCTGAAATATCTGGTATTGCAAGTGGTCAATTTGGATTAAAAAACTTTAGAGCAGCCCTAATTATTGAAACACAGTGCCCTTAAGGGGTAGAATGTTCAAGTGTATGTTTATATTGTACTATATTTTTTTTCAGATGTCAAGCTTTTGGAGTTTCCCTTCCCCTAATGAGTCATCTGCTGTATCCATACTCAGGTAGTTGAAGTGCTTGGAAAGGGTGTCCATTTTTGTATGAATGAACATGGTTGCATCCATCTAAGGTTGGAAATATCGAGATATTCTTGGAAAATTATAAGGTAAATCTGATACTGTCTTGTGAACTGGTAGATCAAAATTCATATATTTATATGTTCCAAATACTGTGATATGATGTAGAATATATATGATGTGATAACTAATGTCATTTTCTTCTGGTCCATTCTATTTTGTTTCCTGGTACTTAAGTTCAGTTGGTGATTTGGTTAGAATGTGCTAATTATAGCTCTTGTTTCCACAAAGTATCCGTTTTTCCTTGCTAGAGCCTTTAGTGTGTTGCACAAATGTTAAACGAAAGGCCAAGGGTTAATTCTTTTGACATACATCTTCCAATGCTTGAAGACTATGCAAGGTGTAATGAGAAAATGATGCATAGAAGCACTGACCATATAACTCTCAAACATTGCCGTGATAAAGACTACGCAAGCCAAGCTGATGTTTTCTGTATACGCTATGCAGCCTTCAGACCTGGTGTCTTCCACTGGCTGCAAAAAATGTGTTCCTTCTACTTTTTGCTTGCAAACTGCTTAGTTATGTTTTTGCTGCGATGCCTTTGGGTCCTGTACTAAAGTTGAGTTTTACTAAAACTTGGATGATGCTTTTCTTGGGTTTCATCTCGTTTTACGAGATGGACCTTCCGCCTCCCCTACCCGCCCCACCTCCTGGCGCCTCCTCACCTCCCCACAGCCTCACGCCGACGGCCACCCCGGCGCCGGCAGCCACCCCAAAGGCCGCATGCTCCCTGCGTGTGACCTCTTCCCCCCTGGAGGCGCCAGTACCTGTCTGCTCCCCTGCTCCGTCTGGAAGGTCGAAGGCTCAACGTTGGAGCGACTCCAGTCCTGACTGAGCAGCCATCGTCAGGCTCTCTACCTGCCCTTCCTATCGGGACGTGCTGCTCTCATCGGCAGCGCCACCCGCAGTACCGCTCCCCCGAGCCCCACGGAGAACGGGGTCTCGCCCGCGGGTCCCCCGGTTTCCGACGGCAAGGACGAGTCCGGGTGGCAGGTGTACGAGAGCCGCAGAAGCCGGCGCACTCGTCTTCGTCCTCCGCCGTGGCCTCGCCGCCCTGTCCCAGCGGATTTACGCGGCAAGTGCTTCAACTGCTTCTCCGACAATCATCGGGCGGTGGCTTGCCCTCGCAGTACCCGCTGCTTCTGCTGTCTGGGCACCGGTCACCGCGCAGCGGCTTGTCCCGGTCGGCGAACCCCTGTGCGACGTCTGGTTTGGCGTCCTGTGCTGCGTAGCGCGGCCACGAGTGGGCCTGCCACGGCGTCCGCAGAGCCGGCGTCCATGGACAACTGCGTGGGAGTTGCTGGTGGGGTCGTCCCAGGTGCTGGTAGGCGACAGCGCCGACGTTGGCCGCGTCGCCGCCATCCTGCTGGAGGAGAAGATGGGTCGTCTGACAGCTCTGCACATGGTGGCTCTGGCCCAGCGACAGTGCCCCCCGCCGGCATTGAAGATGTTCCTCGACCTCGTCGTATCCTCGCACGTTCTGCCAATGTAGAGGCCTTGGAGGATGAGCTCAGAAGGGCCTTGATCGTTACTGTTATTGGGGACAGTGTGCAAGCTTCCGAGGATGCCATATCTGCCTGCCTCGCCCAAAGGTTTGACCTTGTCGATGTGTCCTGGTGTTCCGGCGTGTTTCAGCGGTGGAATTCCTACTTTTTCTCCCTGATGACGCAACTGCTACTCGAGTCTACAATGGAGGGCAGCTGGTCATCACCCCTTTGCTCCGGCTGCACATTGCTCGGTGGACACGCTTCTTCCGATCTTCTGGTGCTACTCTACCCCAGATCGTTGATGTCGAGTTCCGTGGCATTCCAGCCCATGCATGGGATATTAAAACAGCGGCATTGAACTTGGATGATGTTTATCTGGTGGATACCCCGAGCTTAGACGTGGATTCCCTCCGGGACGTCTTCTGTGTGCGTACGTGGTGCTACCGGCCAGAGCTCATCCCTGGAGACATGGATTTGCTGGTGGAGGAACCTCGTGCGGCGGTCGGCGTTGGTTCTCTGCCCCTTCGCGCCCTGGCGTATCCCATCAAGATTTCGGCTTCTTTGCCGGCGCCGCTGTCTCGGGTGGAGGATTCTCCTCCTCCGCCTCCGGATGGTGCCTCGACGTCTCGGCCCCCCGACGGCTCGACTTCAGCAGCTGGTGGCCCATGCGGTCCAGTGCATTCAAGACTCGGGGCCCGGGAACATGCAGTTCTGGCTGAATCTCCATCACAACCAACGGACGTTGCGGCGCCCCAAGAGTTTGCGGCTCCTCTTGCTAGTTCCAAGGATGTTTGCGGGGTCTGCGCGGATGTTGTTCCGGGCTCCTTGGGAACTACCGAGGACCTTCAAGGCGCCGGCGCTTCTCCCTGCACCTCGTTGGAGGACTATGAGGCATTGGTGGACTCCCCTGTGGTGGCTGAGGTTGGGATCGAGGCCCATGTGGCCTCTCCTGCCTCCCCTGTCGAGCCCGTTGACATACGAGCTAGGATTGAGGCCCAGATGGCCTCTCCAGAGTTGGCTGCGATTGAGGCCCAAAAAGCCTCTCCTGCCTCCTCTCTACTGTTGGCTGCTACAGTTTCTTCGTCGCAAGCGCCAGGGGTTCATGTGGTGCTCCCTCCAAGCCAGTGCAGATGTGGTGGGATGGGATCCGAGCTGAATGGGATCGAGGCCCATGGGGCCTCTTCTGTCCCTCCGCCGCCTGAACCTACAACACCTACATTGACCCTGACTCGGGTTCACGATGAGATAGCTCCGGCCCTGACTTGCTCGCGCCCCCCTCCGCTCGTCTATTCGAGGCGTAGGTGGCGCAAGAAAGACAGTGCACAGCTGGTGCAGCCGCCTCCTGTGTTGGATGGCTCTTCACCTGCTGTCAATGAGACTCATCCCTTCACAGCTGCTGTCACTAAACCAGTGGATTGCCTGCTCCCTCAGCCTGTGACCAAGAGGAAGTCATCCAAATTGCCTCCTAGTTCCATGCCTCGGCGGAGCCGACAGGTTGCTGGACTTCCCCCAGAACCAGCAATCTCGGAGGTGCAGAAACAGGTGATCAGAAGCCTTGGGATGGCTGGACAAAATGAGAAGATCTCAAGCAAAGCGCAGGAAGATTATTGTAAGCTCTTTGGCAAGCCCCTTTCTGCCGCCCATGCCGGCGCCCTCGCGGCCATTTTTGGCTGGTGTATCGCCGAGGCCTACAGTGCTCGAGTTGCAGGGGTGTTGGGTCAGTAGTGTTGGCCTCTTTGTTTTTTGGTCGGGAGATTTTTTTCTATCTGTTACAATGAATCCCTCTTCCATACTATTTTGGAATGCCCGTGGTCTGAACGGACGGGCCAGGCGTAATTCAGTCCGAGATGTCATTACAAGTACGAATGCTGATATAGTGTGTATACAAGAGACAAAAACTGAGAACATGACGAGGGGGCTACTCCTCTCTATTTTTGGGTCTGGTTATGATGATTTCGTGGCTCTACCAGCTGATGATACAAGAGGGGGTGTCATTATTTCTTGGAAACGTTCTGTCTGTCAGGCCATCTCCAGCCAGGTTGATCAGTATTCGGTTTCGGTGCAGTTCGCGGAAGCTGATGGACGCAACTGGTGGTTGACTGGCGTCTATGGTCCCCAGCTTGATGCAGATAAGATCCTCTTCCTGCAAGAGCTACGTGACATCAAGGCACTGTGCCAGGGTCCCTGGTTGGTAGTCGGAGATTTTAACCTCATTTACCGGGCAGAAGATAAGAACAATGATAATCTGAACCGTGCCTTGATGGGACTGTAGAGAGTTGGGCAATCACCACACCCAACTGGGGAGGTGAGCTTTCATATATATAGCTGGTTTTACAGAATACAAAGGGTGAGCCATTAAGGCAAAATACAAAGAGTCTAGCTGAGATAAGATAGAATACAGGAGGTCAAGAATACAAAGGGTTGAGAACTAGACAGTTCTAATTATATCTAATAGGGACGCTTCCGGCGTTTTTTGGATGATATGCAACTGAAGGAAATCCCGCTCTTAGGTCGCAAATTCACGTGGTCAAATGAACGCAGCTCTCCAACCTTGGTGCGACTGGACAGGGCCTTCTGCTCCACAGATTGGGAAGAAATTTTCCCTGACTCCGTCCTCCAAAGCACAGCTTCAGGGGTGTCTGACCACTGTCCCCTCCTTTGCCCCAAGGTAAACATCAAGGGTAAGAGGCGCTTTCACTTTGAGAGCTTCTGGCCTAAAATTGACGGTTTTTGGGATGCTGTGCAACAAAACTGGAATGCCCCGCTCGCTTCAACCTGTCCAGTGGAACGCTTGTTCCTGAAGCTGCAACGATTGAGCAAAGCGTTACAAAAATGGGGTCATAGAAAGGTTGGAAACATTAAACTGCAGTTGGCAATGGCAAAAGAAATACTTCACCAACTGGAGATTGCAAGAGATACCCGGCAGCTCACAACTGAAGAAGATTGGCTGCGCGCCAAGCTGAAGCACCATTGTCTGGGTTTGGTGTCCCTGGAAAGAACCATTGCAAGGCTGAGATCGAGAATCACTTATTTAAAAGAGGGTGATGCCAATACCTCTTTCTTCCACCAACAGTCGCGGTTCAGGAAGAAGAAAAACTTCATCAGTAAGCTTAAAGTGGGAGACGGAATCTGTACAGAACAGGGTGAGAAGCACGAGGCTGCTTTCGATTTCTTTGAAATTTTAATTGGTACAGCTCATGCTAGGGAGATCTCTCTGGACCTCCCTGCCTTTCACTCCCCTCATCATGACCTAGCTGCACTGGATGAGACCTTTACAAAAGAAGAGGTGTACGCCACTATCAAGGATTTGCCCCCAGATAAGGCCCCAGGACCCGATGGTTTTACCGGTAGATTCTATAAGGTTTGCTGGACCATCATAAAAGGAGATGTGATGGATGCTATGCTAACCATTCAGAGGGGATATGTTTTCGAGTTCAAATTACTGAACACGGCCTTCATCACATTGGTGCCAAAAACTCCAGATGCTTTGCAAGTCAAAGACTATAGACCTATTAGCCTCGTGCATAGCTTTGCCAAGTTGGTTACTAAAGTTATGGCTAATCGCCTGGCGCCAGTGCTGCCCAAGTTGGTTTCAGCCAATCAGAGTGTTAAGAACAGGAATATCCATGATAATTTTCTCCTTGTTCAACAGATGGCTAAAAGCTTGCACAGAAAGAAGGAGCCCCACGTCCTTCTCAAGTTGGATATCTCTAAGGCTTTTGATTCGGTGTCTTGGGCTTTCCTTTTAGAAGTGCTACTGCACTTGGGTTTTGGCCGTCGCTGGTGCAACTTGGTTTGCCTCCTGTCAACCTCGTCCACCAGGATCCTCATTAATGGAGAACCGGGCTGCAGCATATCCCATCTCAGGGGGCTCCGTCAAGGTGACCTGTTATCGCCTATGCTCTTCATTCTTGTCATGGGTGTGCTGAATTCCCTTGTTTGTCGGGCTGCTCAGGACGGTCTCTTCCAGCCGCTAGCTGTCCAACAGTCCCAACATCGGATTTCTTTTTATGCTGACGATGTGGTATTATTTCTTCGCCCCATAGTGAGTGAGCTCGCCCTGGTCAAGGAGCTGCTGGATATCTTCGGGCAAGCTACAGGACTTGTAACAAATCTGTCTAAAAGCTCAGCCACTCCTATTCAGTGCAGTGATGAGGATCGATCCTTAATTACTAACACTCTGGAATGTGACATCAAGGAGTTTCCATGTTCTTATTTGGGCCTGCCCCTGAGTGTCCACAAACTCCCAAGGGCTGAACTGCAAAAGATAGTGGACAAGGTGGCAGACAACCTCCCAAATTGGAAAGGTGCTCTCATGAACAAGGCTGGTCGGTTGGTCACTGTAAAGGCCGTCTTGTCGGCCCTCAATATTTATCATCTGACTGCCCTTGATCTACCTAAGTGGGTCTTCAAAGCAATCGATAAGAAGCGCAGAGGTTTTCTTTGGGCCAGAGAAGAGAGAGCTAATGGTGGAAAATGCTTGGTCTCATGGGATTCAATACAACGGCCTCTCCAATATGGTGGGCTGGGTGTTCTCAACCTCGAGGTTATGAGTTGGGCACTCCGTGCTCGATGGCTTTGGCTGGAAAAAACAGATTCTAGCAGACCATGGAAGGGACTGCCCATCCATGTGCCAAATAATGCCCGAGCTCTCTTCAATATGGCAGTCCAAACAGTAGTAGGGGATGGGCAAACGGCCTTGTTCTGGGCAGATAGATGGCTGGGTGGAAATACAATCCAAGAGCTGACCCCAAACATCTTCAAGATCATCCCTAAGAGAATAATTAAGCGTCGGACTGTGTTCCAAGCTTTGTCAAATAGAGGGTGGGTGGGACATCAAAGGAGCCCTCACTGTCCAGATCTTAAGTGAGTACCTTCTGCTGTGGGAATTGGTGGACAATTGGCAATTGCAACAAGGGGTGGCTGATCAACACCTGTGGAAATTCACTGAGAATGGCTCCTATTCCACCAAATCTGCTTACAATGCTTTCTTTGTGGGAACAATTCATTTTGCACCGTGGAACTTTATTTGGTTGGTGCTCAAGAATAGGGTGTGGACTGCTGACCGCCTTGTGAAGAGAGGCCTCCCGCATCCAACAGCTTGCCTGCTTTGCGACCAAGAAGCTGAATCGATACAGCACCTTCTGGTATCTTGTGTCTTTACCAGACAAGTTTGGTTTCTCTTGCTGCATGGCCTAGGCCTGTCCTTCTTACCTCAACCCGGGGGTAATAGCTTCATGGGATGGTGGAGCAGTTCTGTCAAGATGGCACCAAAGGAACTACAGAAGGGCCTCAACAGTCTCTTCTTTCTAGTGGCCTGGGAGATTTGGAAGCACCGGAATGCATGGACCAGAAATTTTGGCAGTGCTTCAAAACATCGCCAATGGAGGCTTGCTGTGGTGCTCAGCCGGAGCCAACGGCCTTCGATCCTTGTTATAGGGGGCGGTGGGCAGGCTAGGATAGTCTCTGCTTGGCCCGGTCATGTGTTATCTATGTCTAAGTCTAATTTATCCCCCTCAACTTATTACTGAATCTAAAAAGCCCCCCTTAACTCTAATACCGGACAAAACACACCCCTTAACTTGTTAAAACCATACAAATTACCCCCTCAGTGGTTTCGCAAGGTGGTTTTGCACTGACAAGTGGGCCCCGCTTTTACTTCTTCCTCACTGACATGTGGGCCCCACCCCTTCTTCCCCCTTCCCCCGCAGCAGGGAGCCGCCATTGCCCATGGCAAGCTGCGCGCCGCGCCAGGTGCTGCTCCTGCTCACCTGCATCTCGCCGCCACCCTCCGCGTTGTGTGCGGGGCCGCCGCCGCCCGCCCCGCACCACTAGCTGCCCACCGCGCGCGCCGGGCCATGGGGCGCTGCACGCGCCGGGCCTTTGCTGCCACACGCCCCGCGACTGGGTGCTGCCCTCCGCGTGAGCGGGGCCTTCGTTGCCACCGACTGCGCTCCCCCACGACCGCCCAGCTGGACGTAATGTATGCGGCGTGGCGAGTGGCGGCTGTGCCTGCTGGGGCAAGCGGCATCGGCGCGGACCCAAGCGGCATGGCAAGCAGCGTCTGTGGGTAGGGTGACCGACGTTGGCGACGGGGGGGGGGGGAGCGGCGGCGGCGGCGATGAGGCCAGACTGTCGGACCCAAACAGCGGGGCAGCCAGGCGAGCAGCATAGTGGGCGGGGCAAGCTGCTGCGTCGGCGGTGGGCGGGGCGAGCTGCTGCGTCGGCGGTGGGCGGGGCGAGCTGCTGCGTCGGTGGCGGGCAGGGCGAGCGGCTGCATCGGCGGTGGGCAGGGAGAACGGCGACGTCGGCAATGGGGATGAGATATGAAGGAAGAAGAAGGTGTAGGGTAGGGCCCACGTGTCAGTGAGGGAGGAGTAAAGCGGGGCTCACTTGTCAGTGCAAAACCACCTTACAAAACCACTAAGGGGGGTAATTTGTATGGTTTTAATAAGTTAAGGGGTGTGTTTTGTCTGGTATTGGAGTTAAGGGGGGCTTTTTAGATTCAGTGACAAGTTGAGGGGGGTAAATTAGACTTCACTCTTTCTGTAATAGGTCTTAGTTTTTTCTGTTTCGGGGGGTAAACCCCCTGCTACTTTCTTCTTCTTAATGAAATGATTCGCAGCTCTCCTGCGTTTTCGAGAAAAAAAAATGTTTCTTTTGTATGCAGCCAGAAACTCTGCCCATGTTGTTGAACCTACTGCCCCTTGCCCATGTATGTTCTTGAAAGATTACAAACAGAATAAGTAGGGTCACATGCCAAAGTCTACAAGATAATATTACAATAGCATTGAAAAAGGAAGTGGCTGCGTAATGGGCTTATTTTGTATGTTGATATTTTTCTCTCAGGGGTGTGTGTTTGTCGATTTATTCTCTCCCACCCATATAAACTCATGGAGTTCTGTTTTCAACTAACTGCATGTTTTATATCATGAATAAAAAGAACTTTATTTTCTTGACATTAGTAGAATGTGCCATTGAGCGAACACTGAGCCGTAGATTTCTAATGGTTTCATTGCTTGTCCATATCTCTGACAACATTGTGTACAAACAAATGATATGTATACTAGACCTGAAGAAATGACTTGATCATGAACATTTATATTATGAATCATCAGGATTACCTCAAACAAAAATTCCACCATATGCTCTAGATCTATTGCATTCAATTACCTCACATGTTTTGCTGAAGGTAATAGTAACAAAGATTCATGGTATCCTAGAAAGAATATGGCATGAAAAAAACTGATGTACAAGTCAACCCCTGTAATTAATTCTAGCTTAGTAGTGGTCTTGTAGTGACAGTACTTTATTCTTTTGACTTCCTGTACATACTAAGCTTTCTCTGTAAGCTTTAAATTTGCATCTTTCAGCATGCCTTATGTTTGGGCCAATTTGCTCTCAAGAACTATAACCATCAAATAACTGATAACTGGCATTTAATAATATGAAAACAGAAAATGCTTGTTACTTTGTTTCTTATAATCTTGTGAAATACTTTGAATTAATAGAAAATCTTATCAAATTTAGCTGATGGCATACACCTAATTTTTTTACATGAACTTTTGTCAAATATTGCACAGTGTTATATGAGCGAAATAATTGAAGAGTGGTTCAAGAAACAGGGGTAAATAATACCGAATGAATTTGAGGAGCTTGCTAGATATGTCATCAAGAGAATACAAGTATAATTCATTAATTCTTAAGTACATTGGAAATATTATTATTTATTTCAATTGTTCCTGGTGTTAGTTCATAAAATAATTCAAGAAGACAAGCTAAGTGAGGGTACTCGGTGATGGTGCTAGGAATATATTTCATATAAGCCAGAACTGAACTTTGACTTCTCAATAGGTTAAAATGAATTGCGACATATATGTAGTTTCATGTATTTCTTTGTCTTTCTTTAGTCTTTGTTTGTTTAATGGCATTTAAAATAAGCAACGCCATGGTAGCAGCCCAAAATGAAGAATTATGGGGTCTTCTGAAGATCAAGGGCTTAGGCACTCTTCTAGAGTATCAATATTTGGAAGTGGGTAGCTGTAGGTCATGAACGCTGTTTTGTCTATGTTTCTGGAACAACTTACACAATGGGCTTAATTTTCTTAGGAGTAAGTTGGCAATCTTTATGCCTCTTCTTTTCAGCTTTAGTAGTAAATAAATGGTCATTGGGAAGTCATGGAGCAATTTACTATTCAAGCAACCATGTTACATGGTCAGTTGGTATCTATGGCACATCAATTTTGTTAGTTGCGATGCTAGCATTCTGATCTATGACATCGTCATTTGCTTTTAGAATTATTATACCCAAATAATAATTGATGGGGAGAATGCTACCTCAATTCCTCTAACAAACACGCATGTTACGCTAGCATGTCATGTCATGTGCTTCTTGATTTCAAAACAATAATTGTGTAAATGAACGATATGTCTGTACGGATTGTTTCAGTCATCATATCTTACGAGGCATGCAGTGCCGTGATAGAAATGTAATGCATATTCATTTCCAATTCTTTGACATCATACATTCTATACGTGTAGCTCAAAATATAAGTGGTGCTGCTATCTTCATTTGTTGTCAGCTAACATATCCTTTCCCGTGTCGAATATGGTTGAAATTGGCTATAGAAAAATATCTAGCTATTGAAATTTGCAATGTCAAGGCTTCACGCAACATAAAGAATGGCGCTATTAAAATTTCTTGATTCTATTTATTTCTCATAGTTTGGAGTACTGTTATTCCATTTTCCTTGACTCAGCTCTATCTGTATAGCATTTAGCTATTTATATTCTAGAACACTAAATTATACTGCTATGTTATGGATTTTTTTTTGTTTATACGGTCTCAGTAAGGCTGAATCCAACGGTATAGTCATTTTGAGGATTCTGTCACTGTTCTAATGCTGTAGACATAGTGGAGTTTGAAATAAGGAACGGGGATAGGGAAGCTGCTGGAGATAGCCTAATCTAGCATCATAATTTATATCAAGGTAATTTATGAGCCTATACCCTATACTAATCAGTAGTTGTTTCAGATCTCCTTCAATAGAGAATCAATGACATGCTCACAGCTCACTTCTTAATTGGTGATGGCTGCCACCAGTATTGTTGACTTAGGACAAATTTTAAAGATGGTAGGCAATGCAAGTAAGCTTCCAACAGGCATGTGGTATGTGGCTAATGAAATCTACCTTTTTCTATTTATTGATTGAATGCCATTGTGGCATTGTGCAAAAGCATCCTAAAACCAGCTTGCCCTTAAATATGGGAGTATAGTTTTTGTTTGTTTTGCAATTCAATGCCTAAATGAACCTAACAGAAACAAGGAATAGCTTATGAAATGATACATTTAAAAGTAATTTAAGATGTAGAATGAGTCCTTCAGGAAATATTGGAGTTTCTGTCAGTTGAAGGATATGCATCTTTGAGTTTGTTGAAAAAGGTAGGTGCCTTTGTGTTCATTGGAAGTTCTAATTTGGGGCACACTTTTTTTCAAGGCTAGTTGCATATGCATCCCCATCCACTTGGATGGTTTTTGACTAAGAATTTACTCTTTTTTTTCTCTCTCAGTTCATATAGACTTCTTGTGCAAATTATCTCCCTTCTCTGATTTTTTGTGGTTGAGAAGATCAAAATAATGGAAGCCTATTAGTTGAGATGCTGATATGTGACCACATAAGTGCCAGTAATTTTTTGTCCTTTTCCTAATGTTCATTGTATGCAAGTTATTAAGAAAATGCAGTTTCATCTAGTTGAAGTCGTCCGACTAATTGCGGTTAGCAATTATTAGTCGCCCTAATCGGTATTGAGGTGACTTAATTTTAACCACGGCTATTTGGAAATTCGCCTGATTAGTTGCGATTAGTTGGCCTAATCCACACTGAGGAATCTTCTTTCCAATTTGGAAACATTGTTTCTGCCTCTTTACCCCAGCCATGGATCTACGATTTTTGAAGTACTCACTGTTGTGCAATCTTTGTGCTGCATCATACTACTTGATTGACCTGCAGAGTATGCTTTTTGCATTGTTCTGTCTACCTTAGCCTCATGGATAGTCACTAGTCAGGAATCATCTCAGTACTATATTCACATGTTGCATGGTTTTAACGTATTTACATCATCTCCTTGTCTTTCAGCCTAGTGAATAGCTAGGAATGTGCTTTCCTCAAAATCTCATGACACATATTGGTACATAATGCGTGTTGAAATATTAAGCATAGTTTCTAACCCATTCACCAAGTCTTGAGATCTAGAAGCTTACCCTTAAAAAGGGTAAGAAAAAGCTATTGCTTATAAATATATAAAGCATGAGAGAAACATGACTTAGTAAACAAGTTTCTCGCAATAATTGGTTGATCATAAAGTAACACTAAGAAACATACAAATTGATGTCTTCTCTTTTTGCATGAGCTATTGATTTCATAGTATAATACTGCAGGTTTCTAGCACACAATGATGTGTCATGAAAAAGAGCGGTACTGCAGTTTTGTAGCCATCTTTTTGTCTCTGGTTACATGTGAATATTTTTTATGAAACCAAAATTGAGCCATATCCGAAATAATGCCACAAACCAATAGAACTTCTTCAGAGTTTTATTTGTTGCTATGTATAACATGGATTGTCAACAAATCCATCAAATAAGAGGTGTTTATTTCTTAAGAAGAGTTGATATTTTATCGCTGACTGTTGAATCTGTAGATACTTCCATCCATAATTCATAAAAAGGAGCTTTTGATTAACAAGCGCTAGATGATAGATATTGTTTTTAAAAAACTAACCAAAATAAGGTGACACATCTTAAGAACTTGCAGTGTCTTATTTATTTCTTGCCGAGGTATATTGAAGTCACCTGGGAGAAGAATCAGAATATCTGTCTTGATCTTGACAATTGTACATCATCCCAACTGTGCCCTCGGCCAAACTGTCTTGTTTCTTTCTTTTACCTGTTCATTGGTGACCTTAATTACACTAACCTTTTTGCTTCAGACTTGTAGGTTGTCAGGCGACTATTGGTCCTTTCAATTATAGCACACACCTTGTCGACCAACCATTTGTTTTATTATACAGGCAAAGTATATAGTCAAACAATACTGTACGCATATAACATATTACTGGTTCTAATTGTCAAAGGAAGCTGTTGGCGAAGTTTTACTGAAAGCAACGTGTATGATTGTTTGGGTATGTGGCCTGCCAGAGCATGCCTTGCTCAGTTTTCCCTTTTGCTTGTACGACGGAGACCATCCTTTTGTAATATAGCAGTAGTAACATGATGGTTTTAGCACATCGGTGCGTATGCACTGAATGATTGCTGTATCATATGGTTTGAGCACACCCCAGGAGCACATCGGTGCATGTAATCCCGAATCGCAGTATCTTGGGTTGACGGTTGACCCAGCACTACTGATAGATTCAGTTCTCTATTGTAATCCTCACGTGTTCGTGCATGCCATTAATCACTTACATGCAGACTGCAGTGAACCAATGCTTGCCAGCTTAGTGTCAACTGTCAATGACTCGATGTTATATTGAGTGGATATTTACCTTTTAAGTTTTACGGTGTGCTTGCTAGTCCAGATATCGTATAACGTGCATATGTTTCACATTCCTACATAGCAAAATTATAGTTGCTACATGTCGCAAATGTTTCTTGTGTGGACACAGGTCTCCAGTTTCTCACTCCATGCCTCGTGGGCAACTTCATATCCTAAGTATATAGATTTTCCGAGCTCAGTGCAGTTCTTTGTGATTTTCAACAGTGCGTGATTGTTTGTAGAGTCTAATGATAATTTAACATCTCAGCGATAAAAGCATATTTGATTGTCAGTAATGCATTTTCTTTTAGAGGAAATGTTTTCTAATAACTGTTCTTTTCGTTATTAGATTTCCTTTTCTTTCAAGAAACGTTGTATCAATCGACATGACTCTTTGGTGCTTTATTAGAATTGTTAAGAATATTCTGTTTTGAGTTTCCTTGAGTTTTTAATAAGTTAGATATCAAGGGCCCTATGACTAGGAAAAGGATAGATACCTGATCTATGAAAATGATTAAAGATTCTGCAATGTGAGAGATGCCAATAGTAAAAACAAAACCTTGAGGGCGTGCTTTTTACAATGGGAGCGAGACGGTTTGGAGGTGGCTGCACCGCTCTGCCGCCGCCGGCGTGCCCTCCCCACACTGTTACTCCGCTAGCGATTCATTCATGTGACGTCGGCAGCCACGGTGGTACGCTTGATGTGTCCACATTGGTAGAGTTTGCCCGACGACTAATTTCTGTTGGACTCAGATGGTATAGCGGGAAAAGTTCATGAATCTAGTTATGCACTTGAAATTTTATGGACCCAGATGGTACAACGGAAAAAGTTCATGGATTTAACTGTGCACTTTGAAAATTCATAGACCCACGTGAGCAAGAAAAATTTAAGGACCCGTCGTGCAATTCACTGTTTTTTAAAAGCTATATGTCATTTGCATGCTTAAATACGTGGCCTCCCAGAGAGAATTTCTATTCAACAGGTAGCATATAGGAAGTACACATGTAAATCCTCTGCGCAAACAACCTTACACATTCCTCCTCGTAAGCAACTTAAACAAATGGCAAGATGGTCACAAAACTTTAGGGCCAATAATGATTAGCCAGATTGCCCCCCTTACAAGGCATTATAGTACTCCAATCTACTCCTACATTTTATTCCCGTGAAAGTGTGTCTTTTGGTCAACCCTATGATTAGTCTCTCACTACTATATATATTGCTTGCTAACTGCCTCCTCTTCAGCTCATTACTCATGTCCTTTCTCTATCCTTGACATGGAGCTTGAGCTCAGTCTGGGGGATTCTCGAGCTCCACCCAAGGGCAATTTGCCTGCGCTGACGCATATGCACACAGGTGAAGGAGAAGGCCATGAGGTTGTGCTAGAGCTAGGAGTAGGAACTGCCAAAAGAGCTGAACAAGACAATCAGAAGACACCCATGCGACCACAAGATGTGCAGGAAGAAGATGAAGCAAGCTCTCACAACGAGTCACCTGTAGAGCTGAGCCTCGGCTGCCCTCTACTGCCTGCCTCAGCAGAAATAGGTACACGGGATATTATTTGTGCAAACTAATTAGTTTGATTGATTCCAACTTCCAAGTAGGCAGATATATACCTATAAGATAGGGTGTGGTCAAGTACATATGAGCTTCAGAGCTTGCAAGTTCTTCTTGGATGATGATGAACCCTTTTCTGTATAGGGAGTGTGAATTCAGAGGTGTGCAGACGAGGAATTGATGTGAACACCGTCCTCGTGGATGGAGACACGGCACAAGGAAGATCAAATTTGCTGACTTCGTCCTTGCCGGAGGAGTTTCCTGTCCAGCATCAGGCAGCTGATCAGGAAGCTGCAGAGGATGAGGAGAACAGTGGGGCTGGAGCGGGAGCGAGGAAGAAGCTAAGGCTGTCCAAGGAGCAGTCTGCGTTCCTGGAGGATAGCTTCAAGGAGCACAGCACACTGAACCCAGTATGTGTCCTATCCTGTTGCGCTTCTGTATTTCCCTGTATCAGTGGACCATAACTTACATGGCATGGTACCTCGCTACCTCATCGGTTTAGAGATGCCCTTGACATGTTAAGATTTCTAAAACGGAATGTTATAAACGATGGTGCCTAATCCAAATTAAAGCGACAGACTAACAAAAGGGTTCAAGTAGGTGCAACATAATCAGAAAGAAATTATAGAGTACAAGCCAATTATTGTTTGGGTTTTGTTTTTGTTCTTTGGACTAGAAGGCTCGATGGATGTGTATGCTACAGATTATTTTGTAATTGCTTGATGACTTGTATTTTATGATTACCAAGAAGCAGTAATATGTTTTGAAGGAGCTCAACTTGCAGAGTAGAGATAGTGTCCTAGGAAAACCCAGTTCGTGTCCTGCATGTATGAGCTTCTATATATGCAGGCAGGCAGGCAAATAATTATGCATGAAATAATCCGATCGAGTGGGTTATTTTATTGGTGCACAATTGTTTCTTATTATAACTCATAAATTTAGTTGTTGGGGATGAACTTGATAAAACTGTGGCAGCTTGGGCCGGGTTAATTTTTTTTGTTTTCATGCTATGCGGCTGGGATGGTTGGCTGATTCGCCGACTTTCAGCATCAGGCATGAGTGCATCTCCATCATACAGAAAGTAAATGAGAAGCTTCGTTTTGTTACTGAGTTTTGATCCGATATCTTTTGGCGCAGAAACAGAAGAGTGATTTAGCAAACCGGCTCAACCTTCGACCCCGCCAAGTGGAGGTCTGGTTTCAGAATAGAAGAGCTAGGTAATATAATTCACAAACCTTTAATTTTTCTCCTCTTCATCGGTTCTCCATTCCAAAAAAATAGAATTATAGAAGTGCTAGTGAAAGTATATGACTGTCCAAGTGCATGCCCTGTGCATGCTCTCATCAAATCAAATTTTAACATCGCAGAACTAAGCTGAAGCAAACCGAGGTGGACTGCGAGTATCTGAAGCGTTGCTGCGAGACGCTAGCACAGGAGAACCGAAGGCTCCAAAGGGAGGTGGCAGAGCTGCGCACCATGCGCACCGCCGCCGCCGCCGCCACCTACCCATTCTACGGGTTCAGCACTGCCCGAGTGTGCCCCTCATGTGATATCAAGAACACACCTCACTCCCCTGCAGGTATCACCACACCATCGGCGGTCGTAGCGGCATCGCCATCCCCGGTGCTCACCCCCTTGTTCTCCAGGCCTCACTTGGTACCCTTCACCGTCCACCCAGTGCTCCGCCGCCAGCCGTCGGCGACCTAAAGCTCTCTGCGCGCTGGTCTTGTGCGTAGCGGTACATTGCTTGTGATCTTGTGCTGTAAATATAATATATACAGTAGCTAGCAGCTAGCCAGCTAGTACTTCTGTTCATCATCAAAGAACAAAACTGTACTAGTATATATTTAAGGGATTGAAACGACGATAGGTGTACATACTTTGTAAGGTGGTTGAAAAGTAGAGCAGACAAACTGATTGTACGATGATGCAAATGGCCTCGATCGTGTCTGTGCCATCTGCTAGATCAGCAGAATTTTGGATTTCTGTACTGGTTGCGTGATTGACTGTACTCTTATCTGCGGATCGGGGCTTAGTTTGTCGCTGTACACAACACACCATATGTCCATATATATGGTCTTGCAACGTAAAAGCTGCGTTTGCCATTTGTGTGCCAGTGGCGTATACTGATTGTCTTTTTGATGGGACGACAAAGCTATATATGATACACTGATTAGGTATCATCTGCATTGTATTAATTCTTGGTGTGTCTGTGTGAGTGACAGAGAGAGATCATCAGAAACGTAAAAGGTCGACGCTGACCCGGCTCTGCCAACCCGCGGCTGGAATCATCATTGAGCTAGTAGGGACACACACACACACATATATATATTAGTACGTGTGATGACACACTGAAACATCGCGCGCTTTAATTTGTTGTTTTGCGTGAGTGTCACCGGCCTGACGGAAGCTGTGTCATCATGTGTTTGATTACTGCCGGGCCGGGCCGAGTGCTATCGTTGAACAAATTAACCAAGTGGCATGCATGCCACCAAAGTCTTGCAAGATCATTTCCAGCCACTCGACGCAAAAAAATGGGAAGAAAGCAAGAAAGATCATCCGCGATATAATGACCACTTGAAGTTTCCCCCGATGATCACGTTGGTGTAAACAAGAAATCGTCGCTGACATATCGATTCGCGGAAGCTGAAACTGATGAATACTCATCATAATATAACGTGAAGAAATTATAATTTGTGGAGTCGGACTTCATATAAACATAATTATTATTATACATGTGCAGTAACGTAATAAACCACTACTATAGAAATAAAAAACTATTGACATTTGTCACCTAGGAACGGTACTGATCAATACTATATACGTATATACATAGTCAGATGAGCAAGGATGCTTATGCATAGGAGACTTTCTACTGGTACTCTCTCTAGGTCCGAATTAGTTGTCGTTTTGGACATTGACATTCTCCGAAACATTAGTTTGACCAATGTTTTTATTAGAATATAAATAAATATTTTAAAAATTATCTTTTTATGAAAATACTTGTTAAGACAAATCTAGACATGTGACTTTTAAGATTCGAGGCTAAATAATATAAACGTTATATATAGTCAAACTTTTAAAAGTTTGACTTACAGCTTTTCTGAAACAAACTAATCCAAATCTGGAAGGAGTAGCGAGCTAAGTCACCGACAACACACAATGCATGCGATGAATTTCTTACAAGTTAAACTAACCCTGATGCTGCACACCTCAGAACCAATTAAAGAATTAATTGAAGATGAATAAATTAAAGCGTGTGTGTATAGCTAATTAAGATACGTGCGCCCCGGGGTGTTCGAGTTCCAGCTAGCTTTAGTTTAAGGCTAGCTTTCACGGCTGCCTACTAGCTAGCTAGGGTTAAATGCCAGCGAGCCCGACAACGAGGTTGACAATGGGCGGCGTTGTTGTGTACACGTGTACGTGTTGACGGGTGACCCTCAGAGCTTTGATTGGCGGGGGGCACACGTGCAGTGGACGTGGACGGCGACACGTGCGCACGCTCGCAGCCGCAAGTGAAGCGCGTGATGGCATGCATGGCTGGCCTGGTCGAGGAGGATGGTGGCCGGGTGCAGGCGTGTGCAGCAGCTAGCAATTTAATCCATCGATCACGACGGGCCGGGCCGGGGGTCTAGTAGCAACGAAACACTGATAGATGATGATGGATCTCATGATTGTATTATTGTTTTGTTGATTGAGATTGATCGATCGACGTGCATGCGATGCCATCGTGTACGTGCACGGCTAGATATGCATGCATGCATGCACATGCATCGTCATTAGTACATATATTCAGGGCCGCCCATCGTTCTCGTCCCTGGCCGGCCGGGCGGCGTACCCCCAGCAGATCAATGATCATGCATATCATCGCTCTCTTCTAATCTCTATATATGAGCCCTGTCGATCGATCGTCTCCTGGCGTGAGCCTTGCTTGCAGATACGTATATGCGTCTAATTAAACTAATTACTATTATACTTATGCTTATGTGTGTACATTATTACAAAACCAGCAATTGATCAGACGCCAAAATTTAAGTGATAGGCTGAGTACGGCCCAAGGCAGGAACATCCCCGGACCCCGGTACAGCCAATGACCCCTCGGGCACGTGGCTGCACGACCCCTCCACCGCAACACCGTCCGGTCAGACCATCCCAATGGAATGACGTAAATAGCTACATATAATACTGTTTGACACCGCAGCGCTACTTATATATATATACAGAAAAAGAAATAATTTAAATAGTGGATTGATGAGAATATAGACACAGAGTAACGTTGGGATAGTCTTAGCATGCACGCAGGAACATTTACGAGGGTATACCTTTTCACGCATGCATCTGACAGGCACGTGATCTCTTTGCCATCACGCAATGGCAGGAGCATTTACGAGGGCATAATCTCCCCTGCATATATGCACTTGATAAGAAAATCAGGAACACTCATGAGGGTCCGTTCTTTGCGCACACACCTGGCGATAAACACACAGGCTAGCGCCGCACGCAAACCCCAAAGGTCATCATTATTACATTGAGTAATTTTGGACAACGCACCAGGCTGTGACAGCGTAGAAAACTCATAAATGCTCTTATATTTCTTTTTTACTCTCTCTCTCCATATGTAAGCTCTTATATTTCTTTTTTATTCTCTCTCCGTATGTAAGTCTCCTGCTTTCGACTATAACTATATAAAAAAGGGCGAGGCACCAAACAGAGGACGAGCGACAACTTGTCGCATACGCACGGGCAAAGTCCTGGCTCCTCGGTAATTCAGGATGACAAGCACGTGAGCTCCGCGTTCCGATTTGTAACACCAAAAACTCAATGCAATACAAATTCAGCACACCATACTAGACGTATAGATTTTTTCTAAACCAATCTAAATATATTTTTCTCACTCTTTTTATTCATTTTTGAGCCTCAAAGGTAAGGCCATCGATACGATGTAGCCCGCAAAGCCCCTCGTACCGACTACAAATCTGCTTGCGTGGATACAAAACCACGACACGTAGCGTCAGAAGAAATCATCAGAAGATATAAATAGAGAACTTAGTGGATGGTGATGTGGCATCCAACTAAGTGGCTTTTTGTGTCTTCATGCATGTCAAAAAAAAATAAGGTAGTTGCGTTCTCCTATTTATTTATTTAGATATAGAAGATAAGATCAAAATACACGCTTAACATGTCGGTTATAGGTCAGTTGGATGTTATTTCGCGTACACCTTGCCAACATATTTTTGGGCGTGCATATCTGTTGCAAATATGCTTGCGGGCACCAAATGAATATTGGAAATGGTGCAAATTCACCATAAAACCAATCTACGTACAAAGTTTAATTTGTTATAAAATCTTTTTTTCAGGCCTGTTGATGACGATGCATGTCTAAGCGCAAATTCAGTCTGGCCGGTTTGAAAATAGAAAATGACAAATATCACATCATGTGTATAATAATATAATTGGTGTGGGGGTAAAACCATTCCGACCAATTATACGGAACACAGCACAGTACAAGAGAAGTCACGGGAAAGAAAGAAGCTGATATGACACGATATACTCAGATGACAATTGGTTGCAAGATATATAGATGCATGGTTCAAATGGACACACTGGTCGGGACTCATTATCATGCATGATTCTTTAACCCCCAATTTGTATAAATAACCACTCTTGTATATTCAAGTTGTCGAGGCCTTTTATGGAGGAAAATGTATTGTATCAGTGCTGTGGACAACGATTCAAGCTTTTGACGCAACAAACCACTCATGGATGAGATCATTATTAAAAAAAATGTGCACACATGTGCGGCATGTATACGCGTGTGGTTGATCTCATGTATTGACCAATGCATCTCTCTTGCTATCTCCATCATGAATTAAATATAAACAAATCCTTTATAGAGTCGTGCCTTTCGGGTAAAGATATGTACGTCCATATATATATAATAATAATATATATATATATGAAGAGTTTTATCTACATACGCATGTAGCTACATTTACCTTCAATAAATCAACAAAGGTATATCCGAATACTCATTTATCAGTTTGAGTATGTTCACATATTTATTTTAAGATACCTCAAATGTCACCACACGAAAAAATTACAAATCTAACCCTTGATTTTAATTTATTATGATAATACATTTATATTAATACATATAATGAGGTATGTCCACATACCTCAGGTATACTCGCATACCTCGTACACATACCACCACAGATGGTCTAGTATCATTGCATACTCCTCGTACTCAGGGAGGAGGAGCACGCGCCAAAGCCAGGCCTTGAGATTCGCCCCCAATGTCGACGGCGATGGCAGAGCAGGAGGCATCGCCGGCGGTGCAATCGGCAGGGAAGGCGGAACCGAAAAAAAAAGAGGAGAACATGGGTGAAGGGGTCGTGATTTCAGGGGAGCGGAGTCGTCGTGAGGTGGGTTCAGGGTGAGTCACGCGCTCGGGTGTCAGGCCGGTTGCCGGCCCACTCAGGTGGGCTGGCTCGGTTGGTGGGCTCGGGTACTGACTATTCAGTACCTAGGGTACCATATATATATATGTGTGTATGTATATATGTGTGTAGGTATGTGTGTGTACGCGCGCGCACATAATATAGTATTAGGGAATTTTCAAATAAGCTTATCAAAATAGCAGTGATGGCACTACACCACAACACTAAAATACACGTCAGATGTGTGTTGCTTAAAGTGCACAATAAACTGTAATGCACTACGTGTGCTGATTGTTTGTCAGTCGCTAATATAATTCTACTACGTTTATAGTTGAAGGGTTGGTTAGTAAATATTTAAAGTTAGATTCTAAAGGCGTCCACAGTTAGCTGTGGCACCTGATGTGGAGGTAAGCGAACAATAAAAGTAGTAATTTATCTCACCACTACGACTTGGTTCCACGTGTAATACTCTCAGTTTCTTAGAATACATAAAATCTCCTGTCTATGATCGTCGCTAGATATTCTCGTTTTCCTCACTTTTTCTGTCCACGTAGCAGAGAGAGCGCATCTAGCCGGTGAAATAGATAGTCATTGGAGACGCACTATAAAGATAGGCGTGTTGAATTAGGTGTTCTAAAATTAAAACTTACAATTCTAATTTAACAAAACATGTACAACAATGTGCATTGCAGTTCTATGGATTAAGTGTAGCTACTTCTACCGCAAAAGAGGCTTGCAACCTAAGTTCCTACATAGAAACTCTCATTGATGATGGCGACTTGGTGATTGTAAAAAATTGCAAGAATGTAAACGTGGAATGTAAAAAGCGAGGTAGAAATGCAAGCTCTCATTTACAATGGCGAATTGGTGATTTTTTTTACTGAGACAGAGAAGACACACTAACCTTTCCCTAGTCTCTGTTAAAGTCCTCCGGCAAAGGGACTTGTTAAACCTTGATCCATGCAAGGACAAGGGCATGATTTTCCTAAAGAAGGGATAGGGGTCAGAGTGCAACCACTTGATGTTGTGTGCGGCAACACTTAGTCGGAATCCGCAGGGATGACCGGGCAGTTACCGGGTGTGCTGGGGAGCAAATAGAACTCATTCTCCACAATATTGGCTTGTGGTATATCAGAGGTCCAAAACTCTTCCAACAAAACATCATTTACCTCAGGTGGACCAAACAACTCTTTGTAGAAGCTTTGTTATGTATTTTTTGAGATTTTCTTGCCCCTCGATCTTTCCCATAGCATGGTCAATGGAGAATATTCTTCTCTTCCTCTTCTTTCCATTTCACCATTTGGAAGTATCGTGCCTTGCAATCGCCTAAGAGCCTTTGTCTTAGCACGCTGATAATTCCTTACCTCTTCCTCTCTTAGTAAAGTAGCTAGTTGATCCCTTGATTGAGCCAAAACATCTAGCTCAGCCTGGATTAACTCTCTAGCTTCAGTTGTTACATCCAAGTCAATAATTTTATCTTGAGTAGGAACTTTCTTTTCTTTGTAACTCCCTCTTTTGTTTGCACGCCAACCTCTAAAGTAGCATCTAAACAAACTCATCCTGTTGTTCCATCTTTGGAATCATTTTTCCCTTTTACTGGCATTTTCCACAATTCAACAATCTTGTTATTGAAATCCTCACATGATAACCAACTCAGTTCAAGCTTGAATTGTTTATTATTCCTTTTTAATGTTGATGTTCTTGTATCTATAGATGTCCATATGGGCCGTACCCACCAGGCGGAGCGTGGCACGGCACGGTGGGCATCGTGCTCGTGCCAGCTCGGCACGAAGGCCGTGCTATGCTTGGGCCGAGGACGCAGCCCGTTGTGCTAGCACGAGCACGGCCCGATAAGCCAGCCAGCTCGGTCGGCACGGTGGCCCAACAACCCCACTCATATCTCTTCGTATAAAAGGGAAAGGAACTCTAATTTCATTCCTCCCCTCCCCAGCAGCCACCCTGGATTCCCCAACCCTGACACCCGACTCCCCCCTCCCGTCCTCCTGACCCCGACGCCCGAATCCGTCCTTCCGGTCTCCGCGCTTCATTCCCAGGCGGTTGTGCGATCCTCTCTCTCCGGCTCTCTGTCTCTTCCGGTGACGCCCCTTCCTCTCTGTCTCTTCGTCTCTACCAATGGCACCCTTCCCTCTCAGGATCCCCTCTGTCTTTGGCTCACCTGATGGTGCCCCTCCATCTCCACCTTGCCGTCTCCCCTCCCCCCCATGGTGCACCTCCTTGGCTGCGCGTGGTGGGGGAAGCTATGGAGTGGTGATGTGCAGCTAAAGCAAGCGACGGCGAGAGGCGCGGCGAGGCATGTGGTGCCGGGCAGGCACAGCACGACAGGCCACCCGCTCCCATGCCGGCATGGCACGATTAAAGCTCCTCCGTGCCGTGCCTGAGCCAAGGAGCCGGCACACCGTGCTGGCATGGCACGGGACATTGGCGCCGGTGTGTCGTGCTTAGCCCAGCGTCTTCGTGTCATGCCCAAGCCATGCTCGGGCCGTGCCATGCCGTGCAGCCCATTTGGACATCTATACTTGTATCTAGAAGAAGAGGAGTGTGGTATGATACGCCCCTGTCTAAATGGATACTTAAACTCCCATTTGATGACACGAGAGCCCTATCCAATTTCTCATATGTCGGGATCAGGAGCAAACTTGCCCATGTGAACTGCCGACCTGATAGCTCTATCTCTCTAAGATCAAATCTATCTATGTCTACATGAACAGAAAGGGCCAGCTGTCACTATATCTTTCGTTATTGTTCTCCTTGCTATTTCTCAATATATACATTAAAGTCTCCCCCGTTAGTGTTGGTAAGGAATTTTGTTGGCTTGCTCTGACGAGTACCATTAGGAAAGCTGCTTCATGGTCATCTTGGGTTCATAAACCGCCATAAGAATCCATATGAATTTATCCAATTTATTGCAAAGATGAAATTTAATGTAAAATTCCCCTTCAACGCTCAAGTGAAAACTCCCTAACTCCCAAGAGGATTCCTCTTTATCTTCCTCTTGGTGGTAGATAGTGTCAAACAAACTCTACTCCTGAGAATCGAGTAAGATTCGATTTTGACATGTCTTGCTTTTCGGTTTCCATAAATGCCATGAAGTCCAGGTTATTATCCCTACCTACCTCGGAAGTGTACCTACATTTAGCCAAATTTGATAGACCTCTGCTATTCTAAAAAAAAAAAAGCTTTCATTTCATTTGGAAACTTTCGATTTTCTTTTATTCCTCCCCTTGGAAGGTTTACTGCCCTTAGTGCCTTTCTTGATTTTTTTTTTGGCGGAAACCATGAGATCACATAATTTCATGTCCAGGTCCACCTCATCCAAATCTACCTCGGCTATCTCCTCGACCAAGTGCGCGAGTAAGGCGTTGTCTAAGTCAGCTCCTTCGTCATCACTTTGATCAAAGAAATTTAGGTTGCTGATGTTGTTTCGGTGTGGTGAAACAGTATGGCTGTCCAACTCGATATTTTTTTTGAGCGAATTGATAGAAAGATTGATCTTGTCTCTACTGATACCCAAATGTATACCAATATTTCTGAGATTTTTTTGCACAAGGATCATTAGAGATAGCAGCCAAAGAAGATGTAGTTCTGGGAGAGTTGATACGTACCTGGTAGCATTGGAGACGGCGCCAATTATGGCCGGCTCAATCAAAGACTTGTTCCTTAGCATATATACCATCTAAATCGTCCTCCGCATCCCCTTGACCATCATGTTTCTCATCTGCAACCGTAGTACCATCAGCAGTAGGACAAATAGTCCTAGGACAAGTTGGGAGAGGCAGCGAGAGGCTCGATCGCACCCCTGCATGAGCATGGCGAATGGCATTCGATGCAGCATTTCTGCGCCCCGGTCCCTCCCTCCCTGTCCCTGCTAACAATAGCCTCTCGCGGCGCGGCGGTCGGGCGGGGCGGCGCGGCGCGCGTACAACAAAACGAGCTCGCGGTCCCCCGGCCCGCAGCAGTTAAAACGAAACGGGTGGGACGCCTCCTTTCCCGCGGAAAGAGGAGCTCCCACCGCTCGAACGACCGCCAGCCACTAACCTACCACCACCGCGCACCCTCCTCCCTCCCCCGCGGCCGGCCACCCCACCCACGCCCGCCGCTGCTTGCTGTTCTCCCGCGCCACCTCGATCTCCTCTCCTCGCCCCGAGCCAGAGGTGCCGTCCGTACGTCGGAGCTTGCTTGCTTGCTTTCATTTTGGGGAGGTATGTATATGGTAATATATAATGCATGCGTTGTGATCGATCGACTAGATAAGAGGATGTGATCGTCGATCCGTCCTCGAAATGAATGGTGATCCTGCATGCAGGTCGTCGTGCGGCATGATCTGCTGACGTCCCCCCAAACCAACCCGGCCGGCCGCGCATCTATCGACCGCCATCCAGTCCAGTCCAGTCCGGCGAGGAGGAGGAGGACGACGATGTCTTGCTGCGGAGGCGCCGAGGAGGACAGCTACGGCCCGCCGGCCAACCAGGCGGCTCCGCCACCCAATGCCAACGCCCCCGGTACGTACATAATATTCATTCACACGTCCAGCCATGGACGACGATCTATCCCCTCGATCAATTAGTCAGTCTCCATGGAATGGATCCATGAAATACGTGTGCGTGCGTGCAGGCAACAGAGGCGGCCCGAGGGGCCCGGGCGCGCCCAGGACCTGGGGGCCCCGCCAAGCCCGTCACCATCGACGCGCCCGCCATACCCTTCGACGAGCTCAAGAAGATCACCAACAACTTCAGCGACCGCGCCCTCATCGGCGAGGGCTCCTACGGCCGCGTCTACAACGCCACGCTCAGCGACGGCCGCGCCGCCGTCATCAAGAAGCTCGACACCAGCGCGTCGCAGGACTCCGACACCGACTTCGCCGCGCAGGTACGGTCGGTCGACCGACCATCGTCCATGGATGCATCCTCATCGATCGTCGTCTCCATCACACCATGCATCGCCCTCCCGTCGATCCGATCCATCCCCCTATATAACGTGTTGCCTATGTATACATGCATATACAGATCGCGATGGTCTCAAAGCTCAAGAACGAGTACTTCCTCGAGCTCCTGGGATACTGCTTGGAGGACGGCAACCGCATGCTAGCCTACCAGTTCGCCACCATGGGTTCTTTGCATAACATACTACACGGTTCGTACGTCGACCACGAACACCCGTTCCATCAGTTCATCCCCTGCGACGTAGATGTCACCTGGAGATTGATCCATTGATCCTTCTGTGTGCAGGGAAGAAAGGGGTTCAGGGCGCGGAACCCGGCCCCGTCCTCAACTGGGCTCAGCGGGTGAAGATCGCTTACGGCGCCGCGAGAGGGCTGGAGTACCTCCACGAGAAAGTGCAGCCCTCCATTGTTCATCGAGATATCCGGTCCAGCAACGTCCTCATATTCGACGAGTTCAGCTCCAAGATTGCTGATTTCAACCTCACCAACCAGGGCACCGACACCGCCGCGCGGTTGCACTCCACTCGTGTGCTAGGGACCTTTGGATACCATGCCCCAGAGTATGATGATTTCATCGATCATGAGGAATATATGACGACTTATAGGGTTGATCTAATTGATGATCTTATTACACCCAATATATATGATTGGTATTTTGGATCATGTTTTCCTCAGATACGCTATGACAGGCCAGATCAACCAAAAGAGCGATGTCTACAGCTTTGGCGTGATTCTTCTAGAGCTACTGACCGGGAGGAAACCGGTCGATCACACGATGCCGAAAGGGCAGCAAAGTCTTGTTACTTGGGTAATCATGCGTTAATTTCTGTTCCGTTATTATCTATATCGTCAGCTCCCTGGAACCTATTATATGTGCAAATAATGCCACGATATATTAATCCTGTCGTGAGCAGGCCACTCCAAGGTTGAGTGAAGATAAAGTGAAGCAGTGTGTTGATCCAAAGCTCAACAGCGACTACCCTCCAAAGGCTGTTGCAAAGGTCACCTGTTTTCAGGAGTGATTTTTATTTGTTTGCCGGATATATATGCTGCATAGGCTCACTGGTACTTTTGCTCCCCCTTTGTTCTTTTTCAGCTGGCGGCAGTTGCGGCGTTGTGCGTTCAGTATGAATCAGACTTCCGACCAAACATGACCATTGTCGTGAAGGCGATCCAGCCTCTTCTAAATGCTCCCAAACCAGCAGCCGCTCCAGCAGAGCCACAATCCTGATCAATCGGATGACAGAATTAGCCTGCGCATTGCAGATCGTAAATGCATGTTTTAGGAACCACGAACTTTTGCTCCATCAACCCAGCGCTTATGCTTTTGTAAAAAAACACTAATGTGCTGGTACTGCAGGACACATATAGGAGAATTTTGTAAGATGTTAATCTGTTACTCTAAATTCGAGTGCCCTTTTGTTTGTCTTCTGAGTTTGTGATACAACGTGTGCATCTTTTGCAAGTTAATGCTGGTTCCAGCTACAAGAATAGGCAAGACCTCCAAATTCTTTTTTATTCACACAGAGTAATACTGAACACAAGGATCAGCCAAGTGCTAACTGATGGTGTGACGAATAACATGCACAGTTCTTTTTCCCACACTTGCACCTTGATATGTTTGACTGTTCTTTCCTGCTAAAAGACTTGAAAAGCATTGCAGAGCATGACACGCACCTTGATTCTAAATGTGATCATGAAGATGGGTGCGACCGTGCGAGCTTCCAATGTTTCCAGGTGATATACAGTCACAGCCACACGAAGGAAACTGAATCATTGCTGGGAACTATTACAAAGCAGAGACATAGCAGTGGAAAGAGCAATCTTTGATGACTTCAAAACCTGCTTATGCTTAAACCAAAACTTTGGTTTGCAACTGGAACTGGAAAAACTAGTACATACAGTGGCCATGCATGGTCTCAAAACTTTAATCAGTTAATCGCATATGGCCCCTAGCGCGTTGCACAAGAGACCAGATTACAGCTGCTGACCGATGGATAAGGCTCGTGATTACACTTCAAAAGGCTGGAAGATCAATATGTCTGAGCACTTTCTGATGACAATTAAGAAAATACATCCCATTAGCATTTGGGCACTGCAATACAATAAGTGGAAGCTAAAACCAGGTCAGTGAAATGGTGAAAATGATAAAAACACAAACAATCTTCTGCTTGAAGACAAAAAGATCAGCAAAATTTTTTTAAGTACATAGCATAACAGGATTGAGGTAGTGATTTGCTACTTGATTCAATACTGGTTACCGTCTCAAACCACTTTGAGATACAATGATACATAGACAGTGTCGTTATGTTTCAGTGGAAGAGAAGCTGAATCTGACAACTTCAATATGAACAGCAGCCACTGAGAGTGAGGTTTTGAGTAACTTGTGGCTATTGCCTAATTTTATACAGTTCCTGGAACAATGTGTGAAATGTGGAAATCTGGATGACTCATTTTTGTACAACTGAGATTTTGTATTTAGTAAAGCAACCCAGATTTGTATCTGTGGCTCCAAGCAGTAGCTAGTCGTGAAACATCTTCCACTAAATTTCGCACTTAAACATGAATCAGCCTATGTTCTAGTTTTTCACAGGAACCTACCATGCTAAAGATGATGACAATAGACAAATAAACAAATGCTGCAGCAATTTTCTAGTGATTTTAAAATGTAGTGTGCTTTATGCTGAAAATTTGTCAGAAGGCACTCACACGTTAATAAGATAGTGGCATCAGTTAAGACATATCACTTGTGCTGTCAAGAAAGATCCCTGCCGAAGATATTAATCTCATGTTCATGTACCCCAACTAATCATCTCTATGTTTCTGTAGGTCCATCTAGCATCTTGATGGCTCCTTTCTTCTTAAATTTCTTATCCATTACTCCTCTAGAGCACAATTCACCCAGCAATTCCCTTGCCTCCTTTACCAAGCCTTCATAAGCCAAGCCTTCAATGAGGATAGTGTAAGTCGACTCATTCGGCATGCAGCCATTTGATATCATGTAAACAAACAGGTCAATAGCATTATGCGTTTCGCGCCTTTTGCAAAGCCCAAGAAGAATAGCATTGTACAGCACTGCGTTGGGCCTTATGCCCATATCTTGCACTTTACAAAATGTTCTAATTGCCTCCTCAATTCTATCTTCTCTACAGAGGCCAGAGGCTATTGTTGAATAAGTAATGATATCTGGTTGGAGCCCTTTGCCAATCATCTCATTCAATAGTTCTAGTGCTTCCTTTGTTTTGCCAGCCTTAGTAAGGCCATCAATGACCGTGTTGTAACTAATCAATACCGGACTGCAGCCTTTGTCCTTGAGTTGATGAAGCAAGTCAATAGCCACATCAACTTCCCCGTTGCGGCAGAGTGCAGTAAGCAGAGTGTTGTATGAAACTATGTCCGGGTAACAGCCCCTCGACACCATTAGCTCCACGAATGACATTGCTTTATCCATATCCTTTTTCTTGCAGAACGCATGAAGAAGCGGGTTGTAACTCAATGAATTAGGCGTGCATCCGTACTTGGGGATCTGCTCAAGAACTTCCATTGCGGGTTCAACCAATCCTCTACGGCACAAGAAACTGATAAGCATATTAAATGTTACCACGTTCGGAGGGCAACCCTTCTGGGCCATCTCAGCCATGAGCTCCTCAGCGTCTTCCCAGCGTTCTGCAGTGAACAAGCCCTTGAGCACAATGTTGTAGCTAACGGTGTTCGGCTCGCACCCATACATCGGTAAGTTCTTCAAGAACTCCATTGCATCGTCGACGCGGCCTTCCTGGCAGAAACCATTGACAACAACATTGTAGGTGACGATATCCGGGACGCAGCCCTTGGCGCGCATCTCGTCGAGCAGCTTCATGGCCTGCTTGTAGCCGTTCCTCTTGCAGGTGGCCTCGAGCAGAATGGTGTAGGTGACGACGTCGGGCACGCAGCCGCGGCGGAGCATATCGTCGAGCACCGCGAGGGCATTGCTGGTCCGGCCGCGGCCACATAGGCCCCGGATGAGTGTGTTGTAGGTGTAGGCGTCGGGCTCCACGGGCATGTCCGCCACCAGCCTGCGTGCGGCGTCGAGCTGCCCGGCGCCGCAGTAGCCCGCAACCATGGCGTTGTACGCCATGACATCGGGCACGCACGCGGCCAGAACGCGGCGCGCGTCCCCGGTGCGGCCCGACGCGCAGAGCTTCTTGATGAGCGCGGCGCAGGGCCCCGCCGCGGCGGGCGAGGGCGGGTGGAGCCCCGCGAGGGAGTCGACGAGGCGGAGGGCCTCTTCGAGGTTTCCACGGCGTACGAGATCGCGCAGGCGCTCGGTGGCGGAGGAGGACGTGGCGGCGCGGCGCGGGGTGGCCGCGGCCGCGGCCGCGGTGGGGGATGCGGCGGCGCGGGGGACGAGGGGGAGGGGAGGGGGCCTGTGGGTTGGGAGCTTGGGCGGAGCGGGGAGAGAAGGGTAGGGGTGGGAGGAGGGAAAGGTGAGGCGGGCGGCGGACATGGGTGACGGCGGCGCGGCGGCCATCGGTGTCACCGTGTCGGTGTCAGGCGACGCGGCAGCGCAGCGACGACGATAAGGTCTCAGTGCAGTGCAGCATCCCAAAAGAAGGGTGAGCCGAAGCCGAGAGACTGGGTAGCGCCTCTAATGGGCCTTGTTAGAGACGATAATGGTGGGCTTTAGTTTCAGTGTGAAAATACATAGTGGGCCGGGTTAAAGCAGCAAGGCAAGGTGCGAGATATTAGCATGAAATGTGTGCCGGGCCTCCACTTGCTCCAAAAAGTATTTTTTTAAGAAAATTTAAAAAATGATCATGTGTCCTTTTCATAGAATTGATTTTTCATCCTTCGGTGCTGTAGGGGTGGAAACACACACTGAAGAGGAGTTTCACCTATAGGCGGTGGATAAGCGAGCTGATGAGCTCAGCCTAACTGATAGGATGGAATGGGGAAGTAGTGGCTCTAAAAAACAAAAGTTTGAAGCTACACGAATTATGGGGTGGGAACTATGCCTTAAATGGAAGATCCATGCATCTGCATTGTTCATCATAGCTTACGACATACGTCCTCCGTCCCAATTTATATGTCGTTTGATTTTTTTTTACCATCAAATTTGACTTACTCGTTTTATTCAAAAAATTCCATAATTACTGTTTATTTTTATTGTGATTTAGTTTAGCATATAATATACTTTAATTATGTGTTGAAACTTTCCATAATTTCATAATTTTTTGAATAAGACGAAATTGTCAAATTTAGTGTTAAAAAAAGCCAAACGACCTGTAAATTTGGATGGAGGGGGCAGTATATTTTTCTTGCATCCACACCCTCACAAATTTCGCTCTCACATATGCAAAGTAAACAATGAAGTACTAGTTTGGCTGCCTCATGAGGCTGGTGTCACCAGCTCATCTATCCTATCGTCTATATTTCAAACTTCATTCTGTCTCAGTACACAAAAAAGCGTTTTGCACGTCCATATCCACCCCCGGTGACACCGGCCTTAGGCCCTACAAGTTTTTTTCCCATTTAAGTATGCATGAATTTAGTCCAAAAAAACCGTGATATAGAAGGAGGGACAGTACTATAGTATTCAAAACATTGTTTTTCAAAGACCACCAAAACGCCTCTAAGCCTAAAGTATCACAGTATTTCCAAATATCACGATATTGGATTTAAATTGAGAAAAAACTTTGCTACCAAACATGCCGTGTAATGCAGCTATAACGTAAACCATTTGTTTCTAAAACAACAGAACATTAAAGATGCAGGCTAATGTTTTCGTTACGGAAAGAAATCCATGTCGAACTTTGCTCTACGGCATATATAGCGAGCAGGAAATAAGCATCCAAGCGCCATTGTATCAGTATTACCATGGACTTGGTGAAGAATCGGGAGCGTGCATTTCAATTCACCGGATGCATGGAATAGGTGGACTGGCACGTAAACGTTTGCAACGCTTATCGATAGGAAGTGAGTCTTAGCTCAAGTGCGCCTAACTCGAATTTGTAACTTGTTTGTGTTTGCAGAGCATGACAATATAGTCACAGTCACGGGGGGAGTTTGCTACTTTTTCTTCTTCTTTGTTTTCAGCAGCAGCGGGAGGGCAAAATCGCCATCAGGACAGTGCGGGGCGTGCGGCGGCGCGACAGCCAGCCAGCCAGCCATTCACTTCCCGGACCAGCAAGGCAGGACAGCGCAGCGCTAGCCTAGCTTCCCTCCCCACACGGCGAGTCGGTGAGCGGGACGGCGATGGCGATGCAAGCTGGAAACCAGAAACGCGCCACGCTCATAACTCATCCACGTCCCGGGCCCCGCCCCGCTCCCGCGCGCTCCAAGCTAGCCCAGCTCTGCCTCTGCCTCCCCCATCCCCATGGCGCCGCGAGCAGGCCGGGCGTCCCCGCGCGCAGGGGCGCTGACGGCCGGCACCGCCCTCCTCCTCCTCCTTCTCCTCTCCTCCCTTCCCCTCTCGACCAACGCGGCCGCCGCCCCGGCGCCGGGCCCGGGCCCGGCCCCGGCCCCCGCGCCGGCGCCTCCCGCGCGCCACAGCCCGCCAGTGCTCCCTCCGGGGCCCGGGAACAAGAAGAAGCCCCGCGGCGCGACGCGGCCGGTGCCCCTGCCGCCGCAGCACGCGGGCCCGCGGCACGGCCGTCCTCCGCCGGCGGCGTGGTGGCACCGGCTCAACTTCGGCGAGCGGCTCGGGGTCGCGCTCGCCGGCGTCGCCGTCCTAATGCAGGGGGCCGTCGCCGCGTTCGTGGCCGTGCGCTCGCGGCAGCTGCGCCGGGCGCCGCCGGGCGCGGGCAAGGCGGCCGAGGAGCGGTTGGAGGCCGCGTCGCCCCCGCCCGCCGCGTAAAGTGCTTGGTTGGTGGATGCGCTGCTGCGCAGCTGGCGGCGCGACGTCACCTGCTGGGATGCTGCTGTCCGTTGCGGTGTCTCTGCTGTAGTTCAGTGTCCGGCGGCTTCTGTGTAGCTCGCCGTCGCCGTCCGACGTGTTGCCCGCCGCGCTCGCAGTGAGTGAGTGAGACACGTACGTACCTAGTTGTGCAAAAAGATGAACTGAACTGAGCCTCTTCTTCTTAGCCTGAATGGGGGAAGGTTTGGGTTTCAGAGTCGACGGCCATCCGCCGCCCGCCGGTTGTCCATCTGGACAGACAGTACAAAGCCTCGCTTCCGCCGGAACTGGATTAGTGCAGTGCATGTGTTATGTGTATTAATAACTGTTAAGTTGTCTGCAACAACGCCGCTGCTATTCACTGAGAGCACGCGGTACACCTCCTTGCAGCGACACAGCCTGACTCGACGATGCACCGCCTCATCTTCTGGAACCTGCCCATTGCCGATTTCGATGTGATCCGCGGCCACCGCCAGCGCAGAGCAAGATGGGTCGAGATAGCGTAGCATGCGCTGGCTTGTCGTCTTGCCGACTTGGTGGAAAAATGGAAGGGATCCACATGCCCGCCGGGAAAACCATGCATGGACGCCCGGAATCCATGCGCCTGCATATTTTTATGGCCATCCATTTTTTTTTTTGCCAGACAAGCTAACTCAAAAATTAAAAAAGATTAACTTGTATGCGACCTATCTGAGACCGGAGACCAGAGCAGTGGCGAGAGATCAAAATGGCCCACAAAGACTAAAATGCACGGTACTCAAAGTTAGCATGGTGTGTCACTTGAATCTCCGAAGTTAAACAACGTCATTTTTTAGTACAGAAAGTTGATTTGGGCCGAATCTGTTGTCTTTTTGGGCTTCTACTGAGCCTAGAAGCTTACGTGGCGCTCCACTCTGGCGATGTGTTTGTTGCCCACCCACGAGCACAAGCAGGAGCGAGCCACGGGCGAGGGAAGCCACCTATTGGTGAGCCTCATCGCCCAGACTCGACGGCCTCGCCTCACCGCCTCGACCTAGCGGCGTTGCCCCGGCTGCCCACATGTCACCTTGTCGCCTAGCCTCGACGGCCACGCCTCGCCGCCCGTGCCTAGCCCTGACCGCCCGCATAGCCACGACGGGGGTGCCCCCCCTGTCCGCGCCAGCGGCCAGCCCCATCCCGTGCGACGGACGAAGAAGGAAGAAGCATCGACGTGGTGCGCGGCGGAGAGATGACTCCCTGGTGGCGTTTGCCTTGCTGGACATGCCGTCGTCGCTGGCAACGCGTGTTCCGGGCCCCTACGACGCGCGCAACACGACGCTGGACGCCCTCTTCGTCGGCCATGAGGGGGGGGGCGTGCTCCTCACCTTGTCCGGCCCGTCCACGGGCACGCTGTTCGCGCTGCCATTCCTCCTCTCCCGGTTCGGGGAAAGCCAAAGCGTGGTGGCGATGGTGACCCTGGTGCCGTTAAGCACGGTGCGCGCGAGCGAGCATCGACGCGGAGCACGCCATCAGGGGGACGTCCAACGGGCGGGACACGAGCTACAACACCTGCAGCTTGACGCCGGGGGAGAGGAGGGACGACGCCGCAAGCAGTGTGCCCATGGATGGGTCGGAGAAGGCGGCGAGTACGCGTGCCCCCGTCATGGCGGGTGCGTCCGTGTTCACGCCCTAGGCCACCCACGTGTTTCGGGAGCTGCAGCGCAAATCGCTCCATTACGCCGTCAAGTTGGGGACGAAGAAGGCCCACCCAGCCTCGGCGGTTGCGCTTCGCCGCCCAACCCCGGCGGCGGCGGCCTGGCCGTCCGCATGCCGCCTGGTCAGGTTTTTTCTCACACGCGTCCTCGCCAGGGTAGAGCACTGGAGCGCCACGTAAGCTCCTTGGCTCAGTCTAAGCCCAAAAAGGACCATAGATTCGGCCTAAACCAACTTCCTGTACCTAAAAATGACGTTTTCTAACTTCAAAGACCTCGAAAATGACATTTTCTAATTTCATGGACCCAAGTGACACACCATGCGACCGCCGGTGTATTTTACTCGTTCAGAAACCTGCCAAAGCCACTTGGATTCTTTTTTTTTTCGATTGATTTGTGCTCTCATCAGGTATTCATTGGTTTTTTTGTCCGGTTGTTAGCATATGATTAGGGTCAAGTTTTGGGATTCGTAGTCCATTACTCTGTTCGATTTGTGCTTGGTCGCTACGTATCTGTACTTGCATAGGAGTTGGAGTCGATACGGACTAGGATATTAGAGTCCGTAATTCCGTATAGGACCATCTGTACGCCACCAGGAGGCAATTTCCCGGGGTATATAACCAAACGCCATACGCGGCCTCTGTAGAACGCTTTTCATAGTCCGCTAGTGCTTACACGGTCACCGTACCGTACTCAATCAGGAAAGGGAAAGCTCATCGATGGCCCCGCGGTTCCTCTGCGCTGCAGCTGATCCGGCCTGTGGCCGCGCTGATGCCGGCGGTGCAGCGGCCGGACAGGGTGGTGCCGTTCAACCGCCGCGTGCTCTACACGGGGATAGCCATGTCCGTCTTTCTCGTGTGCAGCCACCTGCCGCTCTACGGCGTGCCCTACACGGCCTCCGGCGCCGACCCCTTGTACTGGGTGCGCGCCGTCCTCGCCTCCAACCGCGGCACCCTCATGGAGCTCGGCGTGGGGCCCGTCGTCACGGCCGGGACGGTGATGTAGCTCGTCACGGGATCCAAGCTGCTCCGCGTCGACCAGAACGTCCGCGGGGACCGCGAGCTCGTCGACGGCGCGCGCAAGGCGCTCGCCATGGTGATCGCGCTCGGGGAGGCCGTCGCGCACGTGCAGCTCGGCATGTACGGGGCCGTCGGCGCGCTCGGCGGCGCGCTCATCGTCCTCCAGCTCGTCTCCGCCAGCGTCGTCGTCGTCTTCCTCGACGAGCTCTTCAACAAGGGCTACGGCCTGCCGGGGTGCTCCGCCATCTCGCTGCTCTCCGCCACCAACACCTGCGGGCTGGGGGAAGGTGATCTGGCACGCGTTCAGCCCCGTGACCGTGAACACCGGACGGGGCCCGGAGTTCGAGGGCGTCGTCCTCGCCATGATCCACCAGGCCGTCGCCGGAGCCGGCAAGATCCACGAGCTCGTCGGCACCATGCTCCGCCGGCACCTGCCGAACGTGATGAGCCTGCTGGCCACGTTCCTCGTCCTGCTCGCCGCGGTCTACCTGGAGGGCGTCCGGATCCTGCAGCCGCTGCAGTCGAGGGACGCGCTTGGGCGGCGCGTCACCTTCCCGATCAAGCTCCTCTACACCTCCACCATGCCCATCGTGCTCCACTCGGCGCGGTCTCCGGCCCTTTACATGGTGTTCGCAGCTGCTCCACTACAGCCGCTTCTTCGGTGGCAGCGTGCTCGTCCGAATGCTCGGCGTCTGGAAGGAGGCCAGCCACGCCGCCGTCCCGGTCGGCGGCCTCGTCTACTACGTCACCCCGCCGACCAGTTTCGGCGCCGACCCGCTGCACACGCTCGTCTACGTCGCGCTGCTGCTCACCTCGTGCGCGCTGCTCTCCCAGGCCTGGGCCACCGCTTCGGGGTCGTCGGCGAGGGACGTCGCCAGGCAGCTCGCCAACCAGCGCCTCGCCTTGCCCGGAAGCCGTGATGGTGCTACTTACTCGGTGCTCAGGCGGCACATCCCCACGGCCGCCGCCCTCGGAGGCCTCTGCGTCGGAGCTCTCACCATCTTCGCCGACGTGACGGGAGTCATCGGCACCAGCACTGGAGTTATGCTCGCCGCCACGGTAGTCTACAACCTCGTCAACTCATTCCACAAGGCGGATTAACGAAGCATCGACGATCATCCGCTGAGCATATGACAGAGCAGCTAGCTCGACGTATGTATATATAGATGACCAAACGACGGGACGAGTCTGTGTCAATTAATTAGTAGGGTTTTTAATTTGTTTCAATGTGTGTGTACATACATACGGTCATCTTCGACAGAAGTTCCACACGATGCAGTGTGTCTAGATCTATCTATCTATCTATTATATTAGTAGTGTTAAAAGAGACCACTACATTCGCCGAGAGAGTCTAGAAATTCCTACGTTAATCAGAAAAAAGAAAAACCCTACACCGTCAGATTTTATAAAGATCTAACGGTTTATATTCAACTAATAAAGAAATTTTAAACAATTGGATTATGAAGATCTAGCGGTTGGTCTGTATCCAACAAAGAAAGGAATTTTGGATACGCCATCGATCGTACCATGATATATGAGGATATAAATATTAAACCCAACTCCATATGACAACCTGACCAAACTCTAACTACTCCGGAGACCCAAGTCATCAACCCAAAATCGGTAATCATGTAGCGGCCAGTGAAAGAAACAGCAGCGTTGATTGATCGATTACTCATCGATGGACGATCTATGCTAGATGCCTTGGCAGGTGACCAAGCTGGCCGGGCGCATCGATCACAATGAAGATCGTGGACCAGTGCAGCAACAACGGGCTGGACATGGACTATGACACCAAGATTGACCCCAACGAACGGGCGTCCAGGGCGGCCATCTCACCGTCAACTACCAGTTCGTCGACTGCGGTAACTAAACACCCCTCCTATCTGATTCTGTAACGGAGCTGTGTGGCGGAGTGTTAAAAAAACCACATACATGTGTTCGTCAACAGGATTTAGAAATTATCACGTTAATCCAAAAAAAGAAAAACTCTTAGCTGTCGGATTTTTTAAAAAACTAATGGTACATATTCAACTTAGAGTCCATATATCATATTTCTGAAGACATGTTCATATATCCATCCAACGTGTTGTCCATATAGCCTAGACATCGATTCTGACAGACTGACTTATACTCTATCGTACAAATAGGATATGGCTTCGTATTTGATTAGGAAAGAAGTATGCAAACAGTAACATACAAATAGGATATGGCTTTGTATTTGATTAGAGAAAAGGTATACAAATAGATTAGGATCGGACACGCTCTGTGCTATGTAAGATCATGACAAAAATATACAAATAGAATATATATTGGACATAGTGTATCTGACTCTAATAAAATAGCTCTACTCCAATAAATACAATGCTAAAAAAAAAAGAAAAAAACCCTGAACCATTGAATTTTATGAATACATGAATATGACGGTCTATGTTAATTCATATATTAGATACAATTGAATAAAGAGAAAAATATACATTATTAATCGGTCAAGAGGGTCTAAAAAGTATTGCAATAATCAAAGGTGACAGGGCACCTGAGAAGATGCAGATTAGTGGAACGGGTGAACAAACATGAGTTGTTGGCCATGAATTATGTTGATACAACTATGATACATCGCACGAAGAATTTTGTACACTTTTATTACACAATGCATACCATTTCAAGTTATTTACCCACCAAAATCTTAGAGAAATAAATATCGCCTATGGTATGCCTTTTGAAGTTGTTAAATACGCCCTCCATTCTAAATTATAATAGACTTTGCCTTTGTCCTAAGCCAATTTTTTCAAATAAATGTTTACATCTTTAATACAAAACAGATGCACTATAAAAACATATTTTATGTTAGAATTAATATAACTAATTTGACATTGTACATGTCGGTGCCCTTTCCGCAAAAAGGTTAGGCGTAGTTGTAGAAATTATATTTGTGAAACAAAGTAAGTATATAAAAAGTTTTCAAGTACAAAATCACAATGCTTTAATGGTTACACAATTTAGTTTGGATATATATAGAAGCTAAAATTCAGGCTTTAAATTAAAAATATCAATATTTCTTGAATCCCACACACAAATATATAAATAATTTTATTACCGAAATATATCTGTGAAACTTATAGATTAACTCATGAAAACATATTGTAATAGCAATACACTAAAAATCTGAGAAAACAATATATTGTCATGATAATACGCTAAATAAACAATGTATTGTTGCAGATACATAGGGCAGCCCGGTGCATGAGCTCTCGCTTGCACCATAGAGAGAGAAAAATGAAATAATCCAAGCAAAACCAAAATTTTAAGAAAAAACTAGCTACCCGCGCTATTTGCACAGGCCAATTTGCTAGTTCTAATGATTCAACGGTTGTAATTAACATGTGCAAATTGAAGTTAAACACAGTAAGGGCCCGTCAATGTGACGGGAGTTTTCTGTTAAATTTCCACAGATTCTTGTAAAATTCGTGCTCAGTTAGGTGACGAGGTGATGTTTTTGCCTTCTTATGGCCGCCCAATTAATCGGCAAATCTTCATCCGGCGGTAGAACGATCCAGCTGCTGCTCTTCATCTCTTTCTTATATTCCTCCAACCAGATTCAAGAACATGACCCCCGCTTCTTCCTCCCGACCTCACATTGCAGCACTATAACGACACCATCAATTCCTCAAATAATTCAGTTATATACGCATCAGACAATAACTGATAAGTGTCAATGTTTCGCATAAAGTTCATGCACGTTAAGATTGGAGAGTTTTCTTTTCATGTAAAAAAAACATGGCCAGAATTTGAATTTGAAGTAGAGGAAGTTCGATGCATCAGCTGCTTCCATCGGCCGCGCACGTGCCAGGCGGTTAGGATCCTCCCAGTCGACGTTGTTGAGGTAAAATAATATTAGTACAGAACAAATATGTCGAACAACTAATAGCTATGTGCAATGTTCATACAGATGCACATCTAGATGAATGATGGTAACTCTGTTTTGTTTTTGTGCACGATCATCTCAGTTTACTTATTCAATGCATGATGTGTGTTTCTACCAAAAAAAAAAAAAAACTAGCCATGTAACTCTTAGGTTGAAAAGAAAAAATATATCGGTGTGAATTTCTGCTAAAGGTTGCGGAAAGTTTTGTAGGTTTTGAAAAAGGTTAACTAAGTTTTTTTATAAATTATATACAAAAGTCATTCTTCGGATTTAAACAATATGGGTTATTGGTGCGCTCAACTACGCTTGCACTGAACTAAGTGAGATAATTTTCACCAATAAATAGACCTGAGTGGAATCGTCGAATCGATGTTTAAGGTAGCCTTTAAGATATACTAGTATGACAGTACACACTAAACACCCTCTTCCAAATCATTCTACGAATCCTGCAGGGCATGGGAGCGGCTGGGCCGTCCGATCCCGAACTCGGCCGCCACTACCGTAGTTACGTGGGAATGAGATGCAAGAACTATACGTACGCAACTACTGGTAACTGCCGTACCGGTGCATTTGCCTTGGTACCACTACCACGTCTCCGACTCGCCATCGGATCGGAGTAGCATTCATCACTCGATCGCCCGTCCATAAATACAGGCAGGCAGGCAGGCAGGGCCACCATCCGTCGTCGACCGAGCTCATCATCTACTCCTTCGCCACCTCTCTTAGGGTTTCCACGCCCAGCCAGCCCTCGTTTGCAAAGAGCGAGCGACGAGCTCATTGCTTGCTTCTTGCGCCGGCCACGAAACCGCAGGCCATGTGCACCGTAGCCCCCACGTACGCAGTTCCCGGTGGTCTCCCCGGCGCCGCCGACCCGTGGAGGACGATGGTTCCTGCTGCTACCCAGCTGCGCGGGTATGCCGACTTCGACGACTCCAACGCCGCCGCCGACTTGCCGATGCAGCCCGAGTCGTTCCTTGCGCTCCCAGGGTACCGCTACGGCGACTTCGACTTCGAGGCCGTCCTCCGCGGCCTCCGGAGCCTTCGCATTCCAGCCGCCCGTCTTGCTCCTCCGCGGTCCATGGACGCTGACGCTGATGACGCCACCCCAAAGACGCCCGTAGCGGTGCTTCGAGCGCCGATCAGCTACGGCGACGCCGTCGCCGTCAAGAGTACGTCGTCGCCCAAGAAGAAGCCGCCGCCGCGCCCGCAGGAGTTCGAGTACGACGCCAGCGTCGACGCCACGTTCCGGGACATGGAGAGACGCCGCGAAGAGCGGCCGTTGGCGGACTACCTCAGGGATACCCAGGCGGGGGACATGATGATGGCCGACCGCGCCGAGCTCATCGCGAAGATGCACCGCCTCTTCAGATACTACGACCTCGCCCCGGGCGCGCTGCACCGCGCCGTCTCCTACGTCGACCGCTTCCTGTCGGCCAAGAAGGTCGACCGCGGCGACGACCAGCGTATCCTCCGCCTCGGCGCCGCAGCCGTCTTCGCCGCGGCCAAGCACGAGGACAGGAGCACCTCGTGGAAGATCGACGCCGACACCATCGCCGAGTACGCCGGGTGCACGCGGCGCGAGGCCGTCGACGCGGAGCTTGAGCTCGTCGCCGCGCTCCGGTACCGCCTCAGCGGACCCACGGCCTACACCTTCGTCGACCACCTCATGAGGAACGTCCAGGAGGGCGAGGCCGCGGCACTGGTCAGGTCCCTGGCGCACCACCTGGCCGACATGGCGCTGCTCGACTACCGGTGCGTGGCGTTCCTGCCATCCGCCGTCGCGGCGTCGGCGATCCACCTGGCGATGCTGCTGGCCCTGGGCTGCTCGACGGCGCCGGTGGCTGGGTACAAGCTCGAGGAACTGAGCGACTGCATGGAGGCGATCTACGACATGCATGAGAACAGGTCTGTGTGGCCAGGTTGCGACCGGATGATGACGGACTGGGAGATCAGGACTCAGCTCCCCTACTCCTTGCCTCTGCCGCCGTACACGCTCATCGGAGTCCAGTGATGATCACCTGTAGAAAGATTGAAAGAACCACGCCGCCGCTGCTGCATGCGTGCTAAAGTGCACTCGGGCTAGGCTAGGTCACACTCACTACCAGAATCTGGAATTTCCTTGGCTGCCAAACATTTTTCTTGAGGGCCAAAATGAAACCGTCAACGTCAAGGAATAAATTGTTTTCTTGGCGGTGCTATTAAACAGTCATGTTCCTTGGCGGAGGATGAAAACTGCCAAACAAATGTCCAATTTCCTTGGCTATTTTGTTGATCCGCCAAGCAAATGTATAATTTTCTTGGTTGTTTTCCTAAACCGTCAAGAAAATGATACATTTCCTTGAGGGTTGATAGCCAAGAAAAAGATGGTTACCATATGTAAAAACATGCTTGTTAAGTAGTAGAATTCCAAGGTGACCAGTAGTTAACTTACTATTTATGTATGGAAGTTTTTTTGTTAGACTTCATTTCACATATTCACGTAGTAGGTAAGTTAATTTTAATTCTTATGCATCACCATAGATTTTTAAGAATTTAATCCTATATCAACCAATTTATTGGAACTAACCCCAGATTGAACTGCGTGTTTCATAAAATAAACTATAAATAAATTAGATAAAACCTATATGTGGGGTATATAAATGCACCTCGTCACCACATGGAAACTTAGAGGAAAAAATTCAAATATTTTATGGATTTGCACCTTAATTATTTTCTTAGCCACTTTATATCTTAAAATTTTTGGAGCGAGGGAAAATTTTCCTATTCTTTTGTTTTTCCTTGTGAAATTGGATGGTTTCCTATGAAATTCTTGTGCAATTCCATAAAATTTTTGCGCAATTCCTATGAAATTCTTGCGTTCCAAACGCTTGCTTACATCTTTCATTGTAAGACCAAGGTCACCAGTAAGTGGAAAAGGGTGTGAAAAACACTGTTTGCACACTAGTACATAAAGTGAAAAAATAATGATTGTGCACTGTACATAGTACGGATGCACTTCCTTGGTGACCTGGTCTAAGAATGAGCGCGCCACATTATTTGACCACGCAATGCAAAGTGTAGAAGATTTTGAGCTAAGCTAGGAGTCACATCCTACAAGCGATCCGCACCAGCCCACGAAGAAGCGGCCCACCAGGTTGGGCCTATTTAAAGGCTCTCGCACGACGTGGATGTGCAACGTTTACATATCAATCGATGACCGACGTGGTGGGGAGCAGAGAACATGCCCATGTCGCATCTCTGTTGTCTGTCCAGTGTTGTTTTCACTATTCAGTTTGTTGTTCCGGATTATCGCTGCAGCTATTTACCAGATTGAAACCATATAAGTACACTGCAAGTTCATAAAGCTAGCTGCTTCCTAGAACCTTGAATGAATTATATCATGATACGTATCATGTTCCTAGCTAGGTATATAGTCTGCTCCCTTTCGAGTTTCAACATCCTATATACTGTATAAGACACCGTAACTTCAGTGTTTGGACAGATGCTGCAGTTGTACTAGTAGTGCTACCCAGTAGAGGAAAGAGAACTCCGATCCGATCCAATGGCTGCTCCGGTTTCTCTATCTGGTGCAATTCGGCCGGTAGCTGCCGTTCAGGGAATAAGAGATCATCAAAGCATCTAATCCGGCCTGAAAAATAGGGTACGCACGGCACGCAGCACCGCCGGACCGATCAGAAGAAGATCGAACTCAAGAGTGGAGTCAGCCACACGACATCACTCAACTATTAAGTGACTGACTGATGATGCGACTTTGCCGCTAGCCTCTGCTAGCAGATGGAAGTGCCACTAAAAAAGACATAATCCTTCCGTTCCAAAAGGGGCACGATCGAGAGAATATTACAGCGATCTGCTGACGATGACGACGCAGACACGGCACCATAATATATACTACTCCGGCAATGCAAATTTCGACTTGCTCCAGGAAAAGCAGAAAGCAGCTGATTACCATACCACCAGTCCACCACACAGGAAGAAAACTGGCGGCCGCCATGGACAAAACTGAAGTCACTGCATGGCCCTCTCTTGCTTTCATATGCTCTGGTGGAAGTATGGGACCGAGCAAGCGACAATGAAGGCGAAGCAACAGGCCTGACCAGCCGGCGGTGTCCGGTGGGTCTTTCTTGGCGTCGATCGAGGTCGTGGCCATCTCGCTGTCGTTGCTTTCCGTAGTTGATGATCGATAGACAAAACCAGGTACGGAGTAGATGTGGTGCCTTCTCAGCTCTTTGTGGATGCATGCAGAAATTAATATGGCATGGTAGGCAGGCAGGTATGTAGGAGTTCCCGCCTGAAATAATGGAATGAATTCAGGGGTTACAGATAAACTTGCAATTTCTTGAGTGGATCCATCATATATAAGGGCTTGCTAACTTGATGTAAATTGTGAATACTTTCCTCTGCTTACTATTAGTTCCGATCCGCTCCTGACCAGCATTAAATTATATTTCGACCAAGTGCTGCGGGTACGTATGTTCATCTACGTCGCATTGGATCGATCGCATGCCTGATGAGATGCTGTGTTTCTGTTCGAACCTCCATTAATGGTGTATATTTCAGGCTATTCAGCGGCTCGATCGGAAACCGCCTGGGATATAGTATATGGCTGGGGATGGAATGGATCGATACATCGATCGATCGGCGCTCGGCGGCGAAATCTTCCAAATTATGAGATGGTATATAGTGTAGTGTAGTGTAGTGCGCGGGTCAAATATAGGGGCGGAGCGGCGTGGCGTGGGGGGGGGGGGGGGACGAAGTACGCTGGCCGCTGAGGATGCCTTCCTCGTCGGCAGCCATCAATGCACACAAACGCAAGCAGAATGAAATGCTTCCTCGCATGCATGACGAAAGCCACTGCCACCAGTACATAACCCGAGCTACGTTTTTGTGTCTGCTTCCCGTAGTCGACTCGCTCGGCGTCGGCGTGGTAGCTACCGTATCTCCAGCAGAATACGTAAATAGTGTAGTACCTAAAAGCGGCTAAGCCCCACGCGTGCCCGATGCCATGAGTTTGGTACTCGATCAAGACTCAAGAGCATAACCTAAGCTTAGCCGAAATGAGCTCCTCGAGCTGGTTAGTTCGCTATGGTACGGTGCAACATATCCGTTCGGATTTAAATTCTTGACTTGTTACGATGGTCGTATTTTTTAGATTCAAGTGGCGTTGTTTGTTGGCTTTCGTAATTTCATGTGCACCGGAAATTAAAATTTTTGGCTGTTTTTTTTAAAAAAGTATGTATGCATTTAGTTACATGTTTCTCCGATTGTCTGTTCTTTTCCTCTCCAAGATATACGTGTGTTTGTGTTTAACTACAATTAATGTGATTGAATAGGAAAATAATCAAGGTAGACCATTCAAAAAGAATGTCATAAGAACGGAGACAATGATACTAGAAGTTGCTTTACCATATATAGTACTAGAAGGTAATTAACGACAGCTGCCATGTACTAAAACCCCTCACCACCTCCACCACGCTAGGACACGCAATGCAAGTTTGGTGGCGCCACAGGTATAAGTGCGTTTTGGAGGTTTCCACGGCGGCCCAGCCGGAGCCGGCGGCCGCCCCACATATATCGCTCTCCCAACGCCACGCCCCGATGACGAGCCAAAGACAAAAAGGATAGACGAGGACGAAGGGAAATTAAGGGACTAGGGACTAGGGACTAGGGGAGAGAGCGAGGCAGCCGGAGCCCGGAGGCGACTAGAGGATGGCGGGGGCGGGCGCGCCGTGCACCGTCGAGCCGCCGTCCCGGTCCCGGCGCCGGCTTCGGTGGCGCGGCCTGGGCCGCCGGGGCCGCAGGCTCCCCGTCGTCCGGCTCGGCGCCGGCGGCCGTGGCGGGGGCGGGCTCTGGATCCTGCGGCGGCTCCGGCTGCGGTGGCTGGCGGCGCGGTGGCTCCGGCGCGCGGCCCGCCGGGTGGCCGCGATCTACCTGGCGGCGCTGGCGGGCCCTCCGGCGCCCCACGGCGCCGCGTCGTCGACGTGCCCGCCGTGGATCGGCCTGGAGCCGTGCTTCGCCACGCCCTTCGTGGCCAGCGCCAGGCCGTGCTGGTGAGGCGGCGGCGGCGTATATACGCGCGCCGTGCGCCCGCAGCAGATGTGACTACTGCAACGTCGTCGTAAGAGAGGCATGCAAATTTGCATAGAGATTACTAGACTCCTTTAATTTCTTCTCCTGTTTCAGTCCTGTTCTTGTTCTTCTTCTCTCGGTAAGCAAAGAAGCTAGCGCGCGGCAGTAGTAATCTCGTCATCTTAAATATAATTAGTAATTACCATTCTGACCGCCGGTGGATATATAATTAGCACTGTATATGGGTTGGGTTTAATTTATCGAATATGTATCTCCTCGATCAGTTGCCTGTGCCAAATTACGTACGTATAAAACTGGTTGCATGCCCACACAATCGAAATACTAGCGGGGCGGGGGTTGGAGGAGCCGGGAGCGAGGAAAAAGGCAGAGTTGCTGTCGTCGCAAGACCGATGGAATTAAACTCAAGCGATCGATCGACATGCGTACGTCAAACGGAAAGATGGCGTGACGTCAAAAGTAATGCACATACACAGCGACACAAAATTGATGGAAGAACCGTACCGTTCCGTTCGCTCAGCATAAACAACTCTACTATTAGTAATTAATCAGTGAGCTAGGCTAGGCACACTGAGCAGCGTCGTCGATCCTTTAATTTGCCTGTTCTTCTTGTGTTCTTCTGATCCGGTACGTCGTCGTCGTCATCGCGAGCATCTCGACTGTCCGCTCAATTAATGCCGCGAACATCGTGAGCCGTTAAAATATCTCTCGAATCCTTGGGAGCAAAGGCAATGTTATTGCAAATCCCGAGGGCCGCCCAATGCAAGGAGAGCTCTAGCTAGCTGCACTGCATGCATGATGGGGTGAACTGCTGCATGCTATGCTTCATTTATCAGCTAAGCATCGCTCCAACTCCAAGCAACATGAATCGACCACACACGCCGCGCGCGTTGCGTGCCCATTTTCAATGATCGCAAAGGAATAAGAAGTCCACCAACGCACGTAGAGGGCAGAGGCTGCACCCGGCCATGCACACTAGTAGTGTCCTCGGTCGTTGTTAGGCCGTGTTCAGCGGATCCGAGAGACTAGAACGTGTTCTGCGGAGCGACTAAAGGACGGATCAAAGTATGAAATCTACACTATAGTAACAATGCACACGGAGTGGAAAGTTGAATTTGGATAATATAATGGTCTTTCGTGCTGAACTCAGCCTTAGCTGTACACAGTAAAGCTCCGTTTAGAACACAGGAATTCTACAAAAATCGCATAAAAATTATATAAAAAACAGTTCAATTTTATAAAAAAAATATAAAAATAGAAATTTTTTCCTCTATTTCAAACCGGCCTTCAAGCATATCTAAGTTGTCTCAAAGAAAACGCGGGCGAATCCATCCATCCCCTGAACATGCTGCCGGCACGGGCTCCAACTCCAAGCCTCTCCAAGCATGTACAAGATATATATGCCATATAAGTATACAACTAGGTATATGATGTTTTTTTTTACCCTAGAAAAAAGGGTATATGATGGTTACTGCGATAGCGATGGCAAGGCGCCGCACCGGCTAGCTACCTGCTGCATGCGCGCTGTTCATCGGCATGCATGCGCAAGGGTATGTCTATGTGACTGTATTCTTATGTGGCCATGTATGCGGCATGCTGCCTGAGCCTGACTGACGACGCAGATACGTACGGTTCCGAGATTGCATATGGGAGAGCGCGGTCGGCACTGCAATACGCTGAGTATACGTACGTTGTGATTCCGAATTTCCACTCGATGTCTCGCGTCCTCATCGCCGGCCATCATCCGTTCCCGTGCCGTGCGGGCGGGCCAAGCAGACTACCTTGGATCGCATCTTTTTGATGTATATTTAACTTTTCATTAATCGTATTTTATAACCATTCAATGTTTATCGAATAGTTCAGACCGAAAGAATTTAATATATCAGCCACATTTTATACTACCACATAGGTTTCCGATTGAATTCAATCCATCAATCACATATCAAAATTACATAACACAATACAAAATTACTAGTACAACAATATATAGTATTTTTTGTTTATATATCTAGTAATTTAACAAAACAGACACGAAACATGCAAAAAACAAGAAAAAGACCATTAATTATATAAGGAAGAAACCAGGGTTCTAGCCCATTCCCATTCCTAAATCAACAATTTCGCAGTGCTTTTGCCAGTAAATCTATTTTTTTTTTCAATTTTACCTCGATGAAGAATTTGCGAACAATGAAGTTTTTTCAAAACTTTGTGCATGACGTAATCCTTTTGACTGCGCTATGGATGGTGGTACCGCAATAAAACTACTGCGGCGCCATTGCATGTGGCACAACAAGCCCTGCCACTCCGGCGGCCTTCACCAGCGGCCGCCAGCGTGGCCGGGAGTGGATCCCGCTTTGCAGCATGGCGCCGAATTGTGTTGCTGCTCGGCCGTCTATGGAAAATGACAATAGAACAAAAGTCCAAAGAGAAAAAAGAAGAAAAGGAAAAAAACTTTGAAAAAACGGAAGTACAATCAAGTAGCTCCCGCAGTGCTACAGTGAGGCGTAAAAAAAAAAAAAGCTCCAGCGGCGCCATGGACGGAGAGTCAGAGACACCGCACAGATGTGCTTGCGGCACCACACGCGCTAGCGCCGCAAGCCTCGCGGCGCCACAGCCATGGCACCGAAGAAGCGGTGGGCCAGACGGTGCGTGGGATAGGCCGTGCCTCAGCCTTGCGGCGCCATGCTAGGTGGCACCGTAGGGTGGACCCACGGGTGGTCATGCTGGTAGCCGCTGGCGGAGGGCATCTACGTGGCGGGGCTTGCCGCGCCACCTGCATGGTGCTGGTTGTTGTGGGGCCACCGGCCGTGTCGCCCTAGAGAGATCACGTTGTGCAAAAAGTTTAGAAAAAAAATTGTTTGCAAATGGCAATTGCTACGGTACAATGGAACAACCGTGGACCGTTCATTCTATTAGATCTAATGGTTCAAATGAAGTATTACTTACCTAAAAATAATTAAAAAATACTTTTTATATCCTAATACCAAACGATTCCTCAACTAACTACCGGACGGTGTCGGATTTGAAGGAGACGTGCCGACGTGGTCTTCTTTTGCCTTGTGTTCCGTTCGTTTGTTCGACATGACTCCTAATATCAAAACGACATAATTAAGTAGCGTGGCCGGCTTGGACTTTCTTTTGTACAGAACGTGGAACGTGGTCTTCTTTTGCCTTAACGTTTTCATTGCCCGTTCGTCTGTTGGAGACGTGACCGAAATTATTTATTAAATCGTAATATCAAAACTGATCAGCATAGTTAAGTAACGGACGTGGCTGGCTTGGACCTTCTTTTGTACAGAACATGATCGGTCGATGGAGACGTGACAAAACGTGATCCATTTTGTCAGTGAACATGAAAATTCCTAAATACCAAACGTGATATGCATTTTTTACTAGACGTGTCATCACGATTTTTCCCTTTAAGCAATAGCATTTTTGTATGCAATTATCGTGTGGCGTGACTCCTAATCTCGATTGTCCTGGGAACATACGATTGAACATGTCAATTTTATCTACATTGAACATAAGATTGTCCTTGAACGGTGGAGGTTGGATGGTTCGGCGCGGTAGAGTGGAACAGTCAGTGCGGTAGGCGAGGAGGTGTGCGAGAGAGATAGAAACAAGTTTCTCTTTTTTTTTTAACTCTTTTTCTTCATTTAATCTATTATATTAATTATATTACTTTTTAATTATTCAATGGTCTAGATTTACACAGAGAGGTCAAATTGGAAAAAAAACACCTTGGCTCTCTGTCTGTTGACGACTTGGTGGTGGGTGCTTCGCGTTGACGGACCCCGACCCGATCGAACCAATCATGCGTGCATGGAGCTGCGCGCGCTGCTGCCTAGCTAGAGCAATGGTTCATTTCCTGGTTCCTCTTATGCGCGGGCAGCATCGATCTGCATCACGTATTTATAAACGACTGACCGAACCCTGACGACAGCGCTGTTTCACCAAATAAAGCATATACATATGCTGATTTGCATCGATCCTCGCCCCGATCTTCGATTGATGATTTGCTTAATTGCGGCACATCAGGTTAGGAGATAAGACGCAGAGTCAAGAAAACGTACCGTCCAACTGCACACGTCCACAGCATGCAGTACTGCAAACAGGGTTGGAATTAATCCTTCCGATATCGAATGGCCCGGTTTCCCGTGGTACTATTATTAGTTGACAACCGATGTACGGCATTTAGTTTGTGGTCCTCAGCTCGTTGTTGAGGCTAAGAACCACTAATATAAAAGTCACATAAGGCTAAGATCTCATGTACCTTTTGAGAGGCCTTTTACAATGATTTTATTTTTTTAACTGAATTATTGAATAATTATAGTAAACAAAAAAGAGTGTTAGTAACCGGATCTACCTATTTGTTACCGTTCGGTACCGGTATCGTGATACCGCCTATTTTTAAACCATTGGATTTCGCTTGATGGAAGATTTTTATTTTTTGGTACCGTGATACCGTCTATTTTTAAACCATTGGATTTCGCTTGATGGAAGATTTTTATTTTTTTCAATCAGCGTGAAAGTTATAAACTTTTGGATACACATATTGTGGATACATATATTGGGACTGAGTAGTACATATCCCTATATATTCAGTTTTTCTTTGTGAGGACCGTAATTATTCAGTTAGTTAATTGGACGTCAAATGCTTAATATGCTGGTTTTGCGCTGTAACTTCTGACTATAAATCCTTTTTGGAACGTATGATTTTACAGGAATGATATAAAAATTTTACATGAAACAGTTCAATTTTATAAAAAAACGTAGAAACATGAAAAATTCCCGCATTCCAAATACCTAGGATGATTGGCTCGCTTGAACGGCTGGCCGAAATCGTGAGGCAAAAAATCCATCGAGCAATTAAAACAGATCACCAAGTCAGTTTGAGCGAGAGAGCGAGAGAAGCAAATCTGTCAGCTTCTTCGGTATTGCAAGTTACAACGCACAAACTTTGGATACTAGTACGTTAGAAGAAGCAAATACATGATCCTTAGTATCCTGTCTTGGACAAATTGCAACTGTCTTCTCCCCATTTCATGGATTCCTACTGCATCTCTACTTGCATTTTCTCTGATTGATACGACAATCCATTTGTGTGCAGATAACGAGGACCGATAAGTGACAGTATCTGCTAAACAAGGCTGGATGATATAGATTGTAATTTAAGATCTATTTGGGTGCAGTGCAGTCAATATATATGCTACATTATAACAGAGCAATTACTCGAAGAGAAATGGTTGGACAGTAATGGTTAAACTAAAACTTTTGGCATGGTAATCTGAGGCACCTAAGAACTCAAAATTACTGCCTTGACCGATACCAGATGCTTGTCTCTAAAGCTCATCATGTTCCACAGTTTCTGCATATCAAACATTAAGGTCAGAAATTTAATCTTCAAACTTATTAAACAAGTAGCGAATGAACCAACCAGAATCACCATCTCCAAAGAAAAATGAAATCTCTCTAGCTGCAGATTCCGGTGAATCTGAACCATGCACACAATTTTTCTCCGAGTCCAACCCACACATTGCTCTAATGCTGAAATGACAAAGAATACTCTTGGTGACTGCAAACAATGAAAAGTGATTACAATAATGCAAAAAAAAAAAAGAAAAAGAAAAAATGTATTCAGGGAAAAAACTTGACCGCAGGAAGGTGTCCCGTGGCTCTTAAAAGAGCAGGGTACTGAATCCTTTATGGAGGTACTCACAAGACCTTGAGAGCACCCAGGTTCAAGCCTGGCCTGGGTGATGGTCTCTCATCTGGGATGCTCTACCAACAGAGTGATAGAGATTTGTAGAGTATATACCAACTGATGCTCTACTCACACTATCGCTCAGTTATCCATTAATCAGTTAAGATATATATATGATAACAGCCCTAAGCAGTGAACAGATTGTTGACTAGTGACAATGTGCATTCCTGAAAATCAGTAGTAATTATTTTCATGTGCCATCGATGACTGATAAATTATAGAGGTCATGTGAAATGTTTTCAACTAGAAAAGGGGCAAAGTATGGTTTTTAACCTGTCTGGATGAGAAGTTTTGGCCTTTCTTGCATCAGTTGGTCCAATCAAAGCTCGCCACTGTGTGATGGCATCAGGCCTTTCCAGAACCATAGCAAGAACTGGACCACTGAAGATCAACACACACAAAAAAAAAAATAATCATGTTACAAACTGTTGGTGTTGATGTTAGCCTAGAAGCACCTAATGCAGATGTTCTAGTTAAGCTGAACAGCATCTGCAATCCGTGAATAAAAAAAAACCACACGGATTCAGTTCTAGTGAGCTGACTAGTCCATTTAGGATAATTTAAAACATCTCACTTTAATGCTTTAAGTAACTTCCCTGTTAAACTAAAGACGGCACCTTCATTGCACAAGTATTTATGGCACATCCAAATAGAACAATAAGTAGCATGGCATGTTCATATCTCAGAAAATGCTGCTAGATTTTTTAAAATTCAGCTACCAAAGATCTATTTGTTAGTTTTGAGTTTGGTGTCAAAGGAGTACAAATTAGCCTTGGGCCAAGAGGTACCATCACACTGGATGAAGAGGTTCTAGACAACTAAAGGCTGAAGAAAAGACTTAACAAAAGCATTGTGCAAGAAACGTGAAGACAGGTATGGGAACATACCTCGTTATATACTTGACTAGGCTGTCAAAGAAGCTTCTCTGGGAATGCTCCGCGTAGAAGAGGGATGCCCTCTCAGCATCGAGCTGGACCTCAGTCTCTTTGACGATACGAAATCCAGAGTCCAAGATGGCCGCCTTGATTTTCTCCCTGTAGTTACCTGACAAACCATCCGGCTTGATCATGGCGAGGGTTCGCTCCCTCTTGACAGCACCACAGCTGCAGAACCTAAATCCATAACACCAAACGCCCACATCACTTGCAAGCATAATAAAACGGAACCTTGCTCAGATGTTCCGAATTAAACGTTCATAATCTAGCAAATCTAACATCTCTGGGGCACATAAAGGCTGAGAAGCTACTTTTGCAGCCTGGACGGCACTGGGAGCTACTGAGCTAGCTATAGCAAGGGACCCAAAAAATGAAAGCTGAGCAGAGCAGGAGTGGTAGAAAACCAAACAAGCGCATCTTACCCGCAGAGAACGAGGATGAGAAGTTGAGTCAGGGCGCCTGCCGCCGTCTTGGCAGCTCCGGCCATCTGCGGCGGCGCGGGGGAGGCGGAGGACGGCACCGGCAGTGCGCTCCCCCGGTCCGTCCTTGCTCGATGGTTCAGCTCAGCAAGCCGACACAGATGTTGCCGTGGTGGTGGGCCGAGCCCGGAGTGGAAGTGAAGGCCCGGCCTGGTCCAGGTCGGCCCAACAAGGCAGTAAGGCAGCATGGCGGAAGCGGAGCCATCCCGCTCCGTCCAGGCGAGGCGAGGTACCTCGCCGCCGAGCCGGACGCGACGGCCAGGCCACAGCACCGGACAGCGCAGAAAATACTAATCGGGACGATTCCGCGTTCCCCAAAATATCCCCAAACCCTCGCCCGCCGCCGGCCGCCAGATCTCCCTCCGCCCATGGACGAGGACGGCGCGGCATCCCCGTCGCCCTCGCCTTCCCCGTCGCGGTCGCCGTCCCCGCTCCCCGCCGCGGACCCGGTGACGGTGGCCGCCGCGCCGCCCGGGCACGTGGCGGTGGCCCTCCCGCTCCGCAAGCCCTCGCCCTCCTCCGGCGGCGGCGGCGGCGGCGGCGGGCGGGAGGACGCGTGGAGCGAGGGCGCCACCTCCACGCTCATCGACGCCTGGGGGGAGCGCTTCGTGGCGCTGGGCCGGGGCAGCCTCCGCCACCCGCAGTGGCGGGAGGTCGCCGAGGTCGTCTCCTCCCGCGACGGCTACTCCAAGCCGCCCAAGTCCGACATCCAGTGCAAGAACCGCATCGACACGCTCAAGAAGAAGTACAAGGTGGAGAGGTCCAAGCACGGCTCCTCCTCCTGGCCCTACTTCGACCGCCTCGACGACCTGCTCGCCCCCGTGTACAAGGCCAACTCCTCCTCGTCCTCCGCGGCGGCCGCCGCCCGGAACGCCGCGCCCATGGTGCCGCCGCGCTTCAGCTTCCCGCAGCGCACCCGCACGCCGCTCCAGCCTTCGGCGGGGGCCAAGCGGAGGATGCCCTCGCCGCCGCCGCCGACCCAAGCGTCGGCGTCGTCGGACTCCTCCGACGGGTTCCCGCCGGCGCCGCCCTCCGTGGTGGCGAACGGGAAGCGTCAGCGCGTGGAGGACTCCGCGGCCTGCAACGGCGTGGAGAGCGGCAGCACCAGCCGCGCGCAGGGCCTTCGGGACCTGGCGCAGGCGATCCGGCGGCTCGGGGAGGTGTATGAGCGCGTGGAGAGCTCCAAGTGGGAGCAGGAGCTCCGGATGGAGCGGGAGCGCCTGGATGCCGCGCGGGAGCTGGAGGACCAGCGCGTGCAGTTCTTCGTGGAGATGCAGGCGGAGCTCTCCAAGGCCACCGGCGCGCCCATGGCTGTCGCCATCCCTGCCGACGGCAACGGCACGAGGAGAGAGGGCATGACCGCCGAGGTCGCGACCAGCAGCAATCACCGGGTCCGGTACCGCATCAAGGGCAGCGGGCACCACCATGCCCACACCCCGCAGCAGCAGCAGCAGCCAAATTACCAGAACAATGCAGCCCCTGGCGGCGGCAACGGCAGCGATTCGGACGACAAGGAAGCCGAGGAGAATGCCGCCCAAGACGAAGAGGAAGAGAGCCAGTAATGTCTCCCCGCACCGATCCTCTGCAATTCGACAGCATTTTGCATCGGTTAGTAAAAATGGCATTGTTCTTGTAGGACTTGCTCCTAGGTGGTAGTGGTTTGGTTTAGCACCGAGGAAGGATTAGCATTTGAGTTATGGTAAGCACTACGTACCTGATAGCGTGGGGTGTGTTTGTAACTTTTATACCTGCCTGTCTGCCTGTTTGTGCTGCTGATTGTGATCTGTTGTCAAGGGAATTGCCAGTCATAGAAAATGTGTCATCAAATGTAACATGTTTATTTATGTGGCAATGTCTACTGTATCCGTGTTCATTCTTGGAATGAGTAATCGGTATTCTGTCATTCACTGTCGTTTGCTTGAACCGCGCTTTATTGTCGTCATCTTGTGATAGGTTTTCGTTCGAGCATTTCTCAGCTGGACACCTGTTATATTCAGCAGTCAGTAGTCTTCAGCGTAAAAGCTCCTGCGAGAACTGAGATGAGCTTTCCTGTAAAAAAACCACCACCGAAATGGCTGACATGCCATTTACGGCCCTTGTTTCAGATGATGGCATGCAAAAAGAAAAAGGGGGGGTTGTGCACAAGGCCAAAAGTGACAATGAATGGTGAAAGTTATGAAACACAACCTACCTACGCATGAGCTTTGATGTCGAAATCGGCAGCATCTTTTTTTTAGACGTAAAAGGCCCGAAGGCTAATTTTGCAGATGCTGGCAACGACAAGAGAAGAGAAAACACTGCAGGATCGCTTCCAGGTCCAGTGCGGGGCCATCCTCGCTCGCAAGATCACCGACGAGGGCTCGGCAAGAACGCCGTGCACCAGTAGGCGTCACCAGTAGCCGTCCAGCAGCGCCCTTGTCCACCAGTAGCCAGGACATGCGATGGGCACCGGCACGGACTGGCAGTATCGGCCCACGGCACCTGTACAAAATTGTAAACTGAGGCCAATGTCTCTAGAATGACTTGTCAAATACATGGCTTCATCTAGAGCAATTGGTTTATTAGGTAAATAGAATTCGCAAAAAAATATGATGAATAGAGCAAAATTGCCTAATTAATTAACTTAGCAAAATAATTGATTCATCGTAGCGGAGAAAAGATTAAGAATAATAGAAGTATAGAATTATACTGAAATTGATTTTAAAAAAATACCGTACTGCTTTATTTATGTCGGGGGGGGGGGCGGCGATGGCCTGGCAACTACTGTTGTACGGGCGTCTCCTTAGGTTGTGGTCACCAAAAGGCCAAATAAAGGTACAAAACACTGTACGCGCACTGCAGAGACAGTGAGGAGTTTAAAGTATAGTTAAACGGTGGGATGGGCGGTCAGGTGATGATAGCCTTAGGAAATTCCTAATGGAGAGTTTTATTCACAATTTCTAAAAGTGCTACTTTCCCGTCCTAATTTATAGGTCGTTTGATTTTTTTTTGGCATCAAATTTGACCGGCACGTCTTATTCAAAATATTTGTGAAAATATAGAAAAATTCAATTCATAGTTAAAGTATATTACATGCTCAACTAAATCAAAGTGGAGATAAATGATAATTGTGAAATTTTTTGAATAAGACGGACCGATCAAAGTTGGTGCCAAAAAAATCAAACGACCTATAAATTAGGACAGAGAGAATACATCAGTTTTTTGTCTAGGTAATAATATAATAGTCTATTCTGGTTTTCATTTAGATAAAACTCTCTCACTTTCTATGAAAATCTCTTTATCTCTTCATAACTACTTTTTTTGTATCATCGACCATGATGATGTGTCGTAGCATTTAACCAGAATGAAACTTATATAAAATTCCCACTGAAAATGGCCTTATGGCCCACCACTTGTGGCCCTGATGTGGCGGCAATCAAGATCAAGAAGCAGACCGACGTGTCACGCGATAGAGATTGGGCATTGGAGAACTGCAACTCGCGATCGAGATCACCGGAAACAAACGCTCTTATGCCCCTAGCGTTCTTGGGTGGCAGAGGTTATCGGTGATGTCGAAGAAGGCAGGTGGAAATTGGGTGCTTATGTTTTGTATTTTGACATGTTTGTCAAGATTCTTTCTATAGATTTTGGAATGTGTTGTGCTCTTCTTCGTAGAAGAAAAAATATTCAGACAAAGAGATTGAAGATGCCCTATTTCAAATTGGGCCACTGAAGGTGTCGGGCTTGGATGGTCTATTTTAGAGAAATTTTGGGCCCTTATATATTATTGGAAGAAGTCCTCCCATCCCTCTTCAATTATAGCCGGAGTTTGAATAATAACCCTCTCGAATTGCAATACCAGCCAACTCTTATATAACGCCGGTCCCTTGTGCCCTTGTGTGTAAATGATACTTTGATCCTTCTAATTTTAAAGGTGGGTTATCATTTTTTTTTCAGTTTGAGGGGGATTCAAGCGGGGAAGAGTATTGAACGGGATTAAATCTATTACAACTTAAAATCTTCTTATTTAACAGAACATATCATACTACGGCGATTTCAAAATGACAAAGACAAGCAGTAACGGTTCAATGACGTAGAGCAGAGCCAAACCCATCTCGAGATAGTAAAATATAGGTCACTATGTTTTCAAATATTGTTATAGTCCACTTTTTCCCACAACTTTGCATGGCCAATCGCGTTATTTAAGAATTATACAAACATGTTAAAATATAAGTTATTTTCAAACTACCTTTAATGGCAAGCAAATCATAACAAAATACGTAACAATTTATGAGTCTTTTTTGAATAAGAGGAATATAATGACCAAAGTCATGAGAAAAAAAATCAATCATTAGGAGGGAGGAGCAGGTCACGACAAGCAGACTCATCAATTTAGTTGCCCAGGAAGGCCCGTTACTATTTGTAACTACAGATTTTTGTTCAACTGTCTAACATGACATGCCATTGTCAGGAAGACTCGATCATCACTAATTTGTGTGTGCTTTTTCTCACATATATAGTGATGGAAACACTTTGAACCCAATATTAACAGATCAAATCATATCATCACAATAATTGGCAAGCAAGAAGACACCATGATCCATAACAACAAAACTGAGCTCAAGTAATCCAGCAAATATATCATACAACACTACAAATCGAAACAAACAAAGCTTTGGTCTAACAATTAATGCAGTGCTTTCATCCCCAGATGCACAGATGAATATTGCTAAGATACCATCATCAGATCACTGCTAGATGCATGCTACCCAGTCGGGGTCCACCGAAACCTCTCTATCCCTCAGCAGCAGGCCAGCAGCACAGCGTACGTGTTTGTACAGGTCAATGCATGGCGTTCAGCGTGTGCTGCGGAGGCAAGGAATAGGGGGCACCCACTACCCAGTAGTGGCCTCCAGAACGCCATCATCTCCGTTCTTCCGCAACTCCGGCCGGCGAGGTTAGGGTTCGGGGTGGGGGTGCTCACTGCACTCCGACGAGCGTGTACGGCGGCGGAGGCAAGCAGTAGGGGAGCTGAGTACTGATCTCCCAGTCCGTCATCATCCGGTCGCAACCTGGCCACACAGACCTGTTCTCATGCATGTCGTAGATCGCTTCCATGCAGTCGCTCACGTCCTCGAGCTTGTACCCACCAACCGGCGCCGTCGAGCAGCCCAGGGCCAGCAGCGTCGCCAGGTAGATGGCCGACGCCGCCACGGCTGACGGCAGGAAGGCCACGCACCGGTAGTCGAGCAGCGCAATGTCGGCCAAGTGGTGCGCCAGGGACCTGACCACCACCGCGGCCTCATCCTCCTGGATGTTCCTCATGAAGTGGTCGACGAACGTGTAGGCCGTGGGTCCGCTCACGCTGTAGCCGAGCGCCGTGAGCAGGTCGCGCTCCGCGTCGACGGCCTCGCGCCGCGTGCACCCGGCGTACTCCGCGACGCTGTCGGCGTCGATCTTCCACAAGGTGCTCTGGTCCTCGTACTTGGCCGCGGCGAAGACGGCGGCGGCGCCGAGGAGACGGGCCTCGCGGTCGCCGTAGCTGAACTTCTTGGCCGACAGGAAGCGGTCGACGTAGGAGACGGCGCGGTGCAACGCGGCCGGGGCGAGGTCGTAGTATCGGAAGAAGTGGTGCATCTTGGCGATGAGCTCGGCGCGGTCGACCATCATCATGTTCCCCTCCTGCGTATCCCTGAGGTAGTCCGCCGATGGCCGCTCCTCGTGCCGTGCCTCCATGTCCCGGAACGTGGCGTCGATGCTGGCGTCGTACTCGAAGTCCTTTGGCCGCGGCTGTGTCTTCTTCTTGGGCGACGACGTACTGATCTTGACGGTGACGACCGCGTCGTCGCCGTAGCTGATCGGCGCTGGAAGCACAGCTACGGGCGTCTTTGGGGTGGCGTCGTCGTCGCCAGCGTCCATGCACCGCGGAGCAAGGCGTGGGGCTGGAACGCGAAGGCTCCGGAGGCCGCGGAGGACGGCCTCGAAGCCGAAGCCGCAGTAGCGGTGCCCTTGGAGCGCGAGAAACGACTCGGCGGGCTGCACCGGCAAGTCGCCGCCGGCGCCGGCGTTGCAGTCGTCATACCCGCGCAGGTGGGTAGCAGCAGGAACCATCGTCCTCCACGGGTCGGCGGCGCCGGGGAGAGGGAGACCGCCGCCGCCCGGAACTGCGTATGTGGGGGCAAGGGTGCACATGGCCTGCGGTTTCAATTCGCGCGCGGCGCAAGAAGCAAAGCAATGCGCTCGCGCGATCTTGGCAGAGACGAGAGCTGGCCGGCGCGGAAACCCTAAGAGAGCGAGGTGGCGGAGAGGAGCTAGCAGAGAATGAGCGCGGTCGACGACGACGGATGGTGGCCCTGCCTGCCTGTATTTATGGACGGGCGATCGAGCGAGCGAGTTCTACTCGGATTGCGAGTCCGAGGCGTGGTGGACGTACTGGTGGTGGTACCAAGCGTATAGTGTTCTTGCATCTCACGTAACTACGTTTGTGGAATTGTGGTGGGGTTCGGGATCGGACGTAGAGACACGCGGGAGCTATGATCTCAAAAGCCCCCGCTACAATCTATACCGGCCCCAGCCGCTCCCATGCATGCCATGATTTGGAAGAGGGTGTGCTGTCATACTAGTACAGTATATCTTAAATATCGACTCCACTACTGTTAGATATTTTTATGTATGTGCAAATGCCTCGCCACGGAGTGCGGCATGCCGCACCAAATCAGCACTCTGTTTGGATTTAACATAACACTAAGATGAGGCACGGCGCACCGATCCTGCAGGAGCGCTATTCATTTTTGCGCCTTACTTGCGGCGCCGTTGGAAAAACTGGTGTTATACTCCTTTTGGGAATTTGGTTTGTTTATTGGCGAAAATTATTTCACTTAGTTGAGAGAAAGCAAGCGTACGTAGTTCAGCGCCAACAAGCCATAGTGCAGCGCTGCCTCCATGTCATGTCCATTCATCATTCGTGTGTTTGATAGCTAGCGCTGAATCCTGATCAGCGAGGGGGAAACGTGCACGTAGCTGCTCGAGCAAGCAGTCGTCCATCATCCGCGACGCGAGCATCCTGCCCACGCCTCCGGGTGCCTATGCACGCATGTCTTAGATATATGACGCCCATATCCATATGCACCGCCGGACAGGTCACCCGGCCGGCGTGTACCCAGCCACGCCACGGACAAGCAGGGCAGACCAAAAAAAAAAACATGGAGACGCGGGGAATCGAACCCCGTGCCTCTCGCATGCGAAGCGAGCGCTCTACCATATGAGCTACGTCCCCTTACACGCTGTTGTCCCGTCCTAATATTACTTCAACGGTAAACTTACGTCGACTGGTGCGGCCTAAGGAGTCCAAACTCCGGCGGCGCCAGCTGAGGAGGCATCATCATCCATGACGAGCGCTTGAGTGCGGACATACGCGCACCTCACTCGCCGCTTGATTAATTTTATTATCTTCTACTATATGCGGATTACGGAGTACTCCTATGTTTAGGACTAGGAGGAGCAGCTTGCCAGCACGTCCGACGGTACGTGCCGTGCGGTGACGATGCATGGCAGAGAGACTCGCTAGATTGCGCCGGCCCATACTGGTGTGCTGCATCTGAATGCGCATGCGTGCGCTCGACCGTGCCGACTCGGCAACCACCCACCAGTAGCATGCATGATACGCTGTCGCGGGGGAGCAGAAATGAAGCGTTGCACAAAGAACGGCCGATTTGATAGGCCAACAGATCGAGCGTGTACGTGCATGGTGCGAGCGAACAAGTGCAGTCGGGCCTTACCATCATAGAGATGCGAGTGGTACATTGACCGCTGGCTAATTAAACACGCTCATCAGCCGTTACTATACTCGCAAGGGGCAGCTCAGCTGGGTCATTTGCCATCGAGTGCCGGAGCTGGGCCGATCAGGCTGTATTCAGCAGAAACATCGAAGGACCGAATCTACGCTTCCTACACTTTAGTCTTCTGCTGGAGTCGGTCTGCTTATTGCTTGCTTGCTTGCTTTCCGGCGTTTCTTTGGCCGCGTGGTGCGAGCGAATGGCGCAGGAGCCGACCGCCGGCGACAACGACTCGGCGGGGCCGGGATTAAAGAAGAGGAGAAAAGAAGGAACCGGCGCGAACCGTTGCAAATGGATCCACATCCATCCATGTTCATCTATCTATCTACTCGTATCCGTGGTCCTCCCCTCCCCGGGACTGCTCCAACCTCCAGCCAGCCGGAATAATATCATTTTCGGGATCGGGGCCTGCAGCTGCAGCCGCTCCTACAAAGCGCCTTTTCTAATCTTTTTACTACTAGTAGATTACTGCTGGCGATCAGCCGATGTGATCATGTGATGACGAATGGCAGCAGTACTATATTCCCTCTCGATCGAATACCAGGCTCGAATCTACTTCTGCGGCTGCCTAAGTGCCTAGTAAAAAAAAGCTTACTGCATTGCTGCTCCCTCCCGGACCCGAAACCGCACCTGCTACAGTAACGCTCTGAGTTACACCGAATGTTACTGTTGACTGTGCTGGTGATTCTTGTCCATCTCTTAGTACCGAATCCAAAGTTCAATCTCAGGCCAATGAACGTGGCCACGTCACGTAGTTTCACATTGTCCGTCCGATTGAATCCCAACGGCAGCAACGGGCTCGTCCCTCGAGCGCTCCCTCGTCGTTACTCGTTACAGATTTCGAGAACCTGCGCGAGCGTTCCCTCGGGGGAAAACATCGGACCTATCTCCAAATCACCCCTCCCGTATTCCACAGAACGCACGCACGACGTAACCAGAGTCGCCATCATCCACCTCCTCGTCCCTCACTCCGCTGAATTCCAAGTACGAAGCCGCGCGCCGGCCTGGCCTCTCCGTGTGTCCACGATAGTAAAAATTGTGTACTGCCTTGGATGGTAAATCAAGGGCTCATTTTCACCCACTTCTATCTCCTACCTCTTATAAATATTGATTCTGCAAAACCCTAACGCAGTCTCTTGTCCCCACGCTCCGCTACGCTGCCGCCACCGCCACCGCCACCGCCCGCGCATGTCTCCCTCCCCGCAGACGCCTGCTCCGCCCAGCCGCTGCCGCTGCCCTCATCGCCCGTCCCCGTCCGGCATGGCGCGGCCGACCAACGCGGGCGCGCGGCAGTGTGGGAGCGCCGGTCCGGCATGGCCACAGCGCCGCGCCACCTCGCCGCCGCCTCCCAGCAACGCCGCCCGGCCACGGCGCCTCTCCTCGACACCTCCCTGCCACGAATCCGGCACCGCAGCGCGGCGCCCCGACCCCGCGCGGCCCCGCCTTGCGTCGGTCGCCACCGGCGTGCCATGCCACAGAACCACGCCGCCTCGCTGCCACCTCCCCGCGACGCCGCCCTGCCTCGACTCCCGCGCTTGCTAGCGGGGCCACTCCCGGCACCCGCACGGCTCTAGCCCGCGTCACGCGGGCGAGTGGCGCCGTATGGAGGAGGTCATAGGGTGGGACCCAGCACCGGTACATTGCATCTGCGTCTCTCCCTCTTTTCTCTCATCCCCTCCATCTTCTCCCTTTGATTTTTTCCACGCAGTGTTAGGTTACCTGTGTCCGGTGAGAGGGCGGCAGCCACCGCCGGCATGGGTGGCTCCAAGGCTGGATCGGGGGCCTCCGAGGCCGGGTCCGTCCCTCTCTCCACCGGATCTACCTCCTTCACCTGCACTATCTGTGTTGCTCTTCCCCTCTCTCCCTCTTCTTTAGGGGCTTGTGGCAGAGCGAAGCGGCTGCCGGCTGGACTGGAGCTTCCTCCCACCAGGCCATCTCCCCTGCGGAGGCAAAGGGCTGTGCTTTGGGTTGCCTGCCTATACGTCTCCCTTGGCCCTTGCCATGCATGGACACCGTGCAGTGCTTCAGGCCTAAGACAGGAGAGCGTCCTTTTTAGGCCCATGCTGAGATTTGCCTTGTGATTCTCCACTCTCATGTAAGGCTTGGATGTGTGATTTGTGCAATCTTTTGTTGCTTCAGTTTTTTCCTCTTGTTTTGTCCTATGTCGCTCACAGCCAAGCAAAAATATTCTTGTTCCTCCGGCAGTGTGGTTCTGATAGTGAACCACACTGCCGGTGATATATTTGTGCTTTGTAAATTCGTATGCTGCTCATGTGTCTGCCCACCTTTAATATTTGTCCATGATTTTTTCCATTACAGTTGTTTGCTTGAGGCCAAAGTTCAGACTCAACTGCTGTGAGCTTGGTGAGTGATTTACTTAAAATTTGCCTGGTGCTTGGCGCTGATGCTTTATTTAGTTTGCATATAATCATCAATGCAGACAGGCAGCTCCTGTTTGGTTAAAGCAATCTTTTTTCCCTATTAGAACACAAGGATTGTAGCATATTAAGACAACTAAAATTTTGACAGGTGCGGCTCTAGGCATGTATGGTGTTAGTTCCCAGGTCTTGTGGCAATGCCTACTGCTCTCTTAATGATGTTGTCATGTTTTATTTCCCAATTGTTTCATTATTTTAGTTTGAAAGGTTCTGGTGGAGGAGACAGTTTGCCAAATTTTCTTCTCTTTTTTTCATGGACTACTGATTTATTGCCATCAGGCCTTTATCATTGGTGCTGCTGTAACACACACACACTAACTATTGACGTTTGGCTATTGTGCAGGTGGTTATAGTTTTTTATTATTGAAGTGAGGACTTGATTGTCATCAAATATAGGACCAATCACCTGCATTGGTTAGAGCAGGTAAATGTTAGTCCCTGCAGTGTTCTACATAGAATAGAACTAAGCCATTTGGATTGTCAACGATTGCATTATAGTTTCTGCAATGTTCTATAAAGTTGGTATAAATACTGATTTCATGTCTTGCTGTAGAGTGTGTTCTTCCTTTGGGTTGTAGGGATGTTGAATTTTGTTTCCTCGTAGTGTAGTAGATATATAGCGCTCTCAACTCAAGCATATTCTTGAAGAGTAGTTCTGTAAGAGGAAAAACTAACAACCACCTTCTGACCTTCATGGTCTTGCAGGAACCCAACAGTCCATGAGGGCTAACGACGCATCAAACACCTACTGGTTTCGCGTGTTAGTATTGAAGAGTAATTCTGTAAGAGAAAAAAACTACCACCCTCCTTGATGGTCTTGTAGGCACCCAACAGTCCATGAGGGCTAATGACACATCAAATGACTGCTGGTTTCGCTTGCTGGTATTATAATGGTAAAGTTCTGCATCTTCATCTACATTGGGTGAGACGGCGAGTCATGTTCATGGGCTGGCAGTAAGAGAAACAGCCTTCTAATATCAAAAACTATTATCAATTTAATATCTATGAATGCCATATGTAGTCTAGAAACAGAATATTTTTCATCATCTGTCGTATAATGCCTTCCATTTTCGTTTCCCCCCTTCATTTTCACCCCTTTCCCATGTATCTATTGTCTGGCTGTTTTTTTTCTAACTTTTAAGAATTTATATTCTCAAAATGAAGGCGTTGTCAGTGATGTTATAAATCTCTATGCCGATAAATGAGATGTGTCATTTCCAGTCCTGTTGTGTGAAAATTCCTTTTAAAAATTCACTTATCAAATAGTTCCTTTAGTGGATTTGTTGCGGTCTTTGGTTACCTTTGATAGTGTGATATCACTGACTGCAATCTGAGCAACTATATACCAGTCCCCTGCATCCATGATCCTTTTTTTTTTCTTATAAATCCATATAGGTAGCATTTTCTACCCTAATTCCTAAAGCTGTTTCTTCTCAAATTTGTTTAAATCAATGTAATCTCACTTATGCTATGCATGTGGACCCTTGCTACAACCACACAACCCTTTAGCTGGCGATGAGGTATTGAGGTTGATGACAACAATGGCCAATGGGTATGACATAGGTGATTATGATCTTAGAACATAAACGACTCATGTCTCGCTATTTTTACAGTGTGGCTAGCATGTCATCACGTTTTTGCAATTTCCAGGTTTCTTTGCAGCATCCCAATCATGGTTCCTGCTTCCTAGCAATCGATGCCTAGCGGCCTCTTTGACCGCGAGCTAAAATAGTGGAGGTTCAACTAAACTATGTACCTTCGCCAATTGCCTAATGCCAGCCCCTATGTAAAGTAAGTTATGTAATGTAGTGATTTAGAATCATGAACTGACATGTGATATCGAACATGTGTACTGGTCATGCTATGTATTGATTGTCCTATGAGGAACATCCTCTACATTTATAGTGTTAAAGTTTATGAAGACATCCAATCTATTTATATTTTTCTTTGCCGCCCGCCCTGCGCTGCCAATGGGGCTGCCTCTACAGCTTTGTTGTTGGTTATTATTTGTTATCTGAGTACAGATGTATATATCCTTTTGGTAACATGGGGTGCTTTGCGCGCATGGGCGCGCTTCAATCACTAGTCAAGGACGAAAGGAAGATCAATCCAAGCTCCAGAGTCGCCCGCCACGAACTCGTCTTCTCCCACTGAAACTCCAGCGCCGCTGGCCTCTGCGGCAACGACCCAGTTCCTCAATCGGCACCATTACCAGCAGCATGCCATCCTTCCGGACACGCGCAGATCGCTGGTGAACGCCGCGGCGGACGCGACGACGACCGTCGCCCGCCATCACCCTTCACAGGTTGTTCTCAGCCCCACGCGAGATCCAGTCTTACACCACGTACTGTTGGCCGCCGGCATCACCCTCCGCGCCACCGCTGGCGCACGCTCCTCGCCCAGATTTCCAATACGGAACGCCGAGGAAAAGGTGCCCAGTTTTGCTTTCGCTTTGTTTGTCTGTGTGAAGAGTACTAGATATTGCTACTCCTATGTATCATTAAGATTGACGGACACCACATGGATGATTATGTCTCTTCTGATCGTCTGGCAAACAGATTCTACTAGAGAAACATAGAATCATATGCAGGTCCTCACATAATGGTGTAAGCAAATGTTACACTTGTACTAGAGAAATAAACTAAAATCATCTCTCTGTTTGAATCTCGGTATCCTGGACAAAAATGAAATTTACTACTCCGTATTAATAGCTTGACATATTAATTTTCATTGTAGCTTCTACTCGCCCAAGTGATATTCCAATCCTGATGTGTTGTATGGTGACAGTAAATTTTATCATGGCTTGAACCGAACACAGTTCTTTTTCCATATTCACTTTCCTCCAACTTTGCAGCAACCTGAACAGAAGAAGTAGCTTTGGTTGAATCATCGTCCAGCTGTTGTGCTTTATTTAAACAATATGATTTGTAAATGTGGTAAAGGGAATCACAAATCGCGCATGTGAATTGAATGAGAAATCAATCGTGCTCGCCACCAATCTTTTTCAGTGAGAAGGAATGTGATGCTTCAGTCCAACATTAATTTGTACAAGCACGTATTAGTTTTTCTGTCTGTAGTGCATTGCAAACCTTTTGACACAGCCTCACAGTCAGCAAATTAGAGGAAAGTACAGAAGATCTTGCTAGTAGTTTTTATAAACCCTTTCAAATGAAAGATTCCACTCATCAATCTGGCAAGTCTCAGCTGCTACGCGGCAACGCTGCGTGGTGTTTCTAGTGGACGACGATTTTTATCCCCCCCTTTTCCCCTGGCTGACTGCCTGACTGGCTCTTATGATTCTGTACTCTCTCTGGTACTTCCTGGTGGGCTGGTGGCTAATTGAGACCGCCGCTTTCCGTTCTTGGCCCCGATCTGGGCCGCTGCATGAGGCCGATTAGCTAGCTTGTGACGAACTGACGATAACGCAGGTGGTCGTAAAAGAGATCGAGGCAGGTATAAAGGTTGTTTGTTTCTAGCTCAACCAGCAGAGCATGCATATGGAAAAAGGAAAAACAAATAGAGGGTGTGCAAATGGCACGGAAAATGAGTCTGTGCTAAATTGGGATGGGAGGTTCGCGGGAAACAATCTAAGCCCCTTTTGTTATGACTTCTTAGAAATGATTTTAACGCTAAAAAAACCAGAGAAGCCATGTTTCAGTGGCTTTCTTTTTCCAGTGTAAAAACGCCTTTTCCCCCTATGTCTTCTCTTTAAAGCCGTTTTATTAAAAAATATTTAGCAGAGCTTTCACCCAGAGCCATGAGAAGCCGAAGCTAAAAACACACAAGAAGACATACCAAAGTGGCTCTAAGATAAAGAGGTCTGTCTCGGACGAACCATCTACCGTGACATGCCATGCCATACGTCACTATGTTAGGTTCCTTGGTTATTAGTAGCTTTATTTGGTATCTGTTGACGATACGAGCAATGCTCCAATGCAATGTAGTGTGATGTGATGAAGAAAATACGTAGTACATGAAGAAAGAAGAAGAAACCGAAAGAATAGAAATGAAGTGTTCTCAAAACAATCGCTTGGATGAATTCACAACGAGGATAGGTCTGCACTGCAATGTGGCCGTCCAAACCCGTGCGCATTGGAAAGAGCGTGTAAAAATGGCCTACCAAACTCTCACATGGAACACACACACATGCATTGAATGTTGGCAAAATTGGCCACCGTACAACCAAAACGATTTCAAGCAGCCAGTGCACACCCGAAAATCATGCTGCCAATACACACCCTGCATTATGTAAATTTGCTGAAAGATAATGCCGTCATTAAAATAACAATTTCATACTGGGAGGGGAGAGAAACGTGATGAAATGTCCATAATGCCCTTAGCCCCACCTATTATCTTCACCCACAACGGCCTCGCCTATGGCGCACACGCTCACCATATGGAGCCTCCTCGCGCAGCAGCAGCGGTGGCACGCTCGAGCTCAAGAAGGAGGTGGTAGCTCACCCAGGCGATGTTGCACGCCCCCAAGGCGGCGGCGCTCCTGGTACGGTGGTAGCACGACCGGGGTTGCACCAGTAGCACACCCGCACTCAAGAGTCAGGACGGTAGAGGTCGCTCGAGCCGGTGAAGGTGGCACACCTTTCTCCTACCTCCTCAGCTCAAAAATAATATTTTAATCGCGACAATGTCTTTCAGCAAATTTACACGGTAACTAATCATTTCCATGGCGTTCACCAGCAATTTGGCGTCGTTTTGAGTGTCTGTTGGCCAATTTTACTTTGAAACTAGTGAAGGTGACCGTGCCAAACGCACGCGCTCATCAGCTGCCGGTACGCCATTTGCCGTCCGGTGCCGGAGCCGGGCCGGGCCGGGGGCCGATCAGTGCTTTGCTTTCCGCCGTTTCTTTCGCCGCGTGGCGCGAGCGAGTGGCGCAGCGCCGCAAGCCCGCAGGCAATGCTACCGCCGGCGCCGGCGGACAACGACTCGACGGGGCCGGGGATTAAAGAAGCTGCCACAAACCTTACCGTTGCAATGGATCGACGCCCATCCATGTTCATCTATATTCTATTCTATCCCTTCCCTCCTCGGGACTGCTCCAGCCGGAATAATATCATTTTCGGGATCAGGACGGCTGCAGCTGCAGCTAGCCCCTGCTACATCCTGCAAAGCGCCTTTTATTTATTTTTGCTATAGTAGAGGCTAATATAATATCATTAGAGTATGTACGGAGTATGTGGATGCGTAATTCCTTTCGCATAGTGAAATTTGAAAGGAAGACAATACACAAAGTAAGATTCACACGCCGGTGAGCTGATGACGATGGCAGCGGTACAATATTCCCTCTCGATCGAATACTCTTATCGCATCCTTAACCAGGCTCGAATCTACTCTGCTGCAGCCTAAGTGCCTAGTAAAAAATAAAAAGAACTTTCAGCTAACTCCATTGCTCCTGGACCTGAAACATCACCTACCACAGTAGCACTCTGATTCCAGGGAATGTTACTGTGGACTGTGCTTGCGATTCTTGCCCATGGATGGAGATTTTTATCCCCCTTTTCTCCTGGCCCTTACGATTCTGTACTCTCTCTCTCTCTCTCGACTTGAAGGAATCATTGCCGGCTTATCAAATCGTTCGTATAGAATCTATATCTTCTTCTTTTGGCGACAGCGGTGCTCCGGAAAAATCTCGTAAAAGGTCCCCTGGAAAAGGGACGTAGAGACGCAGGAAATATCATTGATTTGTCCTTTTTTGTAGAGGTCTGTATTTCAACTCCAAATCCATTTGAAAAGTGATGGTTATTCTACTAGCTGTTCATCAGCGTTTAAAAGCCCATCCATAGTTCCATGCTAGTCATGATTTTGTTCACCGGATTTGTCTATACATATGTTCCAAAACTACGGCGGTCCTAACTTTGACCTAATTAAAATTAAGCTAAACCATTTCGTGTTTTCCGTCTTCGTAGGGAAGAACGTTAATGTTTATAACACCAAATTGATATACTGTGCAAATACGATGAATCTAACAATAGTTATCTTGTATCGTAAATATTAGTGTATTTCTATAAAAATTAGTCAAATAAAAAAAATTAAAAAGTCTATATAATCCCTTGAACTCATGATAGTAGAATACATAGCACCACAAAACTGGAAAACCGAATTTCCTGCAACTTAAAAATTGGACAAATGAACCCCTGAGCGTTTTTGGAGCGTGGTTTTGCCACCATAGCGCATATGTCAGTGCCACCTCAGCAGACACATGGTGTAGGACCCACATGCCAAGTAGCCCAGTCTCCTCCTCCCTCCTTTGCTCTCAATCGTGTCTGCATGAGCTATCACGGGTGCCGCTCTCCACGGAGCATGGGCTGCCACGACCGAGCCCCTACCGTTGGGCGTGTGCCTCTCCATTGCCTCTAGGAGAGAGGAGACGGGGACCCACCGAGCTCTTTAAACCCATTGTAATTTTCAAAATGTATAGATCTTAAGTTTGATCAAGTTTATATGAAAAAATAATGCTATTAATTGACCAAATTTATATAAAAAAATAATGCTATTAATGTAAAATGACCATTATTAGTTCCGTCCTGAACTATATTTTCATATCTTACTTCTTCGGTGTGATATATGCTAATATTTTTCTTTAAAAACTTGGACAAATTTAAAATTGTTTGGTTTATGACAAACTCAAAAAATAGTGTATTTAAGGACGGAGGGAGTACGGAGAAAAAAGAAGATCATTCATCCAACCGAACCTAGGACACAACCAAAAACCAATGGTTCTACTTAATCCCAAGCGCCCCACCCGGTTATGCTACTAATTATACCGACGACATAACTCTATGTATGTGAGTGAATAGGCAGTAAATTAACTGTCGTGGGTCCCAACCCAGCCTATCAAAGGCCACAACAAACAATAATACGGAGTACAAGGGAAGTCCGTATCAGTCCTAGCACAGGTGACGAAGCCGGGCTTTCGTGCCGGTGGTGTTGTTTGGGACCCCCGACCCGAGTATATAAAACGTAACCACCCGCCCGCTCCTGCTGCCCACACTTGTCACGCCCGCCCCAAGCCACGGCACCGCACGCAAGAAACAAACAGCGGCCCGGCCTTGACCCCCTTCTCTTATTCTCCAGGCGGGCAGAGAGAGAGGCGAAAGCGGAGGAGAAGGAGCTGAAGCGGTTATCCCCCCTGGAGCCTGGAGGCCTGGACTCCGTCAACTGGTGAGCTCACCTCCACCATCTCCTCCCCCGTGCTCCCTGCTCCGCCCTTCTGCCCTTGCATCTCTCTCCTCCTCCGCCGCCCATCGGCCGGTTCCGTAGGCCGTCCATCTTCCGCACCGCAGGCGCCATCAGCTGCGGGTTGATTTCTTGCGGAATCGCGGATGCGCATCGAGCCACTCCGGTCTTGAGTGCACGCGGCTGTTGTCGTGGGTACGCTGCCTTGCGTTATCTCTGCTCTGTCTCTCTTGTTTTCAGTTCAGTTTGTGAGCGTTCTGTCTCCTCCTGGAAACGTTTTTGTTTGGAACTGGGGTTTCGTCAGTCGGACCACTAGTGTTCTTCCAGTCCTTAATTGCCTCTGATGATCGTCAGTCTTAATTGCAATGTCTTCTGATCCGGTTAAAAAAAAATAAGAGTCGCCTCTGATGAACTGAATCCGGAGACGTGCTTCCGGAGTGACGCCTTCTATATTCCTACTTATTACACTATATTACTATATCCCACCCATTGTTGTTGCTGTTATGGATGTATAATAGAATCTTGGCCGAACGGGCGGAAAAGAAACAACCAGTTGCAGTTGCAAAAGGTTGGGTTTTTCCTTGTCTTGCCGCCCTTCTGAAATCCATCATCCATTTCTTTATGCGCCAATTTGTTCAGATGCAAGGTAGCTTTGATGAGTTGGAAAAGTTAAGCAATCGAGGGGAATCTTGGGAGATTCTTCTCAGGTATGGGGGAGGAAGACAGCAACCAAAAGAAGAGAGAACTCTCAATTAGATTTCTTTACTCCGAATTGCCTGGTTGACCATATTAGCTACTACTCCACTAGGCAGCAGCACTTGCCCATTACAGACATGTTCTGTACTTATATATACATACAATCGTGCTCCCGATCTCTGGTTTCTGGTTTAGTCAACCCTGTTGCATCCATTTATTAGGGATCTCAAACGGCTAGTGCTAACATTTTTTTTTTCCGATGAAGGGCCTTCTTCAGTCTTCACTCACACCTGAGTACCTGACTGATGCTTGGTTGCTGGTGGCTGACAAGTGCCTGTGTCTGTTATTGTTACCTCCCCCAATTTCTCAGCTTTCCAACTCTCTCCCACACGCACGACCATGCTGTTCTCAGGCACCCAACAAGCGAGCAAGATGCGCGGCTTCGTGGACCCCTTCGTTCCGGCGCCGGCATGGCCGCCGCAGGACAACAATGTGCTCGCCGGCTCACCCTGGACAGGCTGCGGCGGCGGCAGCGCTTCCTCTCTCGCCGACGCTGCAGGGGCGTACCTGGCAGCCGCGCCAGACGACCAAGGCGCCGGGTTTCGCCTCGACAGCGGCTCGTCGCCGGCGCTCCTCCTGGACGAGCGGTTCTTGAACGCGCAGCAGCTGCAGGACGAAGGCGTGGCGGCGCGCGGCCTCGACAGCTTCCAGCACGTGGACGGCGGCGGCGCTCTGTTGGCCGGCGCGCTCCTGCAGGGCACGCCCACGCACTGCGCGATGTCGTCGCTCGCCGACGACAGCGCCCCGGACCCGGTCGTGTGCAGCTCCAATGACAGCAGCGGGAGCGACCGCTCCGTCCTGCCGCAGTTCCTCCTGGGAGAGCCGGCGCCACCGGCAGCGGCGGCGTGGCCGCCCACGGCGTTCGCGCAGATTTCGTCCTTGGTTGAGGAAGAAACCTCGCAGGGCTTTGGGTTCGGCGCGGGTACCAAGGATGATCTCCTTCTTGAAGCCTGCAGGGCAGATGGGAACAAGTATCCGCAGCAACACGTATGTCTTTCCTCTTTCCTATGCTTGGTTATACAGTAATTTACACTAACATGTACTACTACTTACATGTTGAGGTAAATGGTAATTGTGCACGTCATTATCGGTGCAGGATGATTTGGAGTTCAACACTGGAAAGATGCTCTCGTTCGCTCCTGCTCCTGGACAGCAAGTGAACACTACAAACTTCAGCCATCTGCAGGTCAGTCCAAAGGTCGGAATGAGGAATGAGGTTCCTACTTTCTTGTCTGTCTGTCTTTCTTCTCGGACATGGTTCATTCGTAACAGAAGCATAATGTACCATCAGACTATTAGTTAATAGTAGTAGAACCATCTTCTTGAGGCATGAAAATGAAGCTGCACGGTAAGCTGATGACGGTGTTGGCACCGGCCGAGAGTGTACCATGACGCGTTCGTTTACCTAACCTGATTGCGACGCTGCAGGAACCCAGCGGTCTGCATCACCTGAACCTCTCCTCGCTGGTCTCCGGGCAGCTGTCATCGTTTAGTGCGGCGGGAGCAGGAGCAGCGCATAATCCTAAACAGGTTCGTGCCATCCTGCCCTCTGTTGATTGATTGCTACTGAAGTTTTGTCTGAACCGATCATGGCCCTCCATGTACATACAGTCCAGCGAAGTCAGCAGCGGCAAGATCGGGTTGAGCGCGCCGCCGTTCGGGGCTCGGTCATCGGAAGTGACGAACGGCAGTGGAGTTGCTGCGAGTGGAGCTCCCAAGCCGCGTGTGAGAGCTCGCCGAGGCCAGGCGACTGATCCACACAGCATCGCAGAGAGGGTGAGTGGCCGGCCATCCACGGTCTTTCTTTTCTTGTCTGAAACTCTGAATTCAATCATCAGTCCGTCCGGAAGTTGAGGTCTGAACGTGCTGTGGTTGTGCTCCTGGATCGCAGCTCCGAAGGGAGAAGATCACTGACAGGATGAAGAATTTACAGGAGCTCGTTCCAAACTCCAACAGGGTACTCGATTGCAAGCTGAGAACTGATTCTTGTCGAAACAACGAACACTTGGCTGGCTGCACACCTGTTTCTGAACCTACGTTTCTGCTTGCAGACTGACAAGGCATCCATGCTCGACGAAATCATCGACTACGTCAAGTTTCTCCAGCTGCAAGTCAAGGTGTGCCCAATACGTGCTACCATTCCCCTGTTCCATGGTGCTGTCTGGCTTTCCCCTACCATCACTTCTCTGCTGATCTCACTGCTGTGCCTGAAGGTTCTCAGCATGAGCAGACTGGGCGCAACCGAAGCCGTCGTTCCGCTCCTGACAGAGTCTCACTCCAAGACAGAGGTAAACCACGCACGCACCTCTGAACTCAGAGTGCATTGCGCTTGTGGTAGTCCTGTCCATTGATCGTCGTGAACTTGTGCTGGTAATGCAGAGCTCCGGGGGCCTCCTCCTGTCCCCGAGATCAGAAGGCAGGCAGCAGGCCGCCGCCGTGCTCGGGCAGCCCGAGCCCCGGGACGGCGGCGCGGCGTTCGAGCAGGAGGTGGTGCAGCTGATGGAGAACAACATGACGACGGCGATGCAGTACCTGCAGAGCAAGGGGCTGTGCCTCATGCCCATCGCGCTCGCGTCGGCGATATCGAACCAGAAGGGGGCCTCCTCCGCGGCGGTCCGGCCCGGGCCGGAGGACGGCGGCGGCGAGGCTGCGGACGACGGCGCCGGCGGAGAGAAACGCGACGCCAAGGAAATGATGCGCGCGCTGGTGCCGCTCGGCGGTCCCAGGGAGATGAGGTCCAGAGCCTAGGCGGCGACGATTCCTGCACCTTGTTTGGCATGTTCTTTTCGCGGCATGTAGAACTGAAGCATGGGCCTATAGCGTACATGTGCCGCCGCGCCTTTAATGGTTTCATCGCAAGGCAAGAACATATGATTAGTTTTCCGTTTTTCGTCCTAATTGAATCCCCTCGAGCGCAAGCAAACGTGACCTGCTGGTTTGGAGACGACGAATGCGCATTTATTTGAGCCGAAAAGACCGCATCTTTCCAGTTGAAGAGAAGCTGGATCCTCGGCCATTAGCATGAAATTGAGAAACAGAGTAATTTGCTTTGGCATTTCACTGATTCGAACCGGTTCTGTTTTGAGGCCGGCAAGGTCGAATTTTAGCGAATGAAGGGTGCGATTCGGTCCAAGGGGTTCTAGTCCTTCCTGGCGAGCAGGCGCGCGCGGAGCTCGGCCGCGTCGACGTCGGCGAACCGGTCCTCAGGTGCCCAGCACCCCGTCTGGGGGTCCCTCATCCAGAACACCTCCTTGGACGACGCCGCGCCGCCCGCGGCGCCCGAGGCCCTCGCCGCCATTGCCGCCGCCGCGGGCGCACGCTGCAGCGGCGCCTCGGCTCCGGCCGCGGCGGCCGCGTAGCCCCTCCTCCGGCTGCGACACAGGGAGCAGAGCATTAGCAAAGAAGAGGAGAGGCGGCAACGAAGAGGAGGGAAATTGGGATCGGAGGGTGGCGGCCACCTGAGCAAGAGCAACGTGGTGACGGGAGCGCGCGGCATCGCGCCTGTCTGTCGTGCAGAAACCGCAGGGGAGGGCGGCAGGCGGCGATGGCGTGCTCTGCTACTGCGCCGCCGCTCCGTCTCCGGCCGCGGCGGACGAGCGGTGCCGGCCGTGTTTATATATAGGAGGAGGCGCGGGGGCGGGCGGGCGGCGCGGGCGCTAGGGTTTTTGCTGGGGGTCTAGAGCCGCCGCCGCCAGCCGCAGCGGTGCCGAGCGCGGCGCGCGGGTGACAGCTGGGGCGGGGCTGGGTCGCGTTTGATTCGAGCAGCCCAGCTCGGGCGCATCAAAAGGCGCGCTGTGCCGCCGCTCGCTCGGCTGGTGCGTCCTAGCCGTTTCCTACGCAGGGCCCAGGGCGACCACTACCGTATTCTCAGCGTGACGTAGCGCGTCATTTGCACGCCGGCCATGTTCATGTGTTTTCCAATCAAATTGAATCGCTTTATATGAAATTTATGTGTGATTTTTATCAAATATTTGTGTTCCAAACGAGCCCTTATAATTTCGATTTAACGTTCGGATATATACGTGGTACTCACTTATCTCTTGCCCCCTCTTTCAATCTTGAGATGGCTTTTAGACGTCGGAAAAAACACCGCACCCCTTGTCACCTAAAATACTACTGGTTGTTAGAAGCATGCGATGGTGATGTAAGAATAGCATAGTGCAGTTATTCTTGATGAGAATTGGATCATGGCACTATATATATATATATATATATATATATATATAGATATATAGTGTTGTAAATCATATCATTGGATGGCATAGTTCAAATGAAACGAAATATGATCTCGAGAAATATGAGTGATATGGTACCAGTTTCAAGATTTTCAACATGGTTACATCTTGCTTTTATAGGTTTAATAGCCCTCATCTATATGTCCACCTATTAATATATCCCTCTGCATGAAGATTTTCCACTTTTCCCTTATATTAGCTTTAGTGCTAAGCATTCTTGGGACCATATCATGGTTTATCCATGTCTCCCTCGTGTACACATCACCACACGGAGGAACCAAAAGCTCTCGCCCCCGCAATCGACTGTGAGGAGTAAGACCGATTCCAGGAGGAAGGCTAAAGTACAAGACCAAATTCAAACTCCACCCACTGTACAGTGCTGCTAACTGCTATAGTGTGTGTTCTGTACTTTAGTCTAGTCCTTTGGTCCTACTGTTGAACATAGCATAAGTTCGCCCATCGGTATATTTACATGCTAATAGTATTCTTATTGCAATAGTCAAAATAGTTGCTAGTAGTTGCAACAATGTTTGACAGGATAAGTTGGTATAAGCAGACGACATACATACACAAAGGACCACATACGAAAACTAATTTGCTAGGGTTCATGTAGCTCGTCCTATTCGGCATCATGTTTGTGTTTTTGTCCACGGCCATATTTGTAGTGGTGACTTTGTTGGTGGGAAATATTTGTATTTGCAGCAATATTTTCTTGGTACATTTCACCTTGTGTTATTAGGCTCATCAACATGGATTTTTGCCCATTTTGCATGTTCATCAAATTTATTTTTACCTCATATACAGAAAATAAAATGCTCACATAGACAGTCTAAAGTCCTTTCGGACAACCAATCACACCCTAATCCCCGTAAAACGTACTATCAAATTGAAGTTTTCAAAAGTTCAAAAAAATTGAGGTCTTCGAAATTATCTATCGTATTACACTACAAAAAAAATGTATTTTTTTCGTGGGCCAAACTAATTTCTTGAGTTTACCCATGAAAATATGGAGCAAATATTCGTCGGCCACATAAACCCACGAATTTACACTTATTGATTTTATAGTTCTACTTGCTGCGGAGTTCATAAATTAGAGTACAGTAGCATTTGTTTGTGTTATTTCAAGACACAGATTTAGTGCCCTATGTTGTGTTCCTGTAATAGATTTTAACATGATCTATGTTCTTATGGTAGTCAAGCTGTAGCTACAATCTAGAGAGAAAATGGCAATATTCTTGCACCCTGATGCTGTCATAGCCTCCTCATACTATGAGTGTGCAAAATAAATTTTCTTGTTTAGCAGAACCTAGTACATAATAGCTGTTTTGGACATTTATTTATCGGTACATTTTTTAACTAACTTTACCACAGGTCATTTTTTTCTATGTGTTGACGAGCAAATTCTATTGTCTGGTTTGGTGATGTTATAATGGTAATTGTGTATGAAAAGAAGCTGGCTACATAGATAAAGAAGACCACCTGGAAATGAGGTGAGCCTATTAGGAAGTTGTGGAAAATCCATAGTTGCTGATTTCTTCATCTCAATTTTTTATGATAGATGATCTGGATTTATCAATTAGTTGGAACTTATGGCTGACAGCCCGTCACCGAACCGATGCATGCATGTACTGGTAGCTGATGGCTCTTTTTGTTTTGTATCTGTAATATTTTGGTTCACAGTTCATTTGTATCATTCCCTCTTCCTTGCAAATATGTATAGTATGATGTTGATTCGGTGGATTATGTGACTGTAATATGCTATATGTTTTTTTTCAGATTTATTTTTGTGATTTATTGAAATTTCCTAAGTATGTTATTATTTTTTTAATGAAAAATGTTGTAAATTCTTTGGCCTACGTGCCCGACGAAAATAGATGACACGGCACACCGAAAATTCATCGGCCAACATCTATTTTCGTCGGCCAATACAGAACCGACGAAAATAACACATTTTCGTCGGCCTGCACAAAAGCCCACGAAAATAACACATTTTCGTCGGCACCCACGAAATTACTTCGACAAATTCGTCCGACATAATTTCGTCAAAAAATTAGTCGGCATACCTGTAGTGTCTATGAAAAATAGTTGTTTCCTGTAGTTGTTAGTCCACTGTCCATTAAAAGAAACATCCGTGTATACTACCTCAACCTCGTAAAGCAAAGCCCATCGAGCCCTCCAACAACTACGGCCGGCCCATCATCGTCTTTCGAGCGAGGCGAGGGCGAGCGACTCTTGCTACTCGTTGTCGTTGCTCTGCTCCTGCTACTCCGAGACAAGGATTCTTGGGTTCGGAAATCCGCGACCAACCCTGCACTCGGCGGGGCGCCGATCTCTCCTCTCCCCCCTCGCAGCGGCGTCCCTCGACTAGTCATCGCCGGCGGAGCGCGATCTCCGTCGCGGAGCAGAGCGGGGAGCCATGGACACGATGCGGGGCGCGCTGGAGCGGGCCAAGATGCTGGTGGGCATGGAGGTCGACGAGGAGTCCGCGATGCCGCCGCCCGAGGAGCAGTCCTTCTTCGACGATATCAACCGCCACTGCACCCTCAACACCACCCAGGCAAGCGCTGATCTCGCAGCACCCCGTGTGTCCCCGCGCAGATCTGGCCGCGGATCTCGCCATGCGGCTGCCTTTGCTTATCCGGTGCCGGCGCGGAGCCGCCGGAGGAGTCGCGGTAGGATCGCTCGAGCAATGCAGTCCCGCTGTCTAACCATGTCTTGTTGACCTCTTGCGTGCAGAGGCTCTATGGTTTCGCGATATGCTTGGCTGCCGGACTCACGTGTACCTTCTTGGTGAGTGTTCACCTGCCCCGCTGCCAGTTAGTCTCTGTTCCGGATAAGACTTGAGATAATTATTTTTGCTTAGCTCTGACTGATACTGGCATTGTTCCTGAAATCAGAAGAAGCATTCGTAGGGTTTGTTAATAGGTCAGGCAGCTTATTCAAGTTGTAACATCACACCTAAGATCTTTTTTGTAACCAGAAAATAAGTTTTCAAGGTCGTTTCATACGATCATGTTCCCCCTCCCTCCCACTTAAAATAGCCAGTTGAAAAATGAAACCGATGGTCCAACTAGTGTAAAATTCTCCAGGTAATTAGCTGTAACATTGTCCCTAAGTGCCTTTTCTTTTAAGAAAAACATGTTTTTATATGGCAATGTGTTTCCCTTAAAATAATACGAGGATACATTAACTTGATTATTGAAGGCATGTGGTATTTGAGGTACCATACTGCACCTACCATTCATCATCCTTTATAGCAGGTTACATCCTTGTAATCTAGCATTCAAAGAACAACGGAAAAACACATTGCAATTGTTATTCTTCCCATGGTTGCACTTGTGTGCGTATTTGTAATTGCCTTTTCTTGTCCCGCTTTTAAACCCCTATGGATATTATTTAATGTTTCGGTCTGTTATTGCAGTCAATGATTGTCTTCTTCAATCCAGTGAAATTTGGGGTGACATTCACCCTTGGCAATATGATGGCCCTTGGAAGGTATGTTTCACTAGCAGTCAAACTTCTGCCTCATATATATATATATATATATATATTTCCACTTTAGATTTTGGTTTTGCAGATAAATTGAGTAGATGCACAAATTCTTAAAACTAGAACGAATATGAGTAGCATGATCTTTATTAATCTCAAGAATGCAACATTTAATTATATGGAAATTAGGGATTAGAACCTGAATTCAGCAATACCATTCCTTTCTAGTCGGTTTAGTTACTTGATCAGCCCAGGAGACTCCTCCCAGCTCAGCCTTCAAGTCAGCAGTGCACTATCCACATTAATGTAGCTCTAACTGACATGGGACTAAACCTCTTAATAACAATTCTGTTTTTTTATTGTTTTGGGGTGGGTGGGTGGGTGGGGTGGGGGGTGCTGGTGGGCTAAACCCTCATTTCAGTTTCCTTTCTAAGTTGACCTAAACTACTCTTAAGTGGCCCTATTTTGGATCAAAGAGTCTGCTTGTGTATCATTAGCTCTTTGTCTACCAAATCATATATGTTTTGTCGTCAGTAACGGAAATATCAGCATAATGTTTGGCTTGAGAACTGATGTCTAACTGTTCACTATTTAGCCTGGATGCTAAATTAGTACATCCCTTCACTGTATATATGTATCATGAAGGTGCCTTGTCTGTTTTTTTCTGGTGGGCTTGGAACTTTCTCTCTTGTAACAAAAAATTGCCCTGCTAGATGTTTGTGAACTTTGGCAAGTAGAACAGCGTGTTCTATCTTATAATTATTTGTATACGTTGTGCGATGGTCCCGTGGTGTATGTTGTTTGCTGATGATGTAGTGCTAGTGGATGAAAGCCAGGCGGGGGTAAATAGGAAACTAGAGTTGTGGCGGGAGACTCTAGAGTCGAAAGGCTTTAGAATTAGCAGGACTAAAACTGAATATATGAGATGTGACTTCGGTACTGCTAGAAGGAGGCAAGAGATGTGAGTTTGGAAGGTCAGATAGTGCCCAAGAAGGATACTTTTCGATACTTGGGATCAATGCTACAAAGAGACGGGGATGTCGATTAGGATGTTAGCCATAGAATTAAGGCGGGATGGATGAAATGGCATCAAGCATCCGGTGTTCTATGTGACAAAAGGGTACCACAAAAGCTAAAAGGCAAGTTCTATAGGACGACTATTAGACCTACGATGTTATATGGTGCAAAATGTTGGCCCACTAAAAGAAGACATTCCAACAATCAAGTGTTGCGGAGATGCGTATGCTGCGTTGGATTTGTAGGCATCCAAGGATGGATCGAGTTCGAAACGACGAGATACGGGATCGTCTTGGGGCAGCTCCAATTGAAGAAAAGCTTGTGCGACACCGACTAAGATGGTTTGGGCATGTGCAATGAAGACCTTCCAGAGGCACCAGTGCATAGCGGCATCATAAGGCGGAACAATGATGTGAAGAGAGGTAGGGGCCGGCCATATTTCACCTGGAGGAGGCAGTTAAGAGAGATCTAAAAGATTGGAATATAATGAGAGAGTTAGCCTTGGATAGAGCTGCTTGGAATATAAAAGACTTCCAAGCAACTATCCACGTGCCTAGAGCCTTGATTAGGCTCTTCCTTGTGCTTCTTTTCAAAATCTTCTAAAACCTTTGTTTTTCTCGTTGAAAGCAACTACTCAAAAACTTAAAAAAAAATCTTTCCCCTTTCTAGTGGTTTGGTCTGGGTTTCAACTCTAGTCTATCCCCAACTTGCTTGAGATTAAAGGCTATGTTGTTGTTGTTGTTGTGCGATGGCCAGGCTAACTTTCTGTCATTTATTTATTGCTCAAAGGTTTTTTGTCATGTCAACTAATGGCGTGATCATTTGTTTGGCAGTACAGCATTTCTTATAGGACCCAAAAGACAGTTTGATATGATGCTTGATTCTGTGCGAATATACTGCCACTGCTATCTACATTGCAAGCATCATAATTGCTCTATTCTGTGCTCTCTATGTAAGTACAATTATTTAACACCTAGCATGATTACATGACATATTTATAAATTTGTTTCGATGCAAATTGTATAATCAGGGAAATCACCTTTTTTCTGCACCAAACAGGTTCACAGCAAGCTGTTGACTCTACTAGCCATCATTTTGGAATTTGGTGCTCTTGTTTGGTAAGTTAGTATCCTTCAACGAGTGAATTTAAGCATAATGTCTGCCTGCCTCATTTATTCTCCTTGGTTCTAAATCTCTTGCGACCTTAAGCACAATTAGTTGTTATTTGCTCATACGGATATAGATACAGCAAATGAAATTTGTATCCTGCCGAATAATTGTTTTTTCACATATCACGTTGTGCCCTGACATGTTTGACGGATGCATGTAATTCATTCACATTTCATAAACCTATTGCTGCAAAAGCATGGGGCTGGATTAACAGAACTTTAATTTCAATTGTTGATGCTTGCAGGTACAGCCTTAGCTACATACCTTTCGCAAGGTCAGTTGTGTCGAGAGTGATGACATCTTGCTTTGACACTGATTTCTAGATCAATCATGGTTATCTGCCTGTCATTGCCGATCCAAGCGAGTGGATATCGATAATGTACTAATGTGTACTTCTGACAGATGTGGAGGGAGTTACCTCACATCAGGCTTCTGTAATCAATGTGAATGGAGTCGAGCATTCTATGCTAGGCTAAAAGATTCTGTCGATATTGTCTCTTCTCCCCTTAATGCATTTACACATGTAATCCACGCTTCAATTTGCTTGGGCTTTCCATCTGTGTGTGTTTTGATTGGGCTTTCCATCTGTGAGTGCCTGGGCTCTTTATAGGACAGCATTGTTGCATCGTTTGCCAAATATTGCTGTAAAAAGGTTTGGTGGTACGCCTGTAGTGTGATATGCTTCATCTGCAGGATGCCGTGTGGTCCCTTTTCCAGTCACAGGGTGAACGTGGCTAGATAATCTCAAGGGATTTATAAGATCTAACACACTGGTTGATATGTTCAGCTGTATGTATAGGTACTTATGGTCTTTCGGTATTGCGGTGTAAGTGGAGGGTGGTCGTTGGCTGCTTCTCTAACTTATTTCACTTTCATATGAAACTGAAGCTGATATATTTCTGCATTTTTTTATTCATGTGATCCTGAAGCACACCTGGTGCCATGGCAATGAATCTTGATCGTATATTGTTTATTATGGATTAACCTTGAACATTCTGCTTGGCAGGTCAGTTGCTGAGAAGTGTGGTTCTCATTAAAGTCATTTTTTATCCCTTTAACTATTATGTTTGCTATTCTTTACCTCTAGCTACCATTTCGTCTAAACTTAACACCTAAAGTTAGTAAAATCATAACGCCAATGGCGACGGTCCTTCGAATGGCCGAGGGGTTACGATGTGTGGCGACCCTGCGCTTGTCTGAGCGCGGTGCCTGCATTCGTGCTAGTGGCTCTGCCTCCTTGTCCGCCTCATGCTTCACCTCTTTAGCTTGTCGTCACGCTCACGCCCGTGGCGATCATGGACCATGGCTAGGCTTCCCTTCATGGCGGCAGAGCAGACCGTTACGGAGGGAGGGAAGCGAGGGAGCAGGGGAAAGGGAGGCAGCCTCCTTGGCTGTGGTGCGTGACAAGGTGTAAAGGCAACGACCATCATGCACTGCTAGAGAGAGAACTAAGCAAACGGGAGTGGGAGCTCGGACAGGGGCAGAGGGCCCTGTTATGGCCTAGTATGGCGCCCGCCATACCTCGGCCCACGGAAAAACTCCTATACCTTTTAGTATTCGGCCTAGCCCAAGACGCTCATATTTTCCCAACCGAGTCCGACTCTGCTCGGCGGCTTCCAACCAATGACCGCGAACAGCAACCAGCAGGCCGCGCGTGGCAAGCCCTCGCCCCGGCCCTCCTCTTCGCCCCCGGCCCCTGCTCCTGCCCGGCTATGGCGGCAGACCAGCGGTAGCATTGCATCAGGGTGCTGCGCCCCTGGCCGGCGGCTGCCTAGCTCCTGTGCAGAAGGTCCGTGGCCCTTGGCCGCCGGCTACCGAGCCCTCACGCGGCTGCGCGCTGTCCCTTGGCCGGCGACTGTGCCCCTGCGTCTGGCCCTGCCTTGTGGCAGCTTGCGCGGCCATGGTTGCTCTCTGCACGGGCGCGCGGCTGCCCCAGCCAGCAATTGGTGGCCGGGTGCCCAGCCCAGTGTCTTGCGGCGGCGCGGAAGGTTGCTCCCTGGGCAGTTGCTTCTCGCTCCATGGCCCACACTGTCACCCCACGTCGGCAGCTCCCCATGACCCTACCTGCCAGCTGCTGCCGACACCGATAGCCTGCCTGGTAAGTATGAACATTGCCATACCTAAGATTCTAGGCGTCCTCCGCCACTGAGCTCGGACGTCGGGGAAGGAGCGGGGAGATGGTAGGGAGCCAGAGAGCGAGAGGGGAGAGGTTGCCTGCATTGCATCATTTCTTAGCTGGAAAAAATAAAAAAGAAAGAAAAAACAACAGCCACACGGACCTTGAACTAAGGCCGTAGGAGGAGGGTATGAATTAGGATTCCAAAAAGTAAAAACTAAGATTTACTAAAAATAACTTATCTAAATTTAGGCAAGATAAAACAAAAATGTTCACTAATGCTTTACCAAGTGTTACTACTTTTGCTGGAAAAAGATCCTCCTAGAGACTGACCTAGTAAGCACAAAGTTATAAGAGTATAAATATGGAAGCTAAAGAGTAAGATAAATGATGCAAACTCTTGATGATGGTAATGATGGTGAGAAGGTGGAGATACAAGGATTTTTTTCCCCAATGTATCCAGGTGGCACACAAACCTTTCCTCTAATCCTCATTGAGGCCCCCGCACAAGACCTCACTCTCGCATAGCTTGCACAAGGAATACAACCTTGATCACCACAATGATCAAGGTTGGCAAGGTGACCCCTCCCAAGGGCTAAGGCTTCCACACAAATACTTCGGATATCCCCAGTTCACACCCACTCACAAGTGAGGTCTTCCGGTGACCTCGCTAGGACGTTCTTAGAGCTGTCTCCAATAATGGTTAACTTTGGCTAAAATGCTAAGGGCCTCCCTCTCACACACAAGTAAGGTGGTGGCCACTCCATAACTCAGAGGATCTTTGCAAGACGTACCACTCCCACTTACAAGTCTTTGTGCACACGAACATGGATACACTATAATACTTGGTCGCAACCCAGAGCTATAAGCTAAGCAAGGCCTAAGCAATAGATCACAAGCAACTAGCAATACCTAAATATGCACTCTTTGCTCACTTGTTGAATTGGACTCTCAAAATATTTGTCACAACATAGAATGAACTCAGGAATTACCAACCATATCATAGAGTCCGGGCAAAGTGTTATAAATAGCCCAAACCTTTAACTATCCATTGGGAGAAAGTTATAGCTCGCTAATAGATCTCACCAAATGGCCTAGTGTAGCACCAGACCGTCCGATGCGTACACCTAGGTAGCTGTTGAAACCGACCGTTGGACTTGACTTGATTATTGGTCTGATCACCAAACCATCTGCTATGCATCATTGAACCGTATCGTGCATGTAATTTCTCCGGATCTTTATTTCTTGAAGCTTTTGGTCTACTACACCAAGTATAGTTATAGGTTGTTTTTCACTGTGCAGCTCAACTAATGAAGCGTTGTGGCAAAATTAATTCTCACGCATGTGCTTTCCTTGCTTCACAATTAGGTCCTACTGTAGCGAGCCCTCTGGTTTTCACATGTTTTAGCAGTGCAATTGCCTCCATTGTGAACTATATCATGGGACTCTGCATGTTAACTAGATATATAAACGGTCAAAGCAATCTACATGCTAAGTAAATGCATGCTTATTACATGAGACGCCGGTTGCGGAGTTGTATTTCTGCAAACATGAGACGCCGTCTCTGTGCCTGCCTCTCTGACGTGTCCATGCCGTCAGTGCGGAGATTACGCTACCTTTCCCGTTCGCAGAAAATCTGGAAGCGTTGCATGGCAGGGCAAAGATATTTATGGAACTTACTTGGCCGAAACACTTCCAAATTCTTGTGCAAATCGGCTGTCCGAACCGGAATCTTGGACCCATAAATATACAGGCCACACCCGCATGCCCTCGCCGACCTCCCCCCACCACTCTAGCGCACTCTCTTAGGGTTTGGGCGGCGCTCGGTTCTCCGCCAAGAGTGCCCTTATTGCTTGCTTCTTCTTGCTCCTTCGCCGGCGCCGACGTGAGGACTGAGGAGACCGAGGATATGACCACGTACGTGGACGTCGTCGCTCCTGCCGCGCTGCGGATGCGCGGCGGCTTTGGCTGTCACGACGCCGGCATGCACGACTCGCTCCGCGACATTCACGCCGCCGTGCGCCCACGCGCCCCTGCCGCAGCTGACCTGCCGATGCCGGGCGCGGCGTTTTTCGCCGCGCTGTATCGATGTGGCGGCTACGGCTACCACGACGGCGGCTTCGAGGCCGTCCTCCGCGGTCTCCAGGAGTGTTTGCGTTCCAGCCACTGGTTGTCTTGCTTCGGAGCCCACGGACGCCGCCGACGCCGCCTCCCCAAAGACGCCCAAAGCGGTGCTTCGAGCGCCGATCAGTTACGGCGACGACGATGCCGCCGCCGAGGGCGCCGCAGTCAACGTCAAGACGTCGCCGCCCATGGCAAAGAAGCAGACCCCGGAGCTCGAGTACGACGCCAGCATCGACGCCACGTTCCGGGACATGGAGAGACGCCACGAGGAGCGGCCGTTGGCAGACTACCTCAGAGATACCCAGGCGGGGGGCATGATGATGACCGACCGCGCCGAGCTCATCGCCAAGATGCACCACTTCTTCAGATACTACGACCTCGCCCCGGTCGCGCTGCACCGCGCCGTCTCCTACGTCGACCGCTTCCTCTCGGCAAAGAAGTTCAGGCTACGGCGACCGCGAGGCCCGTCTCCTCGGCGCCGCCGCCGTCTTCGCCGCGGCCAAGTACGAGGACCAGAGCACCTTGTGGAAGATCGACGCCGACAGCGTCGCGGGGTACGCCGGGTGCACGCGGCGGGAGGCCGTCGACGCCGAGCGCGACCTGCTCACGGCGCTCGGCTACCGCGTGAGCGGACCCACGGCCTACACGTTCGTCGACCACTTCATGAGGAACATCCAGGAGGATGAGGACGTGCTGTTGGTCAGGTCCCTGGCGCACCATCTGACCGACATGGCGCTGCTGGACTACCGGTGCGTGGCGTTCCTGCCGTCCGCCGTGGCGGCGTCGGCGATCTACCTGGCGACGCTGCTGGCCCTGGGCTGCTCGACGGCGCCGGTTGGTGGGTACAAGCTCGAGGAGCTGAGCGACTGCATGGAGGCGATCTACGACATGCATGAGAACAGGTCTGTGTGGCCAGGTTGCGACCGGATGATGACGGACTGGGAGATCAGGACTCAGCTCCCCTACTCCTTGCCTCCGCCGCCGTACACGCTCATCGGAGTCCAGTGATCACGCCTGTAGAATTAGAAACACGCCGCCGCTGCTGCGTGCTAAAGTGTACCCTTAGAGAAGTTTCCTACACACCGGCAAGGTAGCTGCTAGGACGATGAGTGGAGTTCTTACGATCTTTTGCAATATTCATACGTTAATGTAGAATTTAGAGCAATGGATTGCTGGAGATTACCTTTGTTTGTTTCGATTTGTAATGTTCGTATGTACATCTCTGGATGGATTATTGCATATTGGAACTCAGTTTTTACCTTTTTTTGTTACGAATGATGGATTGATGATGTCTTCTTTTATTTGTTTGCCAGTTACTGTATGGTATGATTTGACTGTTTTGGCAACTTTTTTGGATTGCAAACACGTTTGTTCAATGGTGTCCACAGTACGGGTATATTGTATTATAGTGTACAACTGGACACATGCTAAAGGGCTGTTTTGATTTATGGCTAAGGCGCATCACCTCAAGTTAGGTATGTCACCATGTATTTAGGCAGTTGTTTGGTTCTTCGTCTAAGATAAAAGCATGCCTCACCTCGTATATGGAAGTATAGTTTTTTTTTTCCTCAAGTTATGAGCTGAATTTTGTCACCTAAAATTAGGCATTGGAGGAGATGGGGTGAGCCACCTTAACCACAAGAAACAACCTCTAACATACACTTGTCAGTGCTCAGTAGAGGCCTAAAGAAGGTGCTCAATTTTATGCTATAAAAAAAATGATTCTAAGAGTTTCAAATAACCATTTTTTACAAGTGAATTCATATATGCACTTATGCACATAGGGGGGGGGAATTCAAGCAACGTGATTTTCGACAAACGTTTAAAAAATGATGAGCTCGGAAGTAATATGCGTGCTCTGTATGCACAATATAGGAGTACATGTACATGAATATGGTGATGCATTCATGATCGAACACTAGTGTTAATAAATTAATATCTCGTTTCTGATCCAGTGATTCTGAACCTTGCAATCACGCCCATCTCATTTTCCTAAAAACCATTATATATAAAGATGGTGATTTATACAAAGACTCCTCCTCCCTTGTCGACGGCTGCTGCCCCCCGCGCCGCACAACAACCGCTCCACGCGGCCACGACTTCCCCTAATTCCCCAACGCGGGTGTCCAGAACCGGGATGGCCAAACCACAGTACAAGTATCATCTTCGATGGCTACATAGTCATAGTGGAGTGCTTATACAAGATTTGTTTATGGAGAAATTTTATGATGCTTGAAATTAACGGTAGCCGTTTATTGGTCTAAATCTAATGGTTAAAATATAAGAGGAATTTATTCAGAGAAACTTAAGTTGTAGGTCGGACCAGGAACTTAAATTTTATGACTAACAAATATAATTATAAATAAAGGATATATATGTACTTGTCTATATATACGTATACTGAGAGGGTCGCCGGCCGCGGTCAGATCAGTTTGGCGCAGGCTCGCCACCGGTCGTCCTCATTCCGATCAGATTGCCACGGGATCATCCCCTCACCGGTTGACACCCCTCGTGTATCGCGATCTCGTGGCGGCAGGGTTCTTCGTCGGCAAACTCCGCGAAGATGAATTTCTCTGTCGCGTCGCCGCCGGTGCGCGCCAGGCACAGCACAGGCACACCGTACACGGCGCTCCCTGTTAGTGTTACCGGTAGGCCAGGTCGCCAGGACGTACGCTAGCACACGGAAACACCAGCAGGCTAGAGCGTATAGCAGAGCCTGTAGCTCATGGGCCGGCGGTGCCTCAGCAGCAATTAGGACCGGTGCCTAGCATGCATCAATGGACAATACTGCTACAAAAGGATCGAAATTAACTCCGCAAGGCTGATGATCATTTCATACAATGCTTATTCTAATCTGAGACTATATCAATTTCTGTAATCGTATTGTACTGGTATATAGGATCGATTGAATTTGAGCCTTAAGCCAAACAAAACGCTGCTTCATGGGTGGTGCTGATATGTTACGAGGCATCGGAGTCGGAGAGCTCTTTCGCCGGCTTCAAAGGCAGATATCAAGGGCTGTTTCATGGGTAGTGCTGATAGCCTGTTGGCCGGCGGTCGACCCGTATCATCTTGGCATGCCTAGGGTGTTTCCAGAGAGTACACAATTACTAAATCGCCCACGTTTAAAAAAGTTTATAGTGTACTGCTTCCGTTTTAAACCAAGGGCTTAGATTATTTTAGAGAGGAGGAACCTTGGGTTCCTTCCAAGTACTGTAACAAGCCTCTTGTTTATGGAGACCATTTCCTCGGTTCTTGCATTTGAAAACATCAAAAACTCCATGCATGGCTGTAGTGCTTGGGGTTCTCATAGGCACGTTTTGTTTGTTGTAATGCCAAGGTGGCTTTGGGATTATGAATTTGGTGTTGCTTTCACTGAAAAGGGCTTGCCTGAATGTTTGGCATGCTGTCACTCTCAATCAAACACTGAATTTGGGATATATGGAATGTTTGTCTGTCTTGTTCTGAAAGAGATCTGTACAAAACAGATTTGATAGTTGTTCTGGGCTCTTACACTCTATTGATTGATGACGATGTAGTAGAGAGATGTAAACAATTAGCTTTCCATTGAGCGCTCAATCACTGAATTTCGTTAAATATATCAGGGCTTACATGTTCCTAAATGCAAGGCTGTTTTCAGATTTTAGGGAACTGCATAGTTACTTTGCGGCTGAGATTAGAAAAAGTAATCGATCACATTTTTTTAGACAATGCCAAAATTGTAGGAAACCTTGCTTGAATGTTTCTGAACAAAAATAGTTATGAAAATGAGAAGCCAGCTGCTAGCTTTAGAGACTCGGAGTTTGAAGTTTGCTGCCGGCTTTATGATTGTTTCAGTGCTTTGATTGTATCAGTAATTTACCTGAGAGCACAATGTTTAAACGGTTTGTATCCTATTTTCTCCATCCCTGCCCTCAATTTTCCTAAATTTGAATCCTCAATTCTCAGGCAATGTCTGGTAGCAAATGGCCAAATATGCTAGCTGACACATTTTTAAAGCAAGCACGATGCCAGTGCTGCCCTTTCGGTTGCTGTATGATAGCAGATCCACCTTTGTATTGATACCTCTTGTGCATTGCTTTCTACTTTATGGGTGAAAGAGAAATGGTTTCTATGCAGATTGGAATAAAATGGAGTTCTTGTTTACCTTTCTGGGTGCTTCAGTTTCTAAGCAAGAGGCATTATTTAGCAACCAACCTATAAATTATGAGTTCATGGGATGTGGATGAATTTTCCCAATGTAGTATCCTGCAGTAGAATATTTTCTGTTATTTAGTGCCGAGCCACTGTGATGCTTGCCTTTTTTTAGAAGTATTATGATCATAGAGTTTCCAAGTGATTTTTGGATCACTCAAATTATTCATTCTTGTTGTGCATCCAGTTGATTCTATCTAACAAAAGCTGCAATATGTGAACTCAATTGTCGCGGCACTATGCAAATTATGTATGTTCGATGCTAGCTGTCAGAGGCATGTGCTTGGTAATTGTTGCATGCTTAAAGTGCTCAAAGCTGGGTACAATGCCTGGTGCTCCCTCCAGGTCTGTATATTCAAAATCCAAACTTCTTATAATTTAGAATAGGAGTATAATTGAGATGGGTGATATTTTTTCCATTTCGTATGGTCTTCCAAATTTGTAGCCAAAATTTAGCCATGGCCAATATAGCACAAAAATAAGCTATTTTTAGCTATGGCAAATAAAATTTGGCCATGATTTTGACCATCAACCAAACATGCCCTTTCTCTTATTGCTGATTGGTGTGGTTCTTGGCTCCGCGTCCAAGCCTCCATCGATTGGGCCGTGCTTGGGCCGTACGTACGGGACAACAAATTGCTACCCATTCTTGGCCCAACAATACTCTATTGGACATGTGGCGATTGGTAGAAGAAAATATTTCGATGACATGTGGGCCTGGGTACATGTGGGCACGCTAACGTGAGGGGTGTGCGCGTCCACGTCAACGAAAACTACCGTCGGTTTTGCCTAGGGGTGATAGTGGGTCACGACCCAAATGTTTTTTCATAGTCTAAATGAGCCTTTGATGATTTTTAGTTCAAAAATAAATAGGAATATAATCCGATCCGTTTTAGGCTTGATCTTTAAATTTTCTACCTAAAATTTGAGGGGCTTTTACCACCCCTAGTTTTGCCTGAGGATAAAACATGTCTGGTTTTATAAATTGAAGGACCCGCTATTTCTGGTTTTTAAGTTCAACGATAAAACCTGGATTTCGGTACAAGTTGAAGCACCCGTGACGATTTTTTCATTATAAACGCCTTGGAATATGACGGGTCACGTTTTTGGGTGAGAATGGGGCGGGCCCAACCTGGCTGCGTCAAAAGACTATACGAAGGCCCGTGTAGTAATAAGCCCAGCTCTACTTCGCATTGTTAATTTAAGCCAAAATTATCCTGAGCCTGTCCGGCCCATTTCACGCCTTCCTCCCCCTATAAAAACCCTAGCGGCCTCCGTCGTTTCGATTTCTCCGGTTCCATCCAAGGGTTTCCTCGCGCCGCCGCCGCCGCGACCATGGTACGTATCTCCGACCTGCCCTCTACAAATCGTGGCCTAACGGTGGCGTTCCGCGCTGATCTGACGCCGTTTCCCGTCGCCTTGCGCGCAGCCGTCCCACAAGACCTTCCGGATCAAGAAGAAGCTGGCCAAGAAGATGCGCCAGAATCGCCCCATCCCCTACTGGATCCGCATGCGCACCGACAACACCATCAGGTTCGCCGGTCTCCTCCGTCCCCGTTCGCCACCATCCTCGCCGGCGTCCCGTGATTTGCTCGCTCATTTTCCTTCCTTCCTGTTTCTGTTAGGTACAACGCGAAGCGCAGGCACTGGCGCCGTACCAAGCTCGGCTTCTGAGCGGGAGAAGGGACGCCGGGCTCCGATGCTTGTGGGAGCCAGGGTTTGCGAGCCGCCTTCTCTGTCTACGCAAGCTGGGGAGCTCTTGTTAAGATTTTTGCCTGTGTCAAAGGGATCTTATCAGTTGTACTGTACTGAGGGCATCATGTTTTGCTAATTGTTAAAGAACCACCTTTGTGCTATGATGAATTTGCCTTACCTGCACCGTCTTAGTAGGTTGATCTCCACCCTTTTTGCAAGTTTGTTATGTTAGCTCGATTGATGATGGATGGTACTCTATTCCTGACTGAATTGGTCTGGTTTCATCAGATTCCTGTGATCTTGGTTGGTTTACTCATGATTTAGCGGGCATTTGATCTGCTAGGTTTTTTTGTCTATCTGAAAGTTTCTATCAATTGGGCGGCATAGTGTAGACATGTGAAGTTTTGGGTGGCAATGCGTAGGAATGTGCCGTAGCATTGGGCGTTTATTACAGTTCTGTTTAATTACTAATGTATGCCCAAGCTTGTGCAATCCATGGAAAGCAGACATCTCCCGCCTCCCGCAGCCAGTCCTGAATGTTAATACTAGTTTCCTCGTACCATTTATAATCTATGAGGTTTTGTCAGGCCCACAGCAATCCATCTGTGCGATGTGTTCTAGGTGTACGAGGGTTCTCAAAATACAACACAGTAAGGAGAAACGTAGGATTGGAATGTCATAGGATTCTCTAAACACGACACAATAATAGGAAAAACGTTATTGGAATGTCCTGAATTCCGACAAGAACATAGCATAGGAAAATCGCAAAACATATGTTTGGATACTATGTAAAAAAAAACACAGGAACCATGACATATAGGAAAGAAATCATGAGGTTGGATTTCATATTTATTTTATTCCAAAATCTCATGGAACCTATGCTCCGAAGCTTCTTGTAGAAATATTGCATATAGAAATAGAATCCTTTATTATTTTTTTAGTTTTTCTCCATTCCAAAGGAGGTAAAGGACGTTGTCTCCCATCCACAAAGGAGCTGTGGAACGATTGCTAGATTTGCTTTATTGGTTGCTAGAGCATTGTGTTCCACTACGATTTATTACAGATCTGTATTTGTCAATAAAGTATTCTCTCCATCCTAATTTATATAGGTAAGTTTGATCAATTCATCTTATTCAAAAAGTTGCATATGTTTTTTTTTGGCCTTGACCAACCACTGTCTAGGATTCTAGATAAACGACAACTGTTTTTTTATGGACCAAAATCAACCCCTTCAAGCAACGCCCGGAAAACGTTGTGCAACCGAGTTAACAAGACCACAGTTTCGCACCTCCATACCCTCTTCCAACATTACATCTTTTACATGTCAGTCTCTGCACGACAACCAACAAGATCACAGTTTTAACATCCAGCAGCTATTACAATTGAGGAACATTACATCTTTTACATGTCAGAGTCTTTGTACGACAAACGTAGATACCAAACCTGCATGGCTATACCCTTCCAAATCCTGCTTCAAATCGGGGCAAGGCATGAGGAGCGGCAGGGCAGCATGTGCCTGGGATCGAAAGAACAATGGACGCTGCACATTCTGTTTCATTTACAAGGCTACTACTTACATTGATACAATTGGGATTAGATTATACAGGTTACACTAGAGCAGTCAGAACCAAGTATCACATTCCTATGGCTCGCTCAGCTTCTCCATCCACTTCGCTTCCCACTCCATCTCCCGACACCTGTCACAATTATCATATTACTATTGTTTGGTAGCAAAAGGTACGGTATAGATCTAAGGATAATGATCCAACTACATCGGATAGCAAATAAGGAAGTCAAATTCACAGCATCTAGTAAGCCTGACCTTTATCTGGGAGAGATAATGATCCAAAGCACCATCCCCATAAAGGATCTTAGCTCCACAGCCAGGTTGGTCCACTGATCCTACTGCATCTTCATCTACAACCACTGCATCGATTTGCTTCTCCCCAGATTTTGCATCTGGAATCTGTAAGAAAGCAACAAATCATTTGGAAGAACAATAAATATGCTAGCTAAATAGTTTAAAGGTGAGGTGAACAAAAAGATAATACAAACAGAATCATCATGCGACAAACCTCAAACATAGAATCCATGAGAATATTCTCAAGGATAGTTCTTAAACCCCGTGCACCCGTATTTTTTGACATTGCCTTTTTGGCAATTATTCTAAGTGCACCATCTGTAAAATGAAGCTTAACCTGAAATTCAATGTTAACCCAAGTTAAGACAACAAGGAGATATCAGTCTGCATGTTTTCAGTGTAAACTTACTCACATTATTCATGCTAAATAATTTCTTGAATTGTTTACCCAGAGCATTCTTTGGCTCCATGAGAACCTAGAAGGATAAGATTGTATCAGTACTCCATGAGAGTTTCTCTAATAACCGTATCAAAATATAAGTTATATGCTTTTACAGACAAGGTAACAGCATAAGTGCATATATAACTAGAACAGGCCATGACGTTAGGAAAGATAAGAAACTGCAGCAGGTACGCTTGATACCTGAACAAGCTGGTCCTCATTTAGAGCAGCCAAGCTGACAAGGACAGGGAAACGTCCAATAAATTCTGGGATAAGTCCATAAGCTATTAGATCACCACTCTCAACCTGCAAAATGAAGGCACATTGGAACACCTCTAGTACAGAAAGCAATCTAATCTAAATCAATAGCAGACCACTACTCACCGATTCCAACAAGGATGATGTCACTTGAGCACTTGAAATGCCACCAGCCCTCATGTTTGCACGGACTGGTGCGCCAAAGCCAATAGAAGAATCCTGCCGTCTACATTTTGTGTGAAAGAAAAGCGGATCTTAGAGGAAGACCGAGAGAGCCAGACGTCATATTACAAAGAATTAACGACAATACCTCTCTGATATGGTTTTCTCCAAGTCCACAAAAGCACCACCACATATAAAAAGAATATCCTTGGTATCTATCTGCATGAGCATGAAGGCCATTGTAGCACCACAATTGAATAAAACCCATGTTTGTGATGCACAGCTAAAACACAGTTCCATATTTGCTAGGCATCGTTATTTCTTAACTTGTGGCACAAAGAAATGGTTTGCCATGTTTCTGAGTAAGCAACTTGTAGGTGAAAAAAATAGTTAACTTGCTATACTTTTACAAAAAAAAAGGTATCCACTACTACTCCCACTGTTTCATCTAGAATTCCATGTTCACCATATGCACAGATGGAAGAGGCTTAAAATCTAAGAAATTGATCGTTGAAATTGGATCATCCATACTCTTGTCAAGTGATGTACTACAACTAGTTGGGAACTTTTACAGTTTGGCGCGCCATTGAAGCAGGGGTCTGCTACCTATTTGAATAACTAAACTCATCGTCTTCTCGATGGAGTTGAAGTGTGAAATAACACACTCCTTCCGTTCCAAACTGTAAGGGTTTTTGGCCCATATTTTCTCCATCTATGCTCACAACTTCACATGCATGTTGATGAACCTAGACATATATACAAAATACATACGTTGAATTGAATATTGCTTAAAGCTATTCAAAAGCCAGAACCCCTTAACAATTCGGAACGGACGGATTATCAAGAAAATAAACTTCAGCTGTGAAACAGAGAAGTAAACATATTTCTCTCTTGGGCTACCATTGAAGAGGTGAAAAAATCATAGTATTCACATATTTGCTTGTGGAGTAGAAGTGTAAAAAAACATCATAAATAAGCTTGCTAACTGTACCTGTATGTTATCACCACGAGGATGCTTCCTTGCTCCTTTCTCGGGAACATTGACTATCTAAGCATGTCAAAATTTCAAAAAGAAAATAAATAATACATCCATATAGAGACATGAAACAAGTTATACTTTTGTTTGACCAAAGATTGAAATGTCCCAATGAAGACTTAACTGGCTACATAGTCAAGATGGTATGGTACATATCTTAAGGCTAACACCTAACATTCACAGTTCAGATAACACAAACTGCATTATTGGCAGCCATATTTGGGGATTTTATGGCATTAGATCCTGCATCCTAATCATGGTTATCGATTGCACCCCTCATGACAAGTTGATAACAGAAAAACAAAAAGGCATGCAACGGTCAACACATCGAATTGCAACCAGGATAATTGAGTTACTTTCAGGTGGTGGTCGTAACTGAATAACTGCATACCCGATTTAACTAGATAATATCTGGTCCCTCACAACAGAAATGTTGCGAACCCTCAACCCAAACTCCCAAAGTTGATATATCAAGAGAAGCTCAGTGTTTGCAAGTCCTAATCAATTAATCGCAACCAGTCGAGCTCATCGGTCCCTTTGGGCCCGACTAGGGCCACCGAGGCGAATAGTTCGACTAGGTTTCTGGTCGTTTGATTAGTCGTTGGTAATCGCGATTAGTCGAACGATTAGATGTGTGTGTGTGTGTGTGTTCTAAATTGGGCTTTTCAGTAAACATTGGGCTCCCAATTTAGGCCTCGGTAGGGGTACCTAACCAGCCCAACCAAGCCTCCAAAGGCTAAGCACAAGGAAATTTTTCATGCCACCAGAATGCTTCATTCTCCTGGTTGAGCTTCAATCTCCTGCTCGAGCCATAGCAAAACACACGACACCACTGCTGCCACATTCCTTCCCCACCGCCGGATTCCCTGTTCCCACCTCCGTCAGTTCCTGTCCCTCCCTCTGTTAGGCTCAATTGCGCAAGCAGACACCGCCTGGAACTCCTTCAGGCACAGACAACTGAGGCTGAGCACCTGAGCAGTCGTCGCCATCAGCCCTCTTGAAGATGAGCTCCTGCTCCAACAGTGAGTACCTCTTCAATCTTCTTGCGTCCCTGCTTGATGAGTTGGTGTTGCTGCTCTGCGCCCCTGCCTGCCAGTGTTTCCTGGACATCTGTGTCCTAATTTGTTTTGCAGAGTCAGACAACCGTGTCTTTTTTTTTTTTTTGCCCAGTCAGACACCCGCACCCACATTGGCCTCCAACACCCGTGTCGGATTCCAAGTGCTACTTTGGTGTGTCCCAATAAACTCTGCCGAACTGGACACCCGCACCTGTGTAACAGCACTGCTTGTGCTTCTTCTTGCTGCTCTGCGCCTTGTTGCCTCTAGCCTCTGCTCAAAGTTGAACCTAGCTGTAATTCTATATATTACATATATGTCCTGAAAGATATGGACGACCAGGCTCAAATGGGCTTGATTGTTCAGTCTGGTAGACAACTAATCGCGAATTCACGGCTAGTTGCCTGGTTGGTCCCTATACGAATAGGGTCGACCAGATGACTTATAACCTAGGAGGAACTGGGTGGCTTTATAGTGAAGAATATAGACACCCACATTGTGTCAATGCGGATTTTATGAGGATTTGAACTTGGGAGATCCGGGCATATATCCACACCCTCGACCACCTGAGCTAGGCTCAATTCCTCTCCGATTTAGCCTCGATTTCTTTCAAAAGATATCATCCTAGAACAAGTATTTCGAATCGGGGGAGTATTTATACATTGAATATTCTAGATTTCAAGCGCAGAGACAGGTAATTTTTTTGCTCAGATTACAGAGGCATGTCAAATCAACTCGAATTGCAACTCAGTACGTCGTAACCAGGTCACTGGAAAGTTAATACATAATATGTCTTACCGTGCCTTCCAACATTTTCAGCAACGCCTGCTGAACACCTTCACCTGATACGTCTCTACTGATGTTAAGGCTCTCAGCCTGCGTGCCAGACCACAAACTAATTAATGTTCATACCAGGAGGGAAAGTCATAGACAAAGCTTGAGCGACATACCTTTTTTGTGATCTTATCAACTTCATCTATGTACACCATCCCTTGCTGTGCTGCTTGTACATTAAAATCTGCCACCTAGTTAATATCAAATAGAACAGCCAAAGCTTACTCGCAGTTCACAGATCAACTTGTTTCACTGCATGTGTGCAAGTCAAAAAGCGTACCGCGAGTAACTTGTATAATATAGATTCTACATCCTCTCCTACATACCCTGCCTGCAATAAGTTGAATGATTTTATCCTTAGTGTTGGAACAAAGTGGGTAGGATGGATAAAAGAAACTAAAAAAGGAAACACATGCAATAGCAAAAGGCAAGATACATAGTGTAAACACTCAACTCAATGTTGAAATAGAATAATGCGATACTTTATAATCACTTAATCAGTGCCTACATTTATGCAGAACTCATTAATAGCATACTTCTTGCAAACATATCATTGATGGATGCCTGCAGTACTGCTATAGAATAATGTTTGTTGCCTGATTTAACTATATGTAGTTATGCACTTTTCTCCTGAAGCAAAGTGAGGAAATACTTGCCTGGGTCAATGTTGTTGCATCAGCAATTACAAATGGTACATTCACAAAACGAGCTAATGTCTTTGCAAGTAAAGTTTTACCTGTGAAAGAAATGGATTATCAAAATAAAATACTGCCGAGTACCCTTTCTTTTTACAGACATTTTAGTTGATCCAATATAGTAGAAGACAGAGGTGACCAAAATGTAGTACAACTCTAAATGGTTGCAAATGCCTTACCAGATCCAGTAGGTCCCATTAACAGTACATTGCTTTTCTCTAGTTCGACATTGTCGTCGTCGTCAGCTTCCCCATCAAAACCACCCGGATCTGCTCCAGACCTACTTTTTAGCTTATATACCACATAATTAGTCACTGAAAGATATTTATGAATTCTAGTTTCTACTGGGTGCAGGAACGAATATCATTCACTATTCACAGAAAGACATAGCAAAAGCGAAACTGACCCCTTTTGTACAGATTGATGGTATATCCGTTTATAGTGGTTGTAAACTGCAACTGATAGTACCTGCAGGTTTAAAAAGCTACATCAGATCAGGACAAATTCACGCTAGTGTTCTCGTTTGAGTACCCAATACTGAGAACAAAGCAACCTACATTGTCATGAGAATTGGACTAAATAAATATGTGTGAACAAACTTTCACAATCGGTGGCCAATATACCTCAATTAACAGGTGTGAAGAAACTTAAATTTAGAAAATTCCTCTACTTAGGATTAGATCAAATGAAAGTTCAGACAGAACAGAAAATCAGATTATTCACCATTGTTTTACAGTATTAAAATGGAGCTCACATTTACAACTAAACATAACGAGTATAGCAAGCATATCGCAGCAGTCAGAGAGCTGGAAGGCCCAACAAAGTGAACCACTGTTCAAGGGCATTTCTGTGACTCTACTACAATTTTATAGCAGAGTCCACTTGCAAACAACCATTGCATCCAAAACCAGCATTACACACATTTCTTCCATTTCTGTCCACTAGTTGTTAAATACTCTATAATCCCAACTATAATCCAGAATCCAGTTGGAGAAAACTCTCATTTTTTTCTGAACAAAGAACAAGCCTTTGAAATGAAATTATACAGGAAAATGCATTTCCTTTATAACAATGAAGTTCGACAGCCAACAGTAAAATAGGAAAAAGAAGGGCCCTTAGCTCCAGTTACACTTCCTGATGGCCATTGTGGTCACAGATGACGGTGCACAAAAAGAACAGTAACCATGCTGAATAGCTGAAGTATCGATAGACATATAATTTGAGCCTATAGTTTCACTCTTGACTCTGAGCCCATCTCATTCAAGTTAACAAAGACTTGATTTTGTTCCGTACTGAAGCACAGTGGTCACAGTTATAAAGAATAAATTCTACTCGTACTCAAATTCTACTCCTAGTTGAGGATAAACAATCAAACTCAGCTGCAAAAGTCCGTAACATGAAGAGGTGTAGTCGCCAGAGATTAGAACACAGTTTGCACGAGCTGACCACAAAGCAGCAACAGGATGGCAACTCTAACCGTGAAACGTAACTAAAACAATGGCAGGGGCACGCATAAACAGTTAAAATTACATGAAATGGGTTTTTTTTTTCCACCTTCTTGGCTCTGTCCTGGCCGATCACATACTTGTCGAGACCCTTGCAAATCTCCTTGGGCGTGGGGAGATGCCTGCCGAGATTCGAACCACCCCACCCATGCTTCCCCGCACCCTCCTCACCACCGCTACCGCCGCCGGCAACGCGGACGACGTCAAGGTTGGGGTGGAACGGCGGGCCGGGCGGGACGTGCACGGCGACGCCGCCTCCGCCGTCGCCGTCGTCGCGCGACGAGGAGGTCGGCTGGATGGGCCCCCAGAAGGAGGGGTCCCTGGCCCTGGCGGCGGGGTGGTCGAGGAGGTCGGCCCGGACGCGGCCGATCTCGACGAAGGTGCCCTGGAGCGGCATGAGGCGGTGCGGGTGGAAGAAGTAGGCGCTGCGGCAGTTGGGGCAGAGGTTGACCGCCTGGTACCCGCCGGCGGCGGGCGGAAGGCCCCGGCGCGAGAAGAGGAGGTCGATGTGCTTGGAGCAGCGCGGGCAGTGGGCCTCCGCGCGGATGCGCCGCGGCTGGGGCTCGTCGGCGGAGGAGGACGAGCTGCCCCCGGAGCCCGAGGAGGAGGACTCCCACTTGCGCCGCTCCTGGACGCGCCGGTGCGGCGGCGGGGCGACGGCTCCGGCGGCCGCGGCCCCCGGGGAGCACTCGGCGGCGGTGAGGGTGGAGGCGGCGCGCGTGGCGGCGCCGGCGAGGCGACGCCACCGGAGGAGGCCGGACATGGTGGTGGATGAGTGGGTGCGGATTGATTGGGAGAGTCTAGAGAGAGAGAGAGGCGGAAACGGGAGAGAGAGAGAGTAGAGTGAGTGATATACAGTAGCAATTGTCGTGGGATTTTTGCGTGGTGTGGCTAGCGAATTTCTGGGCCGGCTTCTGTTTTCAGTGTCAGCTCTCGTGTACTCCTAGTAATTTTTAGTATGTGGTGGTCCGACGAGACGAACATGGATTCCGCGACGGTGGTCACTGAAAGCTGGGAGTCCACACTCCACAGTGCCTCGGGATTTTCTCCATACCGGGGCTTGTACTTCCTCTTTTGGTGGATGGGAGCTTCCTGGAATCTTTTTTTATCAATCGAATTCCAGACGGCCCAAAAGCGTGTTCCATCGAGGGAACAGAAAAGCTCCTATAAGGATTCATTCAAACAAAAAAGAGCTCCGATACATTATACTATTTCCTACCAAAACGTGTAGACAAATTTGTATTTTACGCTGCCGTGTTTTGACAGGTTTTGGATTGCACGCTAATTAAATGATACGTAGCACATTTCACTTCTGTACGAGCCTAACGAGACATATTGATGAGTTTATCCATTCTTGAGAATAGCAACGCCTAAGTAAAAATTCGGGACAAGCTCAAATACCCTATTCAAATTTTCTCAAATACAAAAATACATAGATAATTCGATGTCTGTCTTATGCTTGCAATGGGATGTTACGATCGTTTCTCTCTTAGTAGGCTTATCTATCTATATAAACTATATAAACACAATCCACCATGTCTCATTTAATGTATTTCTTTTAACATGCAAGCTATCCACGTCACCGTCCACTAAAGTTCTCTATTAATGTCTTTAGCCGATTTTCTGTGGCCAATAGAACTCATGCACGCAGACAAGTGAGTATATTCAATCATTCAAGAACCAATATCTCCCAATCACGATGAATATGTTATATGTTATCAGGAAAAAATCTACGTAACCCCCTCACTTTTGTAGAGTGGTCTACTTCACCCCATCACCTTCAAAACCGGTTATTTAACCCCCCCCCCACTTTTCCAAAACCGGACAAATCACCCCCCGGGCGGTTTTGGAGGGTGGTTTTGCTAGAAAAAGTCTACATAACCCCCCCCCCACCTTTGGAGCTTGGTCTACTTCACCCCCTCACCTTCAGAACCTATTATTTAACCCCCACACCTTTACAAAATCGGACAAATCATCCCCTGGGGTGGTTTTGTGGGGCAGTTTTGCTGACGTAGCGCTTCCAGGACCCACCTGTCAGCGCCACGTGTGCAAACCGCCGCGCCGCTCCCTCCTCTGCTCTCTCTCCCGCCGGCATAGCCCTCCCCCTCGCTTCCTGCCGCCGCTCCCGCTCGTCCCCTCTCCGCCGGCGCCGTTCCCCTTCTTGCTCCCTATTGGCGCCGCTCCGTCCTCGCTCTCCCGCAGGCGCATCTCTATGGTAGACGACCAGAAGGCGCTGGGGAGGAAGGGGCCTGCGGTGGGCGCGGAGGGGATGAGGGCCGCTGGCAGAGGAGCGGCGCGGCGGTTTGCACACGTGGCGCTGACAGGTGGGTCCTGGAAGCGCCACGTCAGCAAAACTGCCCACAAAACCACCCCAGGGGATGATTTGTCCGATTTTGCAAAGGTGAGGGGGTTAAATAACCGGTTCTGAAGGTGAGGGGGTGAAGTAGACTACCCTCCAAAGGTGGGGGGTTATGTAGACTTTTCCTAGCAAAACCACCCTTCAAAACCGCTCGGGGGGTGATTTGTCCGGTTTTGTTAAGGTGAGGGGGTTAAATATCCGGTTTTGAAGGCGAGGGGGTGAAGTAGACCACCCTCCAAAGGTGAGGGAGTTATGTAGACTTTTTCCTATGTTATCAAGTATAACGTTTTTAAAAATATTATTATACAATCACACAAATATTACTATCTTCAAATTTCATTCTAAAAATATTTTAAGAAATCTCGTAACAACGCGCAGGATATCATCCAGTTCACTAGATGATCCTGCCCGAGCAGTATCTTTCTCCAAGGAATCTTGATTTTGTAGGTCTACGAGGCATCGAAGTGTGTGGTGCATCGGATGTTTACGGTGTAACATTATAAACTTTTTCTTTGGAATCTAGAGAATATATACTAGGTCAGTTTCTTCGAACCGAATTATTCCATGGTCACAACGAATTGCCATATGAGCATATGAGTTCTTTTGGATTTGCGTTTCATTTTCGATCTACAGTGTCCAAAATGCCCTATCAGAGTCGACTTTGTCAATATGAAATTGTCATTTAGACACACCGCATCAACAAATACATGGGCAATTTGGCCACCATTTCTGTTTTCGAGGACATCACTGATGAGATATGAGATACCTGTGTAAAAAGGATGATATAACGCTCCTGGTAATCTTCCAGTAATAGTCTACCTTAACATTAGGCTGGAATGAATTGTCTTTTTGGAGGCTTAGACCGAGTTCAGCAGATCGTATAAATGGTCGTGTATAGTACAAAACGATATTATAACGACTACTGTTCATAGAAAGAGAAGTAATTGGAATAGTGGATAAAAGAGTATGATATACGATGCTGCTGGAGTGAGTCTTACCACTTACTATAAATATAACGTGTTTTGGACGAGTTTTGGTCTCATCCGTTGGATCGAGCGATCTAGCAGGCTAGCGGCTCACGAAGAGCGGACGGGCATCCGTATCCCGTTTCCAGGATAGGCTGCAGATGTCCACACGACCACTCGCCGCAGGCCACACAGGACGCGGCGATCCCTTGGCGACAGAGAGGCGTGCGCCACCGCCGGTCCGCCGCCATGCTGATCCCCGTTCAGTCGGCACCGGCGCCGCCGCTCTCCTCTCTCCACTCCCTGTCGTCCCACTACTTCCTCCTCCCCGCCCACTTCCTTCCCCCTGGCGGCGTTCGCCCCCCGCTCCGCCGCGGCGACCTCGCCATCCGCATGGGCGGCGGGCCGCGCACCTTCCCGGGCGGCGTGTCCAAGTGGCAGTGGAAGCGGATGCAGGCCAAGAAGGCGCGGCAGCTGCTCAAGGCGCGCCTCGCCCGCGAGCGCCAGCTCTACGAGATGCGCAAGCGCGCCGAGCTCCGCGACGCCGTCGCGCACCTCGAGCGGCCATGGGACCCTGACTCGTCCGCCGACGCCTCCGCCGTCGCTCCCAACCTGCTCTCCGTCGCGGCAGACGACCAGCTCAAAGCGCTCGCGGACCGCTTCCACCGCCCCGGCGGCGTCGACCTGTGGAACGACCGCGACGGGCCGCGGGTCTTCGCGTCCCCGGCCACCGGAGCGGCCTCCGCCAGGTTCTTCCCCAAGAACGCCGTCTACAGTATCCAGCCGTACGCGCTCGCCAGCGACGGCGGAGAGGCGAGCGCGCCGCGGGCACGCGGGAACGCCTTAGACCCGCTGCTGCTTGGGCGTGGAGACGGCGGCACGCAAGGTGTTCGTGAGAATGCTGCCGAGAAGGAAGCGTACGGTTGCATTGCTGACGGTGAGCCTGCGGTGGAGCTCATGGAACGGGATGGAACATGGGAGCCGGTGAATGCCTTGGGCGATGCCGACGACAGCACTGCTGGCGACTGGACCTCGGATGGTGACGATGACGGCAGCGTTGTTACTTCCGAATCAGAGGGCACGGGAGATGTTGGTACTTGGCACGAGCGACGAGCCATGGTTAGGAGAGATGGAACAAGAGAGGGACACGCCATGGTTAGGAGAGATGGAAGGATCAATGGTGTGGCAAGACGGGAAGCGGCAGGTGCAATGGCTGCCGGCAGAAATGGTGACAGAGGTTGGAATGGTGACTCGGAACAAGCAAGGGACGGCCATCCTGGACGAAGATGGCAGGAAAGAAGTAGCGGTGCAAGTCCAAGGAAGCTTGCGGGCGGGAGATGGGGTGACTCGAAGACTGCAGCGAGCGCTCATGTCAGCCAAAGGGGCCGAACAGGTGCTGGTTCCTTCTCTGACTCTGAGGTGATCCGCGGTGGCTCTGAGCCAAAATGGAGAACAAGGAACAGGGACGACATGAAGAATGGCGCGGGCAGGGCAGATGCTCCTAGAAAGGAATGGATGGGTGATGGGTTTGATTCAGATTCAGACAGTGCAAGAGGCAGGAAACTGGAGCCAAGATGGGGAGCCAGAAATAAGTTGAATGGAAGAGGCCATTCTGAAGGAAGATCAAAACCGAAATACAGTGCTGATGCCAGCGATGGAAGACGCCAGTTTAGTGGTGGCTTTGCGGAGGACCTGGATGTACCAACATGGAAGCCGAGAAGAATGGACCGATCTAGGAACAGCAACGGTGGCAGAGACGATGACAACATGGGTGGAGGATACAGGCGTGGTGATAATGGAGGGGCAGGACGGATACGGGCAAATCCCAGGAACAACAGGGAAGATGGTGGACATAGCACGAGAAGGAATACTGGACGTCAAAACTGGGGAGACGAATACTCACTACGGCCAACATCCGAATTGCGCGGCTCTTGGTCAGGGAAGGGATTCGATGGATTATAGCCACAACAGAGATATACTGATGTGATCTCCTTCTGCTAACTTTTTTTTGTTGTAAAACACTGTTCAGATATAATGTACTGATATTAGCATGTGCTATACAAGATGCGATCATCGACGAGAAAGCTTATTTTGCTGCAATGCTGGCCATATCCTCCAGACCATTACCACTTAATGAACAGCTCAGCCAAGATAAACGGAAACGGCCAAATTCAAGAGTAGCCACGTAGGCAACACATCAAAAATCAAACACGCACATAAATGATTACCAGGATTTGAGAATTACAAGAATATTGTCAGATCCAGATACCAAGTATCTTGCACAAGGTTCCAAGACACTAGTTGGACCAGTGGGCGAGTTTCCCTGGTCACAGATTACAATATGGTCATGGCTGACCTTATGAGCTCAAATAAACTGGAAAAAGATCAACACCACCAGTATATAGCAAAGTTTGCTCCAGCTACTTTACCTGCAAACATATAATATCCCCAATTAATCTCGGAAATATTAAGCAGTGGAATGAGTATTGGATTATGATGGAAACCTAAAGCAAGACAATACTTTTATTTTGGCTACCAATCATGCATAGAAATGTCAGAAGAAAAAGGTATTCACTACTCACAACCAATAGGTCTAATTCTTTGATTTCCACTAGCAGAGATGTGCAGTGAATTTTCAACTAAGCCCTAGTATAATAATAAAAGCAAACACCCTTAAAACTAATATACCTGTATCTGAAAGTCAGTGGCATAATATAACCAATGAAATTTCAACCAACTTAGACATTTCTTACATATCCCGGGACTTCTAATCTTGATACATTTGTACATAATATTTCCACCTAATCTGCTAACTGATGCTCCTTATTTCACAAGAAAATACCAAGAGGACAATGTAAATTGACATAAACTGAATATCCTTAAGTTAATCTGAGAAGGAGAAAAGCACCACTTTAACAGTAGTAGTCATCATTAAGGAGAAATGTGTAATGACTAACATATCAATTATGTGAAATAGGTCTCGTTTATCATTTAAGTTTATTCGGGGAATACAACTAAGGTTCAAAGAGTAATGTCATATGGAACTAGAAAAGCACACATGATCCAGGATAGGTCTATAATAAATATATCATGTCAAATGAGTTCGTGTTGACCAATATGTGTGTTGACTATTCAAAAATTTGAAACATATCTAACAAAACATGTAATTTGGAAAGAATTAGTTATTCCTTTATATGCTAGGAAAATACCAAGCGCCAGTTTGACAGTGGTTAGAAAACTGTTTATCAGAACTCAGAAGACCTAACTAAAGATGAATGTACTTGGTTATTGTGCCAGCTATACGCTGATCGATAAACCCAAAAGACATCTCTACACTTCAAGCAGTTCCACAGTAATAAACTTCTTTACAAAATTTAGGTCATATGTCTGATTAAGATCATACCATGTATATGCACTTTACACAAGGTTTCAACATATTAACCCATGCCTATGATCATCCATTTCACAAATAATTTTGGCAGTTCATCAAATGCACATTAATAGAAATGTAAATTTAATTGGCTGGAACATAAATATTGGGCAAGGAAACTTAAATTAGTTCAGAATCGATGGCCTTGATGCCACAGTAATAAGTCGGCAGATTACTCACAACCAGTGGAGAAGAAAAATGCTTATAGGCTGCCAAGTGGTTTTTCATTTCTGTAGCGTCTGAGTGTCTTACATGTGTCAACTGGTCTAACAACCCCACACATAGCTATCATGTTTTGTGGCTCACAGGTCCCCCATTAGAATGTCAATATATGCCATTCAACAGAGATGAATGCATACAGAACATTTTGAAGGTGAGAGACGCGTTCTGGTGCTAAAGCTTTGGGGGAACATCATTCACGCAGAGCCTAATCGCTTCAGTTTAATCAATACAGGGCTGTGGTAGGCGGAATACAGTCTAAAGGAAACGATCAGTATAACGCAACCCCGAAAGGACCAGATCTACATGGACAAACCCTATCAAATCCTCCAAATGGATGGTCAAATCCAAGCCTGAACAAACAAGCTCATTTCGCTGGAGAACAAGGGGGGCCTGGGTGGGGCTTACCTTGGGGTCACAGATCCCGGCAGGTGACCTAGTGGTGGTGGTCGCTGGAGGGGCGGTGGAGCCGGTTGTAGGCGGCCTCGCCGACGAGGTAGATCCCGAAGGCGACGATGGCTATGCCGAGCCCCGGTGTGGCGTGGCGCAACTGGTTCCCCACCATCGGGTGCTTCCTCCACTCGTCCCTCCGCCGGAAGAACTCCCCCGTCGCGTTCAGCCCCTTCCCTCCGCTCGCCATCACCTCCGCCGCACTCTCTCTCTCTCTCTCTCTCTCTCCTATTCTCTCTCTTCGGAGTGTTCGAGAGGCAGCAAGCCGAAGATAGGGCAGCCACGCGTACAATGACCCAAGCCCATGTGATATATGCGGCCCACCAGTCACAACTTGGGCTCACTCGGCCCAAACTCTGCAGCTGTGCTTGCGACTTGCGAGCCTGCGAAGAGCGAGCGCGAGCTTCTCTGCTTCTAGTCCAGGCCTTCAGCTCTATCTCATGGCGACGGCGACCTCGTCGGCGACGCTACTCCCGAAGCCCGCAACCCCAGCCCTGTCAGCTCCTTCCCTCCATACCCCGACACCCAGGTCCAGGCGACAGAGAGCCACCCCCAAACAACACGACCAACATGTCGACGGCAAGTGGAGGCGGCAGCCGGGCGGCCCGCCCCGGCGCGGCGGGGGAGCCAAGAGGCGCCTGCGCGGCCTCGTCCAGCGCGGGGAGATCGACGGCGCGCTCGCACTCGTCGATTCCATGTCCTCCGGCGGCGGCGGGGAGCGCCCGCCCGTCGTCCCCTGCAACATGCTCATCAAGCGGCTGTGCTCGGGCGGCCGCCTCGCCGACGCGGAGCGCGTGCTCGCGGCGCTCGGCGCCTCCGCCACCGTCGTCACCTACAACACCATGGTCAACGGGTACTGCCGCGCCGGCCGGATCGACGACGCGCGCCGCCTCATCGGCGGCATGCCGTTCCCGCCGGACGCGTTCACGTTCAACCCGCTCATCCGCGCGCTCTGCGTCCGCGGGCGCGTCCCCGACGCCCTCGCGGTGTTGGACGATATGCTCCACCGGGGGTGCTCCCCTAGCGTCGTCACCTACAGCATCCTCCTCGACGCCGCCTGCAAGGCGAGCGGCTACAGGCACGCCGTGGTGCTCCTTGACGAGATGCGCGCCAGGGGCTGCGAGCCCGACGTCGTCACGTACAATGTCCTCATCAATGCCATGTGCAACGAGGGCGACGTCGATGAGGCTCTCGGTGTCTTGAGCCGCTTGCCTTCCCATGGATGCAGACCTGATGCTGTCACCTACACACCCGTGTTGAAAAGTTTGTGTGGCTCTGAACGGTGGAGGGAGGTTGAGAAGCTCTTGGCTGAGATGGCCCGCAACAGGTGTGCCCCCGATGAAGTGACATTCAACACAATAGTAGCTTCTCTGTGTCAGAAAGGGTTAGTTGATCGTGCTGTTACAGTCGTTGATCGTATGTGGTCAGAGCATGGATGCGTCCCAGATATCGTCACGTACAGCAGTATTCTTGATGGTTTGTGCGATGAAGGCCGTGTTGATGACGCTGTCGAATTGCTAAGCAGACTTCAATCCTACGGGTGCAAGCCTGATACGATTGCATATACCACAGTTTTGAAGGGCCTGTGCAGCGTAGAGCGGTGGGAGGATGCTGAGGAGCTCATGGCTGAGATGGTCTTCTGTGATTGTCCCCCTGATGAAGTGACATTCAACACAATAATTGCTTCTCTATGTCAGAAAGGGCTGGTTGATCGTGCAATCAAAGTTGTTGAACAAATGCCAGAGAATGGGTGCAACCCGGATATTGTCACCTACAACTGTATCATTGATGGTTTGTGCAACGAAAGGTGTCTCGATGACGCCATGGAATTGTTGAGCAATCTGCGGTCCTGTGGGTGCCAGCCTGATATAGTTACCTATAACACTGTATTGAAGGGCTTGTGTAGCGTTGATAGGTGGGAGGATGCTGAGCAGCTCATGGTTGATATGATGCACAAAAATTGCCCTCCAGATGAAATGACATTCAACACAGTAATCACTTCTTTATGCCAGAAAGGATTAATTCTACAAGCAATTGATACTCTGAAGATAATGGCTGAGAATGGTTGCATTCCAAACTCAACTACCTATAACATAGTAGTTGATGCGCTTCTGAAGGCTGGAAAGGCTCAACTAGCGTTTGAGCTGCTGAGTGGCATGACAAATGGTACTCCGGATTCGGTCACTTACAATACATTAATTTCCAATGCTGCCAAGGCTGGTAAAATGGAGGAAGCTCTTGATTTGTTGAGTGTGATGGTCTCTAACGGCCTTTTGCCAGATACAGATACTTACAAGTCTTTAGCTTATGCTATCTGTAGAGATGATGGAGCTGACAGGGCAATTGGAATGCTCTGCAGAGTGAAGGATATGGGCTTATCACCTGACACTACATTCTATAATGCTATAATTCTTGGTCTTTGTCAAAATAGGAGAACAGATCTTGCCATTGATTGCTTTGATCATATGTTCTCCAGTGGCTGCATGCCTGATGAATCAACCTACATTACTCTCCTTGAGGCTCTTGCTTATGAGGGTCTTTCGGACGAGGCAAAACAACTTCTAGGTGATTTGTGTTCTCGAGGAGTATTAGATAAGAGCTTGATTGAGGAAGAAAGTGGCTATTCGTAGACTGAACATGGATGTTAACCATACTGTGATTAAGGTAAATAATGGCCTTGCTTACACTGGTCCATAGTGCTGAAATGCTTGGTTCGGACCCTGTCTAGTCATGATGGATTGTGTATACTTTGTACAATTGGGACGTGTTCCTTACTTTCACATATACACTTTGTAGCTTAGGTTCAAAAATTTCATGCATAAAGTTGTTAGCTTGTTATCCATCTTCAACCTTTCATAGTACCACTCAGTTCTCCCATCCAACAGGTTGCACAGCGTACCAATAGCTGTTCCAAATTTTGTCCTAATGCAGTCCTGATACTTGTAACAATATGCTAATTGAACAGTTTTTTGCCTTTCCTACTGTTCTTTCAAGTGCTTCTGTCTGTAATTTGGCCTAATGTTTCATCTAATTTCTCCTAGAAGTCCGGTCTTCCTTGTGCCTTATCTGGGTCTTAGCGGAAGTGTTAGGGCGCCAGAAGACATCATCCGTTTTCTGCTGGAGCAGGAATGTTTGGAGATCAGTCTTAGGTGGCATGCGCAACTCATATACCCTTTCCACCAGCGATCTGTGCAAATAAGTGTACAAAATAGGCAATACAGAGCGGGGTTTGAAATAAAGACAGTGGGATGGACAGTTTGTTTGAGATAGCCTGAAAATATTCAGGAGTATGTATTTTCAAACCCAGTTTGTTTTCAGGCATACAGAGAAGAGCGTGTTTAACTAACACAGTTTGTTTTGGAATATGCTCCGTATGTTCTTAAAAAAAAAAGGAGAGTGTTAGGACTCGGCCTTTGTATTGGTTGGTTAATTTGCTCTTCTCGATGAAGTTAAAAAGAAAAGGAGAGGATTGAACAGGGGTATCTCTCCTTTTTTTTTTAGAAGAGAGGAATTTGAGAAAGGAGATGCTATGTGAGATCTAGTAGAGCTACTGCATCTCCTATATTACAAAAGTTTAGGGATAGAAGAGAAAGGGTATCTAATGAAGCTGCTTATCATCAGAGTTTTCAATAGGAGGATAGCTTCGCCTGTTCGCTGTAATAACATCATCAGATCAGGAGACAAACAGAAGGAAATTATCATCATACACACTAACCCCGCACTTAATTACTGGACATGAGAGTTTTCAAACTACAGCAGTCCATCTCACACGACGATGACAGCAGTTAGCCCTGCTAACATAACACCACATCACCACTAGCTACCATGTCCATTACCAGTTTTTACAACATCATCACAAGAGACAAATACAACAGCCGGCGCATGCGCCGGTCCGCTAAACAGGTGAAGTTCTAACGACAACACTTCACTCCTAACGATTCTAAACGCGTCCGTCAGTAGCGAGCGCGTCCCATCCCAGGGCTCTGTCATTCCCGGCTCCGCTTGCTGCTGCAGCTGGGACATTTATACTGCTTGATGTGCTCTGCCTTCGCAGGAGTGATGCGGACACACTTGCCGTGGAACCACTTCTCGCAGACGTCACAGCAGATCCAGAACTCGCCGTTCGCGTAGCTCTCACCACAGGACCCACACAGGTATGCCTGGTCCTCCTCCTCTGCATCCTCACGGCCGCTATCCTCCTCGTCCTTTGGGTGGGCTGGCTTCACGGGCTTACTGTTAGAGTTGGTCTGTTTTGATGGCTGAAAGAGAAGGCAGGACAAATGAGCGAGGGGTTGTCAACAGCATTACTGCTTTAGCAAGATGGAATGCATATGGCAAGCAGCACATATACTTACTTTTGGGCCACACAAACACACACAAAAGGCATTACTTACCTTAGAATTAGATTTGCTGCTTTTGCTGCTGCCATTGGGGGCTTTTGATTGCTTCTTAGCAGCCCCCGTCACAACTTCATAAACAGTGGGCAGGTTATTAATCATGGTGAAGAGTCTTCTCCTGAAATCGAAATGCCACCAATGGATTATCATCTCCTGATCTTCAATAACTACCTAATATTTGTTGCTACAAAAATGATAACAGTTGGAATGTTGATACATCAGCTACACTGGAATCCATGGAACCTAAGCTAACAACTGCAAGACCAGCAGGTAATTCTATTTAAAAGCACGAAATTGAGTTCAAACCTTAATCAGTTAAAGCTCACACCACTATAATTCAAGTTAGTAAAGAAAAAAAGTTGATAAAATAAGTAATTACTCCGTATTACATATTTGGTGAAAATCTCCACATGAACACATAATAAATGTCTACATATCTTTTCTTTAAATCACATTTTTTTTCTGACGAGAAGAGATAAGTAGGATTGTCATGAGCCAAAGAATGGCAGATAGATAGCTACAGACATAAATGGAAAAAGAAATAGGGATAACTAATTAAGGGAACATCCTCTCTTCAACTAAAAATGTGACATCCCACTACAACTGTGGTATAATGGCTGAGAGCCTTCCACCGAACATAGCCATAAATTCCCCTCCGTAGCTCTCAACTCTCTCCTTCCCTACATCATCCACCTAACATAGCCTTAAATACATCCCCCCCCCCCCTAGCTCTCAACTCTCTCCTTCCCTACATCATTTTCCAAACACAAAAGCACAACACTCTTCCCCACAAAGCCCACTGATTGCTGGTCCCTCCCCAGTCTCCAGTCTCCACGACAGTCACTGGTACCTCCACACCCTGTGGAACCTGAATCTGCATATCCCCTGACAGTGGCCAGAGTACTAGAAGCTCTGCCTCCTACCACCTGCTTTACCCACTGACGCTCCCATACTATGGCATAAGAACAATAATACATTTTTCCATATTTTGTATCAAGAAAAAATGTTTTTGGTGAAAAAGAGGGAAATAATTTAGATGTGATCAAAGACATTTGAGCTCAATAGCTCAATAAAAAAGTATGAAAGGGAAAATCAGGTTCGATCTAGGGGTGAATAAAAGCCAAAAAAAGAAGATGAATTAAACCTTTGCAATGAAAACAGAACACAAACCTGGAATCTTTATCGAATCCGAAGCGAGCTCCAAAGTAAAATGCAACAGACAGGAGCCACGCATCACTATGAACTGCAACCAGAGACAACCAATCTTTTTCGACCATTCCATCACGAGCAAAGTTTATCCCCAGTGCTGGTTCTGGAAGTTCGGGAGGTACTTCCTCAGCTGGCAGAGTGACCTCCCAAGTCTCATTTGGCAACCCATAAAGACACAAGTTCTCTTTCTCTGGAAAAAGAGGGATAACATTGTTATCAAGAAGACAAAATGGAGGAAATGGAATCTGATGTGTTCAAGTCACCAGTTATGGTGTATTACTGAACAACAGTACACAGCAGGGCATGGATGCTTTTCGAAATGTTTAATTAAGTAAAACAGATACTGCAAAGATGACTGGAAGCCACTTTATTACTCATAACTGTTTTGCATGAATGTTCGTCAGGATTAGCTATAGACATTGGGCAATGTTATGCCGGTCACCAGTGATGTCTGCATCTGACTTTTATCTTGCCTCCGCTTCTTCCTACAATTTGTAATTCCTTCTACTAACACATATGATCCTTCTCATTCCTCTTTTCATTCACAGAAGGGCAACCTGGAAAAACCAGGTTACATGGTGTATCAAGTCAAAGGCACTAGCTCAATTTTCTATAGTTTTAACCAGATTTCAAAGCTGGCCGAAGTAGCAACAGTACTGTAGATCCAAAACGACATCTATGTTAGGTTTGAGCAAACAGTTCTGTGGCAATTAATCAGTAACATGACACAGCCATGATTCGCATTCCACTGAGGCTGCACTTTCAGAACATACTGATATACGCCAGCCAGAGTTGAATGATTATGTGGTCCATCAATTGACACTGTCCTTTGATTGGTCAGTCCCCTCTATTATGTGAAGTAAATTATTTGTTATTTTTCTCCCAACCATTACGCATGTGAACAGCAAAGCAAATGACCGCAGGGGGTTAGATTACCAAAAACTTTTGACATTTCCCAAGCACTTCCTTTAAACTGATGTGCTCGCTCGATTCTTTCCAAGTTCCTTTAGCTTAAGGGCTCGGAATTGATGATCTAAACACACTGGTGGGAGGAATCAAATTACCAAACAAGCGTGGCAATCACACTGAAACCTACATATCCCAGACAAGTTAAGGATTAACCAGAGCAACTATTTGTCCTTAAGAATCCGACGAAGTCCGAAACGGCAACCGGATCGAGCTCCCTAAACAAAGGCGGGATCGATATATAGCAAAAGGCGAAGCCCAGCTCGAAGATACGGGCAGCACAGGCGGAAGGAAAAAAAAAACGGAAACCAAGTCGGGCGCCTCACCTGGGTCGCACTGCCGGTAGAACTTCTCCACATCTGCGCGCACCACGGAAGAAGCTATAGCGTCAGAGAGGCACCCACGAAACCCAACAAGGTCAAAGCGGATGAAGGTAGAAAAAGGCGTGAGGCTAAGGCCGACCCGTGGTGAGCGCCTTGACGATGCCCGCGCGGCGCGCGCGGAAGTCGCGGAAGACGTCCTCGGGGGAGCGCGTGTGGTGGTGCAGTCCCGCAGCCCCCGCCGCAGCGCTGCCTCCGTCGGCGTCCATCGCCGGCCACCGCGTCCCACGGCTAGGGTTTGGGGGAAGCGAGGGCGGCAGCAGCGGTGGTGGTGGACTGGTTAGTGGAGGGGGAGCGGCAGGAGAGGATTAGAGAGAGGCGCAAAAGCCGCGGCGGAAGGCCTGCGAGAATTGGAGGATTTCGGAGGGGGGCGATTTGGGAAAATCGGAGACCACGAGGTGCCCGTTCGAAAAGGGATTTCCACCCCGCACTCGGCTTTCAAGAGAGGGGAGTAAAGGATAGTGGGCCCGTGAAACTGGGCTCGGCTTTCGGCGGTCTCGGCGCGCTCCAGGGCTCTAGGCAGGGGCCCACTTGGCAGACCAGGACTGGCGGACTGACGACGTCATTGGGCCGGGCTTTCTCGCCTAATCTTCTCCTCCCGTCGCTCTCGGTCTCGGACTCAGCGAACCACGACAATCGTGACTGCAGACAGCAGATGGCGGAGGCGGAGGCGACAGCGGGGCGGCCGAGGCTGTACTCCTACTGGCGCAGCTCAAGCTCCCACCGTGTCCGCATCGCTCTCAATCTCAAAGGTGCGTGCTGCTCGGCCACCGCTGAATCAGGCCATCGTCTCTTGGGCGGGCTGCGACACTATTGGGTTGGGTGGATTCGATGTTCGCTCGCTTGACCACTGCTTCTTTCTGCAGGTGTGGAGTACGAGTACAAGGCCGTGAATCTTCTCAAGGGCGAGCAGTCTGATCCAGGTGGGTTGGTATTACCTGCGCTGCACGGCCGCACTACCTTATGCAGCTATATATGCTACAAGTCTACAGCTGCTTGAATGTAGAGTTAGGTCGCCGAACCCTTGACGGCCTTTTGGAAGTGCATTGCAGGGAGGTCTTAGCGTGGTCGGTGATATGTACAGCAACGATTTCAATTGTTCTAGTAGCGCTTTTCGTAACACAAAGCTGGACAGGCTAGATTATGCAGGGAGTCTTGTTTGGAAGTCACTAATAGGTTTGTTTTTGTGGGAAACAGAATTTGAGAAACTTAATCCTATGAAGTTTGTCCCTGCGTTGGCTGATGGAAATGACGTGATTGGTGATTCCTATGCCATAGCATTGGCAAGTATTGAGGTCTTCAGTTTATTGTCTCAGTGTCTCGGTTATCACTTGACATCTGTTCCTTTGTGTCTATGCAGTATTTGGAGGACAAGTACCCCGAGCCTCCTCTTCTACCTCATGACCTTTTAAAGAAGGCTTTGAATCACCAGGTAACAATAGGTTCTGCAACTCTCTTTTTCATGGTTGCGACACGTATTGTTCATAATAATCTAGATGCGCCATCTGTGACGAAATTTTAGTTTGGCATTGTGCAAAATTGTTCCAACAGGGTATTATGAAGTGTTATGTAACAATTATGAGATTTGTTTACTTGTTGTTTTTTTGGATTTTTCCTGCCTTTCTGAAAGACTTTGCTTCTTTTATACTCGAATCCAAATCTTTTAAAAAAACTGCACCCCGTCATCTGCAAATTCATCTTCTAAGGCAAAGGCGAAGCCTCTGAGTAAGTAGCACAACAAAAGGGACAACAAGGGAATGGTTAATTAGCTTACTTCAAATGCAGATACGGTAAAACACTGTTCGCTGTGAGCCTACATGTAGGGTCGGAACTAGGGTCACATGTTAGTGATGAAATGGATGGTATTTTCCAATCCATTGTAATGGTCTCGTACAATCTTGCCCAAAATAACATGACTGCTGACGCTGAGCAGGTGGAATTTGAGAATAGGACATTGTTAAAATAGTAATCCAGCATTTTGCGGACAAACATAGAAAAGTGTATTGCACAATAATTAGGCAATTTGGTTGCTAGTTGCTCTTTTTGGGCGTTTCATGCCTTTCATAAAAAAAGTTCACTTCTTTTGTATTCCAATCCAAAGCCATGAGAAAACTGCACCCTTTCATATGCAAATTATCTTATGAGCTAATACAGTCAAATAAGTAGATTAACAAAGTGGAGTAATTCATTAGCTTCATACAATTGCAGATATGAATAAATCAATAAATATTGTTCATCACAAACCTACTTATGGGGTTAGTGCCAAATGCTAGTGATGCAATGGATGGTAATTTCCAACCCACTATAATGGTATCAGAGCATCAGACAATCTTGCACAAAAGGAAATGAGTGCTAAATGAAAATGCATATTTCATAGTGCCGTGACAGTTGCTGCTGAGCACGCAGAAATACAGAATAGGAAATCGTTAGTTCTGAACGTGTGTAACATCACACTTGAATTTCATTTAGGCCTGTGCTCAACATGTATGGCGGTGGATAAGGAATCAACAAACAATCTAAGCAGCTAAGGGATAGCAAATGCTAGAGTTAATGCATAAGTAAAACAATTGCTGCTGGGGTTATTGGAGTCCATCCATCTGTATGTGGTTTCTTCAGGTTTGCCACATGCCAATGTTGTTTTCATTGATAGCGGGCACCACACAGGCTGTTTCAGCGAAAGCAGGTGCAGGTGTGCAGCACAGGATACCATGAAATTCAAGTGCATGATATTATACATGTTCAGAACTAACACTTCTTGCTCTGTATTTCCACACACTCTCCTTCAACAGGCGTGTCACTTCGAAATAGGCATTTTCATTTAACACTCATTTCCTTTGGGTAAAATTAGCCAATACCACTACAGTGGGTTGGAAATTATCATCAGCACAAACCTATATAGTAAGCAGGGTGCCAAGTTCTAGCGATAATCTGGAATAACATGTATTGTATGCTTTTTTTCTTGGTCACCAGCTCATCATGCTTAACGTGATTTTTTCTATCTTTCTATGGCAGATTGCGAGCATTGTAGCTTCTGGTATTCAACCCCTCCACAACGTCACAGTGTTGGTAAGTTCCCGACCTGCATTGTGCAATTATGCAATTTGTTCGGTACACATCGATCCTGTATTGGGACAACTTCTTTTTTGCAAAGTAAAATATATTGTACAGTTCGTTTAAAGAACAAAAACTACTGTGCAGGGACATTACATAATCCATTGCCTATCTATGTGCAGAGGTTTATTGACCAAAAGGTTGGTGCTGGAGAGAGTGTCTCATGGACCCAACAACAAATCGAGAGAGGCTTCACAGGTTGTATTCACAGACATAACTGTTATTCACTGATTGAAGTAACTAATACTTTTGCTGCATTACTTCATCAAGCAAAATTTGCTTCAAGAAAACATTGCTCACCTTGCAGTCCTGTTGTATTACATCATTATAAAAACTGACTCATAGTTCTTTTAGTTTAGATATTGAACATATTGCCGCTAGCATTCTTTTTCTTATCCGTGTCTCTTGTGCTTGTTTGCTATTCTGTAATGTGCTCACTTTCCCTAATGGTTTAGCTATTGAGAACCTGATACAACTAAAAGGCTGTGCGGGGAAGTATGCAACAGGAGATGAAGTCCAACTGGTAGGTTTGCTTCCCTGACACACTCTCGTTTTCTTTTTTTAAGGTGCACAAGCATATCAAGATTCAGCCTTCTTAATCTTTTATGAACAATTATTCTAAAGATTTGTAGGTTAGAGGAGATAAAGTTAGTGCTATTGGATTTATATTTAAAATACATTTACATAATGCCAGTTTTTGGTCATGACTATTATAGCATAAGATATATTAATGGTCAAAGTATGGACTTGGAGACTGCAAAGGTCAACCACATCTTGTAGTTAGTGAATTGTCCCTTGAACTGTTTCCATAGTGGAACTGGTATTGTATTGATGATGTGACCTAGGTGTTCTTTTGGCATTCCTGCACTCTTTGTGATGTGTGCCTGGAGGAAAAAAAAACCGAAGCATCCGCAGTTTTGCTCTATCCTAAGATAACTATTTTTTTATGTCGGTGACACGTCCAGGGCAGCCCACCTTCGGGGTGTTTATCGGCCTGTGCACGAGAAACTTCTTAGTGCAATGCCGTGGGGGCGGTCTTTCCCCCCGCAGATTAAGTTATTAGCTATTTTTTATGGTTTTCTGAAAGATTGATATGTCAATGTTTCTCCAATCATTCTAAAGGAGAGGGTATGTGAATATGGGCTATCAACTCTTAAAACGAAGATATGTATAATGTTAGAACCTATATAATGCCCGTTGTGTAAAGTTGTAGACTCTGAAACTATAAATTCCTGATAGAATAGTGCAGTATGATACAGATTCCTGGTATTCATGCAGAATTAAAACCAAAATCTTCTTTTTTTGGCGAAAACCCATTATTTTCTAACTTGACCTTTCATAGGAATGCTGACAAACACTGAATCTATTGCCAATATACCATCTACCAGTTGATTCAGTTGTCTTTTGATTTCTTTACATGCAGGCAGATGTATTTCTTGCGCCCCAGATCTATGCGGCCATTGAGCGCACTAAAATTGACATGGTACTGTCTTTCTATTTTCTTGTTATATGAATTTAAATCACCGTGTCCACCTTTTCAATCATAGAACTGCTAATAAAACGTGCTTCTTTGCCACAGTCAAATTATCCCACTCTTGCCAGGCTTCACTCTGAGTACATGTCACACCCTGCATTCCAAGCAGCGCTCCCGGACAAGCAACCGGATGCCCCTTCCTCTTCTTAGGAACTGCACTGCTTGCTCCGTCAGCCTACTATATTTGTTCATCTAAATCAGGGGCGGATTCAGGAAAAATAAATAGGGGGCTGATACGTGAGCGCCAGACCAATATAAGTTCACTGTATGCCCCATAGAAGACCACCATAGTACAGTAGTTTAAAGACTCTGAATATAGATTTTTGAGTTGCTCCAGTTACGCTGTAAGGTTAACTCCAAATGTGGTCAATATAGAATAAGCACCGAATTCCCTGCGCGAAGTGCAAATAATTTTTTGGTTTCAAAGGCTATCGTCATAAAACATGGTTGCACGGTTCTGGTCGTCTTCAGTTACATGTTACTTCTGCTTAGTTAGGTGTAGAATTTTGCCCGTGCATGCATTATTATTAGTTTTGATAATTACATGCGTAGATAATTGGCAGGAAGCATGAGACTACAGACTAGCATGTCAAATTAGAATCTTACTACTTAGTGGAGACTGTTTTTTGATCATTTATTCATTCATGAGACATATAAAAAAGAAAGAAAATGTAAAAATTCTTTAAAAAATCGAAGCTATTGGAGACTTTCTTGGAGCATTTATTTACGAGATGCATAAGACACGATGAATCATAGAAATTGTTACAAAAAAACTAGAAACATTTTGCCACCAATTCTGGAGAGTACAATTATTGGGTACATGTATTCTCTTAAAACTTTACCCACCGCGTTCACTATTCAGAAAAATAGTCTAAAGTAGCTCTAAATTTGAATCACTTTCCCATTATGAAAAAAGGAAAACGAAAAAAATCCTCCAAATCTTCACATTAACTTACCCTTTTATGCTATTATATATGAGAAAAAAAAATCTAAAGTAGCCCTTAAATTGCATCTTAGTTACCTATATATCTATCTCTAAAAAGGTAAAGTAAGTCACTCAACATGACGAGCTTTATCTCCCAAGTAAAAAAATTCATAGCAAAAGTTAATGATACACTAGTCAATGGGCAATCAACGCTAATCTTGTCATGATTTCCTAATTATAAATATATAAGTAAAAATTTAAAATATGTTAATGAACCATATGAATTAACAATAAAATAGACTAACTGTTCCTAATACACATTAATCTTGACATGATATAATCACTAAATAACGACATACCAAACTAAATATCACCAATCAAATACTTATGATTAAGGTTAGTGAAGGTGAATGGCCTCGTCCGTCAAACTTTGCTGGCCCATCCAGTATCTTGCAAAAATATCCTCCTGACACAAATGACTATATCCACCTGGGCCTGTTTCCCCAACGCCACCTATCTTTTAATCAAACACATCCAATTGTAGGCTAAAAATCTCTCTTCCAACCAACTAAACACACTCGGTATGTTTACTGTTTAAGAACTTCAATTCTCCTAGGGAATAGGGATAGAGGGCATGCTTAGTTGGATGCCTTTTTTGCCATGCCAAACTTAATTCAAAATTGACCACATTTGACTTTATATTAAAATTTGACCAAACAACAAATATTTCTTCTAGGTGGCTCGTTTGGGTCCCGAATAAGCCATCTAGGCGAGAGAATTGTTTGGTCAAAATTTGATATCAAATCAAACATGGTTAAATTTGACCAAAATTTGGTATGGCAAAAATCGACATCCAACCAAGCAGTCATAGAAATTGAGGAGGTTGGCTCTCAGGAATTGAAAATTCACAAAGCAGTACATTCAAATAGAAATCTGAGACTCGATTTAGAGAATAATAAAACTTTTAAGCGCCAGCGCCACCTGCAAAAGCGCGCGCTTATTCTAAGCTCTAAACACGCACGGCCGCTGCCGAGTAAACGAACCCGCCGAACCCTGGCGGCACGGGCACTCGCTTCCAGGGAGCGCCGCCCGCCTCCATCACCCACGCATCGTGCTTGCCGCCCTCCGCTGCGTCGGCCACCATGCCGAACACGAACACTGCGCCGCCGTTGCCAACGCCAACCGCCTTCACGCACGCGTCCATGCCCGGCGGCCCGTCGGCCACGGCCCTCCAAGCGCGCGCGGCGCCGTCCCATTCCCGCACGCCGCCCTTCCCGGCCCCGACGGCCCACACCTTCCCGCGCACCGAGGCCAGGCACGTCCCAGCCGCGTCGGGGACCATGTCGTCGCCCTCGTGCGCCCACGCGTCGCCGGCGGCGTAGCACTCGGCGGTCCTCTTGAACGCGCCCTGGGCTTCGGTGGGGTAGCCGCTGGCCGCGAGGACGCGGCCCGGGGTCGCGACCACCAGCTGCGGCTCGTCGCGCTCCTCCGACATGTCCGGGAGCGCGCGCCAGGCGTCGGCTGCGACGCTGTACGCGAAGGCGGAGCGGAGCGCGTTCTTGGCCTCGTCGTGGCCGCCGGCGACGTAGACATTGCCGTCGCCGCCAGCGCACCCGAAGAAGCACCGGCTGTCCGGCATCTTCGGGCCGCGCCGCCACGTGCCGGCGGGGACGTCCAGCAGGCGGACGTCGCTGGTCGGGTGGAGCGTGTCCGGGTCCCAGCCCCCTACGACGGCGACGTGCCGCCCGTCGCCGGCGGCCGCGCACTGCGCGAAGAGCGGCATGGGTCCCCACGCCTCCGCCTGCCCCTCCACGCGCCGCCACTCGCCGGTGGTGAGGTTCGCCGCCGTCAGCGCGCACTCCAGCGTCGATCCCTTCCCGTCACAGCCCGCGGGCGCGGTTTGGACGAGGAACACGACGTCCTCCGCCGCCCCGGCGGACCTTCGGCGCCGCCGGAACTCTGTGGACCCGACGGCGCCGCGCCATCCGCGGCTCACGCGGCGCATGCGCCCGTGCGACCGGCTCGGCACCCGCGTCAGGCACTCCATGGCCACGTCGTCGGGCAGCCCCGGGATGAGCTCCCCCTGCTCCGGCTCCAGCCCACCGCCGTCTCCCGTCGCCATGGCACGTTCTTGCTGCTTCTTGTCCGTGGAACCGTAGCACCAGCGTGCTCGATCAGTGACTGCGTGCACGTCCTCAACCTCTTGCTTGACGGCGTCCGTGACCATGGAGAACGCAGTGCAGTGACAGCGTACACCACTTTACACGGCTTCTTGTTTCTTGTGACGTGGTGGTGGGTGTGCGGCTGCGTGTGTGATGTCTGTGAAGGGGTTTGGCGGGTTTAAGTAGAGGGAAGCTGATGGTGAGGACAAATTTGGTTTAGGATTTGATGAGTGCTAGGTACAGTGGTGGAGTAAAAGAAACGTCGTTTTGTGTAGTGATGAAAAAAAACATCCTTTTCTTCAAAAAAAGAGTGAAAATAATAGTTGAGTGAGATATTGTCGCAGGCAAGCTAATATATCACGTGCTTAATCCATAAAGTTGCATTTCTGACAACACTTGACTAGCGATATTTTTACTCAAATTTATTGACGGTCATTTTTTTAGACAGGGCGTAAACAGAGGATTGGTAATAAAGCATATGTTACCTCGGAAAAAAAGAGAGCATATGTCGCTTCAGCCAAATCAATATGCTCCTCCCAGGGTAATATACATGGGAACCCGTCTAGTGGCCCTATTTATTTCAGTACTTCCTTTATATTTAAATATAAGTCTATTTAAATATAAGTCGTGGTTGATAGACTTTTTTTGGACACCATTAATGTCATGTCCAAAAAATTAGTGGTGTCAAACATTAGAAAACAGAGATAATAGACGCCTTTTTTTCAAAGTTCGGTAAAGATCATTGTCAACAACAGCACAAAAAAGGCATAATCTCTCTTTTTGCGACTAGTGTCTATGCATAAAATGGATAGGGAAACGATGTGGCATCGGCATCTACTAGCTCTTATCCCTCCTTTTCGCCACTGCTCATGTGCAAATCGGGCAAGGCCACTATGGTCTTTCTCATGATGTGTGCCAAACACGATCGACTAGTGACTAGTGAGTACACTATATGAACCAGAAAAATAGTTCCTCAGAAGAAAATATATGCAGGCAAGCACAAGCTGCATGCACGCATCGCCGCCGGCAGACGACAGTGGCATGGCGGTGGTCCAGGGCTCCAGGCCACGCAGAGGTCTTCTAGAAGCAAATCAGTGGCGGTGCGGCCTGCGGCCCGCCAGCCTCTCGAAGTCGAAGCAGGCACCAGGCAGTGCGTGGGCGGTGCGGCCTACTACCGTGTTTTTGCTCTCCTTTCACTTGGATCATGACAAAAACTACGTACAGTACAATAATTCGTTTGCAGCCTGCCTTGATCATATCCTATAAAGGCGAGCAGATTGTCCTGGAAGTGGCAACATGTCTTGTCGTGTTCTTGTCTATTGTCATGGCGCACTGATGAAATATCGGTCCAGTTCATTTGTCTCTGAGTAGGATACCATAGTACTACCTCTATTTTTTTATTATATACGACATCCCGATCAAAAACCTTAGCTTGTTTCCAGTACAATTGTCATGTCTACTACGACGTCTATTTCCGAAAGGAGGTAGTATTACCATGACAATATAGCTACTAAGCCTCACACTTGCATTGCGGGCAACGATTATCGTTCTCGCACGAAATTTTGTTATATGAACTATCTCAGCTTCTAATTTTGGGTAGGGATGTAAACGGGCTGGCTAAGAGAACCGGTAACAAGTTCACTTTTTAGCGGACGTGGCTTAGTCCTTCTAGCCGACCCGCTTACATCCCTAGTTTTGAGGGGGAAAGAGAAAAAGGAGGAAAGAATAATATCTCGCACGGATGAGAACAGCCAGACATCATCACCATGATTTCACCTCCTCGGCGAAGCAATGCCATCACCTTGCACTTGCAGAAGGCAGTGGCAGAGAGATATTTCTCTCATGGCAGGCGCTGCCCACGCATCAGACTCGCCAAGCGGCCAAGGGCCAATGCCAAGGCCATTGTCCAATGATCCTACGGGGCCCTCCATTTGGCGCCGACCTCGCTAGAGGAGAGGGAGGGAGGGAGGACGAGGCAGCAGCTAACGATGCCGAGGACCCATCGGCTGAAAAAGGCATCACCGATCGATCGTTCTCCACTTCTCCACGATGGCATCCATGGCTCCGCTGGTTGTCTAAAGGTGGTGGTGCATGCATTGCACAATGATGCCTGAACCACAGTAAGCCTTCTAGAAGCCATATCGCAGCAACAAAATACACCTGCCTACCTCGTGGCCTTGCCGGCCACGTACGTACCGGCCCTTACTAACAAAAAAAATATCCGTTGTACGTACATTTGCGATGTTACGAGGTTTATTTAAGTCAGTAATATTTCCGTATAAAATTATAAAAAGTTCGAGTCTGGAGGTATATACATGTGCTACTTATATGGATATAAACATTGATAGAGAAATGAGATCCAAATAGACAATTGCTAGGCTGCATGACTTTTTCAATATCAAATTTAACCAACTCATCTTGTTAAAAAAATTCACAATTATCATATATTTTCAGTATGATTTTGTGAACCATACATTATATTTTAAACATGACCTGAATTTCTGTATATTTTTGTAGTTTTTTTAACAAGACGAAAAGATCAAACTTAGTGTAAAAATTCAATGATAAGTTGAAACGGAGGAAGTGGCTATTAGCTCTAATAATGGATATAAGCAGAGCCGAAAATACATCCACATGGGTCTTAATTTGCATATTTGAATATACGTAAGTTGGTGATTTCTTCAATCGTGAGCTCTCTTGACTCATTCTCTTAGTCTATAGATGCTCTCAAGTATGTACATACATGTATTTGCAGGGGTACATGACTGGTGAGCGTGTGATTAAGTGAAATTATATTACTATGCCGTGTTTCAGAAAAGAATTAAGAAATTAGAATTGTGGATTAAGAGGGAGGGCACGTGGATGAGACATGAGAGATGGCAATCGAGTTTGTAGTTTGCCAAGGAGTTTGTAGTTCAATCGAAGAAAAGTCTCTTTGTCACTTTTAGGTAATTCCTCGTTCGGACGAATCGATAAAAATCTCCCTCGCTACAAAGCGGGTTCAGAGGGGTTCCGAGCCGGTGAGATTTATAATTTATTCCTCCTAGTAACAACTCTGAACGGAAAAGACACAAAGAAATGACCTTGACCAGGCCACAGCTAGTCGACCTGGACTCGCTCTGGCCAAACTACTTGACCTTGACCCCTGCTCTAGCTAGCGGTCCTTGCAAGCTTGATCCAGTTGAGCTGGGACTCGCCCAGTGCAAACAGTTGCTGGGGCTTATCAATTTGGAAACAATACTATATACTACGTTCTCACTAAGCGGCTGGTGCAGTTAATTTGTTTCCAAAACATAGTACTCCGTACGTATGAACGATGTATATCAAAACATAGTATGATTGTCTGAACAGCATACGAATATAAATGCAGGGTCACCCACCATGCTGAAGGAATAGGTAGTAGTAAATACAAGTACTGTTATGTATCGGTTAGCGAGTCCAGTGGGCCGTGAGCCCGTGGGTATCAATTGAGTCTATCTTCAATGGTGTTTTTATCTTCATTTCTCAAATCTCACTTCATTATGTGTGTCAGATCATCTACGGTATCGAAACGGTGTCAGATTCCTCAAAATGAGAAACACCATTGGAGATAGACTTAGTTCGGATTCCGCCCCGTCACTAAACAATGAGCATATATAGAAAATAACTGCCCAAATTTGTAGATTGGCATTGTGTTTAGTGCTAGATTGACACTCTTCGTGCAGCAAAGGTAGTATCTATTATTACTGAAAATATACATGTGCATATCTCTGTGGCACAGCTTTGGCTAGTACGATATGCAAATATGCTTTTTGGCAAATATTTATATAGAACACGTACAAATATGATTCTATAAGATTATATTTCCACACAAAACTAACTGCACATTTTCAAGATAAACTCCCTCCACTTCAATTTAGAGGTAATTTGACTTTTTGACACTACGTTTAACTTACTCATCTTATTAAAAAATGATAGGTCAAATTTGATATTAAAAAAGTCAAACGGTCTATAAATTGAGACGGAGAAGTACAAACCAAATACTCCGTACATGATATATTGTAAGTAATAATACTTATATGCAACGGAAATTTGAAATGGTTGGAACAAGGTGGCCCAAAATGCCAATTTATGTCTTCAAAGAGTATATAAAGAAAACGTTGGAATCTTCCGGTCTCCGTGCATAGTCGTGAAACAAAAATTTAGTTGGAACGTGTCTCAAGATTACATATCAACATTTGTTGAAAAAAGCACCATGAGCCGAATAGCCGATGACAAAGCTCTTATTCCGATGGAAATATCTAACTTGAATAAAAATTCAGAAAATTATAACATTTTTAAAAGTTAAAGTCTTTTTTTATCTCCGCAGTGACGTTACTAACGAAAGATAATTTACCTGAGCGTACTTGGTAAGGTAATAAATCTAGTACCTTTTGCCACAACGATGACGCAATAGGACACATTTTGTTTTGAGTGTTGTTGTTTTGCTAGAACAGTTCGGTCTTTCTTTTAGTGTGTTTTTAATCTTATCAAACCAAATAATGCTTCTCATATGTTTGGTTTGTAGTCGTAAGGTTTGCCTACCGCTTGGCAACATATCACTCTTCTCGCAGTGACAGCCTTGTGTTGGTGCATTTGGCTCTGTAAAAATGATTTAGTTTTTGAAAAAAAAATATTGTTCTCACTTGGGGTCTATTGGGTGTGTTCGTAGTCTATCCTTCATAGAACAAATTCACATGACTTTGCTATGCCGTCATCACTTTGTTTGGCATGACTGGCTCATGGGGGGCGGGGGGTATGTGTGGCACACTAGTCTTAGGATTCAATAATACTAAAGTTTGTTTGATGGCTAATGTTTCGTGTTAAATAGAAGTAGGAAGTTTTCATTTCAAGACATTGCTTCCACTCATTGCGTCGCTCTTTAAATTTAATTAACTAGCGTAGACGTAAGTGCGGCACGTACGCTGACATCTATGTGGATCGTGTGAAAAGTAGAGAGTGTCGAGGAAAAAGAATAAGATGACTGGCTAGGCAATCAAGGAAGAAACAGGAAAAAAAATAAAGAATTAAAAAAATGAGATCGGTTGGATTTTGCCCTTTTTTTAATTAATTCTAAGACAAAGAAACTACATGATGTTGATGGGTATGAGTACAAAACGATGTGAGTAAATAGAAGACTAAAGCGTAGAAACATTTTTCTTATACCAGTCAAACCCTTTCAATCGGTGCAGTGGGACTAATGTGCAGAATACATGTGTCTTTCATTGGATGACAAATCTACACTATAAAGAGCAAGTTTTATAAAAATATTTTTTATCTAGGATGGCCCCTGTGTATTCCTCGCGTGGCACCACTACGCAGGTTAAAAGAGTTGGAAATGTAGTTTAGCCTTTTATTTTCTCACATCATTTTATACCTAACCCAATGAGTACTTTCTTTATCTTGAACTTAATAAGAAAAAAAAGACATCAATCAATAAAATTTTCTTTTAATTCTTTTTTTCTTTTTTCTTTTCCTCCTGCCTTCATCCCTTGCCAGTGATCCCATGTCACATGTGTGTTGCACATATATGCACGTACGTTTAAACTAGTGATATTAAAACTCACTCTTCTTTGATAGTGTAGATATATTTTCTTAAAAAAATGAGCCGATGAGCCAAATCTGTTCGTGGCGCTTGTTTTTTCGTTCTTTTTTCCTTCTTTTTTTTTTGTGGAAGCTCGTAGCAGTCTTGGCTTGATTCCCGACGACTTGACCTGACACCAGGAAGCGGGAATCCATGGCGGCTGCCGTGCAGTCCGGAGCACGCTGCACGCACAGGCGCTGATGCCAAAAGCAAAAGGGGTTGCTTTGCCCCCTGGCACCCGGCGGTGCAGAGTCCGGACACACAGCCGCCCGCATATGCTCCGTCTGATCCACGGGAGACGACCTCACCACGGCGAGTCCGGGTCTCCGGCCAAGTCCTCGTACAGCTGGGATTCACACGGTCAATGCAACTAGTTTTCTGCTGATGGTCACTGGCGACAAAGGGGAAGGACACGGGGTGATCATAGTTCATAGGGAGTAGTAGGTTGCTCCGAGAGTACGTCCAAGCATAAATGACATAGGTATACACTACTACAGAAATTATTTTCGCAGACAACACTTCTTTTTAATTGCAGAAAAATTAAGAACCATATGGGGAAGTTTGAGGTTACGAGCCGTCTATGGGAACCCATTTTTTCATATGGTTTTCTTAATGATTCATTCTTTAAAAAGGGCATTAATTACATGTGGTTTTTTTTTCAAGGAACCACATGTAGAAGAAACAATGATATCATAGGCGAGTATGGAAATTATGCTGCCAGAGCCCATACACAGTCATGGTTATTGATTGTCTCCTAAACCCTAATTCATTTCTATGTTGTACGTACCCTCCCGAGTAACCGCGTTAGTGACATCAATGTTGCTCGTAGCAAAGTTGGCTTTCACTCTCTCTGTAAACCCGGGAGTCGCAGTCTTGGGTTGCTTCTCCTTGGCTTAACGCAAGATCCATGGCATTGCGATGGAGAATAGAATTCGTTGAACACGGTCCATGTATTTGCTTGAGCCATGTGTCTGTTTATATAAGTTTACATAATTTGGAGAATAAGAAACGCTATCACGGGATTACAGTCAATCATAAACTAACTGTACCTAGGGTTGCCAAATGTAGTCTAACATTTCCTTGCAGGCACAACAAGAACGTCGCAAAGCGTGACTTGAGAGGAAGATGAAGGTTATAAACCAACGAGCTTGGTGCCAATTTTGCTGAGTATTTCAGAGTGCCAACACTCGGCACTAGCAATGTCGCAACACTCGCAAACAATTAAGTAGGGTTTGCGCTTCTCCCCCTATTTCACTATGATGAAGTGATTTAGCACTGTTATGGCTAGATTGTTGGGTACTCGGTACAGATTAGAGGCAAGGGAATTAAGGACTCGCCCTCCCGAGAGAGGCTCTGAGAACTCTATTAGTTTCTTGCTTAACCATCAAGTTTGGCCAAGGTCCTCTTTTATAGAGACCAGTCGATTTTCCAGGACTCCTTCTACCTTATCTATCTTACCTACTCCATCCGTCCCACAATAAGTGATGTTTTAGGATTTAAAATTTGTCCCCATAATAAATGTTGTTTTAGGAGATTAGTTGCATTTAAAAAAAATCAATCTGCATGCATACATACACCACAAAAGAAAAAGATTAATATGTTAACTAATAACTAGAGGTACATGCGTCGTATCCCATTTTCCTTAACCTATCGTAAAAATCTTAGAAGAGCATTTATTGTGGGACGGAGAGAGTATCTAGTAATCTGCTAACTAAAATAAACTAACAAAGTTACAGGTACTATCTCCCAGCCACTGTTGGACTCCTGGGCCTTGTTTCGTCCATGTACTGTTTACTCCATAACAAGCGTTGGCTACTCTTTCTTCTCGTTGCGACCACAACACGTACGTATGGTTACTTGAACCTAAGGGTTCAAACAACTAGGCGCCAGACTTTGACACAGGGAGGGCTCTTCTTGTGGTGGTAAAAAACAAAATCGATTGGAACCATCGCCAGTCTAGTTTGGGTAATCTTGAACCGGAGTAGTTGAATGGATTGTAGCGTATTTAAATTCACAGTAAATTAAAATACCCCTAATCCCTCCTAGCCCTCTTCAATCCCTCATTCCCTGACCAAACTGAACCTCAGGATGATACAGGTTTGAAGTGTGTTCAATTCCGCAGGTAAGAGGACCCGGGCCACTTTTTTACATTGTTAGGTAGGACGCACTTTTTTTTTCAAAGGTAAAGGCCCCATCGTAGGTCGTAGCAGGCCCATGTAAGGAATCATGCCCAGATACCGTGTACCCTGCCTTATGCTTTCGAAATTACACACATCGTGATATGTAGTCAACAAAAACACCCAAATGAAGCAAGAATGTCACCTCAGATTGTACAGCTATGTGCTTTGATGCATAGAACTGAGAAAAGGTTGGAAAGAGTTGCTTCAATAAAGCAACACGCCATTTCTCCCATCGTGTACTGCTTCCGGTTGCATGCATCTATCGTGCAATCTAGCATCAATCTTTGGTTTATTTCTTCTGCGAGGTCTGGTTCCTGTTCTTGGGCATACATACAGGGACGAGACAGGCTTCAAATGAGAATGAGACCATGGTCCATCATGCCCGACCAGAACCAGAACCACCTGCGCCCTTCACTACCTCATAGACTGCCGAAAAATCAAGGTCCCCCAGCCCCAGGCTTCTCGCCTTCTTGAATGCCTGCGATTGAATGGTGTCATGATTTTTCACACTCAACTCAACCCTGTGTTTTCTGAGGCAAGTTATGTAGGAAGTATGGCAAACCTCATTTGCAGCTGCTGATAAAGGCATGGAGACAGCGTTTTCATCGCCCAGAGCAAGAGCTAGTCTCATGTCCTTCTGCTGATGTTTCAGAGGAAACGCTGGGTTGTAGCTGCCTTGCAGCATTGTGGGCCCCTTCATCTTGAACATTGGATTTGCGATGGCACCAAGGTCCTTATTTAAGGAAAAAAAAACTTATATAGTTAACTCAATGTTGCCAGGGTGTAAACTACAGGCGCACATCAATCTCAAAACACATGGAGTGTCTCACTCTATTTTTATAAAAACATGTAGTGTCATACCAGTACATCAAGAAGTGTCTGGGGGCTCAACCCACTTTTGTCGGCCAAACAGAGTCCCTCAGACAAAGAATTCATCATACTGCAGCAACAAACAAATGTCACAGAAGAGTGAATCATTGTTGAGGTCTAAAGGTAAACATATGCTAAAATGTTTTTAACGTAAAGGCATTGTGAGCTTTCGAATATGCAATCAGCACCAGTATAACAGAAAATCACATATGAGGAATAAGACCTATAAATCTTATATACAAATCAGCAGGCAGTTTTAAATCCCAAATAGGTGTAATATATGCGCATACGAAAATGGTTTATATCATTACATATTTGCCTAGGAATATATGTTCAGAGGGATACAATACTCAGCATAATGAAAGCCCCCCAACTTGTAGTAGGAAAAACCTGTATTGTATCATTAGGTCAGAATCTACTAACATTAAGTAGAAGCATAAGCTTGCTTCCAAAATATCGCGAAGTGTCTTCCCAAACATACTATCTGTTCTTCCACCAAAAATAATATAATATCCCTTCCAAAACATTGAGTAGAAACTATGATTCAGGAGTCATATGTGATATGTATTTGATTTGACTGGCTCTTAAGATAATACTCTAGATTATTACAGATCACATGATGGCAAATGAAATTATTAGATTTATATGCCCCAAATCACAAATATAAATTTACTCTGTGTTTTTATAGTTATTTTCCTAGAATGTGTGCTTTATAAACTTTAACCACTGACATCGCTACCATAAAAGTAGTATTACGATTTATCACACAATGGAATCACGATCAAAGGTCGTTGGAGTCCATAGTTTTAGTGTTTTTTGAGAATTGTTTTGGGAACCATACCAACGGTCCCAAAAAAATAAAAAATAAGAAGTACCAAGTAAACAATGGATGAGTAATAATAGTTACCTTCCCATGATCATGTTGACCACAAGCTTCATCTTTGCCCCATTTCCGATCTCTCCCAGAAAGAATGATTTTTTCCCCAGTACATCAAATGCAGGCACCATACCATCATACAGTGCCTGAAATGTTAAAGGGAGAATCAAATGAGCAAACAAGAAACTGTATGCGTATGGTTACGCCATGTCTGGTGTTATCATATCATATGGCAGGGTATTGCTACTTGCTAGTGCCTAGTGCAAATTTGTACCTGATAACTGGCAGGTTAAAAGAATTATGCAGTAGTGAGTTTCCCTATTTAAATATCATATCTAGACTAGATCCTTACACTATTTAAGTTGTGGTTGAACTCCCCTGTCCGTATATCTCTATGGTTTTCTGGCAAGTACTTGCGATACCAAAGTCCATAACCTACAACGATTATTTGTTTTACTTATTTATTTCAGCTGTTAAGATCCAAATAAACCCAGAGACAAGGAGTAACCAATATTTAAGGAAAATTTACCATTTACATAATCAAGAGAAATCATGATCAATAGACCCACAAATAAGCCAACAGCGTCAATTGTAACAAGAACTACAAGTGAAACAAATCAGAAAAAATATTATTTCTAAGGGAAAGGATACATTTATATGAGAGAGCTTTTGTGAAGTATCATAAACACAACTAGTTTGTAATTTACAGATGTGAATGATCATCAGATTTCAGACCATAGTGAATTACCTTGTCACCTGCAGCAAGAATGACCAATTGACCATCTTCAGCTGGTTTCTTGCTCCCTGAAACTGGAGCTTCAAGGAAAGCTCCCCCTTTTTGTTTAACTGCCTGCAATAATTTGAGCCAAGAAGACCCTACATAAGCAAACTTTGGTAGAGAAAGAAAACCAAAAAAACATAACTAATATGATATGCTGTGATAAAATAGATACACGTGGGCAGTAGAGCGATGGAGTAGTAAATCTGCTAATTTGTTCTGTTTATAATGTCCAGAAATAAGTTTCACTATATAATTTGTCTACAACTAAGCCAAGCCATGCAGCATGCTGCCATACTTGTGCCTAATTGATCAAATGGGATTCCAATGGAACGAAGATCCATGACTAAATTCATTTGTTATGGCACACACAGTGATATGCCAGAATTAGCGGTTGCAAGTAGAATGAAAAAACAAGTACAGATTTTATATTTCCTATTATTTCTAACCCATGCAATACATTTTTGCTATAGTGTAGAGCAAAAGTTACAAGGCATCCCAGTTATTTATGGGAATTTTGTTTCTTTTGTTAGCATGCAAGAATAGACACAATACAACAATACTCTTTCAGTAGTGCTGCTACATAATTCTGCACATAGTAGTTTTTGTTCATGGCAATCTTGGGTGTCCTTGACATCTTTTTGGCCTTTTTTCTTATTGTCCATCAAGCATTATCATCAACTGATATTAATTTTAACTCTGCCTTAGTGGTGGTGGCTATATCTCTGAAAGCGTTCCTTGATAAACTTTTTTATATGATCCAACGTGCCGTCCAGCTTTAAGCAATTTCATCTATAGATCTTCTACTGCAATTTCAATAAAAACATAAATCAAGAACTATAAATATGATTTTTTTTTTATTTCCAATCAAGGCCTACCCCATTTCTAATGCAGGAAAAAAAAAAGAGAAAAACATCATCTTTCTTTTTACAGAAGATGATGAAGGGAAAGAAGTAGGTCCAGGGATAAAGCAAAGGCTACCTACCGGATTCGAGCAAATAACAATAGGAACCAATATGTTGAGTTTGCTGTATTAGAATTCAATGCTTAATGGAACATAGCCAAGTCTAAATTCAAAGTTTAAACCACATATACAGAGAAACAGATAAATGTTTGTATTACTACTCTCTCTCTCTCTCTCTCTTGTCACTGATGCAATCTTCCTTTCTTCATTTGTGGACAATACAAAACCAATAGTACATGAAGGTATAAGTAACACCTTAATCGTCCAAATGACATGGGGGCTTATGCAAGGACATTTGCAATACCATGGTGAATGTTGTACATCTCACTAAATGTAAAAGAGAGAAATCTATGTTCTGGTATTTACATGCTATTCTAGAAGTGTTGTCATATTGTTGTATCCAGCAGCAAGACGAATCAAAGCGACAAAAAGGACATGATGACCATTCAGGTACATATCTCCACATCCATCATAAAACGATCGCAAATGGAAATCCTTGTGATTGTGGATGACACATCCATCATAAAACAACATAAATGAAATCAGGCATTGTGCTTGTGTGCAGTTGATCTAAACGGCAGTAGAGTACAGTGTATTTAACATGCTTGGCAAAATGAAAAGGTATGGTGCAAGATGTATTGCTGGCTCGCTGCAAACATTGTTCTGTGGTGATCTACACACCTGGACAATTAAATGGCCTCATTCACTCATTGTCTCGTCTGCCACTTACATTACACGAGCAACAAAGATAATCACACCTTATAACGTGGGAAAAGGAAAAGGGGGCCAAGAAATCTGACAAAACAGAAGCAGCGAGGGAGATACCTCGCTAATCTTGGACGAGGTTGTGGCGTCGACAGTGGACATGTCTACATAGCCCTTCCCGCTCCCGATCTGCTCAAGCACGCCATCCTTGTCGAAGACAACCTAGGTGGAAAGACGTGGAAAGACAGGGAAATCGATTAGGCAAATTAAATGCCGCATCTTTCGCATACAAGAACGGGGGCAATCCCGGCTGAAGAATGTGAACCGCGGCTTAACTGATAGGGCGGCGCTGGGGTCGGAGAGCATGGCGATGGTGTATCTACACTTGGACACGACGGAGGCGGGCGTCTCCCCGACGGTGGCGCCGAGCGCGACGAGCTCTTGGCACTAGGAGAGGAGAGACCACGACGGATTTAGAGAACACCAGGAGCACAAGTGGCAGTACCATTTTCACCGGATAGGAGGGGAAGGATTCGGATTGAGCAGGATCCAAGAAGAGCGCAGCGATACCAATCCAATACCTTGGCGATGGTCCGGTTCCAGACGGTGACGCGGAATCCGTGGCGGAGGAGGTTGGCGGCCATTGCCTTGCCCATGATGCCCAGGCCCAGGAACCCCACCTCCATCTCTGCTGCCTGCTTCCTCCCCTCTCCTCTTCTTCGCAGCTCGCAAGCGCAAACCTCTTTCCTCTCTAGTCTCTGGTCTGTCCCCTCTCCCCTCCGTGGTCCGTGGCTCCGTGCGCTCGTCTGCCGTGGGTGTGGTGGCGCCGCAACCGCAGCAATACACTTGTGCTGCTCCGGTTGCGCTGCAAACCCTCCTCCCCCCCGTCCCTGCCAATCCCCGACTTTTCTTTACAATTTTCGTTTTTTTTTCTCTGCAATTCGTGGTGTTCCTTTGTCGCATATCGTGGCATTTTCTGATGTCGCGCTGGTTGTACGGAGCAGGGGGCTGTTGGTCGCCGTCCACAGAGCATCTGACGGTCCGTGTTTCTGACACGCGGGCCCGAGAACAGATTGGGTGCAGCGACGGGCCGCGTGTCAGTGACGAACTGACGATTGGGCCAGGCTTGTGGTGCTCGCTCGGTCTCCTGAAGTCCACCACACCCGCCGGCCACATCAGCTCGGGGCGATGGAACAGCGGGCGCCGCTGGAGGTGTAACACGTGGCCGAAGGTTTTGAGCAAGCCCGTTGGGCTTCCACACGACCTTTTTTTCTCCGTTGACACGGCCTCCCTACGGCTACGAGCTTCCTTAGTGGAAGCTTGAAGAAGAGAGATCGTGGCCACTCAAAAACCTCCCTCGGCTATCTTCAAAGTTTGTTCCTTTCTCGCAAAGCAAGGAGCCCAGATGTTAATCTTCAAAACCATGTGAATTCTGACCAGAAGGAAGCTGTTCATTTTTTGTTTCTGGGTGGATGCAGAAAAAAGTCGGTATTTTTCTATCTAACAACATGTTATGTGCCTATATAACACATAAGTTTATTGCACATATAAATTTTGGAGCCCTCAAAATACCCGACTATTAGAAAATTTGTATAAACCAAATCAGACGCATGCAAACATAAGACATGAGTTGGGCCCATGCCTCATGCTTGTCTAGTTCGAGGGGTACACACATCATCCAAGTTTCAAATTGCGCCTAGCACCGGAACTTGCTTGTCCCTTGGAAGTCCCGGACTACTCGCGAGCCTAGCGACATAACTAAATACCCGCGGAACCTGCGAAAAAATAGTTTGTCACCAAACCCGCCAATGATCCCGCTTGCATCCCTACTTAGAAGTCTATGTGCATTTAAAAAAACTCTTAATTTTACACTTGCACTATAAGCTACAACAACTCTTTTTAAGTTTCCGCTTATATAAGCGTCCATCCATTTTTATTGTACATAATACTATTGGTTTTTATTAATTATCTAGCTGAATAATCTACCGCTAGACCGTGAGTAGATCTGCTTGTACACCCTTCATATTTAAATATAAGTCGTGGTTTTCAAAATATCAATCGTTTGTGTTTTAAAAAACCGTATAAACATATAAGAAAACAAATCATGCCTAAACTCTCTGCAACAAATCACAACAATATAAATTATATTTTTAATAAAATGAGCAATTAAAGTTTTTAAAAAAATCAATCGCGATTTATATTAAAAAATTAGAGGGAGCATGTATTATAAAGTCAAAATCTAAATCTAGACTCCACGCTGTTTTTGGCTAATGTGAATTTCGAACTTTCATGGCAGCCCTCGCCCCCCGCCCCAACCCCACGCGACGCCAGCCACCTTCAGCCGTTCTCCCTCCTCACCGTGCGTGCTCTCTCTGTCTCTCACGGCGACCACCGGCCGCCGCCGCCGCGCCTCTAGGTGGGTTGGGCACTTCGCCGACGACTAGCACTCGCCCGATATACCCACAGCTTCTCTTGCCTTTCCTCTGTGCGAAACAGGGCACCCAAGCCCTAAGCAATTTTGCTCGGATCTGATCTAATTGTACATCCATATGCTTTCCTGGGTCAGCCCCTGACGCCATGTGGACCTGACGCGATGCCGCCGAGGAGGCGGCGAGCGCCCCCCACCAAAGCGGAGCCACAACTGCAGCCGCAGGAGCCTCCAAGCGCCGACGCGCCGTTGAAGGAGCGGCTGGAATGGGACACCCACCGTGAATGTATGGCACCCTAGACCCCCTCCCTCCTTCCTTCCCCATTTACGCCAGGGGACGCGTTAAATTTCAGTTATTGATTAATGCATCTTGCAAGCATATCATCTGGCCGTAGTTCATGTAGGCTGGGAAAGATTACAATGCGTAGGATTTCGTTGCTCTGAAGTGTTTTGCACTGGCTCCCCCTATCAGATTAACCGGAATGGGTGGCTCACCTAGTCCTGTTTCTCAGGAGCTCTTAATTGGCAACAACAAATCAGTAAACAATTGAGCTGGCTATTCGAATTTTTATATGGAAGAATCGTTGCAACCTAAAAAAATTTCGTGAAACAACAACAAGAACCACACCATAAAAACCTGAATGATTTCTAGCTCCTGCTCAGGTGCTAATGTTGAGGGACGGGTGTTTTCTTTCTCTGTCCAATGCATGGCATAGATGCACTATTCTCGCGTTTCATACTCTCATGCGATGCTTATGGTTCAAATTGCTAATCCAGAGTTCCAACAAACAGGTGAACGCCGGATTGCTGCCATCAAAGCGATCAAAGATGCAGAGGCTGGGAATATACGTTATCAGTTGCAATCGGCGAAGTCGTACTTTCTCAAGGAGGAGCTAGAGGCAAATGCCTTATTTTCAGGAGAACTGTCCCAATCTAGCAGTTGTCCCTAATGAAAAGTATGATGTGCTTGAGCTGAAATGGACGGCAAATGCATGATCGGAGACTTTCTAGATGACAAGATTATGCAAGCTTCGATTGCATCATTGCCAAATGCTGGTGGCCTTCATTTCACAGGAGATTCAGGTTTGACAATATCATCTGCCTACTAATGGTTCATTTACTTTATTGTAACCAGCCGGCTTAAGTGATACTCTGTTACTGCAGATGCAGTTGGTAAGGATTTCTATAGGCGCACTAGCGGCTGCAGTGATTTTGTAAGTATTTCTGCCCGTACTGACACCAGATGTTTGTTCTCTACCCTTCACTGCTCCTATGAGTGTATGTTACTTTGAAGGTTTGGGGTGAGCTACCTGAAGGCCAAATGGCAGGACCAGGTGCAGCAGACGCTTTTCAGACACCTGGGGTATACATTTTGTTTTTTCCAGTTTCGAGTTTACACATTTAGTAAAACACTGTATTGCATTTTAATTCTATAATCTGTAGTATCATGTTTTCCAAGTGGATGAGTTGCTTCTCGATGGCCTCGCAATCTCATATTTTGTGTTTAAACATAATCATTCAACAGGCCATGAGTAACCGACTGCCCTTAGGCATGACACCCAAGACCGTAAGGTTACCCAAGAATGGCGAGATGCTCTTGTCTGTGCACGGTTCACCTCTTGGGGTCTACAAAGAAGAAAATTTAGCTGCTATTCAAGGTATTCGCCTTGTTCTCTTGTTAATTTTCCTGTATCAGAAACCTCATTCAGTATTTCCATTCCTGTTAAGTAACCATTTTTCTTCTTCCAGAATCCGGTAATAACGGAGACGAAGATGCTCCCTGCTAACACACTAGATATTACTGGTAAGAAGGTTGTGTGGTCGATTTCATTTGTCATTACTATTGTTACACAACTATCACGAGGATGTTCTTTTTTTTCACATTGCAGGATGTTGCTGACATCTGCAATTTGTTAACTTATTCTGGGAACTGCCAACATGTGGCTAGCTGATGGTGTGGCACCCATATATTATGGACTGAAGCTAAGGATTACTATTCAAGTACCCCTGATCCTCCTAAGTCAGTGCACCCTGAGTTTAGTGTATTTAGGTCACTCTGTAGTTTGATGAACCCAATTGTAGGTTGTGGTTTCAGCTGACATTATGCTGTCAGCAGCGGTGTTAGCTTTGCTTTGCGGTCAGGAGGCGGGCAAAAATCAGTCGAAGAGTGTGCTGCCTTGTTTGAGCCAGACTTGTTTACACGTGATGCAAGTCATGTGCTGCCTTGTGTGCAATTTGATTCCTTTCCATCTCTATCCGCCCCCGTTCCACACATGGCTGTAATAAATCATCAAAACAAGCCCATTTGTCACCCTCTTATGTTTGTCTTATTTTAAACGCTGGTGACAATACTGTCTAGTTATGATACACTGATACCTCAAACTATTAATATTATTATTAAATTTCGATCCTCAAGCCTTTTTTCGTGGGTTTCAAGTAGAAGTAATGTGGCAGTGTTTTTTTCGTTACAAGGTGGTAAGTTTTTGCTGCCTAGATCACGATGTGACGTAGGCCCGTATGTCATCCTCTACTTCCTCATGGCAACTTTTTTCTTCTTCACATTCATCGCACAGGATTCATGAACAAGCGGCAGATAATGGCGGAAGTCTAGTGCTATTGGCCAGTCCATGGCCAAGTGAAAGAAATATTGATGTATTATTTAAGCACCTAGATTTATTGCTCGCTCTAAAATTCATATGGGTATTTCAATTCATGCGTTCCAAACACCAATTGCTACAAGATTTCTCTGTTTTTCAATTATTTGTTTTACATTTACATTCACTTCGTATTTCTATGTTTATTTCCCTTTCTATGTTGTTTGGTACTCCATCCCAAATAGGGCTAGGACTGTTTCGTCGAAAACTCATTTCCCTTCAAAATTAAACGAGATATAGAGATTAAGAGAGAAATGGACTACTCTCTTAGTTCTAAATTGTAAGGGGTTTGTCTTTTATTTTCGCTGTCTATATTCAATAGACACATTTATGAAATGTTGCATGAATTTATCTAAATGTCAAACCTTTTACAGTTTGAAACATCGGAAGTATTTGTTTTCTAATTCTATTTGTTCCTTTTCAATCTCAACAATGGTTAATCAAGCCCTAGAGAAAAAAACTATTGCCATGTTATTAGTTGTACTTAGTTTACAGAGAAGAAACTGAGTGACAGGTCGTAAGCCGTTTAGCCTATCCGTGCCAAGCCCATAAAACTTATCTTTTGTATCCCGGGACCAATCCGTTTTCCATCCAAACGAGTGCGGAGTCCCGACTGCACGCAAACGTTTTCCAAGCTTGTTCGATTTTGCTTTGCGGCACGCTTCGTGCCGAAGCCTTTGCTTCCTTCTCCCCGCTTCCTTGGGTCAGAGAAAAGCGAGCTCGATTCCGCCCGCCCCCCGCCTCCTCCTGCCCGGCCGGCGCCTCCTCCCGCCGGCGCCTCCTCGGCTCGGCCCCTCCTCCGCCCGCCTCCTCCGCTCGGCCCCTCCTCCTCCCGCGGGGGTTGGTGCCTCCTCGGCCCGGCGCCGTCCGTCCGCCCGACGACGACTCCGCCCGGCGCGTCCTCTTTCCGCCGGCGCCGCCTCCTCCAGCCCGGCGCGTCCTCCTTCCGCCCGGCGCGGGCCGTCCGCCCGGCGCCTACTCCGGCAGCCCGGCCGGCCGGCGCCTCCTCCGCCCGGCGCCTCTGCTCGCCCCGCCGGCGTGGATGAAGACGGGAGGGGCTGGATCCACTGTGAAAATAATCTAGATTGCCACTGTGAAAATAATCTAGATTGCCAAACACAGCCTACGCCCCACGCAACGCCACCGCGCACGGCGGCGGCGGGGTCGCTATGGGGAATAAGATCGCGCGGACGACGCAGGCGTCAGCGACGGAGTACTACCTGCACGACCTGCCCTCCACCTACAACCTCGTACTGCTCGACGTCGTCAGTCGCGGCCGCTTCCTCAAGTCCGTGCGCTGCAAGCACGACGAGGGGCTGCTCCTCGTCAAGGTCTACTTCAAGCGCGCCGGCGAGCCCATCGACCTCAAGGTGACTGGCAGCTGTTACTCTGTTTGCAGCACCCCGCACCTTCGGATTTGGTTTCGGTTCTCTGGATCATCTCATGGGATGAGATCTCGCCCGTGTTTTCGCAGGAGCACGAGCGGAGGCTGGAGCGGATTAGGACCGCCTTCAAGGGGATCGAGGGCTCCCACGTGTGGCCCTTCCAGGTGAGGATTCCCTTGCTTAGGCTTTCGGTGGCGATTCTAGTGATTGAACTTCACCCCCGTAGCTCTAGCTTACAAGAACATTATTGTATTAGTGATGCTTTTCCCCCACACTTGCTCTAAGAGAAAAATTTAGCCTGGTTTAGTGTTCTTTTATCCCCATGTACGTTTGTTTGGTTCATCTAAGTCTACAGTAGTTGGATTTAGTGCCCTTTCAAGAGATACAGTTTTGGGCCTTCATAGACTGTGATGCTAGGCTCTTTGGTTTGATGCAATCCCAATGAAAAGTCAGTGATTTACCTGCATATTTGGATGTTTCCACACGAAATAGCATGGGCCTGAAATAACAAGATAGTATGAATCAGTGAATGTATATTGCATCTCAGTTCACGTGTTGAATTGGCTTCTGGTGCTGTTCAGGTTTGGTTACAAACAGATAAGGCGGCATATCTCCTGAGACAGTACTTCTTCAACAACCTGCACGATCGACTGAGCACACGCCCTTTCCTCAGTCAGATCGCGAAGAAATGGCTTGCTTTCCAGGTGAGGCTTCTTTTGTTTTCGTGTGTGAGTCTGTGTTGGATGTGGATATTAATATTTACAAGGCGTAGAAGTTGATCCTGCTGGTGGCCCTAGTCCATAGATAGTTGTATGTTGTCACTGCTAAGTGCTGATATACATATTACACTAAAATTAGTGGGGCATGTAAGAGTTATTCTTTTTTTTTTCTTTTCCTCTCTAGATATGGTTGTCGACTTAGATCATTTGGTTGTGCAGTTAATTCTTGCAGTGGAGCAGAGCCATAGTAAGGGAGTTTGCCATGGTGAGAAGGGTTTGCCTGAGTCACATTGGCAGTAAATTCTTTTGGCCATTATTTTAACACTTCATTTTTTTTGGTTAGGTGACATAAAGTGTGAGAATGTGCTCGTTACTTCTTGGAATTGGCTATATCTTGCGGACTTTGCATCTTTCAAGCCAACCTACATTCCACATGATGATCCATCAGATTTCTCATTCTACTTTGATACTGGAGGAAGGCGGAGATGCTATCTAGCACCTGAAGTGAGTTCTTTAATTCAAACTACTCAAAATTTATATGCTATTTTTTGCTGTTCCTGTGGAAAAGCAGAGGTGATTCTGTGAAAATTGCCAGGCATATTGTCTCAGTTTGTTTCCTTTCTACAAACGCAGCTAAACATAATTTGGCGTCATGTCTGTGTAATTGCAAGATGATAAAAGTTAAACTATCACCGAATGCCCCCTAAAGACTTAAGACTTGTTGCAGTCAAGGTCTCGTTTGATTAATTTCTTTCTAACTATATGTGTGTTTTATGTGCTTACTTGAAACATTAGATTCTGAAACCTGGTATTGTTACTGAGGATGGAATAGTTTCTATACTAGCAAAAACATTCATATTACAATGTGAACTTTTGAAGCCTGCCATGTGTGTTGTTACTTTTATGCTACATCTTTGATCTAATATATGACTAAGTTTTATTGCCGACTGTGAATGAATCCAATTTATCTAGAGATTCTACGAACATGGTGGCGAGTCCCAAGTTGCAGCAGATGCACCTCTACAACCATCTATGGATATATTTTCTCTTGGGTATGCTTCACATTCATCTTAATGTATTCTCCATTTTTTCAGAGCAAGCTGTGTTTCATGTTTCATGTTTGACGTCTTGACCTTGCACGACAGACATGCTTTCTGTGCCATGTGAATAGTTTGCCTACAATTATGTTTTGCTTGGGTGACTTTCATCTTATGGTTCTTCTGTGGCAAGTGGAACATATATTTTATTTTCAGATGAAAGCTGATGATTATTGTAAGATAGTACTCATAAGTTAGTGCACAAAGTGAAAAAAACTATTGTATACCAATAATATAGATGCCAAATTCTCTGTCAAGTATTCTCTTGACCCTTGAGACAGGCTTCTGCTGAAATATACAGCTTGACCATTGACTGGGGACAAAACAGTTACTTTTGCTTTCTAAATCAAACTTTTGGATAGAAGGATCTGTTCTCAACACCTTTGCTTTGTTTATCTTGAGTATATTTTCACATCTCATCTGTATTTACATTCATGGACTGTAAGTCAGCTCCAAAAGTAGGTTAGTGGTTGCTACAAGTCTGGACTGAAAACATAATTTGTGAATTTGTCCTCCATCTTCACAATTTTCAGCACTAGTCTACTGTGTTAGAATTCTGATCTCCATTTAAAAAAAAAGGGAAATACATTGACCATTGGCATTGAATGATATATCATGTATCTTCTTTCCAGGTGTGTTCTTGCTGAACTTTTCCTTGAGGGTCAATCACTTTTTGAGTTTTCACAACTTCTATCTTATCGGCGTGGTCAGTATGACCCCATACATACCCTAGAAAAGGTTTTTTTCATGTCGTTCCTTTTCTTTTCTTCACCAGTCTAATTCTTTGTTACGAATCATTGTAATGTTATATTCTTCTATTGCATAATCTTGTGTTGCATACCGACAATATTGGCTACGTACCTTTCAGCAACTATACCCTATTTTGAGTTGCAACATAAGTGTCTGCACATACATCTCCCAAAATATACATGGTTAATATTTTTGAGACCAAAACACTTATGATAGGTTGTCTTGCATATTCAAAACTTGCACTTTACCATATTTCTTGGATTGTGAATATTTAGCAAGTGTGCAACAGGACCATGGGAGTGTTTGCTATGCATGATTTTAGATGGTGTATCTGTAGTACATATATTTCGTGTCCTGTCCTAAATGGTTCAATCTAGACCGTTCAGACCTCTTATGCTTCAGAAGAGGAGTATCTATGTATTATATTGGACCAATGTAGATGTGGATTGTTAGGAAGATCAGTATAGATATATATGTAAATGGATGGTAGAGTCTTCAACACAAAGGAAAGGAGCTTTTGTGAGCCAAAACCTTTGCATAAATTAATGCCACTCATGATATTTTTCTTATATTTGTGATTTCCCATCACATGAGTTAGTGTTATAAAATCTTATTATTCATGTACCCAAGGATCTCAACAGTTTTCCATTGTAGTTATTACTTGTGCACTTTTGCACGTCCAAATGCCAATAAAATAGGACATAATCTACTTCAGCATGCCGTACTATGCTTGTATTCCTGTGTTATGTTAGAAGAATCTGAATAAAACATGATATTTTACGGACCTAATCAGTGAAATCTGAAAATGAAATTTATTCGAAACATGCCTTCTTTTTGCGATTTATTTGACAAAACATTGTACCTGTAAAAGATGTATGTAGACAGTAAGAATATGTCTTTTTTAAATTTTTCCTGGACGTAAACATGTCTTCATTTGCATACATATCCTCGTCATCAGTTTCCATACTGAATTTACTGCTTCATTGTTTTGTTTTAGTAGAGGATTGTTGGATTCAATTCAGATACTACCTGCACAAAACCACTAAAATAAACTTGTGCTTACAGATTCAAGATGCTGGTATCCGTGACATGATACTTCACATGATCCAGTTGGACCCCAAAAAAAGGCTACCATGTCGAGGCTATCTACAAAAATATGAATCTGTTGTGTTCCCGCTTTATTTTTCGGAATTTCTGCACAAGTTCTTCTCAGATATTGTTCCACTTGATTCAGATGCCAGGGTAAGGATCATTCAAGTTTGAAGTAACGTTGGTTTCTCTGCTACTGTTCAGCATAAGTTGCTAAACGTAATTCTCTATGCAGGTTGAGAAGACTCAAGAAAATTTTGAAAAGATACATGCGATAATGATGGGCAGCTCAACAATTGAACAGATCAAGAGGTCTACATTGTGTGAGCATAGTGAACCATCTGGGAGAAAAGGAATGGGAGAGCAAAGGTTAAACTCACCAGGAGATTCTAGAAAAGGCACATCTGTATGTAAGAAGAATACTCTTGTAGACCACCAACATATTGTTGGAGATATTGATTTTCTCCTCAAAGAAGTGGAGAACAGAAGCAATAACACAGGCACGAAGGTCACAAAAGATACGGACCATTTTGTTGCGCCAAGCATTTCCTGTGCAAGTGGTGTTCAGTCCTCGCAGCTGGGTAATTCAGCAGGAAGACAAATTGGAAGTGATTTGATGGGCCGGAGCAATGTTGTATCTCATTTTCAGAAGATCTCAAAGAGTAATTTACGCTCATTGTTGGCTGGTTACGATGGCCAATCAGATACCTATAGCTTTGATATTTTTCAACAGCTAGACTCCAAGGTGAGCTGTGAAGGCATGGTTCTGCTTGCCTCATTACTCTGCTCATGCATACGCAGTGTGAAAAAACCTGAGCTAAGAAGGGCCAGCCTCATTCTTCTGAAGTTTTCGTCCACATACATAGATGATGATAGTCGCTTACAGCTAGTGGTCCCCTATGTGATTGCGATGCTCTCAGATCCAGCTGCCATTGTTCGCTGTGCTGCTTTGGAAACCTTATGTGATGTTCTTTGCCTTGTGCAAGACTTCCCTATCAGTGATGCTGTTATATTCCCTGAGTACATCCTCCCAATGTTATCTTTACTCCCTGATGATACAGAAGAGAGTGTTAGAGTCTGCTATGCTAGCAACATTCATAAGTTGGCTTTAACAGCTTATAGGTTTCTACTCCGTTCTCGTGTCATAGCCAATATTGGACCTCTGGATGAATCAATGGTAGCTCCCAGATCACAGTCTGCAGATTCACCAGCGAAGAAGCAAGATAATTTTTTTGCGCAGCTTGCAGAACTGAGGAAATCTATTTACGAAATAGTGCAAGATTTGGTAATGGGACAAAAGCAGACACCTAATACCCGTAGAGCTCTTCTGCAGGACATAGGTTATTTGTGTTACTTCTTTGGGCACAAACAAAGCAATGATTTTCTTCTTCCTATACTTCCGGCATTTCTAAATGACCATGATGAGCAGCTCCGTGCAGTTTTCTTTGGCCAGATCGTCTTTGTTTGCTATTTTATTGGTTCAAGGAGCGTTGAGGAATATCTTTTGCCATATCTTGAACAGGCACTAAGTGATGGCATGGAAGCCGTCCTTGTAAATGCACTTGATTGCTTGACCATGATGTCCAAAAGTGGTTATCTGAGGAAAAGAGTAATTGTTGGTCTATTGGTGAAGGTTCTCCCCCTGCTCCGGTATCCAATTAATTGGGTTAAACAATCTGCTGTAAGATTTGTTGCTGCCTGCAGTGAGAGCTTAGGGTCCGTAGATACTCATGTCTACCTTTCTTGTCATCTAAGACAGTTCCTGCATAGGGAGCCACCTTCATTGTCCTCTGAAACTGCTCTTCTGTCATGCCTTAAGCCTCCACTACCAAAATCAATCTTTTACCACGCTTTAGAGGATGCTCAGGACATGGGAGACATTTTACTTAAGAGCAGCAGCAAGAAAGAACAGACATTACATGGTGGAAGATACCCTGGCACAGCACAAAGTGGATCCTTGACCAATTTTGAAGATGTTGTGCGACTGAAAGGCCCTAATATTTCCAGTAACATGTCTTTGGACATCAAAGATTCAGTTTCTTTTGATAAATCATTATATTCTGGTTTTGCTCTACATGCATCTACTACAAATAGCTCCTTCTACGATGGCTTATCAAAAGGGATTCCTTCATATTCTGTCTGTACCGATAAGCGGGGTTTAGGAGAAGCAAACATGGTCCCTGATGCATCGGTGTATAAAGCTTCAATAAGGCTACCTTGGTTGGAACCCAACCGACCTGGCGTGCAGACTAGAGATGATCATTTCAGTAGCAAGCGGCGAGATTTATGCATCAGTGACTCTATGAAGAGCAGTTCCTCTTTGCAAGGGGACAGCATTCCAAACTCTGATACCGGAGGATTGCCGTCCTTTTCCAGATCAGCAGTTTACCTGGAGACTGGATGGAAGCCTCGTGGAATTCTAGTGGCACATCTCCAGGAGCATCGCTTGGCTGTCAATGACATCGCGGTGTCGAACGACCATACCTTTTTTGTGTCCGCTTCTGATGACTCAAGTATCAAAGTATGGGATACAAGAAAGTTGGAAAAGGACATTGCCTTCAGATCTAGGCTAACATACAGCATGGGTACTAGCCGAGCTCTATGTACGACAATGGTTCATGGTAATTCACAGGTTATTGTTGGTGCTAGCGATGGAACGTTACACTTGTTTACTGTGGATTGTGCACGTAGCGTTGGAAGTGTTGTGGAAAGGTATTCTGGCATTGTTGATGTAAAAAGGAACGATGTTAAAGAAGGCGCAATTCTCAGTGTTGTAAATTGTTCACCAGACAGCTTTAGCTCAACTGTTCTTTTCAGCACTGAACATTGTGGCATCCATAAATGGGATACAAGGACCAACTCAGAATCTTGGTCATTTAAATCCTCCCCGGAGGAGGGCTATATATCAGCACTTGTTGTGGGCCAGTGTGGAAACTGGTTCATCTCAGGTTCTTCAAGAGGCGTCCTTACATTGTGGGATAATAGGTTTTTACTGCCTGTTAACTCGTGGCACTATTCAACAGTAAGCCCTATCGAGACATTGTGCCTGCTTATACCCCCACCAAGTTCAGTATCTTCTGCTGGAAGGCCATTGGTTTTTGTTGCCGCTGGCTGCAATGAAGTTTCTTTGTGGAATGCTGAAAACGGAAGCTGCCACCAGGTAATAAAAACTTATCTTAGTATTGAGGTCTTCTGGTAGATCTC